>JAVANC010000001.1:48974542-51374542 GCA_033319125.1 Parnassius glacialis | reverse complement strand
AACGATACGAGATCTTACAGATTACACCTTCGATCAACAATTAAATGACATGCCAAAGGTGTAGAGTAGCCAGCCTTTCTTGTTCTATAAACAGCGTACATTTTGAAACATGTGTGCAGTAAAGTAGAATAATACGTTATATACATTATATATACGATTAAATTGTCATTCCTGAGAAATAATTCTTTTTTCTAACGCCGAGCAAAGCTTAATTTGCCCAGATACTTCACGATAAATACTTCGGTAATCCCAGCTTCGGAAGGTACTCTACCTTAGGTAATAGCTACACACTAGAGATCAGGACGTTGCGTTGTGACACAATAGCTATCCTATGGTGGTAACGTATTGATAAAAACACTTCTGTAGCTTCACCTGTTGCTTATATATCTAACATTAGTAAATACTAAATACACAAGTACATACATTTGTTAATATTATGACGGTGACAGTCAGACAGTAGTACCCAAATAAGGTAAGTAGTTCGGATACAATATTTGTAATCCTACTTCTTTGAACTTTAGACATCATCAGATCATTACATTACAGACAGATTATAACATTATCAGATCATCTCGTGGGTGTTGTAAGAAGCGACAGAGGGAAACAAATCAGATGGGCAGCAGCGTCTTCCTAATAAAAACTCAAAAAGAGAACTATGGTTGCCAACACGCCTGCCAAGCGTGGTAACTATGGCAAATATCCCCCTTATGAAACAATATATTGGGGATGCATATTATGTTCAGCAGTGGACTTTAATAGACTATAGTTTATTCAGTCCAAAAAATCCACCCTGAGATGTATACTACCTTATTACACTAATAATAAAGATTATTGTACACGCCCCCAGCTGCCCCGACAAAGCTAAAATATCCCGGGGCCCATCAGTGGTAGATTTGACTGACAACTAAGGGTGGGGCTCGAAATGCCTATGGATGAATGTCCTACACAATAGATGTAAGGCTAGGTAATTAATACGAACTTACCTGGTTCCGGATCGAGAACCGACCCCAAGGCGCTTTCAGGCGTTAAGTATGTGCATGTAAGTAGTGTGGAGTGGTGTGTATAATGTGTGACCTGATTTAACCGTGGGAGTCGAACCGCAGACCCGCAGGCGCTGCGTTTCTTCAAATGTGCGATCCTCCCAGGCGTTCACCAATGGAAAACTTCTGTCCTCCTTTCACTATTTCAGTCTATCAACTTTATTGTACATATAATTAACTTCAAAGTTAACCAATTCAACATTCATCAAAATCAAACACGTGACACACGACACAAGTAACGAACCGTCGTTCAGAGTTCAATGGTATGTTCACTTAGCAACAAAATTATAATCGAGCTCACACGGTCTACTCTCGAGTGACAAAGTTCAGCGTTTTAACTGACAACGGAAAATGTCTCCGTACTTTGCGATTTTGTGTTTAGAGTTAGCATATTTTTACGTGGTAGCGCTACTCTGCCACTGTTTAATGGATGCGGCACGAATGGGTCGACTCGACTTAGGAAGGATATATCACAGAATACCAATGTAAAATAGCAGCTTAATGCTGCTGTGTTTCGTATGGTGAGTGTAGCCAAGACTAGAACAACTAGAACCGGAGACCCTTTTTACTGGAAAAGAGGCATTCTATCTTGGTCCTCACGGCTGACAACGCATCTGCATTTTTATTCGCAAACGAAGGTGGACTGTGTGCTCGTTTGTCACCCTTATTCTATAATATATTATGCTATAAAACAGCTACGGTTGACAGTATCTACAGAAGCGGCACTGAGCTTTTACCACGGCTGTCTCCTCAGTGCTTTCATACGGTCTCTTGTTGTGGGGCAGCTAGGTTGAGGATGGCAAGGCCTTTCGTGTTCAAAAGAAGTGTGTAAGGGCCAGTGTGTGTTGTGTAGCTTGGTCTTTAGATAGTTGCAAACCTTCAGTTCAAAAATTTCACATACTGCCTCTAGTTGGTATGTACATACGTAAACTTTGTGTTTTTCTCAAACAGCATCTACAATATTTCATCATTAACTCAAGTTCAGTCAGTAGAAGTACCATGTCAAGAAATAAATTTAAGCTCTATCTGCCTCAATGCAGGCTTGATATATATAAAAGAAATGTATTTATAAATGCTATTAGATTTTATAATAAATTGTCTAACACTTTTAAAGACCTGCCTTTCGTAATTTTTAAGAGGAAACTCACAGAGTGGCTGGCAACAAATAATTTTAATAGTTTAGACGAATGTATGACTTTTAGAGAAATCTACATTGATTATAACTCAATGGAAATCAACAATAGCGGTGAAATGTGGAAAAAGTGATTATTTTTTTTGACATTTAATATTTATTTTAATTTTTTTAGATATTTGATATTTATATATAAACATTTACATAATTAATTAAATTTTTGACATGTAATTACTGTACTTTAAAAACTTGACGTTAAAATTATTTTAAATAATTATATATTTATTTTCCTTGAATATTTTACCCCATTAAATTAATAATATAATATTTTTTTTGTATATTGTAAAGATATTATGGTAGAAATTAAGGTCTTATTAATAAATAACATCATAATATTATGTACTACATTCTGGCAATAAATAAATTTGAATTTGAATTAGACAGACTAATTCTCGAGGAAGATTTAGGTGCAAAATTAAGATAACATATTCAGTGGTTTGGGTTAACTAATTTAATAGGAATATTTGTTAATTGTGTTGGAAAAATTCTTTCATTTCTATGGAGTGTGCCGTGTAAATCTATAAAGCGATATGAAAATGAGTTATGGTGAAATAGTTTCAACTCTAAGATTACTAAAGACAAGTTTCCGACTATATGCTATGGACATTAGAATTTTTTTGCAACAGCTTTAAAAATAGACTTACCTTGCTAAACTTTAAGTGAGCCATTTATGTTACAAAATTTATACATATAAGCGGATATATTTGCTAAATACCACTGATTGAGTGACTCATCACGAGATCTCTAAAACTATACACCGTATTCACTTGAAATTTAGCATAGTTACTCATTTCGCAATCTAGATGCTCACTAAGAACGGATTATATGACAGTCCTACCAAAAAAAATAGTTTCGCAATAAAATATTACCGTGCGCCCAGCGAAGCGAGCGGGTATCACCTAGTACCTTATATAGTACGTCCATGGTGATGAGTATTTAAGAATCAAAGACATTATATTAATTTCATGACTGTAATCAAACAGTATATAATTACACTTTTCTTCCCACCCGTTGGAGTAACGACTTGGTAAGATATGGAAGTTCTAGATGGAGGCAGGTGGCTCAGGAGAGATGTTTTGTTGCATTCCATATGAGAGGCCTATGTTCAGCAGTGGACTTATGAAGGGTTGTATTAATGATGATGAACTTTTATTTTCTCGTTGTGTTATCCCGTACATTAATCCAGGTCATCCGTGTGCCAAATTTAATTAAAATCTGTTTGTGCTTGATACTCTTATAATAGAGGCATTGAAACATCTTTACAAATTTTCACATTTGTAATATCATATTCAATATCTATAACTATATTCTTTAGCGAATTTATTGAAACATTGCAACCCATCGTGTTTTAATTTTTATAATGTGCGGCATTATAAAAATTCAAGTCAATTAAAAGTATCAGGCATTTAGGCTTTTATAACGGCGTTTGTTTCTTGTGGTAAGTAAATAGTAATGAAATAGAAAAATTATTAACTTTTTATAGAGTAAAGGTGATAAACGAGCACATAGCCCACTTGTTGGTAAGTGGATGCTGTGGCCCATAGACATCTACAACTATGGGGGCTTCTACGGTTCCTACGGCGCCACGATTTGAATGCCGAAAAGTAAAAATAAAATTTTTCGATATTTCGCTTTGACCAGCCTCAGCCGCTACGGCTCGCACAGGCGCGTGCTGTTTGCTACAGCGGGCGGGGGCTGCTCTCCCTGGCTTTACAAAAACACTGTAGTAGTAGAGCAGACAAGACTACGTGGAGTATGCGCGTGAGTATCGATATCTCGGAAACTAAGCGAGATATCGAAACATTTTATTCATACGTTTCGACGTGTCTCGTCGAGATCTATACGAATCTATCAAATCGTGGTGCCGCAAGAACCGTAGTCGTGCCACATCTATCCTCAATAAAGAATTAAATTGCAGATGCGTTGTCACCCATGAGGGCTAAGTTGGAATGCCTCATTTCCAGTAAAAATGATCTCTGGTTCTCTACACCCACCATACGAAACAAAGCAGCATTAAGCTGCTATTTAACGATGGTATTCTGTGAGAGCGTGGTCCTTCCCCGGTCGAGCCCATCCATTCGTATTGCAACCATAACATAGCTGCAGTGTGACTTTACCCTTGTAAACACATGTAGGATCAGTTACTCGTATTTTTCTGCGGATATCGTCGTTTTTTATCACGCACGCAGAGCATAGCCCTCTCTTAAAGTTACTCTCTTCAAGTTTTTTCATACAGTAAGCCTTTAACCATATTTTTATTAATTTAGTATGTGTATAGTATATGTTGTAGAAACACGGCGAGCGTGGGTCACGAATATAGGGCATACTTACTATTTTTTTTTTATAGGATAAGGGTGACAAACGAGCACACAGTCCACCTGATGCTAAGTGGTTGCTGCGGCCCATAGACATCTACATCTATCCTCTATTACAAATCAAAATGTAGATGCGTTGTCACCCGTGAGGACTAAGATGGAATGCCTCATTTCCAGTAAAAAGGGCCTCCGGCCACCTGCACTCACCAAGCGAAACGCAGAGGTAAACCTCCACTTCACGCTGGTTTTCTGTGAGGTCGTGGTACCACCCCGGTTCGAGCCGGTCCATCCGTGCGACAGCAAAAGCTGCCGCGTGGCTCTACCACTGTTTAAATTACCATTAGTCTAGTCTTTTTTCTTTATTAAAAAAAAACCGTTACCTCTACACAAGGGTATTCTCCTGTATCGTGGGGGCAGTTTACACACATAAATTTCACAAGGACAAACATACAGACCCGGAACAGTTATTTGTAGGCCATAGCACTAATATTTTATTACATGCGGGATTTGAACCTGCGGTCCTTATCGCTGTTTTGTTCTGTTTCTGACCTCGTTATTTTATTTCGCAGAGATTAGCACT
The DNA here is from genome assembly GCA_033319125.1 of Parnassius glacialis. Lineage (NCBI taxonomy): Eukaryota > Metazoa > Arthropoda > Insecta > Lepidoptera > Papilionidae > Parnassius > Parnassius glacialis. The sequence goes on along the minus strand of JAVANC010000001.1, from coordinate 51,369,415 downwards.
GTTGATAAGTTAAGAGACTGGGTTTCTCCCACAGATGTAGATCTAAAGATAACAGCGGTTCACACTATTACGGTTTATTTAATTCGGTTTTCTAAAATGGTTAAGCCTTTGACTTATATTTATATTACATGCCTTAAACGTTTTTTAAATCTTTATTTCCAAAAAAGGGGTTTGATCACATAGTGATTTATTGGAACTAAGTTCCTTATCGGACGGTATGAATTTGGCGGGGATAGGCGAGGAAAAGTGTAAGATTTTTCCGTCACGACCCGTGGATGGCCTTGGCGACTGCAAGGAAGCGAGATGGAATAATATCCATCTCCCTCGCACTTTTTCTTATCTTGTAATGAATGAAATATTATTTTATTTTAAATGACGAGCGCTTTATTTTAATAGACGCTATTTATTATATTTTATTATTTGTATTTGTTAATCAATAATACGTTTATTAATAATAGTATACTACGGAAGGAGTTAGTTCCAACTGAGTATTCCACGACACTCTCACATATTTTTTTATAAAATAAGGTTAAAAAAATGAGCACACAGTCCACCCGATTGCAAGCGGATGCTGTGGCTCATAGACATCTACATCTATCCTCAATTAAGAATCAAAATGTAGAAGCGTAGTCACCCCTGAGGACTGAGATGGAATGCCTTGCTTCCAGTAAAAAGTCCGGTTCCCTACACTCACCATACGAAACACAGCAGTGTTAAGTTGCTATTTTACGCTGGTATTCTGTGAGAGCGTGCCTATGGCCGAGTTGACCCATTCGCGCTACAACCATGATATAGCTGCAGCGTGGCTCTACCACGTAAAAAAATTCGCTTATTTTGCTGCCGAATCTTGTCATTGAAACTGCAACCGTAGCTAAGTGACCAATAGTATCCAAATGAAATAATTCGCGCAGTTCTTTTTTTACGCCGCGTGCATCTATTTCAGAAAACCGACTCACATAAAGTATTAAATGTACACCTTTAGATTTTTTAACGTGTAAGGCTTCAGAAACATCAGTTTCCACCTTCTTGTTACCATGATTTGAAAAAGATGAAATTAACAAGAAGAATATTGTAGCGCTATCAAGACTTTGTTCAGACGTAGACACGTAGAAGTGGTATATTTATATAAATATCTGTTATTTGTTTTCCATAAAATTTTATTAGTACATTAGCTAATATATTTAACATGTCCATGTGAATATTCTTATTATTTGTAATTATTATTCTATATATAATACTCCGGGGCCCAAGAGTATCATATAAAGACAAGTGGAAGAAATGGAGGAGGCAAATGCCTACGTCCATTTCTTGAAGTTTTTGCAATCCAGTGTCACTTACAATTAACAAGTGAATAGTTGTCAGATAATCATTTTAGCTGTCAGATATTTTTTCATTAGTTATTCATATGCTGTGCATGTGGTCCACGGCTTCACCTGCGTTAATCAGGATAAAAGCGTATACTGATTTAGATTCTTGCCATTCTAAGAATCTACGTTCTATATTTAATTTAAATCGGTTTCGACGTAAAGGTTACAACATACAACTCTCTTCTTTGTCCTCATGTATGGTTGGTGTTAAGGCGCGATGAGCGTGTCACTGGCGGTTGCGGCTCGTTTCCTCACGAACATGTCGTACGGCTCGGTGCTCCAATGGACACCAGCGTCCATGGACGTCAAAGGACGTCCAAAGACTGCGGCCCGCGCCTCGGGCTCGTTCCTCGCGCACATCAGCGCCTTCACGGCCGTCATGTTCACACCCTTCATTGTCTACTGGGTGAGTGGCTGTCTTGTGTTGACCTAGTGGCCGTAATAGCAGCTGCTTTTCGTGAGGTCTTGAGTTTATCAAAAAAAACTCTCAGTAGGCGAAGTCAGGATATTGGCAATGTTTTAATTCCGTGCCTCGGAAAGCACGTAAAGCCGATGGTCCTGAACTTGGTCTCTCTCCAGTTGTGTCTGGTTACTGTCCCATCGGACTATGAGGGTGAGGGAGTAGAGAGTAGAGAGTACAGAGGTGTACTCTGTACTTGGGCATACCATCGGGCACTATAATCTCATCTTGCTCAGATGGCTGGTGTCAGTTGAGACTGACCGCCGTGGCCGGAATTCGGTCTGGAGGAGTGATCGTTTTTATTTAAATCCAGGACTCTTTTTTCATCAGCTCATTAAAGTCCATAGCTGAACATTGATCTCTCCCGTTGTAGGATCGATTTGTGCTTCTTACTCGCCAAAAGAATTCACGCAGTATAAATATCGAGTTCGGGTTGGATTCGAACCCTACTAGAGACTATCGGTCCGTGGGGTCCACGTGCGGTGGAGTTCCTAAAGGAACTCCATCCGCGGCTGGTCGTTGCTGCTGGTGATAACAGGGCTGGTTCTTTCCTCGCTCAAAGGCTAAGATTCAGCGGGGAAATGCAGCGAGCGTTCTTGGCACGATACCGCGGGGAGTAGGACTATATGATATTTAAGTTTCTAGTTTTAGTTTTTTTTTAATTATTATTATAGTTTTTAGTATTGTAGATAAAAATAAGTATTATATAGTAAGTAATGTATATACTTACGAATTGTATATATAATTCATAATTCTTTAAGTATGTTTGAATTTTCACTTACATTTCTTACTAAAGTAATTCATACAATGGAGTATTTGTCGATCATTTTTACTCACATTAATCCTAAGCACCGTTTGTCTCGCTCACACAGCTTAGAATTAGTTCAAACAAGCAGCGTTGCCATTTTAGTGATTTTGTCACTAGATTTAGTGATTTTTTGGAGATAGTTAGTGATATTCTGAAATAAAAAATCACTAAAAAATTATTTGATGACTTTTAGTGATATTTATCAAATCTTGAAGAATTTAGAAAATACATATTAGCAACCCTCTTTACCTATCGGTAAATTCCCCAGTTTATGTCTGAATAGCACTATCCTTCTCTCACATTACAAAAACGTAATTAGACGTCTATGTTTGGTTATGCTAAACCTACCTTAGGGATTTCCCGACTAATAATAAGGCCCTAATACTATATGTAAAGTTGTTTTCAGTGAGTGCTGAATACTGAAAGGTTGATATAAATGAATAATGAAATTTAAGATGGTCTCCAAATAAAAACTTAATTGGAATCGTGGTAGATAATGGCTCTGTTATGACTGGAATCAATAATGGCGTACGCGTATCTAATTAAATTCTGCGTTTGCAAAGTTATTCACTCATTCACACTGTTTCACATGCGTCAGAGCAAACGTTACCGCGAAATACAGAGTTTCTCATTAGAGAAACCTATTATTAATTCTTACATTCACCCAAACGCTGTGATCAGTATTATTATATGTATATGTATATATATATATATATATATATATATATATATATATATATATATATATATATATATATGAGAGAGTAAATTCTGGCAAGAATACTTTTAAAATATTGCGCTCTTGTGATACTCGTTGGCTGTCCGTTGAAGAAACTGTGACCAGGAGGCCGTCTCAATTTTATATGTTGTGTTTATTGTAATTATTTCCACGATTAAGATTAATTTATTAAGATTATTACCTACCTGGTAATTTCATTTTAAATAATTTAGTGAATTCTAGAGATTTTTTTAAGTAAAAATATCCCTAAATCTGGTGAAATTTCAGATCATAACTGGTGATAAATTTTTCCCCAAGGTGGCAACACTGCAAACAAGGCGAGCAGGTAGTAAAGTAAAATTTTCAAGGGCGACAAATGTACTTACCTAATAAAGACATGCAATGTTAAAAAAGATATCTGCTAATTGTCATTTTGTAATGAAATCACATTAACGGCTACAGCTCAGTAAGTAATGACATTAAGTAGGGTGAAGTAGGTACATAGCATGCTAATGTTTTAGAATCCTTATGATATAGGCAAACATTTTAAATGGTTGGCCACACAGATCCTATGCGTTTTTTTTTCACCACAGGTGCTCAAATTTAGCAGTTAAATAAAGTAAAAAATTTAAACTTATGTTTAGTGCCGTCTTGCAAAATACTACCCATAATAGTAGTTGAAAACTTTTAAGGGTAATTTAGAAACACCATTATTAGGGAACACATTAAGAGAAAAAAAACCCGATCTAGCCATTAAACTGCGGACGTGATGACCACAAGTGTGAGCGTGAGAGAAGTACGAATTTTTGGAATTTTATAAAACATGGCGTAGACCGCGAACCGTTCGGGATAGAATTTTTTTTTAGAGAACGGAGGCCACCTCCCCTCTACCCAAACACGTACGTACCAGATTATCCACCATTACTGGGACACCCTGTCTATCTATCTATCTATCTATCTATCTGTCAATTATACATATCTTTAAATTATTCCAACAATTAAACTCCCGAGACATGAAATTCGTCAAATATTTCACTTCAATCCAAAGTGGCGCCGCAAATAGTTATGGAAGGCCACATTGTAACAACAGCAGTCATCGTACTAATACTTTGCTGTAACACTTATAGAAACGAGCATGGGAAGGGTTTACCACTCATTATAGTGTCAGTCCTTGCCTTTATTGAGGGCGCAATGGAGTTGTTCCTGCCGGAGACAGCGGGATGCAGCATGCCACAAAACATGCAGGACTGCGAGACTCTCGCGAAGGGTACATCTCACCAAAAGTGAGCTAAGATAACCAATTCTTATACGACATATTTTAATACGACAGGAACAATATAATTCACACACACACACACACACGCACGCATGCACGCACGTACGCACGCATCGCCAACTCGCAAGTGTACGTGTACGTGTGTAAGGGTACTCACAAGTCGCCCCACGTTTAGCATGGGTTACAAAGCCACGGCTACTAACCAACAATAATAAATAATACAACAGACTTTGGCATATTATGTCAATTTTAGTTCCCGGTACGGACAATGAGGGCGCTTCAAATCGGCATAAGCATTTTGTTAGCCACTAGCCAGTCCAGCGTATTTGTATATAGAGAGAGGAAAATATTTAAAAAAAACTTACTGCCGTACCTGATGGTATGTCGCGACTGCGGTCCATGGACACCTGAAACCATCTTCAAACAAAGAAGGTTACAGATGCGTTGTCATCTCTGTGGACTACGATGAGGCATGCTCTTTAGCTCTATTACTCTATAATATAGACTCTTCAGAGCGAAACACAGGAGTGCGCATGCAATACTGCTTTTCACCCAGGTGGACTCCTATCATGTAGATTTTATACTTTAGAACATTCCAGATAAGCCAAATACTTATGTTGCAGTCTATCGGAGTCCGTGTTTCAGTTTTCAGGAAACAAAACCATACCGAGACTGCAGCCGTAGCTGTGGAGTGCAGGTGACATCTGTTGCCAGCCGCAATAAACTTATACATTTATTATTTTGCAGTAAACTTCGACGACGCACAAAATCTTTTTACGACTTTTATTTATACTTACTATTTCTTTCCTATATACGAAATGCTTGTATATAAACACATCCACACAGTATAGGAATATTTTACCGTCACATGAATTCCAAAGAGTATGTCAATTTTTTTAAGACATGTAATATCAAAGAAAACTTTATTTAATAATAATCTACCATTTTTTATAAGTACATTGAATTTGAATGAGATTTGAGATTTTTATGAAGAGAAAAAGAACCAAGTATGAAAATTGTACATCATAATTAAGAATTAATAATCAGTAAAAGCACCCATGGCATTCGTAAAACATCTGCATCGGTTGGGCGTACTCAGAATGAGGTTGTCCTGTTGAGGAATATTGTCCTGAGATGCTTTAAAGTTGTATATTTGTAACCAGATTTTCAGGAAAATCCCTCAGAAATCTTCTTTGAAGCATGTCCCAAGCACGCTAGCGCAACCTGGCTGTTACCAGCCTGACCGTGAACACGCATTGTCGTGCATAAGCAGGTAATTTAGAAGAAGCAAATATTACGTTTTTTGTCAGAAAACTTTGCAGACGCGCGCACAATAACTTACCAAAAAAACAGTAAGTTCTACAATATGAATAAAAAAGTCATGTCCGATCCGTGAAAGTGCCTATTATATAGGTATCCTATTATATACTACTATACAGGTATCCTATTATTGATTTGCAAACAAAAATAACACTTTTTCCACTCGCCGGCAAGGTATAGGCACGGCACCGGCATGACGCGGCGCGGCACCCGTGTCTGGATTCCGTTTTTCCATTGGGCCGGTGCCGGTGCCGATCTACGCTCGGTTTTTGGTTTGGAAATTACTAACACAGACTTCAGTTCTACAACACGTAAAAATGGTCTCGTCATGTCGTCGTATTCATTTGTTATATCTCTTACATTTAAGATGAAAATATAAACACAGAGAAGTCAAGTTTTGTATTCATCAAATCTTAAAAATAAGATACTTAGAAGGAACATATTATACCCTATTTGAAAAGTTGAAAATGGATCCCAAAAATATTTCAACTACTTCCGCATAAGCTAGGAGATGTTTTTATTTTGAACACCTCAGTCTCCCCCGTGATATCCTCGTTTCTAAGTCTATCACGCAGAAAATCCCCGAGTATAACTCTCTCCATAGCTCGCTGCGCGACCTTGAGCTTCCTCATATGGCCAGCAGTGAAGGATCACGTGTCAGATCCATTGGTAATCACTGGCAACACGCACTGGTTGAATAATCTTGTTTTGAGGTATGCCTGACGAGAAGATATGCCGTAATTTTCCGAACGCTGCCTGTGACTTTCTGTCAAAGTTGGTCAAAAAGAAATCAAAAGGTTGGACTATTTATCCCAGGTAAACATACTCATGTTTACCTGGGACAAATAGTCCGACCTTTCGATTTCAACAACTTACAGCTTAGTGCTCGAAGTTGTTGACGAGTAGATGTGACGTGAATGTTACACATGACTTTTGTTTTTTCCATGTTTATCTTAAGACGTATCTATTAGGAGACACTATTGAGGTCATTGAGCATAGTGCTTAGGGTCTCCAGCGATTCTGCCATAAGGATTATATCGTAGGCAAATTGACCTTAATTCCGTATTGAATTGACGTTAATACCGTATCTTTTCCAGTTCAGTAGCTTGAAAAAGTTTTCCAATTGCAGCAATGAAGAGTTTCGGGGATATTACGTCACCCTGTCTTACACTTCTCTGCAATTGGATACGCTTCGTACTCTGGTTCTATACTTTGATAGCCATCGTAGCCTTACTGTAGAAACACTTCAGCACTTCTATATATCGATAGTCAAATTGGCACCGCTGAAGGGACTGCAGCACCGCACCGCCCAAATTTCGACGGAATCATAGGCTTTCTCGTAGTCCACATATGCAAGACAAAATGACAGATTGTACTCTTCGGTTTTCTGTACAATTTACCGAAGGGTATGTATATGGTCAATGGTGCTAAAGCCTTTTCGGAAACCGGCTTGGTCGGGAGGCTGGAAATCGTCAAGTCGACGTGTGAGACATTTCGTAATGACACAACACGTAGACTCGGCTCAGAAGGGAGATCGATCTGTGGTTCTTCAAGAGAACATTTTCGCCTTTCGTGAAGAACAAGATCACCGCACTTCTGATCCACGCCTCCGGTGTATTAAAGAGCTTCTGAAGGACTTCAAGTATCAGTTTTCCACCCGCTTACAGAAGCTCCACTGTAATTCCATCCTCGCCTGGGGACTTGCCATTTTTAAGGTGCTGGAGAGCCATTCTAATCTCGCTCAGACTGACGTCCAAGATATCATCGGAATAATGTCGGATAAGACTTGCTCTTGGATCGTTACTCACACTTGCGTGTGGCTCCAACGATGATGGGTACAGCTGCCCATAGAACCTTTCAATCTCACTCAAAATCTCAGGTGTGCCGGAAACGATGCTGCCACATTCGGTCTTCAGCTTCGAAAGTTGGCTCTTTCTGGCAGACAGATCTCTGGCAAATACTTTGTATCCCTGGTTCAACTTGATTGCTTCTTCAATACGAGCTGTATGAAAGTTGCGTAAGTCCCACACACAGCTTACTTGTGTAAGAACATTTGGAAATCTGTCTGTTGGAAACCTGTATGCTGTCAAATCTGCTGAAGACTGCACCTTCATTTTCCGTGTAACAGCCATGAGATTAAGGGTGTGATCGGAGAGTTTTTGTGTTCTTCTGCGACGGGTCTTGCAGAACTTAGTTCCGACCGACTGGTCAGTTTCCACAAGCTTGTCATTCATTATCGTCCACTTCATTGCAGTCTTCTAGGCACTGAAAACGGTTTCGTAGCTCGAGCTGAAAGGTTTCGAAGCTTTGGATTAGAGCAAGAGGGGGATGGAACGTTGACTTCATTAGACGTGACCTCTCCAACTTAACGTTTAGGTTCAGTGTGCCTCTCACCATTCGGTGATCGCTACCAGTTTTCATCCTCGCGATCACTGAGACATCACTGAAGAGTTGTCGTCTGGTCGTCATAATGAAGTCTATCTCATTTTTAGTCGCACCTTCGGGGCTCGATCAGGTCCACTTTCGGTGCGGCCGCTTCTTGAAGAAAGAGTTCATTAGAAAGAGTCCCTCTTTCTTCATAAAGTCGGCCAGCTACTTGCCCATTGGGTTCCGTTGCCCTATACCAAATTTCCTTACTTTCGGCTCACCGTTCTCTCTTGTGCCTAGTTTTGCATTGAATTCTCCCATTAACACCGTGTAGTGGGTTTTTGAGGAATGCATGGTTCTAAATGATGGCGATAAACGGAAACAGAAACGGAAACGTTTTTATTCAATATAGATTTTAAATAATACTTATTGAAAGTCACTCTTTTGTTTAATTACCACTGGTTCGAAAAAAAACCTATGTCCTGGGAAGAACCAGCAAGAAACCCAGCGGGACTTTTTTTTTAAATAACAGCTTACAATCATGTATGTTACACAATTAACACAACAAATTAGAAATAGCTTCTTAGCGATCATCTCATTTTCAGGGGCTATTATTATCCATACATTCAAATATCCTCATGCATGTCCTCCACCTCTTCATCGGGATTGCCGAGGTTGGTGCGTAAACCTGTATGACCTTCAGTGAATACCGTTTGGTGATTCTGAGTATAAGGTACACAACCCTCATCGACACACTCCCAATCTTAACACGTTTACACTTTGTACATTGTTAACGAGAGACTTGTGGCCGATAAATCCGACACTTCCTTGGGACAGATGGTCACCCTCCCGGTGATAGAACAAGTCTCTCTTTGGACTTCAGATAATCCTATAATATCCCAGCGCAACTTGTCTATCTCTTCTTCCAGCACCAGGATCTTCTCGTCAGTCCTCAGTGTGTGTGCGTTGTTGCCAGGTCGAGTCGTCTTATGTGGCAATCGAACCTCCGCTGGAGATTCTTAGCACCCCTGACCCGCCGTTACCATGGTCTCCACCGTAGCCAGGAATAGCGGGGCCACCGGGGACTGGGGGCCGTCTCTTCGTAACTTTAAATAACTGTAACTGTAATAACAGATATATAAAAACAGATATATAAGAAATATAAGTTTTAATAACAGTAACTGTAAATATAGTTATATATTAGTGCAACGAATGCACAGCGTCAAGGCAAACTCCTAGGTAATTGACTTGATTTTGGCTTCATCCCAGCAACGTCTGCGATGAAATAATATTAATTTTAGTTTCACGGATCATGTATTCATAAACTTTTTTTGCTACATGAAAACTCAAGAGCAAGGTGATAGCTTTTTTTATAGAATAAAAGTGACAAACGAGCACACAGTCCACCTGATGGTAAGTAGTTGCTGTGGCCCATAGACATCTAGATACATCTATCCTCGATTACGAATCAAAATGCAATTGCGTTGTCACCCGTGAGGACTAAGTTGAAATGTCACATTTCCAGTAAAAGGGGTCTCCGGTTCTCTACACTCACCATACGAAACACAGCAGTGTTAAGCTGTTATTTTACACTGGTATTCTGTGAGAGCTTGGTCCTTCCCCGGTCGAGCCGACTCATTTGTGCTACAACTATACTACTAATAAAGCTGCAGCATGGCTCTACCACGTATAAAATGGCTGTTTTTTGTAACGCGAATTACCAGAGTTCCCTCTGTTTCTAATTACGATTTTCGTCGAAACTCTACACAGAAGCGATGTAAAATATTGTGACGACAAGGGCATGTCTAAATATAAATAACATGTGAAGTTGTAAAGTCTGTGAATTTGTTTTTTTTTATAAGAGGGACAAACGAGTATGCGGCTTACCTGATGGTAAGTGTCCCTCCATAAACAACTGTAACATGGGTGGAATTGCAGGTGCGTTGCGTGCCTTTTAAAAAGGAGTATGTTCGTTTCTTGAAGAAAGACTAAAAACGCCCTGTATTGGAGAGGAGTTTCTTTCCTTATCGTCGTTAACTCTTACAACATCAGCTAAATGAAATGTGACAATGGTGATGAATTATTTTACGCCACATAACTAGTGGCACTATACCGTTGTAGAGAACATAAGATTTAGTTTTTATTTTGAAAAATTATATGGAGAACATAAAATTTAGTTTTTATTTTGAAAACCTTAGCAATTTGATTTTAATATAATTTAGTTTCTGTTGAGTAGATGTAGCTATAGATGCCAGCATGATTGTTTGAAAAGTTTAATATGGATTATCCTTGCGTATCGTATAGCATCTTAGCCCTCTAGGGTGACAACGCATGTAAGTTTGATTTTAATCGAGGATGTCTATGGGCCACAGCATCCACTTACCATTAGGTGGACTGTGTGCTCGTTTGCCTTCTTTTAAAAAATAACGCATTATACTGTTCAATAATAATATAACTTAAGGTACTAGTCGTTCTTTCCTTATCGTTCATGAAAACTCTGATATATTCTAAACTTTATATTTATATTCATAAATAAAATAAACAGAAATCTTATAAATAAGATGATCACGGCAAAACTACTGGATACATTTCACTTAGGATTTCTACGTTTTATTTCTTAGACACTTGACCCTTATTAAAAAAAATATTGCGATATCTTCATTTAATAGAAAGTTATTAAAGTTTTAAGAAATAACGATTTTTATAAGTGCTACGTGTTCAGTGATGTGTTTTCTTGATATATCAAACAACGCGGACGAAGTCGCGGTTATCAACTAGTATAGATATAGAATAAAATACCAAAAATATTACTAAACTTCCTGGAGGAATAATATCCTTATCAACAGTAATATCTTTTCACTTCTAAAGTCTGTTTGTATTTTTTATTAGTTTGGAAGAGCGCACTGAGCTAATAAAAAGTTCTGGTTCTTGTTTTTCTTATAGGCAGCAGAGAAAGCTGGTTTCGCAAAGCGAGGATTAGTCAATAACCTTCTGTGCATCGTTGTTATTGGTCAATGAATGTTCGGTTTGCCGCAGTGCGTCGTAAGCTCTACAGGGTAATAATCCGCGAGTTTTTATTTATCGTATAAAAAATACGAGTGCCTAACAAGTAGATATATTACATTTGTAATTTTGTACATATAATTATTTTGTAAATGTCAATAATCCATATTGTATTGTATTATGACATGTAATGGACTTTAAAAATATTTTACATAAAAACATAAAACTATTGTAATTTTTATGTGTAAGATATAGTGTTCTACGTCTTTATGTCGACTTACCATTACCGTTACTGCCCATTAAAGTCGACAGCTAAACATAGGCTTCCCCCATAGATTGGCTCATAGGGGGATATTTTCCATAGTTGCCATGCTTGGCTAGCAGGCTAGCACCAGCAGTTTTTTAGTCGTTATTAGGAAGACGCTGCTGTCCATTTCCATCCCCTGATTCGTTTCCCTTTGTCACCTCTTACGACACCCACGGGATAATATGGGGTAATAGATATTCTTCCACCGTCACTACACGGTAAACGACTATATTTAAATGAAACTAAAATATATAATAAATTTGGAAAGTCTAAAAGTGTAGGTACCTATAATGGCTACAGTTAGTTTAAGATGGATCGCGAGCTTATTTGTAATTTCAATAGTAACTAAATTCTGCTACCATTTTCTCTCGAAATACCTTAGTATATTAGTAGGTACTTCTTACCTTTAGTTTGTGTTAGTATTGTAAAAGCCGTAATGTGAGTGTGACTTTTCTGTTATAACGTAAAAGACCAATATCCATCCACTGCTTTCGCTGGTTTAATAATATAAACAAGGATTAGTAAATTAATCTGTACTTTCTTTATTCGCACATAAAGTAAAAATTAGTTTGCACATATTATACCACACATACATATACAACTAGTACATGTTATGACCATATGGCAAATGATATGGCAGTATACAATCGTGCCGGCGTGGATCGGTCGCGCCAACTGAATGAATTCGATTTATTTTTCGAACGCTTCACCTTAAACTTTTTTAAATAAAATTTGTGTGACTACGATTGTAACTTGTTAAAGTAAAAGGAGAACGCGAGTCCTATAATAAAATTGTGACGAATAATCTAAAATTATCAACACCAGTGTCAAAATGGTAAGTTGGCAAGTGCTCCTGTTTTTGTTTATTCAATTAACGAAATAATATTTCCCTGGTCGTCGACAACGATCAGCAAATTATATGACATTTTATTTTTATTTAGATCGTAAGTCATCCTGAGAATATACAAATACGATACTGTTAAGAAAACAAAACATAAAACACAAATATTTTTTCAGTTATTGCTACAAAATTTTAAAATTTTTAATAACTATTATCATAGTCAAGCACTAGTTTTTTTTTCTCAAGTAAACCTTTATTATATAATTGGCCGCAAAACATAGTAAAACTATTTATTTATCAATTTATTATACAAATATTTTTATCTCTATACAGTTGCATTGTTTTCTTTATCAAGGCAAGATGATAGGATTCCCTCTATCTAAAGGCAGCCTACCATCCAAACTTATTTATTTTGCCTTGTTAAATTAATTAAAAATTACGGGAAAGAACAATATTAATTTCTAATATTTAAGAGTACAAACGTATTTTCTTCGAGCCGTGGTAGCTCAGCGCTAGCTATACATTTCACAGTACGCAAGTAACCCGGGATCGATCCTCACCGTCACCAATGAATATGTTAATTACAATCCTAAGTGCTGATTTACCACGTGTTCGACGGTAAAGGAAAACATCGTGAGGAAACCTGCATGCTTGAGAAAAAAAATATTTCGTAGACTTGTGAAGTCCGCCAAAACACATCGGATATATATATATATATATATATATATATATATATATATATATATATATATATATATATATATATATATATTATGTCACAGCCAACTAGCTTAATTATTATTAAACAGCGTAGCCTTTTTCATAAAGGGCGCCTTTAAACTAGCGCCTTGAATTATAAATATATTCAGTCGATGCGTCTAATACAAAATTGCAATTGCAACTATCTTAGATAGTTGCAATTTTGTATTAGACGCATTATATATTAGATGATTTAGTATTAGAGGCATATTGCTGATATTACAAGATAGATCTATCTTGTAGTATCAGCAATAATAGGTTAAGGTGCGGCTGGAGCAGCCCTTGGGCACCCTAAAGCCGCCTATATGTATATAATAGAGCATAATTAGGCATGGAATGTTGTATTAGACGCATCGGCTGAACTGCATGGGCTGAATATCATTCAGGCCGCTAGTTAATAGTAAAAGGGTTAGGCTGTTAACTGAAAGGCTAAGCTAGTCAGCTACAACGTCGTATATTTTTAAGAAAGCATCTCATCTATACATCTATACATACAAATAAATAAAATTGAAGTGTCTGTTTGTAATGTCAAAATAACATATTTTCACTGAATGCATATGAAAGTACGTACGACACATAACAAAAGAATAATTTTAAAAATTTTAGTCTTTCGGTCTGTCCGTCTGTCTGTTTGTTTGTTTGTTCGAGCTAATCTCCGAAATGGCTGGACCGATTTCAACGCAAAAAACAGTGAACCGATTTGAATGCGATTCTCATTGGCATATTAGCTGATATTATAAGGTGTAATTTAGGTTACTTCTATTTTAGAAAAACAACTATGGGTTTCGCGCAAAAAAATTAAAACCCTTGAAAACCAATCGTAATAAATTCGCTACTTCGTCCGCGTGGAACAGCTAGTTTGACATAATTTTACTATTACTAGTAAAACTTATTCAGGTAACTCGTCAAAAGTAAAGAGATCAGTTTGTACCCCTTTTTAAAAATATTGCGTGCACGAAGTATTGCAATGGTTTGAGAAGGAGTGCAGAGAGCTAAAATTAATTTAAAAGTAGATGGTACTCGGGCGTGTTGATGCCGCAAAAAATAATTGTAGAAATATCATTTTAAATTTGAACGACTTATATTGTTTAATTACAAATGATAATGATGCTGATATATAACTTTCAAATTAATTTGTGTGGCGCGCGTATAGTACTATACGCGCGCCACCTCATCATCATCATCATCATTATAGCCCTTCACAAGTCCACTGCTGAACATAGGCCTCCCCCAAAGAATGCCACAAAGCACGGTCCTGAGCCACTTGCATCCATCGACTTCCTGCATGTCTTACCAGGTCGTCACTCCATCTCGTGGGGGGACGACCTACACTTCGCCTACTGGTACGAGGCTGCCACTCGAGAACCTTTCTTCCCCATCGGTTGTCGGTTCTTCGAGCTATATGGCCGGCCCACTGCCACTTCAGCTTACTAATCCGTTGGGCTATGTCGGTTACTCTGGTTCTACTGCGGATATCCTTATTCCTAAGTTTATCACGCAGAGAAACTCCGAGCATAGCCCTCTCCATAGCTCGCTGAGCGACCTTGAGCTTCCTCATACGGCCAGCAGTGAAGGACCACGTTTCAGTTCCGTAAGTCATCACTGGCAACACGCACTGGTTGTAAAATTTCGTTTTAAAGTTTTGAGGTATGTCTGACGAGAAGATGTGTCGTAGCTTCCCTAACGCTGCCCAGCCGAGTTGAATTCGTCGATTGACCTCTCAGTCGAAGTTGGACTTACCTAGTCGGACTATTTGTCCCAGGTAAACATACTCGTCAACAACTTCGAGCTTAGTGCTCCCAACAACTACCGGCAAAGGTGTGCCATGGACATTAAACATAATCTTTGTTTTGTCCATGTTCATCTTAAGACCTATCCGTTGGGAGACACTATTGAGGTCATTGAGCATAGTGCTTAGGTCCTCCAGCGATTCTGCCATAAGGACTATATCGTCGGAAAATCGAAGGTGAGTGATGTACTCGCCATTGATGTCAATCAATTTCAAGTTCTGCTTGTTTCAATTCAATTCTAAGTTCAAGCTTCTGGATTGGAAAGGATACGGTATTACCGTATCCTTTCCAGTCCAGAAGCTTGAAAACGTCTTCCAATGCAGCGGTGAAGAGTTTCGGGGATATAACATCACCCTGTCTTACACCTCTCTGCAATTGGCTAGGTTTCGTACTCTGGTTCTGTACTCGGATAGCCATCGTAGCTCTACTGTACAAACACTTCAGCACTTCGATATACCGACAGTCAACTTGGCACCGCTGAAGGGACTGCAGCACCGCCAAAATTTCGACGGAATCAAAGGCGCTTTCTCATAGTCCACATACGCCAGACATAGTGGCAAATTGTACTCCTCGGACTTCTGTACACTTTGCCGTAGGGTATGTATGTGGTCTATGGTGCTAAAGCCCTTTCGGAAACCGGCTTGTTCGGGAGGCTGGAAGTCGTCAAGTCTGCACGCGAGACGATTAGTAATGACTCTCGAAAACAGCACGTAGACGCGGCTCAGAAGGGAAATCGGTCAGTTCTTCAAGAGAGCGTTGTCACCTTTCTTGAAGAACAAGACCACCGCACTTCTGTTCCACGCCTCCGGTGTAATGCCACCATGGAGGACGGAATTAAAGAGCTTCTGAAGAACTTCAAGTACCGGTCTTCCACCCGCTTTCAGAAGCTCCGCTGTAATTCCTTCCTCGCCTGGGGCCTTGCCGTTTTTAAGGTGCTGGAGAGCCATTCTAATCTCGCTCAAACTGACGTCCGGGATATCTTCGGAATAGTGTCGGATAAGACTCGCTCTTGGATTGTTACTCACACTTGCGTGTGGCTCCAACGATGACGTGTACAGCTGCTCATAGAACCTCTCAATCTCACTCAAAATCTCAGGTGCCCCGGAAACGATGCTGCCACATTTGGACTTCAGCTTTGACAGTTGGCTCTTTCTGGCAGACAGATCTCTGGCAAAGACTTTGGAGCCTTGGTTCCGCTCGATCGCTTCTTCAATACGAGCTGTATTGAAGTTGCGTAAGTCCCGCCGCATGCATTTGGAGATCTGTCTGTTCAGTTGCCTGTATGCTGTCAAATCTGTTGAAGAATGTAGCCTCATCTCCCGTCTAACAGCCATGAGATTAAGAGTGTGATCGGAGAATTTTTGTGTTCTTCTGCGGCGGGTCTTGCAGAACTTAGCTCCGACCGCATGGACAGTTTCCACGAGCTTGTCATTCATATCGTCCACTTCATTGCAATCTTCTAGGCACTGAAAACGGTTTTGTAACTCGAGCTGAAAGACTTTGGATTAGAGCACGACGGGGACGGAGCGTTGACTTCATCAGACGAGACCTCTCCAACTTAACATTTAGGTTCAGTGTGCCTCTAATCATTCGCGCGCCACCTACTGTAAATTAATTGTACTATGCCTAAAACGTTCGCGCAAAAACTTGACAAAGTTTTACCGCAATCTGATGAACGGTAAAGCAGCGCATAAAATACGAGGAAACAAAAAGTAATTTTTATATTTAAAATATGCGTTAAAAATGCATAATACATCAAATCAAATAAAATGAAACATTTTATTGTTTACGTCATAATGTCAATGTCAATTGTCAAACACATATTTAATGAAAGTTAAGAGTCAAAGATATACATATAATATAATAATATATGGCTTGAACTGAACGTATGTATGTGATTACTTTATGACTGAATGAGCTGTCAAGTTTGTGTGATTTCTAATGTTTGTTTTTCAATTGCCTGTGGAGTGTATGTCAAGGCAAAAAAGCTTGGATATAGCATTTTTGTAGATGAGATATCTGTGTTTTTTACATTAATGCGGAGTTCAAAAACCACTGTTTACCGCATAAAAGTACGCCTATGTCGTACTTTCTCAATTTTAGGGCACTCCTCTTGCTGCCTCAGCCAGCATCGGGTTCCTTGGCGTCAT
Source organism: Parnassius glacialis (assembly GCA_033319125.1). Taxonomy (NCBI): domain Eukaryota; kingdom Metazoa; phylum Arthropoda; class Insecta; order Lepidoptera; family Papilionidae; genus Parnassius; species Parnassius glacialis. Next base: position 51,352,249 of record JAVANC010000001.1, on the reverse strand, counting down.
TTCGAGAGACGTACAGTTCCGCAATTACTTGGAAGGGGAGACTAAACTGGCATCAAAAATCCTTGCTGTGCTGTGTAAGTGAGGATGGCATTTCATGCCGGCCCACCGCTTGTAGCTTTACAAAGCGCACGTTCTGCTTCGTATGGAATACTGTTTTCATCTCTGGGCCGGTGCATCCCAGTATCGGTTTCTTCCACTTGACTTGATCCGCTGGCCTTGCATCTTCTACTGCATCTGCCACGGAGAGTGCTTAGAAAAATTGTTCATTCCTACTATTGTACATTGTGACAGAATTCGAAATTTCATCATCATCATCGCGATGGCTGGCGGTCCACTACCGTGAGTTTTGACTTGACTTAGGGACCTAGAAGAAAAGAGCCTACTCCTTTATAAAAGGAAGCCAACGCACCTAAAATTCCCCTGGTGTTGTAGATGTTCATAGGCGATGGTGATTACTTACCATCATCATGAGCCTTACGCTCTATTGCCTCCACTTCCATAAAAAAATCAAAGCATTGATAATACTGAGAGTTGAAAGTAAAACATAGCTTGCACTAAATATTTTGAAGAATATACAGGGTTATTTTGCAATAACCAGCCAAATTTGCAGAGAAGGTTCAGAATAAGGAATAAAGGCAAATGGTGAATAAAAACTAATTAAAAAAAATCTCAAACATTCTGTCCTTTTTATCTTTTAAATTCAAAATGCGTGGTAATGCATTATTTTAATTGATTTTACTGCGCACGCACACATTCGTAAGGGTCGCTCGGTAGGCAAAAACGTTGTTGCCCATAAATCACATTCAATTTGGGATAATTTAAAATAAAAGTAGAAGCCTTATTTCCTTTATATTTCCAAAACTACAATATCATAGCATAACATAACACATTAGTTATATATTTAAACTTAAGTTTAAAATTGGGCTACTCTTTAAAAAATAACTCTGTATATATAAGTGGTAGAGCCATGCTGCAGCTATATTATGGTTGTAGCACGAATGGGTCGACTCGACCGGGGAGTAGTATCACTCTCGCACAGAATACCAGCGTAAAATAATGAATGTTTTATGCTGCAGTGTTTCGTATAGTGAGTGTAGAAAACCGGAAAACCTTTTTACTGAAAATGAGGCATTCCGTCTTTGTGTTCAGTGGTGACAACGCATCTGCATTTTGATTCCTAATAGAGGATAGATGTCTATGGGCCACAGCAACCACTTACCATCAGGTGGACTGTGTGCTCGTTTATCACCCTTATTTATACTAATAAATAAAATTGAAGTGTCTGTTTGTAAAATCAAAATAACAGCTTTTTACTTAATGCATATGAAAGTTGACACAGTAAACAATAAAACAATTATGAAAATTTTTCTCTGTCTGTCTGATTCTTCCGGCTAATATCCAAATAGCTGGACCGATTGTGACTTGACTTTCACTGGCAGATAGCTCATGTTATAAGGAGTAACTTCGGCTACTTTTATTTTAGAAAAAGAATTAGAGAGAATAAAAAAATTACAGTCGCAACCAGTGGACGACCACTAGTTATTATTAATTGCTTAAAAATTACAGGATGTAAGCGAAATTTTGATTGAAATAAATAAATAAAATAACATATTATGTGCACAAACTAAAGGCACGCTCAAGTGTGATTTAATTTGGCTAAATAAGACAGAAGTACTACATAAAGGCATATTGGAGTATATTATTTTCTATTTTGCTCGCTTATCCGGCCGACTAGCGATTGTAGTGGAAGGCCTCAGAGTATGCTTTATTTTCAACTTTTTGTGGAATTGTGTTTTTTATACAGCAATGTAGGAATTTAATTTGTTGTAAAAACATGCGTTGTCACCCCTGCAGACTCAGATAGAATACGTTGTAACCTGTAAAAAGTCTTCGGTTCTCTACATTCACCATACGAAACACATCGTTATTTTGTTGTTTTACGTTGGTATTCTATGGCCCGTATTAATAAACGTTACTCAACGACAAACTCAAGTGCGTAATCATTTGATACGCCCTCATTACGATATCAGCATCTCAAGATCGTTGATACTTAATAAACACATAAAAACAGTATCTCAAAACGCTGTATTTAGGGATACTGTTTTGTGACTTGCACTCAAGTACACACACTTAAGAGTCGAGTTTCGTTTATTAATCAGTGTGGCACTCAGATGATATCGTAAACCTAAACCGCATCTTGAGATATGTTTATTAATAAGATCATAACCTCAAGATTGTACTCAAGTGCGTGTACTTGAGCTGAGTAACGTTTATTAATACGGACCTATGAAAGCGAACCTAAGTAGAAACGACCCATTCGTTCTGCAGCCATAAGATAGCTGCAACGAGGCTTTACAATGTTTCCCTTACCTATTGTACATTTACTTTACCTATGCCCATGGGAAGACAGAGAATGAAGGATTCTCTTACTTAACGACATGTTATTAAAATCAATATATAAATAGCATTAATTATTAAACATCTATACATGTTTATATTTATTATTGGAGTTGTTTAATTTTTTTGCGCGGATCCCTAAACCTTTTTCTAAAACAAAATTAGCCTAAGTTACTCCTGACTCCGGGTACAATTACCTAGGTGGATTGAAAAGTACTCGGCCTAACACAGATCCATTCAATTCTAAAAATCAAATCTACCCACATTATTTAGTTCAGTTCAGACTAGTTCATTGTGTGAAGTTCGAAACGTGTGCGATAATTAGTTGTGATTTTATAAATTTATTAACAAAGTAATCGGACATAATTTCCGCGAATGGAGCAAATCGAGCAGCGTGCCGTCATTAAGTACCTCCATAAGAAGGGGCTATCATCAAAAGCCATCCATGATGATATGGTCAGTACATAAGGCGATTGTGCTCTGTCATATACATCCGTCAAAAAATGGATAGCAGAATTTAAGCGTGGTAGAGAGAGTGTGAAAGATGAACCCCGCTCTGGAAGGCCTTCGACGTCAACTACTGACGAAAATATTAAAAAAGTACTTGATTTAATAATGGGAGACCGCGGATTAAAAATTAGAGAGATAGCCGAGATTATAGGCATCTCTTATGAACGAACTCAAAACATCATTGTCAACGAGTTGGGTTTCCACAAGGTGTCTGCGAGGTGGGTTCCGCGACTGCTTTCAGTTGAACAAAAAAGGACGCGATTGACTATTTCACGCGACTGTTTGGAGTTATTTGAAGCCGATGCAGATGATTTTTTGAATCGTTTTGTTACTATAGACGAAACATGGGTTCATTACTGTACACCGGAAACAAAACAACAATCAAAACAGTGGAGAAGACCTGGTTCACCACCCCCTAAAAAGGCTAAGTCGATTTTGCGGCAAATAAGGTGATGGCTTCAGTATTCTGGGACTCGAAAGGTGTGATTATGATTGATTATCTTGAAAGGGGTCAGACTATAAACTCTGATTACTACTGCACCTTACTACGTCGTTTACGAGAGGAAATAAGTTTCATCAAGATAACGCCCGTGTTCACACGTCAGTACAGTCAATGGCTGAAATTCACAACTGTGGCTTTGAACTGTTACCGCATCCGCCGTATTCACCTGATCTAGCACCATCAGACTTCTTTCTGTTCCCTAACCTAAAAAAGCACTTGGGAGGTCAAAGATTTTCGACAAACGACGAGGTCAAAGCAGCTGTAGACGCATATTTTGACTCTAAGGAAGAATCATTTTTTTTCAACGGTCTAAATGCTTGGAAGGGGAGGTGGCAAAAGTGTATTGAACTTGATGGTGATTATGTAGAAAAATAAAAATATAACTGATTTAGTATGTGTTTATTTTCTTGGTTAGGCCGAGTACTTTTCAATCCACCCTCGTATAAAGCATCAAGGATTCCAAAAGCAACAGTTTCTGTTTTTGCACAAATTAATGTTGTCTGCGACTAGGATTTGAACCACAGTGCCTATAGGTAGTGAATAGTCCTTCCGGACTCTTAAGTGAAAATTCTATGACATTTTCGTGTTCCATATATCAGCACCAGTAGTGTTTTTAGTAAAACTTTCTTAGTACATAGTTGGACACAAAATATCTTAATGTAAAAGTTAGATTAAAAACAAAACATAATCATTTAAATCGGTTAAACCGTTCCGAGAAATCGGTGAACATACAAAAAACAACACATGGGTCTATTAAATAACCTTCTCGTTTCTTTGAACTCGGTTATAGATACTATATTCAAGTATTCAATAGCTTCATTGTAACAAAGGTATTTTGCAAACATCGTGATCTCAAAAAAAATTATCTGTTATACTTTTTTTACTACATTTGCGATGAACATAATAAGATGCAATGTTGAAGATAACATCTTGTTTTATTTCAAAGAAGTCATGGTAATTCCCGTGTTAATTAACGTAGTGTTAAAATAAGTTTTTATTAAAATACTTAAGTGTTAAAGAAATAAAAAGTTAGACAGTCCACCTCATGATATCTAGTTTTATTTTTATAGTATAGGGTGACAAACGAGTACACAGTCCATGATGACTGATGGTAAGTGGTTGCTGTGGCCCATAGACATATACATTTATCCTCGTTTGCGAATCAAAATGCAGATGCGTTGCCACCCGTGAGGACTAAGATGGAATGCCTCGTTACCAGTAAAAAGGGTCTCCGGTTCTCTACACTCACCATACAAAACACAGCAGTGTTAAGCTGCTATTTGACGCTGGTATTCTGTGAGAGCGTGGTCCTTCCCCGGTCGAGCCGACCCATTCGTGCTACAATTATACTACTAATATAGCTGCAGCATGGTTCTACCGCGTAATTGCTACCATAATGTATACCTGAAACCAAATTTAAATCTTAAACCAACAAAGAAGGAACGACAGCACTGCGTACATTTCAAGTGACAACCGAGCCAAAACTATGCTCAAGTCATTGTAAGAAAACGCTCTCACGTAGGTACTCTTTTTTTTATAGGATAAGGGTGACAAACGAGCACACATTCCACCTGATGTTAAGTGGTTGCTGTGGCCCATAGACATCTACATCTATCCTCTATTACATATCAAAATGCCCGTGAGGACCAAGATGGAATGCCTCATTTCCAGTAAAAAGGGTCTCCGGTTCTCTACACTCACCATACGAAACACAGCAGCATTAAGCTGCTATTTTACGCTGGTATTCTGTGAGAGCGTGGTCATTCCCCTGTCGAGCTGACCCATTCGTGCTACAACTATAATACTAATATAGTTGCAGCATAGCTCTACCACGTTGAAAACTCATATGCATCTCAAATCATTTGTAACCAACAACATAGTTTTAGGTACAGATGAGCGTCCAGCAATAGACTCTTACGGGTTGACAAAGAAGAACAAGTGATTTTTTTAAATTTTGTACTAAAAAAATTAATACACTACGTTTTTTCATATTCCTACATTGACCTTCGATTCTGAGCTATGTTCAAAATTCCAAGTCTCTAGCTCATCGCGAAGTGCGCGAAATTTGAGTTGCAAGATTCCTCACGGAACGGCAGACAGACAGACATACAAGAAATTTACTTAATAAAACGTGGTAAAGAACGTTCCTGATGTTGAAATTAAAAATAAGTTAAATAATTTAAAATTTTAAATTTTGTACAACCGACTTCAATATAAATTATTAAAAATAACTCAAAATATTGTTGGTCAGACCTTGATTTATATGGGACCATATGTGAAGCACCCGCTTTCAAATAAAAAAAAGAATCATCGAAATCGGTTCATCCAGTAAAAAGTTAACACATAAAAAAACATACGGTCGAATTGACTACCGGCTCCTTTTTGAAGTCGGTAATTCTCAACGTTTCGAATGCTTTGCAGCACCCATGGTTACGGGGGACTCAGGTGAATGACGTTCCGATGCGAATTAAGGTGATTGATATATATTATGATGTTATGACATCAGCACAATAGGAGAGACGCCATCAGGCCCACTCGACTTGTTGACGTCAAGGGAGAAGAGTGCTTTGCTCACCGATCACTGTGTAAAGAACATATCCTGCATGGAGCACACACACCGCGGAATGGTCGGTGGTGTGTTCCCCCCGTCATCAAGAGTCGAGTTGGACGGAAAGAGAGTGCCTAGCAGATCGGCTTTCTCCTTTGCGGCATGGGCCAGTGAGTCGTCCTCCTTTTGCAGAGATGGGAGAGATGGTTGGACAGGCGAGAGACCAGAATGCACGATTTGCCGAAGAAAGTCGAACTAGTTTCTCACCAATTCTGGCTATGTGCTCTGATTTTGCCTTGGCAATGACACTTTTGAAGGACCTGGAGGCGGAATTATACTATGATATGATGATTATTATGATATGACGTCCCGATGCCATCGAAGTGATTGATATATATTATGATACGACGTCCCGATTTCATTGTAGTGATTGACATATATTATGATATGACATCCCAATGCCATTGAGGCGATTGACATATATTATGATATGACGTCACAATGCTATTAAGGTGATTGATAAATATATTACGATATGACATCCCGATTCCATTGCAGTGATTGATATATTCCATGCCATTCCCGTTTTTAATCTATTTTAATGACTTACCTTATCTTGTAGGGGACAATCACGATATAGTATTATTTGCTGACGATACCTCTTTAATTTTCAAACTTAAACGGCAGTTTATTAATTATGACGATGTAAATAATGCTCTACCGAAATTGGTACATTGGTTTAACGCCAACAATATGCTCTTAAACGGCAATAAGACAAAGTGTATTAAATTTACAATACCTAATGTAAAACATTCGAATACCAATGTGCAGTTAAATGGGGAGGAATTGCGTCTTGTGGATACCACTGTTTTTCTTGGTATTACTATTGACGCGAAACTTCAATGGGGTCCCCATATATCTAAATTAGCAAGCAGACTTAGTTCTGCAGCGTATGCTGTAAGAAAGATTAGAAGTCTCACAGATATTGAGACAGCTAGATTAGTGTATTTTAGTTACTTTCATAGCGTAATGTCTTATGGAATTTTGCTATGGGGTAATGCGACTGATATTGAAGCTGTATTTGTTTTGCAAAAGAGAGCCGTACGGGCGATTTATAACCTAAATTGTAAAGAGTCCCTCAGAGAAAAATTTAAAGAAATAAACATATTAACTTTGGCATCGCAATATATTTTCATTTATGGGGCAATGTATACGCTTTTACAACAGAATCCCAGAACATATTCAAAGTTTGTCAATAAACAAGTTTAAAAGTTTTATTAAAGAAAAACTATACAAAAAGGGTTATTATAATATCAAGGAATACATGAATGAAAATAACTCCTGGGAATAAGGTGATCGCCACCATGCTGGTTCTATGAAAAATCATTTAAAAATTGTATAAACGAAGTTATTGTTAAGTGAAATATGTTTGAAAAAAAGTGCCGCTGGGTTTCTTGCTGGTTCTTCCCAGGACTGGGGTGTTTTCCGAACCAGTGGTAAATAAAAAAATGACTTTTAATAAGTATTGTGTAATAATCAATATTGAATAAAAAAACATTCTATTCTATTCTATTCTATATATTATGATATGACGTCACAATGCTATTAAGGTGATTGATAAATATATTATATGACATCCCAATGCCATTGAGGCGATTGACATATATTATGACATGACGTCCCTATCCCATTGAGGTGATTGATATATATATATATATAGGTGATTGATATATATATATATATATATATATATATATATATATATATATATATATATATATCGGACCGAAAGACAGATGCTGGCAACTTATTCCACTCCTTTGCTGTACGTATGTTGAACGACGTGGTGAACCGTTTGGTTCGAATGCGTGGTAAGTCAACAACGAAAGGGTGGAGAATGGCCGAACGTCTGGTTGTCCGATGGTGGAAGGGAGAGGTAGGAATTAAATTATGCAATTCCTGCGCACACTCTCCGAAATGCATCCTGTAGAAAACTGAAAGGCTGGCTACTTTGCGTCTGTGTCCGAGGCTGGTAAAATTGGTTTTAACCAAATTCGGGTCACCAATAAACCTCTTAGCACGCCTTTCCATTGAGTCCAAAGCTGCTAGGTGGCATTTTGCAGCATCAGTCCATATATGGCAGCAATACTCCATGCACGACCGGACTTGAGATTTATATAAAGTAAGAAGCTGTCCCTTCGTAACTTTCATCATGGGGGGTATACCTCAGGTATACCTCAAAACTTGAAAACGAGACTGTACACCCAGTGCGTGTTGTCAGTGATGACATACGAAACTGAGACGTGGTCCTTCACTGCTGGCCGGATGAGGAAGCTCAAGGTCGCTCAGCGAGCTATGGAGAGGGCTACGCTCGGAGTTTCTCTGCGTGATAAACTCAGAAATGAGGATATCCGCAGTAGAACCAGAGTGACCGACATAGCCCAACGGATTAGTAAGCTGAAGTGGCAATGGGCCGGCCATATAGCTTGGAGAACCGACAACCGATGGGGAAGAAAAGTTCTCGAGTGGCAGCCTCGTACCGGCAGGCAAAGTGTAGGGCGTCCCCCCACTAGATGGAGTGACGATCTGGTAAGATATGCAGGAAGTCGATGGATGCAGGTGGCTCAGGACCGTGCTTTGTGGCATTCTTTGGGGGAGGCCTATGTTCAGCAGTGGACTTGTGAAGGGCTGTAATAATGATGATGATGAAGAAGCTGTCCCGGCGTGAAGTATCGCCGCACCTTTGCAAGGACTCCCAACTTCCTTGCAGCTGCTTTGGCCTTCGACTCAATGAACTGCCCGAAGTTCTGATTTGAGGATATCTCAAACCCTAACAACTGAAGGCGGTCGGTATATTCCAGTGATACATTTCGGAAAACAGGAGCCAAGGTGAGCTGGCTCCTTTTTGCAATGAAGAGACACGCTTGTGTTTTGGAGGCGTTGAATTTCACAAGATTGGCATTGCCCCATTCGGAGACCGCCTGTAGTGTGAGATTCACACGCTCTACCATAGTTTCTCTTTCGGACTGCATTTGATCCCGACTGACCCGTGGACTTGGTTGGTATCTCTCCACAACTGTGCTATCGTCTGCATATCCATAGATACCGGGCATAAGCAGATCATTAATATGCAGCAGGAAGAGAGTTTTGGGGAGAACGTACCCCTGAGGAAGACCGGCGTTAGTCACCATAGCATTGGATGAGCATTGAAGTGATTGATAAATATATTATGATATAACGTCCCGATGCCGTTGAGGCGATTGATATATATTATGATATAACGTCCCGATGCCGTTGCGGCGATTGATATATATTATGATATAACGTCCCGATGCCGTTGAGGCACATCGAGACGTCATTCATTTCAGTCCCCCGAGATCATGGGTGCTGCAAAGCACCCGAAACGTCGGGAATTAAAAAGTTATAAAATAAGTAGAAGTAAACGCAATAAAAATCTGTAAAAGTAGATAGTTTTTGAATATCTAGCTTCCGCGTAAATATAAAAATATTCTTAACTGGTTTAAAAATCTGTTACCTTTCAAACTGGAATTGTGTTCAGAACTTTAGAAGATACACTATGCTTGGCGGCAGAAAATATGGCTGTACTCACACAGAGATGAACTTTTTAGTGTTCCAACTCACTTTTATGAACTAAATTTCATATGATAGCATGATGTCCGACACAAACATGGTCCATTTTATGTTTTTACCATTTTTTCAAAAACTTTAAACCAATTGATTATTCCTAATTAAATTTAAACATATATGTATATATTTGCAATCGCCTTTTAATTTCCTTTTTTGATCACTAACCCTACTCCATAGATTTGGATATTTTTTTTATTAACGTATTATTATTTTACGCTTAAAATCCGCCATTTTGTTTATTTAATTCAAAAAGCTATCTAAGAACACTTGGGTTTCTAAAACGAATAAAAGGATACCTTGGTTGTCGAAATCCTTCCAGCTGTTTGGAATTTACAAACAGATCAGCTTAATAATAGAAATGGAGAACTTTTTTTTCAATAACCTTAATAAATAAATAAAAATTATCTTTACAGATTACAATTGTTTTACTTTTTTTACACAAAATATATTTTTACACAAGGCTGTTTTTGTTTTCATTTTCATTATTTCAGTCGTAAACGTGTAAAGTTTTTATACTCTGTACTATTTTGTTGATATTCGTTAAGAATATGTATGTTAATCGTGTATATAAGCATTATACTTACGGGAGAATAAAAATATTTTTATTAACGTTAGCTCATCTCAGCGATTTTACTGTCTTTAAATAATATATTTCTACCAGCGATTCGCCCTGGCTTCGCACGGGTGAATTCTGAATCTCGAAAACAGTGTTACCTGCCGGATGCAATTATGAATTTAAATCATTCTCGTATCAACTTAATCACACACAAAGTTTCATGAAAATCGGTCCAGCCGTTTAGGAGTTTCGTAACGTACACACGCACAGAAGAATTATATATATATATATATATATATATATATATATATATATATATATATATATATATATTGAAAACGACGTTTGGTAATGATCGATAATGCCATGAGATTTAAAAAGGTTGAATCCTTTTGAAATGGAAGAAAAGGCTTTTTTAAAAGATCTATTGCTGTCGCGCTGTGCCTTAATTCTTAGAGCGTGGGAGAAACAACTGCAGCTCGATTCGGACTGATAAGAAAAATTGACGTAATTACCTTATAGATGTTAAAAATTAATTAAGTAGTTAAGATCCGCGTAAAAACCAAGCATCTTAACTAACTTGTTATCAACTCTAATTAATGGATTTCTGCAAAGTAAAGGCGGATTCTATTGTAATCATCGTCTCATATTTACCTGTTTCCTCCTCCAAAATTAAAACGATATTAAGTTTTTCTTTCAAAAACAATAATATTATAAGAAAAAGAAATTATTTTTGACGGCTTCGTGGCGCAGTGGCTTAGCAATGTGTTACAATGCTAGAGGCCGCGGTTTCGAATCCCGCACGGAACAAGTATTTGTATGGCCTACAAATAATTGTTCCGGGTCTAAACTGCCTCTATGATGCAGGAGAAAATCCTAGTGTGGAGGTAACGTTTAAAAAAAACAAAAAGCAAGATTTTGGCTGTCTGTATGTTCTTTTACTTTATTTTTAAGTTCGGTACATTTTCCAGATATGTGATAATATAGGAACAACAAGAACAGCTACAATTGAAGAGAAAAAATGGAAACAGTTGTAGTTAGATACGATAAACTGATTATATCTACAAGCAATAATAAGCGATAAAGAAACTGATGCATCGGTCAAAAATTCAAACAGCGTCGCAGAGGGAGTTACAAAACCAGGCATACTGAACTTTCTATTATAATAAAAATACAACTAATACAAACAGAAATCACGAAACGAACAAATAAACTAAATCAAACATATACAACCTCTTCCAACAACCCGTGTCAGAGTATGACCATAACCCTCATAAGAAAACTACATTGGTAGGGAGCAAAATAATCATAAAAAAAACACCATATTGCAACATAAAATATCAGGACCTAACCGTCATACTAGCGATTATTAGAACTAGAAAAATCGATAAATGAAATCAAATACGACGTAACAGGAATCTCGGAAATGAGATGGCTTGGTAGCAAATAAGAAGAACATAAGAACTTTATACTATGCTGCGTAGACTACACACGTTTCATTAATGGGTCTCGAACCTAAACCATTCTCTAATCAACTTAATCACACACAAAATTTCATCAAAATCTGTCCAGCCGTTTAGGAGGACTTCAGACACATACACACAGACAGAAGAATTAAATAATATAGAATATGCATGTATTATACATACAAACTTTTTTCCTGAATCATTCTGTCTGTTGATGAAAACTGCATTAAATCTGTTGCGTACTTTAAAAGATCTAAGCGTACAGACAGCGAGATGCGACTTTATTTTATACTATGCAGAGATAAGTCACATAAAACAATGTAGAGAGAGCTTCAATGATATGACAGAACGTGGCGCAATACTAAACATTGGTATATTATGTTATTTAAATGTTAATTACATGGTCACCATCATACAAGAGTATATCAATAGAAGCAGCACTTTTACAAAACGGTAGATAAAGCATTGGAAACCACACACAAGAACATTACACTAATGGGGGATGATGAACTAATGTTACGATCGTACATTTTTAAAAAACTGACGTTGCAAATGAACTTATTTCCGCCTGATGGTAAATGGTTACTTCAGTCCATGGACACCTTTTTTTATCGAAGGGAAATCAGAAAGGTTATGCCGGAATTCCCACGGTGGTCACCATCAGCGTATGCGAAAAGTCCCAGGATCTCCATTCGGAACGCAACCCCTATCTCACTTTGCTCGACTATTAGCACGTCCCGGAGGTAGCTCCTCTTACCCCCAGCACCCTCGCAATGCTATCACAATGTCTCGGGACCAGTTAAGAGTCACCATACTGTTCAGGGGTTACATCGGTAGGGGCTCGGAGACCCCGCCCTGAGCCTCAGCAGCTTTCTTCTGGACCATAACGGATTCACTGAAGGTGGCTACGGTATTACACGCTAAATGCCTGCTTAGCGTCGCCGACAGGGCTGCTAGCGGTGAGAGGTTCTGATTGATCCCGCTCACCAGTATCGCTCAGAACCTCTCCAGCTAAGAAAACGCTGTCATTATTTACGTTACATTCGCATTTTCTTAGTCACATCAAACAAAAGGGAGGTTGTCGAAAATATCTTACGCGGCTTACAAACAATTAGTCTTCTATACTAAAGAAGTTACGGAGAATTGACCGTAATTTAGTGCGCATTTCATTAGTACCGTAGTGCCCGTCTAGTAGTGAACAAAGAAGTTTTTGTATTTCTTACAGCACTACGGGGTACGGGCACAGAGTAAAGAGAGGATCTTTCGGTTTTTCGGTTTGGTTTTCGGTGTCGGTTTCTTTTTTTTAAATTGGCTTTACGGCTCTGGGTTCTAGCCCTTCTGACGACACCCTCATGTTTCTTTACTCATGTGCTACGGATACCTAATTGTACAAACGCACATACCCTACGTACTGTGGTAATACAACATTGAAGTACAATGTTTGAACAATGAACTAATTTTATACGTGGTAGAGCCATGCTTCAGCTATATTACTACAGTTGTAGCACGAATGGGTCGGCTCGACCGAGGAAGGACCACGCTCTCACAGAATACCAGCGAAAATAGCAGCTTAATGCTGCTGTGTTTCGTATGGTGAGTGTAGAGAACGGGAGACACTTTTTACTGGAAAAGAGGCATTCCATTTTAGTCCTCACAGGTGACAACGAATCTTCATTTTGATTATTTATTGAGGATAGATGTAGTCGTCTATGGGTCACAGTAACCACTTACCATCAGGTGGACTGTCGTAGTGCATATTATTTCTATGTTATAAACCTGAAATTATCAATTACCTAAAATACCTAAAATATCACAGACAGAATTTTCATAATCTTAATACTGCTGTTTTTAGATACGATGGCGTTTTTAAATAAAATAAATTTAAATTAACTCTCAAATGAAACATTAGTTTCTAATTCGAACTTTTTGTCTAAATATTAAATAACGAAACGAATGTGACATGTTTTACAAGTATTTGAATGTTACCATATAATTACCTACTTCTAGTTTTCAAATGCAGCTAGCTGTATGCAGTGTCACAGGGTTGCCAGCCGTACTATAATATCCTATTTATATACCACTTAATATATCCCTCATATCTATGCTAGGTAGGCTAGGTACTGTGTAGATATAAGTTAGGGTATAGATACGTTGTATTTTACATAATGTACATGTACACGTAAGTAATTACATATGTACCTATATATATATATATATATATATATATATATAGGTTCATATATAAAAATTACGTGTCACATTGTTTGTCCGCGATGTACTCCTAGTGAACTGATTCAATGAAGTTTTTCAAACTGTGTGCAGTTTGGTTCATCTTGAGAGATAGGACAGTTTTTAGCCCGATAAGTGACCCTCAATATTTTTTTATTGCGAATTTAAGAAGTTTTTATAGGAAGGGTCTTTGGAAAGGGCAGAACAACGTCTGCCTGGCTAGCTAGTATATATATATATATATATATATATATATATATATATATATATATATATATATATATATATTTGTGTGTATAATGTAACAATTGTTTTTGGTTTATTTTTAGTTTTTATAAAATATTTGCATATAATTTATATATACCATACCATATTAATATTACCTTGTTAATTGGTAGACTGACACCCGTATTGTCTTAGTATATGATCTGAATTACTGGTAAGCTTTGTTGTAGGTCTTCGAAGTCAAGTATGCTTAGTGTGGGGCCTCGGGCAAACAAATAAACAATTTTAAGCCTGAAAATGACGAATTAAGACAACTACAAAAATTGTGTGCTTATTTTGCATTTAGAAATAAGCTCGAAAAAACTATACTATAGAAATAACCCGAACTATACCTATCTGATATAAAAATGGTGGCAACCCTAGTCACAGTGACTTGACGACTGACGATAATTAGTGAACCTATGTACTTTTGCGTTTTAATAACATATACTTGCAGAAGTTCTTTAAACTTGGATGGAAATAAAACTAGTAATAAAGTAATGGAAAACGGAAACCTTCGATTACGGTACTTATAGTATTACAGTACGATCAAACACACTTATTTAATTCTCTATATCTATCTATATTCTTATTTGCCGTATTGAATTGGATGCGAAAAATAATAACTTAATGTAAAATCACCCTTATTACTGAGAGCATTTACACACTGTTTCCGATCCGAATCCGAGTAAAAACAAATCTAGATAACTCGGACCGCATTCGGAATTCGATTGTAGCCTGTGTCTGAATCCACGAAAATAGGGTTGTCGCCTGTAACTTCAGATTCTATTGTAATGTTGCTTCGTATGTTACCGCTTAAGTCTTTCATAATAATATGTGTTCTATAAAAAGTGGTGTCCTCGCAATGAGGGCTAATGATATTACGTTCACCAGAAGTTGATGTTACATTTATTTATTACGCAGATGCCCACACAGTGTCATCATCATTGAAAAGTTGCGTTTTAAATATAAACTTTTCGGTTTCATGCCTCAGTGCTGTGCTCTTTAATATTTGACACATTTTAACCTTTTATTTAATTGCGCTATTTTGGGAATATCCGTAGTTTGATTCTTTCATTTATAATCTAATTAATATAAAATATAACTTATATTTCAAAAAGAAACACTAATCTCTACACGTATCTTTTTTCTTAGATAATACGGATGACAAACGAGCGGACAGTCCTCCTGATGGATTTCCTGAACTCATTGGAATGTTGTTAAGAAAATACTGAGATATTTGAAAGGAACAAAAGACTATGGTTTATGTTATTTACCTTCAAAGAGTAACCTTGAAGCTTATAGTGATGCAGATTATGCAAAAGATACAAGCACACGCATGTCTTGAACTGGATATGGATTTATCAAAAATGAAGCTGCTGTAACTTGGGCAACACAACGTCAACATAGTGTAGCATTATCTACTACTGAAGCAGAGTTCATGGCCGCATGCTCTGCGACAAAAGAAGCTATATGGTTAAAGAGATTGTTAATGGACATTAATGAGTTAAATCAGAACTCTATCTGTTTAAACATTGATAATCAATAAGCAATTTGTTTAATTAAAAATAGTCTACATTTTTAATTGCCACCCACAAAAGATGTAAACATGTAGATATAAGATATAACTTATAGTTATATGAATGCTGTGGCCATAGACATCTACAATGTCAACCCTGATGACTAAGATTACTTCGTTTTCAGTAAAAATGGTCTCCGGTTCTCTACACTCAGCGAATGGAAAACAGCATGAGGCTACTTTTTCACGTTGGTATACTATTATATAATATCTAACGAATTAACTTTCCCCGCTATAAAATCCCTCAAATATTTCACCTCATTCCTAAGTAGCAGGAAGCATGAAAAGTCGTGGATTTATCCCTCATTGCTTTCAACTTTTAATGAACATATGAAGACGCAGGAAAATTAAGCAGAGCTCCAGAAAGTATATTCAGAACTCTTTTTTTAACGCCACAAGCCACTAACGCTACCCGCGTGATGGTACAAGCTACCACCGCTACTCGCGTGATGGCTCGCATTTGATTCGGAAGAAGTGCACAAGCGTTAACACCAATAATACTGTGGTTACTTCGGTGTTTGAAAATTATGATCCGAATTAAAAATATTTAAGGCCTCGTAAAACTGCTCTTACAAATAGTACTACAGGTGCTTCGGATTAACATTTCAGTGCATCCTTCAAATCTATCTCTGTTAAAATCACGAATGTATAACGAACGACACGAGTAGATTATGCTGTGCGTATGGTGGCATAAGAGAATGCGTCGCTCTACTTCTTCCCGTAAGTGTCAATTATGGGTAATTCCAGAAAAATGTTGTAGCTTCCAACATGTCAAAGGTCAAAAATTCATCGAGATGTCTTATACTGCGATCGTCAATCCGCTTGCCTAACGTGATGATAAAAAAGAAATTCATAAGGTAATATGGTTTTCATAATATTTTCCGATATTATCTCTATACTAACTGTTCCCAGTGTCTTCGTTCGCAATTTACTACGATTTCATTTTATGGGGTTTAATGTTTTTTGCGAGAACCCTTATTATTTTTTTAAATAAAAGTATCCTAAATTACTCATTGAAACATTAGCTATCTGTCAGTCCCATCATAATCGGTCCAGCCATTTTGGAGATTAGTTCTGTTATCATTAGCCTTGATTTTAAGCCTTTTGTTCCTAGTCTGTGAACGATCTGGGTTAGTCTGTACTTTAAAATGTAAACATTTTTTTAATACCTACCAAGACCGTTGGAATCTGTTAATTATTTTATTAATGAAATTTGTGATGCTTTTTCAATAAAATATTATCTATCTTTAGAAAACTACGTAATGAATTCTCTTACTGTCTCTACACTGTGCATATAATTTTATGAGCAAGAAGAGGGAGATACTTATATTGAAATATGTATGTATATATAGTTATAAAGCTCGAAACCTTAATTGAGACTTTTAAGGTACCTACTTGGCTAAAATCTATCAGCGTAATACATTTGTAATACAACAAGTTTATAGAACGCGTCTGCAATCAGGTGAACCTTATACTCGATTGCCTTCTCTTCATTAAAAAAAGACTAAAGCGACTAGCAATTTTCCAGATTGCGAGAACTTGTCCGGTTTCCCACCTGCTATAATATTATATCGTGCATTAGGTACATAAATCATTTAAATCATATTATATGCAATGTTATTTTTCAAAGAGTAGCCAAATTTTATACTTTAGTTCAAATATATACATAAATAATGATATACTGTTATTGCAGTTTTTAAAAATACAAGTGAATAAGGCTTCTACTTTTTTTGAAATTATCTCAAATTGAATATTATGATTTATGGGCAACAACTATGCGTACGAGCGCTCCTCTGTGTGAGATTCAATTCACAACGATTTTGCCGACCGATCGACCCTTACAAATGTAAGCGTGCGTAGTAAAATAGTAGGCGTTAGATATTTATGAATGACCATCAGTTCAAATAATACATTACCGCGCATTCTTAATTTAAAAGATAAAAAGGACAGAATGTTTGAGGTTTTTTATAAATTAGTTTTTCTTTACCGTTCGCCTATATTACTTATTCTGAACATTCTCTGCAAATTTGGCTATTTATTGAAAAATAATCCTGTATTTATTAGAGCATATTGACTAATAGCAGCATAACATAGCCGTGCAGTGGCGGTGTAAGAATATTCACTACCCCATATCGTCCCGTGGGCGTCGTGAGGTGAGGTTTATCACCACCAGAGATTACTTTTCATCTTTAGTAACATCCCTAAATAAGAATATATAAGAGTTTGTTCCAAGCTATTTCAGCCATGTTTTCGAACATTGGTCGCGTGGATCAGGAACATTTGTTTCGGTTTTAGCACAAAGTTCCCATATATTTTTTTAAATATGCTGTTATTTAACACGCTTTTACAAGTTTCACTTCTATCTTTCTATCTATCTATGTAATAGAATATTTTAATGTAATTTTCATTAACTTGTAGACAGCCGATTGACTTGAAAATTTTGCACCCGTATCAAGGACCGAGTACAATACAATAATTTAATAACTTTATCCTAGTATACTGATCAGAATCACCAGGGTAAAATAAAATAATTATCAAAATCATCACAACTCATGATCAATGCTTGTTACCTAACTTTTTGGAACGAATTTCCTTATCGGACGGTACGAATTAGCCGGATCGATTGCCGGGATTGCCGGGCTAGGAGGGAAAGAATGTAAGATTTTTCCGTCACGACCCCTTCTGACGTAGTGTAGACGGCCTTGGCGGCTATAATGAAGCGAGATGGAATAACATCCATCTCCCTCGCACTTTTCCTTATCTTGCCATAAAAGAAATATTATTTTATTTTAAATGGCGCTTCAATTTAATAGACGCTAGTAATTTATTTATTTGTATTTGATAATCAATAATATACTACGAAAGGAACTTCGTTCCAACCGAGTGTTCCACGAAACTCACGCATGTCATTTTTTTAAACGCATTTATTATTCCTATCACGACCAAAAAGGCTTTACTCCTAGTTGTTTTACGATCGTTTCCACTAGGTTCGTTCGCAAAGACGTACACGCGGTGACAGCGTAGAGCCGCTACAAAAATAATAATTTACATCCATCAGCGTGCACGGCGGAAAGTTAATATACGTTATTCGCAGTTGTTGATAGTTGGCATTCAACATGCGTTCACGAGCACGTACACCAAGTACATTCGCGAGGTAAATGTTTATGCGATTCAATGTTCCCATTAGGTAAATGCTCGCTTATCCATACACGGCATTCATGAACGTTCTCGAATTATGTACTACCAACATTATAGAGGTTAATAATAACATGTCTACTTTTTATAGAAGTAAGGACAAACCAGCATAGTTCACCTGCTACATTTATTCTCGATTGAGAATCAAAATGCAGATGCGTTGTTTACATATAAGCACTAAGATGGAATGTCTCGTTATAATTTTTCTATTTCACGATTAAGTTTTGACTTAGGTTGTTGTTACCAATAAAAAGACTCCGGTTTTCTAAATCATATTTTACACGAAATACAGCAGCATTGTCTTGCTAATTTGAGTTGATAAGCGTCCTCCTTATATTTTAATAATCATGCTCATCATGATCATAGCTTTCTTGACTTTTTTAAATTTTTGCCAACATTCAATAAACGAAGAGGTTCTCAACTGGACTGTATGTTATTTTATTTTTTTGTATGTATGTTAAGTGTTATTATTGTTTTTATTTTGTTACAATTGTGAATTAATTTTAGTGATTTTTTATTAAAAAGACGCAATTAAATTTGGAGAAATGAAATAACTCAAGGGTTGTAAAATAGGGAATGAAGTTTCTTAACTGTTTAAACGATATTCTGGTTGGTATCTTGGCCTTATGATAACAACCAAAGTTAAATCGCCGTCAACACTAATAAAATCAACCATCAATACAAATTTTAAATACTGCTTTGTGCTCGGCGGCCAAAAGAGTCGGGAAAAGTCACAGGAAAGCAAAACACGCAATTTCATTTACTTGGATGACATATTTTGATTCAGAAACAAAACTAAACCGATTTTGATGAAATTTCTATGGGATCAATCTGAAAGTATATCCCTGCAAGTAAAAAGAAAAAATAAGTAAAAAGAATTTTCCAGATCGGTTGAAAAATGACGGAGTTCTGAGGTAGTAAACACAAAAAAACACAACCAAAGAACCTACTCCTTTTTTGAAGTCTGTTAAAATTAATACTTGATTGCTTCATCAATTATAATATTATTCTATGCCAAGTTCTTAATTTGAATATTAAAAGTATTATCACACTGTAATATGCAACACAATAGAAGATAATATTTGGCAATCCATTTGCATGACCATATAGAATCGTAGAATCGTATATTAAATTAGCAGAAGGTGTTTTCTGTATTCAAATTTCTCGCACATAAATGCAACTTAACTTATTTACGATGGGTGGGCGGGATTCAAGTCGTTATCACATTGCATCGTTGAAATTGCAAAATGTAGCGTTTCAATATAAGTTAAATATGAGTTGCGTTTTCGTTTTCATGATTTTTTTAAAAAAAATAGGTTTTTTATAGAATAAGGATGCTATACGAGCACACAGTTCGCCTGATGGCATGCGAATGCTGTAAACACACAGACATCTACATCTGTCCTTGATCATGAATCAAAATGTGACATGCGTTTTTATCCCTGAGGTATAATTTTTTTTATAGGAGAGGGGCAAACGAGCATGCGGCTCACCTGATGGTAAATGACTACCGCCGGCCATGAACAACCGCAACACCAGGGGAACCAGGGGAATGGCAGATGCATTGCCGGCCTTTTAAAAAGGAGTAGGCTCTTTTATTGAAGGTCCCTAAGTCGTATCCGTCCGGAAAAATCGCTGATGGTAATTGAATCCACAAGGAAGTCGTGCGAGGAAGAAAACATCTTCTAAATCGCATAGTGGTGGACCGCCAATCATCCAGATGGTGTGGTTGGTATCGGGAGTTCTGCCGCGATGTGCGTTCGTGATATTTGGCGGCTGGGATTAATCCGAACAATTCCTCAGAGCACTCCCCGTGGTAAATGCGAAAGAAAATGCAAAGGGATGCAACATCTCTTCGCAAATGAATCGAGCCGATCGGAAAGGACGGAATAAGACGGAATGCCTCGTTACCACTAAAAAGGGTTTCGTATGGTGGTGACTGCAGAGAACCGATGGTTCTCTACTCTCACCATACAAAACACAACAGCATTTAGCTGCTGCAGCTTCACGGTGGTATTCTGTGAGAGCATCGTCCTTCCCCGGTCGAGCCGGCCCATTCGTGCTACAGCCAGTCACACAGTCAATGTTGCTATAAGTTTTCTAAATTGATACATATCAAGTGAGAAAGATATTAATCCGAAAGAATACATAAAATGCGTTGCTGGTGTGGACCGGGTTGACGATGGTCAATTGTTATTGTGTCGGCTGCATTGTAGCGGTGGGTAGCGGGATCCCAAGTACAGTGCTCCACTGGCCGACTTCCGAAAGTAAAGAGCCCCGTTTGTGATCTAGCTACTCACGAAAGCCTGCCCCTCTAACGAGCGAAAAATCCCAAGTTGGCTATATCGTGCGACAGGAGCCGATGGCGAAATTTGTGGGTTCGGGAGTCCTCAAAGTCTCCAAATCAAGCCCTATTGGCGCAGTAGCTCTGCTCGTGTGGATTATCAACGCAAAGCCTCATTCACCTGCAATTCTCTATCTTTGTCAAACTATGTTTTATAAGCCAGTCCTTCACATCCATCGTATCCGATGGTAAGTGGTGTTTCGGCTGAAGATCATTCCTTATTAATCTAAAATATATCATATCTTACATACTCAAAAGAAGTTTCCATACCAATTGCTGTACGCAGTAGAGCCACGTTACAGCATATTATGACTGCCGTACAATTGAGTTGGCTCAATTGGAGGAGAAAACCTGAAAACGAAATTGTACAACCAGTGCGTGTTGCCAGTGATGACTTACGGATCTGAGACGTGGTCCTTCACTGCTGGCCGTATAAGGAAGCTCAAGGTCGCTTAGCGAGCTATGGAGAGGGCTATGCTCGGGGTGTCTCTGCGTGATAAACTTAGAAATGAGGATATCCGCAGTAGAACCAGAGTAACCGACATAGCCCAACGGATTAGTAAGTTGAAGTGGCAGTGGGCCGGCCATATAGCTCGAAGAACCGATAACCGATGGGGAAGAAAGGTTCTCGAGTGACGGCCTCGTACCGGTAAGCGAAGTGTAGGGCGATCCCCCACTAGATGGAGTGACGACCTGGTGAGACATGCAGGAAGTCGATGGATGCAGATGGCTCAGGACCGTGCTTTGTGGCATTCCTTGGGGGAGGCCTATGTTCAGCAGTGGACTTGTGAAGGGCTGTACGGATGAATAATGATGAATTGGAAGAGGTTTAAATGATCGATCCGAATTACTCTGTTCGTAAGACGAATCAATATTTGAATGATCGGGTCATTAGAAATAAACACAATATGTCTAATTCCAAGGTAATAAAGCAGCTTAATTCTGCTGTGTTGCGCATGGTGAATGATGAGAACTGGACCCCCGTTTTACTGGAAACGAGGCATTCCATCTTAGTCCTCAAGGATCGCATAATGTAACATAAATTTTTAAATTTTCGTTTATCCATTAATCATTGTTAGCTTTATGCGATGTCTTTAATACGTCGGTTATCTCAAACAACAGATGGTTTACTTAGCATTACTTTTCGTAACTCACAATCAAAGAGAATATAATCACTACGTTTACTCACAATATCTTTTGAATACATTCATGCCATGTTATTTATGTATTTTTTATTAGATCATCGGTGTTATCTATGGCGGTTACATTGACACAACTTTATATTTCGAGACTGGCTTAATTGAGTTTGTAAATATTTTTTTTCTTTCATTAAAATGGTTTTTTACTGTGGCAATTATTTAAATAAAAATAAGGTATACAGTCTCTTCAGCGGTGCCAAATTGAGTGTCGGTATATCGAAGTGCTGAAGTGTTGTACAGTAGGGATACGATGGCTATCCGAGTACAGAATCAGTGTACGAAACCTACCCAACAGCAGAGAGGTGTAAGACACGGTGACGTTATATACACGAAAATCTTCAATGCTCATTGGAAGACGTTTTCAAGTTACTGAACTGGAAAGTATACTATATAATAATAATAATAATAATAATATTCCACAACTATCACACAACGCCATCTAGTCCCAAGCTAAGCAGAGCTTGTGTTATGGGTACTAGACAACTGATAAACATACTTATATATTTCTAAATACATAAATATTATAGATAAATTACACCCAGACACAGAACAAATTGATCGTGCTCATCACACAAACATATATTAACATCAATGGCGAATAAATCACTCATCTTCGATTTGCCGACGATATAGTCCTAATGGCAGAATCGCTGAAAGACTGTGGTTAAGTCAGGTAAGTAAGGTGGAAAAGTTTAAAATTAAAAATTAAAAGTTTAAAAAATATAGTGCCGTGAGGGTACCGTAAGAGAAACAATCACCACCGTACGGATGTCGTAAGAGGTGATTACAGAAAATGCCAAAAAGACCGCAGCAAGTCTTTCAATAGATAGTGGTACAATCATCCTTTTTATGTCAAACGTAAAATATGCCAGTGATGTTAGACGCATCAATTTCTTGGTATGCGTACCATTTTTTAGGGTCTTATACCATGTACCAAATAAATACTGTCCTGGTACGCGAAAACACCAAATTTTTTACATCGACCTTGAATGATTTTTTTTTGCTATTTTTAAAAACAGATTGTCGTTATAAGTTATTTACTGTTTTCACTAATAGTAAGTTGTAAGCCCTTTAGTTATGCAATTTACTTTCGTCTCATTGATGATATTGCGAGCTGTCCGTGTCTCACGGAGGTAAATTTGAAATGTTCGATCAGAATTCGCGCCCTGTTGTCGGTTCCGTTCATTTTTTAACCGACTTCCAAAAAAGGAGGAGGTTCTCAATTCGACTGCTTTTTTATGTGTGTTACCTCATAACTTTTTTCTAAGTGAACTGATTTTAATGACTCTTTCTTTTTATTTGAAAGCCTGTGCGTCTCATGTGGTCCCATATAAATTTGATCAAGGTCTGACCAGTAGTTTTTGAGTTCCCTCGTTCTTTAAAAATTTAACTATGCCGATTCTCTCATGGGACCGCGACTTCTAGCACGTACCAAACAAATAATTCAATGGGTGCAGAACGCCTGCGCGCGCTTTTTCTTTAACACCACGTACACATGTAACACCGTACTATAAAAATGCCAATATATTAAGAACTAGCTGTTCCCCGCGACTTCACCCGCGTGTTATTTGGGGTTTTTAATGTTTTTGCGCGGAACCCTAATTCTTTTTCTAAAATAAAAGCAGCCTAAGTTACTCCTTGTGACATCAGCTAGCTCCCACTGAAAATCCCGTCAAAATCGGTCCAGCCGTTTCGGAGATTAGCCGTAACAAACAGACAGACAGACGGGCAGACAGACAGACAAAAGTGTTAAAAAGTGTGTTTTTGTTATAAGTACCGTATATACCTACATACGCAATTAGAAAAAAGCTGTTATTTTGACATTACAAACAGACACTTCAATTTTATTTATTTGTGTAGATGGACTTGCGCAGATAAATTACGGATTTGCCGTGATCGTCACGCTTGGCAATCGAGGAGATCTCTCGTATAAGTAGCGGCACGAAAGTCTAGCGTTGACCGTTATTGCGCATATGTCGCGCTGATTGGCTCATTGCGTATAAGTCGTGCAGATTGGCTCGTGCGTATCGTTCGCACGCGCTGATTGGTTCTTCAGTCGCATTCGTGCAATTCAATTCGAGCGCGTCGCGTCCACGTTTCGTTCAGTACTTTTGACGCTGCTATCCATCATCCATAATATGTACAAATAAATAAAATTGAAGTGTCTATTTGTAATGTAAAAATATCAGTTTTATACTAAAAGCATATGAAAGTATATACGGTACTTATAATATTTTTCTGTCTGTGTGTATGTCTGTTTGTTCCGTCTAATCTCCGAAATGGCTGGACTAATTTTGACGGGGCTTTCACTGGCAGAAAACTGATGTTATAAGGAGTAACTTAGGCTACGATTTGGAACAAGAATTAGGGTTCCGCGCAAAAAAATCCAATGAAATCCAATCGTAATAAATTCCACATGGGCGAAGTCGCGGGGAACAGTTAGTACCAATTATACTTTTACTATAGTAAATACTATAGCAGTGGACTTTGATAGACTGTAAGTAATGATGATGATAAGTAATGAGTACTGGAATCATGTTAGATATACAATATGTACGAGGAGTCAACAATTACTCTAATGCTTTATTCAATTGCGTTTTTACATTTTCATTATTACCAGTAATCCATTAAAATATAAAAATATGCCTAATGACTGCTCGTGGGTTTTATCAGCTTACCTTTTATATATTTATTTATACTTTCATGGACAAAGTAGTACATGGCGTAATATATGGCGGACTTAATGTCATAGCACGGAATAAATAATAGTACTACGTAACCATAAGGTATTCTCTCCCAGTCGACCGTTAGGCTAAACAGAGATAGACATATAAGAGGCGGTGCAGCAATAATCAAAATAGAAAGGGTAAAAAAATTACATACCTATATAAATATATTCTTAAATACATACAATATATTATACATATATAAATATATTTTTTATAATAATATAATATAATAAATATTATCTATCTCAGAACAAATATGAAATAGGTATACAGGTTTTTGAAATTGTCTGGAAGTTATTCAGTGCGGGTTAAGTAATTTTTTTTCAAGTTGAAATGAAATGAAAATTTCTCTCAAACAGAAATTTTAATTTTGTGACCTAATCTGAGCTACTACGAGGGCGGCACTGAAAATTTCGGGAATGAAGGAAGTGACACAACATTACTATTTAAAAATGTATTTATTGCTTTTCGAAGTATTCTCCGCGAAATTTGACACATCTATACTAATATAATAAAGCGGATGAGTTTTTTTTGTTTTTTGTTTGTTTAAACGTGCTAATTTCTGGAACTACCAGTCCGATTAGAAAAAATCTTTTTGTATATTATAGCCAGATTCATGTGAAATAGTATAGGCTATCTAGCATTAAGCTATATCACTCTGCTAGCCTAAAATATGGATATTTGTTAAGCAAGTCAGAAGAAAAAGCACTCCCGAAATGATTTATCCGCGTACGCTGGTGTTATCGTCAGGGATACGTAAATACAATGTTCTAGAAAAATATAGATCTTTACTCCGTCTAAAAAAAAATCCGCGATACCATATGTCTATTTCTTATACATAAGCCATAATTAGGTATTTTATGACAAAAAAATATTGAAAATTGATAAAGTGATGAGCGTTATTATTAGGCATGGCCTATTTATCCTTACAAACGAAAGTTACTTCATCATCAAGACAATTTTATGAAGATAAACTTTGTTCTTTATACCATGTTATTTGGACGCATAGTTTAAGAGATAATGTAAAATTAAAATAATTCAATACTTGGCTGGACGCGAGAACGACACATAAAACCTTAGCCGCCCGGTGAGAACTGTGAGAACTGCTCAACCGGGAGGGGGAGGGAAAGTGGATAAAACTTAAATGCGCTCTACATCATACATAATATGCCGACAGATTTAGTACTCCATTAATTATGCCAATTTTTCCATCCATTTCTATCAAATAAAATATTTAATTGCAATTATAAAATGCTTGAACTGGGTCATGTCGCGCACCTCCAACACGTGATGACGCCGGTGAAATCGCGGAGCACAGCTAGTTTTTATATACGATGGAACTAATCATTGAAGCAACCATTCCATTCGGAAGTTGGGGTTTCCAAAATGGCCGTTTTGTAGGCGTCCACAGCTTCTTCAGGTGATGAAAATCTCTGTCCACGCAATTTATTCTTTATTTTAGGGAAAGTATAGAAATTATTAGGGCTTAGGTCGGGGCTGTACGGCGGATGGTCTAATAATTCTATGTTTTCTTGCTCTAAAAACTCTTTTGTTCTGTGTGCGGTGTGAGAACTCGCATTGTTGTGATGGAGGATGATGCGGCGGTTGCAGTTCTCTTTACGGAGTTCAGAAACGATCTGTGGCAAACAAATGCTAGCATACCATTCTGCATTAACCGTTCTTTGTCCCTTAAGAGGAATAGTCGTAACATGGCCGGTTTTAGAGACAAACGTGGCCACCATTTTTTTTTTGCAACACTCCGTGAACGAACAATTTCTGTTGGCTTGAACTCATTTTCGAACACCCAAACTCGTGACTGGTTTTTTGTTTCGGGTTCGTACGCGTATATCCAGGATTCGTCACCTGATACGATGTTGTATACAGCATTTGAAGATCCTGCGTGGAATCTTTCGAGAGTTCTGACGCACCAAGTAACGCGAGCCGCTTTTTGCTCTTCACAGAGCGAATGCGGTATCCATCGGGAAAACAACTTTTTTACACCTAATTGTTCAAGCAAGATTATTTGTATTTGACTCATGCCAATGTCTAAAGTTGCCTGAATTTCGCGGTATGTCACATGTTGATCTTCCTCAATCAGCTTACGCACAGCATCAACGTTTTCTTGGGTGACTGCAGTTTTTGGACGACCTTGACGGGGATCATCACTGAGCTTGACACGTTCACGTTGAAATTCAGCAAACCAGCGATAAATTGTGGTTTTGGATGGGGCTTCATCACGCAATGCAGAAATCATCCGGTCAACACACTGTTTTTGTGTTAAAGCACTTCCAAAGTCAATTACATTTTCTCAACGACTAAACAAGTTTGACAAAACCTTGTGACAAGACCGAGAATCTTTTTTTAAATAAAAAAAAACCAAGGAGTTTTCAATTAAAAAGATTTTAATATGACAGGAACAGTGGAAATATTCCATTCCCGATACTTTTAGTGCAGCCTATGTAGTAATTAGAATATTGGTGTTTAGTGTTTTACAGACGAACACACATACTAGCCATAATACTAACAAAAAAATCTCTAAAAATTACCTCACAGAAAAAGTTAGAGCTAAAATCGTCCAAAATTAAAAAAAAAGTGATACTAAAACAGAAAAACCATATCTCGAAAACTACAAAAATCGCAGAACATACATGGGTCCAATCGATAGGTATTGGTGTCCGAAAACCACAGACCTTTGCTGGAATAGGTTTCCTTGGACAGCTTGTATATGAAAATAAGAGCTGTGTTAGTTCAAACATGCAACGATTTTTACACATGCTTACGGACTTAATTTTCAAAAACAAACAAAATCTTTTCTCTTTTTTTGGAACATTAGGTAGTAATAGCAATATGGTTAGTCGGTTGGCCTTTATTTGCTGCAATCCAATCCATAATTTATATTAATCCCTTAGGTATTTTATTGCGTTATATTGTATAAGTTTTCGAATAAACTTTGTTTTCCTTCATTGTTAACCAACCGTACCTTCACGCGCCGCATTTTACTAATGAGCTGAGTGCAGCGAACGATGCCGTGACGACGATAATCGATTATTATTTAAAGGTTATTAATCATTGAACCTAATTTTATAAAATAATATTTAACGTTGGATCAAAAGACTGTAAACTGGTTCACATTTTTTTAATAAAGCTGAAGTGGCAAACGAAGTTACAGTCCACCTCATGGTAAGTAGCTAACAGTGCATGTAGATTTGCAGCCACCTTTAAACAAAGGAGGCTTCAGATATGTTGCCACCACAAATAATTACAATACCTCAGTAGGTATTGTAATTGGGTAAAAAATATCTAATTAGTTACTAATACCCAGTTAACATTTAAAATAATAAATGGTAATAAAAAGTGAAATGAATAAAAACGAGTTAATTAAAGTAACATTATAAACAGCCAAAGAGATTTAAATAATAATTAAATTATTATTTAAATCTTTAAATAATAATTTTAATATAAATATATATATATATATATATATATATATATATATATATATATATATATATATATATCTCTTTATATATATAAAGTACTACTGAACTGATTTCAGTGAAATTTTTGGTCAATGTGCAGTTTGGTCCAACTTAAAAGATAGGATAGCTTACATCTCAATTTATAGTC
Organism: Parnassius glacialis; assembly: GCA_033319125.1. Lineage (NCBI taxonomy): Eukaryota > Metazoa > Arthropoda > Insecta > Lepidoptera > Papilionidae > Parnassius > Parnassius glacialis. The sequence goes on along the minus strand of JAVANC010000001.1, from coordinate 51,323,456 downwards.
GCAATACAATATTATTTTATTGAAAATTATTTGTCTATTATTTGACAGTCACAATTATCTGTTAGCTCCAAACAATTCTGTCAGATGACGATATCTGTTGACTGGATTGAGTAAATATTATTTAATAGATGGCGCTATGTTAAAAATACAAACGTGCAGTCAAGTTGGACCAACCAACTTGAGAGATAGGATAGTTTTTATCCCGATAAGTGACCCTCAATTTTTTTATTGCTAATTTCAGTTTTTTTGGGAAAGCAAATGGTCGTTCGGAAAGGGCAGAACAACGTCTGCCTGGTCAGCTAGTATATATATATATATATATATATATATATATATATATATATATATATATATATATTATGTGGTTGCTGCGGCCCATAGACATCTATATCTATCCTCTATTACAAATGAAAATTCAGATGCATTGTCACCGTGAGGACTAAGATAGAATGCCTCATTTCCAGTGAAATGGGTCTCCGGTTCTCTACACTAACCATACAAAACACAGCAGCGTTAAGCTGCTATTTTCCGCTGGTATTCGGCGAGAGCGTGACCTTCCCCGGTCGAGCCGACCCATTCGAGCTACAACTATACTACTAATATATCTGCAGCATGGGTCTACCACGTATATATATATACGTATTATTTTTTGAGTAGTATATGTATGATTGTTTATATAATATATGTAAGTATATGTGTATATTATATGTTTTACTTTATCTTTTATTATGTATTAGTTATTTCTATGTTATTTTATTGCATGTATTGTCTATATATTGCATGTATTGATATTATACATATTTTGTATATTTATATTGCACCATCTACCTAGTATTCATTGTTTATTCCTTTACACCCTTGGTTGCCTGGAAGAGATCGCTATGTAGCGATAAGGCCGCCAAATTGTACATATAATCGGTTTTTTTGTTATGTCATTTGTATACATATTTGTTTGTGGTGTACAATAAAGTATATTCATTCATTCATTAGCTACCAGCATTAATCGCTAAGGGTCCCATGTCGTATAAAATCCACCTAAATTAACTAGGAAACTTGGAAACTTACATATTATTATTTAATGGGCATAGTTTGACGCTTGCGTTGTGTGAGAAATGAGTGTATAGTAATATATTATGCATTTATTTTTGTAACTTATTATGATTGAGTAGGTTTTAAAACTTGGTAGAAGTTTGCTTATTGGTGACCCGAATTTGGTTAAAACCAATCTTACCAGCCTCAAACACAGACCTAAAGTAGCCAGCCTTTCGGTTTTCTACAGGATGCATTTCGGAGAGTGTGCGCAGGAATTACATAATTTAATTCCACCCTCTCCCTTCCACCATCGGACAACCAGACGTTCGGCCAGTCTCCACCCTTTCGTTGTTGACTTACCACGCATTCGAACCAAACGGTTCGCCACGTCGTTCATCATGCGTACAGCGAAGGAGTGGAATAAGTTGCCAGCATCTGTCTTGCTATCTGATTACAGTGTGGTTGTCTTCAAGGCAAGAGTGAATAGGCTTTTGTTAAGTCAGTGCGCTTCACCATCTTAGGCTACGTCACCACTTACCATCAGATGGGATCGTAGATAAGCGTTGGCTTAGTAGAATATAAAAAAAGTTTGATTTCGTTATAAGACGATACTTATAATTGCGTTCACTAGATATGTACATGGCATTAATTGAAAAGCTGGTCAATTTCTGGTCTAATCCCTAAAAATATTTAAGAATTATAATAATTGACGGCAGGGATTGAATACCGGTACCAATTTCGGTTCTGGTTCTTCATTTAGGTTCTTATAAAGGTTCCTCTTTTCGGTACGGTTCCAGTTCCGGTATCGGTTCCGGTTCGGGTTCCGATGTACCGGTTCTAAATACCGGTTCCGAGAACCTATAATCAAATTTCTCCAAATAGATTAGTAATAGATTAGATAGTAGATTGGTATGAAAAATATCCGTTCCGTTGAGGATTGACAATATTTGTTTTTGATCTTAGTTGATAAATTCATTCTGTCATGGAAAATTCTTGTTGTAAGCTTAAATGTAGTATAACATCGAATCAAGCTACACATGTAAGAAAAATAAACCATAACAAACTGATTATAATTAAATGTTTTTTTTTAAATTAAATAATATTTAGTAAACAACAATTAAAGTAACTATACACACTATAATATTTGTGGATAGTTATACTAAAAAATACGTTGCAAACTTAATTATAACGACTTATTAACATGGATTTTATTTTCTGGTTTTTGTTAGTATATTATTTGATATATTACGGTGTAGTGGCGGTAAAGAATATCTGTGGGTGTCGTGAGAGGCGACAGTGGGATACAGTCAAGAGATGGGCAGCAGCATCTTCCTGATAACAGCAAAAATACAATAAAAAAACTGCGGTTGCCAACCCGCTCGCCAACCGTGGCAACTATGGCAATATACCCCCATAATAAATAAAGTTACTAAGAGACGGCCCCCAGCCCCGTCGGCCCCGCTATTCCTGGCTACGTTGGCGACCATGGTATCGCCGGGGCAGGGGTGCTAAGAATCTCCGAATGGAGGTTCGGTTGCCACCCACGACGACTCGACCTGGCAACTTATAACGAGGACTGACGAGAAGATCCTGGAGCTGGAAGAAGAGATAGACAAGTTGCGCTGGAATATTATAGGACTATCCGAGGTCTGAAGAGAGGGGCAGGACACGGTAATCCTCGAATCCGGCAACTTGTTCTATCACCGGGAGGGCGACCACCTGTCCCAAGGAGGTGTCGGATTTATCGTCCACAAGTTTCTCGTTAACAACGTTGTAAAGATTGGCAGTGTGTCGACGAGGGTCGCGTACCTTATACTCAGAATCACCAAACGGTATTCGCTGAAGGTCATACAGGTTTACGCACCAACCTCGACACATCCCGATGAGGAGGCGGAGGAAATGTATGAAGATATCTCTAGAGATATCCTCATACATTTATACGGTGTTAATGGGAGACTTCAACGCAAAACTAGGCACAAGAGAGAACGGTGAGCTGAAAGTAGGGAAATTTGGAATAGGGCAACGGAACCAAAGGGGCCAGCAGCTGGCAGAGTTCATGGAGAAAGAGGGACTCTTTATGACGAACTCTTTCTTCCAGAAGCGGCCCCACAGAAAGTGGACCTGGTTGAGCCCCGACGGTTCAACAAAAAATGAGATTGACTTCATTATGACGACCAGACGACAACTGTTCAGTGATGTCTCAGTGATCGCGAGGGTGAAAACCGGCAGCGATCACCGAATGGTGAGAGGCACACTGAACCTAAACGTTAAGTTGGCGAGGTCACGTCTAATGAAGTCAACGCTCCGTCTCCCTCGTGCTCTACTCCAAAGTCCCGAAATATTTCAGCTTGAGCTACGAAACCGTTTTCAGTGCCTAGAACATTGCAATGCAGAGGACGATATGAATGACAAGCTCGTGAAAACTGTCCATGCGGTCGGAGTTAAGTTTAGCAAGACCTGCCGCAGAAGAACACAAAAACTCTCCACACTCTCTCACACTCTTAATCTCATGGCTGTTAGACGGGATATGAAGCTGCAGTCTTCAGCAGATTTGACAGCATACAGGCAACTGAACGGACAGATCCAAATGCATGCGGCGGGACTTACGCAACTTTAATACTGCTCTTATTGAAGACGCGATCGAGCGGAACTAGGGCTCCAAAGTCTTTGCTAGAGATCTGTCTGCCGGAAAGAGCCAACTGTCGAAGCTGAAGACCGAGTGTGGCAGCGTCGTTTCCGGGACACCTGAGATTTTGAGTAAGATTGAGGGGTTCTATGGGCAGCTGTACACATAATCGTTGGATGCACACGTAAGTGTGAATAACGATCCAAGAGCGAGTCTTATCCGACACTATTCCGATGATATCCCGGACGTCAGTCTGAGCGAGATTAGAATGGCTCTCCAGCACCTTCAAAACGGCAAGGCGCCAGACGAGGACGGAATTACAGCGGAGCTTCTGAAAGCGGGTGGAAAACCGGTACTTGAAGTCTTTCAGAAGCTTTTTAATTCCGTCCTCCATGGCGGCATTACACCGAAGGCGTGGAGCAGAAGTGCGGTGGTCTTTATTCAAAAAAGGTGACAACGCTCTCTTGAAGAACTACAGACCGATTTCCCTTCTGAGCCGCGTCTACGTGCTGTTTTCGAGAGTCATTACAAATCATCTCGCGCGCAGACTTGACGACTTCCAGCCTCCCGAACAAGCCGGTTTCCGAAAAGGCTTTATATATCACATACATACCCATCGGCGAATTGTACAGAAATCCAAAGAGTACAATTTACCTTTGATTCCGTCGAAATTTTGGCGGTGCTGCAGTCCCTTCAACGGTGCCAAATTGACCGTCGGTATATCGAAGTGCTTGTACAGTAGGGCTATGGTGTCTATCCGAGTACAGAACCAGAGATGAAAACTAACCAATCGCAGAGAGGTGTAAGACAGGGTGACGTTATATCCCCGAAACTCTTCACAGCTGACGTTCGTTCTTGACGTTTTCAAGCTTCTTGACTGGAAAGGATACGGTATTAACATCAATGGCGAGTACATCACTCACCTTCGATTTTCCGACGATATAGTCCTTATGACAGAATCGCTGGAAGACCTTAGCACTATGCTCAATGACCTCAATAATGTCTCCCAACGGATAGGTCTTAAGATGAACACGGGCAAAACAAAGATCATGTTTAACGTCCATGTCACACCTATGCCGGTAGTTGTTGGGGGCACTAAACTCGAAGTTGTTGACAAGTATGTTTACCTGGGACAAATAGTCCGACTAGGTAAGTTCAACTTAGACCGAGAGGTCAATCGACGGAATCAACTCGGTTGGGCAGCGTTCGGGAAATTACGGCACATCTTCTCGTCAGGTATACCTCAAAACTTAAAAACGAGACTGTACAAACTGTGAGTGTAGCCAGTGATTACTTATGGAACTGAGACGTGGTCGTTCACTGCTGACCGAATGAGGAAGCTCAAGGTCACTCAGCAACTATGGAGAGGGCTATGCTCGGAGTTTCTCTGCGTGATAAACTTAGAAATGAGGATATCCGCAGTAGAACCAGAGTAACCGACATAGCCCAACTGATTAGTAAGCTGAGTGGCAATGGGCCGGCCATACAGCTCGGAGAACCGACAACCGATGGGGAAAAAAGATTCTCGCGTGACGGTCTCATACCGGCGGACGAAGTGTGGAGCGTTTCACCACTAGATGGAGTGACGACCTGGTAAGATATGCAGGAAATTGTTGGATGCAAGTGGCTCAAAACCGTGCTTTGTGGCATTCCTTGGGGGAGGCCTATGTTCAGCAGTGGACTTGTGAAGGGCTGTGATGATGATGATAATGATGATTAAAAACTATAGAACTAAGAACTTTGGGAAATTCGAAAAAAAAAGATCGAGGAAAAGCGAAGAATAATCCGGCAGAATTTTTTTAATAATTGTAAAAACAATGGATTAGAAAAATTTGAGACATAAGTGACAATTCAAGTAGTAGAGCCATGCTGCAGCTATATTAATAGTATGAATGTAGCACGAATGGGTCAGCTCGACCGGGGAAGGACCACGCGGTCACAGAATACCAGCGTAAAATAGCAGCTTAGTTCTGCTGTGTTTCGTAAGGTGAGTGTAGAGAACCGGAAACCTATTTTACATGAAAAGAGGCATTCTATCTTAGTCCTCACGGCTGACAACGCATCTGCATTTTAATTCGCAAGCGAAGATAGATGTAGATGTCTATGGGCCACAGCGACCACTTACCATCGGATGGACTGTGTGCTCGTTTGTCACCCTTATTCTATAAAAAAAAATCTATAAAAAGGTTATAAGCTGTTATATGAACTGCCTATTTTTCAAGAAGAAAGAAGAAACAAACGTACCTAATTAAATTCAAAATATCTAAGCTATTAACATTTGAAATCGAAAATATTGATATTTATGAGTCAGAATGGTTTTATTTTAATACAGATAGCATAGAATTAATTATTAAATATGATTTAATACAGACAACATTACAAGAAGAGAGAGAGAATGACATTGTCGGCAAGTTCACATTCATGATAAAAAAAAACTTGTTAAGTTTATAAAAATTCCGTAGATTGCAACGTCAAATTCCGTAGTTCCGTAGATGATGACAAATTTCCGTATATCTATAGAAAATCCGTAGAGTTGGCAACACTGCATTGATATGCAACATAAGATCCACCAATACAATTAATGTGATATTTTACAAACTCCCCTCTTCTCACACTCCGCCTCGCGCCGCATCGCGCCGCATCGCGCCGCATCGCGCCGCATCGCGCCGCATCGCGCCGCATCGCGCCGCATCGCGCCGCATCGCGCCGTCCACCCGACCGCACCTCAAACAAGTTTGGACTTGCTTTCGCTTTGCTTAGGAACCGGTAAAATAAAGGTTCTTAAAGGTTCTAATTTAGGTTCTGGTTCCTGTTCCGGTATAGGTACCGAAACCCCTAAATACCGGTTCTATACCGGTATTTTGGGACCGTTTTCAATCCCTGATTGACGGCTCCTTGGTGCGGTGGCTTAGCAAATGAGGCTTAGCTGAGTGTCGCCAGTTCGAATCCTGCATGGAACAAGTATTTGTATGGCCTAGTTGTTCCGGGTCTGGATGTTCGTCCTTGTGAAATTTATGTATGTAAACTGCTTCCATGTTACAGGAGAAATTCCTAGTGTAGAGGTAAGGTTTTTTTTAAAGAAAATAAAATATTTGTCTAAAAAACTTTCAGCAAGTAAAGTATAGCAAAATTCAGTCCTCTTGAGCCATCGACCCCGATATATCGGCAGCGGCACGTGGAACAATTTACTCAGCGAAATACGAGTATTGACGTCAACGGACGCAACCAGTCTAATTTTGTCTCTACCTTATTATTTAATCTATACACAAATAAATAAAATTGAAGTGTCTGTTTGTAGTGTCAAAATAATAGCTTTTTACTAAATGCATATAAAAGTATATACGGTACTTATAACAAAAACACAATTTCTAAAATTTTTGTCTGTCTGTTTTTCTGTTTGTCTGTCTATCTCTTTGTTCCGGCTAATCTCCGAAACGGCCGGACCGATTTTGACCGGACTTTCACTGGCAGGTAGCTGATGTTATAAAAATTAACTTAGGCTGCTTTTATTTTAGAAAAAGAATTAGGGTTCCGCGCAAAAAATTAAAACCCATGAAATCCAGTCGTAATAAATTACGCGCGGGCGAAGTCGCGGAGAACAGCTAGTAGTATAATATAATTAATTCTAGATGCTGCATCGATCTGTTTCAAAAATTTGTAAATTTTATATACACAGTCAGGTCATAAATTCTGTCACATGTTTAATATAAAATAATTGAAACAAGTTTATGCGTTAGGTAACCATTTATATACCAAAATGAACTTAACAAAACATAGATTCTTATGACACTAAAGTTTATTCAAAATGACCTCCGTGATTTTGAATACAGGCCTTCAATCTGCGCGGCCAGTCGTCTATCGCAGCACGAACGAGGTCCATGTCAATATCGGCGGCTGCCTTAATCAAGGATGTCTTGAGTGACTCCAAATTGGGATGAGGCTTTGAGCACGCCTTTTCCTCCAAGTGTTGCCATATCTTGTAATCTAACGGATTCAAATCTGGACTGGAGGAGGGCCAGTCTTCGTGCCGGATGAAGTTGATTTCACGCGCCGCCAGCCAGTCTTGTGTGCTCTTCGCTCTATGAGCTGGCGCCGAATCTTGTTGGAATACCCAGTGCCTGTTATTGAACATGGTATGAGAAACAGGTTCCACAAGGTTCGTCAGGACTGTATTTTGATACACAACTGCATTCGTTTTTACACCTTTCTCACAAAATTGTACCTCTGTTAAGCCCCAATAAGAAACTCCCAACCATACCATGAGCGAGGATGGAAAATGACCTCGTTGGACACGCGGAATACGGTTGCTCGCTTCTTCACTACTGTGTGCGTACACCTTATCATTTTGTTTGTTGTAGCTCTCTTCTACGGTAAAAACTTTTTCATCCGAAAAAAGAATATCCCGATATTTTTTTCCCGCGTACCGCTTCAACAAAGCGCGGCATCTCTTCAGTCTCAGGTCCATTAGACGAGCATTCAAACGATGTCCTGTTTTTCTTCGATATGCCCGAAGCCCTAAGTCTTCATTTGACATCCTTTTCACCATGGTTCTGCTTAACCCCATCTGAAGGCCCAACAGTTTCTGCTTACGTTTGGGATTTCTTTGAATTCGCGCCTTCACAGCTTTTATCACTGCTGGAGTCCTAACAGACCGAGGACGACCACTTCTTGACCTGTCATCTACATTAGAGTCTTCATTGTATTGTTTGATGGTTCGATAAACGAATCTTTTTGTTATATTCAAATTTTTCAGTATGTCAAAAATTTGAATTGGCGCGTAACCGCAACGATGCAACGCAATAACTGCAACACGGTCTTCTTTAAGCGTCCCTTCCATATTTAAAAATGAGTAAAATTCTAAAAAGTATACAGTTTTATTTACATGAACAATTCGAAGTTCGAATTCAATAAACTTTTTTGTGGCCAGCATTCTAAAAGAAAAGTTTTTATTGTGTGACAATACTTATGACGTGACTAGGTATTATTCAAGTATAATTAAATTTTAAAGTTTTTTAGGTCCCTCGGCTGCAGTTAACGAAATTAATATAATATAAGTTTTGTTTTATAATAATAATATATATTTATTTCAATAAAAAAAGATTTCGTTTACAATCATCACCGTTTACAATAATACCGTGTAGTTGTGTAAGAAGTAAGAACAGCCACTACCTCATATCTTTCCGTGAGTGTCGTAAGAGGCGACAGAGGGAATCTAAAACACGAGATGGGCAGTATCATCTACCTGATAACAATGCAAAGGTATTTAAAAAAAATCGCTTGCCAACCCACCTGTCAAGCGTGGGTGCTACGGTTAAACAATGGGGGAGGCCAATTTTCAGCAGTGGACTTTTATAAGCTGTAACTAGTTGCAATCATTAGTGGACGGAGTCTCCTTCAGAAACAACGCCTTAGCCAGCCACTCCACCTCTCAGGTCATCTGATGCGACTTGGTCTCCGTAACGGATCGCACTCAGCTCAAATGCAAAAGGCGGTGCTCTTCGATACCGCCCGCATCGTCTGCCGGTTTCTTTCCCCTTTTTTCTACAGACTTCAAAAAGGAGACGGTACTCAATTCGACTGTATATTTTTTTATGTGATTCATAACTTTTTAATGGGTGAACCGATTTCGATGATTCTTTTTTATATGAAAGCTGATACATCTCGTGTGGTCCCATATAAATTTGTCAAGGTCAGACCAATAGTTTTTGAGTTATTCTTAATAACTTATATTGAAGTCGGCTGTACAATTTTTTTTATTTTAAATTATAAGCAAACAATACCTCAGCCAACCACTCCACCTCTCGGCTCATCTGATGCGACTTGGGCTCCATGACGGACTGCACTCAGCTCAAATGCAGAAGGCGGTGCTCTTTTTTTATAGAATAAGGGTGACAAATAAGCACACTGTCCACCTGATGGGAAGTGGATGCTGTGGCCTATAGACATCTACATTTATCCCCGATTAAGAATCAAAATGACTGTGAGAGTGTGGTCCCACCCCGGTCGGGACGACCCATTCGTGCTACAACCATAATATAGCTGCAGCATGGCTCTACCACGTATAAATTTTCCACCTAACTCTCGGCCGTTTGGTCTTCCCAGACGAGGGCTTCCATTTGATTGGATTTTTATTTATTTATGTATTTTTCCCCTGTTTTTTTTCCACTGTTCCCCGCGACTTCGCCCGCGTGTAATTCAGGGTTTTAATTATGTTGCGTGGAACCCTAATTCTTTCTCTAAAACATTAGTAGTCTAAGTTATCTAGAGATTTAGCAGTTGAAAGTAGATGTTTAGTTACTCTCCAGGCCGAAGTTCGGCCGGTCTGGCCACGGAGACTAACCATATGTGCCGGACAGGATTCTAGTGTACGAGTATGTTCGTATGCACAGATACACTCTCCATTTCCTCACTTTCTTTGCCTGGTGGAACTGCAATCCGATATGACCGGAGAGAGATCAGGTACATGACCAATTACAATGTGAAACACCGCCACCCTACTTACTCCGGGCTACTGAGAATTTATTGATAAAACACAGTTACTGATTTTTCCCGATGACCGAATAACTAATTTATCTATTCGTTAAGTTCATCGCAATCGGTTCATCCTTTCCGAGGATTGGCCCGGACAGACAGACAGATTTAAAAAAAAAATACTTATGTCTTAACTAGAAGATTCCCGCGATTTCGCCCGCGTGTAATTTAGGGTTTTAATTATGTTGCGCGAAACCCTAATCTATACTAATATAATAAAGCGGAAGAGTTTTTTTGTTTTTTTTTTGTTTGTTTAAACGCGCTAATCTCTGAAACTACCAGTCCCATTTGAAAAATTATTTTTGTATATTATAGCCAGATTCATGTGGAATAGTATAGGCTATCTAGCATTAAGCTATATCACTCAGCTAGCCTAAAATATGGATATTTGTTAAGCAAGTCAGAAGAAAAAGCACTCCCAAAATGATTTATCCGCGTACGCTGGTGTTATCGTCAGGGATACATATATACAATGTTCTAAAAAAATATAGATCTTTACTGCGTCTAAAGAAAAGTCCGCGATACTATATGTCTATTTCTTATACATAAGCCATAATTAGGTATTTTATGACAAAAAATATTGAAAATTAATAAAGTGATTTATGAGCGTTATTATTAGGCATGGTACGAACGAAAGTTACTTCATCATCAAGACAATTTTATGAAGATAAACTTTGTTCTTTATACCATGTTATTTGGACGCATAGTTTAAGAGATAATGTAAAATTAAAATAATTCAATACTTGGCTGGGCACGCGAACGACACATAAACCTTAACCGTCCGGTGAGAACTGCGAGAACTGCTCAACCGGGAGGGGGAGGGAAAGTGGATAAAACTTAACTTCGCTCTATATCATACATAATATGCCGACAGATAAAAGTACTCCATTAATTATGCCAATTTTTCCATCCATTGCTATCAAATAAAATATTTAATTGCAATTACACAATGCTTGAACTAGGTCATGTCGCGCACCTCCAACACGTGATGACGCGGGTGAAACCGCGGGGCACAGCTAGTTTTTTTTTTATAAAATATAAGTAGCCTGAGTTACTCCTTATAACATCAGCTATCTGCCAGTGAAATCGGTCCAGCCGTTTCGGAGATTAGCCGGAACAAATAGACAGACAGACAGACAGACAAAAATTTTAAAAATTGTATTTTCGTTATAAGTACCGTATTTAATTTCATATGCATTTAGTAAAAAATTGTAATTTTGACATTACAAACAGACACTTCAATTTTATTTATTTGTATAGATGAATAAATCAATATACTTTTATACTTATTACAAGTCGTGGCAAGACAGTGTTTGTTCTGATTATCTCTATTCTTAGCATTTTAAATATTTTAAATGTTTGACATTTTACTGGAATCATTAAAAACTTAAGAGGGGGAACTTGGGGGGAGGGGGATTGGGCTGGAGCTGAATTTTCTTTTCCGAAATGCCACCCCCTAAAATCTTCCGCCCCTTGCTCCGCCACCAATCCATTAATCTAATTCCCAATATAATGTGTTCAGTAAATCCGTAATCTTTTAAAAACGTTTGAAACGTGTTTATGACGGCGAGACGTCTGATATCATGGATTCGTCTGCCATATGTGACAAATAATAAACATAAAAATAGCTACACTTGCATGGTACTAAGCTACTAGGTGGAGTGTGCACTCGCTCAAACACTGCAATTCTCTTCGTCCAAGTTAATTGACCGGCATGACCTATTTAGTAACAAGACTAACTGAAGTGAATGAATGATAAAGATAATTTAACCATTTCCTTTTGGCATCGACAAGACACAGAGTTTCATCATGCGTTTGTTTTTATTCTTATGGCCTATTCAACGACACCGATGGAATAGACGGATTAAAAAAATCTACTGTATGGGAGGGTTACCATGGTACCATGCCGTTTCACAATTTTGTAGGAGTGGTCATCATAGAATACTAAAATACTTTTATAGTATTCTATGGTGATTAATATCCATAACTATGTTAAATTACAGTGTTGCAGCACCTGGGGTCTTTGAGTAAAAGCGTGGACGGATGGTTAGACGGACGGACATGGCAAAACTAAAATGGTTCCTTGTTGTTTAACTACAGAACCCTAAAAAGCGAGGAGCATTATCAACACAACTTTGTGATTACATTTAATTTCTATACTCACTATTAGCTGACACCTGTTTCGCCAGCCGCAAATAGATCTTTAGTGTCAATTATACTAAAAAGTATCATGTGTTATTTCACGATATAATAGACTTCTATATTAAATATCATAAATATCCTTTCATGAGTTAATTGAAGGACAAACAAAAATATACTTCCACATTTATAATCTGCCGACTTGAAAACGAAGACGGTACTCAATTCGACTGTATGTTTTTTTATGTGTGTCATAACTTTTTACTGGGTGAACCGAATTCGATGATTCTTTTTTTATTTGAAAGCTGCTACTTCACGTGTGGTCCCATATGAATTTGATCAAGGTCAGACCAATAGTTTTTATTTTTTTTTAAATAATTTAAATTGAAGTCGGCTGTACAAAAATTTTAATTATATTAGATTCAGAACCGTAACTGCTCAGGGGACAAACTCTCACCTTAACTATCATCCCGTGGGCGTCGTGAGAGGCGGGAGAGGAAAATAAAAGAGGAGATGGGCAGTAGCATTTAACGCAACTCAAAATTAGCCAATCCACCTGCCCAGCGTAACGATAAAGGTATATTCTCCCTACAACAACAGAAGTCCACGTCCAGCAGTAAGCTATTAGGCACTAATAAAGAAGATGAAAGAAGACATGATTTTTAAAAAGAATTGTGAATTCCTATAAAACTTACGTTATTTGTATACCTGAGTTTTACATCTACTTTGTTCTGAATAACGACTTTATTTTTATTAGGGGCGCCTTGTCATTGCCTATAACTACAGCACCTAATTAGCACTTAATTCCTTGCTATTAATATTTATCGTATATCTATTATCGTCACTGCGTTGCTAGCGATACGTTTCGCCAGCACGCAAATTTCAACAGTTCGTCGCGTTGAAAATTTTAAAGCACCTAATTTTTAAACTTGTTGGCACCTAATTAGCACCTAAAAGCTCCTAATTCTTTTGGGTTTTTCTAAATGCAAATTCCTAATATTTTTTATAGAATTAGGGTGACAAACGAGCACACAGTTCACCTGATGGTAAGTGGTTGCTGTGACCCATAGACATCTACATCTATCTTCGTTTGCGAATTAAAATGCAGATGCAATGTCAGCCGTGAGGACTAAGATGGAATGCCTCTTTTCCAGTAAAATAGGTCTCCGGTTCTCTTCACTCACCATACGAAACACAGCAGCATTAAGCTGCTATTTTACGCTGGCATTCTGTGAGAGCGTGGTCCTTCCCCGGTGGAGCCGACGTGCTACAACTATACTATTAATATAGCTGCAGCGTGGCTCTACCACTGAGTAAATTATAGTCATTTTAGGCACGTGCCGTGTATTACGTAAAACATCTATTGTTGTTAACAACAGGTAACGGGCAAAGGGCAACATCGAACGCCCTCGCTCACCTATAGAACATGCAAAACAAATTTAACTTACCATTACTTAATTCCTAGACTAGCTGTTCCCCGCGACTTCTTGCGCGAGGAATTTATTACGGTTGGACTTCCTGGGTTTTGATTTTTTCGCGCAGAACCCTAATTGTGTTTCTAAAATAAAGGTAGACCAAGTTGCTCCTTATGACATCAGCTATATGCCAGTGAAAGTCCCGTTAAAATCGGTTCAGCTATTTCGGAGATTAGCTGGAACATACACACAGACAGACATACTACAGAGAGACAGACCGACAGACAGACAGACAGAAAATTTCTTTATATTGTTTTTTTGTTACAAGTACTGTATATACTTTCATATGCATTTAGTAAAAAGTTTTTATTTTGACATTACAAACAGACACTTCAATTTTATTTATTTGTATAGATTGTGTAGATTATTTCAAGAACAATTAATATTCAAGCAAAGAGAGTATCTATGGTGAGAGTATCTATAGATTTATTCACTAAAATTTCTGACTTTCTGTATATTAAACTAAAATATACAGGATTTTGTTCCAAAGTTCCACTACAGACCTCTAGCGGTTTTGATATATTATTTTTTACATTATTTAAATTGCAAACTCATAATATCCTATGTAGTTTAGGATAATTATGACTGCAGATATTCATAAAGCATAGATTTATAATAAGGTAATCGCGAGCTCTGCGCGCGAAGATCTACCAATGATCTAAGCATAAAAGAAAAGCGTTTGTTTAGTGTGCTTACATATTCTAGAAACCGACAAACTTTTATTTAAAACGCAATTTCTCAATTATGGTGAATAACTTCACCTCTGTCCCAACTGGCGACATCTGGTTAGTCATCATTTGTTAATTATAAGTCAAAAGTCAATGTTTATGCACTAACGCAACACAGGCTGGGTTGTTCTGTAATTAAACTTGCATGTTACTTCATAACTACACTTATAGTAATTATGTGTGTTACTAGCGAATCAGCGTGGCTTCGCCTGGGTGGGATATAAATGTGGTGTTATGTTGATTTAAGATAATGAAACAACCTTTATTAAATCAGTTTTTAGTTATTTAAAAATAAAGTTCTGGTTTTTCGGATAAAATATAGCTTAGATGACTCATGGCGTCGCTATCTATCTGTTTGCGAAGTTTCTTTACAATCAGTTCAACCATTCCGAAAACTAGTCCTGACAGACGGAGAAACAAAAAAAAATAAAAATCGATATTCATGTGTCAATGGCATTTAAATAACCCGGTAAACAGGTAGGTATTTCGATATTACAGAAATCTATTTTATTTATATCTAGATCTAAGTATATATAGATTACTTAGATATAGATTACGTTGTAATTTTGTTAATGAACCATTAAATAAATAGACAGTAATATACTTTCCATGTTGAAATTAAAGAACAATATTTTACCAGGGCGAAGAGGCTGCACTTCCCGTAGCGCCGAAGCCGTTTCAATAGTAACTTTGAGTCAATATTCCTGTGTAAAAAAGTGAGGTTATGATTTTACAAAAAAAGGTCTTATATTTACGCGAACACTACACATTGAACAAAACGCCTTTTACGGATTCTATTGCGTTTAACTTATTTTTGACTTACATGTTTTTAATTCCCGACGTTTCGGATGCTTTACAGAAGTGTCCCGATGTTTTATAAATAAGTAAAAAATAAGTTAATTAAACGCGATAAAATCTGTAAGAGTAGTTTAATTAAAAAAAATATTACTCATAAACTATACATTTCCGCAAGGGAGGAAGTGTAGGGGGCTTCCCCTACACTTCAAAATGTTATCGATCCACATTTTAAAGGTGAACAGGGGCAGATTTTGTTAAGTTCGAAAATATGTGTTATCCATAACTACCTCATTTCGTATTAAGTATATCCTCAACACCATGCAAGTTTTTTTTTATAGGATAAGGGTGACAAACGAGCACACAGTCCACCTGATGGTAAGTGGTTGCTGCGGCCCATAGACATCTACATCTATCCTCTATTACAAATCAAAATGTAGATGCGTTGTCACCCGTGAGGACTAAGATGGAATGCCTCATTTCCAGTAAAAAAGGCCTCCGGCCACCTGCACTCACCAAGCGAAACGCAGAGGTAAACCTCTACTTCACGCTGGTATTCTGTGAGGTCGTGGTACCACCCCGGTTCGAGCCGGCTCATCCGTGCGACAGCAAAAGCTGCCGCGTGCCTCTACCACTGTTAAAGTTAGAAAAATTAAAAAAATGCCTAATTAATTATTTTACTATAAAAGCAATTGTACCAATTTTCAAGTTTCATTTGATAATTTTTCACCATACAAATATGAGATCGTCCCGTAAAATAAAACGTGTAGTACAAACTGTTAACATTTATTTCATCTTCTGAGGGTTTGAATTTTTCAAAATTTTATCTGCGTTAAGTACGTTACGTAGTCAGTAATAAATGGAATTTATATTGTTATAATTTCATGCCGTTACGTGCATCGGTTTGAGTTTCGCGTTAGGGCGTCATACAAATATTTTTCATATACAACTTGCAACCTCGTTTCAAAACCGGTTCGATTTTGAAAAACGAAAAAAATATATTATTATTTTAATTCAAGAGTATATGCATCAATTTTCAAACTGAAAAAAATACTTTAATCGATTTTTCACCATACAAATTTGAACACCTTGAAAAATCGTAAAATACGTTTTTTTTTTGTTTTATTTACAGAGTACCTACTTTCACTAAGTCTCGAGTAAATCGCCCCGTAAAATAAAAGGATTCATATAAACTGTAACATGCTATTTCCTTGAATTTTCCAAAATTCTGTCAAATTTCAGATTTCTACGTCTAGCTTTTTGGTTTGTGTGTCTTCTGCCTGTGTTTTTGTCTGTGCATACAAACTGCACTCTCGTTTTAAGACCCTACGGATAGATTTTTGAAGAAATTAAAAATATGAATCTTATTATTTTTAATTTCAGAGCATATTTTTTTTTTATAGGATAAGGGTGACAAACGAGCACACAGTCCACCTGATGGTAAGTGGTTGCTGCGGCCCATAGACATCTACATCTATCCTCTATTACAAATCAAAATGTAGATGCGTTGTCACCCGTGAGGACTAAGATGGAATGCCTCATTCCCAGTAAAAAGGGCCTCCGGCCACCTGCACTCACCAAGCGAAACGCAGAGGTAAACCTCTACTTCACGCTGGTTTTCTGTGAGGTCGTGGTACCACCCCGGTTCGAGCCGGCCCATCCGTGCGACAGCAAAAGCCGCGTGGCTCTACCACTGTTAAAAATACATGCATATGCACCAATTCGAATTAAAAAAAACTTTAATAAATTTTTCTCCATACAATTTGAACATCCTCTAACCTCCTTTCATTTATTTTATTAACAGAGTATCTTTAGTAAGTTTCGTGTCAATCGCCTCGTAAAACAAAATGTTTCATACAAACTGTAACACCCTATTCACCCCCTTAGAGGTTGAATTTTCCAAAATAGTTCCTGTTATATTTGGCAGGCACTGTCCAAATTTCAGGTTTCTACGTCCAGCGCTTTGGGCTGTGCGTTGATAGATGAGTCAGTCATTCAAGACATATTCTTTAATATATTTAAATAATACTTATTTTAAAAAAAATTATTCGTAAAATGAGTAGTTATAATTTATAATAAATGGCCACTAGAGGGGCACCGATGAGGTGCCAACCTAGGACGCTGTTGACATTTAATCCGCCTCTGGCTAGATTCCAGTTTATTGCCCAGTATTTGGCTATAGTTGACAACGTCAATTAGCATACTCGTACAAATAATTATTTAAACACTCATGCCTGTTACTCAGAGTGGTAGGTAAAATAAAATAGAATAATTTTTATTCATTATAGATAACATGTAATTTTCATTTTAAGTCATTTTTTACATTTACGACTGGTTCGGAAAAAATCTTCTGTCCTGGAAAGAACCAGCAGAAAACACAGCGGGACTTTTTTTGAATAAAATTAAAATACAAATAAATGTAATATTTTATACTATTACTATGAAAACATTCAGAAACAGCATGGTAGCGATCACCACATTCCCAAAACCTTACTAGACAATTTTTGCTTAATAAACAATTTAAATCTTTTGATAGAAAAGGTCTGCATATTTTCTGGCACTTTGTTATAAAAGCGTATTATACATTGCCCCATGAAGGAGTTACTGACTCTCGGAGTCGAGAAACTGGTATAACTAACTTATGCATGTTCCTAGTATTTACAGAATGTACATCACTATTTTTAATAAAACTATTTTTGTTTATGTATACTTTAAATTTTCGTAAATATATTGAGAAGCTAAATTTAGTATATTTATTTCTTTAATTTTTATCTAAGGGTTTCCTTCGGACCTAGGTTATAATTTGCTCTTATGGCTATTTTCTGCAAAACAAAGATAGTTTCAATGTCAGTCGCAATACCCCATAGCAAGATTCCATATGACATCATGCTACGGAAATAACTAAAATAAATTAATGTAACTGTTTCAATACATATGTAAGGCCTCTAATCTTTTTACAGCATATGGTACGGACTTAAATTTGACATGATTCTGATACACCTCTCTCGCCTCCTTTACGTCTATAATTCTATGCATACATGCTCATCGGTTAAGGATACTCGTAATTTATATATTGAAGCGATATATTGAAGAGTGGTCCATCGTCAATATATCGCCTGTTTGTTCTCGGTCTCGGTTAAGCAGCAACAACATGCTTCATAAGAAGAGTAAAAATATTTGAAAATACTTTGGAAAGCCCAAAAGTGCACGCCTCATGAGCGTTTCGTTTAATTTTGATGAGAAAACAAACCGGCCAAGTGCGAGTCGAACTCGCGCACCGAGGGTTCCGAACAAATCCGTAGGTATATGAGTTTAAAATTATTAAAAATATTTTTATTATATGATGTAACTAAAAATTTATGCTTTTCGCAATTTTTCCTTTATCTGTGCTATAATACGTTGCTTCGTGCCAAATTTTAAGATTCTCAGTTCACGGGAAGTACCCTGTAGGTTTTGACTTTTGATTCCCTTGCGAATATCGAAAATTTGCGGCATAAACGGCTATATCTTTTGATTGCGTTGGCTTAGAAGTTTGATTTTTTCACAGCCCCAAGGGACAGTAGACTTGAGTATTTGATATAAATTTCAGCTTGATACCTCTACGCGTTCCTGAGAAAAAGGGTCTTGACAGACAGACAGACAGACAGACAGACAGACAGACGGACAACAAAGTGATCCTATAAGGGTTCCGTTTTTTCCTTTTGAGGTACGGAACCCTAAAAATAAAAATAGTGACGATAATTTTTACAAGAAAAGAAAAACAGAATCTGATGGACTTTCATTAATAATTTTTAGTTTAATAACAAAAATCAATAGGAATTCTCCTTAGAATATATGGATGGAATCATATCTAATACTATATCTCAATCTATTAGAAGGCTCACCTACGCACAGACCAACGGATGGCAGTCCATAAATTTTTTCGATTACCTTTTTTATTATGTAATCTAAAGTAAATCAATTAGAAAATAAACTAATCTTATAATTCAATATCTGTAGTTATTGTAACGTTAATAATAATTAGGATTTGATGTTTATGAGGCGTGCAATATTGGAAAAAGTGCCGGATTTATTAAAAAAAATATAATAAAAAATAATATAAAAAATGCCGGCTGTCGTGGTATGCTTAAAGCATTCACCACCTCCCTTTCTCGCTTTCCGGAGGGTAGCCCTTTCCATTGCATCTGAGTGCAAATAAAAAATTATAAATGTTAACGTAACTTACAGACACACATTTTACAAGAACAATCATCCAGACCCGGAACAATTGTAGGCCATACAAGTACTTGTTCCGTGCGGGATGCCAACCCGCGGCCCTTAGCGCTGCAACTCATTGCTAATCAACAGCGCCACGGAGCCGTCAAATATTTTAACTTATAAATAGCTTTTAGTATTATATCAACAGAAGATCGTGATATCCCATTAATTTAACTTATTTTAGTCACAACGATATGTTCAAAGCGTGTGCAGTCAATGAAAATATGTACGTGTTTTTAGCACAAGGCCAGTTACATCCAGGAAAATATTGCTTTCGAATATAGGCATTTGAAATTAACGGTTGAAAATTTATTTACTTTATCAACAAAAAAAAACCGGCCAAGTGCGAGTCGGACTCGCGCACCGAGGGTTCCGAACAAATCCGTAGGTATATAAGTTTAAAATTATTAAAAATATTTTTATTATATGATGTAACTAAAAATTTATATTTCCGCAATTTTTCCTTTATCTGTGCTATAAAACGTTTTTCGACAAAACGATTTCAAGATTCTGAGCTCACGAGAAGTACCCTGTAGGTTTTGATTCCCTTGCGAATGTCGCAAATTTGCGGCATAAACAGCTGTATCTTTTGATTGCGTTGGCTTAGAAGTTTGGTTTTTTCACAGCTCCAAGGGACAGTAGACTTGAGTATTTGATATTTGAAATTCAGCTTGATACTTCCACGCGTTCCTAAGAAAAAGGATCTTGACAAACAGACAGACAGACGGACAACAAAGTGATGCTATAAGCGTTCCGTTTTTTCCTTTTGAGGTACGGTACCATAAAAATGTAGACTTGCCCTTTTATTTGTTTTTTTTTTACTGTTATAGCCAGTATTAGCCAGTGCTTGATTAAAGTCCCAACTGATGGTAAGTGGTGATGTAGTCGAAGATAGTAAAGCGCACTGAAAAGCCTATTCATTCTTGTCTTGATAAAAAACTATATTATAATCGGAAAATTAATTTATAAATTGTAGCTTAGGCTGAATAATATTGATATCCTCTTCATAAAATAAATTAATGAACTTCCATAATAATGACCTTCAGACCGAATTCCGGTCATGTGGCCATTCTCAACAGAGACTAGCCATCTCCACGGGGTGGGATTTTAAGGTTTGGCCGTAGTTAATAAGGGGAGATCTCCCGCCGGGCAAGGTGACAAGCCCGGGGAGCGGCCAATGCTCCGTGTTTGATAGCGTGATTCAGGCTTCGATGCGATACGCTTGGGGTGCGACGACAGCGCCGCCACAAAAATCTCAGAGTGTGAGTGCGCAAGCACAGGTGCACTCTCTATTCTCTCACTCTCATAGTCCGATTGGACGGTACCCAGACACGACCGGAGAGAGATCAGGCGTAAGACCAACGGCTTTCTAAGGCACAGAAGTGAAACACCGAAAACTTCCTAACTTTGGGCTTTTTCTTGAGAAAAAAACCCAAACTGATTTTGGTGCGACCCGAAATTGGAACCCGGGACCTCATGAACAGCAACCGCGTTTACGACCACTAGACTAACGAGGCCTTCATCCATCCATAACAGTCTATCAAGTCTACTGCTAAACATAGACTTCCCTCACAGATTTTCTCATAGGGGGGAATATGCTTGGCGTCTGCATTGGCAACTACAGTGTTTTGTTTTCTAGTTGATATTAAGGAGACGCTACTAGCCATCTCCTATTACAGTTTCCTTCTGTCGTCTCTTACGAAAACCACGGGATGACTTGGGGTAGTGGATATTCTTACACCGCCATTACACGGGTATCCTTTCTAACTTACCTTATAAGTAATGCTACATTGATGATCATGGATCAATTTTTAACCCCCGGGTTATTGTTATATGTTGGTAGTGTGTATGTATGTCTGTCTGTATCATCGTAGCTCCTGAACGGATAAACTAATTTTGATTACGCTTTTTTCGTTTGAAAGGTGTCTTGATCGATAGTGTTCTTAATTATGTTTCAAGAGAATCTGTTCTGTCGTTTGAAGATTTTTTAAAATTTAATATTTAAGTTATAAAATATTAATTTTTGATTCGATCTACGCAGACAAATTGAAAAGGTTAAAATTGAACGTGATTCAATCCGTAAAATTAGTTTTATTCAATGTGTGTGTAGTGTTCGCGTAAATATAAGAAATAACTTTTATCCACAATAACAAAAGAAGAGTATGTTACACTTTTACGTATTCGTAAGTCGTTGCATCAATGTTTTCTTAACAAGTTTTTTGAAACTATTTTTCCTTTTCTCCACTACGCTAGAATTTTTATTTATCATAAAAATACATGTACCTATATACTCGTATTTTCTGCCGACTTCCAAAAAGGAGACGGTACTCAATACGACTGTATGTTTTTTTTTCTTTATGTGTGTTACCTCATAACTTTGTACTGGGCGAACCGATTTCGATGATTCTTTTTTTTATGAAAGCTGATAGTTCTCGTGTGGTCCCATATAAATTTGATCAAGGTCAGATCAATGGTTATTGAGTTATTCTTAAATAACCTATATTGATGTCGCTTATATTGAAGTCGGCTGTACAAAATTTTAAATTTTAAATTATTAAATGTCGTATGATAATAATCATAGGTTCTTTTTTTATAGAATATGGTGATAAACAACACAGTCCAGCTGATGGTAAGTGGATGCTGTGGCCCATAGACATCTACAATTATCCTCGATTAAGAATCAAAAGGCAGATGCGTTATCACCCCTGAGTACTAAAATGTAATGCCTCGTTTCCAGTAAAAAGGGTCTCCGGTTCTCTACACTCACCACACGAAACACAGCAGCATTAAGCTGCTATATTACGCTGGCATTCTGTGAGGGCGTTGTCCTACCCCGGTCGAACGACCCATTCGTGACACAACCATAATACCTGCCTGGTATAACTACAGCGTGGCTCTACCACATGTCAAAACAACCAAACCCAAATAGGTACACCATTATCGAATCACGTCGACATATTATTTGTGGTGTCCATTGTATTATAGTGATTCTGATTAGTGACGAATTTATTCGTTTACTCATCCATTTATTCAAATAATCGATATATCGTATTTGAAGCGGCCTAGCTGAAGTTAAGTGTACGGACTGCGAAACTCGAAGATTCGAAAATGCCAATTAACTTCCGTTTTCTTTAAAAATAAGTAATGGTAACAAACTGACAAATGAGCACACAGTCCACCTGATGGCAAGTAGATGTTATGGCTCATAGACATTTAAATCTGTCCTCGATGAAGAATCAAAAGCAGATATGTTGTCTCTACACTGACTGTATTAAGTACAGTAGTGTTCTATAGCTATTTTACGCTATTCTGTAAGAACGTGGTCGTTCTCGAATCGAGACGACCCCATTTGCATCTAGTACGACCTTCGAAAAACAAGCTTACTCCTTTTCTACCGACTTCAAACAGGAGGAGGTACTCAATTCGACTGTGTTTTTTATGTGTGTTACCTCATAACTTTTTTTCTGGGTGAACCGATTTCAATGATTCTTTTTTATTTGAAAGTTGGTGTTTCACATGTAGTCACATATAAATTTAATCAAGGTCTGACTAATAGTTTTTTGAGTCATTTTTAATAATTTATATTGAAGTAGGTTGTACCAAATTATTAATTTTAAATTATTTAAAGGCCGACAACAAACCTACAATTTCCCTAGTGTTACTTGTTTATGGTTGGCTGTCGTCACTTACCATCTGGTGAAACGCATGATCGTTTGTCTTCCATAAAGTGAAATAACACGATAGCTATGTACTTCAAACTAAATTTTTTAGACTGGTTCCTGGTTGGTACGTCTTTATTAGCACCACATAAATTTACATACTAACTCTAATTGAAAAGCAAATCAATATGTTTGCTGTATATGATGTAAATAGGATGAAGATGTCGTTTTTGTATTAACAAATAATTATTTGTATTATTACTTGTATTATACATTCAGGGATGATGGAAACGGTTTGAAAGTAAGTGAGTATTTTCCTCATTTGTTCAGAGCACATGAAATATTTTATCTGTGCAAATAATGAAAGGGAGAAAAAAAAGAGGCCCTATTACAAAAGGGTCTCCTTCTAAACCACGGTATACTACAGTACGGTATCCAAGTATAAAAACGTTATCTTGCGCTCTGCAACCAATATGACAAGGATTTCGACGACGACGGGCACCGGTCGGAGCGGCCAGAAGGAGCGCTTGTATGGTTGCATTTTGTTTATCTTTTTCGTAAGATAAAAAAGACGAATTTGTAAAATGTATTTTCATCATAACAAAAAAAATATAATAAGCCTTTTCATTATAATATAATACCTTAGATATGTTTTAAGTGATTTCATTATGGAACGGATTTAGTGTCGTCGTGATTTTTTGCATAAGATACACACTTTATTAGTTTTATTTTTACAATGAGTTTGATAGCAATTACGCCTCTTCCTCAACTCAGCTGCTGTAATTTCTGAGGCGATAGAACGTTGCAGTGAGGTCTCACAAGTGGGTTCTTCTAAAATGTTAGTCACTTCAACCGCCAATTGCAGAATAAATTCTCTAATCTATACTCTACGAGATAATTCTCGTAGATCGTTCTGATCTCACATCGAATCGTAAATATTTCATAATTTCTTTAAATCTATCCCTAGGCATAGTTTTAGAAAAATATGGAAGGTCCCATATTTTACTCCATAAATCATTTACAGATATATTTCTCGCTACGAAACTACCTCTAACATACAGAATGGAAATGATTTTTTCAAGTTCTTCTAGGGAAATATATCACGAATGTCTAAGCCGACGATTTGCTTCGGCCTCAGTATAATTTTTTATATGTCGTTAAATTGTATCATCTATCAAAAGTTTCCAGGCTGTCATGAATGTCTCTCCAACCTGCCTTCGTGCATAGTCCTGGCTGTTCTGTCACAACATTATGCCTTCCTCGGCGACCTGTCAACTCAGAGCCATTTTCATATATGGATTTCCACAATATTCCACTGCGAGGTATTTCCATAAAATTATGTTTTTTTTATAGAATAAGGGTGACAAATGAGTACATAGTCCACCTGATGATGCTGTGGCCCATAGACATCTACATTTATCCTCAATTAAGAATCAAAATGCAGATGCGCCGCCACCCTTCAGGACTGAGATGGAATGCCTCGTTTTCAGTAAAAAGGGTCTCCGGTTCTCTACACTCACCATAAGAAACACAGCAACATTGAGCTGTTATTTTACGCTGGTATTCTGTGAGAGTGTGGTCCTACCCCGGTCGAGCCGACCCATCCATGATGCAACCACGATATAGATACAGCATGGCTAAACTGACCATTTATTTTTTTAACTCAAAAAGGGACATGGGTTTATTTATACTCTAAAAACTATAACTTTATACAATTAGTGTTCACTACAAAATTATATTCGGTATAGACGGTAATTATTAAATGCAACATATATTTTTTAATTATTAATTATATTTGTCAGTGGAACAAATTTGCTTTAATAAAGTTGGTGATGATATTAAATAAGAATAAAATCCTCGGCAAGTATTTTTTATTGTTACCTTTGTTAACAACATCGCCTTTAGAACTGGAACCGTAAATGTTTTTTTGAGACGTCCACAATTTATTCAAAATAGAATAAATACTCTTTCTACTGCAGCATTTGTACTAGGTAAACATAAAATATATTCGATTAAAAAAAATTATGTTGAATATTGTTGGTGCGAATACTTCCATCCAACGAGTTTTGGGGAAACTTTTAAATTATCCCATTTGATTATTTTTGCTCGGTCCCGCTCTCGCACTGACGTGACGTCTGACAAACTTCATAGATATAAATTTTCGCGAGGTTTCGGAAAACGGGACAATTTTGTATCCCGGAGCTTTGTTTGGGGATAATGGGACAGGTGACCGAGAAAAGGGACAGACCCGTTCAAAACGGGACGTATGGTCACTTTAAGCATGGCTCTACCACGTTGATACACCATGGCTCTACCACGTTCGAACGCCACGTACTGTTCGTTGCCGGTATGTCATTGTCAACGGAATGTTGCTATCTGAAACTTGACTTAAGAGATGCAGGAATATACGAATCGCTATCTTCAATTTCTGGTGGTAATGAGACACCTTCACCTTTACTGTCCGATTGGTCTTCTGCCAACGATGCAATCGTATAATGTTAAAAAATGTCAATATTTCTGCATCACTGATATGCTGAGACATTTTCACGAAATATTAACTAAAATAATGAAATTGACTCAATGAGAACGCGTAGAGTAATGAACGATGAACGTACGTTTAAACTAAAATATTTATGTATGTGAAACCAGATCAGGCAATAAAATTAAAGTAAATATAATTAACCTACTCACAACAGCAATGCATTCATCTACTGAATATAGCCGTCATTGTATGTGAATTTTATTTTTATTCATATTTGTATAAAATTATTACAATGTAAATACTTTTGTTTATAAAACAATCGTAATTTATTAAAAGTCACGTAGTACAAAACTGTATAAACAAACAGTGACAAAATAATCGGCGCTGCAACATTGAAGTAATATATACATAATTCAATGCGCTGCAAGTTCAAATACGGGTCAAAAGACCCTTGCCGCCTTGCTAGTGTTACGAATTCTACAAATTCAAAGTTTATCTACACGCGGTGCTTTCTATTTCTACTGACTAACGAATGGTTCATAACTCCGAACTAGGGATGTTACGGAAGTCGTTATATCGGAACCGAATTCGGAAGCGGAGTTTTTAAATTTTGTTTGTTGGAACCGGAACCGAAATCGGAACCGGAATCGGAGGTGGAGGCAGAAGAGATGTGTTAAGGCGCGGTACCTAGTCAAACTAGGCTTCACAAAACAGTTTTTTAACAAAATATATACATTTTAGAGCGGAAAAAAATATATATGTTAATCTTGATCATATTTATGGGTGGACCATTGTTTTCAAAACACGTTTTCGGTAAATTTTCTCGATAGAAAAAAATCATAAAATAGCCATTGAAATTGAATTTCCAGCAATTTTAACTGTACTATTTATAAGCAAATCTTAATAAAATTAATAATAGTGATGTAATATATAATAATAAGGGGAACTGTTGTTTTTATAAATTGATTGAAATGAAATATTTGTAAGTATTAATATATTTAATGAAAAATAACTCGAACGAATCGATGTTTCGCATCGCGTCATCGTGGCATCTTTTCGCTTCTCTTTCATTTCTACGCGGAGCGACAGTGATCGTTGAGGCACGCTGCTAGACGGACCTGTACCAATTTGTTTCGCTCGCCGTTCAAAAATCATTTACGTATTTGTTTGTTCTTAAGGACGCATTTGCAAAATTAATAGGTATAGAATCGAACTATTACATTGACGCGGGTCACACACACAAGTGTAAGCACGGTTAGCTGCGGGAATCGTAATCATGTAAAACATTTTGATACTTTGAAAGATTGATTTTTTTTACAACTACATAAATATACTTAGACACGAAATTCGAATATCTTACCTGTGTGACCTGAAAGCGTACTTCGGTGACTGCTGCTGAAACTCTGAACTCCTGGACGAGTAGAATAAGGTGTGTCGAGTTTAGGCTCGTTTTGTTAGTTATGATGAGACCTTACCTCCGGACTTGATGAAGTAACCTGAAGGTGTACATCGGTGACTGCTACTGGAACTCCTCGACGAGTAGAACTAGATGTGCCGTGTTTGGGCTCGATTTGTTAGTTATGATAAGACGTTACATCCGGGATTGATAGAGAGACCTGATGATGTACTTCAATGACTTGCTACTGGAACTCCTTGACGAGTAGAAATAGGTGTGCCGAGTTTGGGCTTGATTTGTTAGTTGTGATGAGACCTTACCTCCGGACTTGATAGAGAGACCTGATGGTGTACTTCAGTGCCTGCTACTCTGTAACTCCTCGACGAGTAGAACTAGATGTGCCGGGTTTGGGCTCGATTTGCTAGTTGTGATGAGACCTTACCTCCGGACTTAATGGAGAGACCAGATGGTGTACTTCAGTGACTGCTACTGGAACTCCTGAACGAGTAGAACTAAGTGTGCCGAGTTTGTGCTCGTTTTGTTAGTTATGATGAGATCTTACCTCCGGATTTGATGGAGAGACCTGATGGTGTACTTCGGTGACTGCTACTGGATCTCCAGGACGAGTAGAACTAAGTATGCCGAGCTTGGACTCGTTTTGTTAGTTATGATAAGACCTTACCTCCGAACTTGATGCAGAGACCTGAATGTGTACTTCGGTGACGGCGGCAGCAGCTATGCGTAAGCGTGATGGCAGCGATACCTGAAGGAACATTGAGCAAAGATGGCATACCTCTAATAGACATAAATGCTGACGGCTGTTGGTCATCGCGATCCTACGGAAATAATTATAAGGCATTGTCATTGAATCATACCGTTCAAAAAGTTGAATGTCGAAACCATGTGTTGCGCAATATTTGCAATAAGTTGAGAGCTGTAACCAAAGACACAAAATATGCCTTGGTGCACAGAAAAATGCTGACTGAATTATTTTTACTTCCACAATTTATATAATTAGATTTCCCTCCGTATGCGTAAATACATCAAAATAATAAAATAAAATTAAAATAATTAGCATGTTTAATTTTTATCTATTCTTCAAACAACCCACAAATCCAAAAAATTTTATGCAAAAAGGTTATTCACTCAGGAAAAAAATTATGAAACGGCTGTTTTTTTTTTTCGATTTTAGGGCTAGCGCTATTGTAAAATTTGCTCATAATAGTTTACTTTACTCTTGATTCTGAAGAAAAATGTCTATAGGAATAAAAATTATTGTTGTTATAAATTCACAATTTTGACAATTTGCCGTTTCGAGAATAGGCCATTTCTATAATTGACCATTTTGGTTCGAAGCCATTTTATTTAAGCATTAATTTATTATTCATTTAATGACTCTGTTACAAAAGTTCTCGATCTCGATCGAAAGTTCTAGAAAATAACAATTATTGATTATTTCAAAATTAAGAAAATAGAATATGTACATATTTTAAAAATAACAACACGAAAATATGTAGGTACATAATATTTTTAGAATAACTAAACAAAAATATGTACATACATATTTTAGATACGAAAATAAACGTAGAAACATTTTAAAAATACGAATAAAAAATATATATCTGATGGGATTCGAACCACCTGACATCGCGGAAATGCGGTGCGAAGGCGGACGGCGGCGCGCTGTACCAATTGTACATTTTACGTCGAGCGTCGGCGAGATTCACGCGGTGCACCCCGCAGTGGGCGGGACTACTCGTCCCTTACTCGTCTGCTTCACCCCCTCAAATTCACAAAAGTCGTCTATACACCTCGCCTTAAGGTCAGGTCTATTGTACTGTATTTTTCTTTTCAGTTTTAATTTTTTTTAATTGTTCGAATTCAGTGGCATGCACAGACTCTAAATGACTTTTTAACGAAGTAGTCGTACCTCCCTTTCGTGAATATATTTTCTGACATAGTTTACACTTTGCCGTATTCTCAGAAACCTCATTGAAATAATTCCAAATGGCACTTGATATTGGCTTCATTGTCCAATTCAAATTTTGTTACACGTCAAATAAAACACTACTAAAACTAATCAAAAACTCGGATAAGTATAAATGAAGCGCGTACGCACAACATGCCAATTGCTAATAAACGTGTGGCAACGCATCTGCATTTTGATACTTAATCACCGATGGATGTAGATGTCTTTGGGCCACAGCATCCATTTACCTTCAGGTGAACTGTGTGCTCGTTTGTCACTTTATCTTATTAAAAAAATCTATGTTAAGCCAACTAGGTGCAGTCGAATGCGGTTGACGAGCCGTCTGTCTGTCCGGGCTAATTTTCGGAATGGCGAAACCGATTATCATGAAACTTTACGAACAGATGAGAGTAATGCAAGGAATTATTTATATTTTATCGGAAAATTTTGATTTTTTTTTAAACAAAAAATTGATACTTAAAGTTGTCTTTGTTGATTATCTTAAATCTTAATAAAGCTTCTATAATGGATCCTTTCCAGGCGGAGCTGGGGCAGGTGGCTAGTGTTAAATAAATAAATCCTGCTCACATTTTCCGAAAAATAAAAGGCCAGAGGACTTTGACTCTGTATTAAAAGGTTTGCATGACTTCATCAAAAACGAAACATGGTTTCAATATGGTGTCAGTTTGATTGACATGTCAAGCGTTGCCCAATTGTTATAATATAACCACGTACATATTTACATAAGAAGTCTTTGTAGTCAAACACAATAGCACGTATGATTTAGAATATATAATAAACAGACATAACATTCCTGTTTCGTAAGACAACTCTAAGAAATAAATATCCTTATACAGTATATCAATAACATGGCTTTGTACATTAGTTGAATTTTATTTCAATTAACTAAGGTTGTAGTTTTGTGTTATTTAATATTTTTTTTAAATACTTAGCCAGTGCTTATCTACAATCCCACCTGATGGTAAGTGGTGATGTAGTAAAAGCCTATTCACTCTTGCCTTGATGACACCCACACTGTAATCGGATGGAAAGACAGATGCTGACAAGTTATCCCATTCCTTTGCTGTACGCATGATGAATGACGAAGCGAACTGTTTGCTTCGAATGCGTGGTAAGTCAACAACGGAAGGATGGAGACTGGCCAATCGTCTGGTTGTCCAGTGGTGGAAGGGAGAGATAGGAATTAAATTATGCAATTCCTACGCACACTCTCCGAAATGCATCCTGTAGAAAACCGAAAGGCTGGCTACTTTGCGTCTGTGTTCCAGGCTGGTAAGACTAGTTTTAACCAAATTCGGGTCACTGATAAGCTTATTAGCACGCCTTTCCATTGAGTCCAAAGCTGCTAGGTGACATTTTGCAGCACCAACTCGTACATGGCAGCAATACTCCATGAACGACCGGACTTGTGCTTTATATAAAGTAAGCAGCTGTACCGGCGTGAGGTATCGCCGCACCTTTGGAAGGACTCCCATTTTCCTTGAAACTGCTTTGGCCTTGGACTGAATGAACCGCCCGAAGTTCAGATTTGAGGATATCTCAAACCCTAACAACGGAAGGCGCTCGGTATATTTCAGTGATACATTTCGGAAAGAAGGAGCCAAGGTGAGCTGGCTCTTTTTTGCAGTGAAGAGACACGCTTGAGTTTTGGAGGCGTTGAATTTCACAAGATTGGCATCGCCCCATTTGGAGACTGCCTGTAGCGTGAGATTCACACGCTCTACTATGGCTTCTCTTTCGGACTGGATTTGATCCCGACTTGCCCTAGGACTTGGTTGGAATCTCTCCACAACTGTGCTATCGTCTGCATACCCATAGATACCGGGCTTGTAGATCATTAATATGCAGCAGGAATAGAGTTGCGGAGACAACGGACCCCTGAGGGACACCGGCGTTAGTCGCCATAAGATTGGATGAGCAGCCATCGACGACGATCCGGGGAGACCCTTCACTCAGAAAGTCCTTTATCTATTCAATCAGACCAGGGGATAAGCGGTACGCTGGAAGCTTACCCAAAAGGCTAGTGTGCCAAACTCTTCGAGACATCAAGGGACACATCAAGTGCTTCCCCACTGTTTTCGAATGCCTCGCCCCATACGTGTGTGATATACGCTAGAAGGTCCCCAGCTGAACGATTTCGGGGAAACCCATATTGCCGGTCACTAAGGAGGTCATTCTATTCTAGATATGCCATTAAGCGGGCGTTCAATATACGCTCCATAATCTTGCAGAGTATGGAGGTAATTGGGATTGGCCGATAATTGGCAGGGTCAGCACGGCTGCCTTTTTTTGGAACAGGCGGCACGTTGGCAAGCTTCCAGGATTTTGGCACTATTCTAGTCCTAAATAAGAGGCGGAACAAGCGTGTCAGCTCAGAAGACAACTCAGGTGCACAAGCCTTTAGAACTATAGCTGGTATACCACCTGGTCCACTATCTTTATTCACGTCTAGACATCGCAATGTTTTAAGAACCTCCTTATTTGTTATACGAACCTCCGACGTAGATGTCCCGCAGTGAGGTAATTTTGGTGGAATGTGTTTGCCACTGTCCAGACGTGAATTGTAGGCAAAGAGATATGCGAACAAGTCCATTTTCTCTTTAGGCGTATGCGCCAGTGTACTATCCGGTTTTACCAGCGGAGGCGGTGTAGGCGGACAGAAGTTTGTTTCGACCGCTTTCACGAGAGACCAAAACGCTCTAGTGCCGTATGGTCTGGCTGAGAGTTTAGCGCCAATATGTGTAATGCGATGGAGACTAGCTTTCCGTAATGCTTTTTTGTTTGGCGGCCTGGTTGAATGTTCTCTTCTTGGAACTAATATCTGGAGCTTTGCGGTTTCAAGCGTCAACCCAGGATAAGTACGCTAATTGCTTGCGATTTTCAGATTGGGCATATTCAGAGTTAAACCATGGGCGAGCTTTGCTACCGCTGGGAGCGTCAGAGAAGGGGATAAAATACTCCATAGCTAGTAGCAACACATCCGTTATCGCAACCGCGCAGCTCGACGGATTCGCGGAAGAGAAACAGACCTCCCGCCAATGATAAGATGCAAAAAAGTGTCGCATCTCATCCCATTCAGCTGACTTATACCGCCATATTCGTCGAACACTTTGGGATTCGTGATCAGGTGGAGAATATGACGATATAGATTTCACCAGACAGTGGTCAGATGTGCCCAAAGGGGAGGTAACCTGTACTTCATACCTGTCTAGTTCGGTAGTCAGAAGAAGGTCTCAGCAATTTGCTGTGTGACCGTCTACATTGGGTACCCTAGTCGCTTCATTAACCTGCTGAGAAAGACCTAGCGTCAAAGCAAAATTTCACGCTTCTTTTCCAGCATGGTCGGTCTTCTGGTATGGAAACAGCCAGCCTTGGTGACAAGCGTTAAAGCCCCCCAGAAAGATCAACTGTGCAGTAGGATACCGATTTAGAGCCACGTCCAGTGATCGAATAATCGTGTTGTCTCCTGGTCACCGCTATGCGATCGATAGACATAGGCATAAAGGATTTTTTCAATATCTGTATCTACGAAAAAGTGGGGTCTTCAATATGACAGAGACGCTGGAAGCTGATATCATTGCTGACGTACACACGAATATTTTCGTTTAAAATATTACAAGTTTTTCGGATAGAATATAAATATTTATTCGTGATGTTTCTTTACAATCGGTTCCTTCAGAAGGTTAGCCCGGACAGACAGACAGTCAGAAAAATAAATTAAATGGTAATTTATGTCTTAGTAGCATGCAAATAACGTCTGAACTCGATAAAAGGTAATTATTTCAATATAACAAACAGACACTTCAGTTTTATTTATAGGTATATAGATTTAGATAAATAAATAACATTTTTGCACACCAAAACATAAACCTTAAAAAAGAAAAAGAAAACAAAATGTGTTAACAAATCTTATCGCTAACGATTTCTTCCAGACAACCTTTTGATGGTCAGGCTTACAAGAGAGGCAAAACCATGATGGAACATTACGTGATGTGACGTTTGGAAAAACAAAAACAGTCAATTTTGTAACTTAATGCATAGGTATAATAAAAAGATACGAAAATTAAAGATTACTTAAAAAAAATTAAAAATATATTTTATATGACTAAGCGATATAATGTCCTCCAGACCAAGAGGTAAAGTGTATGATAAGCGGGAGATCCTTGATTGAGAATCAAAAGCGATGTTATTCCAGAGGTGTAGAGTGAAATGACACTTCACTAATAAAAAGGGTCTCTTCTCCGGTCCGATTCTCGTTATTCTTATGAAACACAGCAGCATAAGCTACTATGTTACGCTGGTATTCTGTGAGTCTTAAAAAAAGTCTCGTCCGTATTATTTGAAGTTCTTTTCAATCCTGAATTAATTGCACTTATATATTTATGACTAAACGTCAAAGAACACATTCGCTTCCCGACAAACATTATATTGCATTTTTATACTCTTTGCAAACACTCATCAAACACTAATGAGGTTTATTTTTTGTAAAGTTGGCTTTTCAAGCTGTGTGCATAAAAAGTGTAATATGAAAAAGGTGTAATAGCGACTTTGAGGTTCAAGAAAAAATAATGAGTAAGTAGTGTAAATACAAAACTTTTCTCTAACTACCTATCCATAAGGACTTATTATTCTGAGATAAGGAGATTGTTTGTAACATTCAACAATTTCACTATGAAAGAATAATCAAAATCGGTTCACAATTGACGAAGATATCGCAGTACATACAAACTAAAAACATACATTCGAATTGTAAACCACCTCTTTTATACGGCTAAAAACTTGATAATTACTAGTAACAAAGCACTTAATAGTAATTGATTATGTTATGTCAACCTTATGAAAACGCAAAATTTTAAAATTTGGCTTTTCAGAATCCTATAAAGTAAATATTATACATAATTTTGAATTTATTATCGACAACACCATTAATAATTTACATTGTATGACATCGCTATACAATCCATAAAAGTGGTAACGTTAAGTTCTTCTCATTTATATCGACTTGCTCTAAAGCAACGTTTTCCATTTCTACATCATTTTTGAAGACAAGTGAGCACCATATTATGTCAATTTAATAAATATATATAAATGATTTGGATTACGTAAGTAATTAAAAATAAGTAACAAACTCCCAGTGATTCCTTTTTTAAATAGGATAAGGGTGACAAGCGAGCACAAAGTCCACTTGATGGTAAGTGTTTGCTGTGATCCATAGACATCTACATCTAATCTATCCTCGTTTGCGAATCAAAATGCAGATGCGTTGTCAGCCGTGAGGGCTAAGATGTTGAGAAACGAAAACTCTTTTCCAGTAAGATGGGTCTCCGGTTCTCTACACTCACCATACGAAACACAGTAGCATTAAGCTGCCATTTTACGCTGGTATTCTGTGAGAACGTGTTCCTTCCCCGGTCGAGCCGACCTATTCGGGCAACATCTATACAATTAATATAGCTGCAACATGGCTCTACCACGTCTAATATAATTTTGCTAAATACATTATGAATATTTATTCAGACCAGTTAGTAAATTTTGGATGAAAATATTACCAGTATATTTAGACTTTTTTTAGTTAAATCAGATTACATCATTATGAGTATTTATTCCTTATCATTTTCTATTTCAAATGCCTGGAAAATCCGATGCTTTCATCTATTGTATTGGCATTACATGACAGTTTGATGTGTTATTTTCTGTTCGAGACCTTGTAGTCATTGCCACACAAAAAAAAAACAGGGATAAACGTTCAGTCGACGATGGCGAAATTGCGATTTTTTCCCTTTTTCATCATTTTCGTCATTCATTCATCAATTATAGCTTATATCTATAATCCCACGGCTGAACTTTGGTTTCCACATAGATTGAGCGTACTCCTTTTTAAAAGGCCGGCAACGCATCTGCAATTCCCTCCCTGGTGTTGCAGTTGTTCATGGGCGGCGGTAGTCACTTACCATCAGGTGAGCCGCATGCTCGTTTGCCTCTCTTATAAAAAAAAAAGATTGCCTCATAAGTCATAAGGGGGCCTTAAATATTAGCCATGTTTGCCACGTTTGGCAGGCAGGTTGGCAACTGAGCCAGAAGATGCTGCTGCCCATCCCCTGTTTCAGTTTCACTCTGTGGGTACCCATCGAGTGGCTAGGCGTCGTTTGCGCGTAGTTTTGAATTATTTTAATTTTTCATTATCACTTAAACTGTGCGTCAAATTCTATGGCGTCCAAATAACACATGCTGCAAACCTATCTAGTAGTTTTTCCGTGATGCACGCACAACTGCAAACCTCTATAATTTTATTTATATATATTTGTCTGTTTTTAGTATTGCTTTTTCGTTTCATTTCTTTCAAATCACAACGATGATAAAGAAGTTTTCACTCCAATAATAAATATATTGGTAAATCCAATTGGGCATACCTTAAGCGCATTAAAAAAATTACGTATAACATGATCATACGGAATTATTAAAGTAGTTTAAATAAATTTCGACAGCACTATCGGCTTCAACACCCTCGAAAACTATGAAAATGACACCCATGATGAAAAAATTGATACCTATTGCAGCCGCCATCTTGGATTTACATTTCGACAGCACTATCAGCTTCAACACTCTTGAAAACCATGAAAATGATACCCAAGATGAAAAACTTGATATCTATTGCAGCCGCCACCTTGGATTTACATTTCGACAGCACTATCGGCATCAGCACCCCTGAAAACCATGAAAATGACACCTATGATGAAAAATTTTATACCTATTGCAGCCTCCACCTTGGATTTACATTTCGACAGCACTATCGGCTTCAGCACCCTCGGAAACCATGAAAATGACACCCATGATGAAAAAATTGATACCTATTGCGGCCGCCATCTTGGATTTACATTTCGACAACCCTATCGGTTTCGACACCCTCGAAAAGCATGAAAATGTCACCCATGACAAAAAAAATTATACTACTTACTTTTAGTACGTACTACTATTATTTATTCTGTGCTTTTAAATATTGTAATAAAAAAATCTCTTATTATTATTATAATCAAGTATTTAAGAAATTTGGTTATTCGAATATTGTGTATTTGTACAGCGATCTTTTTGAGCCACTGAAAACAACCGAAACAATGTCCACTCACGACGGCGACTGAAGCCGAACTAAACTTATTACAAAGGTACTCTGTGAACTAAACTACTCTGTGGCTATAGATCCCCATTTACAGAAACAATTTATATACCAGGCAACTAGGGATTGAAAACGGTCCCAAAATACCGGTATAGAACCGGTATTTAGGGGTTTCGGTACCTATACCGGAACAGGAACCAGAACCTAAATTAAAACCTTTAAGAACCTTTATTTTACCGGTTCCTAAGAAAGCGAAAGCGAGTCCAAACTTGTTTGAGGTGCGGTCGGGTGGACGGCGCGATGCGGCGCGCGGCGGACTGTGAGAAGAGGGGAGTTTGTAAAATATCACATTTGTATTGGTGGATTTTATGTTGCATATCAATGCAGTGTTGCCAACTCTACGGATTTTCTATAGATATACGGAAATTTGTCATCATCTACAGAACTAGGGAATTTGATGTTACAATCTACGGAATTTAACATTTAATAAACTTAACAAGATTTTTTTTATCATGAGTGTGAACTTGCCGACAATATCATTCTCTCTCTCTTCTCCTAATGTTGTCTGTATTAAATTATATTTAATAATTAATTCTATGCTATCTGTATTAAAATAAAACCATTCTTACTCATAAATATCAAATTTTTGTGACGTTAATCGATTTCAAATGTTAATAGCTTAGATATTTTGAATTAAATTAGGTACGTTTGTTTCTTCTTTCTTCTTGAAAAATAGGCAGTTAATATAACCGCTTATAACCTTTTTATAGATGATTGAATTTTCACTTATGTTTAAAAGTTTTCTAATCCATACTATCCCATTTGTTTTTACAATTATTAAAAAAAATCTGCCGGATTATTCTTCGCTTTTCCTCGATCTTTCTTTTTCGAATTTCTCAAAGTTCTTAGTTGTATAGTTTTTCATCATCATCATCATTACAGCCCTTAACAAGTCCACTGCTGAACATAGGCCTCCCCCAAGGAATGCCACAAAGCACGGTTTTGAGCCACCTGCATCCATCGACTTCCTGCATATCTTACCAGGTCATCACTCCATCTAGTGGGAGGACGCCCCACACTTCATCCGCCGGTACGAGGCCGCCACTCTAGAATCTTTTTTCCCCATCGGTTGTCGGTTCTTGGAGCTTTATGGCCGGCCCATTGTCACTCAGCTCACTAATCAATTGGGCTATGTCGGTTACTCTGGTTCTACTGCGGATATCACCATTTCTAAGTTTATCACGCAGAAAAACTCCAAGCATAGCCCTCTTCATAGCTCGCTGAGTGACCTTGAGCTTCCTCATCCGGCCAGCAGTGAACGACCACGTCTCAGTTCCATAAGTAATCACTGGCAACACGCACTGTTTGTACAGTCTCGTTTTTAAGTTTTGAGGTATACCTGACGAGAAGATGTGCAGTAATTTCCCGAACGCTGAACAACCGAGTTGAAATTGTCGATTGACCTTTCGGTCTAAGTTGGACTTACCTAGTCGGAATATTTGTCCCAGGTAAACATAGTCGTCAACAACTTCGAGCTTAGTGCTCCCAACAACTACCGGAATAGGTGTGACATGGACGTTAAACATGATCTTTGTTTTGCCCATGTTCATCTTTAGACCTATCCGTTGGTAGACACTATTGAGGCCATTGAGCATAGTGCTTAGGTCCTCCAGCGATTCTGCCATAAGGACTATATCGCCGGCAAATCGAAGGTGAGTTATGTACTCGCCATTGATGTTAATACCGTATCCTTGCCAGTCGAGAAGCTTGAAAACGTCTTTCAATGCAGCGGTGAAGAGTTTCGGGGATATAACGTCACCCTGTCTTACACCGCTTTGCAGTTGGATAGGTTTCATACTCTGGTTCTGTACTCGGATAGCCATCGTAGTTCTACTGTATAAGCACTTAAGCACTTCGATATACCGACAGTCAACTTGGCACCGTTGAAGGGACTGCAGCACCGCCCAAATTTCGACGGAATCAAAGGCAAATTGTACTCCACGGACTTCTGTACAATTCGCCCAAGGTTATGTATGTGGTCTATGGTGCTAAAGCCCTTTCGGAAACTGGCTAGTTCGGGAGGCTGGATGTCGTCAATTCTGCGCGCGAGACGATTCGTAATGACTCTCGAAAACAGCACGTAGACGCGGCTCAGAAGGAAAATCGGCCTGTACTTCTTCAAAAGAGCGTTGTCACCTTTCTTGAAGAATAAGACCATCGCACTTCTGCTCTACACCTCCGGTGTAATGCCACCATGGAGGACGGAATTAAAGAGCTTCTGAAGGATTTGAAGTACCGATTTTCCACCCACTTTCAGAAGCTCCGCTGTAATTCCATCCTCGCCTGGGGCCTTGCAGTTTTTAAGGTGCTGGAGAGCCATTCTAATCTCGCTCAGACTGACATCCGGGTTATCATCGGAATAGTGTCGGATAAGACTCGCTCTTGGATCGTTACTCACACGTGTGGCTCCAACGATGATGTGTACAGCTGCCCATAGAACCTCTCAATCTCATTCAAAATCTCAGG
Source organism: Parnassius glacialis (assembly GCA_033319125.1). Lineage (NCBI taxonomy): Eukaryota > Metazoa > Arthropoda > Insecta > Lepidoptera > Papilionidae > Parnassius > Parnassius glacialis. The sequence continues at coordinate 51,284,709 of JAVANC010000001.1, read as the reverse complement.
TGTTCCGGAAACGACGCTGCCACACTCGGTCTTCAGCTTCGACAGTTGGCTCTTTCCGGCAGACAGATCTCTAGCAAAGACTTTGGAGCCCTGGTTCCGCTCGATCGCTTCTTCAATAAGAGCAATATTAAAGTTGCGTAAGTCCCGCCGCATGCATTTGGAGATCTGTCCGTTCAGTTGCATATGTGCTGTCAAATCTGCTGAAGACTGCAGCTTCATATCCCGTCTAACAGCCATGAGATTAAGAGTGTGATCGGAGAGTTTTTGTGTTCTTCTGCGGCGGGTCTTGCTAAACTTAGCTCCGACCGCATGGACAGTTTTCACGAGCTTGTATGAATGACAAACTCGTGAAAACTGTCCATGCGGTCGGATCGTACACTGCATTGTAATCTTCTAGGCACTGAAAACGGTTTCGTAGCTCGAGCTGAAAGGTTTCGGGACTTTGGAGTAGAGCACGAGGGGGACGGAGCGACTTCATTAGACGTGTCCTCTCCAACTTAACGTTTAGGTTCAGTGTGCCTGTCACCATTCGGTGATTGCTGCTGGTTTTCACCCTCGCGATCACTGAGACATCACTGAACAGTTATCGTCTGGTCGTCATAATGAAGTCAATCTTATTTTTTGTCGAACCGTCGGAGCTCGACAAGGTCCACTTTCTCTGGGGCCGCTTCTGGAAGAAAGAGTTCATCATAAAGAGTCCCTCTTTCTCCATGAACTCTGCCAGCTGCTGGCCCCTTTGGTTCCGTTGCCCTATGCCAAATTTCTCTACTTTCAGCTCACCGTTCTCTCTTGTGGCTAGTTTTGCGTTGAAGTCTCCCATTAACACCGTATAGTGGGTTTTGGAGGAATGCATAGCTCTAGAGATATCCTCATACATTTCCTCCACCTCCTCATCGGGGTGTGTCGAGGTTGGTGCGTAAACCTGTATGACCTTCAGCGAATACCGTTTAGTGATTCTGAGTATAAGGTACGCGACCCTCGTCGACACACTGCCAATCTTCACAACGTTGTTAACGAGAAACTTGTGGACGATAAATCCGACACCTCCTTGGGACAGGTGGTCGCCCTCCCGGTGATAGAACAAGTTGCCGGATTCGAGGATTACCGTGTCCTCCCCCTCTCTTCGGACCTCGGATAGTCCTAGAATATTCCAGCGCAACTTGTCTATCACTTCTTCAAGCTCCAGGATCTTCTCGTCAGTCCTCAGGGTGTGTGCCAGGTCGAGTCGTCGTAGGTGGCAACTGAACCTACACCGGAGATTCTTAGCATGCGTGCCCCGCCGTTACCATGGTCGCCACCGTAGCCAGGAATAGCGGGGCCGACGGGGACGGGGGGCCGTCTCTTAGTAACCTTATTTATTTTGGGGGGTATATTGCCAAAGTTGCCACGATTGGCGAGCGGGTTGGCAACCGCAGTTTTTTATTGTGATATTGCTGTTATCAGGAAGATGCTGCTGCCCATCTCCTGACTGTATCCCACTGTCGCCTCTTACGACACCCACAGATATTCTTAACCGCCACTACACAGCTATAGTTTTTCATTGTGACATAAATCACCCGAGTCTGAAACACCGTAATATATCAAATAATAAACTAACAAAAACCAGAAAATAAAATCCATGTTAATAAGTCGTTATAATCAAGTTTGTAACGTATTTTTTAAGTATAACTATCCACAAATATTAAAGTGTGTATAGTTACTTTATTTGTTGTTTACTAAATATTATTTAATTTAAAAAAAACATTTAATTATAATCAATTTTTTATGGTTTATTTTTCTTACATGTGTAGCTTGATTCGATGTTATACTACATTTAAACTTACAACAAGAATTTTCCATGACAGAATGAATTTATCAACTAAGTTCAAAAACAAATATTATCGATTCTCAAAGGAACGGATATTTTGAAATAGCGTCTACGGAATTGTACAGAATTTTTTATACCAATCCATGGATTTGGAGAGATTTGATTATAGGTTCTCGGAACCGGTATTTAGAACCGGTACATCGGAACCCGAACCGGAACCGATACCGGAACAGGAACCGTACCGAAAAGAGGAACCTTTATAAGAACCTAAATGAAGAACCAGAACCGAAATTGGTACCGGTATTCAATCCCTGCAGGCAATCAAATCAACGAAAATTTCGCCATTTTCGAGCCGAAAAAAATTAATTATAGCTAAACAAAACAAAATTGCACTGCCATTTACATTCAGTGGCTTCCCACATGATAGATGAAGAGATTAAAAAATAGATTGAGTTAAACAATTGATATTTTCAAAAGTTATAGTTTTTACAAGCCACAGGGACATGATAAATCCACACCATAAGCCACTAAAACCCTTTTTTTATTTAAAAATAGCAATTAATCGATTTAAAAAAATTATTAATAAGTTCAACAATCATTTATCTTTCTAACAATGTGCTTTTTATATCATTTATATGTATAATATGATTGCTAGATACGATTTTATTCGATAAAATGTTGGAATATTAATTTTTAGGCGATAGTAGAACATTACCTTGCGCTTTCGCTTAAGGTATGCAAAAGTAAATTGATTATTAGCCTAGACTGTAAAAAGCTTAAATTTATTTTCTCATTATCGATTGTGAGACCGTAAGGGAAAAGGGGTTTGCTGTCGTCGAAATCGAGTAAACATCAATATTTTTAGGTTGTGAATTGTGATAGCTCCAAAATACATTATGCGTATTTATGTAAGTTATTACCCTAAGTCCAAATATAAGTATAAAATGTGTTATCTATTCGCAATCGGTCGGTACTTCGGCAAGATAGGATACGCTAAGATACAAATCGTATATGATAAACTATCAAAATCTCTATAAAATAAGGATATTCAATGCAATTAACTAAAAAAAAAACGTGAATTGGAAAATTTATCGCTTACCTTATTGATAATAGATTTATATCACTTCTGTAATTTCGAATACGTGAACTTCCGCTCGTTAATATTACCGTTATTAAGTGGCGAAGCTTGCGAAGACACTTATTGATTTCACGATGTCTGTCCGTCTGTCCGTCTGTCCCACGATTATCTCGAGAACGGTTTCGAATTTTCAAATTCTGTTTTCAGCAATCGATTACTGATCACCCAGGCATCTGAACCTCCTATTTTGAAACTGATTGCTCAACGGCAACCGTTAGAAACCGCTACAAAGCTGATTGCTTCGCCACTTTGCTATGCTGTTAGCTTGCTAGGTTTATTATAAAAAGTGCCATGTCGCGCGGCTCAGAGCGTGATATACGCGTTTGATACCCGGGCAGGACAGTTCTTTGTACCGCGGGGAAAAGCTAGTTCAGTATAAAGTTTGTTTGTTTGTTGTCTCCTATTATTTCGGCCTCCGCTGTCTACGGTACTTTAAAATTGCTAATATAACGTTTAAATGTTAAAATAAGGAATTAATAAATTACAAATTCATTATCAAATATATAAAATTAATTATATTTGATAAAAATATCATATCCAAACCATTATTAACAATCCACGATTTCATATCTTACCGATTTACATATTATGTTAATTTAGTCTATTTTATGGACCACCTTGAGAGTCAATCAACTTTTGTTTCTATGTCCGATAAAGTGATTTTACCTATAGAATTCATTGTATATAGGTAAAATCATTTTATCGAACAAAAATTGATTGACTTCAATAGACGGCGCTGTTACAAAGCAATTTTATTCGAAAGAAAATATTATTTTGATTTGACATGTAGAGGCTAAATTTTAGTGTATTAATTATACACTAAAATTTAGCCTCTACATGTCTAAAAATAAGGATTGTAACAAAAAAAAATTATCTATACACATAAAATGGTTAGTCCTGAATGACTAACTGATGCATCAACGCACAGCCTATACCGCTGATCGTAGAGACCTGAAACTTAGAGGGGCTGTGTTCAGGAAGGAAAAGAAAGAAGAAAGAATTTTTCGAAATTCTAGAGTGAAAAACGGTTTAAAAATTTGTATGGGATAACGTGATTCCTTGGTCCAATCTACTTTAAATTCTTTCACGGAATTGATGGAAGACATGTTTCGTATTTTATTGAAACTCATCGCCTAACGGGGTTAAAAAGAGGTAGAAAGTTATTTTGGGGGTGATTTGCATCGAAGTTGATATCAATACTCCTTAGTGCTTTTGATTTAAATAACATTTTATTTTGACACATCATGTTTGAAAACTCAAAACGTTGAATTCACGTACAAGTTTGGTGCAATGCAATACTCTTTAAAATTGGAATGTCAAATATAAATAATATTTAAATAGGATTAAAATTCGAAATTTCAATTTTATTTGTTCTTGGATTATTTTAATGAAGAACTTGATTTTCCTTCGAAAATTCCTTGAAAATCTCTTAGATTACCTACTTAGCGAATATTTGCGTTTACTGTATAATTTATTTGGTAGTTCATTTTCACTGTTTCATTAGAATATTTTAAGTGTAGTTAATTTAATTTCTTTTTCATTTGTTGTTATAATAATGATATCCACGACTTTTTCTGTTAACAAGGCGGCACCACTAGAAAGTGAGGTATAATATTTGATATATTTCATAGCGTGGAAGTTAATTTGTTTGGAAATGTAAAAGTTATGGTCCCTTTCTGTACTATTAGCTATATTTTATATCAATAAGATTAAAAATAAATTAACCAAACCAGAGATATTCATAAAAGTAGAAAATATAAAAAAAGTTAAAAATGTGCAAAAAATTAAAGAGCAAACCACTGACGGATTGTTTTGCGTTGTAATAATACTCTAGAAACTGATAAACTTTTATTAAAAACCAACTTCTCAATTAAATTACATTATGTAACAAAAAAAATTTACCTCAGTGTCAACTAGCGACATCTGGTGAGCAGAAAATTATTAGCCCTCATTAAAAGAGTTCTTTGAGTTTGATTTGTTAGTATAGTAAAAATATTTGTGTTTGATTTCTTGTGTATAATAATAAAGTTTTCTTTTTCTTTTAATATATATATATATAAGTAGGTAGTAGTTTGTCTTAGAAGTTAAATTTAGTGTGTATTGTTTTTCGCAATTTTCTTATATTTATAAATTTGTCTGTGTCTATTTTTAAAAATGGGAGCAGAGTTGGTTAACATCAATGGGAAATTAATAAACCTTACTTTCTTATTTGTTGTACGGCGCACAAAAACGTTCAATGGATATTTGTAAAGAAACTGTGCGTCATGTGATGGACAATTGGGATGAATTTGCTGTTATGTATCATAACCGTCATGGCAACAATCATGAGACAAAAGAAGAGTATACATTATATATGTTACAATTCTCTACATATGGCGGTTTCTGTGAGGTAGTTGCAGCCGGTCAAATATACTCATTTGTATTTGAAATGTATCGAAATGGCAACCTGTATGCCAAATTCTGTACAGAAGACCAATCAATGAAAAGGTTACTTTTTTCCCAAGATCTTTCTAATGGTCACTTTGATGCCTACGCTGATGTCGACGGAGATAATAAAACTGATGAGCGTCCAATAGCCAAACGACGCGTTGAAATAGCTGTATCTCCGTCTTTTTCTCAACCCTCACCAATTTCTAATGTTTTGCAAGACTTTCATTCGGCTACTTATACAATTATTGAATTTGAATGTGAGTCAGATTTAATTTCTTCTTTGTCCACGAATAATTGCATAGAATCTCCAACATTCACTACCCAAGAGTCAGTCCAAAATGAAATTAGTTTGACAAATAAGTCACAAAAAATAAGGGGAAGAACGTAGGCTACCAATGTGGTCAGAAAATTGCAACTTAAGAAAGCAAGAAAAAAATATAATCAAAACGAACCTTCTAATTATCGTATATATGCAGCTAATTATCAGAAAATACATCCTAAAGTTCACAAGCAGTCTGTCGTTGAATATCAGCGGGAAGTACATAAGCAGGCTGCAAGTAAATATCGACACAAACACCTTGAAGTGGTAATACTCATATTACAGTTACGATATGAACGAAATCATGAGTTGAAAGACGTCTACAACCTTAAAATTGTAAAGCCTTTTCTGGACTGAGTTATGATAGTAACATAGCGTACGATAGTGATAATACTGTTGTTTTGGGACCAATAAAAATCGAATGCAAGTGGTGTAAAACTCTCAAGTACAAGGATTAATCTGTGAGAATGTGCTGCGGTTCAGGAAAGGTCCAGCTCGAACTTTTGCAAAAGCTTCCAGGTGTTCTTTACTGTTTGATAAATAAACCTCCACCAGCTTAATAAAAGCCACCAGTTAGCATAATCACTTTATGGCTGGAATACGGTATTATAATAGTTGTATTCAAATTACCTCATTTGAAGCTAAAAAGATAATACAGGATGGTTGTATGCCTACATTCAAAGTGCAGGGCCAGAGCCCCTAAACAAAGTCACATTTTCATTAACGATAACGAAATTAGATAACTCCGAAATCTATGGAACTGCCAAAGTTTTCGAAACATCACGTGATCGATCGTTTTCGATCGCTAATTGCTAGACAATGTCAAACTGCGTAACGAAACTAATAACACGAACGATATTATCTTAGTAATGTGTAGACAAGTGGCACTTTTGACATTCGAAATCGTTGAGATGTTAAACCCTTTATTCGACAATTTAGCGAACACTTGAACCCTTTAGAAAAGCAAAACAATATGGCTGATTGTTAGTCAGCTGTTGGTGTTCTTTTCATCAATTTATAATGTGTGTAGTTATCAACTGTGCCAATATTTGTTGTTAAATATTACCCACTTGTTAAATATTAAGTATTGTTAGTTGTATAGACAAATACTTGTTTATAAAATTTTACTAAATGTTTCATTTGTTGCGTAGTTGGACTAGGAAACTTACCAAACAAAAAAGTAAAGTAACGTGATGTGTCCATTCTTTTTACAGGTTTTTTTCAGCCTTGTAATGTTTGTATGTTAGATCTCGCAACTTTTTGCGATATGATTCCATTGTGAGACTTGCATTTTTGGTTGTTATGTTTTTGGTGGGATTGATTTATCAATTAATAAATCTGTCTCTACACAATTATAGAGACACATTTTAAGTATTTTTTATTGGGTGTCATCATTCACCTGTGATTGTCCTAACTTAATTGGGGTCAGCGGCGTATGTGGCACTTTCCTTTCATACTCTTTCAGCCATCATCTTAGTATCTATACTCTCCCACCCTATCCACGCTGGATGTGTTATTAAAATAAAAAATAGTCTAACAAAATGTTATAATTATATTAAGTCTTTTAATTTATTAGACCAATTTGAATAATAACTATCTAGGTGCATACACTTACTTATTTACTCATAAAATAACAATATTAGACTTTAAATAAACTAAAAATACTATCAGTACTAAACATAAATCTAATTAGTACTAAATTTAATAATCTTTAAAGCCATTGAAAATAAAGTATTTGTAACATTCTCTTAAACTATTTTTAGGGACGAATTTTAATTGTAGCCGATATCTAACCGTTCAATCTCGGGTTTGATCCCCGGGTTTTTTTTTCCATTAGAAATTTCTCAGTAGCAGCTTGGAGTCTGAATTTGTGCCAGGTTAATGGCAATAGGCTCGCCCCCTGTTATATGGGACTCATAACATAATTGGCGAAATGTGGGTGTACAGTACACCTCTACCTAACCCTTCGTGGAATACAGGCCTAATTAAATGTAGTACTTATGGAGTATGGTCTAATTGCTCCGTATTGTCCTTACTCCGATAGAGGTCAAACCATGCTTGCACAATGTCTGCAAACATGCGTAACACTTGATTACGCTCGTGGTCAAACTCCATCCTTCGAGTCTCCAGATCATATAGCTGCCTGTCTCGTTGCCTCCTGCCGAAAACGTAGATGTTCAATGGCAACGAACTCGCTCGTCGCTCTATCGGATGGCGCGAGCGTACGCCTTTGGCGCGCCCTTATAGTGTTGCTACTGCAGGGGAAGCCGTTACCCCTGACCTCAGGTAACCGTCGCCTGCTAGTCAGCGGTGGAGTAGAAGGTGCAGGTTGCACTCTTGAACTCCTCCTCGCGGATCGATCTTGCGATGTGGATTGTGTGCGTGTTTGTGTGCAATGGCTGCTAGCTTGTAGATGGTGTAGAAGTAGCAGGCGCGGGTGGTGATATTGCCACAGATTCTGTAAACAAAATGAATTTGAACTCAAATACTTACTTCATAAAGTGTTTATAAAATATTTAGATGTAGGTAGCTAGACGTATGATCCGCTGTTGTGATTTCAAAATCAATTGCATCTTGTTGGTGCGTGGCTGGTGGTGGAGTCAGGGCCTGTGTTGGCGATGAGATGAATTGTGATAGTCCCTGCAAAGAAAAAGACATGAAATCATTTTTTATAACTTAAGTAATACCTGGCAGTAATACTATAATAATGGCTTCGTTGATTTAGTGGTCGTAAGCACGGCTGCTACTCACGTTCTCCCGGGTTCGAATCCCGGGTCGGACCAAAATCAGTTATTAGGATTTCATTTTAAAAAAATCTTCTTGTGATATTACTCATGTCAATAAACTAGGTACGCAATTGATTAATTTTCCATTTGATTGTTTTAATTAATTATATAAGCAGTACCTGCTTTTGCTTTTGCAGTACCTGCCTACGTTTTTAGATATTTAAGAGATAAATTAACCCTGAATTTTAAATGAAGAAGTGCAATACTTACGAAGCCTTGTTCCTGAATGCCTCGCTGACCCTCCACAGTTAAATTTCCCATGATAGCCAACTTGGCCACTACGCGGCCCACCACCGGTACCATTTACATGACGTCTTATTAGGGATCCTTATTTTTTGTTTTTGACTTTAAGTCTGGCCAAATCTTCGAAATTAATTAAGCAACATGTAGGAAAGTTAGGTAATAAGTAACAGTGTATAATAAATAGTAAATGGTTAATATAGGTAAAGTAAAGCACAAAGTGATTATTACTATATTATGTATATAGCTGTTGAATTGTTACCTTTTCCCACTTATACGAAACGAACTCTTAACTTTTTATAATTAAGAAACAGACTGACTCCCGTGGCCGTGGGACACGGTAGATAGCTCAGTTGGTTAGCATCAAACCCCACCCGGTGTTAGTTGATTTTTCGAATTTCGAACTAAATATTTAGACATTTATTAATTTGGTTGGCCTTTACTATGCCTATGTTAATTCAAGGTCAAAATATACCTACTCTGTTAAGTTATTCTAAGATCTAAAGTAACGTTTAATAAATAGCAATAGGCTAATAGGTAAATGCAAGACTTGCGATACTCTTGCTGCAAGACCAAGACCAAGACCTAGACTGGCTAAGTCTCGTCTTGTTCTTGCATTTGGGCAACACTAGAGTTAGGTACAATTGTTTCCACTGTAGAAGAGCTTATAGCTAAAATGTACCCAAACATTAATAATATTCACGATAAACCTACAGAATGGTTATGCGAGCATTCCACCCTGACACCAAAAAACGAACAAGCCTCAGTCATAAATGAAATACTTTTGAGATCACTCGAAGGGGTCGAATATCAATATAAATCCGTGGACTCAGTGATGAACACCGATGATATGCCATTCATTATCCGTAGACGTATTACGTATCTTGCAGAAGCCTAGCGATAGCGAAATTAGAACAATAATTGCTGATAAATCACAGATTCGTATTATGTATCAGCGATAACCAAGCTAACTGGAGACAGCGCTGCCTTGTGGTCGCTAGTTAGCTAGGGCTTGATTATCGCTGGTACATAATACGAATCTGCGATGTATCAGCAATTATTGTTCTAGTTTCGCTATCGGTAGCCTTCTGCAAGATACGTAATACGCCTACCGGTCGAGTTCTTGAATACACTGAAGCCTCCCGGTCTCCCAACTCACATATATGACCAGAATCATCAGACCAGATCACCAGAATTATGCAACGGCACCAGATTGCAAGTGAAAACAACAATGTAATCAAGGCAACTATACTGACAGGTTGTTCTCGAGGAGAGTCTGTATTTATTCCTAGGGTTCCCCTAACACCATCAAATATACGTGTTAGAGCCATGCTGCAGCTATATTAGTAGTATAGTTGTAGCACGAATGGGTCGGCTCGACCAGGGAAGGACCACGCTCTTACCGAATACCGGCATAAAATGGCAGCTTGACACTACTATGTTTCGTATGGTGAGTGTAGAGAACCGGAGACCCATTTTACTGGAAAGGAGGCATTCCATCTTAGTCCACACGGGTGACAAAGCATCTGCATTTTGATTCTTAATCGAGGATAGATATACATGTCTTTGGGTCACAGCAACCACTTACCATCAGGTGGACTGTGTGCTCGTTTGTCACCCTATCCTATAAAAAAAATTACCCCTTCGAATTCAAGAGCGTGTAGTTTCCTATCAAAGACTGCTTCGCCATAACCATAAACAAAGCTCAAGTTCAAACTCTTAAGGTAGCGGGAGTAGACTTGAGGGAAAGCTGCTTCTCCCGCGGTCAGTTGTATGTGGCATACCAGGCATGTACGCGCACAGAGTAACCTGGTGTTTCTAGCACCCGCAGGAAAAACGAAAAATATTGCTTACAAAGAAATACTGCGGTAGGTCTAGTTTTTCAATTTCGTTGTAAAAAAAATAATACCCTCGCGTCACTTTCACCTTTTCACCAGATCAAACTCATAAAATATAATTTTACTTTCATGTCTATATAACCTTTAAATCCCAATATAATAAAGATTGTTATATTTTATAACTATTCAAACATATTAACATAATATTTTATATGTTACTAGCTGACCAGGCAGACGTTGTTCTGCCCTTTCCGAACGACCATTTGCTTTCCCAAAAAAACTCCTGAAATTAGCAATAAAAAAATTGGTTCCATCTGATGAATACTTACAGCAACACGTGTTGGTTAAACTACTAAATTGTAGCTTATATTAAACGTTTGTATTTTAACATAGTGCCATCTATTGAATATTTACTCAATCCAGTCAACGGATATCGTCATCTGACAGAATCGTTTCGAGCTAACAGATAATTGTGATTGTCAAATAATAGACAAATAATTTGTAATAAAATAATATTGTATTGCGACTATAAATTGAGATGTAAGCTATTCTATCTTTTAAGTTGGACCCAACTGCACATTGACCAAAAATTTCATTGAAATCAGTTAAGTAGGATAGGAGTGCATCGCGGACAAACAACGTGACACGTACTTTTTATATATAATAATATATAACAAAATTAATAACGTAAAACACCAATTAAATTCTTATTAGAATCATTTTCTTCGACGCAGACGAAGTCACGGGCAAAAGCTAGTTTGCTATAAAATTAAACTTTTATCTTATATATTTTGTGTCGAACTTGTGGTTGAAAATTATCAAAATAAATAAATAATTTGCTGTGAAATGTTTTTGTTTTATATTATATTTTATTTTATACATTTTATTTGAAGGTTTCACTACTACCGCGTGTGAACTGAACACATGCTTTTTCATTTATAATGATTTTAGTTTTGATTGCTGAAAGAGAACTTTACAAAACATACACGACCTTTTTAAATTGCTTATTAATTAACACAATAATAAAATTATTCCGGTTTAAAGGAGTTTTCAAAACAAATATTCTTTGACGAAGGAATGTCCAATTCTACCCGTCTTGTAATTTTCTTTCGTGGAAAAACTATTGATCGCCGTAAGCTGAAAACGCTGACCTTAGGCAATCGTAACATACCCAACGAACTATTCTAAAATACTCTAGAGTTCGTTTCGTATATACCTACTCTAAATTTAATTGAGTTACCCGAAAACAAACCGGTACAGCAAGTTAAATGCTAATGGTTCAATAGTTTCATGACTAAATACTAAGGAAATACCCTAACAATTAAAAATAACACTTCCCAATATTTAGGACAAACTAATTTTCTTAATATATCTAATGAAAAGGAATCACTCGGAGTAATGGCTATTTGTAATAATTCTCTCTTGTAATTTTCTTAATATAAAAACCTTAATATTCCTTAAAAAAAACGCGCTTATTACGAAAGTGATTTCTTGGTTAATTCTGGTTTGCAAAACTACATCATTCATCATGCATCACGCATACCAAAATCAATTATTATAAGCAATCGTAGGCCTAAATCTCATTTTCAAGAAGTTTTGTGGCACATTTAAATGAAAATAAATAGGTTTTACTATGGTTTCAAGAGCAGGGTAGAAGGGAATTGCCGCCCCAATGCTTCAATGAAATGTGGACGTGGTCCGAACTTCAAATCATGTCTAATATTTTTAATTTCGGTTCACTAGCGTATGGTGCGTCATAAGTCAGTTTTATATTTTAACCCACCAAAAACATGAATGTGAAAAGTCGGTACAAGCGACGGTCGGAATTATCGGCTTCATCGATAAATAATATTAATAAAAGTTGTGATCTAAACGGGTACCAAGTATCATAACAGTTCTAATATACACAGTCAGGTCATAAGTATTGTCACACATTAAAAACTTTTCTTATAGAATGCTGGCCACAAAAAGTTTATTGAATTCGAATTTCGAATTGTTCATGAAAATAAAACTGTATACTTTTTAGAATTTTACTCATTTTTAAATATGGAGTGGACGCTTAAAGAAGACCGTGTTGCAGTTATTGCGTTGCATCGTTGCGGTTACGCGCCATTTCAAATTTTGACATACTGAAAAATTTGAATATAACGAAAATATTCGTTTATCGTACCATCAAACGATACAATGAAGACTCTAGTGTAGATGACGGGTCAAGAAGTGGTCGCCCTCGGTCTGTTAGGACTCCAGCAGTGATAAAAGCTGTGAAGGCACGAATTCAAAGAAATCCCAAACGTAAGCAGAAACTGTTGGCCCTTCAGATGGGGTTAAGCAGAACCACGGTGAAAAGGGTATTAAATGAAGACTTAGGGCTTCGGGCATATCGAAGAAAAACAGGACATCGTTTGAATGCTCGTCTAATGGACCTGAGACTGAAGAGATGCCGCGCTTTGTTGAAGCGGTACGCGGGAAAAAAATATCGGGAAATTCTTTTTTCGGATGAAAAAATTTTTACCGTAGAAGAGAGCTACAACAAACAAAATGATAAGGTGTACGCACACAGTAGTGATGAAGCGAGCAACCGTATTCCGCGTGTCCAACGAGGTCATTTTCCATCCTCGCTCATGGTATGGTTGGGAGTTTCTTATTGGGGCTTAACAGAGGTACATTTTTGTGAGAAAGGTGTAAAAACGAATGCAGTTGTGTATCAAAATACAGTCCTGACGAACCTTGTGGAACCTGTTTCTCATACCATGTTCAATAACAGGCACTGGGTATTCCAACAAGATTCGGCGCCAGCTCATAGAGCGAAGAGCACACAAGACTGGCTGGCGGCGCGTGAAATCGACTTCATCCGGCACGAAGACTGGCCCTCCTCCAGTCCAGATTTGAATCCGTTAGATTACAAGATATGGCAACACTTGGAGGAAAAGGCGTGCTCAAAGCCTCATCCCAATTTGGAGTCACTCAAGACATCCTTGATTAAGGCAGCCGCCGATATTGACATGGACCTCGTTCGTGCTGCGATAGACTACTGGCCGCGGAGATTGAACGCGTGTATTCAAAATAACGGAGGTCATTTTGAATAAACTTTAGTGTCATAAGAATCTATATTTTGTTAAGTTCATTTTGGTATATAAATGGTTACATAATGAATAAACTTGTTTCAATTATTTTAAATTAAACATGTGACAGAATTTATGACCTGACTAGGTATATATTCATAATATATCCCAGGGAGACGAGAGTAAAACAGAAATATCCCAAATAAATAATAATTAATGCTATAAGAAATAAACGTCGACAACAAGTTCGGCAACACCTGTCGCCACCGAATTTCGTTAATTTATGGTTTTCAGATTTCTTTCTATTTCTACGCATATTAGTGACGAATGAGTGAGTAATACAATGGCACATTACATACCTTAATAACTCAAGAACTACAATGGTTTTATTCATGAAATTTGAGGTTCTAAAATCTATAATATACCTAGGTAGGAATGCCTGGGTATCCAGGAGGTCCTTAATAGAATTGCAAAATTATAATTGTATACCTAGGTGTAATATTTTTTGAGTTTCCATTTCGAAATAATTTTCGAAAATGGCTCTAAATTGTTCGTGTAAAACACGCTGCCGGAGCGTCGCCATATCCCTTTCCGAACTTGGCTGACATACTACCGGTGTAAATAATCTAAGACTACCGTGTGTCTAGACAATTAGAAACCCTCAACAAAATATGATTACAAAATAGGAATAACATAATACCTACTTATAAGTAAGTCTTATGTCGGTACTAGCTAGCTAATTTCTTACACCGCGGGAGTTATAAGTATTATAGAGTATCAAAGAATACGAAATCCATTTTTTGTCTAACTTGGATCTTTAGAGTATGTTGGTCAATTTAAAACAAAGTAAGGTTGAGTAAGGTTGTTAAGAAATCATTGACACTTCACAAGATAATGACATGATCTAAAGCACTAAATAAAAACAAAACAACTGCCGACAGCGTTGAGAATAATTCGGCTGTCGAGTGTCGAATTATACATGGTCGCGACAAAGATTTAGTCACGGAGATTTCACGGGCTATTAGAATTTGGCATCAACTTAGGCTTTAGTATACTCTTTGAGCATTAGCTTTTGTCTTCAAATATAGCTCGCGGTATCTGATGATATACGAATGTAATATACTCTATAAAGTTAAAAAGTTAAAGTTACAGCCTATATACGTCCCACTGCTGGGCACAGGCCTGCTCTCATTTCTGAGAGGGTTTTAGGGCAAGGAAGTATCCGCCACACTGCCCCAATGCGTGTTGGCGAACTTCACATGTCTTCGAAATACTTTTTTTCTTATTTCTCAGACATGCAAGTTTCCTCACGATGTTTTCCTTCGCCACCGAGCACGTGGTAAAGCAGCACTTAAAATTGCAATTAAAAATTTCATTGGTGCCGTCGGGGATCGAACCCAAGTTTCTCGAGTGAGTTTCTACAATTTATGGCAAGGTCCTCAGCTCCCTCAGCTTTATTCACGTAATCCACGTAAACACCCACGTGTGGCCAGTCAACCCATTTAGTAGTAAATATGTCGTTTCTGTTCTATGTGCCAAAATCATCAATAGGATAGGATGACCATCATAGTGGCAGTTTGATTTCCACCTTCCCAGTTCCCTTTATCGTTCTCGTTATTTTTGCTTTTGGTGTGGCAGATATGAGCTGATCTGAATAATATTTTTTTTCTGAAATAGGAAAGTAAGTTTAAATATCTCAAGAGCTGTGCAAATTAATTGTTGAGCACTGTGAGTGTTAGTGGTTACGCGTATGGCTGCGACGTTGCGGGCCGCTGGTTTGAATCTCTGTATTTGGGCTACTAATAACTGTTTCAGACGTAATTGTTAGTCCGTGTAAAATAAAAAAAAAATATGTAGAATAAAATAGATATTCTAATCGTTCTAAGCAGTAAGATATGTAACTGGCATTTCCCTGGTAAGTAAGGACTAAGATACTAGTTTTCTATCAAGATAAGCCATAATTTAAAAGAAGAAGAAGATACTAGTTTATTTTACATTTACAAAGGGTCGCTCGACGTCTGACGCCGGTGTTGAGCTTCTGAAATATATTTTTAATGCCTGGGAGAATTCACAAGATGCCTTAGGTATTTTCTGTGATCTTTCCAAGGCTTTCGATTGTGTTCATCATGAGATATTAATCAGGAAACTACAACATTACGGTGTAAAAAATTTAGCGCTTAGACTTATTACTTCATATTTAAGTAACAGAATTCAAAAAGTAGTGATTAATGGTAAAGGTTCCTCCGGATCGGTAGTATCAATGGGCGTTCCTCAGGGCTCGATTCTTGGCCCATTCCTGTTTTTAATCTATATTAATGACTTACCTTATCTTGTAGGGGACAATCACGATATAGTATTATTTGCTGACGATACCTCTTTGATTTTCAAACTCAAACGACAGTTAATTAGTTATGACGATGTAAATAATGCTCTATCGAAATTGGTACATTGGTTTAACGCCAACAATATGCTCTTAAACGGCAATAAGACAAAGTGTATTAAATTTACAATACCTAATGTAAAACATTCGAATACCAATGTGCTGTTAAATGGGGAGGAGTTGAGTCTTGTGGATACCACTGTTTTTCTTGGTATTACTATCGACGCAAAACTTCAATGGGGCCCCCATATATCTAAATTAGCAAGCAGACTTAGTTCTGCAGCATATGCTGTAAGAAAGATTAGAAATCTCACAGATGTTGAGACAGCTAGATTAGTGTATTTTAGTTACTTTCATAGCGTAATGTCTTATGGAATTTTGCTATGGGGTAATGCGACTGATATTGAAGCTATATTTGTTTTGCAAAAGAGAGCCGTACGGGCGATTTATAACCTAAATTGTAAAGAGTCCCTCAGAGAAAAATTTAAAGAAATAAACGTATTAACTTTTGCATCGCAATATATTTATGAGAATGTAATGTATGTGCATAAAAACATAAATAGCTTTAATAAGAATCAGGATGTGCATACTTTAAATACTAGGAACAAACATAAGCTTGTAATGCCAGTTACTAGACTCCACAGAATCAGTAATACATTTATGGGGCAATGTATTTACACTTTTGTATTGTATGTATTGTACTTTTCGCATTGTGGGTAAACTGTATGCTAAGGTGTTAAGTGAAAGAGTTATGGAAGAAACTGATGGAAAAATTTGGGATGTGCAAGCTGGATTTAGAAAGGGGATGGGGTGTACGGATCAAGTCTTTTCCATGCGCATGATTGCGGAGAAATTTTTGGCCAAAAACCAGAAAGTTTTTTGTGCGTTCATGGACTTGGAAAAGGCTTATGACAGAGTGGACAGGAACGTGTTATGGCAAACACTGACCTCATTTGGGTTGAGCGCTGGTCTGATACGGGCATTGAAGTCTCTATATAGGGACTCTAGTGCCTGTGTCAGGATCAACGGGGCCTACTCGGACTGGTTTGGCATCCATAAAGGTGTCAGACAGGGCTGTGTGGCTTCCCCGTGGCTGTTCAACCTATTTATGGACAGTTGTTTGGAAAATTTGAAAGTAGAAGAATGCGGGTTAAGAATGGGTGAGTTAACCGTCAAATGCCTTTTGTACGCCGATGATCAAGTCATACTTGCGTCTTCGGCAGCCGAGTTGCAAATGATGGTTACATTAATGAACAGGACATTAAAAGAAAAGGGAATGAAAATGAACGCAAGTAAGACGAAAGTTATGGTTTTTGAAAGAGAAGAAAGTAAAACAATATGTGAAATAAGAATAGAAGGGGAGTTGGTAGAGCAAGTAGATGAGTTTGTGTATTTGGGATGTGTGTTTAGCAAGGATGGTAGATATGATGAGGATATAGAACGACGAGTGAATGCAGGAAATAGTGTGAATGGGGCTCTACACTCTATAGTGAAAAGTCAGAATGTGTCCAAAAAGGCACGTATGGCAATTCACAATGCTGTGTTAGTGCCTACTTTAATGTATGGTAGTGAAAGTTGGGTGTGGCAGAAGAAGCACGAGAGTAGAATAAATGCTGTAGAAATGCGGGCATTAAGGAGTATGTTAGGGATGAATCTGAAGGACAGAGTGAGAAATTGTTTAATAAGAGAAGAGTGTGGTTTGCAAGATGATGTTGTGACCAGGATTAAGAAAGGAATGCTTCGGTGGTTTGGTCATGTAGAAAGAATGAATGAGGAAAGAGTGACAAAGCAAATTTATGCTGCAGAGGTGAACGGCAGAGTCGAGAAAGGTCGCCCTAGGCGAAAGTTTATCGACCAAATTGGCGATATATTGAAAATGGGCCAAATCAAGAGTACCTTTAACCGACGAGCGTGTATGCGTAGGTATATGGATGTGGAGGAAGCGGGAGAGGTCTGTCAGGATCGTGCCAAATGGAAGTCCATAGTCTCTGCCTACCCCTCTGGGTGACAGGCGTGAGTGTTTATGTATGTATATGTATGTTATGTATATGTATGTACTTTTACAACAAAATCCCAGAACATATTCAAAGTTTGTCAATAAACAAGTTTAAAAGTTTTATTAAAGAAAAACTGTACAAGAAGGGTTATTATAATATCAAGGAATACATGAATGAAAATAACCCCTGGGAATAGGGTTCTATGAAAATATCATTTAAAAATTGTATAAACAAAATTATTGTTAAGTGAAATTATGTTTAAAAAAAAAGTCCCGCTGGGTTTCTTGCTGGTTCTTCCCAGGACTGAGGTATTTTCCGAACCAGTGGTAAATAAAAAATGACTTTCAATAAGTATTACGTAATAATCAATATTGAATAAAAAATTATTCTATTCTATTCTATTCTATTCTACTACCTCGTTGGTCCAGTGGTCGTAAGTACCTACTACTATTGATCTTTTGATCTCGGATTCTAATCCAGAGTCCTGCCAAAATCAGTAGTTGAGTTAATCTGTCGAGAAGTTCTCGGTAGCAGCCCGGAGTCAAGACGTTGGCGGTGCGTAACCCTCAGAAAGCACTTAAAGCCATTGGTCCTGTGTCTGATCCCTCTCCGGTCGTATCGGATCACCGTCCCACAGGACTATGTGAGTGAGGGAATAGAAAGTGCACCTTTGTATGGGCACACACTCGGGTCGTGCACTAGAATCTCCTGCACAGATTACTAGTCTCCGCTGAGACTGTCAGCCCTGGCCGAAATTCCGTTTGGAGGACATTATTATTATTTGGGGTATTTATAAAATATTCTCATTTGGTTGGGCTGAGTAAATATAATAAAGGAATAAATAAATAAACATAAATACCTATATATATATTTAATATACTAACATAAATAAATAAATAAAAACCCAACCAGATGGAAACCCTCGGCAGGGTAGACCAAACGGCCGAGGGTAAGGGGGAAAGGGAAAGAAATCGGCGGACGATGCGGGCGATATCGAGGAGCACCGCCTTCTGCATTTGAGCTTGGAGCGATCTGTCACAGAGTCCCAGTCGCCTCAGATGACCCGAGAGGCTGACTGGGATTAACCAGTTCGCAGAAACGACTACAGGTATAATTTCGGCCGGCAGTCCGCCCCACATGTCGGTCATCTCGTGAGCCAGGTCCAGATATTTTGTTCGTTTATCTGTTTCAGCTTTCACGAGGTTCTCGTTATACGGAATGGTAATGTCGACCAAAAATATCCTTGACTGTGCCCGGTCCATCAGCACAATATCAGGCTTATTCGCAAGAATAGTCCTGTCTGTGATGATGGCTCGGTCCCAGTAGAGCCTGGCTCGGTCATTTTCGAGCACGGCTTCCGGCAAGTACTTGTAATACGGCAATTTCCGGTCCACGAGACCGTATTTCAGAGCAATTTTTTTTTATTATTATTATTACTTTATTAGTTACGGCCAATAGACTTAATTTAAATATTATTTTCTTATAGTAAACACGACACAAGTAGTAAAACTATAGTGCCTACTTAGTGTTATAATAAAATGGTTAATGAAATAATTCAAAACACGCTTTGCTTGCGATTTTATTTTATTTATAGTTTCTCGTATTCGTGGACGTTCCTGTATTGAAAATTAACGGTGATAAGATATATCATCTAATATCGTTTTTTTAACAAAATAAAGTCCGCGAAGATATCGACGACATAAATTCTGTAATCATTCAAATCGATCGTCTTCAAGTGTCGGACGTGATTCGTACTATTTTTTGTGTGTGTTAACCCTATTTGTGCATAAACATGATTATGAACGAGATACGTAAAGATAATTCGAATCGATTAGAGGTATGGTTTATTTTTTTCAATATTACATCGAAGTTGCTTGCTTTTATTGTAAAAGGAAAAAATAAATCATTAATTCTTGATATACCAGTACATCATTAAAGGTGCGTTATACCTAGGGTTACAAGACGTCCTTTATTTTAAAGGACGTTTGAGGTGAAGCACGTTGTTAGAGAGACAAATAAATTATGTTAAATTGCGTATTAACATTGCTTTTTTTTTATTAATAAATGTCGCCATTAGAACCATAATAGAATTTTATTGAAAATAATATGATATCCTCTATTTTTATCCTATGTCCTTTATTTAATCTTTTCAATCCTCTAAAACATAAAACGCGAGCTGGCAACCCTAGTTACAAAACTTATTCCAGGTGAAAACTATGAAAAAAGTTAAAAGTATTTTCTGCCGCCTTCAAAAAGCAGACGATACTCAATTCAACTGTATATATATGTATATATTTTTTTTTCTTTTTTATGTGTTACCTCTTAACGTTTTTCTGGGTGAATCGATTTTGATGATTTTTTTTCTAATTGAAAGCTGATGCTTCTAATGTGGCCCCATATAAATTTGATCAAGGTTTGATCGATAGTTTTTGAGTTATTTTTAATAATATATATTGAAGTCGGTTGTACAAAATTTTTAATTTTAAATTATCGACTAATGAGTTTGGTCAAAAGTAGTTTCGTATGAACAAATATTGGTAAATAGAGGTTTTGGCTGAAAAATATCGATTAAAAGTTGTTTAACGAAGACTAATTTACACTTTGTGCAGGAGTAACTATTTAGTAAATAATTTAAAATTAAAAATGTTGTACAACCGACTTCAATATAAATTATAAGAATAACTCAAAAACTATTGGTCAGACCTTGATCAAATTTATATGGAAACACATGTGAAGCAACAGCTTTCAAATGAAATAAGAATCATTGACATCGGTTCTCCCAGTAAAAAGTTATGAGGTAACCATTGAACTATTATGTACTAAAGTACTAGAACAGACACGTACAACAAAAACCGCGCGCCAGTGGAAGGATGCGTTGTCATAGAGCAGCCTGTCGCGGACAGAAGTGACAAATGGTGATATGTGTTAATAATATAACTATTTTATATTGTAAATTGTTATTATTAAGTAAATTTAGGTATATGGAAAATAAAACTACACAAATAATTCAAACTATTATAATTAACAATATATAAATTAATGATAATTTTAATTTCCTTTACATAATATAAGTTTTGTGAGCTTTTGCCGGTTGCTCGTGTAATCATTCGTTATCTTTGCCTCGTGGTGCAACCTTACAGTTGTACCTTTATTTATTTATATAAGGTGCAAAGTTCTAAATTATTTCCATAAGGTGAGGTGTTGTCAAACGCATTCAAATTAGTAATAAATAAATATATATAAATAAATAAATATATATATATATATATATATATATATATATATATATATATATATATATATATATATATATATATCACTTATACTTACTATATGGTACATAGATAAAATTATTTTACAAAGTAAAATTGTTAATCATAAATTCACTTCGTAAACTACGCTTGAAATAAGTTCTATTTTTTTTTTGTATTATTGTACTATTGTTTTACTATTTAAATCTTTGAATAAACTGATAATGATAACCGAACAACAAAATAAAAGTAGGGACAAATGTTAGCGTATCTGCGTCTTCTATTTTCATTACTCTATAATTTGTACTGCAAAATGGCGTCCGCGGCAACTCGCTTCTCCTGGGCGTTGTTACATTGCGAAAAATATTCTATCAAAATGTTTTAAACGTATTTATGTCTACTTATCTATGAAATGTTAAACCATCACTTTTTTTTGATGTTCTCGAGTATTTAGAACAGTCTTTAAGCACACAATCAGGCATTTTAAGATCGTACAAAACACGACTCCATGCGACGGGCGTTAGATACTCACTGGAAAGTTGCGGTACGGTGTACCGCAAGTCGTTGCGCAAAGTCATGCTTTGCGGTGTCCTCTCTTGTACGTTAGTACATAATACCTCAATGGAGGTAACACACATAAAAAAACATACGGTCGAATTGAGTACCGTGTGTTTTTTGAAGTAGAAAAATAATTATAAAACGTTTATTGCCTATCAATTTTAAAACCAATGAGTTTTTCCTCTACATTATTCTTTTTAGGGCGATAGGTTGCTGCTTTGGGGTGGCCCAACCTCAGCCTACTGTCGCTAATTCCTACTCAAAATTATTCAAGTGCTTGTTGGGAAACACGCGTTGCAAGTTTAATGGTTGTTTAGGTAACGAGTTTATTTCTCTTCCTATTGTATAGTAACGTTACATGGTACAACAAAATATATTATGTTATTTAATATGTACAAGTGTGGAGCAATACGAATGTTAACAATTACTGGTTTTAAAATCCCTTGTATTATATCCCACAACGGAAACGTTTATAGAAGGGGCTCCGTTGTCATCAGAACATCATCTATTATTTTGAAAAGTTTTCATTCGTTCATTCATCACAGACTATCAAAGTCCACTACTGAACATTGGCCATCTAGATTGCCTCATACGGTGGATATTTGCCATAGTAAACATTCTTGGCAGGAGTGTTAACAACGGCATTTTTTATATCTTAATTGTTATTAGAGAGACGCTGCTGCCCATATCCAGGTTCGTTTCCCTCTGTCGTCTCTTTTTAGAGTTCCGTACCTCAAAAGGAAAAAACGGAACCCTTATAGGATCACTTTGTTGTCCGTCTATCTATCTGTCAAGACCATTTTTCTCAGGAACGCGTGAAGGTATCAAGCTGAAATTTATATCAAATGCTCAAGTACACTGTCCCTTGGAGCTGTGAAAAAATCAAACTTCTAAGCCAACGCAATTAAAAGATACAGCCGTTTATGCCACAAATTTTCGACATTCGCAAGGGAATCAAAACCTACATCCTACAGGGTACTTCCCTGATTTGATTCACAGATAAAGGAAAAATTGCGAAAAGCATAAATTTTTAGTTACATCATATAATAAAAATATTTTTAATAATTTTAAACTTATATACTACGGATTTGTTCGGAACCCTCGGTGCGCGAGTTCGACTCGCACTTGGCCGGTTTTTTTTTTATTGAATTATGGTTCTTACAACACCCACGTGACTATATGGTGTAGTGAATTTCTTACACCGCAACTACACGGTCACAAACGGTTTCTTATATATAGACGTCAGTGGTTTCTTGAGTTTACAGTTTCCGTAATAGTGACACTATCGAATTACTATAAGACCATTCCTATGTCAATTAATAATCTCTCAATTTTTACACGTTTATTTAATATTTTAACTGAACAAGTTATTTTCACAATTACTATTAACCTTGTAGAATCTAGTAGATATATCGGTAATAAAACAACAAAGCTATAAACAACAAGTATTTTAAAATCTCTACGTTGTCATCTTTGTATAAATAGCTGCTGGAAACGGTTTTTTATTTGATAATGTTTAACAACAAAGAGGTTTTAAGTTTATTATTTTCTTTTATAATTTATTTTGTATATTTTGTTCTGCAATATGTTGTCAATTTATTCAATAATACTTTTTTTTCCAAGAACAGAAAATCAATTTATTGGATAAGACGCGTAAATACTGCATAAAATGAAAATAATGTATTAATTATATAAATTTCATTATAACGTAAAGTGTACTTATAACTCTTTCTACTTTTTTAAATAAAAAAACGTTACGCACACTAGAATTTTCTACTGTATCGCGAAGGTAGTTTACATACATGAATTACACTACACTACTACATTATATTATATAATGTAAACTCTGTAGCACTTTTAAAAAAAAGGTTGCCAAGGAATAACAGAAGGCAACATCTGATTCAGCAAATTAATAATTTCAATAATACCTTCCCTGGCGTTCCTACACTTAAACGTAAAAGTATAAAATAAATATTTTTTTTTTTATAAACGTTACATACCTCAAGACAAACATCCAGACCCGGCACAATTATTTGTAGGTCATACAAATACTTGTTCCGTGCGGTACTCGAAGCCGCTGGCCTCAGCGACGCAACTCATTGCTAAGCCACTGCGCCACGTAGCTGTCAAATATAACTTAGAACAAAAAAGACAACAGAAATGGTAATAAAAAAATATTCTTAAAACCTCTTTGTTGTTAACAGATAGTACCACTAAAACTTAGTAATTTTAGATACTCTTTGAGTACCACATTGAAACAAGTAAGATGAAGCTGTAATTAAAAGATCTTTGCGCTCGTTCCGATCTAAACTCTTATCGGTGAAGAAGAGACAACTTCGATCGCTATTTATACCAAACTTAGCCCTATTTCACATTTTATGTTTTGGCATATCAATAATTTTTGAAAAGTTTTACTTATCCTTTTTCTATTAATCTTAATAAATACATGATCCTCAACGTCTCTGTATTTTTTTAATTTTAATTATAAGAATTAAATATATCAATTTTCTTCTTAATAACTGGCTTTACGGCTCTGGGATCTAGCCCTTCTGAGCCTGAAGTTACAATATATTATAATAATTATCCTTCATAGTATAGGTACTGCTTCACAATATGTTGATGCGTCACATAGTGCAGCCCTTGGGAGATTTTGATGGCAACTTGAGCCAGCAGACAACTAAAAGTTGGCGATGGTATCTCAAGACGCCTAAGCAGACAGACACCATATCTTGAGAATCACATCACCATCAAAGCACTTGTTTCACCGTTTCCACTAATAGTTCACATGCGCGGACATTTAATACACAAAATCGCACCACTTTTACATATCAAAATCCACTTCAAACATTATTTAAACAATAATACAGGAGCAGCCATCCGTCGCCGGTTAAATTCCCGCCAAAACTCCTAAATATATCAAGCAACCAAACAATCATAGATTAAAAATTATTCTATTCTGTTGATAAGAAAAAAAAATAAGAAAATCATTAGAATAAAGATTATATAAATACCTAATGTAACTCATTTATGCTTCTACCACCGCTTCGGAAAAAAACCTATGACCCAGAGCCAACAAGAAACATGGCGGTATTATTTAAAAAAAAGGGTTATTTTACAATATATTTATACCTAGTGTACAATTAAAATGAAATCATTTAAAAACGGCATGATAGCGATCACTTGATTTCTAGGGAGAATTATATAGTATAGTATGAATCGAGTATTCTTTAATAGTATATTAACTCTTTTTCAACAACGTTTGATTAATAAACAATTTAAACTTTTTGATAGATAGCTCCTGCATATTTTTGGGACTTTGTTGCAAAAGCGTATTCATTGTCACATGAATGTATTACTTAATCTGGACGTGGAGTCGTGTATAACTGGTATTACTAGCTTTTGTTTTTATAGAATGCACATAATTTTTTTTTATAAACTTAATGACCCTCTTCTGCAAAACAAAGACAGTTTCATAGTCAGTCGCATTACGCCATAGCAAGATTCGATATGATATTATACTATGGAAATAACTAAAATAAACTAATCTAGCTGTTTCAACTCAAGTAAGTAAGTTTTCTAATCTTTTTTACAGCATATACTGCAAAATTAAGTTTGCTAACTAGTTTAATTTAGATATAAGGTGGACGCGTTGAACCTTTACTGAATTCCGAGAAATCAGCACCTAGATGTAAGACTCAACCAAGCACTTTGTCGAAACCGAATTTCGAAAATTTTAGTTATCATATTTTTTCTTTGTATTTACCTAATGATCTACTTTGATGCCTAATTTCATGTTTCAAAGTACCTAATCTAGAGGAGATCTAGGTGTTTGATGAGTGCCTCAGTAAACTATTAAATCATTGAGTGATAAAACAGATTCTAACAACTCAAGAACTATAATTGGTGTATTCATGAAATTTGGTATTTTATTATAAGTGGCCATTTTTAACCATACAAAATAACTAGGTGTAATAGTTGTTAAGTTACCAGGTGGTCGAAAGTAGCTTATGTAGATATACACACTGGGGCCAGTGCTTCAACCTTTTCTTTCGACGGTGGACAAACGACAGTGTGTGAGCCAAAAAGTTGGCTCACACACTGTCGTTTGTCTAGATAGTAAAATATGTCAAGGGTCGCAAAGTGTTTTTAATATACCGTAAACACCATTACCAAACTTAAATAAGAAAGCATGGTGGATAACGAAATCTATTCTGTTCAACATTTACACTTATCAGACAAAAACATCGTCATCGCAGACGATGCTAACAATGTTTTCTTGGCTGATAGCAACAAAACGAAATAGAATATTTTTGTCCAATATAGATTACAAGTAACATTTCATCCATTCATTACACCCTATCAATGTTCGCCATTGAAGCACCACGCTCTTACAGAATACCAGCATAAAATAGTAGCTTAGTACTGCTGTGTTTCGTATGGTGAACCACAATATCCACTGCAGCACTCCACACCATGAGGTGGACTGTATGCTCGCGTGGTACCCTTATTCTATATAAAAATACTGAACATAGGCCTCCCCCACTGTATTGCCTCAAAAATAGGATGTTTGCCATAGCTGCCACTCTTAGCTGTCGGGTTGGCAACCGCAGTTTGTTATTTTCTAGTTTTTATTAGGAAAACGCCCATCCTCTGTTTTTTTATAGGATAAGTGTGACAAACGAGCACACAGTCCACCTGATGGTAAGTAATTGCTGCGGCCCATAGACATCTATATCAAACAAAATTGCCGATGCGTTGTCACCCGCGAGGACTAAGATGGAACGCCTCATTTTCAGTAAAATGGATCTCCGGTTCTCTACACTCACCATACGAAAAGCTGTTATTTTACGCTGGTATTCTGTAAAAGCGTGATCCTTCCCCGGTCGAGTCGACCCATTCGTGCTACAACTATACTACTAATATAGTTGCAACATGGCTCTATCAGTAGTAAAAGTATTTCCTTCTATCACCTCTTATGACACACACGGGACGATATGGGGCAATGAATATTCTTACACCATTACTATTAATACAAACGAACTTCAGTCGAACGTACGAACTTCAAACAGTCCACCTAATTTAAGTGGCTAATCCAGTCTATAGAGACTGCAACGAACTTCAAAAACAGCTTCAGATGCGTTGACTTACTGAGGACTGGGATAGAACGCCTCACAGCGGGTAATTATATTGGCTCTCAGATATATATACCCTTCAAACCAGAACAAAGCAGCAAAGACTTCTATATATAACTAACTATTTTTTTTTATAGAATATGGGGCAAACAAGCATGCGGCTCACCTGATGGTAAGTGACTACCGTCGCCCATGAACAACCGCAATACCAGGGGAATTGCAGATGCGTTGCCGACCTTTTAGAAAGGTGTAAGCTCTTTTCTTGAAGGTTCCTAAGTCGTATCGGTCCGGAAAATTCGCTGGTGGTAATTGATTCCACAAGAAAGTCGTGCGAGGGAGAAAACTTCTTCTAAATCGCACAGTGGTGGACCGCCAATCATCCAGATGGTATAGATGGTAACGCAAGTATTATCGCGATGTGCGATGGTGAAATTGAGCGGCTAGAATTAGTCCGAACAATTCCTCAGAGCACTCCCCGTGATAGATGCGATAAAATACGCAAAGAGATGCAACATTTCTACGCAGTGCCAGTGTATCGAGCCGATCAGAAAGAACTCAGTCGTCGACGATTCGAACCGCTCTGCGCTGGATGCGGTCAAGTGGAAGGAGCTGGCACTGGGGTGCCCCGGCCCAGAGATGAGAACAGTATTCCATGTGGGCCTGAACTTGCGCTTTGTAAAGTCGCAAGCGATGTGCCGGCATGAAATATCGTCTCGCTCTGCTGAGCACGCCAAGCTTTTTAGAGGCTAATTTGGCCTTTCTTTCCAAGTGACCACGAAACTGCACACTATTCGATATGTCGACGCCAAGGATTCGGATACTGGCTGAGGCAGCAAGGGGAGTGCCTTGAAACTGAGAAGATACGACAAAGGGGTTCTTTTTAGCGGTAAACGCGGTCTTCTGGGGATTGAACTGGACTAGATTTAGTCGGCCCCAATCCGAGACTTTGTTAAGCAAAGACTCGACTTCAGACACAAGTTTGTCCCGGTACTCGGTGACATTTTTCCGAGAAATATTGGCACGGCCGGTATATAAGGCATCACCAGTGCTGTCGTCTGCATAGCAATGAATGCTACCAGTTAGCAACATATCATTGATATGCAGGAGAAACAGCGTTGGTGATAGCACGCAGCCTTGTGGAACACCAGCGTTGATGGGCTTGAAATCAGAGCATGCACCGTTTACTACGACCTTGATGCTCCGATCAGTAAGGAAACTGGTGATCCATTTGCACAATTTCTCGGGAAGCCCATAGGAAGGAAGTTTCGAAAGACGCGCTTTGTGCCAGACCCGATCAAAGGCCTTCGCTACGTCCAAACTAACGGCTAATACCTCCCCCTTGGACTATACTGCCTCCGCCCATCTATGAGTTAAGTAGACTAGAAGATATGTCACGCAGTTGTATTTTCATTTACGACAGTTACTGATGACAGACAATTACGAAATAAAGTTACATACTTATCTGAAATAAACTTCAAATCACGTTGACAAAGTGCGCACAAAAATAAAGACAGCGTTTTCTTAGTCACGTTAAACAAAATCAGTGTTAAATTGTACAAAACAAAAATCTAGTCTTCTCGTCCGTTCTCAGTCGACTAAAGAAGTTATGGAGAATTGACCGTAACTTAGTGAGCAATGTATTAGTACCGCAGTGCACGTTTATTAGTTTGTATAGACATCTTTGCACAGCAGTACACACGCACTACTGCTTGGCGGCGGGAAAAGTTAAGAAGGTTGGTCCCTACCGGACGACTTCTAAACAGTCCACACAAACAAATCCAAATCCACCGAATGGTATTCTTCACTGCAACAAACGAATATTGTCGAAAGTTCTCAAACTTATATATTATATTTCCTAAGATGTGTGTTTAAAAACTCGCACAGACTTAGTAGAAATATCTAGATTCATGGCCGACTTGCTAAGTTGTACCTTTGCCCACCAACCCACACAGGCCTAAAAAAGCGACGTATCTGTTTTTGCAGGACATGAAAGAAGATAAGAAGAGGAAGGAGGCCGGTGACAGCGACGCGTTGGAGTTGGTCCTATCGCACGTGGGCGAGTTAGGCTGCTATCAGAAGCTAATGTTAGTTTCGATGTTGCCATTCGGCGTGTTCTTCGCGTTTGTGTACTTCAGCCAGATGTTCATCGTGGCAACACCGCAGCGGCACTGGTGTCGGGTGCCAGAACTGGGGCACTTGGATATGGAGATCAGGTCAGGGTCAAGATCTATCAATGCAGTCAAAATCCTTGCCCTTAATGTTTCACTATTTATTTTTAAATGTTCTTCGTTATTTTTTGCCTTACACACACACGTAATGTCAAATATCAACAAAACAACCGTTTCAGAACGAAGTTACTCTACCCGAACAAGAAATGGGAAAAAACTCGGCAGGTATCTCAGTTTTAGTCATTTTCTAAAGAATACGATATTCATTATTCTAAATAGTAAAAATACTCGCAAAGCTACTTGGAATTCAGTAAATTCAAGTATAAATCAAACTACCCAAATTAATAATATTGACGTAATTAAATTTAATGACCAAACAATTAGTAACCCTGACATGATATGTGAATTATTAACATTAATAATACAAATAAGTGTGGTAGCAATTCTGCTCAACCAAATATAAATACAAATCCAAATACAATTTTTTTACACGGAACCAACAGAAATTAAATAAATAATCAAAGAATTAAAAAACACGGATTCATTTGGCTACAACGAACTCAGTACCAAAAATATCTACACAGATAAATATATACCAGAAATATCTGTCTGTACACCACTGAGTTTCCTTATAAACCTATCATTTGTCGAAGGCTCATTCCCGGAACATCTTAAGATTTCTATAATAAAACCAGTTCACAAAAAAGGAGATCAAAAGGATCTCAATAACTATAGACCAATAACTTTGATCCCCGCAATATGAAAGATATTTTAGAGAACTATGTACGATAGACTAAGTAAATTTATACAAAGATTTGGTATCTTAACTGAAGATCAATTCGGTTTTCGCAATAAGAGATTCACAACTTTAGCGTGCTTCAACTTTATTAAAGACATAGCAGAGAGTATCGATAGAAAAACTCCAATAACTGCTCTCATGCTGGATATGACCAAAGCGTTCTATCTTGTTGACCACAAAATCCTGTTAAACAAAATTGAAAGTTACGGGATAAGAGGTACGGCTTAAACATGGCTAAGCAGTCAATTGCAAGGCCGAAAACAATGCATAGAAATCACTCGGCTAACGCAAGCACGGCAAGACAGCATATTTACCAAAGAACTACATCGTTCACAGTTTAGATCTAATGACCGTGATATCCCTCAGGGAAGTATTTTAGGACCTTTAATCTTCTTGCTATATATTAATGACTTGTCTACAGACGACACAACTTTTATATTTAAATGCATCAAAAAGCGTTATATAAAACCTAAATAAATAATTCTATTAATACTATTGAGACATGGCTTAAAATAATCTTTTACTTAATATTGAGAAAACAAAAATAATACAAATTGGAAATTACAAAATGGAACCTATAAATATGGATATAAAATATGAAAATTCCAAGATAGAAAATGTTTTTACGTGGTAGAGCCACGCTGCAGCTATATTAATAATATAGTTGAAGCACGAATGGGTCGGCTCGAGCGTAAAATAGCATCTTAATGCTGCTGTGTTTCGTATGGTGAGTGTAGAGAACCAAAGACCTATTTTACTGGAAAAGAGGCATTCTATCTTAGTCTGCATTTTAATTCACAAACGAAGATAGGTGTAGATGTCTATGAGCCACAGCAACCGCTTACCACCAGGTATACTGTGTGCTCGTTTGTCACCCTTATTCTATAAAAGAAATGTTCAATCAGTTATGTTTTTAGGTATAAAAATTGACAAAAATTTAAACTGGAAGCCTCACATTAACCAGGTTTGTACAAAATTAAACCGGTTTGTACATATATGCTCTAAAAATATTGAGAAAAACAATATTACAAAGAGCAGCCCTAGCTGCTTATCACGGTTATGTGTCTTCAGTATTATTATATGGTTTGCCTTTGTAGGGGAATTCTGTTGTTGTGATTAGAGCGCTTAAATTACAAAAGAAATATGTGTGAGCGGTATCTGGTGCGTGGTTTTTCTGCCGACTTCCAAAAAGGAGACGGTACTCAATTCGGGTGTATGTTTTTTTTATGTGTGTTACCTCATAACTTTGTACTGGGCGAACCGATTTCGATGATTCTTTTTTTATATGAAAGCTGATAGTTCTCGTGTGGTCCCATATGAATTTGATCAAGGTCAGACCAATGGTTATTGAGTTATTCTTAAATAACCTATATTGAAGTCGCTTATATTGAAGTCGGCTGTACAAAATTTTTAATTTTAAATTATTGATAGCTGCAATCCCGTGTTCAAAAAGATACGCGCATTGCCTTTGCCATTCATGTATATTCGAGAAATACGTATTTTTGTAAAGCGACATCCGAATTACTTCAAAACCCACGCTGAATCTAGAAGGGCAAACAAGACATTAAAAATAGATTATTTTATCCCAAAGGCAGCTCTAGATTTTATGCTAATAGTGCTCCTATGATGGCTATTAAAATATATAATAAACTAGCTGACCAGGCAGACGTTGTTCTGCCCTTTCCGAACAGCCATTTACTTTACCAAAAAAAGTACTGAAATTAGCAATAAAAAAATTGAGGGTCATTTATCGGGATAAAAATTATCCTATCTCTCAAGTTGGACCAAACTGCACACAGTCTGCAAAATCTCATTGAAATCGGATCCATCTGTTGAATACTTACAGCAACACGTGGTGGTTATACTACTAAATTGTAGCTTATATTAAACGTTTATATTTTTAACATAACGCCATCTATTGAATATTTACTCAATCCAATCAACAGGTATCGTCATCTGACAGAATCGTTTGGAGCTAACAGAAAATTATGACGGTCAAATAATAGGCAAATAATTTTCAATAATATAATATTGTATTGCGACTATAAATTGAGATGTAAGCTATCCTATCTTTTAAGTTGGACCAAACTGCACACAGTGTGCAAAATTTCATTGAAATCTGTTCAGTAGTTTAGGAGTCCATCGCGGACAAACAACGTGAGACGTACTTTTTATATATAAAGATTTTACCCAATAACTTAAAAGACATGCCTTTGAATAAATTTAAAATTAAGATTAATAAATGGTATCTTGACAAGTGTTATTATAGAGTTAAGGATTTGCATATATATATATATATATATTATAATTTATTTAAGTTTTTGACATTATGTACCATTTAATTTTATTATTTTAAGATATATTTGCACACCGGTAAAACTCCCGGTAGAATATTATTGATTTACTCTAATACTAAATACCTGTATTACCTAAACATTTTATTTTGCAAATAAAGATTTTGACTTGACTTGACCAACAACGAAAAAGCAATAGACCTAGAAAGTTATAAATATATATATCTTCTTTATATATAAAAATTACGTGTCACTTTGTTTGTCCGCGATGGACTCCTAAACTACTGAACTGATTTCAATTAAATTTTGCACACTGTGTGCATTTTGGTCCAACTTGAGAGATAGGATAGTTTTTATCCAGATAAATGACCCTCAAAAATTTTTATTGCGAATTTAAGGATTTTTATAGGAAGGGTCGTTGGAAAGGGCAGAACAACGTCTGCCTGGCGAGCTAGTATATAATATATATATATATATATATATATATACAACGTGTCCCAAAATTCAACGATAAGCCAACACCGGAGGATAGACCTGTCCCGGACTAATCGGGGAAAAAAGAAAAAAATATATCCCAATTATATTTTAAGTTATATAAAAAAAATGAAATTCTTCAGAAATTGAGACCGTTTATGATATTTTTCACTACCATGACCACAATTTTGTAAATATTTTTTTCTTTTTTTTTATAGGCAACCTGAATAGTACTGCTATCTACCACAATTCTTAAAAACTCCAGAATAACTCTTGTTTTATCACGAAAATTAATGAAACTTATTTTATTCCCTAAATTACTTTTACTTTTAACCAAATTTAACTTATCGTGGTGTAAAAAAAAAAGTATGAGCACTAGTATGGCAAGTTTTTTTAAAAATTGACACAACTAACCAACATTCCAAAATGGTATAATACTCTAGGAAAACAAGTTATAAAAAAATATGGGCCTATTATTTCTAAACAGGGGCCAAATTCCTTAAATTGTAATTGTCAGTAATCACTTTTACTACATGCCCAAAATGGGTTCCTGTTACAATTTCTAGGAATTCGAATGGGGCATTAATACCTTAGATGTTAGAGAGAGATAGATAGATAGAGATATTTACGTTAAAAAGAGACAACAACAAGGCAGGTAGAGAGGCTGTTATTATTCTCAGCAAGTCGGTTCAGTACGCTCTGCTCCTTTGTTTACTGCGCACCGTTCCCAATTCAACTTACCTGGCCCTCGTACATACTATCGACTTTTGGCTTGACTTTTTGGACTGGAATCGACTTGCAAACTTAACTGAACTGGCATTATTTGGACTGGAAGTGATCTGCAAACTGAACTGACCTGACATTATCTTGGACTACGATTGTGTGTTTTGTGATTTAGAGTTCTGGCGCATTTTGGACTGTTTGGCGTTTAACATGCCGCAACCGTACACACCACAGGAATACGCTAATATGCATTTAATCTATGGAGAATGCCGATGTAATGCTAACGCTGCTAGCAGACTGTATCGAGAAAGATACCCAAATGCTCAAAAATATCATGATTATCGAGTGTTTATTAATGTGCATCAAGCGTTTTCGGAGGGTCGTATGCCATCCAATAGGAGAAGCGCTGGAAGACCTAGATTGGATCGTGATGGAGAAGTTCTCAATGAGATAGAAAATGACTCGACTTCTTCGGTACGTGCCATAGAAGAAGCTACAGGAATCCCGAAAAGTTCTGCATATCGAATATTAAAACGTCACAAGCTTCACCCATATCACTACAGGCGTGAGCAGACGTTATTACCGCGGGACTATCCGCTACGGGTCACATTTTGCCGTGTAATGCTGCAAAGGCACAGTGAAGATCCCCACTTCCTAGACAAAATTCTATGGTCGGATGAAACAACGTGCAAGAAAGATGGGTATTTAAATCTTCACAACCTACATAGTTGGAGTAATGAAAATCCACACTTGATGAGACAAGACAAATCCCAATATCAATTCAAGGTTAACCTATGGACCGGCATATTAAATGGAAAAGTAATTGGGCCCTTTGAGTTACAAGGAAACTTAGATGGCAATAGTTATTTAAACTTTTTACAAAATGACTTGCAAGAATTGTTAAACGACGTGCCCTTAAGTGACCTTGATCAAATTCATATGGGACCACACGAGAACTATCAGCTTTCATATAAAAAAGAATCATCGAAATCGGTTCACCCAGTATAAAGTTATGAGGTAACACATAAAAAAAATACAGTCGAATTGAGTACCGTCTCCTTTTTGGAAGTCGGCAGAAAATGAGAACATCATCAATTTAGTCGAAGTTAATTAAATACGCATTATTAAGGATAACTCAAAAACTACTAGTCAGATCTCGATCAAATTTTGTATATTATTTTTTAACACAGACTCACGTACGGCGACGATAAAAATACAAATAAATTAATTACTAGCGTCTATTAAAATAAAGTAATATTTCTTTCATGGCAAGATAAGAAAAAGTGCGAGGGAGATGGATATTATTCCATCTCGCTTCTTTATAGCCGCCAAGGCCGTCTACACTACGTCAGAAGGTGCCGTGACGGAAAAATCTTACACTTTTCTCGTCCAGCCTCGTCCAGTTAACTTCATTTCAATAAACTCGATTAAATATGAGCCGGTAACGTGAACTTAACAAGTTGACAATATATTATGGATTTGTAGTACGAATGGGTCGACTTGACCAGGGAAGGACCACGCTCTCACAGAATACCAGCGTAAAATAACTGCTGTTTTTCGTATAATAAGTGTAGACTGTAGACAAACGAGGAAACCCTTACCCTTTTTACGAGAAACGAGGCATTTCATCTTAGTTCTCAGGGATGACCACGCATCTGAATTTGGATACTTAATCGAGGATAGATGTAGATATCTACGGGCCACAACATCGACTTACTATCAGGTGGTATTTGTGTTCATTTGTCACCCTTATTCTAAAAAAAAGCGCAACCATTCCGCTTCGCGTTTCAGGTGTGCAATTATACGAGAGACAATATATCCGCAAAACTTAAGCTAGTAAGTGTATTTTGGCGTTCCTTGGGGGAGTTCTATGTTTGGCAGTCGACTTATTATTGTATAATGAGCGTAATGTATAGATTAGATACCATGGTTCCAATTTATTTAAATGCGCATAAACTAGTATTGTATGTTCTGCATAAGTGTAGTGTAGCCTCCGTAGTTCCAGTTTATTTAAATAATATGCGTATTGAATCAACCAAGTATTGAATCGGTTACGTAAGAGTAGCGTAGCCTCCGCAGTTCCAGTTTATATTGATGCACATACATATACTGTTGTTGTATCGGATGCGTAAGCGTGCTGTAGTCCTGGGTTGCTAGTTAATTCGACGCGCATAAACTAACATTATATCAGATGCGTAAACGTAGTGCAGCATTTGTGGTCCCATTTTATTTAATTGCATATATTGTATCGGATACGTAAGCGTAACGTAGCCTACGAGGTTCCAGTTTATTTCAATACGCATAAACTAGTATTATTTCAGATACGTAAGCGTAGCGTAACCTCCGTGGTTCCAGTTTATTTTGTTGCGCATAAACGTGGTAGAGCCATGCTGCGGCTATATTAGTAGTATAGCTGTAGCACAATAAATGGGTCGGCTCAACCGGGGAAGGGCCACGCTCTCACAGAATACCAACGCAAAATGACAGCTTGATACTGCTGTGTTCCATATGTTGAGTGTAGAGAACCGGATACCCATTTTACTGGAAAAGAGGCATTCCATCTTAGCCCTCACGGGTGACGACGCAACTGCATTTTGATTCTCTATCGAGGATAAATGTAGATGTCTATGGGTCACAGCAACCACTTACCATGAGGTGGACTGTGTGCTCGTATGTCACCCTATCCTACAAAAAAAAACTAGCATTGTATGGATGCGCAAGGGTAGCGTAACATTTGTGGTTCCGGTTTTATTGAGATACGCATAAACTTGAAACCCACATGTTATTATCATAAGTATGAATTTGAAACTTGTCCCAAATATATTTGTGATTAATATTGTAGATATCTATAGATACTTTGTCACAGATTAGATAAACTGTTACAAATGCTTGCTGTGTACGTAAAAACCGTGTGCGTAACAAGGACATTTCGCCACCCAGTAACCTTCTTTTATCGAATTAATAATGAAATCACTGTTGTTGAAAAGTATTATCTATATTATCGTTCACTTTACATTATCGATATAGATAAATAAGATTCTGAAAGATTTTGAAACTAGGCAAAATAGTAATGCTAATGATAAATATTTAAATGCCGAGCGCTCATTTAATAATGACTTATCATTATAATATGTGAATCGGTTCAAGTATTTGTACGAGTGTCTTTAGAATTGAAAAAGATACGAGGATTACAGAAAAAATTATATCGACTTATAAAGACCTTTATGCCACGATACGATATGGTTAAATGTGAACATCTTTTTTGACACGATACTGATGGTACAATATGGTCAATGTGGTGACAACGCTTCTACATTTCGATTTTTAATCGAGAATAGATATAGATATCTATAAGCCTAGCTACGACTTATACGACTTATCATGAGGTAGACTGTGTGCTCGTTTGTCACCATTATTCTACATAAATAAGATACAAGATGATCAAATGTGGACTCGGCCTAATAATATTCAGCTCGATAAGGAAAGTCGAAACAAATTTTTACATCAATATTTGCATCCCTTGTTTTAATACAATTTACAGGTAGGAGAAGTACAAAAAATAATACAAATTTAAATTTGTACTTTACTTTTACTTTAATACCCTCATCGTTCGATGCGAGCTAAGCAGATGCAGGGGTTCGCACTCCCCCCCCCCCCCCCTCGGACAGCGGTTAGACAGCCCAAAATTTCCCTCTACAGAGGGAACATGATGATTGGTAATAATACCAATTCATAAACCATCATCATCCTCATCTTCATCCTAACTTCCGCCTTTCCACTCTTAAATAGTTCGCGGCCTTACAGGCCGCTAGCCGTAAGTAGTAGCTGTAAGTAAGGTAGTAAGAGCCGCATAGGTTAACAGCGCAAACATCACAGAGAATCTATAATATAAAAATGAATTGCTGAATGTGTTGCTAAGCGCAAATCTCGAGAGCAGCTGAACCGATTTTTTATAATATTCCTTGAAGTACTAAAATGGTTCTTACGGAGAGAAAATATTAAAAAATTGCCTGAAAAAGTCTAAAAACAACACTTTTCTATATTCCTATACAAAAGATTCGTAATAATACTTAAAAGTCATTTGGAACTTTAATACCATACCATAAAGTTTAAGTATTAGTGGAGGGGCTCCGGGAAGGCAAAACAATTGAGTGACGTTAGTATCGTATAAATATTAATGTAAATATCTGTCAATATTTATACACACTGG
Source organism: Parnassius glacialis (assembly GCA_033319125.1). Taxonomy (NCBI): domain Eukaryota; kingdom Metazoa; phylum Arthropoda; class Insecta; order Lepidoptera; family Papilionidae; genus Parnassius; species Parnassius glacialis. The sequence goes on along the minus strand of JAVANC010000001.1, from coordinate 51,247,103 downwards.
CAAATAGCTGATGTTATAAGGAGTAACTTGGGCTGCTTTTATTTTAGGGTTCCGCGAAAAAAAACCACGCGGGCGAAGTCGCGGGGAACAGCTAGTAGACTATAATACCATTCATCCAATTACGATAAAACTTTGGTGAGTTAATTTGCGCGCGCCTGATTGCAACGAATGCCGGACATGGCTAGTTTGCTATATTAAATTAACTATTTTACTAGCTTTACTTCCCGCGATTTCGCTCACATTAAATCAAATTTTCCCCGTGAGAATTGGGTATTTTCTCGTGGTAAAAGGTCTTTCCTCACTGCCTTATGAAATCTGTTCAGCACGCATAAAAAGGTAACAGACAGTTATTGTACGTGTACACCAAAACCGATTTTGTCGGCCGATGGCGGACAGAACTACCCGAATGAGTAACTCGGACGTGTACACAGAACATATATACCCCTAAAGGGGGACGTGTATGTGCTTACACTGCAACAGTGTACCACTGAGGGCATCCACGACTTTTTCTGCCACCAGGGCGGCGCCACTTTCGAGTGAGGTAAAATATTTGACAGATTTCATAGCGGGGACGATAATTTCTTAGGAAAATGTAATTTTTAAGGTTTCTTTCTGTATTATTAGTTATATTTTATATTAATTACATTAGAAATGAGTAAACCAAACTATAAATATAACTAAAAGACGACTTTTAAAAAAAAGACTTATAATGTGCAAAAAATTAAAAATCAAACCACTGATGCATTGTGTTATATATTAATATAATACTCTAGACAATGATAAACTATTATTTAAAACTAATTTCTCAATTAAATGACACTGTGTAACAAAAAACTTTACCTCAGTCGCTAGTAGCGACATCTGGTGAGTGGAAGATTATTAGCCCTCCTTGTGCCGACATTGGACGTTGCCGCTATTCTGTAACTGACTGTGTTGCTTAACAGAGTGAAGACGCATTTTTTTAATGTCTGGAACCGCTATATCCATTTCCGATCCAACTTCAGCCCATAACCGTTTCGAAACCTCTCGATTATTGTAATTGTCTATTATAAACACAACTAATTAATTTGTCAATATCCATAGTCGTTTAGGTAGGTAGCAACACTGACAGAAAGAACAGAATAAAGACAGAATTATTAAACTAAATTATAAATACACTCAATTTGCACTGTAGACGCCGACAATCTGGCGAGAAATCCCAACAAGTTCGGACTCAACGGTTTATGAGCCGTTTTCATACGTTATCGGACGATGACGGTCGTGTTTGTGTACGCACTCTCTTTCTTTTACAAGTGTTTGATTCGATCGTCCGAGTTCGGCCGTCGTCGCCCGAACAAACTTCGGCCGATGACGGATTAGGTGCCGCTCGGTCGGCCCGATGGTCGGCGGTGTGTACCCCCGTCATCGGGTGTTGAGTTGGACGCAAAAAGAGAACGTAAAAGATCGGCTTTCTCATTTGCGGCATGGGCTAATGAGTCGTCATAAAACAAATTTCGGAATCCATAAATTTTAAAATTAAAAACTTATTATTATGGAATAAACAGTCATAAATATTTTTGGTTTATAAATGCCCTTTAAAATTTAGAGCGCGCCCTAGACACAGGTTGCGCAGACTTCATCTAATTTACAGATGTTAGTCATGCTCGCCGGTACGCTCATCGCTCATTTAGTTCACGATGATTCTCCTTTGTAGTAGGAGGATGATCCCATTAAAACAAAAATAAATAGTTAAAGTACATTCTGTAAATAATAGGAACAAGCAAAAGCTAGTAATAAGAGCTACTCAATTGGAATGAGTCCTTCATGAGACAGTGTATACGCTTTTACATGGAAATCTTGATTATGTATTAAAAAGTACATTGGTAATTGATAATAACTGTTAGGATTTGGGTGATCGCTACCACGTTGTTTGTAAATGTTTTAATATTAAATTGTACAACATATTATTTTCAAAATTAATATTAAAAAAAACGTCTCGCCGAGTTTTTGTTTGTTGTTCCCAGAACAATAGTTTTTTTTTCGAAGCATGAATTACTGTCAAGACGTATTTTGTAATCTATATCTAAAGCCGCCTCCACATGCTTGGTGTTTGCCACAAACAGCAAGAATAACCAAACACGTGTCAAACAACGACCACAATCACCCAACACAAACACGGCATCCACATGCTTGGCGAACGTTCCGGAAAATCGTACGAATATTCCGGATGCGCAAACATGGCGGACGACGAGGTCCTAGGACCTATTTTTATTTCAAAAAAGGCAAAATAAAATTAAACGAAAAAGAACATAAAATACACCAGTACCTAAATACACAATGGCACAATGTAGAATATAATAATAATAATAACCACTAGTAATTTCGCCCGCCACCCGAAAGCTCGCGCGTATTAGTGATTGCTAATTTGCATTTGGATATATCGCAAACACTTTTGTCAAACACCCTTTGATTTGTGCACAAAAACCGACACCGACACCGATCACTGGCAATCACAAACAAAAACAGGCAAACAACCATCCACACGTTCGTGTTTGTTGTTTGGTGTTCGCTTTTTGCCCTTGTTTGCCAAGCATCTGGAGGCGACTTTATATATTATAAAAATTAATATTTGTTATGATTATAAGCATAGTTGAACCCGGTAGGTGGCGCTGTTGTAGAATGCAGATAACACGCTAGTTAACGGTATTTAAAATGTAAAATATGAGTTGTTTATTGTTATAGGCGAAATCTATCAATACCAAAAACTGGAGATGGGTGGCAGCAGTGCGTGATGTACAATGCCAACTGGACACGCGTTTTGGAGACAATGGTTACACCCAACCTCAACACAGAGACTGTACCATGTCGGAATGGCTGGGAATTCGAACTGGGTGATATCCCGTACCATACAGTTGTTAGCGAGGTAAGAACTTATGACAAAATATTAATGCCCCATTCCTATATTTAAAAAACGTTTCGTTCCCCGTAACGATCAGTTTCATTACTTACGAGGTGCATGTAAAAATAATTTAACATTACAAACTATGCATTCAACAATTTAGAATGATAAAAAAATAAAAAAACTTTAAACGGTGCGTAAATAATTGAACTGGTATTTAATTATATAAGAGGGGTTTTCGTGCACTTAATAGGGAATTTTACACCATGTAAAAAAAATCAAAAAATATATACCTATTTATGATAGATTTAGTAAAAAGTAAACGAGAAATATTGATTTCTATTTATAAAAATGCATTATAAATTTTATATTTAAATTTTAAGAATATTTTTGCATCTGTGCCTCAAATCTGCTAGACGCTATGACGCTATCCGCCATATGCATAGATATAAGAAAAATAGGGGATATGGCATGTGGTCACGTGATCTGAAGTCAAGTGTTTTTCAAATATGGCGACGACTCCACCCACAAGAAATAGCGTTGTTTTTGTCGATATTTTCAGTATCGATTCTATATAAATTATAACGTATTGTCCATCTCGTAGGTATATATTAAATAAACAAATATTAGATCACTACACTATTGCATTGGGTTAATCCTGTAATAATAGTTGTATTGAGATGATAAATAAATAAATCTTACGTTCAACTCAGAATAGGAAAATAGGAAAGTTTTGAAACTGTAATTGCTTTAAGATATGGTGAAGCAATAGTCAATAGTGAGCGAAGAGACTAAGGAAAGAGCACATGATTGGAGCTTTAACTCCTTTCTTTTCAAAACACGTATACGACGTGCACCAGAATATTATACTGAGTTCGTGCAATGAGCTAACGTTTTTTCGTAACGACGGCAATCTACACATAAGCACACCATCCGTGCGTCCCTGGGTCGACGCATGCATTTTTTTTGTCCTCTGCAGAGATTAACGAAACCACTACTATAGGCAATGTATTAGGCTTCGTATGATTTTTTTGTCCAGCCCATGCTCTCTCACTACTAGGCTTCTGCCTAAGTCTATATGTCTCCCCTAAGTTTTTCCCGGTGGTTTTGTCCTGCACCACATCGAACCAGCCCCAACGGTATGCGTCCAGGTTGCGTGAATTATATCATATATATATATACTTTATAGCGGCTGGGAAGTTAGTTGCGAGCGCAAGTCCTGTACCTTCACGCTTCGCTTTACGTACTGTGATCTGAGACACTATCAAGTTTTCTTTCAACTATATCTGCACGGACTAGCACTCGCTCTTAACTTCCAAGCCGCCATAAAGATTCGACAACACCTTTCTTTCGTGGTAAGGTCGGTTACCAGTTCAAGTCACCATGAAAGTGCAGTAGACTGACCTGTATCTTGATTTATTTAAAGTTTGTGGAGCATGTGTTCTTTCATACATGGATACTAGCCGTCATCTCTCTTTTTTGATAATAAAGATTATTTATTTATTTATCTCAGTAATCTAATCGAGTTGAGCAGCCCCTTTCTATCCAAACCACCTTTCACACAATCCATTAATCATTTAATTATCCTAACGTATTCCTCAATCTTCAGCATCCCATGTTCATACCATATGACAACCAATTTCCATGCAACATTTCGATCAATAGGGGTGGCTGCGCCACTTCAGACTTCCACTTCCATACTAATTTCTCATTATATCCCATTTGTGTAACACCACAAAATATCAATTTTATAGTGTTTAGAACCTGCAAGTTGTAATGACTTCCACCAGTAGCGTAATTAGTGGTGGATACTGGAAGTAAACGAGAGAGTAAGGATTAAAAATAAATAAAATAACAATAATGTATACTGATTAAAAACACTTATTCGTGACGAAATAATATTATTTAGTCAGAAAATTTATTTTAGACACATGAACCAAATCACCCTTAAGCCGAACTACATTCATACTATATATATGTGCAATTTATTGCTTATCCTCTTCTTCTTATATCAATGGCCATATGAGATACCGCAGTGACGTCACTGGTTATGAGAACTAGCTAATGTGCTGTGTTATTTCGAAATTTTCCAAGTTATTACGATTGTTGAGTTTTATTCCGAATTTAATTTGAATTCATTTAACAGAATCCATAATCTTATATTGTGTGTGTAATTTTCCACGTCATTTTCCAGCTAAAACATGCAATAATGTTTATTACATTTAAAATCAAAGCAAGTTTATTACTTCGCTTTTAGCACTAATGTTATGATATTATAATATAAGCTTAGATGATAAAAACTTTTTGCTATATTTTTTTGTACAAACTGTGTCATTATTCCCATATAATAGAAGAAAACACGAATGAAGTAAAACCACAGAGCAAATACAAAGAGGAGATGTTGTAATTAGATTTCACTATGTAACGACGCGTGACAATTTGCGGTGTGGGGGGATGTTAAGCTCTGCCCACTTTACTATCTACATCTACCGATAAATAGTAAAAGTATTCCAATCGTTCCATATCGATGTTGCAATGTAGTTTACCTACCTTGACGATAGATGGCGGCCTGTTCACAAAATGATTAATTATATAAAAACTATAAAAATAATATTTTGGCGATTAAAAGTTCTTTAGGACTGAATGCAAAACAAATTTCAACACTTTCGTATGATTATTTTACCAATACTCAGCACTACGTAATTTTATATTTTTAGTTCCCATGACACAAAGTGTCACCATCTAGTATCAAATATATTTAATTACATTTGCAAGCCGACGCAGATATTTTTCTAGAACCTTTTTATTAAATTAAGCATAAAATTACTTACAAATGAAATGTGATGCCGTCCATAGCATCAGAGCGTCGATTTGTGTAGGTTTTACACTACATCCTTTTCTTCTTAATTCTACGAAAATACACTGATTTGCGATTTTCGACACATAAGCGCACAGGACGAACGCTGACAGTATACTAAATAAAGGCACGCCCACTGTCATGACGTCAGGACCTAGTTAGAATCACAGTGCACAGTTGCTTATGCCATCTCCTCTTTGTATTTGCTTCGTGAGTTAAACACTGCACCGAACTTGCAAGGGCTGTCAAAATGGCTCACAAAGGGCGGGTCAGACGAGCGATTAACCTAATTTATTACAAAATTTGACTTGCAATAGGTCATGCACCTATCATGTCATGAATTTTGTTTTGTATAAACGATAGTTAAATATAAGTCATACTTATATCAAAGTGATCTTCACAGAAGACGTTTTACGTAGTAAAGTCATGCTGAAGCTATATTAGTAGTATAGTTGTAGCACGAATGGGTCGGCTCGACCGGGGAAGGACCATGCTCTCACAGAATACCAACGTAAAATAACAGTTTAATGCTGCTGTGTTTCGTATGGTGAGTGTAGAGAACCGGAGACCCTTTTTACTGGTAGCGAGGCATTCAATCTTAGTCCTCACGGGTGACAACGCATCTGCATTTTGATTCGTAATTGAGGATAAACGTAGATGTCTATGGGCCACAGGACCACTTACCATCAGGTGGACTGTGTGCTCGTTTGTCACCCTTATCCTATAAAAAAAAAGTATAGATTAGATTTTGTAGACAATGCCTTCGGGTCTCTTCTTGCTAGTTTTAACCAAGTATTTCTCATATTTAAATCAGTTGGCGCTTGAATCCATAACTTCCTCGGCGTTAATATGCTCGTATTTTTGCATTCAGACACAACACAACAATGATATAGATGATAACTCATTACTAAACATCCAAAAGTATCTTATTCCTTTGCAAAATCGGCAAAATTCTAGGGCAGTGACGTCACGAGTTAAACAGCATGGCGGCTACCGTTTTCACGCGAAAATTTAAAACGATAGATTAAAAGTAATATTTTTATGGCACTATTCGGTTTTAAAAAAATTGTATAAAAATTAAAATGGTTTCATTATATATTATATAGGATTCATTTAAAACACTTTTTGAAAATGGGTGTAATACTTTATTTACTGCAAAGCGGTTTGAGACAGTGTCAGTTAAGTTTAGAAAAGGGCACTGACCGCGTATATTTAACCAGATCGGACTACTTTCGACGAACCCAAATTATTTTACGTTTTTCTGCCGCCAAATGGTAGTGCTTGCACTGCTGTGTTTCGCCCTCAAGAGTATGGAGAGCCAGTACAGGTACAGACTGTGAAACAATCTTTTTTTTAAGGTTGCTGCACGTGTCCATAGGTTCCCTTCTGGTGGACTCTTTAGTTCGTTTGTCAATTCTGCCTATTATAAAAAAAACTACACTCTTATAATTTTGCATGTCTAATAAGACCTTTTCAATACCTATAAATACCATAAGAGACCTATTATATTCGAGTTTGTTGTTATATTGACTGATTCACTCACTCATCGCAAACCTGGGGGTAATCCGTATAGGTGAGATGACATCCATTACAGTCTAAAAAGTTCACTACAGAACGTAGGCCTTCCCCATAGATTGCATCAAAGTACCCTCTGTATTTCGACGGAGAATAATCTTAAATCTATAAATTATCGATATTCAGTGTCTACAAAGTTAGTGGTGGTAGTTTGGTACCAAACCCATTTTCGAGCAGTTCGTGGCTGTCGACTTCGCCGACAAAAGAGTTGAAATCTGAACGGGTGCCAAGCTCCATAGCAGTCACAAATCTTAAGTGCGTAGTCGCTCTGCTCGGGAATTGAGAAATAGGTATTTGAAGAAACTATTGCCGTCGCGCTATATATGGTCTCCTTCCGTAGAGTGCGATAGGGACAACTGCAGCTCAGAACGATTTTACCTACAAAAACCATGGCCTATCGACGTTTCGTATTCCCCTGTTTTCTCCTCGAAAACTAATCAGATTAAATTATTTTTGGTATCAAAATTTAAAGGAAGAATAGATATAAGCTCCTATAAAAATAAAATATTAAAAACTTTGGTAGTTGTCTGATTAAGGAGGTAAAGGTTTTTGGAAAGTCATACTTCTTTTTGTAATATTTTTTTGGAAAAAAATAATTGACAGAGTCATGCCTTCAATATATCTAGATTTTTATAAACAAAAATGATTACTAGAGGTATTATCTAGGACTCTTGATAGAGAGCAAAGACATTTAAGTAGTAGTAGTAATAGACCGGACATCAGCAGCAAAATTGTCGTCTGTAACTTATGTCCTATAGGATATATCTCCGTTAGTCTTAGTGACATCGTCATAAAGTCAAGACGCATTCTTTTCATATCTTTAAAAAATATTTTTATAGAGAATATGCCCGGTTGTGCATTAAGATATTGTAAGTCACGATATGGAGCAAAAAATGAACGTGATTTTGGTTTTTTATCGTAAGTATAACGTATATTTACCGAATAATCTTTAAATTTTATTATTTCTAGTAGATTTTTCTAGAAAATTTATTTTTATTGTACTAAACGCCCTCTGTTATCCTGTAGCGTCACTATTTATTTAAAGTTAGTGATTGACGACGTTTATCGATTGGGGTTATCGATAAAAATATTATACAGGATGCCGATTTAATCATTTACAATATTTAAGGAGGTAAAACAGTCAAAGATACTGTACCCATACCAACAAAAATGAGTAGCATATACCAACTATGCTAAGTGGCCTACTTTATGTGGAAGGGTGGGAAAATATTTTTAGGCATGATGATGAGATTTTCTGTGTTGCTTATGAACATGCTGAGGATACTTGCTGTGTTGATGTTTAGCAATACAGCAAGTCTTCTCTTTTACATACCGGGCGTCATTGTCTGGTGGTATTCAAGGACAAAATCATTATAAATCCTGGCTTACAGTGATAGGAGAGTGCTATAGGCTTGTGACATTAAAAAAATTGTACTGTTAAAGATATTATATACAAGAAGTTGTAGGTTAAGCTTGAGTTAGGAAATAAGGTAAAAACTTAATATAACAATTTTTATTGATGTGGGTAGCGTCTTTTAAGTAGTGCAGCTGATGAAATTGACAAAATAATATAAAAAGAGAGGAAGACGTCTCCATACATTCTTGGGCCCAAGTGTTAACAAGATGAAAGTACCATTTGAAAGCATATATATAAACAATTAATAGCCGAAAAGATATGTCAATCTAGAAGATGAGTTATTGTAGAATACGTAAAATAGAGATTATCTATTACCTACATTGTAACAGGTGATTTTTCACTGTTATTACATTCTAACAGATTATTTTTCACTATAATTACTTAAAGATATAAAAGCAGGATCAGTATAAAATAGAGGCATAAAAAGTTAAAGTGATTTTTTTCGTGTGATGGAAGTCATGATAAATAGATTTATACAATGAAACAATCATTTTACTCCCTTTTATTATATTTTAAAGCATTTCAAGCTTAGTAACCTTCAACAACATTATCGATACTTTGGTATCGAAAGGGTAACATTCCTAAAACAGTCAAATGTCACCTTTGTAGAACGCTCCATAGAGTATGGTAATATTTAGAAAGGACCCTCAGAACCTAAGAGTATATATATGATAACAACGTTTATAGTATGTGCCATATCGATTGAGAAAAACGGACAATGACCTCAGATATGAGCCGAGTGTCAAAAGGCGTAACTTACAAAATCTCAATTTAGATGTGATAACAATATTTAAATATTGATATTATTCCCACTTCTAGGTCAGCACATATGTTTTGTTTTTTTGTTTCTTAAATAATATTGTCTGTGGTTCCTATAAACATAGTAAAATCTTACGGTACATCGCGAAAAATGTGTTATATTTTATATTTCAATTTATGGTAAGTAACGCAGCAATTCATTTAATAACAGTTTCATATTAAAAAAATATTTGAAGCAATATAATCACCATATTGAGCTTTTGCAAATTCATCCCTTTAAAATAAACAAAACGCGCGTTACGTCAGTTCGTTCTAAAAGAAACGTGACAATGGCAGCCAGAGATGCGTCACCTTTTTTGGGCCGGTCCGCCATTTTGTTTTCATTCGTGTTCGGATAGCGCTTGCGTGTGTACGTCTCGGGTAATTCATAGCATTCATTGCATTGTTTTAGTTGAGTTTTTACTGTTAAATTTGTTATATCGTTAAGTTTTTGTTTTTTGAATCTGTTATATTAGTTTTACTGTGACGGTCGTTACTAAATCGACATGAGTTCAGGAGAATTTGGTGAAGGACCCGGTCCTTCAACATCAAGTGGAAAGAGACGTCGCCGACCCATAATAAACGTAGCAGGTACGTACAAATAGGTACAAATGCGACGACGTAGCCTTTCTATTTCTTAAAGCGCTCTTTTTATGTGACCATGTGGTATTTATTTTCTAAAACAATATGTATTTATGTGATGTAGTACTATGGTAGTATATTTTTGTCATTTATTTACAGGCCCATCTTCTGGAGCACCTTTAACGTCACCAGTAAAAAAGAGAAAACCTACCACTTTGTCGGTCGGGGAACAAGAGATTATCATTAATGTATACAAATATGTCAAAAACACCTGGCCCGAAGACGTGTATCCTTCAAACGTTAATATGGTAGAAAAGGTTTCGGAGATCTCAGGAGTCAGCAAGAGCACTATATATCGCGTATTAAGCGTGTATAGAGATTCCCATAAAATACCAGAAAAGGGAATAATTAATAAAAGAAAAAAGTCTGTAATTGACAAGTTGGACGATTTTGATAAATCGGCTATAAGAGCGAAAGTGCATCAGTTCTTTCTTGCAGGAGAATTACCGACTTTAGACAAAATTTTGCTCAGTATAAATCAAGATGACCAGTTGCCAAACTTGAGCAAAACTTCCCTGCGACGTGTGTTGCGCCATTTAAAATTCAAATATATAAAGAGAAACAGAAAAAGTGGTCTAATAGATCGCCCAGAGATAGTTCTGTGGCGTACCAGATATTTGAGAGAAATACAAATATTAAGAAACGAGGGACGTAACATTTTTTACCTTGACGAAACATGGATTAACGCAGGTCATACTATGGGAAAGGTATGGGAAGACACCACAATTGAATCTTCTCGTCAATCACGGTTAGAAGGCTACTCTACTGGCGCGAAAGCCCCTTCGGGTAAAGGAAAGCGATTAATAGTTGTACACGTTGGCAATGAAAATGGCTTTTTGGAGGGATGTGATTGGGTATTTGAATCATCATCTACTGGTGACTACCATGAGAGTATGGACGCTCTCCATTTCGAGGACTGGTTTAGAAAAGTAATAGAAAAACTGCAAAGCGGCGATGTCATAGTTATGGATAACGCTAGTTACCACTCCAGACGTTTAGAAAAAACCCCAACAATGTCTTGGCGGAAACAAAATATGCAGGAATGGCTAGAATCTAAACAGATCGCATACGTGCCCTCGGACACAAAGACCCACTTAATGGAAAAAATAAAGGCAGTTAAAGATAACTATCGAAGTTACGTCACCGACGAGATGGCAAAAGAAAAAAGCATCACAGTGGTAAGGTTACCTCCTTATCACTGTGAGCTTAACCCCATTGAACTTGTGTGGGCAGATGTGAAAGGGTACGTTGCACGAAAAAATACAACTTTCAAGTTAAAAGATGTTAAAAATTTACTTAAAGATGGTTTAACTCAAATCACGCCAGATAAATGGAAAAACTGTGTTCAGCATGTCCTTAAGGTTGAACAAAAAATGCGTGGCATGGATGATAGAATTGACCAAACTGCAGATCGCTTTATAATTAATGTTACAGATAGTTCATCAAGTGAAGATACGAGTGATGATTGCACCGAATAAAAATAAAGTTCTTATATAATATTAAAAATAAAGTTTTATCTTTTGCATAAGTACGTACTTATTCGGTGTCGTTATCACTCGAATCTTTATATGTGTTATAAATTAATGTTTTTTGTTGTTAAATGAATAAAGTACTTTATAACAATAGATGATTTTTCTTCTACAGCGATCTTTCACATAACTTTTTAATAATAGTTAATAAATATATATTATATCAATCATTATAAAAAAATCATTATAAATAAAGAAAGTACTACATATAAAATGTGCCTATATATTGAAGGTTTGTAACCCCTGGTTAAACGACCGAAAGGTCATTGTCCGTTTTTCTCAATCGATTTGGCACATACTATAGTCAGAACCATAGTTAAGAGTGCTCAGAACAATTATTTTTTAAATGTTATTTATATGAATTATAAAACTAATATTTTATTAGAATTAGTTTTGTTACTAAATTACGCTTCTCTAAATTAACAGAATTTACTTTAAATGACGAGTTTCCGTCGTTATGCCCTACGCGTCGCGTTTACGTCACATACTTTAGTGTTATTTCCTTCGCCGCGTGAGTGTAAGAGGCAACTACAAATTTATAAAATATTAAGTGGGTACAATAGAAATTTTTGTTAGTTTTTATATAAAGGGTAAGTAATGACACTGTCTTTAAAAGTTAATTCCTTATATTTTGCTTCGTAACAATTTTATATACTTTATAAAATTTCCATTTCAAATACTGTGTCGTTCACGTATCACTATATTTAATAGACAGAATGAACTGAAAATTAAATACAAGGAGTGAATGATCACTATAAATTTTGTGTAATTAACACAAATTTTCATATTCCACAAAGTTTTAAAATTACGTTTTATGTTATAATTTCGATATAATATAATGAACATTATGGCGAAGTTGTTTTCAACAATAATTAAAAATTTTGTTCAACCAACTTCAATATAAATTATTAAGAATAACGAATAAAAATTTATATGGAACCACATGTGAAGCACCAACTTTCAAATAAAAAAGAATCATCGAAATCAGTTCACACAGAAGGAAGTTATGAGTTAACACACATAAAAAAAACTTAGAGTCGACTTGAGTACCTCCTCCTGTTTGAAGTCAGTAGAAAAATGGCGTTGGTCAAAGATTTCATAATAAAGTAAATACCTATGATTAATTTTTTTTTTTGAGGCTCTTACTGAGTATATCAATATAATCTTTGTATATAAAAATTACGTGTCACATTGTTTGTCCGCGATGAACTCCTAAACTACTGAACTGATTTCAATGAAATTTTGCACACTGTGTGCAGTTTGGTCCAACTTGAGAGATATGATAGTTTTTATCCCGATAAGTGACCCTCAATATTTTTTATTACGAATTTAATAATTTTTATAGGACACAGGATCATCCGAGAGGGCCGAACAACGTCTGCCTGGCCAGCTAGTAATATTATATATTTCTTTTCTTTATGAAAATTGAGTGTTTCTATATCTTTGTTTCTTTCTTCACAGTATTTATTTGATTTTAACATTTGACGATTCGTTAGATTTGCTTTAGTTGTAGAAGTGACATATGATCTTTTTTTCTTTTCAGTGGAATTGTTTGGTTTTGTTATTTATTACTGTTCTAACCATTGAACTTGTGTACGCAATTTTTGTTTAATAAATTGTTTGATGTTTGATGACTTTTTTTGACTCACAAAAATATTGTTTCAAATAATAAAATTAATCCCTCCCTCTCCTTACAATTTCCTTCCACTGCTGGTCATGGGCCATGGAAATAAAGGGGAGCACAGAATTTTGCTGCCACAAATATCACCTACCTTTGCAACCCTGCCCTAAACATCGCACGGAGTATCCGCATTTCACTGAGATTAAATTTAGAAAAAATGTTTGCCTTTTTCCTCCAACATTTTTTTCTTAACACTATTACAACAAACACCGTTACATCCTAAAAAAAATCCACTGAACATAGGCCTCCACTATATTCCTCATAGAGGGTATACTTGTCATAGTTGCCACGTTCTGTTCCACGGTACACGTACCTTGTTACTGTTACACAGTATCAAGGTACGTGTACCGTGGAACTGAACAGTGCATCAGTCTCCTCTTACGAAACCCACGGAATGATATGAATATTCATACACCGCCACTACACAGTAATTGGTAATTTCTCGAAACATTTCATTTATCGACAAATCGTCTTGCAATCGTCGTTACTCTAGCGCTCACTTGACCTTCATACAAATAATTCGATATTTTAATTATTAATATTTTTTAAATTTTTGGATAAGAACATAGTAATGACTCTAAGTTATATTTACCATCTTTAAAAAAAATTGTCTTTGGCCTGACCTACTATACTCTTAGGCTTGACCATAGTTCTGACTAAGTATGTCCAAAAAATGTCAAGTTCTAAGAGGTTAAGCGTCACCTACTGGGGAATAGCTAAAATGTTGTCTTAATAAATGATAGTGTAGTTTTGCTATTTTTAGCTAGAGGGCATCACACACGCACGAGCTTAAAGTTTTTGTATAGAAATTTCTCCAATGCCCGCTCTATAGTATATATATATTTTAAATCTCTTTGATAGAGAGTAATTGTGTTCTGTGATCTAGGAAGAGAATAGAGGTACGCTCTTAAGAGTGTACAATGTTCTTTAATTGACTTAAAAGAAAATTTAGTTTCGTTCTTTGATATTAAATTTAATTATTTTTAACGTTAGGAATACGTATAACGTATATTTAATAGAAAGTTTTTTTAGTTTTTAGAAAAGTAAAATTAAAAGGTGAAGTTATAAATATAAAAGCTTTTATTATTTTGTATAATAGCGCGGATGGGTCTGCGAATATTCCGGATATATTCCTCTGGCGCAGACCGTGTTCTTCGTGGGCGCCTTGGCTGGAGGCATAATCTTCGGTTGGATGGCCGACAAGTTCGGTAGAGTGCCTGCCTTGGTTGGTAAGATTTTTATTTATAACTAAGTAAAAATCACAATAGTCCAACTTATAAAAAAAAATGTTAAAAATCGATTTTGCATCAAGACTATAAGAGGGACAAGATAGATTTTTTTGTGCAACATTGCAAACCAAAAAATTATTCGAAACTTTTATGTTTTTCGAATAAAATGTAGTCTAGATCACTCGTGGCATTTCTTCGTGAAGTTTAATCACAATCGGTGATGTATGACAATTGAAACCAAAAACTATCGGGAAATAATATCAACTTTTGTTTGCCCTTTCTCGTAACAAAATATTTAATAAGCTGTTGTCTAATCAGCTACAAAATTTCAAAGTGTGAGTTTGCTGAAATTTTGTGTGATATTGCGCATTTAATTTCCTTGAAGCTATACTTTGGCTTAATTTTTTTCATATTCATCATCATCATTACAGCCCTTCACAAGTCCACTGCTGGACATAGGCCTCCCTTAAGGAATGCCACAAAGCAAGGTCCTGAGCCACCTAAATCCATCGACTTTCCGCATCTCTTACCAGATCGTCACTCCATATAATGGGCGGCTGCCCCGCCCTACACTTCGATAAGCGGCTGCTGTTTGGGAACCTTTCTTATCCATCGGCTGTCGGTTCTTCGAGCTATATAGCCCGCTCATTGTCATAATTAAGTTAGTTATTTTTTACCGTATCCATCCGTGGGTGCCGTAAGAAAACAAACCATAAGATGAGCAGCAATAACTAGAAAATAAAAAACTGCGGTGGCAGCCCGCTGCGTGACAACTATGGTAAATACAGAGGACGCCATAGATAATATACTATATAGGTCACAGGACACACACATTTCTGCGCTCCAGACCGCTTATAAATGTTTGAATTTCGAATTTTATATTTTTTATAACATAAACTTTTATATTGATTAAATAATTTATGGCGGGTAGTCGCGTGTAAATTGTTTTTTAAACGAGGTTATTCGTTCGTTCAAAAGTTCGTAACCATAGCAAAAATGAAATTACCGCGAAAAGATTTTGCATTGCTCGTCTTCAAAATAGCTATTAGGAGGGAATCGCCCTATTTGAACACCGTGAAACGTTGGTACGCAGAATTTGATCGTGGCCGTGTTTCTCTCCATGATGAAACTCGTGAAGGTCGACCCTCAACTGCTATCACTGAGGAAAATGTGGCTACTTTCAGTCGACTAATTGAAGAAAACCGGTGCATCGCCTATGAGGAAATTCGAGGACATATGTCTATTGGTATGAGCCATATTAAAAAAAATACGTCAACATTTTAAAAATATTAAACTTTGTTGCCGCTGGATTCCTCATGAACTCACCCCAAAACAAAAACGAGCTGGGGTTGATTGTTGTAAAAAAATATGATCACGGACATTCAAATGCTGTGAATGACATTGTGACAGGAAATGAAACATGGATAATATATTGTTACATTACGGAAAGAAAGTAACAGTCTTTTGTAAGAATGTTCGACAGCAAACTAACAAAATTGAAGCAGGCAAGAAGCGTGGACATAAAAAAGGATTGCGTTTATTCCTCCAGACGGGTCCTGTCAGCACGATCCCACTTGATGAAGAAAATACAGTTAATGTTGAGTCGTATACCACCATTTATATTGCCCAGTGTCTTTAAAAAGTTAGGGGAAAACGACCAAGAAGTTGCACTCTATTGCACCATTGCATCAAATCAATCAATTGCATAATGTCTATCTAATCATAGACATTGTCGGCCCTTTTTTGTAATATCTGATCGTTTATCTGATCGACTGCATCATATAAATAAAATTGAGTGTCTGTCCATAATATTGAATTAACTGGCTTCTGTTAAGGTTAATGGGGTATTTGCATGTTATAAAGACACAAATAACTACTTTTAATTTTTTTGTCTGTCTGAGAGTATTTTTTTAAATAAATAGGGTGACAAATGAGCACACAGTCCATCTGATGGTAAGTGGCTGCTGAGGCACAAATACATCTACATCTATCCTCGCCTGCGAATCAAAATGCAGATGTGTTGTCAGTCTTGAGGACTAAGATGGAATGCCTCTTCTCTAGTAAAAAGGGTCTCCGGTTATCTACACTCACCATACGTAACACAGCAGCATTAAGCTGCTATTTTGCGCTGGTATTCTGTGAGAACGTGGTCCTTCCCGGTCGAGCCGAGCCATTCGTGCTACAACTATATTATTAATATAGCTGCAGCATGGCTCTACCACGTAAATAAGCAAGGTGTATATATACTCTAAGGTTTGTCTCACAATTAGATGAACCGATCATGATGAAACTTTACAAACAGATAGGGAGCAATGCCAGGCGGGATCTAAGCACAGAGGCGTAGCGTGGAGTAATATAGACGTAGGCGAAGACGCATCAGCGAGGTCCCTTTTCTTTCATTCCCAAGATCTACCCAATAGATCTTTAAATATGCTTTGACACGATATACGTACTCATAGCTATTAATTCCTGATAGGTCTCGTATAGGTGCCGTGTAGTGGCGGTCAAGAATATCCACTACCCGATATCCTCCCGTGGGTGTCGTAAAAGGCGACAAAGGGAAACAGGCGGGAGATGGGCAGCAGCATCTTCCTGATAATAGCCAAAATTACAATAAAAAAACTGCGCTTGCCAACCCGCTCGCCAAGCGTGGCAACTATGGCAAATACCCCCCAATGACGAGAGTAACAAAGAGACGGCCCCCAGTCCCCGGCGGCCCCGCTATTCCTGGCTAAGGTGGCGACCATGGTAACGGCGGGGCAGGGGGTGCTAAGAATCTCCGATGGAGGTTCGGTTGCCACCTACGACGACTCGACCTGGCAACGTACAATGCACGCACCCTGAGGACTGACGAGAAGATCGTGGAGCTGGAAGAAGAGATAGACAAATTGCGCTGGCATATTATAGGATTATCCGAAGTCCGAAGAGAGGGCGAGGACACGGTAATCCTCGAATCCGGCAACTTGCTCTATCACCGGGAGGGCGACCATCTGTCCCAAGGAGGTGTCGGATTTATCGTCCACAAGTCTCTCGTTAACAACGTTGTAAAGATCGGGAGTGTGTCGACGAGGGTTGCGTACCTTATACTCAGAATCACCAAACGGTATTCGCTGAAGGTCATACAGGTTTACGCACCAACCTCGGCACACCCCGATGAGGAGGTGGAGGAAATGTATGAGGATATCTCTAGAGATATCCTCATACATTTCCTCCACCTCCTCTATTAACTGGCTCTAGAGCCATGCATTCCTCCAAAACCCAATATACGGTGTTAATGGGAGACTTCAATGTAAGACTTCAATGCAAAACTAGGCACAAGAGAGAACGGTGAGCTGAAGGTAGGGAAATTTGGAATTGGGCAACGGAACCCAAGGGGCCAGCAGCTGGCCGACTTCATGGAGAAAGAGGGACTCTTTATGATGTACTCTTTCTTCAAGAAGTGGCCCCACAGGAAGTGGACCTGGTCGAGCCCCGACGGTTCGACAAAAAATGAGATTGACTTCATTATGACGACCAGACGACAACTGTTCAGTGATGTCTCAGTGATCGCGAGGGTGAAAACCGGCAGCGATCACCAAATGATTAGAGGCACACTGAACCTAAATGTTAAGTTGGAGAGGTCTCGTCTGATGAAGTCAACGCTCCGTCCCCCTCGTGCTCTAATCCCGCTAAAGTCCCAAAACCTTTCAGCTCGAGTTACAAAACCGTTTTCAGTGCCTAGAAGACTGCAATGAAGTGGACGATATGAATGACAAGCTCGTGGAAACTGTCCATGCGGTCGGAGCTAAGTTCTGCAAGACCCGCCGCAGAAGAACACAAAAACTCTCCGATCACACTCTTAATCTCATGGCTGTTAGACAGGATATGAGGCTACATTCTTCAACAGATTTGACAGCATACAGGCAACTGAACAGACAGATCTCCAAATGCATGCGGCGGTACTTACGCAACTTCAATACAGCTCATATTGAAGAAGCGATCGAGCGGAACCAAGGCTCCAAAGTCTTTGCCAGAGATCTGTCTGCCAGAAAGAGCCAACTGTCAAAGCTGAAGACCGAGTGTGGCAGCATCGTTTCCGGGGCACCTGAGATTTTGAGTGAGATTGAGAGGTTCTATGGGCAGCTGTACACGTCATCGTTGGAGCCACACGCAAGTGTGAGTAACGATCCAAGAGCGAGTCTTATCCGACACTATTCCGAAGATATCCCGGACGTCAGTCTGAGCGAGATTAGAATGGCTCTCCAGCACCTTAAAAACGGCAAGACCCCAGGCGAGGATGGAATTACAGCGGAGTTTCTGAAAGCGGATGGAAGACCGGTACTTGAGAAGCTCTTTAATTCCGTCCTCCATGGTGGCATTACACCGGAGGCGTGGAGCAGAAGTGCGGTGGTCTTGTTCTTCAAGAAAGGTGACAACGCTCTTTTGAAGAACTACAGACCAATTTCCCTTCTGAGCCGCGTCTACGTGCTGTTTTCGAGAGTCATTACGAATCGTCTCGTGCGCTGACTTGACGACTTCCAGCCTCTCGAACAAGCCGGTTTCCGAAAGGGCTTTAGCACCATAGACCACATACATACCCTACGGCAAATTGTACAGAAGTCCAAAGAGTACAATTTGCCACTATGTCTGGCGTATGTGGACTATGAGAAAGCCTTTGATTCCGTCGAAATTTGAGCGGTGCTGCAGTCCCTTCAGCGGTGCCAAGTTGACTGTCGGTATATCGAAGTGCTGAAGTGTTTGTACAGTAGAGCTACGATGGCTATCCGAGTACAGAACCAGAGTACGAAACCTATCCAATTGCAGAGAGGTGTAAGACAGGGTGATGTTATATCCCCGAAACTCTTCACCGCTGCATTGGAAGACGTTTTCAAGCTTCTGGACTGGAAAGGATATGGTATTAACATCAATGGCGAGTACATCACTCACCTTCGATTTGCCGACGATATAGTCCTTATGGCAGAATCGCTGGAGGACCTAAGCACTATGCTCAATGACCTCAATAGTGTCTCCCAACGGATAGGTCTTAAGATGAACATGGACAAAACAAAGATTATGTTTAATGTTCATGTCACACCTATGCCGGTAGTTGTTGGGAGCACTAAGCTCGAAGTTGTTGACGAGTATGTTTACCTGGGACAAATAGTGCGACTAGGTAAGTCCAACTTCTTCCGAGAGGTCAATCGACGGATTCAACTCGGCTGGGCAGCGTTCGGGAAGCTACGACACATCTTCTCGTCAGACATACCTCAAAACCTTAAAACGAAATTGTACAACTAGTGC
Organism: Parnassius glacialis; assembly: GCA_033319125.1. NCBI lineage: Eukaryota > Metazoa > Arthropoda > Insecta > Lepidoptera > Papilionidae > Parnassius > Parnassius glacialis. The sequence continues at coordinate 51,227,217 of JAVANC010000001.1, read as the reverse complement.
GTGTTGCCAGTGATGACTTACGGAACTGAGACGTGGTCCTTCACTGCTGGCCGTATGAGGAAGCTCAAGGTCGCTCAGCGAGCTATGGAGAGGGCTATGCTCGGAGTTTCTCTGCGTGATAAACTTAGGAATAAGGATATCCGCAGTAGAACCAGAGTAACCGACATAGCCCAACGGATTAGTAAGCTGAAGTGGCAGTGGGCCGGCCATGTAACTCGAAGAACCGACAACCGATGGGGAAGAAAGGTTCTCGAGTGGCAGCCTCGTACCGGTAGGCGAAGTGTAGGGCGTGACGAGATGGAGTGACGACCTGGTATGACATGCAGGAAGTCGATGGATGCAGGTGGCTCAGGACCGTGCTTTGTGGCATTCTTTGGGGGAGGCCTATGTTCAGCAGTGGACTTGTGAAGGGCTGTAATGATGATGATTATGAGGTATCGTATTCTGCCAATCCAATGGTCGCTGTCTTTGAAGGTGGTTACAACGGCCTCGCAGTCGCACTTAAGGCCGGCCACACACATACGGAATCCCGTTTTGCCCGCAAATTTTCGAATGGAAAACTACTGTACGTGTGTGACGGGTCATATATTTTATAAGAACTTGCTGCGTTCGGAATCTTGAATCGGAATATCGAAACGGAATTCCGTATGTATGTGGCGGGCCTAAGAGGGGCTTCTTGCGAGGCCCCAAACCAAAGACATTTAAGTAGTTAGTATATATATATATATATGTATATATATATATATATATATATATATATATATATATATATTTTAAATCTCTTTGCCCCAAACAAACACGCTTTTAAAGAATCATGCCCACTTTCCATACATTTAAAAACCTGATAGTGAAAGTTGATGTATAATTATAAAATATAGTAGAAAAACTACATGTAAGCTTAGAAAATAACGTCATATAGTCATTTTTACGATTTAAACGCTACGAATCCCAAAAAATACTGATGTCACATTTTAGGTTAGGATTTGTCGTAACCAAATAGGTAATAAAGAAATAAATGTGCTATAACTTATTATTAACGCTCGAAGTTAAGATAGCAATACTTATCTAGTTATGGTCTAAAACGTCTTTTTTACTTTGTGAATTTCTTGAAACCAACTGCCCCTAAGTCACCACTTACTCTCGATGATTGTCACCATAAATTGAGTATCTAGTTCTATCTGCTATTTATTCAGCACACATAAATATTTACTAACTACATTTAGTTCATCTTGTATTGTTAAAATGATCACTTATCAACCAAACACATTTCATTAGCCTATGGTACATACTTACATACATACCTGATGAACAAAATGGGATAAACAAATAAAACACCATGTTAAAGTGGCATGGTTTATTAATTATCATCATTTTCACTTAAATCTCTCACCACTACGTCATCCAGAAATTCTGCTGGATCAGAAATATTTTCTTGATACTATATAGGGTTGTAAAAAGAAGTAACACAAACAAAATGGCATAGTACACAACGAGACGCAAACCCAACAACGAAGAACTGCGCCGATGCCAATTGCAGTACTGTCAAATATCAAAAAAAATTCGTTTCATTCGTCCGCACTCGATGACATACTGAATGATTAATTTATTTTATTATTATATTATTTTATATTAATATGTACTATATAAATACAAATAAATAAATACTTACTGATTAAATGAAACATAAAATAATGTATAAAACTCAGAAACAAAGTTAAATAAAGTAAAGCAGCAGTGTATAAAATGGAACGTCCTAGAAAAAGGATAGTAGAGATGCGTTCAAATATATAATACGTTTACCGTGGACGTAGAATAAGCTTATAGAAATATGTAAAAATATTTTTTTCCTGCGTTTCTTTTAACATTGTGATAAGCGTAATTAATTTACAATTCAATTAGCTGAATTTTAAGATTTATTTCATTTCTATACATTGTCAGGTAAAAAATGGGCATTGTTCTTTATAACGTTCTTTATCGAGGGTAAAAGTGAACAAATTAATTCGTCATCTGTGGTAAAGTCTGTACTCGCGAGGCCGTGGGCGGTGGCCACGGCCTCGCACGTAAACGGCTACGCACACTACACACACTATACGCCACTGGCTAGGTTATTTTTTTTGGTGGATAAACGTAAAATTAAAACATAAATTACGGTCTCTGCTTATCTTAAACCTAAATAACACCACATTAATAGATCCTATCCAGGCGAAGCTAGGGCCGGTCGCTAGTTTACAATACATATAGCGTAACCTTGTCAAGTCGACAGTAAAGCCCAAGACCTCTCTCGCTTCGTGTTCGAGGTGTGCAAATAAAACAAATGTTAACAAGATTATACAGTATAATCACATGAGTAAAGAAACCGACAGTTTCTTTACTCGTGTGATATTATAATAGCCAAAGCAACCCATTCGTATTCCCTTATGTAACGTTTATGGGGCCACCATCGGCCATGATGGAAGAATTCTAGCGATCACGATCTTGTAGAGAGCACAATCGCCTATAACTGCCCATGATCGGTAAGAATCTAGCGTAATGGACGCTGTGTCGGTTTTCGGACAAAATTCAAAGGAAGTTCGGCCATGATCGCGCGAGCGTCTACATGATCGCCGAAAGCCGATGCTCTATAAACTTACCTTGTTCTATTTCGGTGTATAGTTAACATACACCGAAATAGAACAAGTTAAAATAGAACACTCTGTTATGGTTCTGCATTTCAATAATAGTTATATTATAAACTAATTAAATAAATAACGGCAGCTGCTACTGCTTCAACGTCCATCTCGGACGGATGACAATACAAATATGTAGGATGCACGATTGTGTGGGCAGCCGCGCAATGATTGTGACAATCATGCTCCATTCTGTGGTTGTCAATCATGGCCGATGGTGTATACAAAGAGAATATAATCACTACGTTTAGGTGTATAGGCGAGGTTATTTTTTTTATGACTGGCTTTACGGCTCTGGGTTCTAGCCCTTCTGAGTCACCTGAGACGATATTATAAACGGCATTTAACTTTCCACCGTTGAAGCGTTGCAGAATATTTCGGCACCAATCTACACGAGCCGCCTTTTGCTCTTCGGACAAATTGTGGGGAACCCAGCGGGAAACTAGCTTTCTTACATACAGCTCATTATGTAATATCGAATGAATTTCAGTCATTCCGATACTGATAACAGCCCGAATCTGCTCGTATCTCACATGACGTCATCTAATATAACAGTTCGCACAGCTGCGATGTTTTCAGGCGTGACCGCTGTTCTTGATCGACCTGCAGAAGAAACAGTGCTGAGCGATACACGACCGCGTTGGAACTCGGCATATAAGCGGTATATTGTCGTTTGACTCGGTGCTTCAACATCATAAATCGAAACAAGTTCGCTGAGACATTTATCTTGAGATAAGCCGCGACGAAAATTGTGATAAATTATGGCACGAAAATGTTCACGCGTGAGCTCCATTTCTGTTGTGTGTCACGACGTCAACTTTAAACCAACATAGTTTTTGTTTTTAAACATTTTTTTTAATTGTTTGAATGTCACAAACTCTAAAAAAGATTTTATTATAACTCAATCCGAAATATTCTATTCCCGATCATTTCAGTGTGCCCCTTCGTAATACACAAAATCGCACCACTTTTATGCCGCCTATACACGATAGGCCATGATGGACAACCAAAGAATGGGCAATGATTGTCACAATCATTGCGCGGCTGCCCACACGAACACGATCGTGCATCCTACATATTTGTATTTTCATCCGTCCGAGACGGACGTTGAAACAGTTGCAGCTGCCGCTATTTATTTACCTAATTAGTTTATATGTATAATTAACCATTATTTAAATGTAAACTTTAAAAGAGTGGTGAAAACAAAAAGAAGCAAAAAAGGTGCATGTTAACTATACACTGAAATAAAACAAGGTAATTTTATACAGCATCGGCGATCATGTAAACGCGCGCACGATCATGGCCGAACTTTCTTTGATGTTTGTCTGAAAAACCGACACAGCGACGATTACGCTCGATCATAACCGATCATGGGCGATTATAGGCGATCATGCCCTCCACACGATCGTGATCGCTAGTATTCGTCCATCCTGGCCGATCGTGTATAGGGCCCATTACATATCAAAGTCCACTTTAACCATTATTTAAACAATAATACAGGAGCACCAAACCGCCGCCTTTCAAGTTCCCGCCAAAACTCCTAGGCGGGGTTAGATACTCACCGAGCACAGACTAATAAGCACGAGTACCAACATGTAAACGCCTTGTTCTCCACTCGATGTCGGTTTTTAGCATAAGTCAAAGGAATGCTCGTGTGTATGCGTATCGGTGTTTACATACTAATCATTATTCGCTTGATCGGTGAATTTTGTCACAAGTGGTAATTATTTTTCTTATAAAATAATAAAAACAAACAATAAGAAGAAAATTCGATGCTGTGGGCCATAGACTTTATTTATCCTTTATATTATATATTACTTTATTTTATTTATCCTCGATTAAGTATCAATATACAGATGCGTTGTCACGCACGAGAGCTAAGGTAGAATGCCTCGTCTCCATTAAAAAGGTTCTCCGGTTCCCTACTCTCACCATACGAAACACAGTAGCAGTAGCATTAAGCTGCAATTTTACGCTGGTATTCTGTGAAGGCACGGTCCTAGCCCGGTCGAACCGACTCATTCGTGCTACCTCCATAATATAGCTGCAGCGTGACGTGACGTATAAAATAATAAATATTAATGAAAATAAATATTTGCGATTCTATAAATATTAAGTAGGTAAAGTCGTAGCAAGGAAGCGCACGTCATCTATGTTTAAAAGATCTACGTTGAATGAATACAGACAAATATGTACACAAATAACTCAGCGAGTGTCCGTCCGACAAATGTAGGAAGCTTTCAAGTATTTTTAGAAATTTAAATTACCCACTTTTTTCACCATAACGCGTATATTACCCCAAGGTCTCTCATAACCCCTGACCATCTTTCATTCGAAGATGTTTATAAGAGATAATAATTGTTGTGATTAGTGCTTCCATAGATTCTCATTTTATGTTAATGTGAATGGTGATTATTGACTGTAAAAAGCCCTGGTAGCTCAGGGCTAAGCGCTAGCCGTACATTTCATAATACACAAGCAACACGAGTTCGATCCCACCAGTTACAAGGACAAGGATAATGTTAAAAACAATAACAACTAAGTAATAATTTATCATGGCATAGGCAAAAACATACAAAGAAAACCGATATAAATACACATAAATAAGATTTTTTACAAATTGTAAAAAATTGTACAACCAGTGCGTGTTGCCAGTGATGACTTACGGAACTGAGACGTGGTCCTTCACTGCTGGCCGTATGAGGAAGCTCAAGGTCGCTCAGCGAGCTATGGAGAGGGCTATGCTCGGAGTTTCTCTGCGTGATAAACTTAGGAATGAGGATATCCGCAGTAGAACCAGAGTAACCGACGTAGCCCAACGGATTAGTAAGCTGCAGTGGCAGTGGGCCGGCCATATAGCTCGAAGAACCGACAACCGATGGGGAAGAAAGGTACTCGAGTGGCAGCCTCGTACCGGTAGGCGAAGTGTAGGGCGTCCCCCCACGAGATGGAGTGACGACCTGGTAAGACATGCAGGAAGTCGATGGATGCAGGTGGCTCAGGACCGTGCTTTGTGGCATTCTTTGGGGAAGGCCTATGTTCAGCAGTGGACTTGTGAAGGGCTGTAATGATGATGATGATGAAGATTTTTTTATTGAGCTGACATGAATAACAATTTTTAAAAAAATTATCTGTCTGTCTGTCTACCCGGGCTAATCTGCGAAATGGGTAAACCGATTGAAATGAAACTTTACGAACAGATAGAGAGCAAGAGTGATCTAGGCTAGGCTTGGAGTGCTTTTTGTTTTACAGATATTAAAATATTGTTAAAATAATTGTTTTTCATGATTACCTTAAATCTAAATAACTTCACATATACCGTACGCAAGCGAAGCCGAGGCGGGAGTTAGTATCTGATAAAATTAAAACAAAATTTCTAACAGTGGTACAGCCACGCGGCAGTTTTTGCTGTCGCACGGATGGGTCGGCTTGAACCGGGGTGGTACCACGACCTCACAGAAAACCAGCGTGAAGTAGAGGTTTACCTCTGCGCTTCGCTTAGTGAGTGCAGGTGGCCGGAGGCCTTTTTTGCTGGAAATGAGGCATTCCATCCTAGTCCTTACGGGTGACAACGCACCTACATTTTGATTTGTAATAGAGGATAGATGTAGATGTCTATGGGCCGCAGCAACCACTTACCATCAGGTGGACTGTGTGCTCGTTTGTCACCCTTATCCTATAAAAAAAAATACTTCTATCACATCTGTACGTACAGTAGAGAGGCATCAATTGCTTTTAACTTCATTTCAACTAGCAATCAAATTTACAGCCAACCCTATACTAGTCAGTCCTTCATAGTCTTAAAGAACTAACGTGGAATGTCGCATTGTCAGTTATTGATTCTTCTAGTCTCCATATAAACCATGCGGACACATGTCAGAGTTATGTGTGAAATTTCCACTGATATTTTATTTTATGAAACCATGGTTATAATTTACTTAGTGGTTACTACCATAGATAAATAAAGGTTACAACTGCAACTACCCATGAACTGCACAACCAATATTAAACAAAAAAGACTTTACAATAATAATACAATCTTTTATTTTCGTCAAGCTTTTAATAATTTTCATTAAGCGGCCTGAGTCGGATTGTTAACTCAGGGAACTAAGATGAAGCCTATAATTATGCTGGTTTCAGGTTGTTAATTGCAATTTTAAATAGTGATTTATCATATAAGTACTTGTCAACGGAAAACATCGCAGGATACAGGTGGCCTTGGAGTTTAAAAAGGAAATTTGAACAATTCAATTGCCTCTTTACAAAAGACAGAAGACGCCTGTTAAAAAGTGGGACCTATATTAGATGTAATAAATTTTACTTTACTTTACCCCCCCCCCCCCCCCCCCCCGCTACACTTCTTTGTTCAATTGCCCTCTCGGAAATGAAGGGAGGCCTGTGCTTAACAGTGGCACGTTCCTTTGGACGCTGTAACCTTACTTTATCCTACCACCGCACTTCACTCTTTTCGTTATGAGTCCGCAGTCCGCAAGTCCACTGCAGGACATTAGCCTCCCGCGTTATGGGGAGGATATGCTTTGCAGTCGCAGTACAGGATGTTACGCACCAATGATGCTGCAACTCGTCATTGAGGTATCTATTTTACGTTTGGCTTAAACAAGATATACTATCTCGTTTAATCCATCATAAGCCACGTACGTCATACGTGGTAGAGCCACGCTACAACTGTATTATAGTTGACTCGACCGGGGTAGGACCAGGCTCTCACAGAATACCAGCTGTGTTTCGTATGGTGAGTGTAGAGAACCGGATACCCTTTTTACTGGAAACAAGGCATTCCGTCTTAGCCCTCAGGAGTGACAACGCATCTGCATTTTTGGTTCTTAATCGAGGGTAAATATAGATGTCTATTGGGCTACAGCATCCACTTACCATCAGGTGGACTGTGTGCTCGTTTGTCACCCATATTCTATAAATAAAAAGCCATAACATTTTTCTGATATTTGTTATAGTCGCTCCTTTAGACACATGAGAAACAAAATGGGGTGATGAATATTCTTACGCCACTACCAAACGGCTATTATTACACCACGTGTAATGTTAAATGGTCATTTTCATCCGACTTCAAAAAAGGAGGAGGTACTCAATTCGACTGTATTTTTTTGTGTACCTCAGAACTTTTTTCTAGGCGAACCGATTTTGGTGATTCTTTTTTTATTTGAAAGGTGGTGCTTTCTCATGTGGTCTCATAATTTGATCAAGATCTGACCAGTAATTTTTGAGTTATCCTGAACAATGCGTATTTAATTGACTTCGACTACATTGATGATGATTTTATGAAGTCGGTTGTACAAAACTTTTAATTTTATCACTTGTTTACAGCAACAAACATGATGGCTTGTGTGGGCGGATTGGGCACTATATACACTACCGGCCTGATGGATTTCATCTTCTGTAGGTTCCTAGTGGGAATGGCCTTCGACAACTGCTTCATGATGATGTATATACTAGGTAAGAATTAATAAGTCACATATAATGGAGTCCACCTGTGATCGATTATTACGAATGTTTGCTTTCACAGATTATTTTCATTATTAACTGTTCTTATATGTTTTGTTTATAATTTGGTTACAACTACCGCCGTCGGCCGGCGACGTAAAAGAATCCACTATCCCATTTCACCCCGTAAGGGGATAGAGAGGGAATTGAAACAAGCGATGGGCAACAGCGTCTTTGATAACAGCTCAAAATAATAAATAATAAAAAATAATAAAAATTGTGGTTGCCGACCCGCCTGCCAAGCGTAGCTATATGGCAAAAATTTGCTCTATGGGGCAATCTCTGGAGAGGCCTATGTTTAACAGTGTGCTTTTTATAGACTAAAGTGATGATGGTGTGTTTAGGTCATGGGCTTATCATATTACTACCGATGTTTAACTTCTATGTAACATCTATACAAATAAATAAAATTGAAGTGTCTGTTTGTAATATCAAAATACCAAATTTTTACTAAATGCATATGAAAATATATACTGTACTTAGAACAAAAATACAATTTTTAAAATTTTTGTCTGTCTGTCGGTGTATCTGTTTGTTCCGGCTAATCTCCGAAACGGCTGGACCGATTTCGACGGGACTTTCACTGGCAGATAGCTGATGTTATAAGGAGTAACTTAGGCTACTTATATTTTAAAAAAGAATTAGAGTTCCGTGGAACATAATTAAAACCCTAAATAACACGCGGGCGAAGTCGCGGAGAACAGCTAGATATTTCATAAGGTTAGAAATTACCCTCAAATATTAAAGTTAGTTATTTGAGGATATTTCTTAGTAACGTCTTTACGTTATTATATATTCCTGGAACAACAATAACACAGTAAGCAGGTAGAAGTTAACGCTAACCGTGAATTTCTGCAACATCAGGGCACTTCACTCGAACTTAAACGCCGTCCACTACCATCTCGAGATGGCGAAGCCGGCCTTGCTCTTTCTGACCGAGACGCAGGTGTCCTCTCCGGGTGATACTTCGTATTTCTCTTACCCAGGGAACAAATTGGAACGCTGCTTTGTGCCTCAGTGTTTTTCAGTTTGTGTATACGTCAGAGATCTGTTCTCGACGCCTCGGCAGTCTTGAAGGTTTGGACCTGTCCAGCCTTTAGTTATGCGTAGACATCGACGACCATTCGCGCGTCTACGGGTGCCTCTATAGGTCCTATAGCGTTAATGTCGAAACAGACCGACTCATCGGCCACGTCCAAATGGCTACAGATTCCTTGCTACTACAGGTCCCATCCGCAGAGATCGTGATCCTCGGCGATTTTAACGCCCACCACGCCGAATGGCTCGGTTCAGGTTTACCTGATCATGCGAGGAGATCTGTTCATGATTTTGCCTTGGCATATGTTCTGACAAAACTGGTTACTTTGCCTACGCAGATTCCATATGTGGAGGATCATGCACCTTCCCTGTTGAACCTTTTGCTGACCTCTCATCCGGACAGATATCAAGTCTCCGTCGACGCCCCTTTTGGCTCCACGGACCATTGTCTAGTTCGGAGTGTGTTGCCATTCACGCTAACATCGCGGTTGCATTCTACAGGCTGCCGCCGTGTTTGGCACTATAGGTGGGCCGATTGGGATAGGATGCCGTCAGTCTTTGCATCCTACCCTTGGGGGACGCTTTGTTTCCAGCCGGACGATCCCAGCGTTGTGGCTGATTCTGTCGCTGATGTGGTACTTCAGGGTATGGAACTTATAATCCTTCCTCTGTGGTGCCCGTCGGAGGCAGATCTCAGCCATGGTTTAGTCGCTCCTGTAAAATAGCATCACGCTATAAGCAAGAATGCTACCGAGCCTGGGTTGGGCTGGCCCGGATCCCGGGATGTAAACACCAGCCGGAATGTAGGCAGAATTATTAGAAATTTTGTACGTGGTAGAGCCATGCTGCAGCTATATTAACAGTATAGTTGTAGCACGATAGGGTCGGCTCGACCGGGGAAGAACCACGCTCTCACAGAAAACCAGCGTAAAATAGCAGCTTAACACTGCTGTGTTTCGTATGGTGAGTGTAGAGAACCGGCGACCCTTTTTACTGGAAAAGAGGCATTCCATCTTAGTCCTCACGGGTGCCAACGCATCTGCATTTTGATTCTTGATTGAGGATAGATGTGGATATCTATGGGTCACAGCAACCATTTACCATCAGGTGGACTGTGTGCTCGTGTATCACCCTATCCTATAAAAAAAGGAATTGGCGAGAAACTAGTTCATCTCCCTTCTGGAACCCGTGCATTCTGGTCTCTCGCCATCGCCGCCCTTGGACAGCCTGTCCAAGGGAAAATCTGTCAGCCATCTTATCCATCTCTGCACAGGTAATACGACTCACTGGTCTATGCCGCAAAGGAGAAAGCCTATCTGCTAGACTCTTTTTTTGCGCCCAGCTCGACTCTCAATGACGGGGGAACACACCGCCTACCATCCCGCAGTGTGAGTACTCCATGCTAGATGTTCGGTTCACACAGCGCTCGGTACGCAAAGCACTCCTCTCTCTGGACATCCACAGTCGAGTGGGTCTGACGGAATCCCCCCCCCCCCCTCCCATTGTGCTGAGGACATGTGTTTCAGATTTGGCTCCGGTTCTAACACGTCTTTTCCGGTACTCCTACTCTCTAGGGGTAATTCCGAAATCATTTAAGATGGCTTTCGTCCACCCAACCCCTAAAAAATGCAACCGCTCAGATCCATCTAACTACAGACTTATCGCCATCACCTCCTTGTTCTCTAAAATAATGGAATCCATTATAAACTGCCAGCTCATGCGGTACCTTGAGGATCACCACCTGATTAGTGACCGCCAATACGGTTTTCGTCGAGGTCGATCAACTCCCCTCTACCTGACTCGTAGATGTTCGGAGGCAAAAGAGTCCAAGGGGGAGGCATTGGCCACTGCGAAGCCTTCGATTGGGCTTGGCACAAAGCGCTTCTTTCGAAGCTACCTTCCTATGGGCTTCCCTAGAAATTGTGCAATTGGATCACCAGCTTTCTTGCAGATCGGGGCATGAAGGTCATTGTAGACGGTGCATGCTCCGATTACAAGCCTATTAATGCTGGTGTTCCACAAGGCTGCGTGCTAGCACCAACGCTGTTTCTTCTGCATAGCAATGATATGTTGCAGACCGGTAACATTCATTGCTATGCGGATGACAGCACTAGTGATTCCTCTATACACCTGCCGTGCCAATATTTCTCGGGAAAACATTGCAGAGTCCCGGAACAAACTTGTGTCTGAAATCAAGTCTTTGCTAAACAAAGTCTCGGATTGGGGGCGACTAAATCTAGTCCGGTTTAATCCTCAAAAGACACAAGTTTGCGCGTTTACCGCTTAAAAGAACCCCTCATCTCCTCAGTTTCAAGGCACTCCCCTTGTTGCCTCCACCAGTATTGGAATCCTCAGCGTCGACATATCGAGTGATGTGTAGTTGGAAGTGCGTGGTCACTTGGAAGAGAAGGCCGTTTCAAATTTGAAAAAAGATTGCCGTCTAAAAAGCCTCTAAATTGGCCTCTAAAAAGCTTGGCGCGCTCAGCAGACCGAGACAGTATTTCTTATCGGCACACTGTTTGCAACTTTACAAGGCGCAGGTTCAGCCTCACATGGAATACTGTTCCCATCTCTGGGCTGGGGCTCCCCAATGCCAGCTCCTTCCACTTGACCGCATCCAGCGCAGAGCGGCTCGAATCTTCGACGACCGAGTCCTTTCCGATCGGCTCGATTCACTGGCGCTGCGAAGAGATGGATGTGCATCCCTTTGCATTTTCTTTGGCATTTACCACGGGGAGTGTTCTGAGGAATTGTTTAGACTAATCCCAGCCATCAAATTTCACGAACGCACTTCGCGGCAAAAGTCCCGATACCATTCACACCATCTGGATGCTTGGCGGTCCACCACATCTTCCCTTTTCTTTTCATGGACTAAACTAAAATAGATGAAATGAGCAAAAACACCAGCAAACACTGTTTATCAGGATGTGACACATAGGGCAGCCTCTCTGCATATATTTTGTTTTTTTGCTCGTAATAAAACAATTACCACAACGCATAGAATCATGTTACCGTTACTAAAATATTTCGATATAAATTCAAAAATGCCTTCCTGAACAAAAATCCAGTTTCTGTTAAATTCAAATTCAGTTTGCTGGTATGAACAAATGGTAAAAACCTCAAGTGGCATAGGGCTAGTCTAATTTTACTAACGCAAGTAAATCTTTTCAGTGCTGGAATACGTAGGACCCCGGCACAGAACTTGGGCGGCTAACATGCCCATCGCGCTGTACTTCGGCGGAGGCTGTTTGCTGCTGCCGTGGCTCGCCTACTGGATCGCTGACTGGCGCATTTTGTTATGGGTCACATCCCTACCCATGGCCCTCTCTCTATTATTGCCACTCTTCATGCCTGAGAGCGCGAGGTAGGTAATCTATACAAATAAGTAAAATTGAAGTATCTGTTTATAATGTCAAAATAATAGCTTTTTACTAAATGCATATTAAAACATATATGGTACTTAAAACAAAAAACAATTAAAGTTGGAAAAATTTTACTTTGCCCATATCCGTTTAATTATTAGTTTTTGAGCGGATATGGGCAAAGTAAAATTTTTCCAACTTTAATATACCTAATGGATTTCCGCAAAGTAACGCCTGATTCTACAAAATTTTAAAAAACAATTTTTAAAATTTTGTCTGACTGTCTGCCTGTTTGCTCCGGCTTATCTCCGAAATGACTGGACTTATTTTGATGGGTCTTTGATTGGCACATAGCTGATGTTATAAGAAGTAACTTAGGCTACTTTTATTTTAGGAAAATAATTGGGGTTCCGCGCAAAAATAAAACCCATGAAATCCACGTGGACGAAGCGACTGGAACAGCTATAGTTATCTATACAAATAAATAAAATTGAAGTGTCTGTTTGTACTGTCGAAATAACAGCATTTTACTATATGCATATGAAAGTGTATACGGTACTTATAACAAAAACACAATTTTTTCTGTCTGTCTGTTTGTTCTGGCTAATCTCCGAAACGGCTGGACCGATTTTGACCGGACTTTCACTGGCAGATAGCTGATGTTATAAGAAATAACTTAGGCTACTTTTATTTTAGAAAAAGAATTAGGGTTCCGAACAGAAAAATAAAACCCATGAAGTCCAATCGTAATAAATTACGCGCGGGTGTAGTCGCGGGGAACATCTAGTTATTAGTAAAATAATTTCACACCTCTTCTCGATGCTTTCTAAATATGGGCATATGTTAAACTTTAAACATTTTTTTTTCAATCGTGACAGTCTATCGTTATAGACAAGTCAGACTTAAAGCTAGTAAAAAATTTGGTTGGTCAGGTGAAATCGTCACGCTTGGCAAGCGAATTACTATGGACAAGGAGAACCATCTTATAAGGTGCGAAAGTTGAAAAAGTGTCCTACTATTTACTGAAAATAGATGTTCCAAAACCTACCACAGTAGCGCTGGCGTCTGAAAAACTACGATATGAAGATAGTTGTTGTGAACGGAATGAAGTCAGCAAATTCAAATATTTAAAAAAATTTCATGACTAGAGTAGTTAGTAAAATGCCAGTATACAAAATCTCAACTATTTACGTAGTACAAAACCAAGTGGATTGGTCGGTCCTTGTTTATTTCTCCATCTTATTCTAATTATTTTTGGCGCTTTTTTTCAATTTATCCTATGCTACTGCAGCGCCACCCTTATTGGACACGTTTTTTTTTGCGCCCAGAAGCAATTAGAAAATGGGCTACCCCGATACGCAGGGAGGCGGTAAATGCTTTATGCATACCACGACAGCTGGTCTGTCGTGGTTATGTGGGACTCACTGCCTAACCTAAAGGGGAGCCAGGGACACTTTTCATATATAGAGATGGTCCTCCTTCTACGCTACACTCCATTCGGATTACGAATGCAGGGTCAGACGTCTCGGACCTTTGACCTATGACGTTGCTGTCTCCCACCGATCTGGGTATCGGCCATGGGTATACCACCCCCTATCGGAAGCCATAAGTACTGTAGTACTTACTACACTACTTATGGCTTTTTACTAGGTGTGGTGTACCACATTAGTATTATAGTATATTAATATTAATTTAAACATTTTCAGATGGCTCGCATCGCGAGGTAAAGTAAACCAAGCTGTGAAAGTTCTGAGAAGGTTCGAAAAAATAAATGGAACGAAGATCCCCCAAGACGTCATGGACGATTTTATTGTGAGTGATATTTTTAAAATTAATATTTGTTACGTAATAGTTTATGTTTTTGTTTCCTTTATTTTACTACCGACTTCAAAAAGAAGACCGTACTCAATTCGACTGTATGTTTTCTTTATGTGTTACCTCATAACTTTTTACTAGGTGAACCCATTTCGCTAATTCTTTTTTTAATTTAAAGCTGATGCTTCACATGTGGTCCTATATAAATTTTAATCAAGGTCTGACCAATAGTTTTTGAGTTATTCTTAATAATTTATATTGAAGTCGGTTGTACAAAATTTTTAATTTTTAATTATTTATAAAGACAAACGTGTTCACAGTCTACCCTACTCAATAGGAAAGAAAATGCCTATTTTCTGAGATGTTAGTGCTGTAAGCCAGTGGCTTTTACATCATCATCGGAATCAGGGCAGGGCACGGTCACGATCACGGTCAATGTGCAGATGCGGTGTCAATAGGGTATTTTACACCATGTAAAAAAAAAATCAAAGAATATATATTTATGATAGATTTTGTAAAAAGTAAACGAGAAATATTGATTTCTATTTATAGAAAAGCATTATAAATTTTATATTTCAATTTAAAGAATAACTTTTTTTACCTGTGCCTCAAATCTGCAAAACGATGTTCGCCATGTTAGATAGCGTCGTGACGTCACTAGGTCAAAGAACTAGGTTATGTGCTGTGTACTAACTAGTTAATTTGAAAATTTTTCAAGTTATAATTACAATTGTTGACTTTTATTCCGAATTTTATTGAAAAGGCATCATGGAAGACGGATTCGTAAAAGCGAGTTTATTATATTTGGTCTGAGTACAAATCATGTCTTTACCCATATAATAGAAGAAAACAGGAATTAAGTAAAACACTGCACTGCACTTGCAAGGGCTATCAAAATGGCCCACAAAGGGCGGAACAGACGAGCGATTAATCTAATCCATTACAAAATTTTACTTGTCATGTCAAACATTTTCGATAGTTAAATATAAGTCATACTTACATCAAAGTGATCTTCACAGAAGTATAGTTTAGATTCTGTAGACAATGCCTTTGGTTTTCTTCTTGCAGGTTTTAATCAATTGTTTCTCATATTTAAATCAGTTGGCACTTTTATCCATAACTTCCCTGGTGTTCTTATGCTCGTATTTTGCAATCAGGAACAACACAACAATGATATAGATGATAACTCATTATTAAACATTCAAAAGTACCTTATTCCTTTGCAAAATTGTCAAAATTCTAGGACAGTGACGTCATGAGTTGAACAGTATGGCGCCTAGCGTTTTCACGGGAAAATTTAAAACGATAGATTAAAAGTAATTTTTATGTCACTATTTGGTTTTAAAAAATTTATATAAAAATTATAGTGGTTCATTATCACTCTAGGATTCATTTAAAACACTTTTTGAAAATGGGTGTAATACCCTATTGTCACCCCTGAATTGCGTCCCTTCGTGAAAGAAAATATCATGGCTTCCCATAGATTAATGATAAGTCATCGCGCGCTCTGGCCGATGACTTATCATTAATCTATGATGGCTTCCCATTAATGCCGGTATAACCTCTTAATAACAATATTAATGTTCACAATAGTAATATGGAATACTATTCTCATCTCTGAGCCGGGGCTATACAGTGCCAGCTCCTTCCACTTGACCGCATCCAGCGCAGAGCGGCTAGAATCTTCGATGACCGAGTTCCCTCTGAACGGCGCGATTCACTGACGCTGCAAGAGATGTAGCATTTTCTCTCGTATTTACCACGGAGAGTGCTCTGAGGTAACTCACGTTATCATCCACATCATCTGGATGCTTGGCGGTCCACTACTGTGCGATTTACTAGGAGTTTTCTTCCTCGCAGACTTCTTTGTGGATTTTTTTACCACCGGCGATTTTACCAGACCGATACTAGAAACATTATTTAATCTGTGCCGATACACCTTAGGGACTTTCAAGAAACGAGCTTACTCATTTTCAAAAGGCCGGCAACGCACCTGTAATTCCACTGGTGTTGCATTTGTTCACGGGCGGCGATCTACACTTACCATCAGGTTAGCGGCATGCTCTTTTGCCCCTATTCTATAACAAAAATACATCTGTTTTTGTTCTTTGTCTTAAAAGACACCTACTGTTATAACCTTCCATGGTTGCATCTTGTATTTTTTATGGAATAACGGTGACAAACAAACACGCAATCTACATCTACACATCTGTACATATACAAATCTATACATCAATACTCGGTTAAGAATTAAAAACGCAGATGTGTTGTCACCCCTGAGGACTAAGATGGTATGCCTGATTTCCAGTAAAAGGGTCTCCGATTCTCTACGTTGGTCTTTCGTTAGTCCTGCGCCTGATCTCATTCCGGTCGTGTGGAATAATCGTCCCATCGGGATATAAGAATGAGGGAATAGAAAGTGCACCTATGCTTGCGCAAAAACTCGGGCAGGTATAATCCTGTCCTGCACAGATGACTAGTCTCCGTTAAGACTGGCCGACGTGACCGAAATTCGGTCTGGAGGATATTATTATTATTAGTGATACAGGCCCTCTTATTAAGTGGCGAAGCTTGCTAAGTCACTTATTGATTTCACGATGTATGTCCGTCAGTCCGTCTGTCCGTCTGTCCGTCTGTCCGTCCGTCTGTCCGTCTGTCCGTCTGTCCCACGATTATCTCGAGAACGGTTTCGAATTTTCAAATTCTGTTTTCAGCAATCGATTACTGATCACCCAGGCATCTGAACCTCCTATTTTGAAACTGATTGCTCAACGGCAACCGTTAGAAACCGCTACAGAGCTGATTGCTTCGCCACTTTGCTATGCTGTTAGCTTGCTAGGTTTATTAGTAGTTAAAACGTATTAACTCCATTGGAACATCATAAAACCCAGTTTCCTTTCTCAGGTATCATCGAGTCAAACCCGGAAGTCCGGCGAATCCATAATTGACGTGTTCAGGAGCGCCCCGCTCCGAAACATGATGATTTTCATGATCATGATCTACATGGCGTGCGCGCTCATGTTCGACGGCATCGTGCGCATGTCCGAGGGTCTGGGGCTTGACTTCTTCATCACGTTCACCCTCACCTCGGCTACGGAAATACCGTCCGTCACTTTGCTCGCGATTGTACTTGACAGGTGTGTTAATGTTGACAATACTTAAGGTACGCGTGCATACGGAACGCAGCCTATGGCTATAGTTTAGCCACGATTGCTGGCATCAAGAACGGTAAATATGCCTCTCTTCGTATTAAATTTGCACGCGGTAACCAATCCAGCCAATAACACTGAACCCGAATTTAACAAATATATATATACACTAGCTGGCCAGGCAGACATTGTACTGCCCTTTCCGACGACAATGCCTATAAGAAATCCTTAAAATTCGCAATAAAAAATATTGTAAGTCACTTATCGGGATAAAACTATCCTATCTCTCAAGTTGGGCCGAACTGCACAGAGTGTGCAAAATTTCATTAAAATCAGTTCAGTAGTTTAGGAGTTCATTGCGGACAAACAACGTGACACGTAATTTTTATATATAAAGATATAAGCCAAGCTAGGTGTCTGCGCAGTACTTTATTCTGCTTGAAGGTGTGCAGTAGTTTTAACGTTTATTAGTTATCTACCCTCACTCCTAACATTGTAGAGATGAGAAACAACATTACATGCCTTTATTTTTTACAGATGGCGATACATACAAATACTAACAAATAATTAACTAAGAGTTATACCCTAGTTATATAGCTATTTTCACGTGGTAGAGCCATGCTGCAGCTATATTAGTAGTATAGTTGTAGCACGAATGGGTCGGCTCGACCGGGGAAGGACCACGCTCTCACGGAATACCAGCGTCAAATAGCAGCTTAACACTGTTGTGTTTCGTATGGAGAGTGTAGAGAACCGGAGGCCCTTTTTACTGGAAACGAGGCATTCCATCTTAGTCCTCACGGGTGGCAACGCATCTGCATTTTGATTCGCAAACGAGGACAAATGTAGATGTCTATGGGCCACAGCAGCCACTTACCATCAGGTGGACTGTGTGCTCGTTTGTCACCCTACACTATAAAAAAATACCCAAGGTGCGACACTACTGCCATTGCCAATAACACCTGCCAAACTTGGCAAGTTTTTTCATTCTCTTTTCCTTAAGAAATCGTAACCCAACACTAGAATTTTCTCCTGTATCGTGGATGCAGTTTGCATACAAATATTTCACTTCAACTTGTTCCGTGCGGGATTCGAACCACACAGCCACATAAGGGGTATATTTGCCATAGTTTTTAGTTTTTATTGGAAAGACTCTGCTGCCTATCTCCAGGGTTGTTTCCCTCACTGTCGCTTCTTACGGCACCCACGAAACTATATGGCGCCGTGGACTTTCTTACACCGTTACTACACAGCTATTATTCCTAATTAAGACTTAGGGGTAGATGAAGAAAATGGTAGAGACAATTAAAGCATTTTCATTTACAGATGGGGTAGAAGGAAATTAACGGTCGGTCCTATTGCCTTTGCTGGGACCCTCACGTTTATTGGAGCATTTGTGTCAAAAGGTAAGATGTAAACTATACATAACTATTGTATTCGGCGTCTATATGATTCAAGGGCTCTTCTGAAGTGGAAACGAACTTCGGCTTGGAGCACTAACGTGGTATAGCCTTGCTGCAGCTTAATGCCGCTGTGGTTCGTATGGTGAGAGTAGAGAAACGGAGAACCTTTTCACTGGTAATGATACCTCATTACCAGTGAACAGTACTCCATCCTTAGTTCTACGCATCCTTCATTTTGATTCTTAACTGAGGATAAATGTAAATATCTATGGGCAACATATACTATCCACATACCTTCATGTGAACTGTGTGCTCATTTATCACCTATTTTTTATAAAAAAGAAATTTTCGACGCCGGCTTAAATCATTCGATTAAGGAAACTCCGAATGACCAGTGTTACATATCGTGTAGGGTGTGAATCTGTGACCTCGCGTTCGTTGATTAAGGTAATACCTCGAAAATTTGGTTTTTCTGTTTTGCATATTTCTTTAAAATTTTATAGATTACAAACCAAATTTTTGATATACGATTTTTGACTATATGACCTTGGATTCCATAAAAGGAAAACACGATAACATGTAATTTTCTCGATGAAAAAAATGTAAAGTAGGCTCTCATTAGTTGAACTCTAATTAGTAACATTTCTTCACGCCACTACAATATTTTTACGAATAACTTCGTGGAATTATTTTTAAAGCATAGTAAATAATCATATCACATAAACCATTTTTTTAATCCATAACGAAAGTCTTGTAAAAAAATGTTGTTTTTTTTATAGGATAAGGGTGACAAACGAGCACACAGTCCACCTGATGGTAAGTGCTTGCTGCGGCCCATAGACATCTACATCTATCCTCTATTAGAAATCAAAATGCAGATGCGTTGTCACCCGTGAGGACTAAGATGGAATGCCTCATTTCCAGTAAAAAGGGCCTCCGGCCACCTGCACTCACCAAGCGAAACGCAGAGGTAAACCTCTACTTCACGCTGGTTTTCTGTGAGGTCGTGGTACCACCCCGGTTCGAGCCGGCCCATCCGTGCGACAGCAAAAGCTGCTGCCTCTACTGCTCTACCACTGTTAAAACTGTTTGGCGCTTACTTAATGTACGTCCGAGCGCGTGCTCAGTATAGCTTTCTCGTAATATGCGTATAATGAGATAATTGCATCACTTTAATTTTGGACAAAGGGCTAAGCAACGCCCCCAAAACAATGATTCATTTTCAAGGTATCCTCTTAACGCTCTGTGTTATGATCTTAGAGTATAGATTCCTTAGGTAGAATGTATATTCTAGGATTCTAGAGCTGTCTGTTGTTGGTGCATGTGAATGTGAATGTTTTTGTAGGTCGTCCTCTACAAAGTGGAGGCGGGTCTGAATAGATTTTCTTAATACATCTTCTCGGAGATCAGTACCCATTTCGGAGAGTACCAATGCTCTCGATCTCGATTGATGATCCTTGTATCCTTCATCGAATTTAAGTATCTTATTGACAATTATTTGTGATAACGTTTTATGGTCGCTCAAAAACTTCTATAGCGTGATTTAGGCTGAAGTTGATGTTCGGTTCGTATGCATCAGTGTGGTGCGGTGACCGCACCATTAGGAATAAAATATCAAGGTTATGATCAAGATTAAAATGTATATATTAATAGTTTTTAGTAATATCAAACTTTCTCAGTATTAGTAAAACTTCAGTGGCGCCGGCATTACGATGCTGTAATAAACAATATCTGTAAAAGAATAATTTTGTCAATTATCATTATCATCGTCATCATTACAGCCTATCACAGTACACTGCTGAATATTGTACTTGCTATAGATGCAGCGCTCGACGGGCTGGTTCGCAACCGCAGTTTTTTTATTTTCTGGCTTTTATCTGCACTGCTGGGCACGGCACTCTTTTCAGTTTTGAGAGGGTTTTAGGGCAAGAAAATGTTCGCTGCGCTGCGCGAATGCGTGTTGGCGAACTTCATATATCTTCGAACTTTTTTACTTCTCAGGCATGCAGGCTTTTTCGCGATGTTTCCCTTCATCTCCGAGCCTTAGCCCCCGAGCTACCTCAGCACTGCATCAATATAAAATATTTCCCAAAATAACTTCCCATAAAAGTTAGGTACCTTAATAAATACATGACAATAAATAGTCATCTTATAATTTAAAATAGTTCGGTGGTATGAGGTAAACTGTTTTGTATATCAATAGTTCAACTCTTAAAAGGATCTTCAGTTGAACTACTGAGAAAAATCATCCAGGGGAGCAAGCCCTAACCACAACTACAAAGGGCCCGGTAAGGGGGAAAGGTTTACTTAGTATGTGACATAATCTGCTTCCCCAGGGCTGCCGCAAGTGATCCTGGCGATAGCGGCGCGGTTCACGGTGAACATGGCGTACAACACGGCCATCCAGTGGTCCACCGAGCTGCTGCCCACGGCCGCGCGCGCCTCCGGCTCCTCGCTGGTGCACGTCAGCGGCTACGTCGCCACCATGCTGTCGCCCTTCATCGTCTACTCGGTAACTAACCTATATCCTTGTCTTTACTTCTTCTTCTACTTTTTCTTCTATTTTCGGTACTTATACATTGCGCACTAATTCAAATTCTAATTCAAATAGCCTTTATTTCCAATAATATAATACATTTGGAGAATTATTATTATTGCAACATTTTATAAATTATTGTACATACTGAATTATATTTTATAATAACAATTCAATTTAATCTTCGACATCGATAACGTTATTATCAGCTTGCTCTTTGGCATAGGCCTCCTCTAGAGTTTTCCATATTTCTTTGTTTACAGCTTTACTTTGCCATGTTGTTGTAGATATTTGCTTAATGTCATCCTCCTATCTTAATTTCTGACGTCCTTTCTGTCTTTTCCCATCTCTAGGGTACCATATAGTAAAATTGTTTTGTCCATTTTCCCCTCCTGTTTCTTATCATATGGCCTGCCCATTTCCACTTAAGTTTTTTCACTGTTTATGCGACATCTGTAACTCTTGTCTTGCTTTGTCTTTTAGGGGTATATGTGGGTTCTTCATAATTTCCTTAAGGGACCAGAGACCTTTTGAACAGTGGTAGAACCACGCGGCAGCTTTTGCTGTCGCACGGATGGGCCGGCTCGAACCGGGGTGGTACCACGACCTCACAAAATACCAGCGTGAAGTAGAAGTTTACCTCTGCGTTTCGCTTGGTGAGTGCAGGTGGCCGGAGGCCCTTTTTACTGAAAATGAGGCATTCCATCTTAGTCCTCACGGGTGACAACGCATTTGCATTTTGATTTGTAATAGAGGATAGATGTAGATGTCTATGGGCCGCAGCAACCACTTACCATCATGTGAACTGTGTGCTCGTTTGTCACCCTTATCCTATAAAAAAAAGAATCTTATCCAAGCTTTTATTATTCTGACATTTATTTCTTTCTGCGTCTGAGTTTTGATTTTTTTGTAGTCACGCCTACAATTTTACTTTCTCTTACTAATTGGGTTAACATTATTTCTAAGCCTTCTTGATTTTCATTGAGCAGAATCAGGTCGTCTGTGAATCTTAGTTGATTAAGCTTTTCTTATATCAGAATGAATTGGGATGAATTTGGATCTTTTATTCCAAATTTATCCCAATTAATTCTCCTGAATATGTGTTCCAATACCGCCGAAAACAATTTTGGTGAAGAGGGGTCTCCTTGTCATACTCCTTTTTTATTTCAAACGCTGGGCCTTTCCTTTCTGTCTGGATTTTTGATGTTGATTCTTTGTATATTTTTATATTATCCTAATATACTTTGGGTGTACTCCTTGTGATCTTAGAGCTTCCCAGATGTATGTGTGGCTTAAAGAGTCGAACGCCTTATTGTAGTCCACAAATGCCATATAGTATTTTTTTTCAAACTCATTACTTTTTTGGAGAACTTGTTTTACAACATAAATATAATACATTATATAATACAAGTTGGTGAAAATTATATTAAAATATTCCGTTACATAGATTGATAAATACACGCGAACTAAAAAAAAGTGTGTTAAAAAGAAGAAGAAGTACATATATAAGGTGGTGTGTTGTGCAGGAGCGATTCTGGCAGCCGCTGCCGCTGCTGCTGCTGGGCGCGTTGGGGCTGCTGGTGAGTGGCTTCGGCCTGCTGCTGCCTGAGACCAAGGGCCGCGCCATGCCGCAGACCATCTACGAGGCCGAGAGATTCGTCATGACGCACTCCTTATGCGGGTAATACAGCGTTCGCTATTCTTCTAGTCGACTACCATGTAAATTAAATTATATTTTGCGAAAGTATACCGGATGACCATTTTAGCCTGAGAATGACTTCAAAAATAGGATGTAATAGGTATACCAAGTAGAAAAAGTAAAAATCAATTAAAAACGACAAAATAATAATGGGCACCCTACTTACACGTATTTAGTATCGATGAATTTGTAATGCCAGCTCTACACTTCGAAATAGGTATACCAAGTTGAAAAAAGTAAAAATCAATTAAAAACGACAAAATATTAATGGGCACCCTACTTACACGTATTTAGTATCAATGAATTTGTAATGCCAGCTCTACACTTCGAAATAGGTATATCAAGTAGAAAAAAGTAAAAATTAATTAAAAACGACAAAATATTAATGGGCACCCTACTTACACGTATTTAGTATCAATGAATTTGTAATGCCAGCTCTACACTTCGAAATAGGTATACCAAGTAGCAAAAAGTAAAAATCAATTAAAAACGACAAAATATTAATGGGCACCCTACTTTACACGTATTTAGTATCAATGAATTTGTAATGCCAGCTCTACACTTCGAAATAGGTATACCAAGTAGAAAAAAGTAAAAATCAATTAAAAACGACAAAATATTAATGGGCACCCTACTTACACGTATTTAGTATCAATGAATTTGTAATGCCAGCTCTACACTTCGAAATAGGTATACCAAGTAGAAAAAAGTAAAAATTAATTAAAAACGACAAAATATTAATGGGCACCCTACTTACACGTATTTAGTATCAATGAATTTGTAATGCCAGCTCTACACTTCGAAATAGATATACCAAGTAGAAAAAAGTAAAAATCAATTAAAAACGACAAAATAATAATGGGCACCCTACTTTACACGTATTAAGTATCAATGAATTTGTAATGCCAGCTCTACACTTCGAAATAGGTATACCAAGTAGAAAAAAGTAAAAATCAATTAAAAACGACAAAATAATAATGGGCACCCTACTTACACGTATTTAGTATCAATGAATTTGTAATGCCAGCTCTACACTTCGAAATAGGTATACCAAGTAGAAAAAAGTAAAAATCAATTAAAAACGACAAAATATTAATGGGCACCCTACTTACACGTATTTAGTATCAATGAATTTGTAATGCCAGTTCTACAGTTCGAAATAGGTATACCAAGTAGAAAAAAGTAAAAATCAATTAAAAACGACAAAATAATAATGGGCACCCTACTTACACGTATTTAGAATCAATGAATTTGTAATGCCAGCTCTACACTTCGAAATAGGTATACCAAGTAGAAAAAAGTAAAAATCAATTAAAAACGACAAAATAATAATGGGCACCCTACTTACACGTATTTAGTATCAATGAATTTGTAATGCCAGCTCTACACTTCGAAATAGGTATACCAAGTAGCAAAAAGTAAAAATCAATTAAAAACGACAAAATATTAATGGGCACCCTACTTTACACGTATTTAGTATAGATGAATTTGTAATGCCAGCTCTACACTTCGAAATAGGTATACCAAGTAGAAAAAAGTAGAAATCAATTAAAAACGACAAAATAATAATGTGCACCCTACTTATACGTATTTAGTATCAATGAATTTGTAATGCCAGCTCTACACTTCGAAATAGGTATACCAAGTAGAAAAAAGTAAAAATCAATTAAAA
The DNA here is from genome assembly GCA_033319125.1 of Parnassius glacialis. NCBI lineage: Eukaryota > Metazoa > Arthropoda > Insecta > Lepidoptera > Papilionidae > Parnassius > Parnassius glacialis. Next base: position 51,202,357 of record JAVANC010000001.1, on the reverse strand, counting down.
ACGACAAAATAATAATGGGCACCCTACTTTACACGTATTTAGTATCAATGAATTTGTAATGCCAGCTCTACACTTCGAAATAGGTATACCAAGTAGAAAAAAGTAAAAATCAATTAAAAACGACAAAATAATAATGGGCACCCTACTTACGCGTATTTAGTATCAATGAATTTGTAATGCCAGCTCTACACTTCGAAATAGGTATACCAAGTAGAAAAAAGTAAAAATCAATTAAAAACGACAAAATATTAATGGGCACCCTACTTTACACGTATTTAGTATCAATGAATTTGTAATGCCAGTTCTACACTTCGAAATAGGTATACCAAGTAGAAAAAAGTAAAAATCAATTAAAAACGACAAAATAATAATGGGCACCCTACTTACACGTATTTAGTATCAATGAATTTGTAATGCCAGCTCTACACTTCGAAATAGGTATACCAAGTAGAAAAAAGTAAAAATCAATTAAAAACGACAAAATAATAATGGGCACCCTACTTACACGTATTTAGTATCAATGAATTTGTAATGCCAGCTCTACACTTCGAAATAGGTATACCAAGTAGCAAAAAGTAAAAATCAATTAAAAACGACAAAATATTAATGGGCACCCTACTTACACGTATTTAGTATCAATGAATTTGTAATGCCAGCTCTACACTTCGAAATAGGTATACCAAGTAGAAAAAAGTAAAAATCAATTAAAAACGACAAATATTAATGGGCACCCTACTTACACGTATTTAGTATCAATGAATTTGTAATGCCAGCTCTACACTTCGAAATAGGTATACCAAGTAGAAAAAAGTAAAAATCAATTAAAAACGACAAAATATTAATGGGCACCCTACTATACACGTATTTAGTATAGATGAATTTGTAATGCCAGCTCTACACTTCGAAATAGGTATACCAAGTAGAAAAAAGTAAAAATCAATTAAAAACGACAAAATAATAATGGGCACCCTACTTACACGTATTTAGTATCAATGAATTTGTAATGCCAGCTCTACACTTCGAAATAGGTATACCAAGTAGAAAAAAGTAAAAATCAATTAAAAACGACAAATATTAATGGGCACCCTACTTACACGTATTTAGTATCAATGAATTTGTAATGCCAGCTCTACACTTCGAAATAGGTATACCAAGTAGAAAAAAGTAAAAATCAATTAAAAACGACAAAATATTAATGGGCACCCTACTTACACGTATTTAGTATCAATGAATTTGTAATGCCAGCTCTACACTTCGAAATAGGTATACCAAGTAGAAAAAAGTAAAAATCAATTAAAAACGACAAAATAATAATGGGCACCCTACTTACACGTATTTAGTATCAATGAATTTGTAATGCCAGCTCTACACTTCGAAATAGGTATACCAAGTAGAAAAAAGTAAAAATCAATTAAAAACGACAAAATATTAATGGGCACCCTACTTACACGTATTTAGTATCAATGAATTTGTAATGCCAGTTCTACAGTTCGAAATAGGTATACCAAGTAGAAAAAAGTAAAAATCAATTAAAAACGACAAAATATTAATGGGCACCCTACTTACACGTATTTATTATCAATGAATTTGTAATGCCAGCTCTACACTTCGAAATAGGTATACCAAGTAGAAAAAAGTAAAAATCAATTAAAAACGACAAAATAATAATGGGCACCCTACTTACACGTATTTAGTATCAATGAATTTGTAATGCCAGCTCTACACTTCGAAATAGGTATACCAAGTAGAAAAAAGTAAAAATCAATTAAAAACGACAAAATAATAATGGGCACCCTACTTACACGTATTTAGTATCAATGAATTTGTAATGCCAGCTCTACACTTCGAATTAGGTATACCAAGTAGAAAAAAGTAAAAATCAATTAAAAACGACAAAATAATAATGGGCACCCTACTTACACGTATTTAGTATCAATGAATTTGTAATGCCAGCTCTACACTTCGAAATAGGTATACCAAGTAGAAAAAAGTAAAAATCAATTAAAAACGACAAAATATTAATGGGCACCCTACTTACACGTATTTAGTATCAATGAATTTGTAATGCCAGTTCTACAGTTCGAAATAGGTATACCAAGTAGAAAAAAGTAAAAATCAATTAAAAACGACAAAATATTAATGGGCACCCTACTTACACGTATTTAGTATCAATGAATTTGTAATGCCAGCTCTACACTTCGAAATAGGTATACCAAGTAGAAAAAAGTAAAAATCAATTAAAAACGACAAAATAATAATGGGCACCCTACTTACACGTATTTAGTATCAATGAATTTGTAATGCCAGCTCTACACTTCGAAATAGGTATACCAAGTAGAAAAAAGTAAAAATCAATTAAAAACGACAAAATAATAATGGGCACCCTACTTACACGTATTTAGTATCAATGAATTTGTAATGCCAGCTCTACACTTCGAATTAGGTATACCAAGTAGAAAAAAGTAAAAATCAATTAAAAACGACAAAATATTAATGGGCACCCTACTTACACGTATTTAGTATCAATGAATTTGTAATGCCAGCTCTACACTTCGAAATAGGTATACCAAGTAGCAAAAAGTAAAAATCAATTAAAAACGACAAAATATTAATGGGCACCCTACTTTACACGTATTTAGTATAGATGAATTTGTAATGCCAGCTCTAGACTTCGAAATAGGTATACCAAGTAGAAAAAAGTAAAAATCAATTAAAAACGACAAAATAATAATGGGCACTCTACTTTACACGTATTTAGTATCGATGAATTTGTAATGCCAGCTCTACACTTCGAAAGAGGTATACCAAGTAGAAAAAAGTAAAAATCAATTAAAAACGACAAAATAATAATGGGCACCCTACTTTACACGTATTTAGTATCAATGAATTTGTAATGCCAGCTCTACACTTCGAAAATCGCGGGCGTTGTTGTGGCGCGAAAATACCACGAAAAAATCAATAAATTGATTTTCCGTCCGTCGGTGTTTATAAAACTGAAGTTACAAGCAAACTTACAGGCCATCTCATGGTAAGTGGCTTCATCAGTTCATGAACACCTGCAGCCTACTTCGAAAAAAGAAAGCCACAGATGTACTATCACCACTGAGGACCAACATGGAATGTAAAACGTAGTGATTTTATACCTACTCTTTAATTAAATGCCTCACAGCCTGTGATTGTACTGGCGCCCTATACCCTACAGACCCTAACTACGTCTCGGCACAGAATAAATGGTCTCGGCAACACTAAAAGTCAATGCTAATAACATAATGGCCTAAAGGTCTAGATACCAGGCCATTAACTCCAAAAAAAACTAATAACATAATATATACTTTTCAGGAAAGCAGAAGATGCAGAGATTGACGAAAATGAAGACAATTTGAATAATGAAAAACAGAAAGCTCTCATTACGTAAAGACTTGTTCAGTAATTAGGTCTTTAGTCGCAGCTCGAAACAACCGACAGACAGTGTTTTTATGATGGCGTAAAATATTTTACGCGACCCAGTTTGTGCATTAAATGGTCTTTCGAAATACGTTCGATTGAGTTGAAATAACGCTGAGTATTTGTTTATGTACTTAACTTTTTTGTTATATTTATAGCCATTATAAGGCCATGTAATTGGTTAATGCATTTTGTATGGAAAATCATGTGTGCATGCTCACTTTTTTTGCCTACGTTTACGGCAGCATAAATACATAATTTTCTATTTTGTGCACATCTATATCACAGTTAAGGTTGCCACGCCTAATCTATAGTATATTATCCTACTATATTAAGGGTTCAAAAACTATATTTTTAAGAAAACACAGTATGAGAAACTACATTCAATAATATGGCGCGAGGCTGTCAATAAAGGCTCAAAACAGCATAAATATTCCTTTTAAATGTAAAATACCAATTTGAAACAACATTATCATCGTTAAAGCTGTCCACAGCTCCAATACTGAACATTAATCTCCCAAGGAATACCACAAAACATGCTTTTGAGTCACCTGCATACGTCCACTTACAATATTTCGCAAATACTAATTGGTGATGTTAAAAAAGTTGGCAACCCTAGGCACAGTATCTTTCAAATTATAAGTTTTTTTGCTCTTCTTTTAAGATAATTACTAAAAAAAGTACAACAATGTATGTTGTTCACGTATTAATATAATATTTTGCTCAGTTGTAATGTTATACTTGTAAATAAGACGAATGTATGATGAATTATTAATCCGCACATAAACATATCAATCAGTGGTAGGTATACCATAGTTTTTGGTCTAAAAATTAAATATCAATATCAAAATACAGACGAGATGTGTTACTAATTAAGTCATTACTATATTATTAACGACATTATTGAGACCAAAATTAAGTAAAAATTTTACAAAAATTATTAAAAATTATTTTAATAGGTACTAACTGTGCCCAGCAAACATTGGAATGCGTGTTTTAGACAAAAATCGCGGGTGCTGGCACAACTCACAAAAATTTCATCGTAATCGGATAAATGTACAAATATTATTCATTCGTATATTAAAAAAACTATTAATTACCCTAGCGAAGTATGAACGCCCTTTTAAATCAGTCAGTACCATAATAAATAATTTATACCATTTACTGTGATATTAAGTCAATATTGTACAATAAATAATTTTATGTAACTTTAAACGTGAATAATTTTAACATGCATTTAATTTTAACTCACAATAAAATGTATTACAATAATCGTATGTCAATTAACACAATTTCGAAAGTGTATTTTTGTTTAAATATTAACATTATTTTTATTTTATAACATCATTTCTTCTGTCACTGAAGTGTTATTTTGTCGCCTGAACATTATAGGTGCAGAGTATTATGTGAAATAAATGTAATTTATTAAGTCATATTATGATAGATTACGCTCAGTCATTATTAAAATGTTCAGTTTAGATTTTAAAGTGATAATGTTTAAGTTTTACTTTACATTAACATATTATAGAAAATCTAGCAATAAGTAAATTAATTATTTTAATATATATCTATATTTATGGAATAAATTTATTTCGATAGACATTCATTTCTTTAAATTTTATATCATCACCTCGTTCAAAATAATATTTATTTTTATCTATACATATTATTATTACTGGTTTAGTGGCTCCTGTAAGACTGCATTACGCAGTAAGCAGGAGTGTTATCAAGCCTGGGCTGCGGCTTCGGCGACTCGGGATGTAAACACCAGCATGCTAAAAAATAAGTATAACTTCGCCTCCAGGGACTTCAAAAGAATTATTGCCAAGGCAAAGTAAGAGCACATTGGCAGAATTGACGAGAAATTAGTTCGCTTTCCTTCGGGAACCCGTGTATTCTAGTCTCTCGCCAAGGCTGTTCAAGGGAATTTCTGTAAGCCATCACTACCATTTCTGCACAGGGAGAACGACTCACTGGCCCAAAAGAGAAAGCCGACCTTTTAGGCTCCCTTTTTGCGTCCAACTCGACTCTCGATGACGGTGGGAACATACCGCCGACCATTCCGAAGTGTGAGTGCTCTATGCCTGATTTGTGATTCACACAGTGCTCAGTACGCAAAGCACTCCTCTCCCTGGACATACACAAGTCGATTGGCCCTGACGGAATCCCGCCAATGGTGCTGAGAACGTGCGCTCCAGAATGTGAACCGTTTCTAACGCGAATTTTCCGGTACTTCCTACTCTTTGGGCGTTGTACCGAATTCATGGAAGACAGTTTTCGTGCACCGGATCCCTAAAAAAGGTAACCGCTCTGATCCGTCCTACTACAGGCCTATCGCCATCACCTCGTCATCTCATCAACCTTAAGGAGCACCAGCTGATTAGTGACAGCCAGTACGGTTATCATCGGGGTCACTCAGCTGGTGATCTTCTTGTTTACCTAACACATAGATAGGGATAGGGCGCAGGCGATCGAGCCCAAGCGGGAGGTATTGGCCGTTAGTTTGGACATAGCGAAGGCCTTCGATCGGGTCTGGCACAAAGCGCTTCTTTATGAAGCTTACTTCTTATGGGCTTCCCAATAAATTGTACAATTGGTTTTCTGGCTAATCGAAGCATCAAGATCGTAATAGACGGTGCATGCTCCGATTACAAGCCTATTAACGCTGGTGTTCCACAAGGCTGCCTGCTATCACCAACATTATTTCTTCTGCATATCAATGATATGTTGCGAACCGGTAACATTCATTGCTATGCGGTTGACAGCTCTGGTGATGCTCTATACACCGGCTGTGCCAATATTTCTCGGGAAAACGTCGCCGATCATCGGAACAAACTTGTGTCTGAAGTCGAGTGTTTGCTGAACAAAATCTCGGATTGGGGATGACTAAATCTAGTTCACTTTAATCCTCAGAAGACACAAGTTTGCGCGTTTACCGCTAAAAGGAACCCCTTTGTCGTATCTCCTCAGTTTCAAGGCACTCCCCTTGTCGCCTCAGCCAGTATCGAAATCCTCGGCGTCGACGTCTCAAGTGACGTGCAGTTCCATGGTTACTTGGAAGAGAAGGCCAAATTGGTCTTTAAAAAGCTTGGCGTGCTCAGCAGAGCAGGACAATATTTCATGCAATGCCTGCAACTTTACAAGGCGCAGGTTCGACCTCACATGGAATACTGTTCCCATCTCTCGGCTGGGGCTCCCCAGTGTCAGCTCCTTACACTTGACGGAATCCAGCGCAGAGCGGCACGAATCTTCGATGACCAAGCCCTTTCCGATCGGCTCGATTCACTGGCGCTGCGAAGAGATATTGCAGCTATGCGTATTTTATCGTATCTACCACGGGGAGTGCTTTGAGGAATTGTTCGGACTAATTCCAGCCGCTCAATTTCGCCATCGAACATCGCGACAAAACTCGCGATTACCACCAGCGACTTTTCCGGACCGATACGACTTAAGAACCTTCAAGAAAAGAGTCTACTCCTTTTTAAAAGGCCGGTAACGCATCTGCAATTCCCCTGGTATTGCAATTGTACATGGGCGGCAGTAGTCACTTACCATCAGGTGAGCCGCATGCTTATGCTTGTTTGCCCCTATAAAAAAAACATAAATAAAAGAGAACGGCAGTGTCCGGAAGGGACGCTCTAGGCGAAGTTTTATTCACCAAATTGGCGATCTATTGAAAATGGGCCGAATTAAGAGTACCCTTAACCGACGAGCATGAATGCGTAAGTATATGGATGTGGAGGAGGCGAGAGAGGTGTACCAGGATCATGCCAAATGGAAGTCCGCAGTCTCTGCCTACCCCTGTGAGTGACAGGCGTGAGTGTTTTTGTATGTATGTAAATAATTATTTGTTTTAATTGAAGCGTCTGTCTGTAATATCGAATATCGAATAACCCTTCGAGCGACAAGGTCGCGACTACGCCACCTCGCGTGTGCCACTGCCACGGCCTTTCAACCGCCACGCACTAAAATGCCTTTGCGTGCGAAAAGGGCGTTTATATGCTAATTTTTCTAATAGACCTATTATTTATTATATATTTTTGAATTCCTGTTGAAATGTCCCAACTTATTATGAGTTTTGTTATAAGAATTAACTAAGGTAGGTTTCTTAAACGTGAGAAAATAAAGAAAGTATTGGTTGACATAGATTTTAAAATAGGTTTGTTGCTATACAAATAATGCGCGCCGCATTATATTCACACCAAAAAGCACCAAAAATAAACAAATAGTTAAAACAACCTCAATTATGAAGAGATTTTTTTTATCTTTGTCACTCTACCAAACCGATCGGCAGAGTGGTGTCCAAAAACGTTAGTTTCTCTATCTAGTCTGTGGTGGTGTCGAAAGGTATTTGCATTAATTTAAATTGAGACGGGCAAATTTATGAAAATGAAAAAGAACGATGCCATTAGCTAGCTCTTTCTTTTCTTTAAGTGTTAGAAATATCTTATTCTAGTGGCCATAGAGTTAAAATTAGATAAAAGTCGAAATATGAAGCACTTCTACTTTATCCCACGGTAGGATGGTGGCGGTACGTAAATTGAAAATCCACTCACCATTGGTGGGTTGGTGTTCGAAGGGATAATTGCCTGCTATTATGCGCAGGGGATTATTTGCATGCTATTAAGGGTGAATTCGACCAAACTTAGTATAAGTCTTATCCTGAGAATAAAACCACTAATTACTCTCGAGAAAGAGAACTTTCGTTTTACCAAATCTTAACCCAGGTATAACTGTCTATCCGAGAGTAAATTGCTGTACCGCCAAAATTCATGGAATAAACAAGCTATCCCAGACTATTTTAATGGCGGCCGCTACATTTTAACAGCTGTTTTCATATCCTTTGTAGAAAAAGTAGAATATTTTATCGTTGTGCATTTATAATTGCTTGTATTTTTGTGATATTTGTAGGGATTATTTATTAAAATAATGCAACGTTTACGAAATATGATCGAAGATTCTGTCAATTTTTGCTCCATTTTAACCCCGTCTGTTTTTATTTTTATTTTCAAAATCAAGAAAATGTTTTTCTACTAATTTCAACAACAAATTATTTTTCGAAGGTAACCAATTTAAGCTACATTTTTTTCTTTTATTTCAAAAGATAAATAATAAGATTACAAGAATAATCTACTGACAACTCAACTGGTGTAAAAATTCTAGTGTTCAGTGACAGTGACAGTTGATACTATTATAATCCGGCAAAACTAAGTGGGCAGAAAATCTTGCATTGCGCTATGTAAACAATTGTATTTCGATTTTAGTTGGCTTACATGTTCATTCATTTTTCATTCACCAACTCTAGAGTAACAATACCCAGTATTAGCTACTCTACGTTTGTGTTGGAAAAACGCAAACGAAGTTTAAGAGCATAGAGTAAAATTATTCTAGGGTTAGTTACTCTGGAGTAACATGACATTTGGTCGAATCCACCCTAAGACATGAATCTGTTTGTCCTACCTTAATTTCGAATGAGTGACCGATTGTAATGATGATAAGTAAATTCTTGATCAGTTAGGGAAATGTAAATACTTTAGCACTTTAGATCTTGCTTCCGGTTGCCATCAAATAAGAATGTCCGAAAAGGACACTCCTAAAACTGTCTTCTCTGTCCTGCAAAGACACTTTGAATTTATAAGGATGCCTTTTGGGCTAAAAAACGCCCCTTCAACATTCCAAAGGTTGATGAACACTGCCCTATCTGGCCTACAAGGACTCCAGTGCTTCGTCTACCTAGAAGATATCGTTATTTACTCATATGACCTTCAAACATACATAAATAATATTTCCAACGTCTTTGACAGACTCCGACACTTCAATCTTAAGCTCCAACCAGATAAGTGCGAATTTCTCCGAAAGGAAGTACCATATCTTGGTCATATCATTACCAACGAGGGGGTAAAGTCAAATCCAGAGAAAACCAAAGCTGTTCAACAATTTCCCCTACCTCGATGTCCAAAAGATATCAAATCCTTCATGGGATTAGTGTCATACTATCGAAGATTTATACCAAATCAATCCAAAATTGCAAAACCTCTTACAAACCTTCTGAAGAAAAATGTTCCTTTCGATTGGCAAAATGAGCAACAACTAGCCTTCGAAACTCTAAAAAATTGTTTGACTACTGCTCCAATATTAGCCTACCCAGACTTCACAAAGACTTTCGTGTTGACTTGTGATGCATCAAATTTTGCTATTTCGGCCATATTATCACAAGGTCCCATAGGAAATGATAGACCTGTCGCTTATGCTTCAAGAACTTTAAATAAAGCCGAGTGTAACTACAGTATAACAGTAAAGGAATGCTTAGAAATTCTTTTCGGTACTAAAGTAATTAGGCCATACCTATATGGCCGTTGTTTTAAAATTATTACCGACCACCGCCCACTTAAGTGGTTATTTAACTGCAAAGACCCGGGGTCAAAACTAGTAAGGTGGAGGCTAAAATTAGAAGAGTTCGACTACGAGGTCGAATACAAAAAGGGCAAAATTAACAGTAACGCAGATGCATTATCCCGCTTCCCTGTTAATCCGGTTGTACAAAATGATACTATCTCAGATCCGCAACCCCACGAAGAACCTCAAACTACTCAAGATCCTGAACTTCCTTCAGACATTCTCGAAGAACTCATTGAACTGGGTGGCTTGAATCTCAGTCCATCTGAACTGTTGAATCCCGAACAAACTGATTCAATTCCATTAGACGCAAAATCCCCACAAAATTCCTGTAACGAATCAAATAAAGACTCTGAAAACAACCTGGCCTATTGCAACGACGATTACTCTACATTCCTTAAAACATTTTCTAAAAAGGATGAGACATTTAATACTTACATAAAAGAATATAATGAGAGCCTTTTAAAAAGCAACTGCAAAACAATCCTAGTTTCCGTATCTATCGATTTTGATGAATCAAATCCCTACCTTGAGGATATTCTTTCCGGTTTAAGTGACACAAAGGTCTTAAACGAAGAACGAGAACTTCACTTATTTAAAAGATAGAGTCAAAGGGCAAAATTTATTATCTTCTCTTCACAAAAGTATATTATTTCGATGACTGCTCCTATCCCAAAATCTTCAAAACCTTAAAAGCCGCCAGGGACGACATTATACTTTCAGGTAATATTAGTGAAATCGCAGTTTCTGATTTTAAGAATCTGTTCGAACAACATTCGTTTGTCAAAATATACGGCATGCTTATGTATTTATATAACAATACAAATATAACAATAAATATACATCATAACTCCGTAATATACCCTGTACTAACAGAGATATCGAAAATTCTAAAGGAAAATCACGATAAACCAATAGCCGGTCACTTAGGATCAAATAAAATGTATAATAGAATTAAAGAACGTTATTATTGGAAAAACATGCGCGCAGATATAGAGAGGTATATACAAAATTGCAATATTTGCCAAACAAATAAACCGTTACGCAAGATTAACCGGTCTCCTATGCAAATCACAACCACTTCTACTCGCCCATTCGCTTCGCACATGCGAAGCTCTAGTTCACTTCATTACCACAATTTGGGATCCCTAAATCCATAATTACCGATCAAGGAACAAATTTTACGGCTGACCTTTTCAAACGCACATGTTAATTTTATTAAAAATAAGACAGATATGGTCCTCTCCGTATCATCCCCAGACTAAAGGTGCCCTCGAAAGGAGCCATGCCACTTTGAAAGAGTATCTTAAGTCCTTCGTGAACGAAAACCAAACCAATTGGCACAAATACGTCTACGCGGCGATGTTAGCCTACAACAGTAACGTCCATACAACAACTCAGTTCACTCCTTACGAACTTCTTTTTGGTCATAAGCAGTATATTCCCGATGCTATTTTCGAATCAAAAGGTAACGTTACCTATCCTGATTACATTAAAATGCTTCAGCATCGATTAAAGATTTCTCGAGAGAAAGCCCAACAAAATATACAAATTTCAAAAGAAAGGTCTAAGACATACTACGACTGACACTCTCGCACGGTCAAATATAAAATAGGAGATTACGTCTACATCAAAAATCATCTTCGTCTTCGCAAAGCCCTCTCCCCCATTTGGAAGGGGCCTTACAAAGTTGTCAAGGTCCACAGTAATAATACCCTTACTCTCCTTATTAACAGACGCCATGTTAAACACCACTTCGATGAAGTGAAACACGCTCGTGACATAAGTTCTAAAATATCAAAATTACATTCGTTTTAAGGCATATATTTTAACACTTACAATTCATTTATACACCTTTCTTTTACATTATATACACGTTATTATACAATCTAGTCTTAGTAAGCTCTTAATTATTATTTACAGAACCATCACCGCATTTTGTGCTATTATTCTTGCAACCGGCAATGGTCAATATATTGAACGCATCGACAAGAGCCCTGGTATATTCTTCGACCCTGTTGGTACATTGAGGATAATTAATGATCAATTTCACATCGTTATTCCGGTAAACGTACATCCAATCAGACACCATTTGGAAAACATTCATGAAGTATTTAAAATAATCCGATTTCAGTGTCGTGAGAGTGCCGACATAGATTATACTCAGTGTGAAAATATGTTACAACCCCTAGAAGCACTTTACAGCGACATCTTAAGAGATTTTAATGCGATTATTATTGAATCGAAACACTCGAATAAAAATATAGTTCGAGTCACATCACTAGTGTAAGAATAAAGTCTGTGGTTACATACTTTTTAGTAGCAAAATTAAATAGTTTATACTTGTTTGTTTATTATTATTAGACAAGACAATGAAAAGTCGTCTCATCGATACACAAGTGTATGGATACATGGAATACATGGATACACATTATATTCGTATATATATATATATATATATATATATGACGGCACCTGCACCGTTGCAGGTGCGGCGGCGTCGGTCTAGCTAGACAGGATTCTTGTAAGCGGCATTGCACCTGCGGTGCCGCCCGTCCTGCTTGTATAAAACGGACGGAGCGGCCGCCGTTAAGGTAGTCTGACTAGAGCTCTGACGTGGAACGGTGCGCTTGTCGTATTCCGTTACTAGTTTATCCTTGACTCGTTGAATAATTAATTCGTGTAAACGAATTAATATTATTCCTAACTACAAAATTAGCCTCTTTACTATACTCAATTATCCTTTCTACATCAGAAGTGGGATAAAGTCCCCATTATTACCCACATTTGTGATTATTATTTAACATAAAAACAGATTCATCAATGCGGAATGCATTATTACATTTGTGAAAGACTATAATGCATTCCGCATTGATGAATCTGTTTTTATGTTAAATACCGTAATGAAATTTGCTGTCCTACTTACGATATTGTCGTATCCTTAAAGTGTAGAGAAAAGATAAAGTGAAATTATTTAAGTCAAATTTTTTAAATTTGTTCGATTTGTATTAAAAGTACCCGCAAGTATTTTCATTATTTCTTGACGTACCTAAATATGATAACAAATTTCGAAAGAAATGTTGGAGGCTTTCTAATTAACTTGTTCAAGTTTTGTTGTAATTTGATAGTTCACGCGAAACATGATTATCATTTGCTATATTTTGAAGTTCAAAACGTTTAAGGAATGTACCAAAATAAAGGATTAACTTTAACATGCTGTGGATTGAAAATAATAAGTTATATTTTTGTGTTCTAATGTGTTGATCTGTTTAAATAAAACTAATTTTACGGTTTTTATCGCGTATATTAACTTATTTTTATCTTCCCGACATTTCGGGTGCTTTCCAGCACCCGTGGTCACGGGGGACTGAGGTGTTTGACGTCCTGCTGTCATAGTTAGCCCGGCTACCTTCAGTTTTTTAATATTAATTTTTGGTTCGATTTACGCAGAATGAGCTTACAGTATCTTGAAGTCTAGCAGTTTTTGGGTTTGGATTTGATTTTATTAATTATGGGATCCCAAGCAGATAGCAGCACCCATCCATCTTCTCTATTGAAATTAAGATGTTTTTTTAATTTCAATAGCCTCGCGAATCATCCTTGGGAGGAATCGGTGTTCTTTTGCGAGGATTTGTGGTCTATCAAATCTAATGTAATGACGGGGCCGATCTTGAACATGTTCACAAACTGCAGACTTCCCGATACGTCGGTGCTTCACGTCAGCTATATGTTCTTTAACGTGGGTTTTTATAGATCTTTTTGTTTGTCCTATGTACGAGAGACCACATTCACAATCCAGCTTGTACACTCCTGCATCTTGTAGAGGGATATGACACTTGACAGATGGTAAAAATTGACCAATCTTCTTCAGCGGCTTGAAGTATGTTTTAATGGAAGCTCGCTTCAAGATGTAGCCAACCTTGTCTGTGACTCCTCTGACATAGGGTAGTACAGCAGGCACACGCTCGACTGTGGCTGGCTTCACTCGGTCACTGTGACGTAGGCGCGGGACCCGAAGCTTGTTGTCTTGCAGTACTTGCTCGACGTGCTAAAGCTCGGCGGCCAGATGTTTTCTGTCACAGAGCCCTCGTGCTCTCTGAAACAAAGATTTTCCCACGGTAGCTAACTGTGAAGGATGATGGTGCGAATCACCATTTAAATATCGGTTGGTATGTGTATTTTTTCTGTACACAGTATGAACAATAGTGTTATCAGGATTACGGATGACTAAAACATCTAGGAAAGCTAAAGTATTGTTTGCCTCTAACTCCATTGTGAATTGTATTTTAGGGTTTATGGAATTAAGGTGGTTTAAAAATGTAGTTACTTTGTCAGATGGTAAAATTATGAAAGCATCGTCTACGTACCGCTTGTAGAATCTTGGATTTACAGGAGCAGTAAGAAGGGCTTTCTCCTCAAAGTCCTCCATGAATATGTCGGCGACTACGGGAGATACAGGTGAGCCCATTGCCACTCCGTCTACTTGCATGTAGAACTCTTCAAAAGAAGTGATTAAAGTTTTGTAGGGCTTACTGCCGGAACAAAACTGATTGTCGCCCAAATCTGAAGGGTCAATATGGACTGGACCAGACGCTGTTTTATCAGGATGATCGAACGATGTTTTTCTTTCTACAGATAAGTAAGATTGTGATGGAGCGCGTGCGAGGACGCACACATGTCAGCATGGCCGTGACGGCACCTGCACCGTTGCAGGTGCGGCGGCGTCGGTCTAGCTAGACAGAATTCTTGTAAGCGGCATTGCACCTGCAGTGCCGCCCGTCCTGCTTGTATAAAACGGATGGAGCGGCCGCCGTTAAGGTAGTCTTGGCTCTGACGTGGAACGGTGCGCTTGTCGTATTCCGTTACTAGTTTATCCTTGACTCGTTTTCGAATTAATATTATTCCTAACTACAAATTTAGCCTCTTTACTATACTCAATTATCCTTTCTACATCAGAAGTGGGATAAAGCTTTCCATTTAAGTTCTCTATATTCTTCATGACCTTTCTACATACAGGGTATTTTTGAAACGCTTCCGGAAACAAAGACAGATGATAGAAGATACTACACCTTAGCACATGGGTCACAAATAAATTTGATCCCGACGAAAAAAAAATCATCTTTTCACAACGTTTTATTAACTTTATTCACGCTCCATCATGTTAGTACATCTAAATGAAACGATAATTTCATAAAAAAAATCATGAAAATACTTAAACAGAAAACCAGCAGTGAAACTTAAACATTACATCAGCTGATAATAGGGTCAATATCCTCGCGGACGTCAAACGCTTTTAGATCCCGTCACGTAAAAACGCTGGCCTTGAACCTGAGCGATTTATCGAAGTTTCATTTTTTAGTTAAATTTTTCATTTCTTATACAAAATCAAAGATAACGATGTGATAGTGTTTATAATTGTGTGAGTACTGAGTACCCAATTAGGTACGTTTATTAATTTCAATATTTTTTTGTAGTAAAGATAATGTAATAAAATGTACAAAATCAGGAAGGAGAGTAAAATTCCCTGAGTATTATCGCCCGTATCACGGTCTCTAGAGGGGGGTGATGTGGAGGCATATCGAACCTGGAACTTCAAAGCGCGGCAGCGAGTGAGCGTACAGCTGTCTTTATACTATGATACAGCCTACTACTGCTAGCTAACATAATATGGCACGACTGTATCTAGGTCAAACGGCCACGCCTCAATCGAATTGCGCGTGAGCGGGTTCTCCCCGCCAGTCCGCAGCTGCTATCGACGTAGAATGTATGTCACTCTTGCGCTTGTCCGGGATATCGTATTCATTAATATATTTATTGTAGTCGCGAGGTACATATCGAGTTGGGTATAAGTTCTATTGTTTGTGTTAAATTGTCTTTCCTTTGTTTTCACTGTGTACATTATCCGCCTTCTTAAATGTTCTGTGTACTTGTAGACAATAAACGTTTTGTGCGTTATATGTGGTGACTTTTATTGACACTCTAAACACCCATACAACCATAACTTTTAAATTCCATATGAAAATTAGTCGTAGGGATAAAACTTATAAATAATAAACGTTGACGATGTTTTAACATACATAACGCTTTAACGGTGTGTGGAAGGTTCTCCAGTGCGTCAAGGACTTTACATTGTGCGCATTTGTTTTAGCGTATTTGATTAATAATTTTAGTTTTTAAAACAGTTCCGTGTTGACTATCTAAAGAAACTGATTGAACTGATTGTTGTTATAACTTGCTATTTATTACTTAATGATATTATCCTTGTTGTAAAGTTTTAAGTTTCTTGTTTTGTTTTTATAATGCCTAATGCGTACGTTTATAGAAGCTCGCAGGAATGCTTCGCATGCATTGCGAATTTACCGAAAGAAATTCCCGACCGCTCGATATCCAGCTGACTGATAACAGCAGCATTTCAGCGAGTGTTGGAAAATTGGCCCATTGCTCTGGTAGCGGCAGGAGGTGGAAGTCAAGTGGCTGTTCACTCGGAGGAGCGCATTTTAAATGTCGTTCGCCGGAATCCGAACCTAGGTACACGAAGTATCGCTAAATTGTTAAGGCGTCGGGATGGAACAAGTGTGTCATACTGTACAGTTCACAAAGTGTTAAATTGTAACCGAATGCGCCCAAACAAAGTGTACAAAGTGCAAGCTTTAGTTCCCGGCGATCACGACCGCCGGCGAGTTTTCTGCCGTTGGTTATTAGACCAGCAACAACGTGTGCCTGGTTTCATTGAGCACGTCACCACGGAGGATTTAGAGCGGTAAGCTGTTTCATACCTAATTTTTTTAAGTAACTTAGTACTGAACTGATTTCAATAGGTACATAACTGAATACATCGAATAATAAACATACCTACACGATGAATAAAACACATGGTGCACCTTGGTTACATATCATTTAAGTATTTTTTTCATTAGCGGGGAATCGAACCAGTTATTTGGGTTATTTTACCTGTGAATTCGAATTAAAGTGGCTACGTGGAGACAAGCACAGTGGCAAAATAGTAGGTTAAGTAGATAAGTTAGGTATTTAGACAAGTGTTGTAAATTATTAGGTATTGTGATATGGTATGGCCCATTAGGCTAGTGGGCGCGCGGCCTCTGCGAATTCTGCGTTCTCGCGTACATTGACCCTTAATCAGCTGATTGTAATTCAGTAATTCCACTGATGGTTTTGTGTTTAAGTATTTTCATGATTTTTTTTATGATATTATCATTTCATTTAGATGTACTAACATGATGGAGCGTGAATAAAGTTAATAAAACGTTGTGAAAAGATGATTTTTTTTTCGTCGGGATCAAATTTATTTGTGACCCATGTGCTAAGGTGTAGTATCTTCTATCATCTGTCTTTGTTTTCGGGAGCGTTTCAAAAATACCCTGTATATATACGAATAATATGGATATGGAATATATTAATATTCCAAATCATGTATTTTTTTTTTTTTGGGGTTTTCAGAAAATCTATAATTTGTGTTGAATTGATTACCTAAAACAAATGATAAACACAGGTCTGGAGACCTTATTATAAAAGTAACAAAGTATTAAAGTTTTATGTTATCAATGTATTGAATTACATAAGACAAATTAAAAACACAGGTCTGAGAACCTTAATATTAGGGTTGCCCAAAATCGGTCTTGGTCTTGCAGTCAAGACCGCCTAATTACAGCAAGACCAAGACCAAGACTGACCGTGTAAGATTTGAGCAAGAACAAGACTAAGCCTGCGAGACTAGCATCTTGCAGTTAGGACTGAGTGTGGTTTCAGGGAGTATAGGAGTTCGGTTATACGCTTAGGGACTCTATGAGACGCAAAATATATATTAAAAATTAATAAATTAATTTGCTGAATAAAGTCTCGGATTAGGGGCGACTAAATCTAGTCCAGTTTAATCCTCAGAAGACACAAGTTCGCGCGTTTACCGCTAAAAGGAACCCCTTTGTCGTATCTACTCAGTTTCAAGGCACACCCCTTTTTGCCTCAGCTAGTATTGGAATCCTCGGCGTCGACATATCGAATGACGTGCAGTTTCGTAGTCACTTGGAAGAGAAGGCCAAATTGGCCTTTAAAAAGTTTGGCGTGCTCAGCAGAGAGGGACAGTATTTCATGCCGGCACAACGCCTACAATTTTACAAGGCGCAGGTTCGGCCTCACATGGAATACTGTTCCCATCTCTGGGCTGGGGCTCCCCAGTGCCAGCTCCTTCCACTTGACCGCATCTAGCGCAGAGCGGCTCGAATCATCAACAACCGAGTCCTTATCGATCGGCTCGGTTCATTGGCGCTGCGAAGAGATGTAGTATCCTTTTGCATTTTCTTTCCCATTTACCACAGGGAGTGCTCTGAGGAATTGTTCGGATTAATCCCAGCCGCCAAATTTCACGAACGCACATCGCGGTAGAACTCCCGATACCACCCACACCATCTGGATGATTGGCGGTCCACCACTGTGCGATTTCGAAGATGTTTTCTTCCTCGCACAACTTCCTTGCGGAATCGATTACCACCAGCGATTTTTCCGGACCGATATGACTCCCCTGAGGTCCCTGTCCCTGTCCCTGATAAGGTCCCTACCTTCAAGAAAAGAGCCTACTCCTTTATCAAAGGCCGGAAACGCATCTTCGATTCCCCTGGTTCCCCTGGTGTTGCAGTTGTTCATGGGCAGTGGTAGTCACTTACCATCAGGTGAGCCACATGCTCGTCTGGCCCCTCTGCTATAAGAAATAAAAATTTGGAAAATTGGACTTATGCGCATTACGAACAATACCATAAACATACATAGCCAATGAAAATCTATTAAAAGAAAAAAGATTGCATCCCTAGTTTGACCATCGGCACTTTGATAGTGCGCGACATCTTGTTCTCGGCATCATCAAAGGTCGGATACTGACCTGTCAAAGAAACTGTGATCTCGCAAGGAATATAGTAATTAGATAATGGTGAAGCGGGTGGAAGGAAAAGGGGAGATCTCCCGCCGGGCAAGGTGTTCTGCCCGGGGAGCGGCCAACGCTCCGAGTGGTAGTTCGGAGCTATTCTATATATGCTGCTTTAACTTCGGAACTTTGTTAGCGCGATTGAGACTTCGACGTGTTTCGCTTGTGACGCGACGACAACGCCGCCACATCACCCCCCTGCTCAGACCGGAGGTCGATAGTGCAGTCCGATTGCAAGTGCCAGGGATTGCCTTGTAGTCTGCGATGAGTCGAGAAGAAGGCAAGTGATCTGCGAGAGTGCCGTGAAGCAGAGGCGAGCAGTGACAGTGAGGCTCAGAGCCGTGCCGAACACTGTAGCGCAGAGAGTAGCTTGAAGGAACAGGAAGCATTATTATACCAGTGCTACGATGAACCTTTTATAAAGCTAGATGGCGTTGCAGAATGTGAAGACTGCAGACAATATCTGCTCGGGAGCGAATGAATGGGGTACTTGAGGACGATGACGAAGGTTTGAAATTGTAGTTTCCGAAGTTTGTTGGTTGCGTGTTTATATCACGTCGGGGTCACCACTGTGGCGGGTGGAAGGAAAAGGGGAGATCTCCCACCGGGCAAGGTGTTCTGCCCGGGGAGCGACCAACGCTCCGTACTTGAGGACAATCACGAAGGGTTTTGGAGTTGTAGTTTCGAAGGTTGTTGGTTGAGTGTTCATATCACGTCGGAGTCACCACTGTAGCGGGTGGAAGGAAAAGGGGAGATCTCCCGCCGGGCAAGGTGTTCTGCCCGGGGAACGGCCAACGCTCCGAGTGGTAGTTCGGAGCTATTCTATATATGCTGCTTTAACTTCGGAACTTTGTTAGCGCGATTTAGACTTAGACGTGTTTCGCTTATGACGCGACGACAGCGCAGCCACATCACCCCCCTGCTCAGACCGGAGGTCGATAGTGCAGTCCGATTGCAAGTGCCAGGGATTGCCTTGTAGTCTGCGATGAGTCGAGAAGAAGGCAAGTTATCTGCGAGAGTTCCGTGAAGCAGAGGCGAGCAGTGAGGCTCAGAGCCGTGCCGAACACTGTAGCGCAGAGAGTAGCTTGAAGGAACAGGAAGCATTATTATACCAGTGCTGCGATATACCTTTTATAAAGCTAGATGGCTTTGCAGAATGTGAAGACTGCAGACAATATCTGCTCGGGAGCGAATGAATGGGGTACTTGAGGACGATGACGAAGGTTTGAAAGTGTAGTTTCCGAAGTTTGTTGGTTGCGTGTTTATATCACGTCGGGGTCACCAATGTAATAGTCTTGTATGAGTGGACACTATACACCACTATTACAATGGTAAGGATAGGTAGATATCATAATAATTTATTCTAGTAAGTAATTATTATAATATTAACTATATATATATATGTTTATAATAATTACTTACTATTATTATTATTACCTAATTGATTAACATGTTCAATAAGTTCACTGCAAATATCTTTAAAACACATTCAAGTTAATGTTATTAGTTGTTTTGTATATGTTTTAACCATGTTTCAGCACATGTAAGCTTATTAAATCTAAACGTTTATTAAGAAACAGACTGACTCCCGTGGCCTTGGGACACGGTAGATAGTTCAGTTGGTTAGAGCATCAGCACGGACATTAGGTCGTGGGTTCAAACCCCACCCGGTATCAGCTGATTTTTCGAATTTCTCATTAAATGTTTAAACATTTATTAATTTGGTTGGTCTTTACTATGCCTATGTTAATTCAAGCTCAAAACGATAAATAGCAATAGGCTAATAGGTAATTGCGAGGCTTACGAATTTTGTGAAATTGCGTGGCTCTACCACTGTTAAACAGTGGTAGAGCCACGCGGCAGCTTTTGCTGTCGCACGGATGGGCCGGCTCGAGCCGGGGTGGTACCACGACCTCACAGAATACCAGCGTGAAGTAGAGGTTTACCTCTGCGTTTCGCTTGGTGAGTGCAGGTGGCCGGAGGCCCTTTTTACTGGAAATGAGGCATTCCATCTTAGTCCTCACGGGTGACAACGCATCTACATTTTGAATTGTAATAGAGGATA
This sequence comes from Parnassius glacialis, assembly GCA_033319125.1. Lineage (NCBI taxonomy): Eukaryota > Metazoa > Arthropoda > Insecta > Lepidoptera > Papilionidae > Parnassius > Parnassius glacialis. The sequence goes on along the minus strand of JAVANC010000001.1, from coordinate 51,181,520 downwards.
GATGTAGATGTCTATGGGCCGCAGCAACCACTTACCATCAGGTGGACTGTGTGCTCGTTTGTCACCCTTATCCTATATAAAAAAAGAAAAAAAAACGAGACTCTTGCTGCAAGACCAAGGCCAAGACCAAGACCAGGTGTATTGGCGCAAGACCAAGACCAATACTGGCTAAGTCTCGTCTTATTCTTGCATTTGGTCAACATTACTTAGTATGTTAAAAGTGACAAAGTATTAAAGTTTTATGTTATTAGTAAAATCTAAATTAAATATTAGATAGAATAAATACACAAAACAAGTTTTTATGTATCTATACAAATAAATAAAATTGAAGTGTATGTTTGTAATATCAAAATTACGGCTTTTTACTAAATGCATATGAAAGTATATACAATACTTATAACAAAAACACAATTTTTAAAATTTTTGTCTGTCTGTTTGTTCCGGCTAATCTCCGAAACGGCTGGACCGATTTTGACGGGACTTTCACTGGCAGATAACTGATGTCATAAGGAGTAACTTAGGTTACTTTTATTTTAGAAAAAGAATTAGGGTTCCGCGCAAAAAAACTAAAACCGCAAGGAACAGCTAGTATTAAAATAAAAAAGAATCTATGGGTCGAGAGATTTAAGGAAGTTTCTCTATTTGATGTAGTTTAATTGGCTTTGAAGAGCGATTCATTTAACTGCATTTAGGTACAAATACTTAATGTATTCAGCAAGATGTTCCATATAACTTGACAACACCAAATTACTTATTTGGTAGTCTAGAAATGGATCCTGCATTTATGCCGGCTATAGTAGATAGACAGTATATATGATACATATATTTATGTGTACAAAAATAAAATTACTTGTACCAGAAGCAAATGTTATACAGTTTGCATAAGTATAATAAATATAGAAAAACAATATATTGATAAGAATTAATATTTAGTATAGGCACTCTTTACTATAGTCATAAACTTTTTTCAAGTGAGAACAAATATGTAAATTGTAGAGCTGCCCATAGGCAGAGACAAAAAAAGAGTATGGATATTGAAGATAACAGTCTTATATCTCTTATCATTGAAAATTCCTAGCAATATCATAAATGGACATATTATCAACAAGTTTTCTAGAGAAACTCTTTTGAAATTATGATTGACAATAACAATAATTATACAAGTGTTTTTGTTATCCTTACAACAACAATTTAAAACATCTTATTCCTCATTATTTATCAGTGTGTAATAATAATATTACCTAGTTATTTTGGATTTAATGGTGTTTGGGGTATGAAAACTAATCAGTTAATATATTTTCAAACAAACAAACTACACTCTGCGCATTTATTAATGTACCAAAACATATTAAAACAAAGTTGTGCCTGTCTGGCTGTCTGTTCTACTATTAATAGACTAATTTGGAAATGACAATTTACTATAATAAATGAATTTTAATTTGTGTTTTTATCCTTACACAACCAGTTCAAAACATCTTTCTTACTATATAGCGTGTGTAGGTAATATTATAAATAAACATATTATCCCTGAGTCAGTTTTTCTCCTGTATCGCGGAGGCAGTTTACAAATATAAATTGCACAAGGACAAACATCCAGACCCGGTACAATTATTTGTAGGCCATACAAATACTTGTTCCGTGCGGAATTCGAACCCGCGGCCCCCTGCGAAGCAACTTATTGCTAAGCCACTGCGTCACGGAGCCCTCATATTCACAATTTTGTCGAAACCATGGACGTATAAATAAGTTATATACACGTCCATTGCCGAAACTAATTTATGGAATTTCCATCGATCTTAAAGTAAAATCGATCTTAAGGTAAAAATTAATTGATATAATTTATTTATTTGAATTTAAACAAATTAAAAGCTATTAATTAATTAATAGCTTTTAATCTGTTTTTAAGTAATAGTAAGATTCATATTTTATTTGCTACTTTCACTAAACTTATTCCGTTTAAATTCTGTAAAACTAACATTACTATTGTAATCTATAGGTTATAATAAATCAACATGCATTCATTAAATGTCGTTAAAATTTGTGTTGGGCCCATTCTCCATACAAAAAGAAATTGTCTTATTTAAACATCGTAATTTTAGTGATTTTTTCTGAACGATTTTCAAATTTGCCGCCATTTTCTTGTGGCTCGACTCAATGACCAAACTAAGTACTGACTAGATTGATATAATGACTGGCTATTAATTATTACTTACCACTGTATTTAATATGTCATTACTTTCATATACCCCTCGTAGGAAACTATCAATCGTTTCGAATGCCAACCAATTAGTTGTATACACGTCATTTTTGCCACCTCCGGACTTCACACTTTTTATATTTGTTAAAATGGGTTCTATAATAACCCATTAAGCTTTCCTTCATCTTTCTAATTTCTTCAACAGTTGTTTGAAAAGGTAATAGTTGTATAATTCGTCGCCAAGCATCATTTTGCGATGTACGATTTTTAAAAGTTTTGAGTCTCGGATCCCACAAACATGGCTCTGTTTGCAGAATCTTGAGAAACGTAAGAATTTTTTCATTATTCTACTCTATAGCTATACTTACGATCCCGTTCCTGCACTCACCGTGCACAATCACAATGAGACAAACGTAATGTGGCCAACTTCAACGCTTTAATTCGTGCGTTAATCTCTTTGATGTACCGTCACTAGAGTTATCGCCCAACGGAAGTAGAGAGAGAGAAGAGTATAGACATTACAGCATTATTGTAATTCGTCAATGTTGTCAGCACTGTTTGTCAAAACTAAATGTCATATCTTGATGTTGGTAGAGTAGGGACAACCCTCCACCTCCCATGGCCCCACCAACCTCACGGTTATACGGGCCGAATCTCGAGAGATGCACGCACTACTTGCTCTGGGCTCTTTCCCGCGTGCACTTTCTTGACTCGCTACAAGTTATTTAATCTGATCCTTGTCCCGTAGTGTCACTCTCCCTTTCTGGGCTGGACGTACACATCACGGCTTCGGTTCCGGGCTGGCCTTGATTAGTGAAGGCGCATCTCTCCATCGCAATCCTCCTTGCATGCCAACCGTGCGCAAACTCACGCAGCCGGCCAAAGCTCTCCCGACCGTCAACGAGATCCGGATAGTAAACCGGACCAATCTTTTCGCGTACCATTCCGTCCATCATCTTACAGCGCAGGTCGTCATAAAGCTCACACTCCCACATAACGTGGTGCCTATCCTCGTAGGCCGTTCCACACTCACACATACTCGATTCAGTCAATTTCATATCAAACAATCTCTTCCTGAAACATCCATGCCCACTGAGGATCTGTGAGACTTGATAGTCCGGCACGACCCAATTTGCATTGAGTCGCGCCACCACGTCCGGGAAAAAGCAGAATAACTCTCTACCCTTCGACTCGTTCGTCCGTCGTTTCTGCCATACATCCACAACTTCAACCCAAATTTCGCGCTTACGCCTGCTCAACTCCCCATTCTCTACCTTTCTGCGCGCCCCGTCATTCCCACCAACACGAGTTACCTCCAGATCGGCCGGCAGAACGCCGGCTAATACTGGGAGTGCCGCAGTACTTATCGTCCTGTACCCCTTTGTCAACAGCACGAGGGAAGATCTTTGCGATCTTAGCAGTGCCGTGCGCACTGTATAATTCCCCACCCGATCAACCCAAACGGCCGCAGCATATGTCATTATTGGAACATATGTACCCTTATATAGAACTCGGAGGGCGGGGTAGCGCATGCCCCAAGAAGATGCCGACACCCGCGACATTTTCCCAAAGCACCTCCCAGCCCTCTCTCCCATATCTTTGGCGTGCTGAATAAACGACAGACTGTGTCTAACGTGACACCCAATACCTTAGTCGACGTTACGCTTTTAACTGACTCCGTCCCCATCCTTATAACAGGTGGTCGCTGGAACTTGCCTTTAATAGTCATGGTACATGACTTCGCGGAGGAGAAGGATAACCGGTTCCTCTCTCCCCACGATGATACCAACTCCAGTGCAGATTTGGCCGCTCTCTCTATTTCAGCTCTAGAGTTCGCCTCTATCAAAAGAGTCACGTCGTCTGCATACGCCATCATTTTCGTCCCTAAGGGGAAAGACAGTAAATTCCAGTAAATTCCACAAGGTCGGTCCTAGGACTGATCCCTGCGGGCAGCCCATGGTCGAGCGTTTCCATTCGGCACAGTCACCCACGAATATGCCCACTCGCCTGTTGGTGAAATAATAAATAATAATAGTCCACCAACATGCGGTAGATGTTAGGTGGAATCCCTCCTTGTTTGGCCTTCAACAGTATCATTGGCCACCATGCATTATCAAATGCTCCCGATATGTCCAAGAAGACGGCTTGTACATACTTGCGCTGCGACTCGCGCGCAGTACTAAGCACATCTTGCAGCGCCGTTACCGTAGACCGACCGGGCGAAAACCTGTGCTGGTATTCCGATATGCCCCTCACCAAGCTCGGAGCACACCGCAACAGAACTCGCTCCAGCAACTTCCCAAATATGGGGAGGAGCGTAATCGGGCGGTAGGCCTTGGGATCTGTTAGTGGCCTACCATTACCTTTCGGAATAACTATCAGCCGTCCTTTCTTCCATACTTCGGGGAAAACCCCCTCTTCCACACATTTGGCATACACCCAGTGGAATTCCCTAGGTGCAGCTCTCCAAACGTTCTTAACAATCTTAGCACTAATTCCGTCCTATCCCGGAGCAGTGTTGGGCAAAGCCCTAACTATACCCTCCAGACCCCCAATGGTGGGAGGAACGGCAGCCGGCCCAGATGGAGTGAAAGCCGCCATGAGACGCACCCGCCCGTGGTATCCTGTGTCCTTGGACCTATCGTCGTCCGGACACATCGCCACGAGCAAGCCCCGCACGGCCTCTCCCACTCCTCCGGCGTACCCTTCCGCAAACTTTATTGCGTTGACGACGTTGCTTGGAGGACGAAACCTCCTGCTCGCCAATTGGTAAGCACGCCCCCACGGTTCAGTGTTGCCTGTTTCAGCTATTTTGCGGAAGTGAGCCAGCTCCGTCTCCCCCATAATCTGTCGATATCTCGCTCGCAAGCTATGGAAACGTTCCATAGCTAATTCCTCAGACCTGCCTCCCTTTTTTCTGGTCTTCTGCCACACTATTCTCGCGTTACATACCTTCTTCCTCATACTATCAAGTTCAGACGTCCACCATTCATAGCCGCCTTCCCGCCTCGGGCGCGCATTCCCCAGCACGTCCTCCGCAGATCGGACGACGATTTCCGTGAACTGCGCACAAAGACGGTCAGCCGGCTGTCTAACTTTCAATGCACCCATTCGCACATGAACAGTTCCGCGAAAGAAGCCCCAATTCACCCCCACATCCCGAAAACGGGCAGGAACTGCCACCGGCCCCGGGAGTCTCGCATGGGGTACTCCTCCAACTTTAAAAACTATGAGTCGATGGTCACTTGAGCTGACGCAATCCAGGACTCGTCACTCTGTGATCATGACTCCTCTGGATGTGAGTGAGGTCTATATTAGATTCCCCCATTGGTCCCGAAAAGGTACTCGGTTGGCCCTCTAAGTTGGCCACCACAAGTCCCCGTGACATTATGAAATCTTCCATCGATTTCCTGCGGTAAGCTGCCTCATGGCCCCTACGAGTGTGCGTTGCAATCCACTCCGATTACAATGCGCTTGCCTTTCAACTGGTCAAGTACGGTCTCCAGATGTTGTAAATGATGGTCAATGCTGTCGCTATATTTAAAATAAGCTGAGATGACATAGATACCGTACTTCTCCACACGACACACCACGCAATAGGGGTTACTCAGGTGTGGCAAACCAGCAACACCTATACTACTTTTGCTGACCTTTATGCCAGCCTGCGGTCCATCACCAAAATTAATGAGATCCTGCGCCTGCGACCACTGTTCCTGGACCAGGACTAAATCCAAGCCGTGGTCTCGCTCCGTCCCAAATTGAGCTGACCTATTTTTAAACTATTTTCAACCGCCATATTGCGTGGTTTTGACCGCCCTCTCTTCTGCGTACACCCTAGCCGGGCACGTCTTCGCCATCGTGGCATGGGACTGGTAGAGTAGCTTGGTGTACTTTCATACATTAAAGCCCGCCACATACATACGGAATTCCGTTTCCAGATTCCGTTTCGGAATTCCGAACGGTCGGCCACACACAAACGGAATCCCGTTTTACCCGCAAAATATCAAACGGAAAACTACCGTACGTGTGTGGCGGGTCATAGATTTTATATGGACTTGCTGCGTTCGGGATTCCGAATCGGAATATCGAAACGGAATCTCGAAACGGAACTCCGTATGTATATGGCCAGCCTAAGGCTGACAACATACATACGGAATTCTGTTTCGGAATTCCGGTTCGAGATTCCGAACGCAGCAAGTTTATATAAAGTCTATGACCCGTCACACACGTGCGGTAGCTTTCCGTTCGATATTTTGCGGGCAAAACGGGATTCCGTATGTGTGTGGCCGACTCGTTCGGAATCACGAAACAGAATTCTGTATGTACTTCGTGGCCTAATTATTACTATGGAAGTCCCGCCTCTTAGGCCTGCCACATACATACGGAATTCCGTTTCGGAATTCCAAACTGGTCGGCCACACAAAATTTTGAACGGAAAACTACCGTACGTGGACGGATTAAATTTTTGTACCCCTACTAAAATTATTAACATATTTTTAAGAATAAAGTTTTTCCATTAAAATAAAAGGCATAGTTAAGAAAATTTATTGAAAAGAATGAGATTATATCAAAAACTAAGAAAATCCCTCGTTTCGGCGAAAAAAATAACGAAATATGAAATGTTATTAGGATTTAGAATCAGGTTTGTTACTTATTAAAAAAATGAAAATAAATGAGTACACTTTAAAATAATCAAATATTTTAATATTAAATGCCATCCTGTCAACTAAGGAAAATAAACAGAGCAATAATTAACACAAATTAGGCCTCTAAATTAAAAAAAAAACATTATTCTCACTGGTTTTGTTACCTTGAGTCTAAGTTAACACTAATTTTTAAGGTCACATAAAATGTAGCATCTCTGTTCAACAAAAACATTATGATTATAAAAGATTATGGTCTTTTCTTTAAAATACCTGCATTATTTACATTTACAACTCAATTAAATAAGTAAAAAATCACAAAATATGTTCAAATTTTTTGGGACAGTAACAAAGTTGACATGTTCAAAATTGTAAAGACGTGCCTTTCCAAAGAGTATAGTAATATATTAGGAATAGGCACGTTCTCATGATTGAGAGAGAAAACTATTAAATTATTTTCTTATTAAGTATACATTTTTATTATCTCTATGACCTGTGTTTTACTTACTCGTTTATTCTTATATTTGCTAGCTATGACACATATTTAGTCTATTCATTTATAAAAAAATAGTATAAATAATTTTTTATTTCACAATTATCTTTACATTTATAAATCACATCTACAAATTTTTAGGAACACACTGAAATTGCACACCAAACAACCTTACCATCAAAAAAAAATTCACACCTGTGCAACCCTATCACTAGCCAACAACAAAAATTTTATTCTATAGATCTAATGCTAATAAAATCACAGTAATATTCTTTGAGATAAGTTATTTTAAATTGAAATCTTACCTACTAATAAAATTAATTAGTGATTTGTATGAAAATCAACATAAAAGCGATCACTAGGTACAACAGCATCTTTATAAATTTCAAAGAAATATTTAATATTAAAACAAAATACAATCCCAGTTATATTCTTCTACACAGTTAGCTTACATTTAAAATTTAAAAATAAATGTTAAAAAGATAAAGTTTACTTCTATAGAAATAAAAAAGGATCAATAACAAAAGACAACATTTTACACCATAAGGTTTCCAAAAGACTAACTACAAAACTCGCATTCATCGATCGGATAATGATCGTAAATAGAATAAAAATTACAGTTGTGACACCAAAAAAATGTACTTATTAATAAACTTGCAACATCATGCCTGTTCATGGCTAGTGAAAAATGCATTGGTCTAGATAAAGCATTTGTATTTTCTCCGCACCCAAAACATTGTTCAGTAAGAATAAAATGAGTATTCGTCCATGGCCACTGAAGGCGATGAACATATATAAATATGAAGTCTTGCATGGTGAATACTGTATCAACATCAGCGTAGATCATTATTGCGTAGTATTTTAGGAGCCTTAGATGCGCTTGTGGACCCAACTTTTAATCTGCAAACAATCATAATAAAGTATGATTAGAGAATAACTTTATATTATTAAAAGAAATCAACGAAACAAATGTTTGCGAAAACTACCTCCATAACAAGTATCGCAGATGTAGTCAAAATATATGGGACCGTCGATACATTGGTCACAATAGTATTTTTTGCATGCCATGCATTTTGCCTTATATTTTCCCGTAATAGGAACACTGCATTGATTACATTCGATGCTCCATTTATTTGTAGTTGATGCCATATCAAGACTTGTCTGATTTTCTTGGGTGTCAGATAAGTTGACAAACTTTATGTCCATTAAATCGTCTTCAGAAATGGTTATTACCAATGTAGCATCGAGACTCCCGGTTTGAGTATTCTGGATGTCCGATAAAATAAGTAAATCAGGATTATCTACATCAATTAAATCGTCTGTAGTTTCTGGATATTTAGTAATAGTGTCAAAATCATTATTATTATTAGCTTTTGGACACGGCACCGAAGATAATGGTGCGTTTATATCGTCAGAGATAACATCACTGAAAGAAGTGCAGCTATAAAAGGGTGCGCACTTCTTAACAAGAACGTGATTCCGTGGTGAGAAACACATACAACATCCAGGTTCAGGTCCACAAAAACAGCTTAAATCCCTGTATTTAATTTGTAAACAGTCTTTCATATTTTCCGTTCTTTGGTCTGATATAATTTGGTGTAGTTCGAAAGTCCCTTTTAAAACTTCTACTTTGTCCTGTATTGTTGAATTTATTTTATCTATGTTATCTTCGTCGATCAAACACACTTTAATAGTCTTCGTATCTTTTTTTAATACATCATAGGCGTCGTTAGCGCAGGTAATATCTGCCCCATGATTAACTTTTGCATCTAAAATACGCTTCACACAGCCACCAATACCATCGGCCACGCTCTTCCCATGTCCGCTCTCAAAGAAAGACCACGTTGCATAGTTAAACTCGTAATTTCTTACAAACTTGGAGAATAAGAAAAAATTAATTTTTTGCCGGTATTGGCTGGTGGGTCCATCTGAATAAAAATGTATTACATTAACCGTGGGACTTTCGGTTTTTAAAAAATCTAAGATTGGGTTTAGGTGAGCCCAGATAGCAGATGGTTGGTGATTAGTACTGTCACTTAATGTGCAAAATGACTGTGATTTTTTCCCATAATAAAGCATTCCAGTATGTAGGCTTATCTGGGACTTAGAAGCACCAAAATGCATAGCCTGTATCTCGTTGTACATTTTTGTCTCATAATTTTCGGAGAAATCACAAACTATGAGTGCCTCGTTTTCTCTTAGGTTTTTTACCGCCTTTTGGTATTGCTGGTATTGGTGTACCATATTAAAGAAGTGTTTTTTAAACTGTTGAGCTATGCTGCTATTGAATTTTTTTAACAAATCTTTTACTGTCCCATGTTTCTCTACCTTTCTTGTTTTCTTTGTTTTTATTTTTTTTTTCATTCCCATCTTTTTTAATGTAGTAATGTTCCCGTTTCTCCCATTGTTTCCAAGTTATAGTTTGTTTCAGTTTCTCTTCATCCGCAAAATGCTCTACCTCTCGATTTCTGCATTCCTGACACTTATTGTACATGCAATCGTATTTATGTGTATCACATACTAGTTTTTCGAGAATTCCTTTCAAGTCTAACTTAACTATTCCTATCTGTCTTAACTTTCGGTGTTGAAACTCAATATTTGCGTGTTTGATACACAAACAAGTATTTCTCGATTTTAAGTGTGGAGACAAAACATAATGAGGCTTTTGTTTATAAAATATTGTGAGACCGTATCGTCCACCTTCCTCTCGGTATTTCTTAAACAAATTGTGAATATTGTCCAATAAATAACGTATTTGTTGCTTTTCTTTATTTTTTGTGCGTGTTTCTTTTTTTCCAGCGGTACTGCGACTGACATCGTCTCTCAAGTAAAATGATTGGATGTCTTCAATCATTGTTGTTTTAATATTTTTTTTCCGCATTTTTAATTTGTACTTTAAACCTAAACATTTCGCTAAATAAAATTTGTTTTCAGAATTTTGAATTATTTTTTTTAATATTCCTTTATCATAATGTGTGCCACTTTTATAGTAAGTTTTTTGCAAAGCACTTTCTAAAACTTCATTACGGGCTTTTATCTTATTGTAATTTTTTTCCATTTCTATTTTTTCTCTTTCGGAGGCTACTTTTAAACGATAGTATGTTTTTCTGTAGCTTTCATTACGCGTTTTTAGATTTTTAATAATCACTGATAACTTATTAACTTTTTCAGTTATTGCCTTAATTTTGATATTTAATTTCTTATTTGCAGATTTTTCTGATTTGGTCGGAAGGGTAGTGGACTCTTCAATCACATTTTTTTTTGAGTTTCTACTTCTTTTTTGATATTCTCTCCACTTTTCTCTTTGTTCTACTTTTTCTGTCGAGTTCATTTCGGAAACTTTCTTTTTTTTAAGTTTTATTCTTTCTATATTGCGCTTCCGCTGAGCTTCATACTCGTCAGGCCGTTCTTTTTTCAACTTTTCTCTATACCTTTTCATTTTTTCAGCTGCCGTGAGCGGCATTATAAAGCCTAAAATATCAATAACTAATGAGCTTGAATTTCAGTAAAGTTCGATAATTATCGCCTTCTTGCGATAAAAATACCTACCCGAAAACTTATTTTTAATTAACACAAATTAATTATTAATAATCCGTGACAAAAGACACCAAAATAACTTATTATGATAAAATTGTAGTAAAATGAATAAATTTAAATTATTAAATAAAATAAATATAAGAAACAGCATTCTTTTGCACCGTGTAAACGTCACTTTAGCGGTCAGTTTGGTTACTTTCGTGGTCAGCCTAAACGTTACCATGAACACGGTAACCAAACTGAAGTAACGTTTTGCGTTTCTCGTATATTAAAGGCTGGTTTTATCGTCACGCTGCTAGACGCGCCGCTGGGCAGCGTGCTGTTAACAGCGCGCGCTTGAACAGCGGTGCACTATAAAACGAGATTAGTGCCACGCGTTCCGCTGCTGTGAGACAGTCGTGTACAAAATGAACGTTAATGCGGTTAGAGTACCGGCTGTTTACATTTTATGGAAAAGAAGGCAACAGCGATTTAATAGAAGAATAGTTGATCCTTATAACGCTACAAGATTACTGAGAGGCGAACACGTAACATCTTTCTCCGATTTACGAGAAAATAATTATAAATTTTATAAATATTTTCGCCTATCAACAAGCAGTTTCGACGAATTATTATTCTTGTATGAATCATCGGCCGGGTCCCATAAAGATCTTCTAAATCGCACTTCCTCAATTACTCGTCCCGTATCGATGTAATTCATTTTGTACACCACCATACCTAACGGCGCGTCTCAACGGCATCACACTAAAACGCATAGTGAATGTAGAAGCGCCCGAGCAGCGCGCGCTTCGGCAGCGCCGGCGATCAACGCGCGTTTACCGAACGGCGCTGCCCAAGCGCGCGACTTTAAAACGCAACTACTACCCCAATACATATCCGAACGCGCGCGCTCCAACAGCGCTGCCGAAACGCATAATGATAAAACCAGCCATAATGTTAAAAAAAAGAAAAGAGTGAGTATAAAAGCAATGTAATAGTTTATATTTCATCTTTAGATTGTAATGCACGACTCTAAATACTATAATACGTACATACATATTAAAAATCGTTTAAAATTCGATAACTTACCTTGACAAAAATATTGAAGTAGCTCTCGCGTAACACAACACTCTCGTCGTTTTAGGCTATCACAACTGAACGCTGTTTTAAACAATGGCAGTTTGACAACTGACTGTTCGTGTTGCCATTATCATAATTAAAATATGTATAGTCGTTTAAAATAATATTCAAAAATGAGTAACAATACTTGACATGTCAGGTGACCCTAAATTACGACCCGATATTTAAAACTATTTTTAAATTATAATACATAACATACGGTAAATTAATATGTTTTAATACGTTTAGATACCACTGTTTATGATTTTTAAATTATAAATGTCGTATGCTTTCATAGAAAAAAAGAAAGTAATTTCCAGATTTTGTTACCATTTGACTCATGGGACAAGTAAATCAGTGGTCATTAATTATAAAACAAAACTCTTTTTAATTAATCTATTGCATGAATATCCATTGCTATTATTTTAAGTACCAGTTTAGAAATTGAGTTACCATCTAAATCCAGTATTTTACTCAACACTACGATTATATTTAGAAAAAAAAATTAAATTATGTGGGACACAGTGATTTAAGAGGGGGTCAAAAAAAGTGAAACCGCTCACGTATGTCATGTGATCATAGATTTTATATGGACTTGCTGCGTTCGGGATTCCGAATCGAAATATCGAAACGGAATTCCAGATGTATGTTGCCGGCCTTATATTTTTCTCTTTGATTATTGCCCATGCTAGCGACATCTGGTGAACAGAAAATTATTAGCCCTTATTGAAGCTAAAGAATACGTTCGAAAACCTTGGCCATATTTGTATTGTATGTAATTTATGAAAGAACAATTTTATTTAATACGTTAAAATTATTATTATTTCATTTGCACTGTATATAAAAATATTTATCTATCGACATTTAAATATTTATTATATCTTCAATAAACAATAACTATAGAATGAAAGAACGCTTTGTTTAATTTTGTAGTAATGAACGTTATCATATTAACAGCGAAGTCAATTTAATTTGACAATTGACATAAATTTTTCTGTGTGATGCTGTGATGTGATCTTTGAAGTGTGATTCACAGAATCAGTCGTAGTTAGTAAATTTTTGCCATATGAATTATTTCTTTGTCAAATTCTAATGATATTGTGTTATTGTTGCAAAACTGACATTGGTATTTAATTACGCACATTCCTGTAATTTTAAATGTAAGTGTATTTTGGTTTCTTTCTTGTTTTCTGTATAACGAACTTATAGATTGGTTTTGTTGCTTTGGAGTTACGAATATCAATTAAGGGATAGAATTATTGTGTTTATGCACGTGACCCAAGGCTAATTTTCCCCGAGTGTTTAATTGAACTTAAGTGTTACGATGCTAATTTTTTATTTGCACCAACTTTAGTATGGGCTGCATCTGCATTGCAAATATTTTGATTACGAAAACCGCTTTGTTATCATTTTCAAAACAATGTTCACCATTGTATATAAATATAAAACAACTGATCAGCATTATCTCTTGATTGTCCTCAATTTTGACTTCACATTTTGATAAGAAATTTCAACCATTTTGTTTATTGAAAATTCTATAATTATAATGATTTACATCAACTTGTTAATTTTGTTTTTATCTACTGTAACCATGTGACTGTGAATGATATTTATATCAAAGTAAACCTTAAGAAATATTTTTTTTTCATTTAACTCTTGTTTTGATCCCAGTGTGGGTCTGTTTTGTGCAATTACATCTTATATAATATAACCATTTCATGATTCTATGGATGTAACAACACCAATAAAAATCTAATTAGTCTTATAGAAAACATAATTTATGGAATTCCATTACAAACAGGTAATAATTTAATATGTCTTATTTATTTTTTCATTGACAATCAGGCTATTTTCTTGTCTGACCTTAATTTGCAACCATTTGTGAATATTTGGAAGATTTCAACAAGACACTGCTACAAATGTATTCTAAAGTGTGTATTCTATTAAACAAAGGTTGTATAAAAAGGTTTAATAATAAATATTAAGGAATTTATGGATAATAATAACCCCTAAAAATGAGGTGATCACTATTTGCTACCAAGCTATTTATGACATGATTTGTACAGTTAATTGTACATCAAAATATATTATTGTAAATTATTATTTTTTCTAAAAAGTAAGTCCTGCTGGGTTTCTTGCTGGTGTTTCCCAGGTCAGAGGTATTTTCTGAACCAGTGGTTAAACATAAAAATAACTTTTAATAAATATTACTTACCTATAATCTTTATTAAATAAATAAATTAATTTACTATTTCTTATTATAAGGTCATATATAATTAAAATTTTTGTTACTATTACGTTACTAATCCCAATAGCCTTTAACAAATTGTACATAGCAATAGCTACGTCTTTATCATACAATAAATGCCCACTACTGGAAATTGACCTTTCCCATTTTATGGAGTATTTGCCTTAATAGCAATGCAAGTGGATTGATGTTAGCATCCACCACTCACCTTTGTCACTGCTCCTTGTCCCTAGTCTGGGTATTTTATACATTCAGTGATAAAAATAAAATGGCTTGACTCACAATGGTTAGTGTATATACACTGCCGGTGCATCACCTTTTTCTTTTCCAAAATCGATGACACACGGACATATTTCTCGTCCAGCATCCTTCCATTGTAATGTATGTGTGAACCATGTAGACTATATTCTGTACATAGAATTTTAATTTGTTACATGGTAGAACCATGCTGCAGCCGTATTATGACTACAGCATGAATAGGTCGGCTCAACTGAGTATGACCATTACAGCCCTTCACAAGTCCACTGCTGAACATAGGCTTCCCCGAGGAATGCCACAAAGAACGATTCTGAGCCAACTGCATCCATTGACTTCCATGTTTTACCAGGTCGTTACTCCATCTAGTGTGGCGATCGCCCTACACTTTGCCTACTGAAACGAGGCTGCCACTCGAGATCTTTTTTTCTGTCAATTGTCGGTTCTCTGAGCTACATGGCCGGTCCATTGCTGCTTCAGCTTACTAATTTTTTGGGCTATGTCGGCCATTCTGGTTCTACTGCAGATATCCTCATTTCTAAGTTTATCATGCAGAGAAACTCCGAGCATAGCTTTTTCCATAGCTCGCTGAGTGACCTTGAGCTTCCTCATACAGCCAAGTAGGACCACGCTCCCACAGAATACCAGCATAACAGCAGAATAATGCTGTGTTTTGTCTGTGATAGCTGGAAACCCTATTTACTGGTAACACAACATTTAGTCCTCAGGGGTGACAACAGCATTTTGTTTCTAAGTAAAGGATAGATGTAGATGTCTATGGTCTGCAGCCCATATCTATCCTCAACAAAGAATCCACTTACCATCAGGTTGAGTGCTTACTCACTTGTCACCCTTATTCTTTAAAAAAAGTTGACTTGTACCAGTGTACATATGTCATATATACATATAATCACATTAATATGCATGTTATTCTTTTGTTATGATCTTTTGTCTATGGAACAATATAATTGCAATTTATTTATTCAGTTTATACATTAATGCTATGAATGTTACAGAAATAGTACTGATAAATGATATAACAAAAACTTCTATTTATAAGTAATAATAATAATGTTCTTTTTCTACTTTGGCATTAATAGTAAGATAAGTAATACTGATGGAGTTAATCATTATCATTTCAATAATAAAATAAGCATTTTTCAATGATATTTCATTGTTTTACCATCATAATTATTATAGCCCATCACAAGTCCAGTTTTTAATATAGGTCTCCTCAATAGATTGCCCCAAAGTACATTCCTGAGCTTCTGCATTCATTGACTACCTGCATACTATCAATTACCTACATTTACCTCACTTGACAAGTGGCTTGGCAACAGCAGGTTTTTTAACCCCTGAAAAAACAGAGGGTAATGTATGAATATAATATATAAAATCTATAAATCTCTCTGTGTCATCGTAGCATCCAAATGGATGAACCGATTTAGATTTAGTTTGTTTTGTTTAAAAGGTAACTTGATCGAGTGTTCTTAGCTATGTATCAATAAAATCTTTTCAGCCGCTTGAAGATCATCAGCTTATTTTGTTTTGGGGGTTTTTTAAACTTTTATTTTTAGTTATTTATTAAGCTTTTAACAGTGGTAGAGTTACGCGGCAGCTTTTGCTGTCGCACGGATGGGCTGGCTCAAACCGGGGTGGTACCATAATCTTACTGAATACCAGCCTGAAGTAGAGGTTTACCTCTGCGTTTCGCTTGGTGAGTGCAGGTGGCCGGAGGCCCTTTTTACTGGAATTGAGGCATTCCATCTTAGTCCTCACAGGTGACAACGCATCTGCATTTTGATTTGTAATAGAGGATAGATGTAGATGTCTATGGGCCACAGCAACCACTTACCATCAGGTGGACTGTGTGCTCGTTTGTCACCCTTATCCTATAAAAAAACATAGATGTAGATGTCAATGGGCCTCAGCATCCACTTACCATCGGATGGACCATGTGCTCATTTGTCACCCTTATTCAATAAAGAAAAATGTAGCCCCTGAATCTCATCAATACCACCAATTTTCTTGGAATCACACTAGATGCAACACTTCAATCGGGCCCCCATATATTAAAATTAGTAAGCAGACTTAGTTCTGCAGCATATGCTGTAAAAATGATTAGAAATCTTACCAGTGTAAAAACACCTAGACTTGTTTACTTTAGTTATTTCCATAGCATAATGTCATAACGATATTTTGCTACGGGGACACATGACTGACACTGAAATTATATTTGTTTTGCAGAAGTGGGCCATAAGAGCAATCTACAATTTAGAACCTAGAGTCTCTAAGATTAAAATTTAAGGAAATTAATACATACTATACGAAACTTACGACTAACAAGGATACGGAATTAACATCAATGGCGAGTACATCACTCACCTTCGATTTGCCGACGATATAGTCCTCATGGCAGAATCGCTGGAGGAGCTAAGCACTATGCTCAATGACCTCAATAGTGTATCCCAACGGATAGGTCTTAAGATGAACATGGACAAAACAAAGATTATGTTTAATGTCCATGTCACACCTATGCCGGTAGTTGTTGGGAGCACTAAGCTCGAAGTTGTTGACGAGTATGTTTACCTGGGACAAATAGTCCGACTAGGTAAGTCCAACTTCGACCGAGAGGTCAATCGACGGATTCAACTCGGCTGGGCAGCGTTCGGGAAGCTACGACACATCTTCTCGTCAGAAATACCTCAAAACCTTAAAACAAAATTGTACAACCAGTGTGTGTTGCCAGTGATGACTTACGGAACTGAGACGTGGTCCTTCACTGCTGGCCGTATGAGGAAGCTCAAGGTCGCTCAGCGAGCTATGGAGAGGGCTATGCTCGGAGTTTCTCTGCGTGATAAACTTAGGAATAAGGATATCCGCAGTAGAACCAGAGTAACCGACATAGCCCAACAGATTAGTAAGCTGAAGTGGCAGTGGGCCGGCCATATAGCTCGAAGAACCGACAACCGATGGGGAAGAAAGGTTCTCGAGTGGCAGCCTCGTACCGGTAGGCGAAGTGTAGGGCGTCCCCCCACAAGATGGAGTGACGACCTGGTAAGACATGCAGGAAGTCGATGGATGCAGGTGGCTCAGGACCGTGCTTTGTGGCATTCCTTGGGGGAGGCCTATGTTCAGCAGTGGACTTGTGAAGGGCTGTAATGATGATGATACGAAACTTTGGCCTCTCAATACATATACGAAAATGTAATGTATATACACAAAAAAGTAGATTAAAAATAAAGCACTATTAACTCTGTAAATACAAGGAACAAACACTAGCTAGTGGTACTCGATTCGACCGAGTCAGTAATTCATTCTTAGGGTAATGTATGCTTTTACAACAAAATCCTAAAAAATATACAAAATATGTATTATCAAGTTTAAATACTTTATTAAACAAAGATTTTATAAAAAGGGTTATTATAATTTTAGAGATAATGGATGATAATAACTCGTGGGTATGAGGTGATCGTCTCAGAGTTTCTAATATGTTTTGTGTAGTTAATTGCATAATATAATATATAAATGTAAACTGTTTTTTTTAAATATCTCTGGGTTTTTGCTGGTTCCAGGACAGAGGTATTTTCCGAACCAGTGGTAAATTAAACATAAGAATTACTTTCAATAAGTATAATTTATAAACTTTGAAACATTGAATAAAAAGAAATCTAGTTTTATGAGCCCATGACCTGTACTGTTTAGTAGCCAGGTACTATGACCATGTGTTTGTGGCATAATATTAATTACAATAGATGTCTTCACAGTTAATAGTAATCAGGAAGTTTTTTTTCGCGCCCAGAAGCAATTGAAAAGGGCTACCCTCCGGAAAGCGAGGAAAGAAGGTGGTGAATGCTCTAAGCATACCACGACAGCCAGCTGTAGCGGTAATGTGGGACTCACTGTGACTAACCTAACCTTACCTAAGTGCCTACTCACTAAACACCACCTGTGAGACTGGCATTGGCAATGAGGCCTTTCTGCCGAATCGGCAAGGAGGAAGGAGGAGGAGGAAAGCGACCCTCTGTAGGTAAAAGGGAGTGCAGTAATCAAGAAGTCACAACAGTATTGTTTACAGTTTAACTGCCTCTTTTGTATAGTGGTCGTAAACAAGACTGCTGATCATAAGGTCCCAGGTCTGTATCCCGGGTGGTCAAAAAAATCATTTATTTGAGTTTTTCCATCAATAAATTCTCAATAGCTTCCCGGAATAATAAAAGTTGGCCGTGTTTCACCCCCGTGTCTTGGAAAGCACGTAAATCCGTTGGTCCTGCGCATAATCTTTCTCCGGTCGTGTCGGTTTATTGTCCCAGGAGAATATGAGAGTGAGGGAATATAGTGCACCTGTGCTTTCTCATACACTTGCGGACTATAATCCTGTCCTGCGCAGATGGCTTATGTTTATACGTGGTAGAGTCATGCTGCAGCTATGTTATGGTTGTAGCACGAATGGGTCGGCTCAACCGGGGAAGGACCACGCTCTCACAGAATACCAACGCAAAATGGCAGCTTAACGCTGCTGTGTTTCGTATGGTGAGTGTAGAGAACCGGAGACCCTTTTTACTGGAAACGAGGCATTGCATCTTAGTCCTCACGGGTGACAGCGCATCTGCATTTTGATTCGTAATCGAAGATATATGTAGATGTCTATGAGCCACAGCAACCACTTACCATCAGGTGGACTGTGTGCTCGTTTGTCACTCCATTCCTATAAAAAAAAAATGGCTTGTCTCCGTTGAGACTGGCCGCCGTTATTGAAATTCGGTGTGAAGGACATTATTATTGTTTAGTTTAACAATACACCTTTCTTTTCTAGGAGAGCGGACCATGCGCACTCATCGGTCTACAGCAGCGTACCTAATAGCCCACGAGACGTGACCCGTAGTGCCCCAGCTGAGCGTGATGCACTAGCAACATGCTGCGTGCCGTCGCCACCTGCCTGCTAGGCCTCCTGACCCACGTCGGTGGAAATGTCATCGTTTACACAATCGAAACGCCCCACGCGGTAAATCAAATTTATATGAGCTGTTTCCTAAACACAACACAAATTTGTGATTGTTTTTGAAGGGTACTTTATGTATTTTTTGTTAACCGACCTCAAAAAGGAGGAGGTTCTCAATTCGAGTGTATGTTTTTTTTTTGTATGTATGTTACGCGATATCTTTGCGGATTGTGAACCAATTTTGATGATTCTTTTTTTATTAAATTCAAGGGTAGTCCCTAGGGGTATCAAATAAATGAGTTCTTTCTTAGCAACTTGAAGTCGGGTTTTACTTATTGTCAAAGTTATAATTATTGAAATGCTGTTGAAACGGTTTTTAGTTTTTTTTTTTTTAAGTGAAACTTTTTTATTAACGTAGTGACGAAATTTAGTACGACGGCATCACCCCTGAAGACTAAGATGTAGGCTGGATTTAGTGCTCGACCGACGGTTAGCGCGTACCGTACGCGCTGACGGTACGTCCTGATCTTCGGTCGAGGCCAAGCGTTTAGTGCTTAACTGACGGCAAGCTTTGTTAGACGTGTACAATTACGAAGAAAAACGAATCAATGTAACTCTATAATATGTGCGTACTATTTACGCAAGCGATTACGGCTTAAAAGACGGAGAGGATATCATTTGCACCTAATAATTGTAGACCGTTTAATTGAAGGACAATTTTGTTCATTGTATTCGAAATTGCGAAAACAATGTTCATGTATCAATGTTTCTTTTCTGTTCGCGATAATGCGTACGCGCGTACGATCAGTCACTCTGTCAGCGTCGCACTGAATGCACGCATATACCGCCATAGCGCGTCAGTCAACCGACGTACGTCGGACCGACGAGCTCGACCGACGGTTCTCGTACGCGCGACGGAGTCGTACACGCGTAGCCGTTAATAGGTTTTCATTGATATAGCTACGCTCAACCGATGTCAGCGCTCACCGTCGCTCGGGCACTAAATCCAGCCGTAATGTCTCGTTTCTAGTAAAGAGGGAAGTCCCTTTTTAAGTTTTCTATACTCATACGAAATACAGCAGCATTATTATTCTGCTGTTTCAAGTGGTATTTTGTGAGAGGGTGGACATAATGTAGCCGCAGCATGGGTCTACCACATAAATAAATTATTACCTTGACATATTGGGTATGAGTTGTTTTAAAAGGTAATATTGTTAATTCGTTCTTCATATTTTGCGTTGCTTTTAAAACGCATAACGTTATCTGTTGTCGCTATCACTTGTTTGTTGTATATGTCGTAGAATAGTTTGATAAACCGAATTTTTGTCAAAAGTCTTTACAAAAACCCATATCTTTTTTCAGTAAGGTTGAGAAATGTCATAGCCATTGTCTAATTATCCGTGTTTTCGCGATATCCCTAGATTTTTGCCGAAAATTCGGTTTATCAAATTATCTTACAACATATATATTTATTTATTTTAATTGTTACTTGTTATAACCCCCCTGCCACACACTCGTCGGCTGGCGAGGGAAGTAGCGAGGAAAGGAGGTAGAGACGTAGTGTGGCCAGTGACCACAATACTCGGCATGCCGCACGTCATGCTCTTCGTCATGCCTATTGCTCCCCGTTTTAATAATCTATACATACATATAAATAAAATTGCAGTGTCTGTTTGTAATGTCAAAATAACAGTTTTTCACTAAATGCATATGAAATTATATACGGTACTTATAACAAAAACACAATTTTTGAAATTTTTGTCTGTCTGTTTGTTCCGGCTAATCTCCGAAACGACTGGATCTATTTCGATGGGATTTTCACTGGCAGACAGTTGATGTTATAAGGGGTAACTTAGGTTACTTTTATTTTAGAAAAAGTGTTAGGGTTTCGCGCAAAAAAAAACCTAAATTACACGCGGGCGAAGTCACGAGGAACAGCTAGTAATAAATGAACGTCTGACACCTTGACGCGGCATCCGTCGTCGTTCGGGATATGTTACATTTGTCATATTACAAAATAATTATACTTCTATCTATAACAGGATTTAAAATCTTCTGGAATTTCCTATAGCCGCTTTTTATGACATGGTAAGGAACATACAATACAATTGCCGCGTTTCCTTTTAGCAACGCTTCATCAAATACATTTTGCATGCATTTATGCAATTAAACCCGTATTTCTCCACGTGACTGACTTTTACATAATTATATTAACATGTCGAAAACTATCGCACTTCAGATACGGTTGCCGACAACATAACAAGAAATAGTTCGTATATTACGTATTGAGTGTAATTTAAGAGCTGGTGACTCGTAGATGTGACTACTCTGTGAGCTAGTCAGAATGCGTGTTGAGAGTTGCTTGTGGGTTACGTCTCTCACCAATGAAAAAGTATATTTATGGTGTATACGTGATAGAGATACGATGCTGCTATATGGTCGTTGTAGCACAAATGGGTCACCTAGATCGGGGAAGGACCACGCTCTTACAGAATACCAGCGTAAAGTATCAGCTTAATGCTGCTGAGTTTCGTATGGTGAGCGTTGAGAACCGGAGACTTCAGGGGTGACGCATCTGCATATTGATTCTCAATCGAGTATAGATGTAAATGTTTATGGACCACAGCATCCACTACTCATCAGTTGTTTTTTTTTAAAAAATGCTTTTTTTAGGGTTTCGTACTTGAAGGGTAACCAACGGGACCCTATTACTAAGCCTCCGCTGTGTGTCCGTCCGTCCGTCCGTCTTTCTGTCAGCGGGCTGTATCTCATGATCCGTAATAGGTAGGCAGTTTAAATTTTAAAATTTTAACAAATAACAAAAATAAATTAAAAATTAAAGGAGACTCTCCTACTAGAAACGTGTATTATGATGGTACAGGACCTTCATGCGCGAGTCCGACTCGCACTTGGCAGGTTATTTAAATTTCGTAAGTAACCGAGCAAATTAAGGCGGAGATTTCATACGTTAAAATGCTTTTAGCGCTCTCTTATCCGACGCTTGCATATTCAGGACCAAGTAAGCGCGCGGCATTAGGTGGATAAAAAGTTACTTAATTTAAAACGTTTTTCCTTATTATTAGGAAATAAAGGATCTCAATAAAAATGTAACCCATTAAGAATCTAATTTAATAACATGCCTTTCATATTATCTGAAATATTATTTTTATTGGATAAGGATGACAAGCGAGCACACAATCTACCTAATGGTAAGTGGTTGCTGTGGCCCATAGACATCTGCATATATCCTCATTTGCTAATCAAAATGCAGATGAGGACCAACCGTGAGAACTAAGATGGAATGCCACTTTTCCAGTAAAAAACGTCTCCTGTTCTCTAGACTCACTATACGAAACACAGCAACATTGAGCCGCTATTTTACGCTGGTATTCTGTGAGAGCGTGATCCTACTCCGGTCGAGCCGACCCATTCGTGCCGACCCATTCGTGCTACAACTATACTACTAATATAGCTGCAGCATGGCTCTACCACGTATTATATGGTTATCGCTTAAAAAAACAAGAACTCGAACGTTAAAGATTTTTACCCGGAAATAAAATTATAATTATGGTAATGGAGGTACATATATAAAGTAAATAATGAAGTATTTTTGAATTCCATTCGATTAAGAATTTAATGTTTGTGTATGTTGTGTATTTCATGTTTGTGCATATTATTTTCCGAGCGTCAAAACCATGTATAAAATAAGATATTCTTGTCAAATCTAGCCTTAAGGCGAAACCTCAGATCATATTAAATTGTTTTAAATAAGGTCTGTGGGCCAAACTTTAATAGGTACGACTGCTAGACCTTAGACTTTAGACTAAGAGTCCGTCTTCCCATTTTCAGGGCTTTTGGCCACCTTAACTGATGAGTGCTATTGAAATTTATACTTCTTATAATATATTGTTAATCGTCTCGCGTCACAGGTGGATTAACAATCGCAATAACAGACGTCTTGCACCTTTGACGACCGCGGGTCAATTGTCTGGCTAGGTTTGGGCAAAAAATGACGTTTTTTTAAATAAAAAAAAATATATATATATATATATATATATATATATATATCGTCGATATTTTAAATCGCGATATTTCGATATATCGATATTTATTTCAGAGTATCGAATTCATATGAATTTCGATATATTTTAAAATGTTGTATTAATTGACAGAACATGTAACAACAAAAAGAGGTACAAAGTATTCATGTGTGGTTGGTTGTCGTTTTTGTTTCGTCGTTCAACCGGCAGTAATATAAAATTTTGGACTTTTTCTTTACATCATGTAAATTATGACAATACATCGATATATCGATATTTATCACGCGATATATATCGATACTGTTTAAAAATATCGATTCGATATATATCGATATATTTTTTCCTTTGCCCATCCCTATGTCTGGCGTAAACTAGATGGATTCACCACCATCTATCGGCAGCCATAAATTTTTTCTGGCATTTCCACAGCCGCCCTTAGGACACCCACGGGACGGGGTGATGGCTTCTCCTACGCCGCCACTACAGCGCAAAGAAATGTAAATATTTCCATATAAAAATTTTACGTGGTAGAGCCATACTGCTAGAACTACATTATGGTTGTGGCAGGAATGGGTCTGTTCGACCGGGGTAGGACCACGATCTCACAGAACACCAGCGTGAAATAACAGCTCAATGCTGCTATGTTTCGTATGGTGAGTGTACAGAACCGGTGGACCTTTTCTTTTAGTTCTCAGACGTGACAAGGAATCTGCATTTTGATTCTTAATTGAGGATCAATGTGGATGTCTACGGACCACAGTATCCACTCACCATCAAGTAGACTTTGCGCTTGTTTGTTACCATTTTTCTAAAACTAACTTCATGAATGAGACCGAGTTTGTATTTACTTTGCATATCCTAAACACGTACGTAATGACAAAGTTAAAGTAAAGCGGCTGGAGAACCTGAGATAACATTGATTAAATTACAATGAGCACTCGCACGGAAACAATACCAATTACATATACACTACCTACTAACGTGACCATGAGACGACATTGAATTACATAATTAAAGTGGAAGAGCCGCGTTGAAGGCGACAACGTAACTACACTTTGATTTTTAATATAGAATGAATGTGGATGTGTTATTATCAGGAAGATGTCGCTGTAAATCTACTGTTTAACTTCCCTCCCTTTCACGACGCCTAGGGAATGATTGGAAATTAAATTAAATAACGTATATTATATCCACACTATTATAGGAGTTTCTTTTAATAATGCAAAAGGAATCATAAAGTTTACAGGCATCTTTGGATATTATTATATCGAACTAAGTTTTACATTTCTTTGCAAAAATAATATGTAAGTAGTAGTTGCCGTATATTTTTAACAGACTTCTTAAAAGATTTACATTTCGACTCGGTTTTTCAGTTTTTTTTTTTTATGTATATACTAGCTGTTCCCCGCGACTTCGCCTGCGTGTAATTTGTTACTATTGGATTTCATGGGTTTTAATTTTTTTGCACAGAACCCAATTCTTTTTCTAAAATAAAAGTAGCCTAAGTTACTCCTTCTAATACCATATATCTTCCAGTGAAATTTCCGTCAAAATCGGTCCAGCTATTTCGGAGATTAGCCGGAACAAAGAGACAGACAGTCCGACAGACAGACAGACAAAAATTTTATAAATTGTGTTTTTATTATAAGTACCGTATATACTTTTATATGCATTTAGTAAAAAGCTGTTATTTTGACACTACAAACAGACGTTTCAATTTTATTTATTTGTATAGATTACGTGAAATCTTTGTCAGTGAACCAATTTTGTTGGTTCTTTTTCATTAAATAGCTTATACCTCAGGGGTGGTACAGTTTATACTTCCAGGTGATTCCATAAAAACTATACATATATTGGCAGAAATACGGCAGGTGACAAGTTGTTAAATACCCTAGACGTTTCACATATTTCGTCAACAAAATTCCGACATGCAAATTAAAAACTAAAATTGGCAATTTAAATAGTACATAACATAACATAATAATAAATTATGATTCTGTGTAAGTTAAATGAGATACACTAGTTTGCACATGTCAAATAATATTTTTTCTATCACAATTGTCAAATTAGCCTAACAACATACATACATACATATAATCACGCCTTTTTCCCGTAGGGGTAGGCAGAGACCACTTCTTTCCACTTGCTACGATCCTTACATACTTGTTTCGCTTCGTCCACTTTCATTATTCCCTTCATACATGCTCTACGGTTTAGGGTACTCTTGACCTGGCCTTTTTTTTAGGTAATTATCAAGGTAATTTTAAATCCGTAAGTAAATATTAGTGTTTTAAAATGTCAAGTCAGTACATATGTATAAGTTTTAAGTCTATAAATTAAATAAAGTCATTGATGTCATAAAAACATTTCTCTATAAGCCATCTATGTATGCAGTTTGATTTTGAACTGTCGAATATGCAACTCTCTTATTTGTTTCTGAATTCTCGTATTTGTTTCGTGATCCTATAAACTTTTAATGGCCATCATGTAGCAGTTTTTTTTTGCATAACTTAGTTGAAGTATGTAGTGGATGATTTTTTCACGAGACGGTCACCTTTATTCCTATAAAAAATTACGCAATTTCAATACAGTTGCAGGTCCTATACTTATTATGCAGTACACTTAGTTATAATAAACAATGATAAAATCAATCTAAGGCAGATCTCTTACGTGGCAGATCTTTTACGTGGTAGAGCCATGCTGCAGCTCTTTTAGTAGTGTAGTTGTAGCACGAATAGGTCGGCTCGACCGAGGAAGGACCACGCTCTCACAGAATACCAGCGTCAAATAGCAGCTTAACACTGCTGTGTTTCGTATGGTGAGTGAAGAGAACCGGAGACCTTTTTTACTGGAAAAGAGGCATTCCACCTTAGTCCTCACGGGTGACAACGCATCTGCATTTTGATTCGCAAACGAGGATAAATGTAGATGTCTATGGGCCACAGCAGCCACTTACCATCTGGTGAACTGTGTGCTCGTTTGTCACCCTATCCTATAAAAAAAAAACTCCATCTTCTCCATCGCGAATTTATGGAACGAAGTTCCTTATCGGACGGTACGAATTTTCGAATGGGGGCTAGGCGAGAAAAAGTGTAAGATTTTTCCGTCACAACCCCTTCTGACGTAGTGTGGACAGTCTTGGCGGCTATAAGTAAGCGAGATGAAATAATATTATCCATCTCCCTCGCACTTTTCTTTTCTTGTCATGAAAGAAATATTATTTTATTTTAAATGACCTATTCATTTCAATAGACGCTAGTAATTCATTTGACGGAACCAGCACCATTGCACGTGCGGCGCGGTAGCCGTCGGTGCAGTTAGACAGAATTCTTGTAAATAACACGTGTTCCGCACACCTGCACCATTGCACCTGCAGTGGCGCTCATTTTGCTTGTATAAAACGGACGGCGCGGCCGCCGTTAGGACAGTCTTGGCTCTGACGTGGAACGGTACGCTTGTCGTATTCCGTTACTAGTTTATCCTCGACTCGTTGGATAATTAATTCGTGATCACGTGATCACACACACACACATCGTGGATCTTACTTGCATGATGCTTGCTTGATGGTCATACAGGCACCAACCTCTGCACATCCAGATGAGGAGGTGGATTAAATGTATAAGGATATATCTAGAGCCATGCATTCCAACAAAACCCACTGTAGGGTGTTAATGGGAGACTTCAACGCAAAACTAGGCACAAGAGAGAACAGTGAGCTGAAGGTAGGGAAATTTGGAATAAGGCAACGGAACCCAAGGGGCCAGCAGCTGGCCGACTTCATAGAGAAAGAGGGACTCTTTATGATGAACTCTTTCTTCCAGAAGCGGCACCACAGGAAGTGAACCTGGTCGAGCCCCGATGGTTCGACAAAAAGAGATTGACTTCATTATGACGACCAGTTGACAACTAAGTGATGTCTCAGTGATCGCGAGGGTGAAAACCGTCAACGAACACCGAATGGTGAGAGGCACACTGAACCTAAACGTTAAGTTGGAGAGGTCAGGTCTAATGAAGTCAACGCTCCGTCCCCCTCGTGCACTATTCCAAAGTCCCGAAACCTTCCAGCTCGAGCTACAAAACCGTTTTCAGTGCCTAGAAGATTGCAATGCAGTGGACGATAAGAATGACAAGCTCGTGGAAACTGTCCATGCGGTCGGAGCTAAGTTCTGTAAGACCCGCCGCAGAAGAACACAAAAACTCTGCACACTCTTTATATCATGGCTGTTAGACGGGACATGGCTGTTAGACGGGCTGTTAAACTGCAGTGTCCAGTAGATTTGATAGCTTACCGGCAACTGAACAGACAGATCTCCAAATGCATGCGGCGGGACTTACGCAACTTTAATACTGCTCGTATTGAAGAAACGATCGTCGGAACCAGGGCTCCAAAGTTTTTGCTAGAGATCTGTCTGCCAGAAAGAACCAACTGTCGAAGCTAAAGACAGATTGTGGCAGCGTCGTTTCCGGTACACCTGAGATTTTGAGTGAGGTAGAGAGGTTCTATGGGCAGCTGTACACATCTTCTTTGGAGCCACACGCAAGTGTGAGTAACGATCCAAGAGCAAATCTTATCGGACACTGATCCGATGATATTCCGGACGTCAGTCTGAGCGAGATTAGAATGGCTCTCCAGCACCTTAAAAACGGTAAGGCCCCAGGCGAGGATGGAATTACAGCGGAGCTTCTGAAAGCTGGTGGAAAACCGGTATTTGAAGTCCTTCAGAAGCTCTTCAATTCCGTCCTACATGGTGGCACTACACCGGAGGCGTGGTGCGGTGGTCTTGTTTTTCAAGAAAGGCGACAACGCTCTCTCGTAGAACTACAGACCGATTTCCCTTCTGAGCCGCGTCTCTGTGCTGTTTTCGAGAGTCATTACGAATCGTTTCGCATGCAGACTCAACTACATCCAGCCTCCCGAACAAGCCGGTTTCCGAAAAGGCTTTAGCACCATAGACCACATACATATCCTTCGGCAAATTGTACAGAAGTCCGGGGAGTACAATTTGCCGCTATGTCTGGCGTATGTGGACTATGAGAAAGCCTTTGGTTCCGTCGAAATTTGGGCGGTGCTGCAGTCCCTTCAACGATGCCAAGTTGACTGGCGGTATATCGAACTGCTGAAGTGTTTGTACAGTAGAGCTACGATGGCTATCCGAGTACAGAATCAGAGTACGAAACCTAATGAAGCTTTGAAGCTTTAATTAACATAAATTAACCAAACTTAACCAAAATTAACCTAATGAAGCTTCAAAGAAGTCCCAACTGCTTCTTTAAGCTTCTGAAAGCTGGGACTTCTTGAAGCGATGGCAAAGCTTTTTGACAGTCAGAAATGTTTTTGCGGGAAATTTTGAACAAAAATACTTTGAGTTTGAAATAGTAGTCCATTACGCTGATTATACATAGGCTGCACTAAAAGTATCGGGAATGGAATATTTCTACTGTTCCTGTCATATTAAAATCTTTTTAATTGAAAACTTCTTGGTTTTAAAAATCGAATACCATTTATTTATTTTAAAAAAGATTCTCGGTCTTGTCATAAGGTTTTGTCAAACTTGTTTAGTCGTTGAGAAAATGGAATTGACTCGGGAAAGTTCAAGAGCGATGATTTATTATGACTTTCGAAGTGGTTTAACACAAAAACAGTGTGTTGACCGGATGATTTCTGCATTTAGTGATAAAGCCCCATCCAAAACCACAATTTATCGCTGGTTTGCTGAATTTCAACGTGGACGTGTCAAGCTCAGTGATGAACCCCATCAAGGTCGTCCAAAAACTGCAGTCACCCAGGAAAACGTTGATGCTGTGCGTAAGCTGATTGAGGAAGATCGACATGTGACATACCGCGAAATTCAGGCAACTTTAGACATTGGCATGAGTCAAATACAAATAATCTTGCATGAACAATTAGGTGTAAAAAAGTTGTTTTCCCGATGGATACCGCATTCGCTCTGTGAAGAGCAAAAAGCGGCTCGCGTTACTTGGTGCGTCAGAACTCTCGAAAGATTCCACGCAGGATCCTCCAATGCTGTATACAACATCGTATCAGGTGACGAATCCTGGATATACGCGTACGAACCCGAAACAAAAAACCAGTCACGAGTTTGGGTGTTCGAAAATGAGTTAAAGCCAACAAAAATTGTTCGTTCACGGAGTGTTGCAAAAAAATGGTGGTGTGGACGTTTGTCTCCAAAACCGGCCATGTTACGACTATTCCTCTTGAGGGACAAAGAACGGTTAATGCAGAATGGTATGCTAGCATTTGTTTGCCACAGGTCGTTTCCGAACTCCCTAAAGAGAACTGCAACCGCCGCATCATCCTCCATCACGACAATGCGAGTTCTCACACCGCACACAGAACAAAAAAGTTTTTAGAGCAAGAAAACATAGAATTATTAGACCATCCGCCGTACAGCCCCGACCTAAGCCCTAATGATTTCTATACTTTCCCTAAAATAAAGAATAAATTGCGTGGACAGAGATTTTCATCACATGAAGACGCTGTGGACGCCTACAAAACGGCCATTTTGGAGACCCCAACTTCCGAATGGAATGGTTGCTTCAATGATTGGTTCCATCGTATGGAAAAATGTGTCAAATTTCGCGGAAAATACTTCGAAAAGCAATAAATACATTTTTAAATAGTAATGTTGTGTCACTTCCTTGATTCCCGAAATTTTCAGTGCCGCCCTCGTACGCTAAACCACGTGGCCGTTATTAAAACGGATCTTTTATTTTGCGTAATACAGAAAACAAAAACACTTAACTTTTATTGGATATCCTTGAATTGCCTTATCTTCTTTTGTGATATTGGTTAAGGCTATTAAACACTGTGTTTGTATTTTGTATACATTTGTTAGTGTGTGTATTTCACGATAATACTGCCAAATAATAAGGGTGACAAACGAGCATAAATTCCACTTGATGGAAAGTGAAAACAACTACATTCATCGTCAATTAAGAATCAAAAGGTAGATGCGTCGTCACCCCTGTGGACTAAGAAGTAATGTCTCGTATCCAGTAAAAAAGGGTCTCCGGTTCTCTACACTCACCATACGAAACACAGCAGCATTAAGCTGCTATTTTACGTTGGTATTCTGTAAGAGCGTTGTGCAACCCCGGCCGAGCCGACCCATTCCTGCTACAACCATAATATAGCTGCAGCGCGACTCTACCACGTACAAAGTCACTATATAAATAAAAAAGAAGCAACGTGCACGTGCAACTACACGCAGGCTAAGCGTGGCAACTATGGCAAATGACCTCCCTATGATCCATATTCATGATTCATGAATCCATATTGTCCATGGGCGGCCTTTGTTCAGCGGACAGTGGACTTTTAATAGGCTGTAATGAATCAATCCAAAAACATTAATATTGTTAAGTTCTACTTCAATCAAGTTTTTTTTTATTCAAACCTAAAATACAGTTTGGCCTTACAAAGCAATACTGGTCATATATAAATAAAAAAACACCTAAAAAAAAAAAAGATGTGTGCTTTTTCATATCCTGCAATGTTGTCCTGATTGTTGATACTTACTATACGATGGCTAAGAACAATTGTTATATATGTGTATGACAACAATATGAGAAAATTCCTGATCGATGGAGGATAGGTAAATTTAAAGATTTGGCAAAGGGTAGTAGTACCCGGATATCTGTAGCTGAGTGATGGCAAGCAGCAATAATGACGCATTTATTTTAAATATCGAATTGCTCTTACCAGATTTTGTTTTTTAATTGGATTTAGTAACGTTAATTGATAAAAATGCAGCACTACTAAAGGCTGCTTAATAATAATTGGTCGATAAAGCCGTTAAGATAACAAAGGTTAACGAATGGCACACGAGGTGCAATTAATACGTAATACTTTGTTAGCGCTTCCTCGTGTATGCCATCATTCAGTGTTAAACCTTACTGCTGTGAAAATAAGAGCATTTATCATATACCATGAAACGACGACATTCTTAAAACGCGTTATTTTTATTTTCCGAAGTATTAAACTGCTTTTTTGTATAGAATAAGAATAACAAACAAGCAGTCCACCTCATGGTAAGTGGATTCTCTGGCCTATAAACATCTTCATCTATACATATTTTATCATAGGAAATAGCTAGAAATGTCATAAGATATTTCTGGCTATTTCCTGATCCGACTTACGAATTCCATCACTACACAGCGTTGGTAAAAAGTACCACAAACTTTTATTACCTAAACAGATAGTTATATAAATCGTAAACAAGTAATTTATCGGTGTGCAGCTTACTTTGTTTTAGCACTATTTATTGCACGCGACGATAGTTATATCGGATTATAATGAAATGAGTAAAGTATGAGATAATGCCGGCGCAGCATATGTTATAGTGGTTTGTCCATTAACTGTTTATTCATTAATTGTTAAAAATAATAAAATAGATACGATTTTATGCGACAAAACGTTGGAATCTTAATTTTTAGGCCCTACTAATTAGAGAGAATGATTTAAAATTATTGCATACCTGCGCGCTTCGCGCTTAAGGCATGCAATAATTTGAAATCATATAATTCTAAAGCGGGGGTTGACAGTCTATAGAAAACGTAAAGACTTTAGAATGTGAAATTATCTTATTGTCTTTAGTTCTTTGATGGCGACATTGACTTTTTATTTAAGTCGTTTTTTACCTTTTTGATTGGACTGAGGTAGGTCACAATCTTAATGTCATCTAAATAGTTATCTTCATTAATCCGATTTAGAATGTTTTCTCTAATTGTGGGACTATACCTGAAGTATAAACAATCTATACATCTATACAAATAAATAAAATTGAATTATCTGTTTGTAATGTCAAAATAAAAGCTTGTAACTAAATGCATATGAAAGCATATACGGTACCTATAACAAAAACGCAATTATTAAAATTTTTGTCTTTCCGTTTGTTCCGGCTAATCTCAGAAATGGCTGGACTGATTTTGACGGGACTTCCACTGGCAAATAGCTAATGTTATAAAGAGTAACTTAGGCTACGTTTCTTTTAAAAAATGAATTAATGTGCCCCGCGAAAAAAATTAAAACCCATAAAATCCAAGTAACAAATTATACCCGGGCGAAGTCGTGGGGAACAGCTAGTCTATTGTATAAAAATCAATTGCTGTCTGTTAGTCTCGCTAAAACTCCAAAACGGCTCCAACGATTTAGATGAATTTTTTTGTGTGCGTTTAAGTAGGCCCTTGCATGATTGAGAATCCAAATTTTAGATTCACAGTTAGACAGATGACGTTGTTGTCCAGATCCACAGAAGTCACCCGTGCGAAGCCGGGGCGGATCGCTGGTCTATACAAACAAATAAAATTGAAGTGTCTGTTTGTGATGTCAAAATAACAGCTGTTTATTAAATGCATATGAAATAAGTATACACGGTACGTATGACAAAAACACAATTTTTAAAATTTTTGTCTCTGTCTGTTTGCTGCGGATCCGAAACGGCTGGACCGATTTTGAAGGGATTTTCACTGACAGATAACTAAAGTTATAAGGAGTATTTTAGGCTACTTTTATTTTGGAAAAAGAATTAGGGATCCGCGCAAAAAAATACTTAAAACCCATGAAATCCAATCGTAATAAATTAGACGCGGGCGAAGTCGCGGGTAACAGCTTGTATTTAATATAAAAAAACCATCAATATTGGTTCACAATTGACAAAAATATCGCGTCACATGTATGCAATAAAAAAAAATTACATTTTTGAAGACTGCTAAAATGCAAGTTTAATGTGTAGTGTAAGATAAACGATGTTTTTACACAACAAGTTTAAACAGCTTTTTGAGAACATCTTTGAAGAATTTTTCTGCGAGAACATTGAATACTAACAATATACCTTATTGTTTTTAGTGAGCATATCACGAAGACTGCACTGCTATCCTCAGTCACTTGTTTGTACCAATAAATAGCCCGATTTTATTTCGGCATTTGGGAAGAAATTTTAGCATATCTATTCCAGACCCACGTCCGTTAGTCGACCTCATCACACAAACAAGGAAAGAGACTGTACACTGTGTATGGATGATAATAACCCCTGGGAATGAAATCATCGCTACCAAGTTATTTCTAATTTGTTTTGTGTTGTTAATTGTGTAACATACATGATTGTAAGCTGTTATTTAAAAAAAAAGTCCCGCTGGGTTTCTTTCTGGTTCTTCCCAGAACAGAGGTTTTTTGAACCAGTGGCAATTAAACAAAAGAGTGACTTTCTATAAGTATTATTTATAATCCGTATTGAATAAAAAAGTTTCTGTTTCTGTACATTTCAAGTGACGCCAAAACCAAGTCAAAATCATACTCAACTTCTAAGAACACGAACCCCAACCACACGGTTTTAAGTGCGTATGTGTGGATCCAGCAGTAGACTCTTACGGGCTATTAATAAAAGAAAGAAAGACGTTTGCGTCAGTGCTTGTCAAAAATATGAGCATGGTTTTCGGCGTCACTTGAAATATAGGCAACACTCTGTCTATCTCTGTTGATCAGAGTAGTCGACAGGTTGCACCGTCTGAAAGGTACGTTAACATACGAATCATAATTTCGCATCAATATTCCCCACTAAACGATGAATTAAACGATAACTACAGACGGACAAGTTGAGTAATGTTAAACATAAAAATAGATAGCTTATCAACTCTCGAAGAGGATATTTCCAATGGCAGATAAACCAATTAGTAGATCACAGTTACCATTTTAAATCAGACGTATTATAGTAATAAGCGTAGTGAAAATAGTTGTAAAATATTTTCAGTTATTGGTTTTAATCTGTGTTAAGTATATATGTTTATATGTTTATGATATATCATTTAGATTAGTTAACTTGCTGGTACGATAAGGTGAACCATTTATTGTTGAATTATTATATTTATTATTAGCTGATAGCCGCGACTTCGTCTGCGTTGCTTGATATTATAAGTTTTCATATGTGCGAAGGAAAAAAACATCAAAAAGACAAAATTTCTTTGTAAACAATGTTATTCGTTGCTCCATTTGTAGCTAAAATATATAAATTATCTGGGTAAGTAATGCAAGAGTAAGCAACTTACCGTTGACTGCGGGAACAACGCCGTATAAAAATCGTTGTTTCTTAAAACTTTAATAACTTTATACTAAGGTGGAAGCTCCAGGGTGGCCCGCGAAATTCAAATTTTCTTGCGTTTTTTGGAATTTGCAGGTCAGGGTTAAGTTGTATATTTAACACAATATGATTCGCGACCGTAGCGAGTATGTGTTTACAGAATTATTGTCATTAAAATCACCAATACAACCCTGTAAGTTCATATTAGCCCTTTGAATGAGTTTTTCTTCTGCCCCATAGATAATGCAGAAAAAAATCATGCGTGTATGTTAAGGCAGGCAGAATATAGTGAACATAATTTAAGGCATTGAGTCCGCCCTTTGTAACCCAACTTGTACTTTTTTTATATGATAGGGTGACAAACGAGCACACAGTCCACTTGATGGTAAGTGGTTGCTATGGCCCATAGACATCTACATTTATCCTCGTTTGCGAATCAAAATGCAGATGCGTTGTCACCCGTGAGGGCTAAAATTGAATGCCTCTTTTCCAGTAAAAAGAGTCGCCGGTTCTCTACACTCACCATATGAAACACAGCAGTGCTAAGCTGCTATTATATTACGCTGGTATTCTGTGAGAGCGTGGTCCTTCCCCGGTCGAGCCGACCCATTCTTTCAACATGGCTCTACCACGTATAAAACGTACCTAGTTGAAAGTGTTTGAATTATAAAAGGACTCAATGCCTTTAACATTGCCTACCAGTGAACCTCAAAAGAGATAAAGATATAAAATTTTGCAGGTATAAACAACGCATATCTATTTTCGAATTTTAAAAAGGAAAAAAAGAGAAAAAGGTCAGATGTTATTTTACGCGATGTGTTAATGTTGTCGAACCAGTTTTAAATGAGAACTTATTCGGTACTTTTCTTATATTATGGGCAGAGATTTCCAGAAGAGTATATTATATCCGAGTTTAAATTCGTAGCATGGCCTTTGTAATACGTCAAGTACCTGCAATATTTTATATTATAAATAATTGTACCTGTTTTTAACATAAATCTAACTTGCACTATGATTTGATGTAGGTGAAACCTTACATTGAATAATCTAAAGGAATTTCAAATGAAACGTTTTATTTACGGCCTGCGTAATCTTATTTGCTTTTACGCCGCGGTATAGGTTTAAATCGTAAACATCGCAAGTATTAGTCGTGTTAAAAAACTTATAGCTGACATCCATATTATGTTTAAGGCTTCACCGCCTTCAGACTAAATACTTATCGAGTGGTCACGGCGTAAAAGAATCTATCATTCAATTTTCTTCCGATGCGTCGTAAGCTCATAAGGGTTCATTATGGAAAATACCTGAAAAGTTTTTTTGACCTTCGATCGATCACTTTCTCGGTAAGAAGCAAAACACCTAATAAGGCTAACTTACTATTAGATAGAAAACATTAGATTATCCATGTTCATCAGTAAACTTTTAGAGTGATGAAATGTAGAGAAAAAAGGGTCGATTAACATGCGGCTTGGTGATCGAAGTACAGGTGGTGTCTCGCACTCCAAACAGTGCTTCCACTCAAAGGATATTTTGAGATTTTTCTGCCATCTGTCAAGCACATGTTTTTGTGAAATACTCTATCTAGATTGAAAATTATTCCGTAATCGCCACGCGTGACTGTTTGTGTTAAACGCTATACAAGACAGTTTTCTAGAAGGTAGGACTACTTTTTTGGCAAGGTACCATACTCTTACATATTTTTGTCAGCAAATAGTAGTGCCAGCACTGTTGTGTTCCGTTCTAAAGGAAATCATTATATTTATAGACTGTCAAGCACTCCAATATAATCCTTAGAGGTGATAGTGCATCTTTAGCCTTTTCAAATTCATTTATTTATTTGTGAATATGTGGCGGGTAAAGGAAAAGGGGAGATCTCCCGCCGGGCAAGGTGTTCTGCCCGGGGAGCGGCCAACGCTCTGAGTGGTAGTTCGGAGCTATTCTATATATGCTGCTTTAACTACGGAACTTTATTAGCGCGATTTAGGCTTCGATATGTTTCGCTTGTGGCGCGACGACAGCGCCGCCACATCACCTCCCTGCTCAGACCGGAGGTCGATAGTGCAGTCTAGATGTCGACGAATTTGCAAGTGCCAGGGAATTGCCTTGTAAGTCTGCGGTGAGTCGAGAAGAAGGCAAGTAATCTGCGAGAGTGCCGTGAAGCAGAGGCGAGCAGTAAGGCTCAGAGTCGTGCCGAACACTGTACCGCAGAGAGTAGCTTGAAGGAACAGGAAGCATTATTATTTCAGTGCTGCGATGAACCTTCGTAAAGCTAGATGGTTTGCAGAATGTGAAGACTGCAGACAATATCTGATCGGGACCGAATGAATGGTGAATGGGGTACTCGAGGACAATGGCGAAGGTTTTGAAAGTTGTAGTTTCCGAAGATTGTTGGTTGCGTGTTCAAATCACGTCAGGGTCACCACTGTGGCGGGTGGAAGGAAAAGGGGAGATCCCTCGCCGGGCAAGGTGTTCTGCCCGGGGAGCGGCCAACGCTCTGAGTGGTAGTTCGGAGCTATTCTAAATATGCTGCTTTAACTACGGAACTTTATTAGCGCGATTTAGGCTTCGATATGTTTCGATTGTGGCGCAACGACAGCGCCGCCACAAATACAATACGTTAGGTGTTAGTAATATTTACAGTAGATATCGTGTATTCTATCACAGTGTGGTGTACAAATATATTTCTTTACGTTATTATATTATATAGTCAATAAAAGCAAAATCGACTGTTTTTGATTGAAATTGATTGCACATTATAAAAATACAATAATCATATGTGTAGGTGGTGGCCTTCATTGTTTGAAGTTGGTTGCGGCGCTGCAATAGCCACTTACTATCAGGTGGGCTGCAAGTTCGTTTGTCTATACGTACTTACAGTTCACCATTTGTCTCACCTCTTAACTGTGCTTCCCTTGACTGGTCGTGAATTACAGCCGACAAATACGAGGCGATTATACTGCCATTTATCCGAGGTCACAATATTCTGGGCCATTCTATAAGTCGCCTCTTACACTCACGGGATGCCACGGGGTATCTGTCGTGCGTCCAATAAATGGCACTCGTTTACCGTCAATCCAAATTAGATCAATAAGATGCTTCACTTAAAATGAATTTGGAAT
Organism: Parnassius glacialis; assembly: GCA_033319125.1. Taxonomy (NCBI): domain Eukaryota; kingdom Metazoa; phylum Arthropoda; class Insecta; order Lepidoptera; family Papilionidae; genus Parnassius; species Parnassius glacialis. The sequence continues at coordinate 51,143,855 of JAVANC010000001.1, read as the reverse complement.
TGCGTTTCTAGAAGTGTTTTCTGTTTTCTAAATTATACCTATACCCTGTGAAGTGGTACTCTGATGTTTACACGTGTTGCGTTCGGCTGGCTCAATGACTTGCACAACACAAACAGCAACTACTTACTAAACTATTTATTTTGGTTGCTTCCATCTGTATTTTGGCTTGTCTAAGTAGGTACTTCGTATTCGTATATTGAAAATACGTCTGTAATATTCAATGTTACGAAGTTAGTCACGAATATACAAAATATTGGGTGTAATAGGAACAATTAAAATAATAATGTAAACTTTTAAGCAATTTTCAGTTTTCGTACCAGCAAGTCGGTTAAAATAAAATTTATCTTTAGGATGTCGCGTGCAACATCATTTTTCTAATACATGAACAATACAAGAGGCTACGAGAAAAGCAAAAGTGGTATTGGTTGAAAACTAAAGCACGTATAAAATATAGAATGTAAAAAAACGCACGGGGTTTCCCCGAAATTCCCGTGTACTTAGGTGTTAAACGTAATCTTAGTTCTATTGCTAATTTACTGGTTACAATGACACCGCACCTTTTGATCAATGCCGTTAAGGTACTGCATATAGTGGGCATGCAGCATTTTGTTAGTATTTCTCTCTTACTATTTTCTATTCTAAACTTAGAATGATTACGTAATTAACCTAAGATTATAAAGTATGATTTATCGTGTTTAATACTGTATGTATGTATATGCTCAGGGTGCCTGCCACTAGGCAGGGTAAGTAGAGCTGTGCTGTTGTTGATTTTTTCTTTCATTACAGCCTGTCAAAGTCCATTGCTGAACCGTTATTGCAGTTTTTGAAAATACGAGTAAATAAGGCTTCTCCTTTTATTTGAAACTAGCTAATACGTCCGACTTGGTCCGCGTTGCTTACAGTTACTGGTAGAGCCATGCTGCGGCTATAATAGTAGTATAGTTGTAGCACGAATGAATCGGCTCGACCGCTGAAAGACCACGCTCGCACAAAATACCGAGGTAAAATAGCAGCTTAACGCTGCTGTGTTTTGTATTGTGAGTGTAGAGAACCGGAGACCCTTTTTACTGGAAACGAGGCATTCCATCTTAGTCCTCATGGGTGACAACACATCTGCATTTTGGTTCGTAATCGAGGATGTAGATTTCTGTGCAACAACCACTTACCATCAGGTGCACTGTGTGCTCGTTTGTCGCCCTTATCCTATAAAAAAAACACATATCACTGAATACTCGTTGTTTCTTAAAACTTTAATAACTTTATATTAAATGAAGATATCGCAATATTTTTTTTAGATAAGGCTGTGTCTAAAAAATAAAACTTAGAAAACCTAACTGAAATCTATCCAGTAGTTTTTTTCGTGATGTGCGCACAACTGCAAACCTCTATAATTTTATTTATATAGATTATCCCAAATTGAACGTGACTTACTGGCAACACTGTTTTGCCTACCGATCGACCCTTACGAATGTGTGGGTGTGCAGTCAAAATCAGTTAAAATAATGCATTACCACGCATTTTGATTTTAGAAGATAAAAGGGAAAGAATGTTTGAGATTTTTTAAATTCATTTTTTTTCGCCATTCGCCTATCTTTCTTATTCTGAACCTTCTCTGCAAATTTGGCCGGATATTGCAAAATAACCCTGAATACCTTAACCTAAAAATATATATAACTATATATCTATGGTGGTCTATGTTCACGTGTGGAGTTTTATGGGCTGTAATAGTAATGGACGATGAAATGTACGTAGATCGAGGATGAATTCCGTGATATGCCGGCGTCGTTCGGCAACGAGCTGCCGCCGGAGGGGCTGCGCGGGCTGCTCGCGGCCGCCGAGCCGCCGGACGGCTGCACCAAGCTCCCCCCGCCGCCCGCCACCGACAACTTCACCGGCAAGTGGATAGTGCTGCTCGCCAGGTACGTTTTTTAACGTGGTAGAACCACGCTGCAGCTATATAATGGTTTTTGCACGAATGGGTTAGCTCGACCGGGGTAGAACCATGCTCTCACAGAATACTAGTGTAAAACAGCAGCTTAATGCTGCCGTGTTTCGTATGGTGAGTATAGAGAACCGGAGACCCTCTTCCCTGGAAACAACGCATTCCATTTTAGTCCTCAGGGGTGACAACGCATCCGCATTTTTTGAGTTTTAAACGAGGAAAATGTAGATAACTATGGGTCACAGCATACACTTACCATAAAGTGGACTGTGTACTCGTTTGTCTCCCTTATCTAAACATACAAAAAAATTGGGGGGTTACATTACTATACGTTCAAGGACCCTAAACCGAGAGCCCGAAATCCCAGAGGCTCCGTCTCCGGTAGGGGAACAACGTCATCGTGAGAAGGGCATTTATGAACATCTTGGCGGGATCTACCTTTATCCGACCCCACTCCAGTCTCCTTTTGTGTACACAAGCAGCCTTATCACAAACGTGGTTTAATGATAATTTCGTGTTTAAGAAGAATATTTGTCACGAAAGAAGTCTCTTAGCTGCAGCGCCGCAAACTTCGCGATTTTTTCTTAATATAAAAGGGTGGTAAACGAGCATGCGGCTCACCAGATGGTAAGTGTCGACCAGGCAACACCAGGGAAATTGCAGGTGCGTTGCCGGCTTGTAAAAAGAGTAGAGAGAGATTGTCAAATTTAATGAATATGACAGTTCTATCTCGAAGTAAGGTTAGCAAGGAAGTTCGAAATATTTAACATAATATATTTGAACGAATTACTAGAAAGATGTTACACCCGTATTCACAATCATTACTATGACTGTTCAGTACAGTGCTCTCGAACGCACAGGGTACAGATAACTTAATTATCTATTCAATAGCGCAGAAGAATATGATAGTTATTCTTTAAGAGAAAGAACAATCAAGTCAAGTAAAGTTGTTATTCTGCTTTTAATTTGTAGCACAAGTAAAGTTATGTGTGACTTCTAACATCCATTTAATTATTACAGTACTGATGATTTTGAAACTCGCTATATATTACCACGTTTTTGAAGTGAAAACTTCTTTAGCGGCGTTGTGCACTTTTTTTGTAATGGGTAAAAAATATTAAACTCGCGTCAGGACACGTGTCCTGATCGAAAATTCGTAAGACGGACGGAGAGTAGACAGCCGGCGCGGCGTAGGAGAGGAAGTATCCCCCTCTCTTTTTACGGCGCGGCGTAAATGTATGCCTGCGCCTGCTGTTTCGTGTTTCGTTTAGGCGGCGCAGGACGCTTGCGCGAACGTTCGTGTGTGTGATTTTTCTGAGAGATAAACTTTTTAATGTATTATAAATTGTCATGTTTGTGTACGATAGCGCAATAAATAACTATCGTATTCTACCACATAAATGATAGTACTTTTATACTGCTAATTAAAGCAATTCGTGCAAAATTATTCCCTAACCATTACAAAATATCAAAAATGCACAACGTTAATATTCAAGTTTTCACTTCTGCCGGCACTCCCGGAGTGCAACTCGTCGCTTTTTTAAGTCACTTTCTTGTTTGTCTGTCTGTCTGTCGTTCCGGGTGGAATCTTGCAACTCAATTTCGCCCACTTCCTGATGAGCTAGAGACTTGAAATTTTGAACATAGGTCAGAATCGCATGAAAATGTAGGAACATGAAAAACGTGGTATATTAAAAAAAATAGTACATTTTTTTAAATCACTTGTCTATATATACGAACGCGTTCAAAGAGTATTTACGTAAGTTGCTACACATAGATTATTATCAATATATATCACTACGTTTAAAGACTTAGGTTATGAACAGCGAATTCAATTACACCACAACAACCACGTTTTGTGTTCGTGTTTTAACCATTTGACGTTCGTTTTTCTGTCAGTCGACTAGAGTGAAGTCGCATCAGAACATTAACCAATCGCAGCACTCCATTCAATACTAAGCGTGCGCACAACAAAGAATACTTAGAGTATCGTTTATGAAACGAATGGCTTGCCATATCGAACGCACTGAGAAACATCTTTGGCTGATATACTTAAGAAAGTAATGTTTGTTAAAACTAATATCCCATACCCATTATAAAACGATGTTATTATTTTCCAAATATTATTCTTGTTCGAAATATCTATCAAGATATCACTCTTTCTTTATTATTTCTTTATCTTATTTATTGTAAACTGTGTGCGCTCCCTTCAGATACAACTGCAGTTTCGAGACGAAGATCCGTAACGCGCAGCTGGCTGGCTACGACTGTGCAATCGTCCACAATGTCAACTCGAGCGATCTCGGTGAGTTTGAATTAATATTTTATTATTCGCGTTTACTGTATCTAACCAGGCAGGTGAACATGTTCGTTAAACACAATTCAGCATTTTGTAAAGAATACGGTGTGAGTGATTCTCGTTATTAATTATCCTTTTAACCGTGTTTTTTTTCGCACCGTACCGTATCCGTATTAATTTCAGTACTTTCACTGATTCGTGGTTGTGCGCTTACAGTCAAAGCTGTATTGAACTAACAATCTAATAGCCCACTCAACGAAGACCAAAAACTGCCAAATAGGGGAAATAACTTGTGTAAAAGCGATTTTTGGCATAGTTGTAGGGAATGGTGTCTTAAACAACGTACTCAAAGTACTGATGGATGGGGGTGAAGCTAACAAAAGCTAACGGGTAGCGGGGATGTAAAGGTCCCTTTTTTTAAGTTTTTCTTAAATAACTCGTAAACGGCTTGCTCATAGCAAAAAAATTATTTTACTCAAGTAATTTACATAAAATTCTCCACAAAAAAAATTCTATACACTTATTCGCCGTGATCAATATTTAACGAGATATTAAAGGAGAAACGTTAATTATGATCAATTCTCGCGTTTTAACGTTCGGGAATAGTTCAGTGAACATCCCCCATTTCTAAAGTTGAATTAGATAATATCCCTGTCAACAGGCATCCAGAGAAATTCCAAAGTAAACTGCCACCAAGCCCTATATATTGGCACCAAAACGATGCAAAATTTCATTGGCAGCAAATTCAGTGACATGAAGCAGTCTAAGAAGAATGTGGTTTTGTCACTAACCAGTATGAGCAGTTACATTAAAGTCAATGGTGAAACAGTTGCTGTTAATCCTTTAACGATTTTCCAAAGAACTGCAATAGCAAAAAAGAACGACGAAGATGTTGGAGACCTTTTGACTTATGAACTAACCCCATTCCCCATGGCTGTGTTCCACGAGGGTGTAATGCGAAAAGGGAAGAAGTCATCCCTCTACGATGTTTTGCCAGTAGAGAACAACGCAGCTCTCGATCTAAACCAAACCACCAATGTGGTAGATGATGGTTTCCTACTACACCGTATGAAATGGAAACCGTCCTCTAACGTTTCTTCGATTTGCCATCAGTACATTACCTACATACAGAAACATTACGGTCCAAATTGTATGGAGGTTTTTGATGGTTACAGTAATATCAACAGCACAAAACGAGCAGAGCAGAAGCGACGAGGTCTGACGTTTTACGTCGGTTGACATTAATTGTAATGAAAATACGACCATCACTGTTCAACAGGAGCATTTCATCGCCAATGAAAAGGGATTGAAACAACTGTTGCAACAGGAGATGCTGATGGTACTATTGTCGGTGCGGGTTGGATAAGGCTGCCGTTCATCCAACTGTTGTAATAGTTGGGGAGGATGTCGACTTGATAGTCCTCCTCATGGGATTAGCTCCACCAAATATCAACGTGTTTTTTATGAAACCAGGGTGTGAAAAGGTGGAGACCAAATTGTTTTTAGTGCGACAACTTGAACAGCTTCCGTTTGCCAAGACAATTCTCCTTCTTCACAGCTTCTCCGGATGCAACACCACCTCCGCAATCCATGGAAGGAGCAAAGTGGGAATTGCTAAGCTGTTCACAGCTAAACCAGACCTGACCCAAAACCTCTCAGCCATTTTCAGTGGGATTTCAACATCACCTGATAGTATTGAGCATGCTGGCGAGAAACTGTTTCTGGCAATTTACTAAGCGACTGTCCAGGAACAAAATCTCAATAAATACCGCTACTCAGCTGTTTTGAGAGCATCGATGAAGCCGAAATCAGATCTGGCCACTCTTCCACCCACCAGAGAAGCAGCACTTGTTGAGTACAGTCTCAACAAGTGCTGCTTCTTACTTACAGGTATCATTAATCACAGAAGTTGTCAAATATTGTAATATAAATATAAATTGTAGTTAAATACTAACGTTGATCTTATTACTTCTTTTACATATACAACAATGGCTCTGTAACTCCCTACTACTACTATTCAATGGGGCTGGGCCAGAGGGGAACGATGGTATCTTAAAGCCGATAACAACCAACGATCCAGTGACACCTGACTCCATTCTCAACACCATATTTTGCCGATGCACGACTGGGTTTGGGGTGCGATGCGGTGCCGGAAAGCAGGAATTGCCTGCTCCAGTGTCTGCGGTGTATGCTCCAGCTCATGTACTAATGGAGTCCCCATCAAAAACACAGTCGACGATGATGATGATGATATTTTAGATTTAGAAAATAATTAGATTTTTTATTTTATTATTGTCCATCTTTTTTTCTTCATAACTCATTAAATATTGATCCCAACGAAAAAGTGTATAAAAACTTTAAAAGAGAATTTTATGTAGATTACTCGAGTAAAAGATTTTTTTTTCTATGAGCCACCGTTTATGAGTTATTTAAGAAAAACTTAAAAAAGGGCCCTTTACATCCCCGCTACCCGTTAGCTTTTGTTAGCTTCACCCCATCCATCAGTACTTTGAGTATGTTGTTTAAGACACCATTCCCTACAACTATGCCAAAAATCGCTTTTACCCGATTTATTTCCCCTATTTTTCCTTCATTGAGTGGGCTATAAACGCCATTGCTGATCATGAGATCCTGGGTTGGAATCCCGGGTTGGGCCTAAATCAATTATTGGGTTAAACAAGAAATTCTCAGTAGCAGCCTGGAGTCAGGAAGTTGACAGTGATTAACCCCGTGCTTCGGATAGCATGTTAAGCCATTGGTCCTGCGCCTGATGTCTCCGTTCGTGTCGGATTGCTGACCCGTTCGAGATATAGAGGATAGAAAGTGCACCTGTGCTTGCGCATGCACTCGGGCACTGTAATCCTGTATCGAGGATATTATTTTTCTAAGTAGGCGAGATTACCTATTATATTTTAAAAAACTGACTATGATGAGAGGCTGTTAATAAAGGCTCAAAGCGCGTAACCACACGAATTTAGGGTAACTTTAATTTTTTGAACATTATGAACATGAACATCGATCTGATACGCGTAATAATCAGTCCGAAATATGGAATATAGCAAATGAATTATATATAGACAGAAGAACTACTTGTCAATAATAAGCACTTTAACTCCATGCAGTCCGCGTCACGTATGCACTCATATATTAGCGTGTAACAAGCGGGGAATTCCGCGGTGCGTGTAACGGAAGTCAACGAGGCGTTCGCACTCACTCACTCGACACTCATGCGGTTAGAAGGCGCGTAAGTCTGTTTCCTAAAAATTCACGGGGTGTGCTGCCCACGACACGCAGCGGCGCTTGTTTATATTTGAATGACAGCTTCTTCCACTTGACCGCATCCAGCGCAGAGCGGTTCGAATCGTCGACGATCGAGTTCTTTCCGATCGGCTTAACTCACTGGCACTGCGTGGAGATGTTGCATCTCTTTGCGTATTTTATTGCATCTATCACGGGGAGTGCTCTGAGGAATTGCTCGGATTAATTCCAGCCGCTCAATTTCACCATCGCACATCGCGACAAAACTCGCGATACCATCCATACCATCAGGATGATTGACGGTCCACCACTGTACGATATAGAAGAAGTTTTCTTCCTCCCACAATTTCCTTGTGGAATCGATTACCACCAGCGATTTTTCCGGACCTTCAAGAAAAGAGCCTACTCCTTTTTAAAAGATCGGCAACGCACCTGCAATTCCCCTGGTGGTAGTCACCATCAGGTGAGCCGCATGCTCGTTTGCCCCCTTTCCTATAAAAAAAGGTCGCGCGCGGGAACACGCGCCGGAAGCAAACGCACGCGCCGCGTGTAACGGGCAGCCCGCACGACGTATCGGTGCACATAAAATTTCATGAAACAAACATGCGCGCTAATGGTGTGCGGACTGCGGAATCGATTATCAATAATCGATTACCAAGATCATCGCTTCCAATCAATGATAATTTAGATAATCGATTACTATCAATTATTAGGAGAAAACCATTTAAATTATGGCACAGAATAACTAATAGTTGGTTATGGTAGACTTACATACAACGGAAATCTCCGTTAGTTAGTGATGAGTTCCCCGTTAGTAAAGTGTTCTATTATAGGGTATATTCTGAATAATGTTGCAAGCATTGTTTTACAGTTTTATTCAGTTAGGTTCATAAGTACATGAGACGTACACGATCGCAGGTGTATACAATACAAACCCGCATCTGTACAAATTACATTTAAAATATTCGTGCATTCTGGCCACCTCCGTTCCCTCGAAGAGAATTTTCTCCAAAGCAGTTCAGTTGACAAATTTAAAGAGGAACCGCCTGCTGCTAAAGCATCTGGATTACATAATTTTTTTGACACTGACACTTGTACTATTATCTGGGGGCACGGCAGTGCCCTCGCCAAGTCGAGCAAAAAAGCGGTACGGTCGTACCATCCTTTTCTCGAAGCAGTTCAGGCCATTTTAGAAACCCTATAACTTCGTTGTGGATAAAACTAGAAGCCTGAATTTTCAGTAACCTAGTAGGCATTGTATGAACTCGGTATAATTCAAATTTCATTAAATTTGAACCAGTTATAACTAGTCAAAGTTTCTTAATTTTGTCACTGACTGACCGATCATCAAAACTCTAAGGCGCTTCTAGCAAACATAGCAGCTTCAAATTTGGAATACAATTATTGTTTAGTATATAAATCAAGGAAAAATTAAAATATTTTGCAATTTCGGTCCAGTTTTCGAGATACACCAACTGCATAAATAACTTTGTAATCCCATATAAACATATAGGATTACAAAGTTACATTTGCAGTGAATGAATCAGTGTACCTATATATGTATAATATAATGGAATAATAGGTGTCGATAGGTACGTAGATATAACTATCTACAAAAAGAAATGAGATGCCATCAAAAACATAACTTGTAAAAAACCCAAGTCTCGCAACTCAGTTCTTCTACCGTAAAAAGTTGTGAGATCCATGTAATACCAAGTCGGTTAATTTATTCAGTCCCTAATTAAGGGTCCTTCTGTCTTAAGTTATTACGTAATTAGCTAACCTAACATCTTATAGTGACCATATCAATATTAAAAATCTTTTATGTTTTAAATAAATAAATTGACTTGGCAATCGCTCTAAACAATCTAATTTAATATAATATGTATTACTTGAGAAATACATTGTGTTTTCATGCGATGGCCAAGTCAGTCTATTTATTTAAAATATGAAAGATTTTTAGTATTGATGTGGTCACTATAAGATGTAACAACATAACTGTCTTAAGTTATTACGTAATTAGCTAACCTAACAAGGTTAGCTAATTACGTAATAACTTAAGACAGAAGGACCCTTTTGTAGGGACTGAATAAATTAACCGACTTGGTATTACATGGATCGCACAACTTTTTACGGTAGAAGAACTGAGTTGCGAGACTTGGTTTTTTTTACAAGTTATGTTTTTGATGGCATTATCTATTCTGTGATATTGATTGGAAATTGATAACTGTTTGGATGTGATAAAAATGTTCTATTTATGTAATTTGTAGATAGGAAAATTTGTAACTATTTTAATTTGGAACTATTATTAATCGATTATGGATCGAACCAAATCGATTCATAATTGATTAATAATCGATAGCCTTAGCTCGCATTATCGATTAGATAAAATAATCGAATTGGTACAGCATTAGCCGGGTACCCACCTAGCGCACAGGCTCTCGTGGCTGCCGCGTGAGCCTGTGCGCTAGGTGGGTTACCCGGCTATTAATGCGCACTTCTACCCGCACGCGTCCTGCTTAATGCCTCCTCTACACTACTCGCGAAGTAGATCGAAGTTGGACGAGGCGAATACTTTTTTTTTTTTTTTTTTTTTATAGGATAAGGGTGACAAACGAGCACACAGTCCACCTGATGGTAAGTGGTTGCTGCGGCCCATAGACATCTACATCTATCCTCTATTCCAAATCAAAATGTAGATGCGTTGTCACCCGTGAGGACTAAGATGGAATGCCTCATTTCCAGTAAAAAGGGCCTCCGGCCACCTGCACTCACCAAGCGAAACGCAGAGGTAAACCTCTACTTCACGCTGGTTTTCTGTGAGGTCGTGGTACCACCCCGGTTCGAGCCGGCCCATCCGTGCGACAGCAAAAGCTGCCGCGTGGCTCTACCACTGTTAAAAAGTAGAGAGGTACTTCGATTCGCTTCGTGCAACCTCGCTTCGCCTCGAGCGATTTCAGATCGCTGTCGGTTTTTTGCGCCAGAATCAAAGGACTTCGCGAAGTACCCCGAAGTTACACGAAGCGTCTCACTACACTACTAGGCTTACGCCAGTTATGAATATTTTTTTAATAAATAAATATTAAATATGTAGCTTTCTACATAAGTATTTATTTAGTTAACGCATTGACGTCGTACTGTTCACACAATTAGGTACCTATAGCAGCTGCCTCTTGAACGTCATTCATCTTAAGGGTGCGGGAGACTCAAGACGACTGAGCTCTTCGCGAAGAAGCACGAGTGTGTTCTTCGGACTGCGATCGACTTCGACGAGCACTTCGTCAAAGTTACTTCGCGAGTAGTGTAGAAGGAGGCATTACGCTTAACGCAGCCCTTAACTTAAGAATTCAACTGATTACCGTGTTCGAATATTTAGAACCAAATTATAAAAATTGTAAATTAAAAGAGCTCCTTTTTGAAGTGAAAACTTCTTTAAAGTCGTTGTGATTTGAAACTCGATGAAACGAAAAACGACACTAAAAAGAGAAACATAGTCATCTATATAGGATTTAGCCTGCGAGAAAATGAGTTAGAATACACTAATGATCTATATGTGGGTTAAAGAATAATGTTCGATTGATGAATGATAGATGTCAGGTTAAATAATAAAAGAAAATCAATAAAATAACATATTATTGGTATCTAAGCCGTAAATAAAGCAAAATAAACCTTATTGTGAAGAAATACGACTCAATATCAAATAAATAGTACATTGCAGTTATCAAATTTCACTTCGAAAATTAGTCCTTCCTTCCGCGACAAGTTGAAACCTCCGCTAGCCAATGCACTAGAACGTGACCTCTTATCAACTGTCCCGAGCGTTCGCACTGCACCGATAGATAACACTCGTTAGTGCAGCCCCGAGCGCTTCCCAGTTAACTCATGTGTTGTGCTAGTTGTGGATATTGATGTGTAAATATGACGGTACTGCTGCACTACTACGAGCGCGATTAGGCTCAATTTCGTGTGAGTCCTTCAACGATCACTCTATTTTTGTTCCCACTGGGTTTCAATAGTTAAAAGCTTTAATATTAAATATTATTCTGTCATTGTTGACTAGATTTTACCTGTCCCACTAGGCGTACTTCATCCTCGCAACGCATTTGAACTTAAGCAAAAAAACTGTAGATCTATTGTAGTGATCTATGGACAAACAGTTTTAGTATCGAAAGACAACTTTAAACAAATTTTTTGCTATTATCTCGAAAGCTATGTGCAGTTTCTAAAAAAATAAATATATGCTAAATAAAAACATGCTCTAAAACTTAATAATTAATTAAGAACTATTAATTTTACGTTAAACGGTCTTATTGTTTTATTATTCGGTTATGCTATCTATCTACCTAGAAAGTATTAGACACATTTATAGGTATACCAATAGCATATTTTAACCAGATTTAACAGGTTAATGAGTTTAATGTGTAATAAGGATTAATGTTTCGATCGTTGAAATTTTTTAAGTATTACTGTATTAAATGTAAATGTTCAGTGATTACAACCGAAACTTTATTCCTTTATATAAAAAGTAAAATAAAAATTTCTTTCCTCTCCCGGATGTTACATAGCCATGACTTTTTTCTGTGACTGACGCCTCTTTTTCCGGCAACTTTTCCTATCATAATAAGTTTTAGGAGTTCGTACCTTTCGTGCCTGAGTACGTACCCTAAACGTGCGCTTTTGGTCGACTCGTCGCAGAACTTCCACATTCGTTATTCTGTGAGTCAGTAATGCTCAACATTCGTCGTCATCCACATCTCGAAGCCTTATATTATATATACGTTTTCGGAGGTCCTCTTTAACTGTCCACGCCTCACATCCGTATAAAAGTATGGGCTAGATGTAACATCGTAGTAGTCGAGTACGCAAAGAGATCTTAAGTCTATAGTTGCAGAGTAATTTTTTCATTTTGCTAAAGGTACTTCGAGCCATTTCAATTCGGGTCTTAATTTCTTGGTTGCTGCTCCACGTCTCGTATAACGAAGTACCTAAATCAAAATTATTATTAGATGACCATGAGCTTTGTGTTCGAAATGTTCATCCTGAGACCAGCTCTTTCAACGCAATCATTTACTCAGGTGACAATTCTCTGTATATCTTCATCAGATGACGCTATGAGGACTGTATAGTCTGCATATCTAATATTATTTATATTCCGACCATTTATTTTGACGCCGCAGTGTAGGTCCTCGACTGCGTCTGCTATTATAATTTCTGAGTACAAGTTAAACAGCGTAGGTGACATAATACAGCCCTGCCGAACTCCCCTTTTAATTTCAATATGCGCTGTCTCCTGATTATCAACCCGAACAGTAGCTCGTTGATTCCAATACAGATTTTGGATGATACATATATCCTTGCCATCTAAGCCGATATTTTGTAGTATTGCAATAAGGCGGTCATGCAACACTCTATCAAAAGCTTTCTCGTAATTGATGTAGCAAAGAAAAACATCCTACTGCATATCTAAACATTTTTGCACCAAAACCTCTATTGCAAATTGAGCTTGTCTTGTACAAACTCCTGATCTAAAGCCGAACTGGCTATCTGCGAGTTGTTCGTCACATTTGACTCTTATGCATTCGTGAATGATATGTAGAAATAGTTTCAATGCTTGACTCATAAGGTTACAGAATTTATAAAAGGAATTCATCCTTGATTAAATATCTTGATGCATTATCTTTTATATTACAAGTACATCACTCCTGAAAGTGGTAGTTCTCTAGGCATTTACGTGGTAGAGCCGTACTGCAGCTATATTAACAGTATAGTTTTAGCACGAATGGGTCGGCTCGACCGGGGAAGGACCACGCTCTCACAGAATACCAACGTAAATAGCAGCTTAATGCTGCTGTATTTGGTATGGTGAGTGTAGAGAACTGGAGACCTATTTTACTGGAAATGAAGCATTCTATCTTAGTCCTCGCGGTTGACAACGCATCTGCATTTTAATTCGTAAACGAAGATAGATGTAGATGTCTATGGGCCACAGCAACCACTTACCATGAAGTGCACTGTGTGCTCGTTTGTCACCCTAATTCTATAAGAAAAAGCAACTATGGTATATAACCCTATATTAGACAATCTATAAGCAATGTCCATGTTGCTGTTGTGTGTGCTGTAATGAATGAATATAGTGTCATTATTCACAGTCCAAAGCTTAAGCATACTAATACAATGTTAAATAAACAGAACATGTTTTCTTATACAATGCTAGTGATCCGCCCCGTCTTCGCACGCTTCATTTCTGGATCTCGACAACAACGCCACCTACCGGGTTCAATTGTGAATGTAAACCATTCTCTATTCAACTTAATCACACACACACACACACAGAGAGATTTCCATCAAAAAGTTCAGCCGTTTATGAGGAGTTCACTCACATACACACGGACAGAAGAATTATATAATATATAATATGCATGTATTATATATATAAACCTTCATCTTCTGTCTATTAATGAAAACCGCATCAAAATCAGTTGCGTAGTTTAAAAGATGTTAAAATACAGACGGCGTGAAAGCGACTTTGTTTTCTGCCGACTTCCAAAAAGGAGACGGTACTCAATTCGAGTGTATGTTTTTTTTTAATGTGTGTTACCTCATAACTTTGTACTGGGCGAACCGATTTGGATGATTCTTTTTTTATATGAAAGCTGATAGTTCTCGTGTGGTCCCATATGAATTTGATCAAGGTCAGACCAATGGTTAACTTAACATCTATTCTGTAACTAACACTAGAGCGGTAATTTGTCTGCCAATTGATGAATGTCTTTATTTGCGTTAAACCAGTACAACAGAGATGGACATTATGATAAATAAAACGTCTAATTCAGCAATCAAAATAGCATGTAAATATTAATGTTTATAAATTCATCATATCGTCACCTAGTGTGAAGCGTGCCTAAATAACGTGCATGTCCAGCGGTTACCGTGTATTGGCGGTGTAAGAATGTCCACTATCCCATATCATCCCGCGGGTGTCGTAGGAGGCGGCGGAGGGAAACAATTCAGAAGATGGGCAGCAGCGTCTTCCTAATAACGACTAAAATTAAACAAAAACTGCGGTTGCCAATCGTTGCAACTATGGCAAATATGGCGATAGGGCTGTGGCAAATGTGGCGATACAACTCGGCAATCTTTGGGGAAGGCCTATGTTCTGCAGTGGACTTTAATGAGGGCATCCACGACTTTTTCTGCCACCAGGGCGGCGCCACTTTCGAGTGAGGTAAAATATTTGACAGATTTCATAGTGGGGACGATAATTTCTTAGGAAAATGTAATTTTTAAGGTTTCTTTCTGTATTATTAGTTATATTTTATATTAATTACATTAGTAATGAATAAACCAAACTATAAATATAACTAAAAGACGACTTTTAAAAAAAGAGAGTTGTAATATGCAAAAAATTAAAAATCAAACCACTGACGCATTGTATTATATATTAATATAATACTCTAGACAATGATAAACTATTATTTAAAACTAATTTCTCAATTAAATGACACTGTGTAACAAAAAACTTTACCTCAGTCGCTACTAGCGACATCTGGTGAGTGGAAGATTATTAGCCCTCATTGGTCGTAACGGTAACGATTCCGCGGTGACGTTACCGTTTGATGACAGTGACATATAAAAACTTTTCTTCAATTAATAGTACATAAGTGAAAGTCACTGGGTCATTAGGTGACAAACTATCACACTCAGTTGTTTTTTGTTGTTACAAATAATGCCTTATTAAAAATTTATCTAAACGCACACTCATATAACGAATAAAACAAGTCTAATTTATAAATAGAACAATGATTCATTGAGTACGACGCGTGAACAACATCTCTTAACTTTTTATTTATCTATAGTTGGTAATTATTCTCATTGTATCGATAATTTGTTAGTACTCCTATAATAAGCTTATTTATTGTAACCTTAGATATGGTATTGACGTAAAGTTAAGGAAATTATCAAATCAAAACAATTGTCTTCTTTCACTCTACTACAGGCCGAATTTTGGTCACGGCGGCCGGTCTCAACGAAAATTAGGAATAGCCGTCTGCGCGGGAAGCGTATGCGTAAGCACAGGTGCACCGTGCACTCTCTGTTCCCTCCCCACTTCCGACACGGAGAGAGGATCAGGCGCAGAATCAACGGGTTTACTTGTTTTCCGAGACAGGGGCGTGAAAGACCACCATCTTTCTGACTCCGGGCTGCTACAGAGTATTTCGTGACAGAAAAACTCGAGTCCAACTCCGGGTTTGAATTCCTGATATAAAACCCAGGACCCCATGATCAGTAACTGCGTTTAAGATCTAGTGTTCCTAATAGCAAGCGAAGGAACGTTTCACTCTATACAATTTATAAAAATAAGCGATCCAAACGTCCCAATGCAGTGCAAAAACTTTCTTTCACCTAATAATATAAAACAGCCTCGTCACATGCATTTATTTTAATCTTTTTTTTTAAACTTATAAGTCTTCACCTTATAAGTTTCAACTACTACTTCACTTGCAGGCCTATTCGTTAACTTTGTCGACATCAAGTTGATATTCACTTTATTAGTACATTGCGTCGTATGCTATATTGATTTTCTATGTGCGCTACGGCTCATAAAACATGCCACGCAATGTACTATAAACTACCATCATTTGATTCATTTTTTAAATTATTATTAGTCTTAAGCTAAATCTTATAATTACTTTCTCGTCTCTCTAGATATTTCTTCTCCTTTATTGCTCTCTTAGAGATCTCTCTCTGTCTCTCTCCCTCTCTCTCTCTCTCCCTCTCTCTCTCTCTCTCCCTCTCTCTCCCTCTCTCCCTCCCTCTCTCCCTCCCTCTCTCTCTCTCTCTCTCTCTCTCTCTCCCTCTCTCCCTTAGAGAGAGAGAGCTCCTTTATTGCTCTCTTAGAGAGCTCGCACTATCTTTTAAAGATTGTTAAGGAAGCAAGTCACTCTCTGGCAACCAAGAGACGGCAAAAGAGGCAGGGGTCGTCAAGTCAGGAGATGGGAAGACGACTTGAAACAGACAGCGGGACCATTCTGGTTGAGAGTAGCAAGGGACAGGAACCATTGGAAGGAATTGGAGGAGGCCTATGCCAAAAGGCACACCGAACTTAGGGACCTCTTGTAACCCTATGTTTAGGAATAAAAGGCTATTATTATTATTATTATTATAAGGAAGCAACGATGAATGATGACTAAATGAATGAATGATGGGTTGGATTGAATATTTGTAAAAAAGCTGTAATTATAAGATTTATTTTAAAACTAACATTAAGTAAGAAAATTAATATTATAAAAAAAAACACAAAAAAAAGAATGTCATCTTGATGTCAACAAAGTTAGCTAATAGGTGTGCGGATAGTAAACGCCATAAAAATTAAAAATCAGCGTCGTTTTAAATTGACACAATATTACAGAGACGATGTCAGCGAAAAACCCCGAAGGCATAACAATACCTTCGGTGTTTGTGGGTGACCTCGCCGGACTCATATTGTTCGAAGAGTACCTCTACACTGCTAACCGGTAAGAATGGAAATATGATTAATTGGCAATACCTTAACCACGCTCTGTTTAAATATACGTCTTGTGTTTAGTACATAGGGGAGAGCACTACATCCTAGCTACATGCTTTAAGATCATATTCGACAAGTTCCGTTACAGCCGATTAAAGTCCACTGCTGAACATAGAACTCCCCATAGATTGCCTCATAGTTGTAATTAACTGCGGTTTTTTAGTCGTTGTTAGAAAGACGCTACTGCCCATATCCTGATTTGTTTCCCTCTGTCGCCTCTTACGACAACTACGGGATGATATGGGGCATTCTTACAACGCCACTACGCGACAACTTATTTTAACTGTTAGGAGAAAAATGAGTCTCTTGCCTAGGCTTGCCAACTCCAAAAAAGGCATTTCCGGGATTACCCAGCTCGACATCCGGGACTTGGGTATATTACGCGGGACACAACACACCACATACAAATTGGTTAGAGAAAAAAAAACACTATAATATAATCATTTAATAAAGAAAAACAATACAAATGTTTGAAAAACATTTTAAATTTTTAAATTTAATTTATTTTTCTGTTTTAAAACTGTATTTATTTTGCGATTTTGCGCATTTTAACAAGTTTTTGTTTTGCAATACGTAGTTATAAAATTCAATGCATTTTTGATCAAAATTAATGTTAATTTGTAGTTCAGTTTTGACGTGGTCAACAAACAGCTTATTTCTGCTGTCTGTCCGTGCATTTCCACAGAGAGAAAACACTCTCTCTACTGATGCATTTGAAAGTGGTATCGAAGCTACGGCTAAGGTGTAGTTGGTACGAGATAGATACTAATATCATATAATCACTGATTTCCGGGACAAAAGGCGTCCCGCAAGGGGTTACGGCGGGACGGTCCAAAATTGACCCAGAAGCGGGACGTCCCGGAAAATCCGGGACGGTTGGCAAGCCTACTCTTGCCGTTTCTATTCGTGAGGTCTCGGCAGTAGGGACTTATTGAAGCGATAGCGTAGCTTTTGTCTTTCAAAATGTGCTTTGTAAAGGCCAATTTTGAATAAAAATATTTTACTTTTTAATTGTTTACACTTCATTCCCAGTAAATCATTTCTAGTCAATGTTGTGGACACGAATGGTGTGGGCCAATGAAATAATGGAGGTTTTTGCGAGTATGTTTCATTCATTCCATGATTTATTCCATCCATTTGGATTAATGCTAAAAACACATTACTATAGGTAGATCAGAAAGACGGTCATAGCAAAAGCAGCCAATCGTGTTTATGGAAAAATTTAATGTTTCTTTAGAAAAAGTAAAAAGCATTCTCAATTGATTCATTGTAATTTTTTTGTATACACAAGCTTTTTTTTTAATTCGTCAATGTTGAACGATGTCGATGCAATAATAAGACATTTGAGCTGAAATACTTAAATAGGTGGCAGTGCCAACGAATGGTAATAAAGCAATTTAGGACGATTCATTCTGCTTTCATTTACATTGATTAATTAAAAAGGAAGACATAAAATAAACTGAGCAACGTCCCCTTTAGTTGTCATTTTGTGCTTATAAAATGATATAAATGTTGTCTTAATTCTAGTTATAATTGCCTTACTTGATCAGCCTTTTCAATCCACACATAGAAGCCTCATCAAGAAATCACCACCCTAGCTCTGGCAAGCTGTTATTATTGGGCACATTGCCTATCTATATGTATCAATCGGTCTTAGGTTCAGCATATTTAAATATTATAAGGTCGGGGAAAAAGTTTTTTCGTATTTTATATACAAATTCTAGACATTTTTTTCATAGTTTAATTACATTTAATTATAATATATATGTGCCATATTGTTCGATAACTTGTTGCCATCTTGTAGGTAGTGACGTAATCCTGCTGCTGTAGAAATCTTGGGATTTTTGATCAAAATAATGCGTCAAGTAGTTTTGACAGTCCTCTCCAGGTGTTAACCCAACACTACCCAAAGAATTCTGAAGAGACCGAAGTAGGTGAAAATCTGAGGGTGCAATGTCAGAACTATATGGTGGATGAATTAACACTTCCCAATCAAGCTCGCACAATTTTTGCCGAGTGGCCAAAGATGTGTGTGATTTTTTTTTATAGGATAAGGGTGCCAAACGAGCACACAGTCCACCTGATGGTAAGTGGTTGCTGCGGCCCATAGACATCTATATCTATCCTTGTTTGCGAAGCAAAATGCAGATGCGTTGTCACCCGTGAGGACTAAGATGGAATGCCTCATTTCCAGTAAAAAGGGCCGCCGGCCACCTGCACTCACCAAGCGAAACGCAGAGGTAAATCTCTACTTCACGCTGGTTTTCTGTGAGGTCGTGGTACTACCCCGGTTCGAGCCGGCCCATCCGTGCGACAGTAAAAGCTGCCGCGTGGCTCTACCACTGTTAAAAATGATGTGATCTGGCGTTATCATTATGAAAGACCACTTCTTTTCTGTTGATCAATTCCGGCCGTTTTTCCTCAATTTCTTATTTGAGTCTGAGTGGTTGTTAGCAGTAGAGATCCGAATCGATAGTTTTGCCCGACGGTAAAAGCTCATAATAAACGATGCCCTTCCAATCCCACCATACACACAGCATCACCTTACTGCATGTTAATCCGGGTTTCGCTACAGTCTGCGGAGCTTGACTACCCTTTGACCATGATCTTTTTCGCACGTTCTTGTCGTAGGTGATCCATTTTACATTACCAGTGACCAATCTTTTTAAAAATGGTTCGGTTTCATTACGTTTCAATAGAGAATCGCAAAGAGTACACGATTCATTAGGTTTCTTTCAGTGAGCGCGTGTGGTACCCAAATAACGAGCTTTTTTTGTATTGCCAGACTTTTTCAAATGGGTCAAAACTGTTTTGTGGTCAATTCTCAATTCCTCGGTGTCGTAACTAAAAATATGCCGATCTTGATCCAATTTTACAAAAATGGCATCGACTTTATCCGTATATAGTAGAGATGTTACGGAGGTTCGATTCCGATTTCGAAAGGTCGGAACTTCCGATTGATTTTGCACCTCCGATTCCGATTTCGGTTCCGTTAAATTTTAATCGGAAGTTATAAATCGCAAGTCGAAGCACAGTGGTGGCGGCGGTTGCGATTAGCGTGTACAAACAATTTTATACCTGTCGCCCCTGGAACCTCCCTCCCCCCGTCCCTTCGGTCGATTACTCTTTAACTTAATGCCTCCTCTACACTACTCGCGAAGTAGATCGAAGTTGGACGAGGCGAATAGTGTAGAGAGGTACTTCGATTCACTTCGTCCGACCTCGCTTCGCCTCGGGCGACTTCCGATCGCTGTCGGTTTTTTGCGCCAGAGTCAAAGGACTTCACGAAGTACCCCGAAGTTACACGAAGCGTCTCACTACACTACTCGGCGTACGCCAGTTATAAATATTATTTTTTTATATATAAATATTAAATATGTAACTTTCTACATAATTATTTATTTAGTTAACGCATTGACATCGTACTGTTCACACAATTAGGTACATATTGCAGCTGCCTCTTGAACGTCATTCATGTTAACGGTGCGGGAGACTCAAGAAGACTGAGCTCTTCGCGAAGTAGCACGAGTGTGTGGTCACGTTGTTCGGAGTGCGATCGACTTCGACGAGCACTTCGTCGTAGTTACTTCGCGAGTAGTGTAGAGGAAGCATAATGTTTTGTTTCGTATTTGGCAATTGGCATGTTGTGCGTTCGCGCTACATTTATACCTATGCAAGTTTTTGATTAGTTTTAGTAGTGTTTTATTTAACGTGCAACAAATTTATTTGAATCGGACAATGAAGCCAAAATCAAGTACCATTTGGAATTATTTTAATGAAGTTTCTGAGAATACGGCAAAGTGTTAACTATGTGAGAAGATATACTCACGAAAGGACACTGAAAAGAAAAATACAGTGCAATAGACCTGCCTTTAACACATTTTTTCTGCCTGCACCTCCGATTCCGGTTCCAATTTCGGTTCCGGTTCCGACAAACGAAATTTAAAAACTCCGCTTCCGAATTCGGTTCCGGTATAACCACTTCCGTAACATCCCTAGTATATAGGGGGATAGGGGGACCAGAGCGAGCTACATCTTTGACATCTAAATTCCCGGACTGAAAACGCTTGAACTAACTTACGCATTAGGTCCATAAACGTCACATATTTTTTTCGCGGCTTGCGTCGTATTTTTTCCTTTTTTGCAATAAAACTTCAGAATGTATTGAATTTCTTCGTTAGATTCACTCATTTTGGCGGACAGAAAAACAATTGAAAAATGGCGGGAAAGTGTTTATTACTTTTTATTTTTCTTTTTCTTAATGTGCTATATGTATTGAAAAACCAGCCTGATATAAACAGTACAACCAAAGAGATTTTTCTTCAATCTTATACCAACAAAATACAAAGAAACTTTTTTCCCGACCTATTATATACAAATTGGTGGACTGTAAGTCTGTAAGTTACCTGTTAGTGGAATGTAAATTCTTTTTTATTATATCCACCAGCAGGTGGTCTATATGTATAACACCTGTATAACAGGCAATAGCCTCTTAGTGGATTGTAAGTTTGCTTGTATATCTACCAACACATGTACTTAAGTATGGCCATTTGTCGGTTGGTGGCATGTTGTAGGGTAGATTTGTCCTAATGGCCACGCTTTACAGGTGGATTGACTATCGCAGTACCAGACGACTCGCACATTTAACCTGCTACCCGTTGCCGGTCTGGATATTTTACGACGTATGACTTAAACAATATCTCTCTAAATGCATAAGATCTGGCATTCTCTCTCCAGCGATAAAATAAGTTAAATCCTATATTTACAGTTATTATATAATGGTGAACGGTGACCTGCCATACAACATCAACAGTCTACTGGTGCCCTTCGCGGTCGTGGTCGTGTTGTGTCTTATTGTAATTCTCATATTTATGGTAAGTGTTACTGTTCAAGATTGAATTGATTGAAAAGATTTTTCAGACAATTCAATCTCAATTTTAAAGACAAAGTGACAATCTAAAAGTAAAACTTAATCGAGTGTATTTTTCAACATAAATAATTATATATATCTACAAAATGATCAACTATAGTGTGTTCACTAAGATAGTGTTGGTACACCCGGAATCGCACTTATTATTATGCTTTTATTTTTATTATTTTACTGGGTATGTTAAATAAATGTTTTTCGATTCTAACGGTTATTGTAATGAAATACGGTTATAAATAATATACACACGTTAGTTAGCAAAGAACCTTTCACTTACGTTTTAATATACCGAATTTCCTGCGGGTGTACGCCGCACGCGGCGACCTTTCGATGTCGCGGCGCCGCCTTTGACAAGATGCGGCACGTGCCGATGCGGTGCGACACAAAGGCGACAGTATCTAAGCGAACAGACTATAATTTTATTATTTCCATCCATTCATTAAAACCTACTTATTTAGCCATGCGTAATATCACTTTTACCCTAATTCAAATCGTACCTATGTATTGGATATGAAAATCCGATATTGTACCTATATATTTCAATATCTATATATTTGTTGATATCTGAATAGAAGTCAGTACCTACTCAGTATCACATGGTGATACGCTATTTATGAACGAATTTCCATATATAGATTTATAGATATATTGTATTATTTATGTAATATAAGTATTCTTAAAGTATCTCATAATATAAAAAGTGACATATATATTTAAATTAATAGGATTTATCCTGCGAGCTAATGAAATAGAATATTATGTGTCTATCAGAAAACACAGCATCGCTTATGAAGAAGCAGTGTGTACTCACCCTTATATTGATACTTACTACCGTCTATTGTAGATCAATCCATAGATAATGTTGTCTATGGACTGTCACCGCAAGGATAGGGATACACTGTTATATTAGTGTTCGGTGCCTGTTTGTGTCATTGCTTGTATTACTCGCTGCCGTGTTAGATACATTTAAGTTACGCTACAAAAGTACTACAGAGTTTTATTTGAAATGAGTGGTAAAGCTGATTCTCCGCAACATGTTGGGGAAAAGGATGTGAACGTTACGGATACGATTGAGGATGAACCGGACTCGTCTTCGTCGAGCTCATCGTCTCCATCTCGGTCCGAAAGTGGAAGACCGCCTTTCAAAAGAAGAAATGTTAAAGAAGACCCACGAATAGAGGCCCTCATAAACCAGGTAGGATTTTTATCAAACATATACATGCAGAGTCTCGGCAGCTCGCAAAATAACCTACAAGATGTTAATGCCTATACTTGTGATAACTTTCTTACTATACCAAAAGAAAAGCCCATGCTTGATCTAGGTTTAATAGCCATCAATATTGATGGAAGTAAAATAATAAAACCAGCCCTTCCGGAGAGGGTTGAGAAAATAAAGATATTGCAACATTTTGGCTTGTCCACATGGCAAAATGTAAATTATTCCAAGACTCTACAGTCTTTTATAGCTACCCCAGGATTCACTCAACTTAGGGTTAATGACGAATTGTGCCATCTGAACAAATCAATAGATTATTTATCTGGTACTGAAAGTGTAATGTCAGCATTATTAAATGCTGTTTTTGAAAGCAATGAATTACTCCGAGCAGGCTTACAGTCAGTAGTGGATTAGGCTGCTAAATCCCCAGAGGAATTAAATGCACCAGCACTTGCGCAAAAGATAAGCTCTGCTATTGGGAACGGCACAGCCTTTAATAAAAATTCTGAAGATATCCTACATGTTTTATGTGGTAAAAGAGCTGAATGCATTGAAACTAGAAGGGAGAAATTAATTAAAGAAGTGCCAAACAAATGTATTCAGTTGGCCTTGAGAAATATTCCTCCATCTGAAAGTGTTTTATTCGAACAAACTAAATTAAATACCCTTATTCAAAATTTTGGTGGCCCTACACAGTGGATTAAGTCGCTTACTTTTAAAGAAAATAAGAATAGTCTGGGTTTGGCTTTAAAGCGAAAAGGATCGGATCCTTCTCCTTACCCTTCCACTAGTACGGCTCCTTAGAAAACAAAGTTAGAATTTCCCCAGAGGAACACTGGTTACCAAAATTATAATTCCCATTAACAAAACGGCTCTTCCAGAGGCAAAGGAAAAGGCAAAGGTATGGGTAAAAAGTCGTCCTTTCGCCCCCATGACAGAGATAAACAATGACTCGGAACGGGAATTCAGGGGGGGTCAATTAAAAGACTTCAGGGATCGATGGGAACAGCTCGGAGCTACTCCCTTTATCCTAAAAGCAATATCAGGGTCTCGGATTCCTTTTATTCAAAGACCTGCACTGAGGTACCCCTCACCAACAGTACCTCGGAGCTATGCAACAAAAGCTTTATCCCAGATGACTGTACAGATAAACGAACTGAAACGTATCGGAGTTTTAGAAAAGCCTACTTCTTTGACTCCCGGTTTCTTCTCCCGCATTTTTCTTGTAAAAAAGAGCGATGGTGGCCTGAGACCGATTTTCGACCTTCGGGAGTTGAACAAGTTTGTAGCAACAAAGCATTTTCATCTTATAAGCCATACCAAAGTACCAGATTTCCTTCAACCTGGAGATTGGATGGTAAAGGTCGACATTTCACAGGCATATTTCCACCTACCTATAGCAATGTCACACAGACCTTTCATGCGACTTTTTTACCAACAAGAATTACTTCAAATGACCTCACTTCCATTTGGCCTATCATCAGCCCCAAGACTTTTCTCTGCTGTAACTTGCTGGGTCGCGGAAACCGTACGAAAGAAAGGAATGCGGGTCCTAGTATACCTGGACGATTATCTTATAGTGCACCAGGACCCCTCCAAGTTAGTATCACAGACTACGGAGGTGGTGAAGCTCTTGGAATTCCTGGGTTGGCAAGTGAATTTCAAAAAATCAGTACTGACCCCAATGAGATCACTCGAGTTTCTAGGCATAAAATGGAATACAGACGAAAATGTAATGAGTCTTCCTGCCAAAAAGCAAACATCAATCTTGACTGCAATAACAAAAATATTAACAACGAAATCCTGCCATCTTCGGCAATTAGAATGCCTTCTAGGCCAACTAAATTTTGCATGTTATGTAATACTTCGCGGTCGACTTCACTGTCGCCGTTTACAAATGTTTCTAAGATGATTCTCAGGGAATCGGGTAAGAACAAAAAAACCAGTCCCTCGGGGGGCAATCCTGGACTTACAATGGTGGCAGGGAGCCCTATCATTGACAACGCCTATTCACACAAAAACTGTATCGCACTTCCTGACTACAGACGCCTCCGACATCGGATGGGGCGCTGTTCTGGACAAAAAGACCATGTCAGGTTCATGGGCACCTTACCAGAGGCCCTGGCAATGCAACAAAAAAGAGATGTTTGCCGTACTGTCTGTAATGAGGTTGAACGCAAAGAGGCTCAGAGACTCTCATGTGCTTTTACAAACAGACAACAAAACTGTCATGGCATATATTCGCAAAGAAGGAGGAACGCATTCCATAGGACTCCTATCTCTAACTTTTCAACTTCTGAAGATCATAGACAAATGGAACATAACACTTTCAGCCCAATATCTCCCCGGCAGATACAATGCGATAGCATACAGACTGTCGCGGAGACGTCCTGTACCAGAATGGCATTTAAAACCTCGGGCAACATCAGAGGTGTTCAAGCTATGGGGCAAACCAGATATAGACCTCCTAGCATCAGAAAGATCCGCTATAGTACCAAACTATATAACAATAGATTCACGAGACTCTTCCGCAATGTTCATAGACGCCTTTTCAAGAGAGTGGAACTGTCAACTGGGATGAATATTCCCCCCACCAAACTTGATTCCGCGAGTACTCTCACATCTCAACAAGTCGAGAGGTACCTTCCTGTTAGTAGCACCAGATTGGGAGAAACCGTTTTGGAGAGCGGATCTTCAGGCACGAGCACTATGATTGTGACCTCGTTACAGGAACTGTTAGTGGACCTCACAACAGGCCTTCCACCTCCGCAAGTAGACCGGCTAACCCTGAAGGTTTGGAAAATTGGGGGTGGGGAGATAAATTAGCATATTGGTCCCAGGCGGAAAAAGATCTTCTTAAGTTAAGCTGGCGTCAATCTACTCTGAATACCTATAAACTAGCACTTAAGCGATGGATGGCTTGGTGCAGAACTAAAGAAATCAATCCCAAGTCTCCCAGACCAGAAGAGGTGGCGCAGTCCCTAGCTGACACTTTTTTAAAAGAGGTTCTGGCATACAGTACGATTTTGGTACAAAAATCAGCTGTAGCAACATTCTGTGGAATGAAGGATGACATATCCTCACATTTTCTCGTAAAGCAGATACTTAAAGCTATCCATAATTCTAAACCACCTAATTTTAAATCGTCGGTGTGGGATGTAAAGCAAGTAGTAGACTGGTTGAAGCAAAATCCAAAAGACGACTCACTATTTGAAATTGTAAGACGAACTGCAACTATCTTGCTTTTGACATCTGGTCGTAGACTACACGACTTGACGTTATTGAGGATTAAAGAACCGTATTTTACTGACACTGGGCGAGAGATCTGCTTATGGCCAGTATTCGGAGCTAAAGCTGATAACGGTTCCAGGCGACAGTCTGGTTGAAAGCTTCTTCCCAATGAGGACAGTAACTTATGTCCAATGAAATGGATAAGACTCCTAATTCAGGCAACTAAGGAAAGACGGACTGACAAAATAGATGGACATTTGTTCATTTCTATCAGAGGTACTCCAAAACCTGCATCCAGAACAATGATAGGTGGATGGGTGCGCTCTGTATTAAAGGATGCTGGAATAGATGCTACTCCTGGTTCTTGCCGATCTGCAGTAGCATCCCTAGCCTGGCTTGAAAACAGACCAATATAAGAAATTTTAGAGAGAGGCAATTGGACAGCTGCTCAGACACTAATGAATCATTATTGCCGAGAGATTAATGCACAGGAACGCGATAACGGAAATTATATTTTAGACAATTTTAAGCCTCTTTGAAACTATTATTACTTTTATATGGTTTCGTTTGATTGTGATTTATGATTAAGAATTCATAATTGCTTCTTGAGTCAAGTTAAAGAGGTACATTTTATGTTAATTTATTTAAATTTATTTAGTTCATGAAAATTTATTTTACATGATGTTTTTACATATTATTACAAAACAAGAGTAAAACTATTAATAATTTTAAACATGTCTTAATTACTTTCTACCTAATATAGAGGTATAGTCTACAAGAGTTACTTAAAAAATAATTTCAACATTGCGTGTGTTATTGTTAATTTCTAGTCACCAGCAGATATCAAACACGTCTTCATAAGCGATGCTGTGTTTTCTGATAGACAAAAAATAGGGGGTCTTAGGCAGTACTCTATAATCCGACAAATTCGATATTTTTTTATTCGACGACACAGCCCTGCAAAATGTTTGTCGGATTATCGGAGGTCCACTGTATTTCTGGGGGCACGGCAGTGCCCCCGCCAAGTCGAACAAAAAAGCGGCACGGCCGTATCATCTTTTTCTCGAAGCAGTTCAGGCCATTTTAGAAACCCTATAACTTCGTTGTGGATAAAATTAGAAGCCTGTATTTTCAGTAACCAAGTAAAGTAAGCATTGTATAAACTCGGTATATTTCAAATTTTATTAAATTTGAACTAGTAGTTTAAGAATTATAACCAGTCAAAGTTTCTTAATATTGTCACTCACTGACTGACCGATCATCAAAACTAAGCACTTATAGCAGACATAGAAGCTTCAAATTGGGAACACAATGATTGTTTAGTATATAAATCAAGGAAAAAATTAAAATTTTTTGTAATTTCGGTCCAGTTTTCGAGATACACTAACCGCATAAATAACTTTGTAATCCCATATAAATATATAGGATTACAAATTTACATTTGCAGTGAATGAATCAGTGCACCTATAAATATATAATATAATGGAATAATATGCGTAGCTAGGTACGTAGATATAACTATCAACAAAAAGAAATGAGATGCCATCAAAAACATAACTTGTAAAAACCCAAGTCTCGCAACTCAGTTCTTCTACCGTAAAAAGTTGTGAGTGAGATCCATGTAATACCAAGTCGGTTAATTTATTCAGTCCCTACTTAAGGGTCCTTCTGTCTTAAGTTATTACGTAATTAGCTAACTTAACAACATCTTATAGTGATCATATCAATATTAAAAATCTTTTATGTTTTAAATAAATAAATTGACTTGGCAATCGCTCTAAACAATCTAATTTAATATAATATGTATTACTTGAGAAATACATTGTGTTTTCATGCGATGACCAAGTCAATCTATTTATTTAAAATATAAAAGATTTTTAGTATTGATGTGGTCACTATAAGATGTTGTTAGGTTCGCTAATTACGTAATAACTTAAGACAAAAGGACCCTTATGTAGGCACTGAATAAATTAACCGACTTGGTATTACATGGATCTCACAACTTTTTACGGTAGAAGAACTGAGTTGCGAGACTTGGGTTTTTTACAAGTTATGTTTTTGATGGCATTAATTTATTACACTTAAATTTAGGCTCTACATGTTTAAAAATAAGGATTGCAACATTTATTTGCTATAAAATTAAACTTTTATATTTTATGCAACACTTGAGGTTATGGTTAGTGGTTATACCCCTACGCCAAATGAAATTATATTATTATTATAAAGGGGGTATAGTTTTTCAGAATCGCTAGAATAAACTTTCCTTCATAATTTTCTCAGTTTTAATTTACATACCAAAAATAACATTCTATTAAATACACAATAAGATCTAAAATAGTTTATTTTGAAAACAGTGCAACACAACAAAATAATAATAAAATTATACTACTGGATATTGAAAATGATGTGTTCTGTAATAAATCGTATGTTACTACTAATAAGTAAGGAATAATATTAAAAATATTAGGTGTAAGCGTGTCACCTTTTCGTCGTATATATATATATATATATATATATATATATATATATATATATATATATATATATATCTTTATATATAAAAAGTACGTGTCACGTTGTTTGTCCGCGATGGACTCCTAAACTACTGAACTGATTTCAATAAAATTTTTGGTCAATGTGCAGTATGGTCCAACTTAAAAGATAGGATAGCTTACATCTCAATTTATAGTCGCAATACAATATTATTTTATTGAAAATTATTTGTCTATTATTTGACAGTCACAATTATCTGTTAGCTCCAAACGATTCTGTCAGAGGACGATATCTGTTGACTGGATTGAGTAAATATTTAATAGATGGCGCTATGTTAAAAATACAAACGTTTAATATAAGCTGCAATTTAGTAGTATAACCACCACGTGTTGCTGTAAGTATTCAACAGATAGAACCGATTTCAAAAAAAAATTGCAGACTGTGTGCAGTTTGGTACAATTTGAGAGATAGGATAGTTTTTATCCCGATAAGTGACCCTCAATTTTTTTATTGCTAATTTCAGGAGTTTTTTTTGGGAAAGCAAATGGTTGTTCGGAAAGGGCAGAACAACGTCTGCCTGGTCAGCTAGTATATATATATATATATATATATATATATATATATATATATATATATATATATATATATATATACAACGTGTCCCAAAATTCAACGATAAGCCAACACCGGAGGATAGACCTGCCCCGGACTCATCGGGGAAAAAAAGAAAAAAAATATATCCCAATTATATTTTAAGTTATATAAAAAAAAATGAAATTCTTCAGAAATTGAGACCGTTTATGATATTTTTCCCTACCATGACCACAATTTTTTAAATATTTTTTTCTTTTTTTTTTTATAGGTAACCTGAATAGTACTGCTATCTACCACAATTCTTAAAAACTCCAGAATAACTCTTGTTTTATCACGAAAATTAATGAAACTTATTTTATTCCCTAAATTTTTTGAAGACTTTTACTTTTAACCAAATTTAACTTATCGTGGTGTAAAAAAAAGTATGAACACTAGTATGGCAAGTTTTTTTAAAAATTGACGCAACTAACCAACATTCCAAAATGGTATAATACTCTAGGAAAACAAGTTATAAAAAAATATGGGCCTATTATTTCTAAACAGGGGCCAAATTCCTTAAATTGTAATTGTCAGTAATCACTTTTACTACATGCCCAAAATGGGTTCCTGTTACAATTTCTAGGAATTCGAATGGGGCATTAATACCTTAGATGTTAGAGAGAGATAGATAGATAGAGATATTTACGTTAAAAAGAGACAACAACAGGGTAGGTAGAGAAGCTGTTATTATTCTCAGCAAGTCGGTTCAGTACGCTCTGCAAAACTGCAAACTTAACTGACCTGGCATTATTTGGACTGGAAGTGATCTCCAAACTGAACTGACCTGGCATTGTCTTGGACTACGATTGTGTGTTTTGTGATTTAAAGTTCTGGCGCATTTTGGACTGTTTGGCGTTTAACATGCCGCAACCGTATACACCACAGGAATACGCTAATATGCATTTAATCTATGGAGAATGCCGATGTAATGTTAACGCTGCTAGCAGACTGTATCGAGAAAGATACCCTTAATGCTCAAAAATATCCTGATTATCGAGTGTTTATTAATGTGCATCAAGCGTTTTCGGAGGGTCGTATGCCATCCAATAGGAGAAGCGCTGGAAGACCTAGATTGGATCGTGATGAAGAAGTTCTCAATGAGATAGAAAATGACTCGACTACTTCGGTACTTGCCATAGAAGAAGCTACAGGAATCCCGAAAAGTTCTGCACATCGAATATTAAAACGTCACAAGCTTCACCCATATCACTACAGGCGTGTGCAGACGTTATTACCGCGGGACTATCCGCTACGGGTCACATTTTGCCGTGTAATGCTGCAAAGACACAGTGAAGATCCCCACTTCTTAGACAAAATTCTATAGTCGGATGAAACAATGTGCAAGAAAGATGGGTATTTAAATCTTCACAACCTACATAGTTGGAGTAATGAAAATCCACACTTGATGAGACAAGACAAATCCCAATATCAATTCAAGGTTAACCTATGGACCGGCATATTAAATGGAAAAGTAATTGGGCCCTTTGAGTTACAAGGAAACTTAGATGGCAATAGTTATTTAAACTTTTTACAAAATGACTTGAAAGAATTGTTAAACGACGTGCCCTTAAGTGGTCTTCAAAACATGTGGTTCTAAAATGATGGTTGCCCAGCACATTATGCCCGTCCTGTGCGAGAATATTTAAATCAAGCGTATCCAGTGCGTTGGATCGGGCGACTTGGTCCTATCTTATTGCCACCCCATTCACCTGATTTGAACCCCCTGGACTTCTTCTATTGGGGTTGTCTTAAAAACAGGGTCTACTCAAAACCCATTGTGACATTGGACGAGCTTCGTCGAAATATCACTCAGGCTGCTGATTACATTAATAGCAGAAGATATGCAAGACAAATAAAACGATCATTTTTAAGGCGATGTCGTGCATGTATTAATGCTGGTGGCAAACAGTTCGAACATTTCCTATAATGTTAATAACTTAATAATTTACACGTGAAACTGTTTGTACCATTTGTTTTGAAATATTAAACATTTTTCAAGAACTAATACTTTTATTACACCCGACCGTCATTTGGCCCCTGTTAAGAAATAATAGGCCCATATTTTTTTATAACTTGTTTTCCTAGAGTATTATACCGTTTTGGAATGTTGGTTAGTTGCGTCAATTTTTAAAAAAACTTGCCATACTAGTGTTCATACTTTTTTTTACACCACGATAAGTTAAATTTGGTAAAAGTAAAAGTCTTCAAAAAATTTAGGGAATAAAATAAGTTTCATTAATTTTCGTGATAAAACAAGAGTTATTCTGGAGTTTTTAAGAATTGTGGTAGATAGCAGTACTATTCAGGTTGCCTATAAAAAAAAAAAGAAAAAAATATTTAAAAAATTGTGGTCATGGTAGGGAAAAATATCATAAACGGTCTCAATTTCTGAAGAATTTAATTTTTTTTATATAACTTAAAATATAATTGGGATATTTTTTTTTTCTTTTTTCCCCGATGAGTCCGGGGCAGGTCTATCCTCCGGTGTAGGCTTATCGTTGAATTTTGGGACACGTTGTATATATATATATATATATATATATATATATATATATATATATATATATATATATATATTTATTTATTTATTTACTTTATCTTGTATGTATATATGTAGGTATGTATGTGTATATAATAAAAAAGTGCACACCTTATTGTCTTTTATTTATCACATATCTTTTTAACTGGCCTACTGGAAGAAATTTCATAATGAGATAAGTAGTGCCCTTGTACAAACTATTCATCATGTTGTGTCCTTTCCATTGTTTGTGTGTACATAAATTTTTAAATAAATAAATAAATAGTTAGTTTGTCGTCCGATATATAGATATTGGATATTGTACTGATATATAAATATTGTATCTATATACGATTTGTATCGCCCACTCCTGCTACTTATGCAAGTCGATTGCTGAACAAAGAAAAGATAGCATGTTAGAGGGGACTTTGCCATAATTGTAACGTTTGGTGGGCGGGTTGGTGTATCAGTTTCTTCTGTTGTCTGTTACGACCCCCGTTGAATGATATTACAAGGAATTCCTTATTTATTACAATCGATAGATTTACAATAAAACATCTAAAGTTAAAATCCGCACCAGTCCGTCTATAGGTCATTGTTGGTTTCTTCCATATTAACAAAGATGAAAATAAAATTATTTTTTTTATTCTTCAATATACCGTTACCGTTACAGCCTACTGAAGTCCACTGCTGAACGCTTGGCAAGCGGGTTGGCAACCGTAGTTTTTTATTTTTAGTCGTTATTAGGAAGACACTGCTGCCGGTCTCCTGATTTGTTACCTTCCGTCGCCTGACACATTTCACCTGATAGGAATTACATACTGCGGCGTTTAAATAACCGCAATCTTTCCTTGTTAGTAATTAATCACCTAAATGTTTATTTTATATGGGTCAATATAAAGTTAGACATCTTAATGTCTAAATTAACTCTGTCAATAATGGGTTGTGATGACATTAAATTAGCAAACGGATTAGCAACCCTGCTTTCTCAACGATGCCTCGGTTTCATGTTAATTGTATTTTGTTTTTTAAGAAAACTTATAGTTATTTACAATCAATTGTTTTATACATTTATGTACAAAATAACCATAACAAAGTTTTCACGTGTAGAGTAGCTTTTTCCTATAGAATGATTCTAGCGTTACACATCTTTCTTATTTATCATGGCGTAGATATATATGATATTATGTATATATTGTATGTATTTATATATTTAGTATTAATATATTTATAAAATATGTACGTTTGTATGATATACATTACATTTATAACGTATTCTATGTATAGAATACTTTATAAATTAGTATATACAGGATTATTTTTCAAAGAGTACCCAAATTTTAACCTCAAGTTCAAATATATAAATAATGATGATAAACCGTTAATGCAGTTTTTGAAAATACGAGTAAATAAGGCTTCTACTTTTATTTCAAATTGTCCCAAATTGAATGTGATTTATGGGCAACAACGTTTTTGCCTACCAATCGATCTTTACACATGTGTGCGGGAGCAGTAAAATCAGTTTAAATAATGTATTAGCAAGCATTTTGAATATAAAACATAAAAAGGACAGAATGTTTGAATTTTTTTTTAATTAATTTTTCTTCACCATTTGCGTTTATTACTTATTCTGAACCTTCTCTGCAAATTTGGCTGGTTATTGCAAAATAACCCGGTATATATTCTGGTTTACCCGAACTTCGTAAACATTTATTGATTTATTATCAGTTTATTTTTACTGCACTCCCATAAGTTAATATCCGACGTACGGTTTTATTTTTTGTGCATAAAAGTTTAAATAAATAAAAATAATTAAATTAGAAAATTAAAAGGTAGTCAGTCAACAATTATCTTTTAACTTAACCTAGTATGAAAAAAGTAAGACTTATAAGTTATGATACTCGTAAGAATTAAGAAACTGTCGCCAAAATTCGTTTTAATGTAATTGTACTTCAGAACACAGAACAGGGTAGGTATGTATTTTGTCGATAGTTCGTACGTACCAATGGAACACGATTATAAATGAGATGTTTCTACCCTGATCCATTCAAAAATCTCTTAGCATTTCTCTTAATTGATTCTCACCACGTTCCCTTGCCATGGTAGCTGTACCGCACGACAATCTCTAGCATAATTGATATTCATTTCAGATAGTAAAGTGCATAAAGGATAGAAGACGAGCGAGACGGCACAGACTTCCAAATCGGGCGCTCAAGAAAATACCCACGTGTAAATTTAGTAAGGGCGACCCCTATGACACTTGTGCCATTTGCCTCGACGACTACCAGGAAGGCGAAAGACTGAGAGTGTTGCCATGTGCTCACGGTAAGTGTACGGCAATTTATAAATTACAAAAACAACGATTTTGTTACCTTGGAACGGAAATAAAGACTAAAAATGTTTAGTACGGATTCGATTTTAGCATAATTTTACCTCATGTAGGTCATCTTATAAAAAGTTCTTCTGCACTATTATTAAATCCACTACACTATACTACTTTTACTTTTAATAATTATTTATTTTATTGTAGTCTAGTAAAAAGAAAAGGCAAAAATATTTATTTTTAACTATAAATAATTATGGTTCTAGATTAACCTCTCAATCCCGACATTGTATCGGACCAACTCAGTCAGACCTGTGGTCAGACCAAGATCAATAACATTTTTTTCTTGATTCTCAAAACCGTCTCATTTAATGTATGGAACCTATGCGTCATTAATAACAGCGCCATTGAATAAACTATGTCGGCTTCGCAGGTCGATGTAGCACTTGACAGACCGTGTAGATGGCGCTGTTACAGAATTATTTCATTAGTAAAAGAACAATAGTATTTTAAAGTCAATAAATCAATAGCTGAATACTCCCATTTTAGGGGTTTTCAAATAAATTGGCAACCTTCAGGTCTTTTAAAACAAATTTTACATATGAAATAATTCTGTAACAGCGCCATCTACACGGTCTGTCAAGAAGAGAAGCGAAGTCGACGTTATTATAATAATAAAGTAGCATAATGGCAGAAGGTTGTAATTTGATGTAAATTCTCTTAATTTATTTCTCGTAATTTAGTAACGAGACTGATTATAATAATTTGTTCGGAATTTTAGGTGTATAATTATTATAAATATCATCTAAAAAGAATCCGATATATTGGACTGAGACTCCACAGATTAAGCTGGAAGTTTTCCCATTCAGATCTTTAATGATGAAGTACTACGTAAAAGTGCATTTATTAATACCAGCGTCAAATAACAGCTTGCTGTGTTTCGTATGATGAGTGTAGAGATTACCGGAGACCCTTTTTACTGGAAAAGAATCATTCTATCTTAGTCCTCACGGGTGACAACGCATCTGCATTTTGATTCGCAAACGAGGATAGATATAGATGTCTAAGGGCCACAGCAACCACTTACCATCAGGTGGACTGTTTGCTCGTTTGTCACCTTATCCTATAAAAAAAAACTAGGGATGTCAATCACGTTTTCGTTTCTTAAGTTTTTGGTTAATGTTTACTTTCTTAGTGACACGCTTTTTTATAGGATAGGTTGACAAACGAGTACACAGTTCACCTGACGGTAAGTGGTTGCTGTGACCCATAGACATACATTTCAGATCTATCCACAATAAGGAATGAAAATGCAGATGCGTTGTCACCCGTGAGGAATAAGATGGAATGCCTCTTTTTCAGTAAAAAGGGTCTCCGGTTCTCTACACTCACTATACGAAACCTGCTGCGTTTCGTATAGTGAGTGTCAAGTTGCTATTTTACGCTGGTATTCTTTGAAAGCGTGGTCATTTACCGATCGAGCCGTCCCATTCGTGCTACGATTCTACTTCTAATGCGTAAGATAATAACTATATGACGCGAATTATGATTCCAATTTTCTTAGGCTTAGGATCATCATAATAAATAAAATATTTTTGCTTATCAAGACGTAACCGACGACTGTCCTTATGTATTTAAAAAATAGCATAAACTATTTGCAACTAAATTATGCAAGTAGTCCCAATATCTAATATTGTTACCACAAAATGGAATAAGAGATATGGGGATGTGAATAACGGACACATCACATATTAAATAACCGTTTATACACAAAGTAAATTCAAAGTATCGGATCGGAGCGCGAACGAGCGGCAGACAAAAACGGATAGTGCTTTTTTGTTCAACCCCGTTTGAAAACATGATTTTTTTTATTTTTTTATTTTTTTTTTATAGGATAAGGGTGACAAACGAGCACACAATCCACCTGATGGTAAGTGGTTGCTGCGGCCCATAGACATCTACATCTATCCTCGTTTGCGAATCAAAATGCAGATGCGTTGTCACCCGTGAGGACTAAGATGGAATGCCTCATTTCCAGTAAAAAGGGCCTCCGGCCACCTGCACTCACCAAGCAAAACGCAGAGGTAAACCTCTACTTCACGCTGGTATTCTGTGAGGTCGTGGTACTACCCCGGTTCGAGCCGGCCCATCCGTGCGACAGCAAAAGCTGCTGCGTGGCTCTACCACTGTTAAAAATGAAATGAAAGAGTAATGATTGGTTATTACTCTTTCATTTGAGATATCTTTTACGCGGATATGTCACAAATTGTTAAAACTAGGACCTACAAACTAGGTTGAGGGATTTTAATTTACGTGATGACTTAGTAAAACAACAAAAAACATACTTTTTATGTTCGAAATGAAATACTTTTTCGTGTGGGGTCGAACCAAGGAACTAGTTTAGTGTAGAAATAAACACAAAATAGGAATTATAAGAAATAATTAATTCAGCGTTTGAAACGATGAAGCTGGAGATGACTTAAAAGTAACTACAACAGAAATGAGACAGAAATGAGACGGCGGGAAGTATTGGAATACCAGGAATGATGGGAGGCCTGTACTCATATTGACGTTAAAGAGTGTACTTTTACAAACGCGGCAATAATTTTGAGCATCATTAAACAAATAATTTATATTAAAATGCCTTAAAATTTTAATTTTATCCATCAACCTGGTTTGTAGGTCCTAATTTTAATATTAGGCCTTTATCTATGAAATTGCCGTTCTGCAGTACTGGCAAGAAAATAGAGAATCATGGAATTCTTTTTCCAAAATTAGTCATTTCTTTATTGATTTATTTTCGTGGCATTTGAATCTTTTTCGTCATCATGGACACGTTAAAAATTCGAGTAATTATGGAATATGAGTACCAAGCGGCACGCAACATCAACGACGTTTATGGAACGAATACTATAAACTACCGCACCACCTGTTATTGGTTTGCCCGTTTCCGTTTTGGAAATTTCGACCTGAAAAATTAACTCTGTGATTGTCCGAAAACTTTGGTTGACAATGACGAATTAAAAGCGATTGTGGAAGATAATGATACTCAATCTACGGCTGAATTAGCAGCAGCTTTCGACATTAGCATCAAAACAATATTGGTCCATTTGTGTCAAATGGGCAAGATAAAAAATCATGACAAATGGGTGCCCCACGAACTCAATGATCGCCAGCGCGAAGTATGCGTCGAGACGTGCCTTGCACTGCTCAACAGGCACACAAACGAAGGAATTTTGAACCGCATTGTTACCTGCGACGAAACATGGATTCCGTTTGACAATTACAAGTGCTCGGCAAATTCTTTGGATTCTGGTTCAGCACCTAATCAATGCCATGAACGAAAACTTACCCCTAGAAAAATTACAGCCACTGTTTGGTGGTCTAGCGCCGGTGTGATTTATCACAGCTTCTTACCAAACGGCATGAGCATTACTGCAGATGTGTACTGTGAAGAACTAAACACTGATGGAGAAACTCGCATCCCCCCAACCAGCTTTGGTCAATCGCTCGACCCCGCTGCTCCTGCAAGCGCGCGACCTCATACTCCAAGTTACAAGAGCTGTGGTTGGAAGCTCTCCGTCATCCGCTGTACTTACCAGACCTTGCGCCTACAAACTTCGACTTTTTCCAGAATTGGGATAACTTTTTGGCGGGAAAAAATTCAATACCCGAGAGGCAGTACAAAATGCCTTTGAAGAATTTTTTGGCTCTGGTCCAGCTGATTTCTTCAAGAAGGGCATCAATAAACTGCCACTGAGTGGTCGAAGATGCATCAACTTCATGGACAAAACATAGAAAAAAGTCACGTTAACTTATTTCATAAAAACAGCAATTTCATAGATAAAGACCTAATAATTTGTGACATATCCGCGTAAATGATACCTCAAATGAAAGTCGTAGTAACTAGGCATGGTTCAAATAATTTTGAACAAAAAAGCATCATCTGTTTTTTTTTTACTTAGCGTCAAAATCCTGTTTCTTAAAATCTTTGAAAATTTTCGTGAACTTAGTATCTGTACAAAAAATGTCTGATGACACATGCTTTTAAACCATGTTTTCTTAGATTTCTTACACATTAATAAAAAAAAATAAAAGAAAAATTTATCAATAAAACTAGCATTTATTAGCAATTAACTGTAAATTTTTGGGTTTTATTACCAAAAACAATACAAATCATTAAAAAAAATTGTTGGACTTCGCCTAACATAAACTATAGCAGGCCTCTGTCACTCTATCGGGGCTAGCACGCTCTAGGCGGTTGAATGTTAAAGTTTTTTTAATGCTGTTTACGTAAATAATTTTTTGTAAATACTTGTTGAAATATACGTCGACCTAGTTTTTGTTTAGTGTTTAGTATATTTAATTGTAGGATAAAATAGTTGAAAAAGTTTTAAAATAGTTTAAGAATAATATATATTATGTATATCTATTTGATGAATTATAATGGCAAAACGTCGTTCCTACTATAATTGTTCGGGGATGGATGCTTAATGAGCAATTAAAAGGATTCAGATACATCATTTTTTGAGGATAATGAAAGGTAAACTTATTTCATTTTTTTGTTAGATAGGTACTTATAGCGAAAAAATAATTAAGTAATAATTTAACTACAGAAGTTATACCTAAATACTTTATTACAAAACTTAGTTGAAATTTACTTCACTACCCAAGTACCTACTTATTAGTTATAATAGCACAAAATACTAAAATTAAAACTTTGTGTACAAGATTTTCAACTAAGTAAATTACGATCATATTTCTGTTAGAAATAATATTTCGGGTTTATTTGTTGTTTACGCTATTTACCTATACGAACCAAGCATCGCGATTCCCAACGAACGGCCTAGAAAGTTGCATTCGTTGGGTGTCGTAAAAGGCGACAAAGGGAAACAGGCGGGAGATGGGCAGCAGCATCTTCCTGATAATAGCCAAAGTTACAATAAAAAAAACTGCGGTTGCCAACCCGCTCGCCAAGCGTGGCAACTATGGCAAATACCCCCCAATGACGAGAGTAACGAAGAGACGGCCCCCAGTCCCCGGCGGCCCCGCTATTTCTGGCTACGGTGGCGACCATGGTAACGGCGGGGCAGGGGGTGCTAAGAATCTCCGGTGGAGGTTCGGTTGCCACCTACGACGACTCGACCTGGCAACGTACAACGCACGCACCCTGAGGACTGACGAGAAGATCGTGGAGCTGGAAGAAGAGATAGACAAGTTGCGCTGGCATATTATAGGATTATCCGAAGTCCGAAGAGAGGGGGAGGACACGGTAATCCTCGAATCCGGCAACTTGCTCTATCACCGGGAGGGCGACCATCTGTCTCAAGGAGGTGTCGGATTTATCGTCCACAAGTCTCTCGTTAACAACGTTGTAAAGATCGGGAGTGTGTCGACTAGGGTTGCGTACCTTATACTCAGAATCACCAAACGGTATTCGCTGAAGGTCATACAGGTTTACGCACCAACTTCGGCACACCCCGATGAGGAGGTGGAGGAAATGTATGAGGATATCTCTAGAGCCATGCATTCCTCCAAAACCCAATATACGGTGTTAATGGGAGACTTCAATGCAAAACTAGGCACAAGAGAGAACGGTGAGCTGAAAGTAGGGAAATTTGGAATAGGGCAACGGAACCCAAGGGGCCAGCAGCTGGCCGACTTCATGGAGAAAGAGGGACTCTTTATGATGAACTCTTTCTTCAAGAAGCGGCCCCACAGGAAGTGGACCTGGTCGAGCCCCGACGGTTCGACAAAAAATGAGATTGACTTCATTATGACGACCAGACGACAACTGTTCAGTGATGTCTCAGTGATCGCGAGGGTGAAAACCGGCAGCGATCACCGAATGGTTAGAGGCACACTGAACCTAAATGTTAAGTTGGAGAGGTCTCGTCTGATGAAGTCAACGCTCCGTCCCCCTCGTGCTCTAATCCAAAGTCCCGAAACCTTTCAGCTCGAGTTACAAAACCGTTTTCAGTGCCTAGAAGACTGCAATGAAGTGGACGATATGAATGACAAGCTCGTGGAAACTGTCCATGCGGTCGGAGCTAAGTTCTGCAAGACCCGCCGCAGAAGAACACAAAAACTCTCCGATCACACTCTTAATCTCCTGGCTGTTAGACGGGAGATGAGGCTACATTCTTCAACAGATTTGACAGCATACAGGCAACTGAACAGACAGATCTCCAAATGCATGCGGCGAGACTTACGCAACTTCAATACAGCTCGTATTGAAGAAGCGATCGAGCGGAACCAAGGCTCCAAAATCTTTGCCAGAGATCTGTCTGCCAGAAAGAGCCAACTGTCAAAGCTGAAGACCGAATGTGGCAGCATCGTTTCCGGGGCACCTGAGATTTTGAGTGAGATTGAGAGGTTCTATGGGCAGCTGTACACGTCATCGTTGGAGCCACACGCAAGTGTGAGTAACGATCCAAGAGCGAGTCTTATTCGACACTATTTCGAAGATATCCCGGACGTCAGTCTGAGCGAGATTAGAATGGCTTTCCAGCACCTTAAAAACGGCAAGGCCCCAGGCGAGGATGGAATTACAGCGGAGCTTCTGAAAGCGGGTGGAAGACCGGTACTTGAAGTCCTTCAGAAGCTCTTTAATTCCGTCCTCCATGGTGGCATTACACCGGAGGCGTGGAGCAGAAGTGCGGTGGTCTTGTTCTTCAAGAAAGGTGACAACGCTCTCTTGAAGAACTACAGACCGATTTCCCTTCTGAGCCGCGTCTACGTGCTGTTTTCGAGAGTCTTTACGAATCGTCTCCCGCGCAGAATTGACGACTTCCAGCCTCCCGAACAAGCCGGTTTCCGAAAGGGCTTTAGCACCATATACCACATACATACCCTACGGCAAATTGTACAGAAGTCCGAAGAGTACAATTTGCCACTATGTCTGGCGTATGTGGACTATGAGAAAGCCTTTGATTCCGTCGAAATTTGGGCGGTGCTGCAGTCCCTTCAGCGGTGCCAAGTTGACTGTCGGTATATCGAAGTGCTGAAGTGTTTGTACAATAGAGCTACGATGGCTATCCGAGTACAGAACCAGAGTACGAAACCTATCCAATTGCAGAGAGGTGTAAGACAGGGTGACGTTATATCCCCGAAACTCTTCACCGCTGCATTGGAAGATGATTTCAAGCTTCTGGACTGGAAAGGATACGGAATTAATATCAATGGCGAGTACATCACTCGCCTTCGATTTGCCGACGATATAGTCCTCATGGCAGAATCGCTGGAGGAACTAAGCACTATGCTCAATGACCTCAATAGTGTCTCCCAACGGATAGGTCTTAAGATGAACATGGACAAAACAAAGATTATGTTTAATGTCCATGTCACACCTATGCCGGTAGTTGTTGGGAGCACTAAGCTCGAAGTTGTTGACGAGTATGTTTACCTGGGACAAATAGTCCGACTAGGTAAGTCCAAATTCGACCGAGAGGTCAATCGACGGATTCAACTCGGCTGGGCAGCGTTCGGGAAGCTACGACACATCTTTCACTGCTGGCCGTATGAGGAAGCTCAAGGTCGCTCAGCGAGCTATGGAGAGGGCTATGCTCGGAGTTTCTCTGCGTGATAAACTTAGGAATGAGGATATCCCCAGTAGAACCAGAGTAACCGACATAGCCCAACGGATTAGTAAGCTGAAGTGGCAGTGGGCCGGCCATATAGCTCGAAGAACCGACAACCGATGGGGAAGAAAGGTTCTCGAGTGGCAGCCTCGTACCGGTAGGCGAAGTGTAGGGCGTCCCCCCACAAGATGGAGTGACGACCTGGTAAGACATGCAGGAAGTCGATGGATGCGGGTGGCTCGGGACCGTGCTTTGTGGCATTCCTTGGGGGAGGCCTATGTTCAGCAGTGGACTTGTGAAGGGCTGTAATGATGATGATGATGATGAGGTACTTTATCTAACTAACTTACCATTTCACAATGTATTTTTTTACTCTTTATTAACAGTCCTTAGCAACCACAGAAAGTCCGTTGTGACGTAGTAAGGAGAAAAGATGCAAAGTAATACGGATACTCGCGCGCAGCGATAAAGTTTTCACTATGTAGGCTATTAAAATGTCGGCAAGCAATCAACATCAAAAGAGTGCAACTTCTGTAATTATTTATTCTGTGACTATAGCCTAAATCAGGGACGGTGAACCTTTATGTATCAACGTATCATTTTTCTAAAAAAATGTTTAATGAGGCCATAACGTGTAAAATAATTTTAACTTCGTG
The DNA here is from genome assembly GCA_033319125.1 of Parnassius glacialis. NCBI lineage: Eukaryota > Metazoa > Arthropoda > Insecta > Lepidoptera > Papilionidae > Parnassius > Parnassius glacialis. Next base: position 51,101,214 of record JAVANC010000001.1, on the reverse strand, counting down.
ATTACCGCGCTCGAACACTCCATAGCGTAAGATCACTTGCGTTCGTTTGTAATACATATAATATTTCATAGTGAACTTTGTGATCGGTAGCGTGCCCAAAATATTGTGTCGCGTGCCATCGATGGCACGCGTGCCATTGCTTCGCCATCCATGGCCTAAATGATTCTACATGCTCTAGACTACCTTCCCCTTACAGCTTTGCATGCACCCGTCTTCCAATTACTCTGTATAGAGTATAAGTGGCAATCGAGCACACAGTCCACTTACCAGATGGTAAGTCGATGCTGTGACTCACAGACATCCACATCTATCCTCGATTAACAATCAAAATGCAGATGCGTTGTCACCCCTTTTTTTTTACATGGGGAAATGCCTACGCATACCCGCCTCGCGGGGGCAAGGACGGGTTATGTCGGACTCGCACCGACTAAAACCCCATGGTGTTCCATCCTCGTCGCATATTGGCAGGGCCACGGGAACGCTTTCGCACACTTCCGCGGCCCCACCTGCGCTGGCCACCCCATGGCGGCCCCTCCTCGGGAGAGGATCACTCCTCCCCCATCTCCTTCTCCGGTAAGGCGCACCAGAACACATGGCGCGCCCTCCTTCTCGGCCTCCAGTTTCCAATGCGCAACAGACGCCCCCGTGTCCGAAGCGTGAAGGCCATGGGGCCAGGAAAAACAAGCACTCTGAAGCACTGGCCTTCCTGGCCCCAGTGGCGGATCTGGTCTATGGCTCCGCCGCCAACCACGATTCGGCTGCGGAGGGTAGGGAGAGCGGCGCCTCGCAATACCGACACTCCTCTCCCCCCGCAGCCCCACCACCACCGCATCATTAACAGTGCGGCCCCGTCAGTCGCGGAGGATAGAGCGAGTGGCGCATTGCCATACCAACACTCCTCTTCCTCCGCGACTCCACCTCGGCTGCAGAGGTAAGGGTGGGGAGGACACCCCTCTCGCAGCAGCCCACCGACACACATCCGAAGTGGGCTCACCAAGCCCACTCGGAGTGGCCACCTCGGGCCGGCCCTACACCACGGGCCAGCCAAGGGGTTCCTCTTTGTTCACCGTGGGTGACCAAGCCACGGCTACTAAGCCCCCCCGCCACGACAAGGCGGGAACCCGTTCGGGGGGGGCGTTGTCACCAGGACTAAGATAGAATGCCTCGTTTTCAGTAAAAAGGGTCTCCGGTTCTCTAAAACCATCAAACAAAACACAGCAGCATTGAACACATATTTGTCGCTTGTATTCTGTGAGAGCGTAGTTCTTCCCAATTGAGTCGACCCATTCGTGCTGCAATCATAATATAACTGCGGCATGATTCTACCAAATTCCAATTTTTCCATTTATTACAATTATTTTGTAGGCGGGTGTATGTAAAGCTGCGTTTGTGTGTCGCAGCGTACCACGCGAAGTGCATCGACCCGTGGCTGACGCAGAACCGGCGCGTGTGTCCCGTGTGCAAGCGGCGCGTCCTGGCGGCCGGCGAGCGCCGCGTGCACTCGGACAGCGACAGCGACGCGAGCGAGCCGCTGCTGCCCGCCCCTCGCGCCCCTCCCACATCCCACACACAGGTACATACTGCCGCACACAGTACACACAGAGCGCCGCGTGCACTCTGACAGCGACAGCGACGCGAGCGAGCCGCTGCTGCCCGCCCCTCGCGCCCCTCCCACATCCCACACACAGGTACATACTGCCGCACACAGTACACACAGGTACACACTGCCGCACACAGTACACACAGGTACATACTGCCGCACACAGTACACACAGAGCGCCGCGTGCACTCTGACAGCGACAGCGACGCGAGCGAGCCGCTGCTGCCCGCCCCTCGCGCCCCTCCCACATCCCACACACAGGTACATACTGCCGCACACAGTACACACAGGTACACACTGCCGCACACAGTACATTCAGGTACACACTGCCGCACACAGTACACACAGGTACACACTGCCGCACACAGTACACACAGGTACACACTGCCGCACACAGTACACACAGGTACACACTGCCGCACACAGTACACACAGGTACACACTGCCGCACACAGTACATTCAGGTACACACTGCCGCACACAGTACACACAGGTACACACTGCCGCACACAGTACACACAGGTACACACTGCCGCACACAGTATACACAGGTACACACTGCCGCACACAGTACACACAGGTACACACTGCCGCACACAGTATACACAGGTACACACTGCCGCACACAGTACACACAGGTACACACTGCCGCACACAGTACACACAGGTACACACTGCCGCACACAGTACATTCAGGTACACACTGCCGCACACAGTACACACAGGTACACACTGCCGCACACAGTACATTCAGGTACACACTGCCGCACACAGTACACACAGAGTTACACTGCCGCACACAGTACACACAGGTACACACTGCCGCACACAGTACACACAGGTACACACTGCCGCACACAGTACATTCAGGTACACACTGCCGCACACAGTACACACAGGTACACACTGCCGCACACAGTATACACAGGTACACACTGCCGCACACAGTACACACAGGTACACACTGCCGCACACAGTACATTCAGGTACACACTGCCGCACACAGTACACACAGGTACACACTGCCGCACACAGTACATTCAGGTACACACTGCCGCACACAGTACACACAGAGTTACACTGCCGCACACAGTACACACAGGTACACACTGCCGCACACAGTACACACAGGTACACACTGCCGCACACAGTACATTCAGGTACACACTGCCGCACACAGTACACACAGGTACACACTGCCGCACACAGTACACACTGCCGCACACAATACACACTGCCGCACACAGTACACACTGCCGCACACAGCATTCTGCAGCATATAATTCCAAACATACAAAGCTTTGCTTTCTTAATTCGGTTGATAACATCTTGCAAACCGTACTTTTCTCTTATCACACAATTATTCACCCTATTATTCAGTCACTCTTATAGGCCTCATATACGGAACGATTCGTCATTACCATTAATCTGAAAAGCTATCGTGACGATATATCGCTCATAGCTAACCGCACACACACACTAAACTATTGGTCGTTGCGATCGATCATTTACTTGTTTGAAACGGAACGACAAAGACGTGCTATCAGCACGGAAATCCGAATAATTAATTACGTGCCATATTTTAAAATAGAAAATGAGCTTCTTTTCTATGCCTATTTGGCGTTAAATTTAATCCGGCTACATGAAAAAAAGAAAACGTAGAAAAGTGTGCGTTAAAAAGTGGTTACTGCGATGTGTACGTAGTCAGACTAAGACAAAAATCGAATCGTCAATCGCAAAGATCCATACACAGTCGACTTATCGTTACGATATTCAAGACTAGGTTTTGTTGTGACCTCCGATGTCGTCTGCGATCAAGTTAATGACTAACGATCGGAACATACACTACAGAACCGCCGTTTCGATAAGTCTGAACCGACGAATCGTACCGTAGACGGGGGACCTTTACATATATCTCAATTACCGCATTTTAAAGCTTTTATTTTACTCTCATGCTTCTTTTGTCAGACCCGACTTCACGTCCTATTGTATTATAATATTTATTTTTTAAATTTGAACATCAGATTTTATATACACAGAAAAAAAATTAAAACAGAAAAACGGACTCTCTAATATTACACCACAAACAAGTTTATTTTAATGTTTGATTGTATAGTATTTAAATATATATCTACAGGGCGGCACGTTCGAAGAGCAAAGAGAAAATCCATTTGTTCGTGCGGCGCGATTTATGGCGCGATTGCGTGGTCGCAACCCGCCGATAAGTGAAGACGCGGAGGTAAGGAAAACTACACAGATATAAATATCTTAAGTTAAATAAGGTGGAAGTGGGAGTCAGCAAGCCTTATGCGCGCTGCTTAACCTTTTAAAAATAGTAGATTCGGACTCTAGATACTTACAGAGATATAACACAATTTCCAAATGGAAAGTTAATAAATTTTAATATTTGTTTGGACAAGAACGAGACAATATATGAGGTTGTAAAAAATAAATAAAAATCTTCCGTTCTTTTTACTTCTTTTAATCACTTTCTACAAAAACTTTTACTTACAAAAACCTCCATGTATCCTCCCAAATCGAGTAGATCGTTTTCCTTTCCCCGTCCTTTCACTCCATCGTTCCTCCTCATACCTCTCACTCACACTCATAGTTCATTTATAGACAATTTCATAGACTGTTTTGTAAGTGGCTTACTGATGAAGATTTTTTTATAATTCATTTTCGGTCCTCATTTCTCTGGCAATTTCTAACCATGCTTCTGCTATTTTTCCTCTATATGTTTCAGGGTGCCCAACCCTCAGAAGAAACTGAACAGACTAACAATGACGAAAAGTGAGTAAGATTATATCTATTTATTTTAGTTATTGTAGTGTAAATGTAACAGATGTTTTTTTTACTTTTTAATGCCATGGTCAGGTATTATGATATTATTTTTTATGATAACTTCCTTAAAAACTTCTTCTGAAAGACAGTCGACGATGATAGTACTTCAGTATGTCTAACAACTCAACCGTCCTCGGTGACTACAGTCCCCAAAAAAATTATTGCCCCACCTGTCCATGGTGACTATAGTCACCAAACGACATCTTTCGGTTTAAACGTGTACAGTGATAAAAGAAAATTATAGATGATGCTATTATAAATTATTCATCTTTGAGAGTGAATTTTATCTGTATAATAGTAACAAAATATTTAGAAAAAAAAAAGTTAAAATTAAATTTCACCATTTTTGTTTATGGGTTGTTAAATTGTGAGAAATTCGATCAAAAATGTGATAAATTTTCAGTTTTGATACGTTATTTCTAATGTTATTGTACATCAAAGTAATTGTGACGATATTTTCTTTAGGAAATATGTATCGTTACGATAATTCAAAAACGTTCTCGAAATTTTAATCACTATATTATTTTTTATTTTATTTAGTTTATTGATTATATGTTGTTTCAAATGTATTTTAATCAGTTTTTTTTTGTGTTAAATGAATGCTAAATATAAAAGAATGATTCTCTAATAACACGTTGATAGCCATTTATAAACGAAATATCTGTAGAGATGTGTCTAGAAATTACTAAGACTTATTTTAATTTATTTATTTACTTATTTATTCAAGTTTATATTGGGCAAACATTATATACTTACGTATATTGAGTACATATATAAGATACTATTGATATTGGTGGCATTTTAAAGTTTATATTATGAATTATTATAATATAAAATAATTGTCTCCTGTAAATATTATACTTTTCTCGTAAAACACGAAATTAAAAAATAAATACGAAATTTTTTTATATTCCCATTTTGAAGCTTTATGTTTAATTTGACTATTTTTTTTAACAAAATTAAATTTTGAATTTTTTGAGTGTTTTGAGAATATTTTTTATTTGAATGTAGCTATAGTAGTTTTTCAGTAGTAATCCTTTTTGTTAAGACAGTCTCGCGCGGTCGTAAAAAAATAGTGACATTTAATGCGCGGACAGGTGAGGCGAGAAAGACTCGCGCGGGGTGGACGATTAAGTGGTTAAGCAGACAATAACTTGAGGTTTCACATCACCATCGGAGCACTTGTTTTATCAATAATACAGGAGCCACAATCCGCTGGCGAATAAGTTCCCGCGAAAATTTCTAAAATTTTCCGCTCGCTTGATGTCGCTAGTTGGGATTGAAGTGAAGAAATTGTTAAATAGTGTCATTATTCTTCATTTAAAAGTTAAATTTTCACTCTATCCTAAGTGGTGGCAGAAAAAGTTGTGGAAGTAGGTGAATTAGGTCAAACCCACCTTCATGTGTTAAAACATCTTTAAAGCGTTTGATGCATTTCTGGTTGAAGCCTAATATATCTCAATAAATTATAGCAGAAGACCTTTTATCCAATGCCACAATAAATTATGGCAGAAGGCCTTGTATCCAATGCCACAATGAATTAAAAAAGAAACTCTCATCGGTAGTGTTGGGGAAGAGGAGACGCAGCCGCTGGTGGCGGAGCGGCGCTCGCGGCGCACGCGGCGCGCGCGCCGGCCGCGCCGCCACGCCGCCTCCATCAACAGCGACGCGCGCGGCGAGATCGGTAACTGCACATATCTGTTCATCATCGTCATCATCATCATTACCATTACAGTTCAGCAAAGTCATGATATCAATATTTGCCTTAAAACACTAAAAATGTTAGCCATTTCGATTGTTCACAATCCTCATCATTACATCCCATTACCTCTGAACAAAATGTTAAGAATTTGCAGATGGATCACGTCATTAATTCTTTACAGCCTATCATAAGTCCACTTCTGAATGTAGAGATGGCATGAATTGCATCTTAAGGAGGTATTTTCATAGTTAACACTTAGAAGGCAGGCAAGGCAATTTTACACGTTATTAGGAAGATGATGTTCTCCATCTCCTGATTTGTTTCTCTCTGTCACCTCTTACGACACCCACGGGATGATATGGGGTAATGCATATTCTTACTCCGCCAATACACGCACGCACGTACGCACTTACACGCCACTACACACACACACACACACACACACACACACAGACACACACACACACACACACACACACACACACACAGACGCACACAGACACACACACACACACACACATACATACACTTAAGTTTATTTTTAGTTAAATACAGTAAGATGCGACTAGATTTCGTGATAAATTTAAAATAAGTTGCCTCTTACTACACCCATATCTTAATAAAATTATGCATTATCTTATACCTCCACTAATCATAGCAGTCTAAAGTTAAGTCATAATCTACATACACCGCACTGCTAAGTACAAGCCTCCTCTTATTTCTGAATGGGTGTTAGAGTACGGAAAAGTCCGTCAAGTTACTGCATGTAAATTTCACAGACGCAGATTTTTTTTTTAGTTTATTTTTTAAAAAACGTTACCCCCACACTAGGATTTTCTCCTGTATCGTGGAGGCAGTTTACAAACACAAATTGCACAAGGACAAACATCCAGACCCGGAACAATTATTTGTAGGTCATACAAATACTTGTTCCGTGCGGGATTCGAACCCGCGCCCCCCAGCACAGCAACTCATTGCTAAGTCACTGCGCCACGGAGCCGTTTCCTCGCCGTGTTTTCATTCACCGACGAGCACGTGAAAAATCAGCACTTTAAATTGCAATTAATATTTTAGTGGTGCACATGAGCTACCTACGACAATTCTTGTCAATATGCAACCCATCACGAGTCCACAACTAAACAAAATCTTCGAATAAACAAATACAAATCAGTGCTAATAAGGGTTAGTCAATATAACATTCTACAGTTGTTAATGATAATTTTAAAAAAAAACTATAACACTATTTTTTTTACCCTTTCGAGTGGACTAAGGATTACCACAAGCCAAAGATTACAACTAGAATGTTGTCTAAATAGTTATATACATGAAAAACTTCATCCTCTATTTCCCTACTAAAGTGTCATTATTACTTTAGTAATTAATAATATCGGTTCACAATTGACGAAGATATCGCATAATATACATACAAAAAAAAGAACTTACAGTTGAACCTTCTCTTTTTGAAGTCAGCAAAAAAACAAAGGAAATAGAGATAGATTAAGCATTTATTTGTTTCTCCAATTACACACGTAAATTCAGCGACAAAACTAGGTACTTAGTAACATATAAAAAGTCACAATATATTGAGAGCTATAATTAATGTTAAAACATTCGCTACCCGCTAAAGTAAATTAGTATAAAAGTACATGTGTGTTGCATCAGATAAATGACATAAGTCAACGTTAAGTCACGTATAACGATTGTAGAGCCACTTGTATCCTTAAACTACCTGGATGTTCTACGGATTCTGTTAACATAGAATCCCCGAGAATAGCCCGCTCCATACTTCTCTGAGCGACAATTACTCTTAGCTTACTGGAAGTTAAAGAATACTTCTCAGTCCAATGATGATCACAGGCAACACGCACTGTATTTTACAACACAGGTGACGACAAACCAGCACTCAGCCCACCTGATTGTGAGTGCGGTGGCCCATATACATCTACATCTATCCTCGAAAAAGAATCAAAATGCAGATGTTTTGTCACTCGTGAAGACTAAGATGGAATGCCTTGTATCCAGCAAAAAGTGGTCTAACAGTGGTAGAGCCACGCGGCAGCTTTTGCTGTCGTACGGATGGGCCGGCTCGAACCGGGGTGGTACCACGACCTCACAGAATACCAGCGTGAAGTAGAGGTTTACCTCTGCGTTTCGCTTGGTGAGTGCAGGTGGCCGGAGGCCCTTTTTACTGGAAATGAGGCATTCCATCTTAGTCCTCACGGGTGACAACTCATCTGCATTTTGATTTTTAAATGAGGATAGATGTAGATGTCTATGGGCCGCAGCAACCACTTACCATCAGGTGGACTGTGTGCTCGTTTGTCACCCTTATCCTATAAAAAAAAGTCTCCGGTTCTCTACACTCACCATACGAAACACAACAGCATTTAGCGGATATTTTACTCTGATATTCTGTGAGAACGTGGTCCTTCCCGGTCGAGCCGACCCATTCGTGCTACAACCATAATATAGCTATAACAAGGCTTTACCTTATAGATAAATAGTGTATTTAATTTATTGAATGTAACATAACATTACGCTTTTTTACTAGGGGTAGCAGCCCTTCCAGCATCTCCCGCCGAAACCGAGCCTCCACACGTGGTCTTATGAACGCGTTTGGCGCTTAAATATCTCTTGTACGTGTAACACTAATGGACGGGCACGCTAACAACGCCCTTGTGTTTGTACGGAACTGTTCCATGTCGAATATGACTCCTCGCCATAGACAATAGACTCAATTATTTGAAGTGTGAAAAATTGTTACAGTTACATTATGTATACACTGCCTCGAAATTTTATTTACTGTATTTCGAACTACAGTGGCCTTTTAGAACAAAATCTTGACATTATAAAAAGGCTTATGGGGTTTACTTGGTAGGATATATAATTGTTTTAATACAAGATAATACCGAATTCGTAGTCAGAATTTATAAATGTTAAAATGTATAAAATATCTAGCTGCTCGACACAATGGTAAAACATAACATTGACGTATTATGTGTAAAATTAAAAAAAAATCGCTTCATTATTATAAATTGTATACATTTATTCTTAGAATGTTTTTTTTTTATTTACATAATAACTTTTTGGTTTAAAAATAATGCAACCTAATTGTGAGTGTATGACAAATGCTTTCTACTTTAAACTTTGATATCATTTAAAATTGGCTATATTAGACTTAACATAATAAAAAAATAGCTTTAAAAAATCACAATAAAGCTAAATGTCTATCGAAGCCTTAAATTACCTAAAGTTACAAATCCAATACAAATATAGTCTTTGCAATAAATAAGTTTAAGTGAAGCTCGCATACGTCCACCTTTAAAGGCACTACATGAATCAAATAATGCACTTGGACACTGCTTTGGGGTTTCACCGCGCTGTAGTTAAGTTTACAACCATCAGTTTATATGTGAAAGGCTACAGTAAATTGCCTTATTTCGTACCTAGGATGAATCTTTAATCTCACTCATTAGTTTCTTGTAGGAAAGGGTATGTGGGTCTGTTCATTAGAGGGTTGTGAGAGTTTTCAACACTGGTAACAATTTGCGAATATAAATTGAATAAGACTATAGGTAGATAAAAATTATGATTTTTTTCCTACTGACAAATTTTACATCCAACACAACTATTTGAAGCAGCAGCTATTTATTTCTGAATTAATTTAGCCACTATGAATTCAAGCAAACGTCCACCTTAACTAGTTATTTTCAGGTGCTATGAGTTAGACAAATTGATTGGATTGGAGTACGAGTTGCCCTTGCGCAATCAATAAATATATTATGTAAAATAATAAGTTACAAACATGAAGGATTAGACGAAGTTAAGGGTTATGAGGATCAAGTGATTATAGTTCTTTCATTGTTCGGGCAATGACTCGCACGCTTTTTCAGATTCTTAAATATCGATTTTGACTGTCGATTACTTTCCTATCCCTACCTTACTTTGTTCCCGTCTGCTATCAGGGCACTATTTATAATGCCCGGGCAATATGAATAATGACTAGTGAAATCAGGGCTATGTAATTAACACTGATTTAAAGTAACCTGTGTTTTTATTACTCTTCCCAATAATTTTATTCATAAAGTCCGGTAAATTTAATTATTTCAATAGTTTTTATCATAGTGCCTACTTATATTGGGCATTTTTCAAACAATCTGGATATTATGAATAATGCCCTATTAATCACTTGGTCCATAATTAACTATACTAGAAAAAATTTATTACAAACTTGCAATATTGTTCAAATTTTAGGGACATTGTAATAAAATAAGAGGTGTTTTTTGTGTATATAAAATTACCTATAATGTAAATAAATGGCAGCAGACATTGTTATGTCAGGAAAAATCAATAACAATTTATGTTAGCACAAGTCCGAGCATCAGATATTGTTCGAAAATTGCCATGCTTAAAAAATATAGTTAAAGTTGTTTGAAATTATGTGTTTTTAATTGTATATTAGAGAAAATAATGTTGACTTGAGCTACTACTAACACCTTATAACACCTAACACAATTTTATTTAGTATTAAAGCAAATTTTAAGTTTACGTTTATAATACGTTTTATGTTTTAAAAATATGTGATCATTTAATTATCTGTAAAGTTTACGTTCGTTCTTATGTATTTATAAACTGTACCTTATGTGATATATCTGTATATTTTTTCTCCTCAATTGGTGACAGGAGGGGCTACTGTATTTTAAGACAAATTTTAGTTAGGTATTATTCAATGAGCGACAATGCTTCGCGACGTTACAACTTCTTAGAATAAAAACCAAAGAAATAAAATCGTTTGACACGAAACAGTCTTTTTTTCAGCAACGGTATGTTATGTTTTTTTTATAGGATAAGGGTGACAAACGAGCACACAGTCCACCTGATGGTAAGTGGTTGCTGCGGCCCATACACATCTACATCTATCTTCTATTACATATCAAAATGTAGATGCGTTGCCACCCGTGAAGACCTACATCTATCTTCTATTACATATCAAAATGTAGATGCGTTGCCACCCGTGAAGACCTACATCTATCTTCTATTCCAAATCAAAATGTAGATGCGTTGTCAACCGTGAAGACTAAGATGGAATGCCTCATTTCCAGTAAAAAGGGCCTCCGGCCACCTGCACTCACCAAGCGAAACGCAGAGGTAAACCTCTACTTCACGCTGGTATTCTGTGAGGTCGTGGTACCACCCCGGTTCGAGCCGGCCCATCCGTGCGACAGCAAAAGCTGCCGCGTGGCTCTACCACTGTTTTCATCAGTCTACATCAGTTTTTTGTGGGTTTGTGGGTGACAAACAAGCATGCAGTCCACCTGATGGTAAGTGGATGTTGTGGCCCATTGACATAACATCTATCCTCGATTACGAATCTTAATTATGAAGTGCAGATACATCTATGCTTCGTTTCCAGTAGTCTCCGGGTCTCTACACAAACCATACGAAACAAAGCAGCATTAAACTGCTACATATTTTATGCCCTTTACTTTTACAACCATTAACTAAAATCTGTAAGTCTACATTTATTTTTACTTTGGCAATATTTATATATGTAACTAGCTGTGCCCCGCGGTTTCACCCGCGTCATCACGTGTCGGTGGTGCGCGACATGACCTAGTTCAAGCATTTTATAATTGCAATTAGATATTTTATTTGATAGCAATGGATGGAAAAATTGGCATAATTAATGGAGTACTTTTATCTGTCGGCATATTATGTATGATGTAGAGTGAAGGTAAGGTTAAAAAAGTTATCCACTGTCCCTCCCCCTCCCGGTTGAGTGTTCCCCCCCCCCCCCCTCCTCACGTTCTCATCGGGCGGATAAGGTTTATGCGTTGTTCGCGCGCCCAGCCAAGTATTGAATTATTTTAATTTTACATTATTTCTTAAACTACGCGTCCAAATAACATGGTATAAAGAACAAAGTTTATCTTCATAAAATTATCTTGATGATGAAGAAATTTTCGTTCGTAAGGATAAATAAGCCATGCCTAATAATAACGCTCATAAATCTCTTTTAAATTTTAAATATTTTTTTGTCACAAAATACCTAATTATGGCTCATGTATTAGAAATACACATATGATATCGCGGACTTTTTTTTAGACGCAGTAAAGATGTATATTTTTCTAGAACATTGTATTTACGTATCCCTAACGAAAACACCAGCGTACGCGGATAAATAATTTCGGGAGTGCTTTTTCTTCTGACTTGCTTAACAAATATCCATATTTAAGGCTAGCTGAGTGATATAGCTTAATGCTAGATAGCCTATACTATTCCACATGTATCTGGCTATAATACACAAAAAGAATTTTTCAAATCGGATTGGTAGTTCCAGAGATTAGCGCGTTTAAACAAACAAAAAAACAAAAAACTCTTCCGCTTTATTATATTAGTATAGATTATAGTTTTTCCCGTGTCACTTAATAAGAGGTATTAAATGAAAATACGCTTAATATATTTCAAACAAGGAGGAGTCTTCTAATTTATTTTATTAATTTATTGTCATCAATCCATTACAGCCTATAAAATTCCACTGCAAAACATAAGCCTCTGCCATAGGTGCCATAGTTGCGACGCTTGGCAGGCAGGTTGGCAAACGCAGTTTATTATAATTTCTAGTTTTTATCAGGAAGATGGTGCTGCCCATCTCCTGTTCAATTTCCCTCTGTCGCCGAACGCGGGTCTATAATACCTATATTATTAGGGTAATGGATATTATTACACCGCCACTACAGTAGTGAAGGGCGAAAGTTGCAAAAAAAAATCGACTAAATCGAAAATTGCGCATTCGATTGTCGATTTAGTAGTTCCTCACGATGATTATTCGAATAACAATCGACAAACTACCGTAAAACCTTACAACTTAAGCCTTGGCTTACAACTTTAGACAAATGCAAAAAATAACTAAAATTGCATCTGGTTGCTATTTTAAACTAAATAGCAACATTTTGTGATTTTAAAGGTAAACTAGAGGATATATTTGGCAACACTGACTAACTAGGTTTATTGCTATCTCATTCAGTTGGCGGGCAACCAAGGGAGTTATATGTGTTCTGTGCTGGCAACAGTGCTCGAAGTTACTCCTGTCGCAGGCGGTTAAAAAGAAGTTAAGGGAGTTTCTTGTTAGTAGTTGGCACTAAACACCTCCCAGCCGGGTTAGCATGGGCAGGAGACAATTTTATACCCGGGGAAAGGGGAAAATGTTAATCCCCTCGCTTAGTTTTATCCACCCTTCGAGCATGGGCACACCGGTGGATATAATATCCACAGTAGATAAAATGGGAGATAGACTGAAACTTAGATAGATTTTTGTATTCATTTTATATTAAACCCACGTCTAATGAACTAGGATACAATTATTCCTTTCAAGTATCAAAAAAGCATAATTTTTTATCTTTCATTTGGTTCCATGCTACGGACGGGGGATATATGTCTACTCGTTATGTTAAACGGATATACTTCTCCCCGTTGCCGTGCTTTGGTATAAGGACAAGATAATTTCATCCCTTGTCAGTGGATATAATCGGTGGATAAATTTTTGTCCCCAGCCCATGCTAGCCGTGCAGGTAAGATTTTTTACTATTTACTTGTTGTAAACTATACGGAGAAGCGTTATGACGTGATTTGAGTTTAAATTTCTTTATAATTCTTGAGATATTCGGGGTGGGTAATGTTATGAGAACTTTTTCAGAGTCCGGTCTATAACATTGACCAGTGCAAATTGAGTGTCAGGGTTGTCACTTAACATAACTATAAAATTATCACTTATGTACTTAAGTATGTAGGTAACTTTTGCGACTTGTTTCATTGGCGCTAGCGATGTTGCGACTTTGTGCATAAGTATGTCCGGTGGTAGTCGTAGGTAGGGATTGTTTGGATCTCCCGCGCATTAGGCAGCCTGGCTGCGGAGTCAGGCTGCGGCGGCCGAATTATTTGAGCAGCCACTTCTAAACAGCCAATGGGCGGCCAGTTGTGACTCTTTCTACGTCATTTTGTGGTTTCGGAACACAAAATACGCCTGGCTGCTACGACAAGTGCGCGGTGACTGACGGCAGCCACATACATTTGCCCTGCTCGCCCTGGCTGCGCGCAGCCAACGGGCTGCCGTGCAATCGGGCGCGCTTTAATGGCTGCCGCAGCCAGGAGTTCGTGGCTGCTTAGGTGCGCGGGCTCCTATACACCGTCATATGTTCGACTGGCTGCCGCAGCCAGGCTGCCTAGTGAGCGGGGGGCCTCAGTCACAAAGTAATTTCATAATAAAAGACTGTTAGAAATTAATATTTGTCTGCCTTCTTGGGCATTCTCTAAGTAATTAGGTACTTACTTTTCTACCTACCTAAAAATTAACATTAGAAAGGCTCTTTTTCTACTAAGGGTGGGTAAACTGCATAGGTATTTATGAAAAAAGGCTGCTCTATGCACTAAGATTTACCTACTTTTTTTATTTATAAAATTCAATATAAACACTGTAGACCATTAAAAAGTGTAGTAAACAATGTTTTTATTTTTTTATTATAATATTACAATTGTATCGAGAATTTTATTTAACGAATTACATTACAAGCATCAATTGTCTACATTTATTTTCAGGCTGGTTAGATCAATAAAAAAAGCCAGAGACGTCTCGGCAATCGACCATATCAAAATTACACTCAAGATATGTTAAACCTTGCCAAACAATATGTATAAAATAAAACAATGTCTTCAAGGGAAGCCGCACGTCATTTCGGAATTTCAAGAGCTACTGTTCTATACAAATTAAAGGGAAAGCACCAAAAAAGTGTGGGATGTCCCACGCGCCTTAGGGACGAAGAGGAGCAAAAGATTGTCAAAGTAATAATTGCAGCTAGTGATTTGGGATGCCCTTTGACAAAGCCGGATTTAAGGCTGATAGTATATGATTATTTACAAAAAAATGGCAGAGAAAGTGTATTTGATGCTAAACTCCCAGGAAAACAATGGCTTCAAGTTTCCTCCAGCGGCACGCTGAAAAACTGAGTGAGAGGCATTGCCAAAATATAAAAAATCAAGAGCTGAAAAAACTGTAACGGAATATTTAGAATACTTTCAAAATTTAGAAGAACACCTGAAAGACATTCCTCCCTCATACATCTTAAATCTTGACGAAACAAATTTAAACGACGACCCAGGCTCGTCGAAGTGCTTGTTTCGCAGAGGGGTAAAGTACGCAGAACGGGTTACGAATTCTACAAAGGGAGCAATTTCTTTAATGTTTTCCGGCACAGCAGACGGAGTAAGTCTGCCTATATACGTAGTTTATAAATCGGAAAACCATTATTCGGAATGGATTACAGGTGGCCCTAGAGCCACCAGATATAATCGAACAAAGTCTAGGTGGTTCGACTCGGCAACATTCGAAGATTATTTTAAAACGGTAGTCCTAAAATGGGCAGATGGTTTAACCAGACAAAAGTTGTTATATGTGACAACTTATCAAGTCACCTGAATGTTGACGTTATCGAATTATGTGAGCAACACAATATAAAATTTATTTTTATACCCGCCAACTCTACACACCTAACGCAGCCCCTTGACGTGGCGGTCTTTGGTCCCCTTAAAAAGGCGTGGCGTAAAATACTTTTACAGTATAAGATGGAAAATCCACACCAGAGTTCATTGAATAAAAATCACTTCCCTAAATTGCTTATGTCTTTGATGGAAGCAATAGAGCTGACAGAGTCCACTAACATTAGGAGTGGATTCAAAGCTACCGGAATTCATCCTCTCTGTCCGCGTGAAGTACTAAAATGGCTTCCGGAATATGGCGAAGATATAGGAAACCAAGAAAACGAAAACCATACAATCGATATAGTTATACTAGAGTATTTACAAAAATTGAGACAACCAAAATATCTATAAAACTATAAAACGCAACAAGAAAGTTACGATTCAACCTGGAAAATCTGTGTCTGTTCAAGACTTCTTGCCGCAGGGCTAATAAAACAAAAAACCAACAAAACAATGAAAGAGAGACTCAAGAATGTCGAAAAATCAAAGGAATAGGAGCAAAAAAAATCTAATACTTTAAAAACTTTCACAAAAGACCAAAATATTGACGACCTTAATCTGAATCCTGGTGTAAATGATATTTTAGAAAATGAATCTGCCATTACATGTACCCTAGATACTGATAATACTGACCCACATGCTGAAAAATTAAATTTTATAGATAATGAGTTTTCAAATAAAGAAAATGTTCTAGTATGGAACAAACAAGGGCATGAGACTTTTGACTATATTGAAATGACGGGAATCGATATTGAGTGAGAGAATGCATTTGACAGCCAACAAGAAAGCATTTTAGACGAAAACACTGGAATTTTTCGGACATATACAGATGTTGATCCAAATGAACATGTGGCTCATAATAATATAAATCAACTATTGCAGAAAGCAATCACACTCAAAACTTTTGAAAACATAACTTCAGCCCAAACTTTGACAAATGAAGCACTAAAAGGAACCCAAAAAAATAAACCAAAGATTTTATCTGACATTGTGATTCGTCCTGTCGATGAAACCAATACACTTCTCCAGACAACAATGTATGATAAATGTAAATCTAGTATGACCAAAGAAAACATAAAATTAAAGATAGAGGAACAAATAAACAGGAAAAATCAAAGAATAAAGGAATAAAAAATAATAAAAAAGACATGTAATTATTACAAAAGAAACCATAAAACAAGCACATAATGTAAAACAAAATATTTTATCGGGGAATGTGATACATCATGTTGATGAAAAGCAAGAGTATTTCAAGATAGCACACGAAAAATCTAGTACGGGCAAAGAAAATATTGTATCGAATATAAGTAAACAGATCAACAAAACAACACACAATCAACCAATGAAAAATAGAATTACAAAGAAGCGACCAGTTCAGCGGCCATCCAAAAGAAGACATAGTGAGACAAGTAACAGTGACGTGAATATGAGTTCACATAGCGATTCCGATATTTGTGATATATACTCTAGATAGGGAATCGAACCCATTTGATTACGACTCGAAAATCTCAAATTAAGTAAGGAATAAAACCGCTCAACATAAGGACAAATTATTGTCATCGTTCAACCAAAATTCAAAAGCAGAAGCCTCTACAAGTTATGATAACAATATCAGTGAACATCTACTGATTAATTATAGTATGGGTGACTACATAATAATAAGATACTT
Source organism: Parnassius glacialis (assembly GCA_033319125.1). Lineage (NCBI taxonomy): Eukaryota > Metazoa > Arthropoda > Insecta > Lepidoptera > Papilionidae > Parnassius > Parnassius glacialis. The sequence continues at coordinate 51,083,865 of JAVANC010000001.1, read as the reverse complement.
TTATAAAAACCAAGTAGTTTTTTGTTGAAACTGTTTTAGAAAAGGTAGAAAACGAGAACTAAAAGTTTCATTCTTTAAAACATTTGGAAAGAATGATAATATTAAGTTTGTTAAGCCTAAAATAGAAAAAATAGAAATAATTGATTGCAAGAATGTTGTCAAGACAATTAACCTACTTGCAATTAATACACAAGAAACTGAATTTGTTTTTATAGACGACGATCACTGTATTTACTTTGATTAATAGATAACATTCGTTAATTTTTCTTAAGCTAAATAGTCTAACTAAACTTTTTTCAATTTATTACAATATTTTTTTATAGGATAGGGTGACAAACGAGCACACAGTCCACCTGATGGTAAGTGGTTGCTGTGGCCCATAGACATCTACATCTATCTTCGATTACGAATCAAAATGCAGATGCGTTGTCACCCGTGAGGGCTAAGATGGAATGCCTCGTTTCCAGTAAAAAGGGTCTCCGGTTCTCTACACTCACCATTCGAAACACAGCAGCGTTAAGCTGCTATTTTACGCTGGTATTCTGTGAGAGCGTGGTCCTTCCCCGGTCGAGCCGACCCATTCGTGCTACAACCATAATATAGCTGCAGCATGGCTCTACCACGTATAAAATACACATAAATATACATAAAGGGAAAAAACAGTATCTTTATCAGGCATGCCATCGATTACTTTTGTGTGTGGCGTATGACACACGAGTCGTATCTTTTTAAAAATTGTTATAACTCGCTCAAATTGCGTTTTTAAAAAAATTATCCAGAACAAAATATTCATTATTTTGCAAGTAGTTCATGCCTGCGGTTTCGTTTCTGGATATTTTGAAAATTTGAAATTTTCAGTGGTTGACAAACTTTTTTTTTTCGTGTACATGGTACTCTTTTTACTTCGTGGGATTTCAATCATGTTGTGGACAAATAGTCTAATAAGTAGGGCCCGGATTAATATGTAAATCCATATTTTTATTTGAAATGGCTTTTGTTCTTAATTATATTTTCTACATAAATTATGATATTTAGATCAAGAAAATGCAATTTCTATTTTCCATATTTTTCCATATTTTAAGTATAAATCCATATTTCACAAGAAATTAAGTAAATTTATCCATATCTTCATTATTTTATGTTAGATGAATCAGCAGCTCTGTAAAATACCTAAAAATGAGTTTTGCGCCAAGATGACAGCGGTCACTGAATCGCGCTCGCGTCACCCGCCCCGCACCGCCTTTCCTCACCTGACTCGTGCGTCGTGCGTGCCCCACAGTTCGTAAGTGACGCTCGTAATTGCTTGCCGTGTCGATTTGTCGCGTGTGATTGTATTTTGTTACTTACTCGCATTGCAAAAATGCCTAAGGATAAGCAACCATTGCGGTTCAAATTGGAAAAGTATATCGAAGATTTCCCAAACCAATGCCTAACTACAGATGGAAAAGTACTATTTTGTAATGCTTGTGAAAAATCTATATCCACCGAGCAACGTTTTTTGATATCACAACATGTGTCTACTGTTAAACACAAGCAAAATATTACAAGAAAGAACAAATTTAAGCAACAATTTTTTACTGATGCAGTCGCGAGCAGCTCCCAAAGTTCTACTTTCTCGAAAGAATTATGTGAAGCTATGATATGTGCAGATATACCCTTATGGAAATTGAATAATCCTACTTTTAAACAATTCCTGGAAAAATACTCTGGCAAACGCATTCCTGATGAATCCACACTTAGAAAAAATTATGTGTCTGGTATTTATGAAAATTGTTTGGCTTCGATTCGTGAATATATAAAGGATGGCCCTATATGGGTTGCCATTGACGAAACTACAGATTCTCAAAACCGATGCATTGGCAATGTGATTATCGGACGTCTAGATGAAGAAAATGCCAGCAAATCCTTTTTATTAGCATGTGAAGAACTTCCTAAATGCAACCACCAAACGTCAGCAAAGCTTTTTAATGATGCAATGAGTGTTTTGTGGCCTGATGGAGTTAAACATGAACAAGTTTTCTTGTTACTTAGCGATGCTGCTCCTTATATGGTAAAAGCTGCAAGTGCCCTTCAAGTTTTGTATCCAAAAATGATTCATGTGACGTGCTTGGCTCATGGTATAAATAGATTAGCTGAATGCATAAGGTCTCTGTTTAAAAATGTTGACAGTTTAGTATCAAACGTAAAGAAAATTTTTTTGAAAGCACCAAGCAGGATCTCAAAATTTAAAGAGATGTATCCCGACATTCCTTTACCACCAGAGCCAGTGCTGACTCGCTGGGGAACTTGGCTGACAGCAGTTGAATACTATACCCAGTATTACACTGAAATCAAAACTATTATTTTTGAATTAGAGAACGAGGCTGCTGCTATTTCAATCTCAAAAGAACTTCTCGAACATGACACTCTACGTAACGATTTGCTTTACATAAAAAGCAATTATTGCTTTTTATCACACGAGATAAAGGCACTCGAAAATTCTTCTACTTCTCTAAATGATAATTTGAAGATTATCGAAAATATCGAAAAAAAAGTTTTAGCATCAGAAGGTCCCGTTGCTGAAGTAGCGAGGCAAAAATTAAGCTACGTACTGGAAAAAAACAAAGGATTTAATACCCTAAAGAAAATTAACAGCATGCTGTGTGGAACATTAGAAGGCACCATAGATGTACCCTACTCACTTGAAGAATTATGCAAATTTAAATATGCTCCAATCACATCCTGTGATGTTGAAAGATCATTCAGCCAGTACAAGGCATTGTTTCGTCCGAACAGAAAGGGTTTTAATTTTGAAAATTTAAAGAAACACGTAATTGTATACTGTAATTCAAATAATAATGAAACAGAAGCGAAGTAAAATTGTATTTTTTTTTGTTTTCCTTAATAAAAAGTCGATTTAATGTACAATGTCGTTATCTTTTATTATACATATTTTTCCCATATTTGAGGATTTTCAGTCCATATTATATGTACATATTTTGATGTTTTCAATACATATTAATCCGGGCCCTACTAATAAGTAATAAATAATAGAACTCATTGCGATCGCTCACAAACTCAAGTTGTAAATAAATTTCTGGCAAACAAATCTCCTGTTAAAAAAACAATGCGTGTTTGTTATTGTTTAATTTTGCTTAAAATGGTTGAACTGCCGTCTTATTACTATCATATGGTCGAATAGACCTACTAAGTACCATGTGCTCTTGTGATATGGTATAAGGTTTATTTGTGCTTGAAACAGTTTGAAACCGTTCATGCATAAAAAAGTTCGCTAATAAATAGTTTTTTGTCAATCCGCCGCCGTATAGCGCCGGTGTTTGTTTCCTTTTGAAAACACTTGTTTTGCTATTCTTACTAATTAGACGTTTTCAAATCGGCTTTACTTTTACATTTGTATAATATTAAATAATATTTAACATTTGTAAATATTAATGAATCATAAACCTTATTCTTTTCCAAATTAAGGTCCTTGAATGTTTGATATTTACAAATATTATTATAAGGTGAAAATTTAATTTAATAAAAACCAAGGTTTTCCAGGATGATTTAGCTGTACCTACTTATATAAATGATTTATTTATAAATCAAAAAATAGTACAAAATGTTTGTAATCTCTGCATAAATAAAACAGTTTTTAACAGTGGTAGAGCCACGCGACAGCTTTTGCTGTCGCATGGATGGGCCGGCTCGAACCGGGGTGGTACCACGACATCACAGAATACCAGCGTGAAGTAGAGGTTTACCTCTGCGTTCCGCTTGGTGAGTGCAGGTGGCCGGAGGCCAAATTCCCCCCCCCCTCCCCCCTATCAACATGGTAGTGGAATTGAACAGAAGACCACCCTAGGGGGGTACCAGCACCCTTGGAGAATCCCTCGCTGAGCATCCACGACCAAACCACTGCACTCCTGGGCGTGGGTGCTCAGGCTGCCCCGCGTATTCTGGGGTGGGGGGCAAAATTCCGATCGCGACTAATACTGCTCGGGTCAAGCTGAGCAATAAGACCAAGGCGACCCCTTTCACGCTATCCGTGAATTTTTGCAATATCAGGGGACTTCATTCCAACTTCAACGCTGTCAATTACCATTTAGAGACGGCGAAGCCGGCCTTGCTCTTTTTAACCGAGACTCAGGTGTCCTCTCCAGCTGATACTTCATATCTATCTTTCCCGGGGTACAAATTTTAACACTCTTTTGTGCCCCGGGCTGGAGTTTGCGTATACGTCAGGTAGGACATCTGTTTTCGACGCCTCGGCAGTCTTGAAGGTACGCACCTGTCCATCCTATGGCTGCGCGTAGACAGCGACAACCATCCCCGCGTCTACGGGTGCCTCTATAGGTCCCATAGCGGTAATGCCGACACAGACCGACTCATCGACCACGTCCAAATGGCTACAGACTCCGTGCTATAACAGGTCCCATCCGCAGAGATCGTGATACTCGGTGATTTTAACGCCCACCACGCTGAATGGCTTGGTTCTCGTTTAACCGATCATGCGGGTAGATCTGTCTATGACTTTGCCTTGGCATATGGTCTAACACAACTGGTTACTTCGCCTACGCGGATACCAGATGTGGAGGATCATGTACCTTCCCTGTTGGACCTTCTGCTGACCTCTCATCCGGACGGATATCAAGTCTCTGTCGATGCCCCTCTGGGCTCTTCGGACCATTGTCTGATCCGGAGTACGGTGCCACTCACGCTCCCATCGCAGTTGCGATCTGCAGCTTGCCGCCGTGTTTGGCATTGCGTTTGGGATGCGGTCTGTTTTTACATCCTACCCTTGGGGGCGGGTTGGCTTCTCGCCGGAAGATCCCAGCGTTGTTGCCGATTCTGTTGCTGATGTGTTACTTCAGGGTATGGAACTTTTTATTCCATCCTCTGTGGTGCCCATCGGAGGCAGATCCCAGCCATGGTTTGGTCGCTCCAGTAAACTAGCATCACGCTATAAGCAGGAGTGCTACCAGGCCTGGGCTGACGCATCAACGTCCCGGGATGTAAACACCAGCGCTCTTAAAAAGAAGTATAATTCCGCCTCCAGGTTCTTCAAAAGCGTCATTGTCAAGGCAAAGTCAGAGCACATCGGCAGAATTGGCGAGAAATTAGCTCGCCTCCCTTCGGGAACACGTGCATTCTGGTCTCTCACCAAGGCTGTCCAAGGGAACTTCTGTCAGCCATCTCTGCCATCTCTGCACAGGGTAGACGACTCACTGACCCATGACGCAAAGCAAAGAGCCGATCTGCTAGGCTCTCTTTTTGCTTCCAACTCGACTCTAGATGACGGGGAGAACACACCTCCGAACATTCCGCGGTGTGAATGCTCCATGCGGGAAGTGCTGTTTACACAGCGCTTGGTGCGCAAAGCACTCCTCTCCCTGGACGTCAAGAAATCGAGTGGGTCTGATGGAGTGCCACCTATTGTGCTGAAGACATGTGCGTGGAGTTGGCACCGGTTTTAACGCGTCTTTTTCGGTACTCCTATTCTCTAGGCGTAGTCCCGGACTCATGGAAGACAGCTTTGGTGCACCCGATCCCTAAAAAAAGGCGACCGCTCAGATCCGTCCAACTACAGGTCTATCGCTATCACCTCCTTGTTCTCCAAAGTAATGGAAACGATTATTAACAGCCAGCTCATGCGGTACCTTGAAGATCACCAGCTGATTAGTGACCGCCAGTACGGTTTCCGTCGAGGTCGCTCAGCTGGTGATCTTCTGGTCTACCTGACCCATAGATGGGCGGAGGCAGTGGAGTTCAAGAGGGAGGCATTGGCCGTTAGTTTGGACATAGCGAAGGCTTTCGATCGGGTTTGGCTCAAAGCGCTTCTTTCGAAGCTGCCTTCCTATGGGCTTCTCGAGAAATTGTGCAATTGGATCACCAGTTTTCTGGCAGATCGGAGCATCAAGGTCGTAGTAGACGGTGCATGCTCCGATTACAAGCCCATTAACGCTGGTGTTCCACAAGGCTGCGTGCTATCACCAACGCTGTTTCTTCTGCATATCAATGATATGTTGCAAACCAGTAACATTTATTGCTATGCAGACGACAGCACTGGTGATGCTTTATACACCGGCCGTGCCAATATTTCTCGGGAAAACGTCGCCGAGTACCGGAACAAACTTATGTCTGAAATCGAGACTTTGTTCAAACAAAGTCTCAGACTGGGGGCGACTAAATCTAGTCCAGTTCAATCCCCAGAAAACACAAGTTTGCGCGTTTACCGCTAAAAAGATTCCCTTTGTCGTATCTCGTCAGTTTCAAAGCACTCCCCTTGTTGCCTCAGCCAGTATCGGTATCCTCGGTGTCGACATATCGAGTGACGTGCTGTTTCGTGGTCACTTGGAAGAAAAGGCCAAATTGGCCTCTAAGAAGCTTGGCGTGCTCAGCAGAGCGGGACAGTATTTCATGCGGGCACACCGCTTGCAACTTTACAAGGCGCAGGTTCGGCCTCACATGGAATACTGTTCCCATCTCTGGGATACTACGTGGGAAGAGGTCAAAACGTAGTATACCGACGACAGATGATGGAGGATTTTATACTTTCACAGACACTCACACTCGCAAATCAGCCCGACCAGCCGTACACATACTGTGGACCTGGAGGAGAGTCAAATGTGGACCTCACTCTGACTACTGGAGATGTCCACGTCACTGAGTGGCAAGTGCACGAGGGGATATGCGCCAGCGACCATAACTTAATTACATACACGGCCACTACCAGCAGGCCGACCACGCGCGCAGCACCTGTTGGGGATCCTCCTCGTTTTCGTGACCGAGGGGTGGATTGGGACAGGTTCCGGGCGATTGTCAAATTGCGAATGGGATGGTTGCATGTGGAAAAACTCGCGGCTCTCCTGGCGGAGGAGTTCTCAGGGGTCATCATCCGCTCCGCGGAGGAGGGCCTAGGGGAGCCTAGAAGATGATGGTGGAGGCGCAGCAGTCGCATCACATGAAGGTTGCCAACTCTGGCAACGAGGACCCATGGAGCATGGCGTACAGGTTGGCCAGCGGGAGGGTGCGTCCCCCTGCAAACGTTGTCAATGGGATCGCCTTTGCAGGTGGGCGCCCGGATAACATCGAAACAGCGATGGTTGACCTGATGTCGGCGCTCTGTCCTGATGACAGACCTGAATGTGACATGCCCTATCACCAGCAGGTTCGCCTACTGGCGGCATTCATGCCGTCTGGTGGGGCTGCGTCTCCGCTTGCGGTTGAGGACCTGGGAGGTATAGTCAAGGATTTGCCTAACACGGCTCCGGGACTTGATGGAGTGAGTGCACGAATTGTGAGGAATGTTTGGATGGCAGCACCGAGGGAATTCCACTCGGTGTACGCCAAGTGTGTGGTAGAGGGGGTTTTCCCTAATGTATGGAAGGACGGAAGATTGATTGTCATTCCCAAGGGTAATGACAAGCCGCTCATTGACGCCAAGGCATACCGTCCTATAACGCTCCTCCCTGTCTTGGGAAAAGTACTGGAACGCGTAATGCTAAGATGTGCTCCTGCGATTAGTCGCGGAATATCTGAGCACCAGCACGGTTTCTCTCCGGGGCGATCTACGGTAACAGCGCTGCGTGTCTTGCTCAGCACAGCAAGATATTCTCGGGCATGCTACGTACAAGCAATCTTTTTAGATATCTCCGGCGCCTTCGACAACGCCTGGTGGACTACTTCACCTCCACACGTGTGGGCCTCTACATCGGCGACCGGGTTGAGTGGAAGACGTCGACCATGGGATGTCCTTAAGGCTCTGTGCTGGACCCAACACTGTGGAATGTATTGATGGACGATCTCCTCCGACTCCCTCTGCCTGAGGGAATAGCCATGACTGCCTACGCTGACGACGTTACAATTCTGATTGAATCTGAAACCAGAGCGGGTATCGAATCCAGGGCTAGTGTCCCTGGACCTTGTACGGGAGTGGGGGCTAAGGAATCGACTGGAGTTTTCCTCATCAAAGTCGACCACTATGACGGTTAGAGGGAAACTTCAGCGCCCTCCTGTTATTAAACTTGGTGGAGAATAGACTAATAGAATAGTAGGAGATGGCCATAAAGACTGTAACTAATGCTAAGGTACTAGACGTGGTTTTGGACTCGGGACTGTCATTTGTGCAACATGCGTCCGATATCTCTGAAAGAGCGACTAAGGGATTTGGTAAGATGACTCGCGTATCGACATCCTCATGGGGTGTCCAATATCCGAGCCTAAAAATAATATACAGAGGAGTGTTTGTATCCACGCTCACGTACGCGGCGGAATGCTGGTACGAGCGTGCAAACATGTACACAGTCCGTAGCGTGTTACTGAGATCGCAGCGATCAGCTCTCATACTGTTGACAAAAGCGTATCGATCAGCCAGCACGGCGGCCTTACCAGTGCTGGACGACGTAGGCGTCAGTGTGCCGTCAGCCCCAGAAGGGGGAGAATGACGTAAATACAGGGACAAGGAACAGATTAAATATTTGTAGGGAGTCAAGAAAGTGCGCGCGGGAAAGAGCCACGTGCAAGTACCGCGCGCATCTCCCGAGATTCGGCCCGTATGACCTGAGGGTCGGTGGGGCCATGGGAGGTGGTAGGTTGTTCCCATCTCTGGGCAGGGGCTCCCCAGTGCCAGCTCCTTCCACTTGACTGCATTCAGCGCAGAGCGATTCGAATCGTCGACGACCGAGTTCTTTCCTATCGGCTTGACTCACTGGCGTAGAGGTTGCATCTCTGCGTATTTTATCGCATCTACCACGGGGAGTGCTCTGAGGAATTGTTCGGACTAATTCCAGCCGCTCAATTTCACCATCGCACATCGCGACAAAACTCGCGATACCATCCATTCCATCTGGATTGGCGGTTCACCACTGTGCGATTCAGAAGTTTTCTTCCTCGCACAACTGCCTTGTGGAATCGATTACCATCAACGATTTTTCCGGACCGATACGACTTAGGTACCTTCAAGAAAAGAGCCTACTCCTTTTTAAAAGGCCGGCAACACATCTGCGATTCCCCTGGTGTTGCAATTGTTCATGGGCGGCGGTACTTCACTTACCATCAGGTGAGCCGCATGCTCGTTTGCCCCCTCCTATAAAAAGTCACTTACTCTCATTTTCAAGGAAAACACGTAGTTAGCCACTAAAAACAAGTCTCCTTCCGTTTGTAACTGATGTTTAATGTCCACTAAACGTAATTTGGTCTAAACAAGTGAAAAAACCATAAAAAAGAACATTACTTTTTGTATATTTTAAAACTTCTTGAGGGTCTTTACGTATCTAGGATTTTAAGGCAAAATAAAACAAAATTACGGTCAAAGTAGCTTTTATTCACATGCAACCGCTATGTATAAACTGTAAGCCGCCATATGGGTGTCCAACCCGGCGGCGTAGACGAGCCTACACAGTGGGTGCGAGCGTGCCACAGACAACTGTTTAGTCGAAGAGACCGAAGCCCATGTCATCGTCGCTCTCAGATTCCTCCTTCTCAGGCTTCTTCTCTTCCTGTTTCTTCTCTGCAGCCGGAGCGGCAGCAGCGGGGGCAACTGCGGCAGCCACAGCCGCGAATTTGCTCGGGTCCTAGATGAATTACAATAACAAATATTAGATATATATTAGAAACTTCTTAAGAGTTTGTAACAATATAGACTTATCAAAATTTTACACAGAGAAGGTTCTGAAAACTCTCTTTAAAATATAGTTTACCAGCTGAGGCTCATGTTTTGCCCATTGAGTGAATGTAAGACTGATGACAGGATTAAGCCGATAAATGAGTTTATAAATATTAATAGCAAGGTGTCCAGTCTACTCTAAACATGTATTAAACATCATCACTTTATTAAGAAAAGAAAATTACAATATTTATCTTATTAAATTCTGGTTGCCTTTTATGGATTATGATATGTTTATAGTACGATAGCATGATTTCTTAATTAAACCCGAAAATGAAGATTATTGTTAAACAAGTTCAAAAGCATACCTTAATGAACTCTTTGATGGTAGTGGCCTCCTTGAATTCAACCTCTGTGACGGCAGCAATAGCAAGCAGATTCTTGAAACCATTTGCAACAGAGTGAGGAGCAGAGGCAACAGTTGGGTAGCCAATGGCCAAGGAAAGGGCGGCGACGTTTGCAACACCCTCCATGAACTTGGCACGGAGGTCCTCTGGCTTGATGTCAAGAATGGCAGGGGCAAAGATGGTACCGGAATCGTAAACCTGTAATTGACAGTTTGAATATTTTAGTTTTTTTCAACAAATTACTAGATATTCAACATTTTTAATTGTTTAACTTCCAGTTTACTATTAATTAACTAATATACAATCAACAGAAAATGTCTGCTTGTGAATCACATTTCTACTCCACTGTAGAAATTATACAACAAAATCACAGAGCACATATTATACCAAAGATAAATTATCAGAATGCATTATTTGATGCAGACTGTACTCAACACTTTGGATAGTTTACACAAAATTCACTAGTAGTGTTTTGTACAAGTTTCTAATCAAGTAACAGAAATAAATACAAAAACTGAAAAACCATTGTATTTCACACAAGACTACCCTTACTCTCTCATCTCAAGTTTATCAATAAACATCATTGCAGCATCAAGATCTTGTTACAGTTCTCACATTACTCTGTGGACACTGTACAGAAGAGTTATGTCAAAGGAGTTGTGGCGGGAACTTGGCCGGCGGCGGATTGCTGCTCCTGTATCAATGTTTAAAAAATGGTTTCAAGTGGATTTTGATATGTTAAAGTGGTGCGATTTTGTGTATTAAATGTCTAGGAATGTGAAACAAGTGCTCCAATGGCGATGTGACTCAAGATAAGGTGTCTATCTGCTTAGGCGCCTTGAAATACTATCGCCAACTGTCTGCTGGCTCAAGTTGGCGTCAAATACTCCCAAAGGCTGCGCAATGTGTCACCATCAACATATTGTGAAACAGTGTACTCTATAAGATTATTATCATTTGATACTGAGAGGCTCAGAAGGGCTGAGAACCCAGATCCATAAAGCCATTATAAAAAAACGAGTTATGTCAAATGATTTCCACTGCTGCAAAAATGAGAGAAAGTTGAGGGTTATAGAGCAACTTGTCTCCAGTGTGTATCCATCCACCAGACTTCACACATAGCCCAAATATTTTTATTTCTCAAATATGCAGGTTTCAAGATTTTTTCACTGCATTGCACATACATGGTAGGCATGTGGTTATAATTTCATTGGTACTGGCAGAGATAGAACCCAGGTTGCTAGCATATGATTTTTTTTTTATAGAAGAGCGAAGCAAACACGCATGCAGCTCACCTGATGGTAAGTGACATCGCCGCCCATTGCAGCTCTGAATTTTATATGATGTCACATGTATCAAACAATTAATTTTTATACTCATGATGAAGCATGGTACAGCATCATGTGTGCATAGACCTTAATCTTATTATACAATTTTTTTGAAGAAATATTTTTCTCACCTGTTTGACCACGAGACCATATGAGAATGGAGAGATGTTAAGCATGTTGAGCAGGGTGGCTTCTGAGGCGCCCACCTTGTCGCCTGGCTTTAAGATGTGCACATCGTTGATGATTTCAATGGTACCTGCACAGTGGAAGCATTGTATGAGAACAGAGCTGTTTAAAAATCTACCCATCAATTGACAAACAAATGAATTAACTATTTTATAGCTACTATAGGGTAGACATAATGATATAAACAAAAAGAAGAGAAGGTATGAGCAATCACTATATAATCATAAATTGGTACATGTACATGCTCTAGGTACACAAACTATCCATTCAGAATAAGAAAAATAGACTAGACAATATGATAGTAGTGCCCTATCTTGCTTCCACAACAATATGGGGGGTCAACTTAATTTAGTAAATATTTGCTTTTAAAAATGAATGTGTAAAAACTGAAGTTCTAACACATAAATATGACTCCTTTTCATTGTTCCTGAATGATTTTAATACATGTATCTGGGATAATAGTTCCAACTGCATTAAAGTGATACTGCATCAATTAGACAAACTTTTTGAAGCATCATACCATATATTCACATTTTTTTTTTCAAAAACATTGATATTTTTATGGAAGCAAATTTGTAAGGTATAGCATTTAAAAGTTTAATAATAAGCAGTATACAAGTATTGATTTTAATAGTAATATCATATGAATTGAATGAAACAAAGGTATAATATGCATTTCAAAGCTTTTGTAGATATTACAAAAGTAAAATGTCTCTACAAAATGCCAGTGCAAATTTGATGAGAACAACATTACACTAGGATAAATTTGAAGATATTGATTTAGTCTGAAAGCGAAGCCAGAGAACTAATATTACACTCTCTGGTATTAGAACAGACAATAACAATTTAATATTTTATATGAAATTAAAGATACAAACACCTTACAAGTAAGGTAACATGTAATATGAGAATTAACTACATGAAACCAAGTCTATCATAAAAATGCAAGTTTCAAGGAATATTATGTAAAGGTACTCTGATATTCCTTACCCTTTGAGATCTTGGTAGGGATGGAAAGTGCCTGGAAGAAAGAGGTCTTCTCAGGACCAAGCCCAGTGTTGTGTGCTGGAATAACCACAGACAAGGGTGCAATGGCACCAGGACGGGCAGGAGCTCGCACTTTGTTCTCCAGCAGCTTATCACGGACCTAAGTTAAGAGTAAATTGTGTAAATGTGCTTACTCTACTTAGCATTACTTACAAATTAAATTTACAGTTATATTAATTAAGTAGAAGTAGTAGTAACATACAGACAAGTTATAATTCTATGAGTGTGGTAAAGTAAGAAAAGGGATAACTATTCAACATAAAAAGGTTTTTTTTTTACATTTTAGGATAGTGATTATTACAGTGAGTAAAGGAGCAATTTACTAAAATGGAAAAAAAATTAATACATATTCAACACAACAATTTTCATGTTTTATCATGATTTCCCATTTGGTTTTTTTTAGTGATGATAAATAAATACTTTATCTTTATTTCTTTACTCCTAATGAATTAAAATATATAATAATAATTAAAAAAAAAATTACTCACTTCCACCAAGTCCCCTCGGGTGAATACAAAGCCAACATTGCCCTTGATGTGAGGAAGCAATTTCTCCAATGCAGGGTTGGTCTCCAAGTGATCTTTGATGGCCTTACGCATCATGGTATTTTTTCCCATAAGCACAATGCTGTGACCACGCAGTGAGATACGAATCTGCTGCATCTGTGTTGAACCAACATTGTCTGCACCCACTAGGAAGCATTTCGGATACTCGTCTAAGAGTTGCTGTAACAAGGAATATTTAATGTTAATTCATACAAACAGATAGAACTTGATAATAAAATAAAGAAACACAAACACAGAAAATACTATAATAAGCTACGTAATGATCATTATAACATATTAAGCAAAAAGAACAAAAATTAATTTAGTACCTAAATATTTTCAAACGCATGAAATATGTTTCTAATTAAAATGAAATATCATTTAGTAGTACAAAATAGTGGCACAAAACTTTTAACGTGTATCTTCAAAATGCCAGTGCAAATTTGACGAGAACAGTATCACACTAGGATAAATTTGAAGAAGTCAATTTAGTCTGAAAGCGAAGCCAGAGAACTAATATTACGCTCTCTGGTATTAGAACAGACAGAATCGCACCAACGTGGCTAAGCAAAATATAACAAACACATTACAAGGTTAAGGACTTACGATAATTTTGGTGAAGTAATTAGTCTTCCAAGTAGCCTTGTCCTCCCTACCCATCTTGATGAGTGTAGTAGGGACTTCGAAGAAATTTAAGGACTAGAAACAAAGACATGTTACTGATGGATATCAACGTTGCACTAATTACACAAAAATAATAAACACGAATTATAAATAAAGTGTATATTAATGATTTTGAATGTTGAACGATAACAGAGAGTAATGGATTAAAGAAATAAATTAAGATTTCAATTTACTTACCAAGACCAAATACAACTACGCACGATCCCCGTGCGTTTTGTAGGACACAAATGAAAGATATAGGGGTGCTCCACTTCCATGTCCAACATACATCGATAATCGATACTTAAGCTATGGGTGCATACCACACTACAAGAATCGATATTTAGGCAAAGAAGGTAGAGAAGGTTACGAAAACGATACGACGATACGATAACGATAACGATATATTAAAATATATCTCTCAATTCATTGGGACAAGAAATATTTCGAATTGTTGCTCTTTATTTCAAATATTTTAAAGTAATTGTCAAACTTGTAGGTTATCATTGATATTATTAATAGAATAAATATTTTAATTCATTTAATATTTTATTAATAGAATTTAAAATTTAACAAACATTTTCAAAGGTCACGGGGGATCGAATTAGTACTCAGTAATTTTGAGATTTCAGGTGAGTGCTTTGCTTTAAGAAATTCAAGATCAAGCTCATGGTGGTGTTCATACCTTCTCAAAAAATTATAGGGATTAGCTGCGCGTTTCAAAATAAACATAGAGTAATAAGTTACTTATTTGGTATTCTAGATTTAAATTCATTTAATGCCTAAGTTAGTATTTACAAATGAAAACTCTTACAATAATTTACATTGGTACAATAGAAACATTTCATTCTGATTCACGCTTTAAATTGTAATGCCATTAATAATTTAAAACTATATGAAAAACGATTTTGCGAAATAAATGCTTTCATTAGTACATTAAAATGCCGATACAAATAAATTTAACTAGAACACCTCTAGAAAGACATTAGTTTTTATTTTGAAGGCAAAGGAGTGCACGCCCATTAAGCCTAACCTGATGATTATTATATTCATAAAATTCTGTACATAAAATATGTTACCTTATTTGCATGCACAAAATACCAGCGTGAAATAGCAGCTTAACACTGCTGCGTTTCATATGGTGAGTGTAGAGAACTGGACACCCTTTTAACTGGAAAAGAGGTATTCCGTCTTAGTCCTCACGGGTGATAACGCATCTGCATTTTAATTCGCATACGAGAATAAATGTAGATGTCTATGGGCCACAACAACCACTTACCATCAGATGGACTGTGTGCTCGTTTGACACCCTATCTTATAAAAAAAAGCACTAGAGGTAGCTATGAGGCGGTGGTACATTCAGTGCGTACATTTTTAAGAAACTCTGATGCAGATGTTCTTGTGAAGGTTAACCTAAGGAATACTTTAAACTCTATCGATAGGGTAACCCTGCTAAAAGAACAATACCCCTGAAATTTATTATAACGTTTGGCAATGTTACAGTCAAAATACTAACTTGTTTTACGAAAACTATGTTATCGATTCTGCTGTGGGTGTTCAGCAGGGTGACTAGCTTGCTACATATTTATTTATCTATGAGAGTGACCCACTAGGTCCAGCACTTTTCAGTTTGGGAATTCAACCCATTACTTCAAATTTGAAATCCAAGGTGAATGTCTGATACCTGGACGACGCGACGGTACACTGGAAGGTAGAGCAGATGACGTCCTCAGTGATCTTACTCACATTTTTCGAAATTTTGGTCTTGAACCAATAGCAATAAATGTGAAATATTTTTTCCTTATAATTTATTTACTTTTCTTTAATTCAAAACACAGGAATAAAAACTGTCATTACGGAATCACTATACCTGCTAGGTGCCCCGTTGTTTTTCGATAGTATTAAAACTGTTTCAAAAACAATATTTGATCAGATTTTAAACCACGTTGAGAAATTGTATAAATTAAACTCCCGCATTGCTCTTACTTTTTAAAATATTGTCTAATGGATCACACCAACATGTTATAATTTGACATTAAAACCTATATAGCTTTAGAGCTATGTTTATGAAAATAACAATAGTTTTCGTTTCATCCAAATTGGTGCAGAAATACGAAAGTTATAACGTTTTGAAGTTTCGCAATATTTTTTAATTTTTACCCGCTCGTTCTCTGTGACGTGACGTCATAATCCGAAAGAGCAAACGTGCAGTAGGAACTTGCTAAGTTCAGTACTAACCGCGCGCTCGGAAGTATACGATCGTTTACCTACATATTATATCGAATGTCAGAGTTAATGTCCGGTTGACTGTATCAGATGACATAATACTTTTAGTAAACCCAACGACTATATAATAATTTTGAACTAATAATTTATGAATAATCCAATCTAATCCAATGAAATCAATATTATTTATGATTAATAATTTAATCTAATAATCTAATCTTTTATAATGAATAATGTAATCAATGAACTATTAATAATATTTGACATTTGTATGCCCATTAAAATTCAACTCGGCTGGGCAGCGTTCGGAAAACTACGACACATCTTCTCGTTAGACATACCTCAAAACCTGAAAACGAAATTGTACAACCAGTGCATGTTGCCAATGATGACTTATGGATCTGAGACGTGGTGCTTCATTGCTGGCCGTATGAGGAAGCTCAAGGTCGCTCAGCGAGTTATGGAGAGGGCTATGCTCGGGGTTTCTCTGCGTGATAAACATAGAAATAAGGATATCCGCAGTAGAACCAGAGTAATCGACATAGCCCAACGGATTAGTAAGCTGAAGTGGCAGTGGGCCGGCCATATAGCTCGAAGAACCGACAACCTATGGGGAAGAAAGGTTCTCGAGTGACAGTCCCGTACCGGTAGGCGAAGTGTAGTGCGACCCCCCCACTAGATGGAGTAACGACCTGGTAAGACATGCAGGAAGTCGATGGATGCAGGTGGCTCAGGAATGTACTTTGTGGCATTCCTTGGGGGAGGCCTATGTTCAGCAGTGGACTTATGAAGGGCTGTAATAGAATAGAATAGAACAATTTTTTATTCAATATAGATCACATGTGTAATTCTTATTGAAAGTCATTTTTTACTTTACCACTGTTTTGAAAAAAAAACCTCTGTCCTGGGAAGAACCAGCAAGAAACCCAGCGGGACTATTTTTTTAAAGCAAATTTTACAATAATGGTTGTACAAACTATATAAGTACAAAATTTATTTTATTATATTTATTATATTATATATATTTATTTTAGAAAGAGCTTGGAAGCGATCACCTCATTCCCAGGGGTTATTATCAACCATGTATTCATTTATACTATAAAAACCCTTTTTATACAGTTTCAACTTAACAAAACATTTAAACTTGCTAATAGAGAGAGCCTGTACACTTTCCGGGACCTTGTTGTAATAGCGTATACTTTGCCCCAAGAATGAATTACAGACTCTGTGGAGTCGAGAAACTTGTATCACTAGCTTGTGTTTGTTCTTAGTGTTTACAGAATGTATATCACTTTTCTTTACTAAAACTACCTTTGTTTTTGTGAACATACATTAAATTTTCGTAAATATAGTGAGAGGCCAAAGTTAATATATTTATTTCTTTAAATTATAATAATAATATTTAAAGTAATAAGAGACTCTCACGGTTTTAGGTTGTAAATAGCTCTAATGGCCCTCTTCTGTAAAACAAAAATAGTTTCTGAATCAGCCGCATTTCCCCATAGCAAAATCCCATAAGACATTATGCTATGGAAATAACTGAAATAAACTAATCTAGCTGTCTCGACACTAGTGATACCTCTAATCTTTTTTACAGCATAGGCTGCAGAACTTAGTCTGCTTGCTAGTTTGGATATATGGGGGCCACACTGAAGCTTTGCGTCGAAATCGAATGATGATAATGATGATGATGATGCCCATGAGGCTGATCACAGACCGAACTTTATTTGTGTTTAAATAAGACCTTTATGTAAACTGTGAATCACAAATAAACTATTTGATTTGATGTATAAACTAAAGTATTGAACATTTAGCTTTTAAATGATTTTATTTCCAGTAAAATTAAATTATTTTTATTTTATTTGATTTATTTATTTATTTTCACCAACAATATACATTCAGAAAACAAAAAAATATGTGCTTACATCTGATACAATACTATTGTTAGGTGAAAAACTGGTGCCTAAACTAGGTAAAACCTGTACCTTAGATCACCATTTTATTCCCAAGGAGCGTGATATAACAGAAATTAAAAAAAGGAAACCGAAAATAAAGGTCATCCGCAGGGCTCTTGTCTCTATAAATGTTCGCTCGGTTTTAGAGCCTTGTGGAATATTTAGAGATGATGACAAGAGACGCGACGGTATATCATTGGTCCCTTGGGAGAGAGGTAAAGCCCTAGTGTGAGATGCTACTTGTGTAGACACTTTGGCAGCCTCTCATCTCAGGGGTACCTCGCTTAGAGCCGGGGCGGTATCAGATGCAGCTGAACTGAGTAAGTGGCGTAAATATGAGTCTCTGAGAGATGACTACATATTTGTGCCATTTACTGTTGAGACTATCGGTCCGTGGGGTCCACGTGCGGTGAAGTTCCTAAAGGAAAATCTACTTCTAACTTACTTCTAATTTTACGTCTTGTCGTTGCTGCTGGTGATAAGAGGCTCTTTTCTCGCTCAAGGTCTTAGTATAACAATTCAGCGAGGAAACGCAGCTCGTGTTCTTGTCACGATACTGCGGGTAGTAGGGCTGTTTGATAATTAAATTACTAGTAATAGTTTTTTTTTAATATTTTTAACAGTTTGCAGTAACATTACAAATTTATTAATGAAACTAGTTTCAGGTCATTTTCTATGGAGTTGTAACGAAAGTGCATTTTATAAGTTGGTCGACTATTACTCGTTAACTTCTTAATTCTACTTAGCTGCTTCCTTTTAACTTTATTTTATATACTACTATTGTATATACTTTTCACATTTCCAAAAACAGCGGTTTAGTAGAGGGGGACACATGCCTCTAATGAAAAATACCACTTTAAAGCTAAATATTTCGCAAACTGACCCCTGAATCGAAAATGTGTTGTTCCACACCCCCAATGTTTTTAAAGACCTATCCAACGATAGTACCCCACATGATGGAATAGACCCGTAAAAAAAATCATCCTCCATTTACTTGTATGCGAAGTATCGAAAAAAAATGTTTTTTAAGATTTAATGTCACAGTTTTCTAGGCGTGATTAATATCTATAACTATGCCAAATTACAGATTTGTACCACCTAGGGTCTCTGAGCAAAACCGCGGATGGACGGATGGACATGGCGAAACTATAAGGGTTCTTTATTGTGTAACTACGGAACCCTAAATACCTCAAAACCTTAAAACAAAATTGTACAACCAGTGCGTGTTGCCAGTGATGACTTACGGAACTGAGACGTGGTCCTTCACTGCTGGCCGTATGAGGAAGCTCAAGGTCGCTCAGCGAGCTATGGAGAGGGCTATGCTCGGAGTTTCACTGCGTGATAAACTTAGGAATGAGGATATCCGCAGTAGAACCAGAGTAACCGACATAGCCCAACGGATTAGTAAGCTGAAGTGGCAGTGGGCCGGCCATATAGCTCGAAGAACCGACAACCGATGGGGAAGAAAGGTTCTCGAGTGGCAGCCTCGTACCGGTAGGCGAAGTGTAGGGCGTCCCCCCACAAGATGGAGTGACGACCTGGTAAGACATGCAGGAAGTCGATGGATGCAGGTGGCTCAGGACCGTGCTTTGTGGCATTCTTTGGGGGAGGCCTATGTTCAGCAGTGGACTTGTGAAGGGCTGTAATGATGATGATGATGATGACGGAACCCTAAAAAGTACCTTTTCCCTATCTGACACTGACAAACACAGAAACCAGAGTATACCACTGACTTAGGGACCTTCAAGAGAAGAGCCTACTCCTTTTTAAAAGGCCGGCAACGCATCTGCAATTCCCCTGATGTTGCGGTTGTTCATGGGCGGCTGTAGTCACTTACCATTAGGTGAGCCGCATGCTCGTTTGCCCCCTCTCCTATAAAAAAAACTTTAGGTATATATGTCTATGGAGTATACTGACAGCATAGAGATATGACAATGACAATTGACATTTGACAAGGTATCAAGATAGTTTGAAATTGAAGTTGAAGCTTTCTTGTTTTAGTATTTAGGCTTTGTTTTTTTGCGGTTTGTTAATAAATAATATGAAATAAAGATTCGTCTGTGAATTGCTAGTGCTCATATTGTAAGTTCGGTCGAGTGAAAATGTCGTTGTTTCGCAAACCAAAGAAAATTCAGAGACGCGTTTTCTGCGCGGATGATGACGAGGACGGCGATCCGGAGCCACCGCCACCTCCAATCATCAGTCAAAAAAAGGAAAACAAACCTATCAAAAATACTCCCCTTTTAAGTTTTGCCGATGAAGGTAAATTTTATTTTAGAATTAAAAATATTTTACAAATATAACCTTAACACACTCATATTTTTGTGGTTATGCATACTAAAGGAGTAAGTTTGTGGTATTTCAAAAGGATTACTTTGATGTTTGACTTATGCCATAATATATTTACCTTTCTAATAGTAAAGCTTGTGTTTTTGAATTCAAACTGGTATTAAATTTCATCACTCATAAAAATTTTAATTTAGCCTGTATACAAAACTATCAGCAGAACTACATGTTCTTGTACGTACGTGTGTACGTCTTGAAAAGAATAAATAAAACCTACACTCGATTTCGAATGATTGAGGAGCTTGATGTGAACCACAGCCTGTAAATTTCCCTTTTCTACTTACTTCAAAAAGGAGCCAGTACTCAATTCGACTATATGTTTTTTTATGTGTGTTACCTCATAACTTTTTACTGGTTGAACCGATTTTGATGATTCTTTTTTTGTTTGAAAGCTGGTGCTTCACATGTGGTCTCATATAAATTTGATCAAGGTCTGACAAATTGTTTTTGAGTTATTCTTAATAATTTATATTGAAGTTAGTTGTACAACATTTTTAATTTTTAATTATTGTGGGACTCTATAAGATGTGTAAATTTATTACTTACTATTTAACATATCCTACTATCCCACTTAAAAGGGCAAAAGAAAAAGAGCATGGGGGTGCAACCCCCTGTGATGGGAATAAAAGCCCATTGCTTTAGCTGCATCTCAACCTACTGTTGCTGATATTAGGGCTTTTGTATCAAAGTTAACAGAAGCCATAATTATTTTAAGCTATCTACAGTACCTTTTAGGCCTGCATCACACCTGCAATTCTCCTGGTGTTGCGGTTGTTCATGGGCGGCGGTGTCCTAGAATTGTAAACACTATATCACATTAGTTGCCTTTTACAACATTCTAGTCAAGTAACACAGTTTGCACATTCTTTTTTGTTATAAGTCCCACATATACTGGGGCCTTGAGCCCCAGATTTATCAGTTATGAAAATTTATTATAACTGATAATATAGGTTTTTGGTCCACATTACTATGAAACTTAAACAGAATAGGAACTAAGTGACCATGTAGTGGCAATGTAAGATTATCCACTACTCCATATTGTGCCGTGGGTGTTGTAAGACGTAACAGAGGAAAACAAACCAGCAGATGGACAGTGATGTCTTCCTTTTTTTTATACCATAAGGGTGACAAACGAGCACACAGTCCACCTGATGGTAAGTGGTTGCTGCGACCCATAGACATCTACATCTATCCTCTATTACAAATCAAAATGCAGATGCGTTTTCACCTGTGAGGACTAGGATGGAATGCCTCATTTCCAGTAAAAAGGGCCTCCGGCCACCTGCACTTACCGAACAAAATGCAGAGGTAAACCTTTACTTCACACTGGTATTCTGTGAGGTTGTGGTACCACCCCGGTTTGAGCCGGCCCATCCGTGCTACAGCAAGAGCTGCCGCCTGGCTCTACCACTGTTAACTGATAACAACTAAAAAATTAAACTACAATCACCGTCTGCCAAGCGTGGCAACGGTGGTAAGAACCCCCCTATGAGATAATTTATTGGGAAGGCCTATTCAGCATTAGACTTTTGATCAGCTGTAACATTATAAATTAATTAGATCTTAACAATAGTGAAAGTTATAAAACAACAAATTGAGGTGTTTGGGCTGGAACTTGACCACCGGCGGATTGCTGTTGCTACAGTATTGTTGTTTTAATAACAGTATGAAGTAGATTTTCAACTGACTACAAAACAAGGTAGAGGTTCTTAATTCAACTAGTTTTTTATGTGTGTTACCTTAGAACTATTTTGTAGGTGATCAAGATCTGACCAGTAGTTTTTGAGTTATTCTTAATAATGCGTATATAATTGACTTTGACTACATTGATGACGTTCTCATTTTATTTATATTAATGTTGGTTGTACAAATTTACCACTTGTGGTAAATAAAAAATGGTATGATATAGTGTATTAAATTCTGAGTGTTTGAAAACAAAATATTTTTAAATGATCATTGCTAAAACACTCTTTTATGTATTAATAATGCTGAAAGATAATAAATTAACATGTTACTACTGATTTTTTTGTAGATTAAATACTTAATTTAAAAATTTAATAATATAAATGTAATGATATTATACTTTTTTATAATTGGGAATAATACAAAATATAGCAAAAACTCACCAATAAATTGGATGTTGCACTTATAACCAATTTTTTGCAAACATTGATATTTTTACGAAAAAGAGAGAAACTTTTAAAACAGAAGTATGCAAAAAACTTTTTAATAGTTATTTATGATTATATAACATATTTTATTAAGGTATTGAACAAACACACACACACACACCCACACATTTTATTTATTTTGCTTAATACTTTGGTACCGATAAGCATCGGTCTTTATTGTTAATTATGTATAGATAACATAGGAAAACCTGTAATAAGGCTTATGTTAAGATAATTCAATCTGATGTAATCTTTTTCTTTAAAGCTGTTGGTTTACTAAATAAATAAAATAAAGACATAATTGTGTTTTTCAGTAAAACAAAAGATTTATTTAGGCATAATATAATATTTACAACTATACTGTACAAAAAAAACAACATTTAAAGCCTTTATTTGAGGTATTTTTATATTATACATATAGAAAATATTATCTTTAAGAAAAGTGTTTTGCTCACAATAATTATTTACTCTTATATTTTTTTCTTACAATCCTGTTTAATGGTATCCTTAGAGTTCAATACCACCCCATGCTGGGGAAAATTTCACTCATAATAATGATCCACAAGACTGGAAAGCCAGCAGAAGAAATTACATCCTACAGACCAATAAGTATTCGAAAAAATCATGCTGTGCAGAGTAACACCCACCCTTGTAGAAATTTTTTGTTGTTTTGTTTGGCTTCAGACAACAACACTACAATAGAACAAGTGTACAGAGTACGATCAAATATGGAAATCCCTCGAGTTCAAGGAATACTGTTCAGCTGCCTTCTTGGACATCCAGTCTGCCTTCGACAAAATCTAAAGGGCTGCTCTGTAAGACAACACTTACTCACGGCTTATACCTACTCATGCAGTCCTGTCTTTCCAACCGTATTCTCGTGAAGACGGAGAAATATCGGCGTTCTAAGTTATAGAAGTGGGTGTACCTCAAGAATCTGTGCTTGGACCAGTCCTATACACGCTGTACACGGCAGATCTCCCAGATGTTCAAAATTTCACCACAGTCACTTTTGCTGAGGATACTGCATTACTGGCAAGCAGTACTGATCCCATTATGGCATCCAATACTCTGCAAGAAAGGAAAATTAAAGGTAGCGTATCCAAGTGTGTACACATCACTTTTACCTTGAGGAAATAGAACTGTCCTCCAGTGACGCTGGAAAACAGTGTGCTCCTGCAAAGCGAGTCGGTTCGATATCTCGGTATCCATCTTGACAGGAGACTTACCTGGAAGAAGCACATAAAAACCAGGAGCGATGAACTTAACATGTGGTACAAAAACATGAATTGGCTAATGACTCGTAATTCGGTATTGTCCACGGATAATAAGCTACTGATATATAAGACCATCCTAAAGCCATTATGGACTTATGGCATCCAACTCTGTGGGAGCGCTTGTAACATAAAAAATAATAAAAATCATGCAATGAGTGCAAAACGTTATACTGCGACAGGTAGCCAGTGTTTGTGAGAAATAGTAAAATTCACGAAGTTCTCAACATGACAACAGTGAAGCAGTAAGTTGCTCTGTATGTAGGGAAATACAAGGATCGCCTCCAAAAACACCCCAACGATCTAGTGGCTAAACTGGCACAAATCAGTTATTGCAAATGCCTTCAACATTATGACGTTCAAAATCTAGATATCAGGTTCCAAAATTGAAGAGTAGCTCCTACTGAGTCTGAGTCTCCAGTGTGATGTTTGAAGATAACAAATAAAATTATACATAATTGCTTCAGAGGTGTGAACCTACCTGCATTGCTACCATATACGAGGGCGGCACTGAAAATTTCGGGAATCAAGGAAACAGAACAGACACAGAAACAGAAACTTTTTTATTCAATATAGATTATAAATAATGCTTATTGAAAGTCACTCTTTTGTATAATTACCACTGGTTCGAAAAAGAAAACCTCTGTCCTGGGAAGAACCAGCAAGAAACCCAGTGGGACTTTTTTTTAAAATAACAGCTTACGATCATGTATGTTACACAAATTAACAACACAACAAATTAGAAATAGCTTGGTAGCGATCACCTCATTTCCAGGGGTTATTATCATCTATAAATTCTTTAATACTATAATAACCCTTTTTATACAAACTTAGTTTAATAAAGTTTTTGAACTTTGAGCAGGTCAAATTTTGTATATTTTCTGGAATTTTGTTGTAAAAGCGTATACATCGCCCCAAGAATGAATTACTGACTCGATGGAGTCGAGTAACCGGTACTACTAGCTTGTGTCTGTTCCTAGTATTTACAGAATGCATATCACTTATTTTTGTAAAACTACTTTTATTTTTGTGTACGTACATTACATTTTCATAAATGTATTGAGAGGCCAAAGTTAATACATTAATTTCCTTAAATTTTTGTCGCAGCTACTCTTTAGGCTTTAAATCATAAATTGCTCTTATGGCCCTCTTCTGTAAAACAAATATAATTTCAGTGTCAGCTGCGTGTCCCCATAGCAAAATACCATACGACATTATGCTATGGAAATAGCTAAAGTAAACTAGTCTAGCTGTTTCAACAATTGTTAGACTTCTAATCTTTTTTACGGCATATGCTGCAGAACTAAGTCTGCTTGCTAGTTTTGATATATGGGGGCTCCATTGAAGCTTCGCGTCTAGTGTGATTCCAAGAAAAATGGTGGTATCTACAAGACTCAGTTTCTCCCCATTTAAAATTACATTAGTATTTAATTGTTTGACATTTGGAGTCATAAATGTTATACATTTCAGGAAGTGGCGCAACATTACTATTTAAAAATGTATTTATTGCTTTTCGAAGTATTCTCCGCGAAATTTGACACATTTTTCCATACGATGGAACCAATCATTGAAGCAACCATTCCATTCGGAAGTTGGGGTCTCCAAAATGGCCGTTTTGTAGGCGTCCACAGCTTCTTCAGGTGATGAAAGTCTCTGTCCACGCAATTTATTCTTTATTTTAGGGAAAGTATAGAAATCATTAGGGCTTAGGTCGGGGCTGTACGGCAGATGGTCTATAATAATTCTATGTTTTCTTGCTCTAAAAACTCTTTTGTTCTGTGTGCGGTGTGAGAACTCGCATTGTCATGATGGAGGATGATGCGGCGGTTGCAGTTCTCTTTACGGAGTTCAGAAACGACCTGTGGCAAACAAATGCTAGCATACCATTCTGCATTTACCGTTCTTTGTCCCTCAAGAGGAATAGTCGTAACATGGCCGGTTTTGGAGACAAACATGTCCACCATTTTTTTTTGCAACACTCCGTGAAAGAACAATGTTTGTTGGCTTTAACTCATTTTCGAACACCCAAACTCGTGACTAGTTTTTTGTTTCGGGTTCGTACGCGTATATCCAGGATTCGTCGCCTGATACGATGTTGTATACAGCATTTGAGGATCCTGCGTGGAATCTTTTGAGAGTTCTGACGCACCAAGTAACGCGAGCCGCTTTTTGCTCTTCACAGAGCGGATGCGGTATCCATCGGGAAAACAACTTTTTTACACCTAATTGTTCATGCAAGATTATTTGTATTTGACTCATGCCAATGTCTAAAGTTGCCTGAATTTCGCGGTATGTCACATGTCGATCTTCCTCAATCAGCTTACGCACAGAATCAAAGTTTTCTTGGGTGACTGCAGTTTTTGGACGACTTTGACGGGGATCATCACTGAGCTTGACACGTCCATGTTGAAATTCAGCAAACCAGCGATAAATTGTGATTTTGGATGGGGCTTCATCACCAAATGCAGAAATCATCCGGTCAACACACTGTTTTTGTGTTAAACCACTTCGAAAGTCATAATAAATCATCACTCTTGAATTTTCTCGAGTCAATTCCATTTTCTCAACGACTAAACAAGTTTAACAAAACCTTGTGACAAGACCGAGAATGTTTTTTTAAATAAATAAATGGTATTCGATTTTTAAAACCAAGGAGTTTTCAATAAAAAATTTTTTTAATATGACAGGAACAGTGGAAATATTCCATTCCCGATACATTTAGTGCAGCCCTCGTAACATAAATTCCATCCACTTTAGAGCCCTAAACAATACCCTGCTCTTAGTAAGCAACTTCCTCATGGTTGAGAGCTTGCAAACATTAAACTGGTAGACATAGGCTTTCCATTGAGAATTGTAGTACCATTAATTTTGCCACTAATTTGTTATTTCCCTAATTCAACTCCTACAAAACATATGTAAGCACATCAACACAATCTAGGGATATTTTATATTTCATCAAATATCAAAAAATCTATGTAGAATTTTCTTATATAGTGAATGAAAAACAAAAAATGTTTCAATTTTTTTTATAAAAATGTTAATTTTTTAAATCACTGTAGAAAGTTAGTATCATAAATAAACTTAATTTCTTCTTATAAAACTATTAATTTTAATTAAAACTTATTTCTTTTATAAAATCTAATTATTACTCATCAGTGTTGCCACCTCTTACATTTATTACACATGGACATTGATTGTTCATATTTAAAATTAAACTGTCAATGTTTTGCTGCAGTATGAAATTCCATGTTCTTTGCAAGTGTTCGTAAAGTTGTTGTTCTGTCGTCAAATGTAGCGGGAAATCTCAACGCTTTTCGTTGTAATATGTCCCAGGCATACTCGATAGGATTTAAGTCTGGCGACTGTGCAGGCCCATCCAAAACTTAAATATCGTTGTCTCGGACCTACACCAGCCGCGCCGTATGGGAAGGAGCATTATCGTGCATGAGAGAAATTCCTGGCCCATTTGGATTCTGTGTGGGACAATAACAGGCTCTACTAGCTTTTCGTGATATTTTTGTGCAGTCATGCTGCCTTAGATCCAAACGAGCTGGGTTCTTCTGCCAAGATGAATTCCTGTTCACACCATGATTGTCCCGCCTTGGTAGGAGTGGACCTCCTGAGGGTGCCGTAGACGGCTTACTCTCTTTGGAGTTCTCCAAATGCGTGTTCTTCGTGAATCCGGATGAAACTCAAACAGGGACTCATCAGTGAACAGCACCAAAGACCATTGTTCGTCACTCCATAGTAAATGCTCCCGAGGCCATGAAAGCCGCCGGCCGCGATTGCCACTTCGTAATGCTGCGACACGTAGCAGTCTTCGAGCATGAAGACAAAAAAAAGAAACTCCTTCGCACAGTTTGGTCGCTTATCAGCAGCTGGCGATCCTCCTGGAGCCTTTGTAGTAGTTGCATCACTGTGATATTGGGTTGTCTTCTGGCGATCATTTCGAGAAATCGATTCTGTCTCTGCGTAGTAACACGATATCTCCCCGTGTGCCGTTCAGCCACATGCTCAGTACTGCGATGACGTGACTACAACCTTGATATCACGTTTTGGCTGGTGTGTAGGGCCTCAGCAACGAGGTGTTGAATAGCACCATTTTCTAACATGCCCATGGCTCATAACATTTCATCTCAACTCAAAAGACAACATAACATGACTCTTAAAGCTCACATGGGATGTTAAATTAAAAAAGGAAAACAATCTAATCCTTTTCATTAAATAATATCAGTAGAACAATTTTAATTTTCCTTGATCTAACGAATTACTAACAATTTTGCCCCCGTATTTAGTTTCTTCTTTTGTTTTTTTTATTTACATTTTTAAATTTTGAAAATAGAATAATGAAGGTTTCAATCTGTATATAATTTTTTTATGGAAACTATAAAGATTTTAAACTATAAAATCGTAAATAATTTAGGATTAAGGTATCCCTATATTCTGTTGATGTGTGTATATCAACAACATAGAGTAACATTTGTAAATTGATATTAATATTGATTTTTTGTTAACAGAAGATGATGGAGAAGTTTTCAAAGTAAAGAAATCATCACAAAGCAAGAGGCTTGCTAAACGACGGGAGAAGGAAAAACGTCGTGTCCCCGATGGTGATATTAACAAATATGACAATAACATAACTGAGGTAATGTTTACATTATGTAAACAGGGAATGTTTATTTAAATTATGCCGCATTAACTACAACCAAACAACTACTACACTAAAAAGAATTTTCATTTATATAACTATAAACATCACAAATTTAAAATATGTTTATATTGCAGACGATTAGTAAACTTCCATATTATAATAAGAGATATATTATATAATAGTTAAACTGTTTGTATTTTATAATGCCCATATAACACGCCATATTTATCTAGGAAACGCCAGAGACAGAAGATGCAGAAGAGAAGCAAAAATCAAAGAAAAAAGTCACACTTGAGGGACTTATTTTATCCGGCCGTGAAGCTTTAGCCGCCGATGGGGCCGGTGATATCTCCGATGACGATGTGGAGGAAGAAGACGAGGATAGTAGGGGGTTCCATCGATACCGCGCGGAGTCAGTTCGCGCGGCGCTCGCGCAGCCGGGGCACATCCCCGACGCGGCGCTCATCCATGCGGCGCGCAAGACTCGACAGCAGGTATGAGAGGTGAGGGACTAAGAGATGGCCGTCACCGACGTCGATATTGTTCTTTGTCCTCATGTCAGAATTTTAGATCCAGAACTACAGTTTCGAATGGAAACAGTGCTGAATTATTCAATTTTCTAAATTGGCATTTGAAAGGTAAAGTTTAAAATAAAGAATTGAAAAGATGCTTGAAAAAACTAACACCGGGTTTATTAAACAGTAAAAAATTTATGTGACTAAAATAAATAATGTAGGCCCAATATTGGCACCTTGCGGTACTCTTGTTAAATTTAAATAAAGATATGTTAGGTATATCCTTTATCTTCACTTTTATATTTTTCTCCTTTGAATTTGTTTCCTCCTTAAAGTTATCATCATCAAAATGGGGAAAACTTATAAATATTATTCTATCATGCGATTGCAATTGCAAATAATCCAATAATTTAATTAAGATTAAATATTTCTTATTAGGTAAATGTATTCTAATACAAACTACGACTTTCAGGCGCGTGAGCTAGGCGATTTCGTTCCGATACAGTCTGAAGCTACTCCTGGCTCGCGGCTCATACGCGATGATGGTTCTGGCGATGATGAAGACGAAGATGGCAGGATACAAGTCCGCGGCTTAGAATTACCTAGTGATAAGCCCAAACGTAAGTATAATATACTATTATGTTGCTCCTAGGGCCTAGCCGATTTAAGTGTGATATATTTGGGGTAACAAACATCAAATAATGTTTTTTTAATCAATAATTTAAATGAAATTACAGTTTTATTTTTTACACAATTTACATCCCGTACAAACGAACGGTAACTCGTTGACGGTATAGATAACTACAACAGACAACAAATAGTGTCATTTTACTGTTTACTCGTATTATTTGACTAAATAGTAGAAGAACGAACTTGAATAAATTGAATACCTGTAGAAGTTTTGATATTCCGTGTATTAAAATTGTTATTAACTCATCGAACGAAGCAACAATAAAATAAAAATAAAAATATAGTATGTTTACGTAATCACTTTAATCAATTTCCATATTTAAATCCTGAGTTTAAAAAACAAATATTCTTACTGATTGTAATTCTTGTAATTCACGAGCGCCCGTGACCTTAACTTGTTATAAAAACGTACCTACATACGCGTTAATGTGTGCGTCTGCATCGTAAAGCGAACGCAATCTTACAACTGACCGCTCGCTCGCACACTACTACAACGTGCACGTACACGTCTAACCACAAAAAGCGCCCTCGTGAAATGTAAGAACTGTAGAACTATTTAGTTTTTTGAATTGCAAGGATGTTTGTAAAGTAAGACATATATCAATTACTAAATGCTATAGGCGGCACAGCTGCGGCAGCCTCTGAAGAAGAGCTTGACAGTGAAGCTGAAGAATGGGAAGAGCAGCAAATGCAGAAAGCAATGCCTGCTATCACAGATATTACAGGTAACAAAAAAAAATTATTTACAAAACATAATAATTAAAAATAAAAGTTAAAAATAGCTTTATATATTTCTGTAAGTGTAATCCTAATTTAGATCTGGAGATTAATAGAAACAATTTTTTTTACGGATTTTATGGCGTCGTCAACACTTACCACCAGGTGGGATTGTACTTTAGCACGGGCATATAATAACGAAAAACAAGTCTTGAACAAATCTTTCGATTCATTTCTGATTTACAGAATAACATAACTCTATCATGAGAGTTGGTGGTGATACACCAAACCCTCATGCTGCATTGTTAACCAGGTGATCCATTGGATTGTTCCTGCTATTGTCCTAGAGACATTTTCTAAAGAAACACGTTGCCTCTCTCTCTTCTCTATTGCTTTGCCCTGAAAGGTACATCTGTATGTTTGTGTTTTGTGATGTTTATCTCATGTAATGTATTTATTAATCCTATCCTACTAATATTATAAACGTGAAAGTTTATAAGGATGTATGGATATTTGTTACACTTCTTCGCAAAAACTACTGAATGTATTTTAATGAAACTGCAATAATATAGCTCATACGTCAGAACAACACACAGGCTATAGTTAATTTTGGCGAGCGGTGAAAAAACTGTAATTGTTTCTCCTAAATAGTTTTACAAAAAAGTCCGCGACAGTATACATATGTCTATCTTTTATGTGTAAGCCATTATTACCAAAATAATAATGAACCATAAATAAAATAAAATTTGATACTTTATTTCCAACGCACATTTTGCAGTAACAAATGGATTTTATCAAAATAAAGACTTTAATCGCTTCTGATTTTCAAAGTAGATAACTTTTGTCTTTTAAACTACGTAATTTGGTCAAATATTTTAAAAGTAATGGAGATATAAAAATGTGCGGTCCGGCGCGCGCAGCGCGGTCTTGCGTACTGTGGGCGAGGTGGGAGAGAACATCACTCATCGCCGCGTGAGCAAATGTACCTCTTCACGCTTAAACCGCTGAACCGATTTAGATAAATATTTGGTAACGAGATAGTTTAAGTCCCGGGGAAGGAAATAGGATAGCTTTGATCACGGAAATCATCCTTAAAAAGAGTGATGGAATTTACTTTGAAAGTGCGATTATTGATGGATCACCTATGGTTTAAAGTATAATATCTACGCGGACGAAGTCGCGAGCAAATGCTAGCTATGTAAAACAAAAATAAAAGCTTATTCACTCTTGCCTTAAGTCTCTTATCCTTAGAAATCTAAATAAATAGATAAAGCACGGTTGCAATAACCTTATATGTATATGTTATATCATAACAGGTGACTTATTGTGAGCCAGTAGTGTGCAATAATTTTAATTAAGAATTGCTCGAAACGTTGAAAGTGAATCATTGGTTATTTATTCATTATGTCGTCATTTTACAACTCAATTGCTATTAATGTTCTTCAAAATCTAGACTAATGAAGTTGCACATATAGCAATGTTTTTTTTTTATAGGACAAGGGTGATAAGCGAGCACACAGTTCACCTGATGGTAAGTGGTTGCTGTGGCCCATAACATCTACTACTTCTTCTCGTTTGTGAATCAAAATGCAGATGGGGTGTCAGCCGTGAGGACTAAGATGAAATGCCTCTTTTCCAGTAAAAAGGGTCTCCGGTTCTCTACACTCACCATAAGAAACAGCAGCATTAAGCTGCTATTTTACGCTGGTATTCTGTGAGAGTCTGGTCTTTTCCCGGTCGAGCTGAAAAATTCGTGCTACAATTATACAATTAATATAGCTGCAGCATGGCTCTACCACGTTTAGAATGTCAATTGAATTAAATATTTGGTCTTCCTTGCCAATGTAACGTGTAAATGTAATGTATACGCACGAATTGGCGACAGTGTCTCTGTAGGAATAAATATGCGGATTCGCGAATCGACAGACGCCTTGCACTTTTGACGCTGCTTTACGTCACCGGTTAGTATTTTAGATCTGGCGTTAATGGGATGATTATATCGGCATTTGTCAGAGTTATTTTTTTTTTTCTTTTTAAAAAAACTTTAACCTACACTATGATTTTCTCCTGTATCGTGGAGGCAGTTTACAAACACAAATTGCACGAGGACAAACATCCAGAGCTGGAACAATTATTTGTAGGCTATACAAATACTTGATCAGTGCGGGTTTCGAACCCGCGGCCCCAGCGCAACAACTCATTGCTAAGCCACTGCGCCACGGCGCCGTCAATAAGATGATTTTATACAGGCTAAAATGAAGTGGTGGATTCACTTTCGGGCTGCCAGCTCACAGCATTTGGGTGGATAATTTTTAATAATATATCCAATTGTTCAATCGTATCGGGTAATGGATCAAAATGAATTTCAGCGATTACATTTCAGGCGAAGGCAACGTGGAGCTCAACCCATTCGCGGTGGCGCCGCCACAGCCATGTCTGACGGAGGCGCCGGCACACTTACGCTCATTGGTCGGCCCCGGCAGAGCTCCGCCTTCCACCGCTCAAGAACTACTGGATGCGCTTAAGACACGGTATGAATATTAATATATATATATATATATCCATCTAATATTAGTTTGATATAATGTTCGGCTGACAAACAAGGAGCACACAGTCCACCTGATGGTAAGTGATTGCTGTGGCCCATAGACATCTACATCTATCCTCGTTTGCGAATCAAAATGCAGATGCGTTGTCATCCGTGAGGACTAAGATGGAATGCCTCTTTTCCAGTAAAAAGGGTCTCCGGTTCTCTACACTCACCATACGAAACAGCAGCGTTAAGCTGCTAAGCTTAAGATTTTACGCTGGTATTCTGTGAGAGTGTGGCCCTTCCCCGGTCGAGCCGACCCATTCGTGCTACAAGTATACTACTAATATAGCTGCGGCACGGCTCTACCACGTGTAAAATATAGCTAAGAATAACGACATGATATTAAAAATTTGTTTATTCACTGCCCATGTCTTTTATTACAAATATCAATGAGAATACCTGTGGTGAACCTGAGTACAAATGCATTACTGGTTATCAACAAAGTATGCAAAAAAATGTTTTCATATGGCAGATGTATAAAAATCCATTTCAAACCATTATTTATCAAACACAAGTTTGATATATTAAAATGTATTTAAAAATAGTTTACATATAATATAATAGTAGTATAGACGGTTCCGTGGCGCAGTGGCTTAGCAATAAGTTGCAGCGCTAAGGGCCGCGGATTCGAATCTCGCACGGATCAAGTATTTGTATGGCCTGCAAATAGTTGTTCCTGGTCTGGACGTGTGTCCTTGTGCAATTTGTGTATATAAATTGCCCTCGCGATGCAGGTGAAAAATCCTAGTGAGGCGGTAAAATTCTTAAAAAAACAACAGTGTGTGTTGTGAAGACACACGATAGAAGTGAAACTTTTGTATTACAGGGAAACATTTCAATTATTCATCAATAACTTTTGAATGTGGGAAAACTGTATGCTAAGGTACTAATTGAAAGAGTTATGAAAGAAACTGATGGAAAAATTTGGGATGTACAAGCGGGATTTAGAAAGGGAATGGGATGTACGGATCAGGTCTTTTCCATGCGCATGATCGCGGAGAAGTTTTTGGCCAAAAACCAAAAAGTTTTTTGTGCGTTCATAGACTTGGAGAAGGCTTATGACAGAGTGGACAGGGATGTGTTATGGCAAACACTGAACTCATTTGGGTTGAGCGCTGGCTTGATACAGGCATTGAAGTCTCTATATAGGGACTCTAGTGCTTGTGTCAGGATCAACGGGGCCTACTCGGACTGGTTTGGCATCCATAAAGGTGTCAGACAGGGCTGTGTGGCTTCCCGTGGCAGTTCAACCTATTTATGGACAGTTGTTTGGAAAATTTTAAAGCAGAAGAATGCGGGTTAAGAATGGGTGAGTTAACCGTCAAATGCCTTTTGTACGCCGATGATCAAGTCATACTTGAGTCGTCGGCAGCCGAGTTGCAAATGATGGTTACATTAATGAACAGGACATTAAAAGAAAAGGGAATGAAAGTGAACGCAAGTAAGACGAAAGTTATGGTTTTTGAAAGAGAAGAAAGTAAAACGATATGTGAAATAAGAATAGAAGGGGAGTTGGTAGAGCAAATAGATGAGTTTGTGTATTTGGGATGTGTGTTTAGCAGGGATGGTAGATATGATAAGGATATAGAACGACGAGTGAATGCAGGAAATAGATTGAATGGGGCTCTACACTCTATTGTGAAAAGTCAGAATGTGTCCAAAAAGGCACGTTTGGCAATTCACAATGCTTTGTTAATGCCTACTTTAATGTATGGTAGTGAAAGTTGGGTGTGGCAGAAGAAGCACGAGAGTAGAATAAATGCTGTAGAAATGCGGTCATTACGTAGTATGCTAGGGCTGAATCTGAATGACAGGGTGAGAAATAGTGTGATAAGAGAAATGTGTGGTTTGCAAGATGATGTTGTGACTAGGATTAAGAAAGGAATGCTTCGGTGGTTTGGTCATGTAGAAAGAATGAATGAGGAAAGAGTAACAAAGCAAATTTATGTTGCAGAGGTAAATGGCAGAGTCGGGAAGGGTCGCCCTAGGCGAAAGTTTATCGACCAAATTGGCGATATATTGAAAATGGGCCAAATTAAGAGTACCTTTAACCGACGAGCGTGTATGCGTAGATATATGGATGTGGAGGAAGCGAGAGAGGTGTGTCAGGATCGTGCCAAATGGAATTCCATAGTCTCTGCCTACCCCTCTGTGTGACAGGCGTGAGTGTTTATGTTATGTAACTTTTGAATACCATAGGGTGTCTGTATCATTCATTTATTTACATAAAATTAAATACATATGTGTCACAGTGCATCATCTTCGATCTTAAGAGGAGAAATTATCAGTTTAGGCAACACTAGAACTTACCACAGTGAATAAAGTAATTATTATAGATCCCAGTGTAACACAAAATTCTCATTAAAGTTTGTTAATTAGGTAATTATCTATTATTTATGTAATTTTGAATTAATTAAACCAAAGATTTATATAATGTCAAGAAAAATGTATTTAAATGAAAATGTACAAATTGTTATTTAAAATAAACGTTGCTCTGCCTTATTGGGCTTCAAAAATGAAATTCCTTGTTCATTTTTTAATATCGCCATCTTTTTCAAACAATAAGTAAAGTCATTTTGTCGAACCAAAATTGATTAAATATCACGGTGGTACGTAGAAAATGTAGTAGATGGTGCTATTACTCAAATGCGATCATTCTTTCTAAAATAAATACGTGTACCTTGGTAACTGTCTTAAATAAAATTAATAGATTAGTATTTGAAAGAAAAACCGTTATAATCTTGTAAGTAATTATTGTATTACTATATATTTTATGGTACGTAATAGCCTGCGTTCGCGATTTGAATGATCGACTTGAATGAATTTTTACCTCCACCACTTTGACACACAAAAAGGTTGCGGATCAAAATTTCAAAGCTCTGCCGTAAAATGTTTCACATAAAAAAAGGAAACATATCGTGTATCGATATGCTGTACTGTGCCGGACGAGCGTAACTCTCTGGAGTAAATTTTCTCGAAGATACTCCGCGAGTCGCTCTCTTCCTACACCTATAGGTTCCGGAGGATACTTCTACTGCCGTCTTTGCGGGTGTTGCTGGGATACTGTGGACTGAGGTTCAAAATTAAAATGCACGATTTATATAATACAAATAGCAAGGTAGTGGCCAGCGGTTCGACTGATTGATTAGTCGCGAAATTTTATAACTATTATTTATTGACCACGGTTGTTAAATACGGTTGTTCAACTACGGTTATTCACTATCGGTTGGTCACTATATATTTCAAAAGATTTCTCTAAATTCTTCGGTAATATCAAAGTATCTATTGGTAGTAGCTGGTTTTCTAGCACTACTGACTAGCAGCTATTAATCAACTAAAACTAGCTGATTTTATCACATGTACAACTGCGAGTGACAGTTGCCACTTTCTGCGATTAACTATCACTTTCACTATATGTAACTGCGAATATCAGTTACCACTTTTTTCGGCTAGCTAACACTTTTTCACTATATGTA
Organism: Parnassius glacialis; assembly: GCA_033319125.1. Lineage (NCBI taxonomy): Eukaryota > Metazoa > Arthropoda > Insecta > Lepidoptera > Papilionidae > Parnassius > Parnassius glacialis. Next base: position 51,047,489 of record JAVANC010000001.1, on the reverse strand, counting down.
ACTGCGAATTTTCAGTTACCACTTTTTTCGGCTAGCTAACACTTTTTCACTATATGTAACTGCGAATTTTCAGTTACCACTTTTTTCGGCTAGCTAACACTTTTTCACTATATGTAACTGCGAATTTTCAGTTACCACTTTTTTCGGCTAGCTAACACTTTTTCACTATATGTAACTGCGAATTTTCAGTTACCACTTTTTTCGGCTAGCTAACACTTTTTCACTATATGTAACTGCGAATTTTCAGTTACCACTTTTTTCGGCTAGCTAACACTTTTTCACTATATGTAACTGCGAATTTTCAGTTACCACTTTTTTCGGCTAGCTAACACTTTTTCACTATATGTAACTGCGAATTTTCAGTTACCACTTTTTTCGGCTAGCTAACACTTTTTCACTTTCACTTTCACTGTTCACTATATTCTGCTACTAGTCATCGGATATTACTGCTTGTCACTGGTAGTTCTTCACACTACTACGTTACTGGGTCCCGAGCCTATAAGGTAGATTTCGGCGTTACTTTATAGTGAGCTTGCCATTGTCCGTTTTGCCTCTTTATTGCGTAAAATTTTCACTATACAATGAGGCTAATAATCTTCCATTCACCAGATGTCGCTAATTGAAACTGAGGTAAAGTTTTTTTTGTACACAGTGTCAGTTAATTGAGAAATTAGTTTTAAATAATAGTTTATCATTATCAAGAGTATTATATTAATACACAACACAATGCGTCAGTGGTTTCATTTTTAATTTTTTGCACTTTAGAACTCTTTTTTAAAAAAATATCGGCTTTTAGTTATATTTATAGTTTGATTTATTCATTTCTAATGTAATTAATATAAAATATAACTAATAATACGGAAAGAAACATTAAAGATTACATTTTCCTAAGAAATTATCGTCCCCGCTATGAAATCTGTCAAATATTTTACCTCACATTGGCATAGATTGCAATATTTTCTATACAAGACTAATTTCTACACTATCATGCTATACATCATTAAATCGGCATTTTGGTCGTTTATTAGTACATCATAAAGGTTGCTCAATACATTAACATTTAAAAAAGTTATTAAACGAAATGTCCCAAATTTTCATAATATATTACATAGGGTACATTAATTCTTTAATTTTTCTATAACTACCAAATGCGTTTAATTATACAAAATATTTCTTCACTTCCTTAATCGATATACCTTATGCTAATTCAATATCATATTTATAACTCTTTCGAAACATAAAATTATTTTCAGTATTAACTATTACGCAGTTAATTAAAAACTTGTGGAAAGTTCTACGATACGGCGCGCTGTGATTGGTCGATTTTTTCTTATACAATTATAGTTGTTTATATTAACTATTATCAAAACGACATTCTATGCAAATATATTAAGAGTTATAAATATAAACATGCTGTAAAACTATATTTACAAACTATTTACTCGATTTCGTTGGTAATTTCACTTTTAATACAAAACAATATTCTTTCATCACTTTGTTTCTTAAAGTTTTTAGGCTGTCGCGAACATGTACAAAGAAAATGGTTTTTACAAAAACACTCAATCGAAGCGTTTATATTGTTACAAGCTTGGGGTTCGAGACAATGAGGGCTAATAATCTGCCACTCACCAGATGTCGCTAGTTGTGACTGAGGTAAAGTTTTTTGTTACACAATCTCACTTAGTTGAGAAATCAGTTTTATATAATAGTTTATCATTATCTAAAATATTATATTAGTACACAACACAATGCGTCAGTGGTTTGATTTTTAATTTTTTGCACTTTATAACTCTTTGTAAAAAAAACTGCTTTTAGTTATATTTTATAGTTTGGTTTATTCATTTCTAATGTAATTAATATAAAATATACCTAATAATACAGAAAGAAACCTTAAAGATTACATTTTCCTAATAAATAATCGTCCCCGCTATGAAATTTGTCAAATATTTTACCTCAATGTAAAGTGGCGCCGCCCTGGTGGCAGAAAAAGTCGTGGATGCCCTCATTAAAAACTGCCGATTGAATTACCAAAATTGACACTTTAATTACAGAACACTAATTATAATTTAAAACCACACTAATAATAAAACACAATTATACTACTGATGACTTTAGTTCGCAGTTATTTCGCTTCGAATATTTGCTTGTATCGCCAATTCAATACTGATTCGGTCGTGGTCTATACCGGCCTTATATAGGGCCGCAGATAGTTTCCAGAACCTTCTACTGTAGAAACATCTAGTATATTCCAGTACATATCGGCCCCGAAATTTCTTGAAGGATCTTGACTCTCCTAGTTCTGCTACTCGATACCAGAGGGCGCTAGTAGTAATCAGTGTTGCCATGAACAAGACATTAATAGTGGTGCGCAACAATATCATACAAATGACATCATTTGTTTTATTATACAATAAAACAAGTGTAGTAATTAGTCGGCGGTCAAGTTCGCACGAAAACCGGTTGTAACGTTAGCAATTGATGTTTCAGGGTGGAGGAACTGCGGCAGGAGCGCGCAAGCACGGCCCGCAAGCGCGAGGAGTGGCGCGAGCGGCTGCTGGTGGCGGCGCGCGTGCGCGAGGCGCGGGCCGCGCGCCAGCCGCACCTGGCCGCCGCCTACCGCCGCGCGCAGGCCGCCCGCGGCTACATCACCGACCTCGTCGAGTGCCTGGACGAGAAGGTACGTGTGCCTCACGCCTAAAATAAAAAAATATGTTAAATTGAACATTTAAACAAACCACCCGAAACAAGAGCTGATCATAGCTAACACACTCGATCAAGTCACCTTTCAAATCAAAATCAAAATCAAAAATCGTTTATTGCGTTTCAAAAAGTAGTAACAAACATGTGGCAAGGGCCCCTGTACTGGGTTGGTAAAACCTGTGTTACGGGGTACCCCGCTCTTCCAACAGACAAATTTTAACAATTTGAAACATAGGATATTACATTATATTAGTGCTTTAACAATCCTTTAGAAATAAATTGATGAAATTTTAGATACTTAAGAAAGAATGAAAGTGTATGTGTGTTGTGTGTTGTGTATGTGTGTTGTGTGTTGTGTATGTGTGTTGTGTGTTGTGTATGTGTGTTGTGTGTTGTGTATGTGTGTTGTGTGTTGTGTATGTGTGTTGTGTGTTGTGTATGTGTGTTGTGTGTTGTGTATGTGTGTTGTGTGTTGTGTGTTGTGTATGTGTGTTGTGTGTTGTGTATGTGTGTTGTGTGTTGTGTGTTGTGTATGTGTGTTGTGTGTTGTGTATGTGTGTTGTGTGTTGTGTATGTGTGTTGTGTGTTGTGTATGTGTGTTGTGTGTTGTGTATGTGTGTTGTGTATGTGTGTTGTGTATGTGTGTTGTGTTTGTGTGTTGTGTGTTGTGTATGTGTGTTGTCTGTTGTGTATGTGTTGTGTGTTGTGTATGTGTGTTGTGTGTTGTGTATGTGTGTTGTGTATGTGTGTTGTGTGTTGTGTGTTGTGTATGTGTATGTGTGTTTGTGTTGTGTGTTGTGTATTGTGTATGTGTGTTGTGTGTGTTGTGTATTGTGTATTGTGTATGTGTTGTGTGTGTTGTGTGTGTGTGTGTGTGTGTGTGAGTGTGTGTGCGCGTGCGTGATGCGTGCGTGCGTGCGTGCGTGCGTGCGTGCGTGTATGCGAGCGCGCGCGCGTGCGTGCGCGTGTGTGTGTGTGTGTGTGTGTATGTGTGTGTATGTTTAGCAAATAAGCAGTTCTGTTTCTTCATAATTGAGGCTAAGCAGAGTTGTTGTTAGCAAATGTTTCAATTTAACACAAGTGAGGGGATACATATTTAGCCTACTATTTAATTTATGTATATAATATATATTATTATATAGATGTTTTGATTTACAGGCAAATTGTTTTTTCTTAAATTTAGTTCTACAATATGGAATATTGAAAACAGGTAGAATTTACGTTTTAGTGTCTGAAGGGCAGTGTATGGTAAAGTGCTGTGGGTTCGTATAACACTCTTTAAAATGTACATTTGGCGGGTTGTCAAGATTTTGTAAGATTTGTGTAGTTAGTGAGTTGAGAAACGGATTGGTTTAAAGAACATCACTTTCAGTAATGCTCTCTGAGCCCTTTCAAGAGTTATTAAATAGGACTTAGCTGCTCCACCCCATGCTGTAATGCAGTAGCTTAAGACAGATTGGGCTAGAGCTTTATACGTACATATAAGGATTTTATTATCTGCGACATGTCTGAGCCTTCTAAAAACCCACATAAGCTTTCTTATCTTGTCAATGGTACACTCAATTTGTTTGTTCCATATAAGATGCTGGTCGATAGTAATACCTAGATATTTAATAGTAGACGATCTAGCAATATCAACACATTGACAATTTTTCACCTGGTTTTGGGAGCAGCTATGAATTTTAAGAGCAAAGTCCGAGTGTGGTAAGGTAGATTTTCGTATCACAAAAGGAACAAATTGGGTTTTTGATACATTGAGAGTTAATAGATGTGATCTTAAGTAATTTGATATATGTCGTAATCCTGATTCAGTCGTAATTCTAAGAGAATCCCAACTCTTTTCACTGAAAATCAGGGCGGTATCATCCGCATATGTAAATATATCACAATTAGGAAGTTTGAGGCTACAGAGGTCATTCACATATATCAAAAACAATGTCGGTCCGAGCACACTGCCTTGTGGAACGCCGTAAGTAATGGGAGATGACTGGCTGATAACGTCACCAAGTTTTAGATGTTGTAGGCGATTCGTTAGGTAGTCTGTGAATAGCTTATGGGGTGTCCCTCTTATGCCAATATGATATAGCTTATGTAATAATATTGGAATTGAAATTTAAATTTTTTGCTGTCGCACGGATGGGCCGGCTCGAACCGGGGTGGTACCACGACCTCACAGAATACCAGCGTGAAGTAGAGGTTTATCTCTGCGTTTCGCTTGGTGAGTGCAGGTGGCCGGAGGCCCTTTTTACTGGAAATGAGGCATTCCATCTTAGTCCTCACGGGTGACGACGCATATGCATTTTGATTCGCAAACGAAGATAGATGTAGATGTCTATGGGCCGCAGCAACCACTTACCATCAGGTGGACTGTGTGCTCGTTTGTCACCCTTATCCTATAAAAAAAAAAAAAAAAAAAAAAAAACAGAGTCGAACGCCTTTGCCAGATCCAGGAAGACGCCGACACATTTATTGCCTGCATCTAGGTGCCTACAGATAGTGTCGGAAAGTGCCAGAACTGCGTCTTCAGTGGAGACGCCATTTCTGAAGCCAAATTGATTATTTGATAGCAGTCTGTTTTTGTAAAGGATTTTTTTAATGCGGTTGTTAATAAGCTTTTCCAAAATTTTTGCCAGAACTGGAAGTACAGAGATAGGCCTATAATTTTCAATTTCATGTTTATTTCCACTTTTGTAGATGGGTGTAACAATAGCTTTTTTGAAAACAGAGGGGAAACAGCCTTTTTCGAAACAGAGGTTATACAGATGACAAAGGACAGGGATAAGATAATTTTTGGCCATTTTAACAAAGGACGGATAAAAACCTTTCAAACAAAAAAAATTAAATCTAAATCGGTTCATCCGTTTAGGAGTTACGATGCAACAGATAGACACACAGATACACACGTTAAACATAAAGCATATAACACGCCTTTTTTATCGGTGGTTAAAAATCAAAAAGGTGTAGCTCTGTCGTGAACACGGCCGTGTATTTTACGTAAATACGTGTACGTAGAGCCGTGGTAACTCAGATGATTAATCCTCGCTATAAGTTTCATAGTACGCGAGCCGGTTGGTGCCGGCGGGGATCGAACCCCGGTTCGATTTCGCCAATTTCGGCATCAATGAAATTGTTAATTGCAATTTTAAATACTGATTTACCAAGTACTCGGCGGTGAAGGAAAACATCGTGAGGAAATCAGCATCAGAAATAAGATTAAAAAAAATTCGAAGACATGTGAAGTTCGCCAACACGCATTAGGGCAGCGCGGCGGACATTTCCTCTCCCTAAAACCCTCTCAGAAATGAGAGGAAGCCTCTGCCCAGCAGTGGGACGTATATATGGCCGTAACTTTAACTTTTAACTCTGACGTGTATGCAACGAAACTACCTCAAAATAGCGGCGTTACAACCCTCACTCAACGTAATGAATTCTTTAATCCTCTACCTATCGAATAGTGTAATAAAATTTTGGATCTAGATAATAATAAATATATAGATGTGTACCTGAATTGCTTCCCAGTCCTTACTACCCCCAGCACCCTCGCAATGCTATCACGGTGACCACTTTCAAGTCACCGTCCTTCTCAGGTGTTACATCACTAGACGCTCGGGGCCCCCGCCCCGAACGCCCGTAACCCCCGAGGCGTTTCTGATAGGGGAACACAATCATCAAGGGGTGGGCCGTGACGAACGCCTTGGCGACGTCGTCTCCGAGCGGGATCTGTACTCTCCCGACACCGCTCAGCAGCCTCCTTTTGGACCATAACGGATTCACAGAAGGCGGCTACGGCACTCCACGCGGAGTCCCTGCTCAGCATCGCCGACACGACTGCTGGCAGGTAGAGGTTCTGACCGATCCGGCTTACCAGGATCGTCCGCTCCCGTTCCCACGCTGGGCATGTTGCCAGCGTATGGGATGCGGAGTCCTGTTCCTGCCCACCGCAGTGGAAACAGTTCGCTGTCGCTTCGCGTCCAATCTTACACAAATAATCACTGTAGCACCCGTGCCCGGTCATTATCTGTGTTAGTCTGTAGGTGAGTCTTCCTGTTCTTTGATGCATCCAGGCTTCAAAGTGCAGCAGGATTGCTTCAACAACGCGTTTTGCGGGCATAACGCTCGTCAGATAGGCGAGCGCGCCACGTTACGAACGCGTTAAGTCGTTACTGGCGCTTGACTCCTTCGAACACCTCATCTACCTCACTCCCGATGCTCTGGCGGAGGACACGCGTCCGGTCGTACACCCTCGCATCCATGTCAAGAGGTGGAAAGCGAGCCAGGACTGACGCCGCCTCAAAGGATATCGTGTGGTATCCTCGCACGATTCGTATGGCCATACTCCGCTGCACCCTGTAGATTTTAGCTCTACAGCGTTGGATGGCCAGCCTTTTTGGCCAAACAGGCGCCCCGTACAAGGCTACGGACCGTATCACTCCTGCATAGAGGCGACACACTTCTTCCCTTGGTCCCCTTAGATTGGGCAGCAGTCTATGCATAGCACCCGCTACTCTAGGGAATCATCTTTTAAAGAACATATTAAATGGTTGCAAATGTATTTTGCTGATGAAAACACCCTTTCACACTCGACACTTGTAGGTGGTATACACATGAGGAAGTCATACGCTTGGCTCAAATGGACTTGTCTAGGACATCATCTGTCAAATAGCAATATATTCGCACTGACGTTTCTAACTCTTCTCTATCTGATAAATTTGCTATAGACGTCGAAGAAGTGGCAGAATTAATGTCATTTATCATTTTTTGTAACTCTTCTTTAAAGCTCATTTCAAATGTTTCCTGGTGTGACTCATTTTGTTGCTGATGTTGGCGTTGCCGTTGCTGAAGTTGAACTAAGTTTATTTCATCTTCGTCACTATCTGAGTTCTGTCTTTTAGAAAAGTATCTCTCGTTAATCTCAGTTATTACTTCTGTAACAATGTTATTGTCTGGTGATGGAAAGGTAGACGAAGGTGGTTCTGTGTAATATTTACTGGGATTGTGGAGATATATTAATGTGCAGATTAAATTTGGTATCTCTGAGCAATTCTATTCTTCAGCGCTTCGAGTAGCCTTTCATTGATAAAACTGTTTGTCTTTTCAAGTTCCGCAACCATAAATTGAAGGGCTGTTTTCGCAGTAAGCAGATTTGCATTTTCTTGGCACAGCGCTTCTATTGTTGCCTTTACAATATTTAAAGAAGTGGACAATTCCTGCAGTAAAGCCAGCTCACCTGAACTAAACGTGGTATCGTACTTTAAATCAATAAGAGTCTTCAATATAGGGTCTTTTAATTCCAAAAATCTTGTGATCATATCGGCTAAACTGCTCCACCTAGTTTTACAGTCTAGGATCAAACCCATTTTATTCTGTTCTTCTTGAAGATAGTTATCGAGAATCTCTTTTCTGATGGGTGACTTCCTAAAAAATTTAAGTCACGAAACTCACTCAAAAAGACTAAAACCTCGATAACAAACAACAAAAAATTATAACCACGCTCCGCCATCCGCACTGCCCGCGCGCGATATGCAAATGGACGAGCAAAGGCGCCAAACTATCAATACCGCCGCACTATTTCTAGAGTTTTCGATAGTTTCCGAGCTTTGACGAACCCTGTCGGATCAGGCGGAACACTGGCGCGGCGCGCCCTAAAATCGAAATGTCACGCGTAAACTTTAAAGGTAATATTTTGTGTACATCAATATTCCGAGTTTGACTTTCAGAAAATTGGTCGAATATTCGAATATAGCAGATTTAATATTCAAATATTTGGACAAGGTATATTATTCGAATTATTCGAATATTCACGGCAGGACTGCATAAATTACCGCGGTATAAGCCTTCTCAGCGTCGTCGGTAAATTGTACGCGAAAGTGCTGATTGAAAAGGTCGTGAATAAAACAGACGAAAAAGTATGGGATGCACAAGCGGGATTTAGAAAGGGAATGGGATGTACAGATCAGGTCTTTTCCTTGCGGTGCATAGCCGAAAAGTGTTAGGCTAAAAACAAGAAGATCTATTGCGCGTTCGTGGATCTAGAAAAGGCCTATGATAGAGTGGTGAGGAATGAATTGTGGTTAGCATTGTCCGTGAACGGTGTGAGCAGTATCCTCATACGAGCATTGCAATCTTTTTATAGGGATTCTGGTGCTTGTGTAAGGATAAACGGGGCATACACTGAATGGTTTAATATCGAAAAAGGTGTTAGACAGGGATGTGTAGCGTCACCGTGGTTGTTTAATCTGTTCATGGACAATTGCTTGACAGATTTAAAAGAGAATGAAAGTGGGTTGAGAATGAATGAGTTACTCGTCAAATGTTTTCTCTGTGCTGATGACCAAGTATTACTTGCGTCTTCGGCCGAGGAGTTGCAGGAGATGGTAACCGCTATGAGTGGAGCTTTTTTTAGAAAGGGAATGAATATGAATGTAAAGACGAAAGTGATGGTGTTTGAAGGAGATGAGGCAGTGACAGACTGCAATATCGTGATTGGAGATGAACAAATAGAACAGGTGATGGAGTTTGTGTATCTGGGTTCAAAGTTTACGAGAGATGGAAAGTGTGAGAGTGATATCGAAAGAAGAGTGAATGCAGGAAACATGGTGAATGGAGCTTTGCACTCCTTTATGAGCGGTCGGTCGGGCGAGTCGGAAGGTCTCTAAAAAAGCTCGTTTGACTGTGCATAAGGGGGTGTTGGTTCCGACACTCACATATACATGAGTACGGAAGTGAAAGTTGGGTATGGCAGAAGAAACATGAAAGCAGAATAAATGCAGTTGAGATGAGAGCGTTAAAAAGTATGATAGGAGTTAAACTGAGTGACAGGATAAAAAATAGTGAGATAAGGAAACGTGGTATGAAAGAAGATGTAGTGACTAAAATTGAGAAAAGTATGCTGAGGTGGTTTGGCCATGTCGAGAGAATGAATGAAGAAGGTTTGACGAAAAAGGTGTATAAGGCGAGTGTGAATGAAAGTCTTGGAAGGGGTAGACCTAGGCGGACGTTTCTAGATCAAATCAGGGACGTCTTGAAAAAAGGCCAGGTCAAGAGTACCCTAAACCGAAGAGCATGTATGAAGGGAATAATGAAAGTGGACGAAGCGAAACAAGTATGTAAGGATCGTAGCAAGTGGAAAGAAGTGGTCTCTGCCTACCCCTACGGGAAAGAGGCGTGATTATATGTATGTAATATTCGAATGCAAGGCCTAATCTGAACCAACTGACACGCGCATCGATAATATCTCTTACTCCCCGGCTAATGCAAAGGTAATAAACCCACATTAAATTTTCAAATAAAAAGTTCTTTAAAAGAAAAAGTAAACACGCAAACTTAGTGTGCTAATTGTTTTATTTAGTTATATTATTTAAAGTATTCTTACTTTCCATATAAATGTGTTAAAACATTGCTAAAATCCACCAACACGTGCTGTTCTTAACACTTTTTCTCTTTCTATTGTTAAACTACAGTTTTGCACTACAATCCAATATGGACCCACAGCTTGTAAATAATCTTGATGAATTGGAAAAATTATTCAGCTCTCGCATGCGTGAGTATGAAGATAAGCTTTTAAGAGCTACAGCCGTAACAACACCAGTGCATCCAGACATTTCCTCACTGTCTAAAGATTTTACCGATTTCAAATCCTTTGTTTGTCAATCGCTATCATTGATCAGGAAACAATTGGACTTAGTTACCCACAGTATTGATAAACATGAAACTGCAATGAGAATAAAAATTCTGCTGATCCATGGCTTTTCCGAAAGACAAAATGAAAACTTGCATGAGTCGGTATATAAGCTGTTTTCCGACCAAATGAAGGTGACTGATTTGAAAATCGAGGATATACAAGTATGCCATCGTCTAGGATCTTCTCAAGCCTCAACACGTCCCGTGCTTGTCAAGTTCGTAAATCTGGAGAGTCGTCGTCTTGTCTGGGATAACAAAACTTCACTAAAAGGTTCAGGTATCACAATATCTGAGTTTCTGACAAAGACAAGGCACATAGTTTTTATGACAGCTCGTAAACATTTCGGGATTAAGAACTGCTGGTCGGTCGAAGGCAAAATAGTTATTATTTTACCAAATAAATCACGTCAAAAGATTGAATCTATGGCAGAGCTAAAACCCCTTATTCTCCAATACCCTGACAAGTCTAGTACGGTCAGTGACCCTGGGCAGTCCAAAGACCCCATTTCTCCTAAGGAAGTTGCTTCAATATCAACTGCTAATGCTCCACGGAAGGCTCGTCGTCGCAACTGATCATTACCTTCTTTGTTTACTTTCAGCCAATAGGTATATCATAATAATTTTATTTTTTATTTTTATTAGCCGCATTGTAACTACATTGTAATACTGTTCTATAATTACTTTATATTATGGTAGTATAATTATATATAATGACTAATATTTTCCAGCTGGTATTTTGATAATAAGATAAGCATTTAGTGATAGTTGATAGTTGTCGATTTTAACATTGACATTGACGCTCGTGTGTTTTGAACATAGACTTAGGATATACTGGCCAAAGAGTATAGTAACTGCCCTGGATACTGGCATAAGTGTATTCTGAGTCTATGGTTTTGATACACGGCCGTTTGATCACTGTTTTACTTAATCTGTGCCACTGCCGAGTTAAAAACTTGGGAACATTCTACTATGCACTTATATGCAATGTTACCTTATAGTGTTTCTCAATATTTCTACTGATCGCTTATGGAAGTTTGAATTCATAATGATAGTTAATGTACCTATTATAACATTTTAAACTTACCATCGTAGTCATTAATAATTATATGTATTAATATTCTGCTTCCTTTTTGTTGAATCTTGTGTATAAATACTACCCTCAAGATATAAACTATTTTAGTATTTCCCATAACAGTTCGGTGATTGGTGATTTTAGATTTTTTTTTCAGTTTCTTTTGTTTTGTTTGTATTAAATTATACTTAGGTTCCTGTTTTAGAAATAAGTTTTTAAATATATATACGAGTATATATACATACATTTAGTATTGTATTATTGTTATACTATTATACATTATTATATTATATTAATTTATTCGCTACATGGATGATCTCGATGTTTTTGAAGATAGTTTCTTCTCATGTTCTTCACCCTCAAGTAGTTTTACAAGTGCGGATAGTGAGTTACCTTTAACCATCTATGACCAGTTTTCAACTCTGCGCTCTGAATTTCCTAACAATTTTAATGTTGCACACATTAACATCCAGAGTATTCCTCGCCATTATCCCGATCTTCTAGCATCTATAAAAAGTACACATCTTGATGCTTTACTAATTTCTGAGTCATTTCTCAAACCATCACTCCCTTCTACACAGTTTGCCTTACCTGGTTTTGTACTAATCCGTAATGATAGGATAGGTAAAGGTTGCGGTGGGATAGCAATATACCTCCGCTCTGATATATTTTATAAAATTATTTGTGCCTCTCCCTCTATTTACTCTCAAACTGCTGAATACCTATTTATCGAAATAACTCTCAATCATGCAAAAATGCTACTGGCGGTCTTTTATAGTCCTAACATGCATATAGATTATTTCGAAACGCTTGATAAAATCCTTTCTGATATTAGTCCTGTTTACGATCATATTATTCTTATGGGAGATTTCAATACCTGCCTTATTAAAAATGATTCCCGCTCCAAAAAACTTCAGACTTTGGTATCTTCCTTTAACCTTCACACTCTTCCCCTTCATGCAACTCATCACTTCCCTAACTGTAACCCTTCTTTGCTTGATATTATGATCGTTTCTTCTCTGGATAGAGTAATGTCTCATGGGCAAATAACGGCATCTTTTTCATATCATGATTTAATTTACCTCTCTTATCGTCTGCGTCCACCCAAACAGAAATCGCAATACGTGTTCCTCCGTAATTATAAAGGTATAGATCTAGAGGTATTGCAGCGTGATGTAAGTAATATTGATTGGACCCCTATTGTTGACAATACTAATATAAATGATAAAGTTTGTAATTTTAATGACTTAATTTTGAACATATACAATAAACATGCCCCACTCAAACGCGTAAAGATAAAGCGTAACCCTGCACCATGGATTACACGTGGTATAAGGGAGCTAATGGGTCAGAGGGACAAAGCTAAGCGAAGGTATAAACGTCTCCCATCTGAAAATAACTTAAATCGTTTTAAAGTTTTACGAAACCGCTGCAGTCGTCTGTGTCGGGATGCTAAAAGGCGCTACTTTTATGACTCTCTCAATAATAGAAATTCTACTGAGATGTGGAAATTCCTTCGTTCTGTTGGTGTCGGCAGGTCTTCGATATTAGAATGCAAGGACGTTAAAGTAAATGATCTAAATAAACATTTTGCTACTCCTCCTATGACTTTAGATCCCTACATAAAATCAAACACATTACTCACATTGTCGCGTAACCTTAAACCACACGTTTTCCCTTTTCAACTTTCCCTTGTGACGGAGGAAGATGCCAAAAAATCCATACTAGCCATCTCTTCAACTGCTGTTGGTAACGACGGCCTATGCTCGAAGATGATTATGCCAGTTCTACCTCTACTTCTTCCAATTCTTACCCACATATTTAATTTCTCCTTATCATCCTCATCTTTTCCTTCAGTCTGGAAACTAGCATATATATTTCCTTTACCTAAGGTTTCTAATCCTTCTTCTCTTTCTCACTTTCGTCCCATATCTATTTTACCCTTTCTTTCTAAAGTTCTGGAACACATTATCCATAAGCAACTTTCTTTCTTCTTATCGTCTAACTCTTTGCTTTCTACATATCAGTCGGGCTTTCGTCCTGGTCACAGCACAGTCACTGCTTTACTTAAAGTAACCGATGATATCCGTTGGGCCATGGATAACAAATCTCTTACACTTCTAGTTTTGCTTGACTTTAGCAGTGCTTTTACCTCAGTAGACTTCGATATTCTTCTTGGGATCTTGGAATCTATAAACATTTCTCCATCTGCTATAACGTGGTTTGATTCGTATCTTCGTGGTCGCTCGCACTGTGTCCGTTTTAATGACACTCTTTCCGATTGGTCTGGTATCCCTATGGGCGTTCCACAGGGTGGCGTTCTTTCTCCTCTTTTATTTTCTATATTTATTAACTCTATTACGACAGTTATTACATCTAATTTCCATCTTTACGCGGATGACTTACAGCTGTATCGTCATTTTCCGGTGTGTGATACAAATAATGCAATTGAAGCCATGAATGCCGATCTGAACCGTGTCTGTAAATGGTCTGCATCCTTTGGACTATTAGTTAATCCCACGAAATCGCAGGCCATCATTATAGCCAGCAAGCATTTGCGCAATAAATTAGATTTTACTTCATTACCTCACGTTTGCTTTAACGGCGTTCCTATAGCCTTTGCCGATACTGTGAAAAACTTAGGCGTCATATTTGATCACCATTTATCATGGTCCGCGCACATTGCTGATGTTAGTCGTAAGATCTACTTTACCTTGCATTCATTTAAATGTCTTCAAAATGTCTTACCCTTAAGAGCTAAAATATCACTCGTGCTCACTCTTATCCTACCACTGCTTGATTATGCTGACGCCTGTTATTTGGATGTTACAGAGGAGCTCCTTAACAAACTGGAGCGCTTGCAAAACCAGTGTATTCGTTTTATATTTGGGCTCAAAAAATTTGACCGAATATCTCAGTTCCGCAAGCAACTCAAGTGGCTCCCAATTCGACTTCGTAGGAACACTCGATTGTTATGTCTCCTCTATAACATCCTTCATAATCCATCTTCTCCCTCATATCTCAGAAGCCGATTTTCCTTCACCCATTCCCCGGATAAACCATGTAGATCCCTTGTTAAAACTCTTCTTAACTTTCCCGCCCATAATTCAGGTTTTTACTCTCACTCCTTTTCTGTCCACGCGGTAAGGCTGTGGAACTCACTATCGCCTAATATAAGAAATTCCGAAACATTATTAGTATTTAAAAAACGTGTTAGAGATAATTTCTTTGCTTCCTGTTAATTAATATATATTATTTTATTATTATTAGGTTATATATATATATTATATAGCTATTGTATGTATTATTTTTATATTTGGTATTATTTTATTTTATTTATAGTATCATTTAATATAATTTACGAATGTTTTTTTTTGTATATTATTTAAAGTAGTATTAGTATAGTACGCGCTAAGTTTGCCTTTTTAAATATATTTTCCTTTGTGGGTCTACTGGAAGATATTTCAGCAAACTATGGAATAAGTAGAACCTTTGTACAAACTCACTATATGTCTGTTTCTGTATCTTGTTGTGTGTACATAAATAAATAAAAAAAAAAATTATTTACATTGTTTGAAACAACTGTTAAATCGTTTGTGATATCAAATTAGTGTTATAATAAATTGTATAAGAAATCTAAAATGTTGTGCCCAGATGCCGCAACTAGAAGCATTAGAAGCAAGGGCACTGGCGATGCATCGACGTCGTTGTGAGTTTCTCGTGGAGCGGCGCCGGGCTGATGTCCGCGATCAAGCACAAGATGTATTGGCTCTCTCCGGTAAGTAGGAAATTATTGTTACGTGCTTGGGGTTCGAGACAATTAAAAACAGCCGAGTTAATTACCAAAATTGATACTTTAATTGCAGAACACTAATTACAACTTAAAACCACACTAATAACAAAACAGTTGTACTTACTGATCACTTTAGCTCGCAGTTGTATCGCTTCGAAGTATTCGCTTCTATCGCCAACTCAACACTGACCGGTCGCGATCTATACCGGCCTTATATAGGGCCTCAGATAATTTCCAGAACATTCTACTGTAGAAACATCTAGAATGTTCGAGTACATACCGGTCCCAATTGACTAGGTGTCGATAGTTCTAGAAGGTTCTTCCATGGAAAATACTAGAAGGATCTCGGTTCTGCTACTCGATACTAGAGGGCGCTTGTGGTAAGTAGTGTTGCCATGTACTTGGCATTAATGGTGGCGCTCAACACTGCCCCCTCCTAAGACATGCTCGTCCCGAGCATTATCGGACCCATAATTATGCGCCAGTCGATCCACATGGACGATCTTAGGAGTACCTCTAGCACATTTTTGTATTCGGTAGGCTACGTCATTGATCCTTGTCACAATCCGGCACGGTCCGTCCCATTTAGCTTGAAACCTTTTGCTGCGAATTGGATTGTGCAACCATACTAGACAACCTTCGTCGAACCCTTTGTTGTTAATTTTGCGGTCATACCGGGTTTCCATCTTTTCAGACATTTGCTGGCCCGATTGTCTGACGTGCTCATAAATGACATTCATTTTATCCGCAAGTCATTTGCATAATCGATTATACTGCGTGGGGCATCAGGTGGTATTCCAGTGATCAGCTCGGCAGGCAGCTGTAATTCTCTTTCAAAGTTTGCAAAAGCTTTGATTTGGATTGTATGTGCTTGTCCCAGTCTCGCCGATTTTCCACAACTTTTGCTAGGTACCTCTTCAATGTCTGATAAAATATTTCCACCATTCCATCAGATTGTGGGTGGTAGGAAGTTGTTCTTGTTTTATGAGTATCCATAACTCGGCAAATATCCTGGAATATTTGAGACTCAAAATTTCTTCCTTGATCGCTGTGAATCTCTAAAGGTACTCCAAAACGACAGAAGACTTCATGAACTAGTTTATCTGCAACTGCTTGAAGCTTCTTGATTTGGAATGACGAAGACTTCAGGCCACTTGGTGAAGTAATCCATCACAACCATGAAATACTTGTTACCACTTTCCGGAAAATGCCCCGCAACGTAAGGGCTATCCTCTCCCATGGTGCACCAACATTGTACAATTTCAATGCACATCTACTACGAGTATGGGGTCTCTGTACAGCCGCACAACTTGTATATTTGTTACACCAGTCCTCGACATCGTCACGACAGTGGACCTAGTAAAACCGTTCTCGAATCTTCAGTAGAGTTCGTTTAACTCCCAAATGGCGGTACTTTAGCTTTAGGGACAACCATTTGCAAATGACAACTGTCTCCCCGACCATTTTCCCATTTTGCGGCACAGGACTCCATCCTGAATCAGCAAGCTGTCCCATTGGGCCCAATAGCTTTTCGTGATTGTACTCATCGCTGAGACCTCGCTCCGCTTGGGCTTAGGAGCATTGGCCTTCGTCCATTCCAGAATCAACAGAATACAACTTAAAACCACACTAATAACAAAACACAATTGTGTACTACTGATCACATTAGTTCGTAGTTGTATCGCTTCGAAGTATTCGATTGTATCGCCAACTCAACACTGACCGGGTCGCGGTCTATACCGGCCTTATATAGGGCCTCAGATGGTTCCAGAATCTTGTACGGTAGAAACATTTAGAATGTTCGAGTACATACCGGTTCCGACTGACTAGTTGTCTATTGTTCTGGAAAGTTCTCCCATGGAAAATTCTAGAAGGATCCTGACTCTTAGTTCTGCTCCTCGATACTAAAGGGCGCTAGTGGTAACTAGTGTTGCCATGTACTAGGCATTAATAGTGGCGCTCAACATTATTATTTTTATTTTAAGGAAAAATCGATGTTTTACGTTCAACGTATTCAGTAATTAAAATTAGGCGTGTGATGATGTAAGATAATATCTACAGGATATTTAAAAAAATTACAACTTTAGCAACAGTAACGGAAGCAATGTTAAAGATTCCGCGAATGCAACTTTAGACACGGCGGTCGTTAGTTCGCCTGTCTAGTGTGACGATTAAAGGAAGTAAATACTACAATGTGCGAGGCCCATGTTGATTCTTCATTAATTCGCAAAAGATTACTGATGGGCTTGGTTTTTTTTTTGGAGAGCATTGGTATTTTACTTTGGAGGATGATTGGTATTAGAGATGGTTATACCGTCATTTATCGGAAGCATTAAATTTTTCTGAAATTATCTCGAGTCGCGTCTTCCGCCACTTGGACACTTAACCCACCCCCGTCCCATGAGCTACTGTCTTAGTATTGTGTCTGGAATTCGGACAGTTATTTTTTTCTTATAAAAGCGATGTATAGTTGCTGGCGTCTAACTTGGCAAAATTCTTTAGATGCGCAGAAGTCGTTTTTAAAACTCTTGGGTTATCAAGTGGGGCGCGGGGAACCAAGTAACATCGTTCCGAGCGCGCGATTTAGTGGCATGTCGACCCTTGCCTCCCGCAACATGTCCCCGTCCCGTTCGCTCCCGAGTACACTGACGTGCACTAAATGAGGGCATCCACGACTTTTTCTGCCACCAGGGCCGCGTCAATTTCGAGTGAGGTAAAATATTTGACAGATTTCATAGCGGGGACGATAATTTCTTAGGAAAATGTAATTTTTAAGGTTTCTTTCTGTATTATTAGTTATATTTTATATTAATTACATTAGAATTGAATAAACGAAACTATAAATATAACTAAAAGACGACTTTTAAAAAAAAAGAGTTATAATGTGCAAAAAATTAAAAATCAAACCACTGACGCATTGTGTTATATATTAATATAATACTCTAGACAATGATAAACTATTATTTAAAACTAATTTCTCAATTAAATGACACTGTGTAACAAAAAACTTTACCTCAGTCGCTAGTAGCGACATCTGGTGAATGGAAGATTATTAGCCCTCATTGTATCGCTTGTTTTTATTGAGTTTTTCTTACTATCATTTTTGTTGAGTTTTTTGTTACTAGTTATTGTTATAAACTGTTATTGTTTTGTTTGAATATTTAACTTTAACTGTAATGCCACGAACAAGTACAATTTTACGTAGAGATGCCAGAAAAATGGTTTAAGATGTCTACTGTTATATGGAAAAGTGAGCCAAAACTGAGAAATATACAGTAACACGGACTGCGGAAGCTATCAAAACCTCAGAAAGGACAGTTAGACGTATAGTCAAAGAAGGTTATCATCATCATCAAGGATCAGTTTGCAATAAGAACCTGTGTACATAATTATCACATTACAAATAAAGAGCTACCCACAGTAGAAATGCTTCGAAGAAAGTTAAAAGAAGATATTTATTTTTTATGGCTCTGAGCGCTGTCTGTGGTATTTTAAATAACTTGGGCTTCCTGTGTGAAAAAAAACAGAAAATAATAGAAAATTAGCTTTGAAGTATCCCACAATAAACATGAAAAGCACGGTTTTGTTTCCCCACACTACTTGCTAGTTGTAAACTATGTTGCAACTTGTAAGGCACACGATTACACCCGGTATCATATGGCACGATTCTGATGCGGGACACGTGCGCTCGCTCTCGGAGCGGGAACAAGCAACATGCCTCCCTCCCTCGTCACGTAAAATGTTACGGGTCACTGCAAAGTTGCATCGTCACGTAGATTGAGTGTTTCGCGTCATGTTGCGAGACAAAATGTCCCAGTGTATTTGGGGTTTTATACAATAAAAAAAAAATTGATTAATATAGAAACGTTTAATTATTTGGCCAGCGCGTCCGGGAGCCGCCAAGCCCGTGGAGAGTGAGGAGAAAACGCGGCGGGCGGCGGAGCGCGAGGGGCGGCGGCGCGCGCGCCGGCTGCGGCGCGAGGCGGGGGCCGCCGCCGCCGGCGCGCCGCCCGCGCACCGCGACGGCGACTCCAGCGACGACTCGCTGCCGCCCGCCGAGCGCCAGCACTTCGCGCACGAGGCCGGTACGTACGCACGCACGCACACCGGCTGCGGCGCGAGGCGGGGGCCGCCGCCGCCGGCGCGCCGCCCGCGCACCGCGACGGCGACTCCAGCGACGACTCGCTGCCGCCCGCCGAGCGCCAGCACTTCGCGCACGAGGCCGGTACGTACGCACGCACGCACACCGGCTGCGGCGCGAGGCGGGGGCCGCCGCCGCCGGCGCGCCGCCCGCGCACCGCGACGGCGACTCCAGCGACGACTCGCTGCCGCCCGCCGAGCGCCAGCACTTCGCGCACGAGGCCGGTACGTACGCACGCACGCACACCGGCTGCGGCGCGAGGCGGGGGCCGCCGCCGCCGGCGCGCCGCCCGCGCACCGCGACGGCGACTCCAGCGACGACTCGCTGCCGCCCGCCGAGCGCCAGCACTTCGCGCACGAGGCCGGTACGTACGCACGCACGCACA
This sequence comes from Parnassius glacialis, assembly GCA_033319125.1. Lineage (NCBI taxonomy): Eukaryota > Metazoa > Arthropoda > Insecta > Lepidoptera > Papilionidae > Parnassius > Parnassius glacialis. Next base: position 51,027,718 of record JAVANC010000001.1, on the reverse strand, counting down.
CCGGCTGCGGCGCGAGGCGGGGGCCGCCGCCGCCGGCGCGCCGCCCGCGCACCGCGACGGCGACTCCAGCGACGACTCGCTGCCGCCCGCCGAGCGCCAGCACTTCGCGCACGAGGCCGGTACGTACGCACGCACGCACACCGGCTGCGGCGCGAGGCGGGGGCCGCCGCCGCCGGCGCGCCGCCCGCGCACCGCGACGGCGACTCCAGCGACGACTCGCTGCCGCCCGCCGAGCGCCAGCACTTCGCGCACGAGGCCGGTACGTACGCACGCACGCACACCGGCTGCGGCGCGAGGCGGGGGCCGCCGCCGCCGGCGCGCCGCCCGCGCACCGCGACGGCGACTCCAGCGACGACTCGCTGCCGCCCGCCGAGCGCCAGCACTTCGCGCACGAGGCCGGTACGTACGCACGCACGCACACCGGCTGCGGCGCGAGGCGGGGGCCGCCGCCGCCGGCGCGCCGCCCGCGCACCGCGACGGCGACTCCAGCGACGACTCGCTGCCGCCCGCCGAGCGCCAGCACTTCGCGCACGAGGCCGGTACGTACGCACGCACGCACACCGGCTGCGGCGCGAGGCGGGGGCCGCCGCCGCCGGCGCGCCGCCCGCGCACCGCGACGGCGACTCCAGCGACGACTCGCTGCCGCCCGCCGAGCGCCAGCACTTCGCGCACGAGGCCGGTACGTACGCACGCACGCACACCGGCTGCGGCGCGAGGCGGGGGCCGCCGCCGCCGGCGCGCCGCCCGCGCACCGCGACGGCGACTCCAGCGACGACTCGCTGCCGCCCGCCGAGCGCCAGCACTTCGCGCACGAGGCCGGTACGTACGCACGCACGCACACCGGCTGCGGCGCGAGGCGGGGGCCGCCGCCGCCGGCGTAAGTAAGTAGTTTGTTCAGAATCGTTTACTGAATCGATTTCTATCATTTTTAATATAGGTAATTTTTTTATCCAAAAATAATTGGAACTACGTAATTTATATTCACACTAAACCTGTATAGTTAATACAAACGGAAATGGACCGTAACTCAAGGCAATAAGACTTAAAAGTGCAGTTTTTTATTTGTATTAATACAAATTCCGTCATTTAATACAAAATAAAGAAAATTGAACCTTATTTTAAGTACAATAAAGTCTTTACAAATACAAAGTTTGGAGTACTTTATAAAGGTCGCGGCGGCCGGGCCATTGACCTCCCAGATCACCTGATTACGTACGTATTAAATATTAATACATATTAAATCATTAGTTTATTTTAGTGAGACAAATTAATTCTATGAGTGAACGATTTTAGAATAGTGCAAAATGACACTGAATTGCTTTCTAAATTATTTTCTTTCTTTTTCTTTTTTTAAAACGTAACCTCCACACTAGGATTTTCTCTTGTATTGTGGGGGCAGTGTACAAACATAAATTTCACAAGGACAAACATCCAGACCCAGAACAATTATTTGTAGGCCATACAAATATTGTTCCTTGCGGGATTCGAACCCGCGGTCCTTAGCGCTGCAACTCAATTGCTAAGCCACTGCGCCACGGGGCCGTGGTGGACATTTTGAAAATGTATTAAAATACAACGTAGCATGAGAGTTTAGGCTATCAGTAAGTTAAATATTTGATTCTTAAAATTATTGTAATCTTGATTCACATCTTTTAAACACACCGTCTTTGAATTATGTTTTCGTATTGCCTCTTAGTTTTAGCAGTTTGTTATTATTTACAATTACAATTCAAATGTTATGCAAATTCATAACATTTTGTAACGAATATTGCCTATTGATATTGTATCATAATCAATAAACAATATTGTTCAGAGGCGAAAGTTCAATAGTTGAAAAATGTGATTGAAAGATAAGATCAAATGTTTACTAGACTTAAATAAACAACTCGATGGTCGGAGTACGAACATCAGTTAGTGTTCATAGGTAGGTATTTCTTTAACATAAACAAATGTGTATTTGTATTGTCGGCTTTTTACGGCACTAATACCTACCTACAGTTGTGACAAGCGGCGGCGGGAATAGGTACCTACTGTGATAGAAAGACCCTCAAAATCTATACCTACGTGAGCGACTGCATGCGTTCGTGGATTTATACTGCGACCACAACATTGTTCCGGAATTAGTATAACTAATTTAATAAATAATCAATGCATAAACATGTTTAATTAAAAAGTCAGTGTATGTATAATGATTATAACATAATATACTAATTGGGGTATCTGAGGGTGTGCGTTAATTACGTTACATATTGTATATACGATAACATTCTTTAACAAATGTCACATGTTGCCACAATTCGTAAGTTGTTATATTACATACTCTATCACATCGGTGAAAATTGACTAATAATTTTATAACATTTTATCCATTTTATATAAAAGTATAAAAGGTTTGCATAAGTTGAATTGTGACGTTGTCCACACGATATAGTTCTTGGCTGGGTCTCCGTGTAATAAGTTATGTTGAATTAGACTAAGTGAGTGTGTGTATTGCAGAGGCGATCAGGCGGATGTCGGCGGGTCTGTTTGCGGATGCGCTGGCGGCGTGGCGGGGAGTGCGCGGCGTCTGCGCGCGAGCGGCTCACTGGCGGCGCCGCCAGCCCGCGCTCTACAGCGACGCGTACGTCGCGGACTGCCTGCCGCGCCTGCTGGCGCCCTACGTGCGACACGAGGTACGCACTACGTGTACAGTACAGTATAGTTCCTATAGTCATCTCTTACAACATACATGGAACGAAAACGGCATCAATCGCTGAATTCTCTCACACCATCACATATCTATTTAGTTTTTTTTTTTAAAGCAATTTGTTTTTGTTATTTAGTTAATCCTGTGGAATCCACTAGCTGACGAAGATAATGAAGATTATGAAAAGATGGACTGGTACAAGTGAGCATTATTTTTTTAACTCTATAAACGGCTACTTAAGCTAAGCTATATTATTTAATGAACGAAGTATGATCTTAATATAAAAAAGTTATAATAAAAAACTTTTCTAAGCATTACAGCACGGCTAGCATGGGCTGGGAAAAAAATATTCCCCGATTATATCCACTGACAAAAGATAAAATTATCTTGTCCTTATGTCAAAACACGGCAACGGGGAGAAGTATATCCCCGTTTGACATAACGAGTAGACATATATCCCCCGTCAGTAGCATGGGGCGAAATGAAAGAAACAATTATGCTTTTTTGACATTTGAAAGGGACAATTTTATCCTAGTTCATTAGACGTGGGCTTAAGTTTATATTCATACTGTTACGACCTTGGGGGTTCGAGGTCAATTAAAAACTGACGATTGAAATCGGCAGTTTTTAATTGACTCGAATTCATTACCAAAATTGACACTTTAATTACAGAACACTAATTACAACTTAAAACCACACTAATAATAAAACACAATTGTACTACTGATCACTTTAGTTCGCAGTTTTATCGCTTCGAAGTATTCGCTTGTATCGCCAATTCAATACTCACCCGGTCGCGGTCTATACCGACCTTATATAGGGCCTCAGGTAGTTTCCAGAACCTTCTACTATAGAAACTTCTAGAATGTTCAAGTACTTATCGGTCCCGATTGACTAGGTGTCGATAGTTCTAGAAAGTTCTTCCATGGAAATGTCTAGAATGTTCTTGACTCTCCTAGCTCTGCTACTCGATACTAGAAGACGTTAGTAGTAACTAGTGTCGCCATGTACCATGTATTAATCGTGGCGCGCAACAATACAAAAATCTAAGTCTTAAGTCTATCTCCCATTTTATTTACTGTGGTTATTATATCTACCGGTGTGCCCATGTTCGAAGGGTGGATAAAACTAAGCGAGGAAATAAACATATTCTTCTTTCCCCGAGGATAAAATTCCTCTATCCATGTTATTCTACAGCCTTTAAAATCATGTAACTTAAGATATTAGCCGTAATAAGCTTTTTTAATTTAATCTTAAATTTAAAAAAAAACAAAAGCATTATCGACGATGTGAAATTTTGTTTGTTTTTATGTCCAAAAATATTCAATAAAATACATCAAAATTTCATTATTACTACTTTTCAAAACAGATGCCTCATGATGTACGGGGTCCGATCGGAGAAACTTTCAAGCGATTCCGACGAGTCATCAGATGACGAAGATGCGGAAGTGCCGGTGTTGAGCGAAGACGCGCTCAGAGAAGATCCGGATTTGTTCCTCGTGCCGACTATTGTGAACAAGGTTGTGTTGCCCAAAGTCACAGGTATGTCAGCTAGATTTTATGCTAGTGCTCACAGCTGACCATTGGTGGCAGTGAGATGCAATTATATCATATTAAAGTCATAACACCAGTTATATATTATAAGGTATATCGTAGCATTACCCTTTTGAAAAACTACATTAGGAAGATAAATGGGGAGTTTATTTCGCCATTTCTAGTATATGTAGAGGAAATTCATTTTGAAACGGCAGTAAATTAAAGAACATGTTATAGTTTGATAAACGAAATATTAATTTCTTATGTCGAAAAATAATGATTAATCTTTATATTTCGACTTACGAACTTACAATTCCATTAGTGGTGGATTGAATTTTAATAAAATATAACTTAAAAAATAAATACAATGCGTAGGGTTTTATATTATACTTATTTATTAAAGGCTCGAAGGACCAAGTGGTCTATTAGTTCTCTATATACGTTCCCTAAACTAAATATTACTAATAAGTATAACATACATTTGTATTAACAACCTCTTCCTTTTTAGAAATGGGATAAAAATTTATGGATATAATATGAAATCACCACGAAACGTTATTGTTATGTGCCCGTTTGTTACGGCCAGGTTGAACAAAAAAAATGTTGATTCTTGAGAATTGATACTTCTTGAAATAATATCTTTGTTCATTTATTTGGATAAAATATGGGCATAAGTACACAAAATATTCAGTTAAATTCTTAATCGAAGTGATATTTAAAATATTTTATATTAATTGAAGTACAAAAATCTAATCGCTGGGAAACACTTTAATGTTTGAGTTCGAGTTAATCAGCTACATTTTACTTAAATCCTTTTATTTCTCGGTAAAAACTAAAAACCTTTCAAATAAAGTAACTTTTCGTCAATATAATTTCGCACACTTACGTCGTGGTAGACAAATATGCATACTGTAGAGACGTGAGCGCTAAATCCCTTTTAAACTTAGAAATCGTTGTATTAAATATGCGCGGTATTAATAAATTATATTATGTTTATTACTAGATCGACAATTCAGAATAAACACTGTGACACAGTTTGAACATCGCGGGTGCGCGTGTTCGGTTCGGTAGCTGGCATGATAAAAATGGCACGTAGTTGTATTTTCATTTACGACAGTTACGTTTTTTTTAGGCAAATATGAAATGAAGTTCCATACTTGATTTGAAACATGAAATTTATTTCAAATCATGTTAACAAAGCGTGCTCATAAATAATGACAGGGTTACGGAGAATTGAGCTTAACTTAGTGACATTGCGCTATTATTAAGTATTACTACTTAATACTACTATTAAGGCCACGGAGTTTGTTTAGTAGTAAGATAGAGGCGTTTGGGTATTAATGTAGTGTGTTGCGCATGCGCAGAGTTGGTGGAGCAGGCGTGGGATCCGATGAGCGTGCGCGCCTGCGTGCGGCTGCGGCGCCTGCTGGAGCGCGGCGCCTCGCTGCCGGGCGCGGCGGGGGGCGCGGCGGGGACGGGGGGAGGCGCGGCCGGGGGAGGGGGCGCGCTGCGTCGCCTGGCCGCCGCGGCGCGCGCCCGCCTCGTCGGCGCGCTCAACGCAGACGTCTTCCTGCCGGCGCTGCCTCCACAGTACGCAATAGTATATTTCATTACGAGTGCGGAAAGCCTGTCATTGCAAAGAGTTCCGACAAATGTCTACCCGAGCCGAGGCGCAGCCGAAGGTGAGGGTTGACAGTCGAAACAAGTTGCAATGACGGTTCCGCACGTGTAATGAACAACTATTTTCAATACAGTTGCGAAAAAATGAAATAATTTAATAAAGAACATTTTTGGAAAATGGCGCCAACCGTAAAAGAATATAAGCAGAGATATTTTTTGTTTTCTTCACCCATTCTGGGTAGGCAAAAGGAACTATGCCCATACAGCCAAGTCCTTCAGTAGAATTTTGATATGAAATGAAAATGAAATTTAATGAGATGAAATGAAATGAAACCTAACCTAACTCATTGAATCAAATCATTAAATCTCATATTGAAACAAATTAGTAGCTTCTTTTTAGAAATATTTGCATGAATCATAAAAACTTCTATGAATTTTTTTAATAAAAACTTCGTGGTTGTTTTTTTTTTTCTTTTTAATAGACATTATTTTGAGAGTTGGGAAGACTACTACTAGTTCGGAAAATTTAAAAAAAAAGCCCTGCAATACGCCCCTTTTTGAGCGACTGTATTAAATACTACATTTCTTTTCGGCTTTTACTTTTTGTTTAAAGTGTGTATGAAGTGAAAACTTCTCTAAAATGGTTATGATTTGAAACTTGATGAAAAGAAAAAACGACACTAAAAAGAGACAGATATATACATGTATAGGATAGCCTGCGGAAGAGTACGATAGGACAATGTTTCCTATTATCGCGGTCTCTTCTTTGTGCGGTGCTTCATAGCCACCCCAGCCCCACTTTTGTATACTTTTCTAAAGATTCAATTACTACCGTCTATGAACTGCACACATGTTTGTTTTTGTTTTTTTTTTACTCTGGAATGAACTAAAGAATTTCAAAATCTCAGTGTCGCCTAAATAGTTACATTGAAAATTCCTCCACTATTTTGCCACCATTAAGAGATATTTTTTCTAAATTTATATGGTACCATCCCTAAAATAATAAACAAATTGAATCTCAATTGGCAAAAATATCGCATGAATCGCCTGCTTTACTGAAGTTGTCTAAAACTATTAAAAAAATATTTTAAATACTAATTCAGTTGACTGTCATGTATCTTAATGTTCAGATATATCATTTTCATTCATATTTATAGTTTTGTATAGCGTTAGCGATGTAGAATGTGATGTTGACTCACTTCACTGACGAGCAAAGACTTCTATATATATTACAAGACCGTCAATTCAGAACAAAACCTGTGTCACTGCTATGGATCGCGTGGTCGCGGGCGCCCGCTGTTACAGTAAAAATGCCACGAAGTTGTATTTTCATTTATGATTTCATTTCATTTACATCTTCAAATCACGTTGACAAAGTAACCATATAATTAATGACAGCGTTTTCTTAGCCACATTAAACAAAATCAATGTTAGGTTTGCCGAAGAATATAGTCGCGGTTTATAAAACAAAGACTCAATCCGCTTAGCCGCTCACAGTCGACTAGAGGGCGTAACTTAGTGCGCAAAATATTAAGAGGCGTATTACAAAAAAAAAAAAAACGGGAAATTACAAGGTTTCTTCGTTGAAATTGTATGTTTATCGTTCGTTGCTTGAAATAACAATAACTAGGTAAAAATAGTTAGTTTTCTCTTCTCAAATAAACTCAAAGCGGATTTTAGATAACTTATTTATTTAATCAGTAATCATTCTCCCGATGCATGTTTAGACAAAAACGCTCGAAGACATGATTTGGGAGCTCTAATTTATAGATTCTATTGAATATCTACCATCAAAAAATATTTTTATTATGTTTTTTTTTTGATATTTATATTATTTATTATAGAATACATTTTCGTTATATGCCTTTCACGCTAGGAAAAAAATATACATAATTCAAAAAAACGACCGAAAAAGCTTCGATACAAGCCTCTATATTTCCGAAGTTCTACATCATTTCGACGTAAAATTTATACCAAAATAATCATCAACATTTGCTTAAACTATACTATTATTTTTACTTTTTAAATCGTTACTATTATATTTTAATTAATGCGTTCACTATCGCGCGAGCGCTTGTCGAGGTTGGACCTGCGTCAGTTGATTTCGGGCGCTGCATCGTTTCGATACTACCGTAGTATGCGTCGATTGCCTGCGTGCTAGAGCATCGTCAACTACAACTGCAACTTTTGACCGATCGGTTTAAAACTATTTTATATAGTTATAATTTAGATCACGTCTCTTCCATAAAACATGGTAGGGATAACGAGTATGTAGCATTGGCACAATTGAGCAAACAAGAAAATATTATTATAGAAAAATGTGGTCTATTCATTGGCCTAGACTAGATCATTGTTATTTGAGGGCTTCACGTAATGGTTTATACAGCGACGGTCTTATTGAAGTTAAATGTCCTATTTCAGCTTTTGGAATAGATTTTGACACGGCCTTTAGACAAAAAAAAAAGTTAAAGGTTATAAATTCAGTGATTGAATCACATTGAAGTGTAACATTAAATTAAAATAATGACTGGTTTTACCAAATCCAAGGCCAGCTTCATTTAGCAAATAAAAATGTCTGAATACTTGCCATAAAATGTATTGGCCCAGATTATGCAGTAAAAGTACTAAAAATTTACAAAGACGACCAATTTTAGATTTTCATTATGTTACCCAAGCTACAAGCTTTTTATGAAAAGTGTGTACTGCCTGAAATTATCAACTCGAAAAAAGTTCTGTCATTGCCGTGGCAGCAAATATTTTTCTAATAAAAAATATGGTAATTGACTGTAAGTACCGATCAAAAAAATATTAGTTACATTTGGCTGTTATATTTAGTAAAACAGGTTGCAACCGTTTATTTATTTATACCACTATTCTACCGGTAGTAGACATAATCGATTATTAACATTCGATTACAGCGTAACAATTAAAATATTTATGTGTACTTATTTTGACACTAAATTTCATAAATAATGAAAAATATATCAAAATGGTATATAATAATAAATAATAAATTATATTATGATAAATTAATAAGATAACATTAAAATGACACACCAAAAAATTTTCCCCTTATTTGCTTTGATGTCTATGTATCCCGTGAAATCCAGCCCTGTTCTAAAAAACGGGCGCGTGGAATTCGTCCTTGCTTCGGGTAATTCTCCCATTAGCTGTTCATTCATTTCTGGATTATGGTGTTTGCATATAACACAACGGCGTAAACGATTTCTCACAACTTTATTTCCACCTAAAATCCAATATTGCGGTCTAAGCCAAGCTTGCGTGAGGCGGGCTCCTCCGTGAAAAGTTGATTTGTGTGCAAGATCGATAAGTATATTAGTAAGGTTCCCACTGTGTAGGATAATGTATGGATGTTTCATATCTTAAGGGATGTTGCTATTTTTGAGTCTACCTCCAACTCGCATTAAGCCGTTTTGGTCCAAATACCAATTTAGGCAGAGAAGCTTGCTCGTAGAATCCACCTTGCTTTGCTTGGATAAATCATTAATTTCCTGCAAAAATTCCGATTTTTGAACGCTCAATATAATTTTTTCAGTAGCGTTACGCAACTCCGCTGTTGTTAAGTATGGTAAATTTACGCTGTTTTTTGAGATCGCTCGCGATATCCATGCAAGTACAAGTGTTGCTCGCGTGAAACTACTTTGTTTGTGAATTATTGCGCTAATAATATCAATTTTGTCGTGATTTTTGTTTGTTTGTACGATGTTACATAATTTCACCTTGCATTCTAAATCGGTTTGATAAGTTCTTCGATTTTCGTGAAGGTCAGCTGATGATGATAGCCATAAAGGTCCTTTCCACCATAAGGTATGCCGCTGTAGCTGTTCCACTTTCATACCACGGCTGGCACATTTAGTCGGGTTTCCTGTGCTTTTTACATAACGCCAGCATTCTGGGGGCATAACGTCTGCTATCTTCTTGACTCTGTTGGCTACAAATGGCTTCCAGCGGTTATGGTCTCCCTGAATCCAACCGAGAGCTGCTGTGGAATCGCTCCACCCGTGGACTTTTAGATCAAGTGCTTTTAGGCTTAGTTTTATTTTAGTCATTAGTTTTGAAAGTAGAAGTGCACTGCTTAATTCCAACCTTGGTAGCGATGTTTGATTTTCGGTCGAACTCTTGCTCGATGGCACGAGTTTCGTTTTCGCTGCTAATATTCCTTACTTTTGCCCAAGCCAACTCAATAGGGTTGAGGTCGCACATAGTCGCACGGTGGTAGTGGTAGTCTTCGCACATGTACGGTGGTAGTCTTACTGCGATATGGCCTTGACTTCTGATGAATTCATCGATTTTAAAAGATTTTTCCGTAGGTTTATGTAACTGAACCAAGTCAAAGAGCTGATCTTTTCTCATAGTAAGTGAAGCTTCGATATTGTTCTTGGTTAACCGTTCCAACATTACTGATTTGGTGCTGGACTTTGTTGGGACTTTATTTTGTTGTACACCATGATACGGTGCGTTGTCCATCACAACAACGCTGGTTTGTGGTAGATTGGGGATTAACATATCAGTGGCCCACTTCTCAAAATTAACACTGTTCATCTGTCCGTGATAATCACCTGACGTAGTACCAGCCTTAAAAAGTAACTGCACCATTTAAAAACCCTCCTCTCGATCCTGCGTAGACAAGAATGAGCCTGTTCGTGGAGCTTGTATCCGTCAACACGGCGTCGATCATTTCATTTCTCCAGCCTTAGTCTCCAGCCTTAGTCTCCAGCATTTTTTAAATGTGAGGTTGTTGTCTACCCATGTTTCATCGAGAAAAAAAATATTTCGATCTTCTTGCCTATATTGACGAATTTTCCGCAAATAAATTGACCGTGCATATGCAACAGCTGGCCTCTCCACCAAAATTCTACGTTTATTATGACATTTAAGCCATCTATGTCTTTTAACAATTTTCTTAAACTCGTCACTCCCCATGGAAACTCGATTTTTTCTCGAATAGCTGCGAGGAGTTTAATGCAGGTCGGAACAATTTTTTTAGTTAAATAAAATTCTTCAATAATTCTGTGTATAACATCTCGATCAAAATCTTCAACGTTTAAATTTTTTTTCTTGTTACACTGTCTTTTCTTTTTAGAAGGCGAACAAAGAGGCCCTTTTTTGGCTTCATTTTGAATTGCAGACAATGTTCACTTCGAAAGTCCAGTGTAACGGCTTGCGCGATCGTAAGCATTATTTAATGTGAATGTTAAATTGTTGTTCTGCCTTTCTTTAATTCACATGTCTAGAACATTTTTTGTCATTTCCCGTGCTTGGCGATGAATAAAAACTCGTTTTTTTGTAACAGAACTTGATGTACACGGATCAGACATCATTAAAAACAAAAATAACACGCGGCTGCAACTTTATATTAACACGATAACACAGTAAGCGTATGATAGTTGTCAAGGACAGCACAGCACTACACTGCAGGCGCGCGAGACGCGGCGTGCGGACGGCGGGGGATGATGCTCCCATTCTTCACCTCAGGCCCCGACGGCATTCAACTCGCGCACTATCTATTGCTTTGACACTTATGGCATTTTTTCTTTGAAAAACATTAATTACCGTTATGATTATAAAGGCAGTTTTCGCATAAAGATAGCTTTCATATTATTTGTCGCTTGAAATCAGGTCGATATGTTGAAAATTTTTCACAATACGGAAAGGCGTGATCTTTATTGCAGACAGGGCATTTTTGCTTCGGTGCGGACGCTAACTTACTTTTATTATTAAAATTATTTGATTTAAATGACGGATTTTGATTGTTCGTGAATACTTTAAAAACGAATGGTTTTTTGAAATTATATGGCTGAGGTGATTGTTGTTGTTCTTGATTTGACTTTTGGTGGTCTTGTTTGCGTTTTGACGACTCTAGGGCTGTGAATTTCACCTCCAGAAATTGTAATAAATCTTTTACAGTCGGCAAATCTCTTGGGTATTTCAATGACTCGATGTAGTCGTTATGGGTGTCTGCGTCTAATTTCTGAGTAATTAAGTAAACAATCATGGGGTCCCAGTTCTTTATGTTGACTCCCAGATTTTTGATGGCATTTAGGCATTCGTTGGTGGTATCATGAATCTTCTTAATCGCTAATGCTGACTGCTCCTGTATAGTAGGTTGGTTCATTAAGACACTCATGTGAGAATTAAAAATAAGCTTCGTGTTATTATACCGGTGATTTAAAAGATCCCAACATACTTGATAGTTATCTGTGCTTATCTGTAAATGTTGCACTATTTTCCCTGCTTCTCCTTTTAATTAACTTTTCAGAAATTGAATTTTCTGACTGTTCGATAAGGCTCTGTTGCTATGTATAGTTTCGACGAACAAGTCCTTAAACGACAACCACTGGTGGTAGCTCCTACTGAACGTGGATATGTCCATTTTTGGGGTTGTTTTCTCCCGGTAAAGATCAGACCACATTTTGCTGTTGATGACTTTCTTCATGTTGTTGAACTTCTGCTCATAGCTGCTGAACATTTCTTCATACTCTTCATTGTCTTCGTATCATATATATATATATTTTTTTAACAGGACACTTGTTTTCCAGAAATTTATTTACAACTAGAGTTTGTGAGCGATCACAATGAGTGCTATTATTTGTTACTTATTAGACTATTTTTCCACAACATGTTTTAAAAACCTATAATGTAAAAACGGTATCATGTACAAGTTAAAAAAAGTTGTCAACTCCTAAAAATTTAAAATTTTTAAAATATCCAGAAACGAAGCCGCAGGCATGAACTACTCGCAAAATAATGATTGTTTTGTTGTGGATACATTTTCCAAAAACGCAATTAGAGCGAGTTATAACGATTTTTAAAAAGACACGACTCGTGTGTCATACGCCACATACAAAAGTAATCGATGGCACGCCTGGCGTACCATCCGCACTGAACCGGTTAAGGAGGTAGAGCCTATGTTGTAGTATAGACAGAAATGTTTGAGGGATCGTGTGTTAAGCGGCGTGTGTCGGTGTGCGGGCAGGGTGGTGGAGGGCGCGGGCGGCGTGTTCTGGCGGCGCTGCCTGGGCGCCGGCGTGCGCCTGCTGCGCGCCGCGCTGGCGCTCTGCGCGCCGCCGCCCACGCTCAACGCGGACGCGCTCGTGCTCTCGCTCATCGGTAACTCACTTTTTATTATCATATGCCAGTGCTTCTTTATTATACAAACACTATAAGGCCAAAGCTAATTAATTTTAATTATTTTATATCTACCACTACTTCACTATTATCCGAAAAGTATTGAACTAACGTTCATTGATTAGTTGAGTTGATTTTGTGCGTTGGTTTAGAAGTATATGTCAGTGTAAATGTGTCCAACAGAGACGCTATGCTGCGCGGCTGGTGCGGCGCCCGGGCCGCAGATGGCGGCGGCTGCAGCTGCCCTGGCGGACACGCTGCCCCGCGCCGGCGCGCTGCGGGCCGCAGCGCTGCAGCGTGTGGCGCGCCTGGCACAGCTGGCGCTCAGCCGGCTGCACAGCGACAACCCGCTACACCTGTACGTATTGTTGTGTGTCGTGTGTCGTTTACTTCTATTAAAGTAGATTATAATATGTAAAAATTTTACATGATGTTTAATAAGGACCTAACTATTTCAAGATGCAGAAAAAAATGTGTTTCAAATATGTTTATTGGCGCAAACAAAAATATTATTTTTAAATAATGTCGCTGAGGTAACGACCGTTGCACTGACAACATTCCTGTCATAGGATCTCAGATGTAGGTTTCTAAAAATTTTCTGAGATGATGTCTGAAAAAATCAACGTATTTTTGAAGCTAAAACTTCTTTCAAATCGTTGTGATTTGAAACTCGATGAAACTAGAGTAACACTTAAAACAAAAAGAGACAAACATATTAGATATGAGCGCCGCGCCGGCACGCCGCCGTCGCCGTGAGATCAAGTCGGCGCGTCGCCGCCGCGTGAACAACGCGGTGCGCCGTCGCGACGAGTCGCAACTTCCTTTCGCACTCACACGCGCGTTCCGATCGCATTAGTTCGCCTTGTCGCCTTGCCACGCGAGTCGTTTATTTCACCGAGTGAAAGCAACTTTGAGTACTGCACGTATGGGCCCGCTCAAGCCGGGCGTGAAGTGAAAGATCTGCTTCTGCGTTTCGTCTTGTGAGTGCAGGAGTTCAAATTCCGTTCAAGGCAATAACTGCTCGGGGCAAGCGGAGCAACAAGGCCAAGGCGACCCCTACCACGTGACTTTCTGCAACATCAGGGGACTTCACTCGAACGAAAATAGCGGCCACTACCATCTCAAGACGGCGAAGCCGGCCTTGTTCTTCCTGACAGAGACACAGGTGTCCTCCCCGGCTGACACTTCGTATTTCTCCTACCCGCGTTACAAATTGGAACACTTTGTGCCTCGAGCTGGAGTTTGCGTATACATCAGAGAGGACATATGTTCTCGACGCCTTGGCAGTCTTGAAGGTTCGGACCTGTCCATCCTTTGGCTACGCTTAGACGGCGACGGCCATCCGCGCATCTACAGGTGCCTCTATAGATATATATATATATCATTATCCCATAGCGGTAATGCCGAAACAGACCGATTCATCGACCACGTTCAAATGGCTACAGATTCCTTGCTTCAGCAGATCCCATCCGCAGTAATCGTGATCCTGTGCAATTGTAACGCCCACCACGCCGAATGGCTCGGTTCACGTTTAACCGATCATGCGGGGAGATCTGTTCATGATTTTGCCTTGGCATATGGTCTGACACAACTGGTAACTTCGCCTACGCGGATTCCAGATGTTGAAGATCATGCACCTTCCCTGTTGGACCTTCTACGATGACCTCTCATTCAGATAGATATCAGGTCTCCGTCCACTCCCCTCTTGGCTCCTCAGACCATTGTCTAGTCCGGAGTGTGATGCCACTCACACTAACATCCCAATTGCATTCTGCAGGCTGGATAAAAAGGCAACCGCTCAGACTCGTCCAACTGCAGGCCTGTCGCCATCACCTCCTTGTTCTCCAAAATAATGGAATCCATTATAATCTGCCAGCTCATTCGGTATCTTGAGGATCACCAGTTGATTAGTGACCGCCAATACGGTTTTCGTCGGGGTCAAAATTTACAAAATTATTAAATTCATAATATAAACCAAATTAAATAAAATTGTCATAATATACTAATACATTTGTAACAATCCATGATTTCATAACTTCTGGTCATTTAACGTCTAGTTTACGTACCACATTGAGAATCAATCAACTTTTGATCGATAAAAAGACTTTACCTATAGAATAAAGTAGATGGCGCTATTACAAAGCAATGTTACTCGAAAAAAAATATTCTTTTGATTTAATACACTAAAATTTTGTCTAAAAATAAGGATTGTACATTTATTTGCTATAAAGTTAAACTTGTTTCTCATATTTTATGGCGCACTTGTGGTTAAAAATGATCATAATACAATACATAACATAAACACTCACGCCTGTCACCCAGAGGGGTAGGCAGAGACTATGGACTTCCATTTGGCACGATCCTGACAGACCTCTCTCGCTTCCTCCACATCCATATACCTACGCATACACGCTCGTCGGTTAAAGGTACTCTTGATTTGGCCCATTTTCAATATATCGCCAATTTGGTCGATAAACTTTCGCCTAGGGCGACCCTTCCCGACTCTGCCGTTCACATCTGCAACATAAATTTTCTTTGTCACTCTTTAATAATACATACATAATACAATAATACATAATTTAATAATACAATAATTTGCTTCAAACCTATTTTTTCGAAAATAGTGGAACGATTCTGGAAAGTGTATTTTAATTATTATATTTATATCTCAAAAATCCGAACTTTTATCAAAATCAAATTAATTAAGATCCACGTGAGAAACATTGTCTTACTTAGTTTGTTAATTAATTATAATATCTTTAATATAATGAATTATCGCACAGTAACGCCTGATTTTATTATAATTATTATAAAATGTTGTTCTTAGGAAAGCGCTGGAGCAAGCGCGTGGGGTCCTTGCGGAGGCGCGAGCGGTTGAATGACGTCTGCCCAATTCAAGAAAAGTACGGTGTTAATATATTCTGGAGTGTACGCGGTGTTTGGAATGTCATTAATAAATCAAATCTGTTCTATAATTCTTCACAGTTATGAATATTTTTGACTCCTTATTTAACCGCTCCAAAAGACGCCAACATTGAAAGTATTTATTTGTAATAGAGTTGTTAATGAATGGGATAATCATTAGGAAAACTTGAACTGATTACATTGAATAGTGTCGTAGTGTCTAAAAATCTTGGTCAATGTCCATTTCCAGATGTGTAATAGTATTTTAAAAAATATTATAAATACATACAAATGTTTGATAATTTGATTCCAAGACATTGTGATGTAATTTACTCTGCTATTCTCCTACACTTTCTTTTAAAAAAAGGTTTCTTTCGTTTTGACAGCTCGTAAAAAGTATTTCATTTCATTTGAGAGTTTACTGTAATAAAAATTTCGATATCAATTGGTAGGAAAGTGTACTTTAAGTATGGTCATGTTAAAACGATTAACAAATGTACCAATATTTTTATATACATCTCAAATTTATGTTTGCAAATTTAAATAAATGTTGCCTAGCATTAAGAGATAATAAAAAGAACTTAATATTCATATGATAACAACTTTACATTAATTTATTAATTCTGACAGAAATGACTTATGTAATAAATAAGGATAAACATTGATTCCTAAGTTTTATTTAAGTAATTGTTACAGTATAGGGTATGTTCATTATTAATACATGGTTATTTTGCAATAACTGGCCAAATTTGCGGAGAACTTTGAAAATAAGTAATATAGGCAAATGGTGAAAAAAATTAATACAAAAAATCTCAAAACATTCTGTCTTTTTTATCTTTTAAATTCAAAATGCGTGGTAATGCATTATTTTCACTGATCTTACTGCACACGCACATATTCGTAAGAATCGATCGGTAGACAAAAACGTTATTGCCCATAAGTAGAGCAGAGGAAGAAATTGATAATCTTACATTAGAAAACAACAATCTAAAACAGTCAAACGAGGAGCTTCAAAAGAAAAATATACTTTACAAAAAAAATCACCAACAAAGGCATCTAAGAAAAAAATATCTACCCCAAAAAATAGACGAAACGTTACAAAGCAAGCAAACACAAACCGAGCAACTAAATATTACTGAAAAAAAGACAAATAATCAGGGCACGCAAACAACTATTTTGGTTCCTGAGACAGCGGAACAGAAAGAACCTGTGGTGAAAACGGTAATACCTCACTCTGAAAATGAGCACATGACAAGAAAAAATAGTAAGATATGTATTATTAGTGAAAATAAATATAATAAAATACGCACAATTGTAGAAGGTAAGATTCAAAATTCAGAAATATGTCACTGCTTAATGCCATACGCTGGAATAAATTATATGATACGTGACTTGGAACCCAAGCTAAGAAAATTTACTTTAGAGGACTACTGTATCAGTTTGATTGGATGTTTCTCCACTCAAAATGTCCTCTAAAGTAAATTCTTCAAAACAACCAAGGAGTATTGGAGTATAATTACAAACAAGAAAAGTGCTGAGTAATATTCAACATACAAATGTTATACTTTGCTTGCCCACGTATAAAATGTGTGCAAGTAATGTAACAATGTATAATGGAGATGTTTCCAATTTTTTTTAATTGATAAATTATAAAAATTTGAGTAAAATAAAACAAAAATGTGAAAGAATCAATAAAATATCTCTAGAAATGAAAACATTACGGGACTTTGAAGAATTGCACTTACAAGAGTAATTGTGTTACACGCGGCGCTCCGTCGTGTGGTGTCATTTGACCTAGACGACGCAACACGTATTCGCCAAGTACGTACAAATTTATTGTTTTGTTCATTACCCGATGGCAGAAGTAAAAAAATGCCTACAAATATTGCATTGTTCCTATGTGTCAAAGCACAACAGTTACAAATCCCAATATTTTTTTATTTCGTATACCAAATAATATAACGACAAGGATAAAGTGGTGTAAACTAATAAACCGCAATTTAGTTCGCCCTAAAAGCACTAAATATGTGTGTGAAGATCATTTTGTTTGTTTGGAAAAGCTGCCTATTTCTGATTTGGAAGTAATTGAAAGTAAAGACTAGTAATGAGTTGAGGGGTGACTCGAACTTTAAGTCTAGTCAGTTTTAATAGCCTATCATGTAGAAAATGTCATGGTTGAATACGGGCAAAAAGTTCTCATTACACTCCTAGGGTGTCAAAATGGCCAACAACCAAAAAATTTTAAATTCTTATTTCTGCTATAACTCTGCCTCCTTCGGTTCGGAGGTTAGACCTGTATAAAAGTTCTGCGAAACCCGTCGCAGAAGAACACAAAAACTCTCCGATCACACTCTTAATCTCATGGCTGTTAGAAGGGAAATGAAGATGCAGTCTTCAGTAGATTTGATAGCATACAGGCAACTGAACAGACAGATCTCCAAATGCATGCGGCGGGACTTACGCAACTTCAATACAGCTTGTATTGAAGAAGCGATCGAGCGTAACCAAGGCTCCAAAGTCTTTGCCAGAGATCTGTCTGCCAGAAAGCGCCAACTGTCAAAGCTGAAGACCGAGTGTGAGAGATTTTGAGTGAGATTGAGAGGTTCTATGGGCAGCTGTACACGTCATCGTTGGAGCCACACGCAAGTGTAAGTAACGATCCAAGAGCGAGTCTTATCCGACACTATTCCGAAGATAACCCGGACGTCAGTCTGAGCGAGATTAGAATGGCTCTCCAGCACCTTAAAAACACCAAGGCCCCAAGTGAGGATGGAATTACAGCGGAGCTTCTGAAAGCGGATGGAAAACCGGTACTTGAAGTCCTTCAGAAGCTTTTTAATTCCGTCCTACATGGTGGCACTACTCCGGAGGCGTGGAGCAGAAGTGAGGTGGTCTTGTCCTTCAAGAAAGGCGATAACGCTCTCTTGAAGAACTACAGACCGATTTTCCTTCTGAGCCGCGTCTACGTTCTGTTTTCGAGAGTCATTACGAATCGTCTCGCACACAGACTCGACGTCTTCCAGCCTCCCGAACAAGCCGGTATCCAAAAAGGCTTCAGTACCATAGACCACATACACACCCAGCTATGTAACCAAGGGTTCCGGGGCAAAAATTAAATTGGGGCCCTATTTAAACTAAACTAAATGCTTTAAAGGTGCAAAACTACTTCATCATCAGCTCCTTGTCGCCCAATGCAGGGCATAATAAAGCAAAGCTACTTACTTCTTAGTATTATGTGTAACGCATAAACAATAACGAGTAAGGCAGACAACATAACAGTGAAAGAGCCACACGGTAGCTTTTGCTGTCGCACTGGTTGACTGGCTCGAACTAGGGAGACCCACGACCTTACAGATAACCAGCGTGAAGTAGAAGTTTACTTTGCCTGTTAAGTGCAGGTGGTCGGAGGCCTAACCCCTCTTCCCCTTAACATAGTACTTTAATGAAATAAGAAACATTCCCAGGAGGGTACCAGCACCCCTGGTAATGGAAAATCCCTGGCTGAGCATCCAGGCCAAAGCTACCGTACTCTTCCTTAGCGCGGGTGCTCAGGCTGCCTCGCGTATCCTGGGGCGAAATTCCGCTCAAGACTACTATTACTCGTGGTAAGTAGGTAGTAAGACAAGGGTAACCCCTGCCACGCTATTCGTGAATTTCTTCAACATCAGGGGATTTCATTCGAACGAAGTCCACTAGGTACCTATCACCAGAAGACGGCGAAGCCGAACTTACTCTTACTAACCAAGACACAGGTGTCCTCTCGGCTTCCCTTTCTCTCTTCCTATGGGCTTCCCGAGAATTTGTGCAACTGGATCAGCAGTTTTCTTGCAGATTGGACAAACAAAGTCGTAGTAGAAGGTGCATACTCCATTTACAAGCCTATTTATGCTGGTATTCCACAAGGCTACGTGCTATCACCTACGCTGTTTCTTCTGCTTATCAATAATATGTTGCAAACCAGTAACGTGCACTGTGGTGATGCTTTATACTCCGTCTGTGCCTATATTTCACGGGAAAACGTCGCCGAGTACTAGGAACAAACTTATGTCTGAAGTCGAGTTTTTGCCGAATAAGGTCTTGGATAGGGCGACTAAATCTAATTAAGTTCAATGCCCATAAAACATAAGTTTGCGCGTTTACTACTAAAAAGAACCCCTTCGTCGTAACTCCTCAATTTCAGGGCACTCCCCTTGTTACCTCATCCAGTATCGGAATCTTTGTCGTGGACATAACGAATAACGTGCAGTTTCGTGATCACTTGGAAGGGAAGGCTGAATTAGCCTCTAAAAAGCTTAGCCTGCTTAGCAGAGCGGGACAGTTTTATGCCGGCACAATGCTTGCAACTTTACAAGGGGCAGGTTCGGACTAACATGGAATACTGTTCTCATCTCTGGGCCGGGGCTCCCTAGTACCAGCTCCTTCCACTTGACCGCATCCAGCTCAGAGCAACTCGAATCGTCGACGACCGACTTAGGAAGCTTCAAGAAACGAGCTTACTCCTGTTTAAAAAACCGGCAACGCACCTACAATTCCTCTGGTGTTGTATTTGTTAATAGGCGGTGGTCGATACTTGCTATCAGGTGAGCCGCATGCTCGTTTGTCGTACTCTTCTATATAAAAAAGACAATAAAACGAAGTAGACAATTATCTTTGTTATATTTATGTTCTGGAAGTGGGAGTAATTTTTGTGATTTGAGTTTGAGCTGTTCGCGGTCAGGGGCCAAAAAGTTAAAACTCGAAAATTCTTGATACAACCAAGATAGTACATAATTTTTTGAACGTCGTTCTTGGGGGCCCCGGGGCACTGCCCCGCCTAGTCCCTGGGTAGCTACGCCACTGTACACACCCTTCGGCAAATTGTACAGAAGACAGAAGAGTACAATCTGCCTTGCGTATGTGGACCATGAGAAAGCCTTTGATTCCGTCGAAATTTGGGCGGTGCTACAGTCCCTTCAGCGGTGCCAAGTTGACTGTCGGTATATCGAAGTGCTGAAGTGTTTGTACAGTAGGGCTACGATGGCTATCCGAGTACAGAACCAGAGTACGAAACCTATCCTACTGCAGAGAGGTGTAAGACAGGGCGACGTTATATCCCCGAAACTCTTCACCGCTGCATTGGAAGACGTTTTCAAGCTTCTGGACTGGAAAGGATACGGTATTAACATCAATGGCGAGTACATCACTCACCTTCGATTTGCCGACGATTTAGTCCTTATGGCAGAATCGCTGGAGGACCTAAGCACTATGCTCAATAACCTCAATAGTGTCTCCCAACGGATAGGTCTTACGATGATCATGGACAAAACATGACCATGTTTAATGTCCCTGTCACACCTATGCCGGTAGTTGTTGGAAGCACTAAGCTCGAAGTTGTTGACGAGTATGTTTACTTGAGAAAAATAGTCCGCCTAGGTAAGTCCAACTTGACCGAGGTCAATCTACGGATTCAACTCGGCTGGGCAGCGTTCGGGAAACTACGACACATCTTCTCGTCAGATATACCTACCTCAAAACCTGAAAACGAGATTGTATAACCAGTACGTGTTGCCAGTGATGACTTATGCATCTGAGGCGTGGTCCTTCACTGCAGGCCGTATGAGGAAGCTCAAAGTCGCTCAGCGAGCTATGGAGAGGGCTATGCTCAGAGTTTCTTTGCGTGATAAACTTATAAATGAGGGTATCCGCAGTAGAACCAGAGTGACCGACATAGTCCAACGGATTAGTAAGCTGAAGTGCCAATGGGCTGGCCATATAGCTCGAAGAACCGACAACCGATGGGGATGAAAGTTTCTCGAGTGGCAGCCTCGTATCTATAGGCGAAGTGTAGGGCGACCCCCCCCCCCCCCAGAGGGAGTGATGACCTGGTAAGATATTCAGGAAATCGATGGATGCAGGTGGCTAAGGACCATGCTTTGTGGCATTCCTTGGGGGAGGCCTATGTTCAGCAGAGGATTTGTGAATGATGATGATGATTGTTTTGTTTGATGTCTCACCACCGACGAGTAAGCGCGATTAGCTATCAACTATTTTCTCGCTCAAGAAACAAACAAAAGATATAATAGATTCCGTGTCGGTAAAAGAGACACATATAATAATCGTTAATCACTGGCCGTTCACACTGCCGGCGAGAACACGCTCTCCATTATTTTGTCGCGGCGACTACAACACTCGCTCAGCGATACGCGTTCAGCGATAGTCTCTTAGCGATACGCACTCAGCGATACTCGCTTGGCGGTCACAAGTCACACCGTGAGATTAATCAGCGGTCATTTCTCTTCTAGTGTAGATCTGAGTGCACGCTATTACTACTACTTGCATACGAGGGCGGCACTGAAAATTTCGGGAATCAAGGAAGTGACACAACATTACTATTTAAAAATGTATTTATTGCTTTTCGAAGTATTCTTCGCGAAATTTGACACATTTTTCCATATTATGGAACCAATCATTGAAGCAACCATTCCATTCGGAAGTTGGGGTCTCCAAAATGGCCGTTTTGGAGGCGTCCACAGCTTCTTCAGGTGATGAAAATCTCTGTCCACGCAATTTATTCTTTATTTTAGAGAAAGTATAGAAATCATTAGGGTTTAGGTCGGGGCTGTACGGCGGATGGTCTAATAATTCTATGTTTTCTTGCTCTAAAAACTCTTTTGTTCTGTGTGCGGTGTGAGAACTCGCATTGTCGTGATGGAGGATGATTCAACGGTTGCAGTTCTCTTTACGGAGTTCAGAATCGACCTGTGGCAAACAAATGCTAGCATACCATTCTGCATTAACCGTTCTTTGTCCCTCAAGAGGAATAGTCGTAACATGGCCGGTTTTGGAGACAAACGTGGCCACCATTTTTTTTGCAACACTCCGTGAACGAACAATTTTTGTTGGCTTTAACTCATTTTCGAACACCCAAACTCGTGACTGGTTTTTTGTTTCAGGTTCGTACGCGTATATCCAGGATTCGTCACCTGATACGATGTTGTATACAGCATTTGAGGATCCTGCGTGGAATCTTTCGAGAGTTCTGACGCACCAAGTAACGCGAGCCGCTTTTTGCTCTTCACAGAGCGAATGCGGTATCCATCGGGAAAACAATTTTTTTACACCTAATTGTTCATGCAAGATTATTAAGTGGCGAAGCTTGCGAAGTCACTTATTGATTTCACGATGTCTGTCCGTCTGTCCCACGATTATCTCGAGAACGGTTTCGAATTTTCAAATTCTGTTTTCAGCAATCGATTACTGATCACTCAGGCATCTAAACCTCCTATTTTGATTTTTTTTTACCGCTACAAAGCTGATTGCTTCGCCACTTTGCTATGCTGTTAGCTTGCTAGGTTTATTTGTATTTGACTCATGCCAATATCTAAAGTTGCCTGAATTTCGCGGTATGTCACATGTCGATCTTCTTCAATCAGCTTACGCACAGCATCAACGTTTTCTTGGGTGACTGCAGTTTTTGGACGACCTTGACGGGAATCATCACTGAGCTTGACACGTCCACGTTGAAATTCAGCAAACCAGCGATAAATTGTGGTTTTGGATGGGGCTTCATCACCAAATGCAGAAATCATCCGGTCAACGCACTGTTTTTGTGTTAAACCACTTCGAAAGTCATAATAAATCATCGCTCTTGAATTGTCTCGAGTCAATTCCATTTTCTCAACGACTAAACAAGTTTCACAAAACCTTGTGACAAGACCGAGAATCTTTTTTAAATAAATAAATGGTATTCGAGTTTTATAACTAAGGAGTTTTCAATTAAAAAGATTTTAATATGACAGGAACAGTGGAAATATTCCATTCCCGATACTTTTAGTGCAGCCTATGTACAATGAATTTAGAGCAATCATTAGAACTATTATTGTTGTCTAGTTTATACGAGGATTTATTTTATGATAGCATTTGTGTGTTGTAGCACGCGCTCAGCGAGTGACGCGAATATTATCCACCGCACTCGCTCACTCGCTTTATAGCCCAGCGAGACTACTATAGGAACTATACACTCGCTTCTCGCTGCTCGCCTACTCGTTTTTAGTTTCTAGCTCTACAGTTCTGTCTAGGGATGGGCAAGGAAAAAAGATATCGATATATATCTAACCGAAATTTTTAAACATATCGTTTCGATATATAATATGATGACGATATATCGATATATCGTCATCATTTGCATGATGTAATGATAAGGTCCAACATTTTATATTACTGACGGTTGGACGGAAGAAAAACGACAACCAACCACATATGAATATTTTTGTAACTCCTTTTGTTGTTACAAGTTTTGTCATTAATATAACATTTTAAAATATTTAGAAATTGATACGAATTCGATACTCTAAAATAAATATCGATATATCGCAATTTAAAATATCGATATACCGATGTTTTTTATCCCAAGCCTAGTTCTGTCTTCGACAGCACTCAAGTTCGGCGTCTCCGCTATGCAGTTGCAGTGGCTTAGCAACATAGAGTAGAGTAATATATACCGGAATAGAGAGCCATCTTCGAGGATTTTTTGTCACCCAATACAAATAGTGGCACAGTGTCGCCGTCTGGTATCATATCCGTTGAACTAATCTCAATATTTTGGCTATAGATAGTTATATGTAGTTATGCATATATAGCTATTTATACTATAGGCAGTTATATTTATATTTTAAGGTATTAGGGTTCTATGAAAGATGTATTACAGATTTCAGTAATTTAAACATTTATTTACAACAACCTAAAATTACATAAATGGCAAAAGCGTTCGTGAAAACGTATATTATTTGTAACACCAATGAAATATTGATTTAACTTTGTTTTATGTACATCCAATAGCACAAGTCATCGGCATTTTAACAAACAAGATGTAAAATCATCTATTCCGCACAATACAACACCAAACCAAATTAAATATTTGTTGTTAAATATTTTGCACAACACTACATAAATGTACATACATAGTAGTTCCAGCATGAAAAACTAAACCATAAGACGGGATGAGGGCTAATCTCAACTCAACCAAACTTATTGTAAATAGAAACAATAACCGAAAATTACATAAATGGCAAAAGCGTTTGTGAAAACAACGACATGCTCACTCGCCGGTAGCCATTATGTGATAAAGTAATAAAGTTGCCACTTGCCAAAACGAGAAGCTTATTGCATCTCTGAAAAAATAAATATTTTTATTCAATATATTTTTAAAGAGGTTTTTGGATGCCCGTATAATTATTAATATTTTATATTTATGTTACAACTATAGAGAATTCCATTAAACTCTATACCCAATAACTAGAATTGGTATAATCGCCATCTAGCGCACCTTTTAGAATTTGATGTTCGAAAGTTTATGCGGATATCGTATAAGATGGCACTAGTGTCTTTGTAGATTATTGGATCCCTATCTAAAGTATGAAAGTGTACCCCCCCTGCTTAGCAATGAGTCACAACGCTAAGGGCCGCGGGTTCGAGTCCCGCACGGAACAATAAGTATTTGTGCGGTCTACAAATAATTGTTCCGGGTCTGATGTTTGTCCTTGAATTAATTTATGTAAACTGGCCCCACGATACAGGGGAAAATCCTAGGGTGGAGGTAACGTTTAAAAAAAATAAAAAACTG
Source organism: Parnassius glacialis (assembly GCA_033319125.1). NCBI lineage: Eukaryota > Metazoa > Arthropoda > Insecta > Lepidoptera > Papilionidae > Parnassius > Parnassius glacialis. The sequence continues at coordinate 51,002,222 of JAVANC010000001.1, read as the reverse complement.
GTTGCTCCCCGGTCGAGTCAAACCGTTTTGCTACAACCATAATATAGCTGCAGCGTGGCTCTACTGGTGAAGGTAACCTAATTGTAATCAGTATAAAAACGAGCACACAGTCCACCCGTTCGTTCCACATAGTTCGTAGATACAGTGGTCCATAGACAAGTACATCTATCCTCGATTAAGAATCAAAATGCAGTTGCGTTTTCACTCCTAAGGACTACAACGAATAGGCCTAGGCTATGAAAGACCTGATATTTCTTGCAGTTGTCCTAAAGACTTGATGCCCAAGGACGGAGTGGGGCGCAACATTTCCTTACGCCATCACTACACCGCACGTGCTTTAAACACAATGAGGGCATCCACGACTTTTTCTGCCACCAGGGCGGCGCCACTTTACAGTGAGGTAAAATATTTGACAGATTTCATAGCGGGGACGATAATTTCTTAGGAAAATGTAATTTTTAACGTTTCTTTCTGTATTATTAGTTATATTTTGTATTAATTACATTACAAATAAATAAACCAAACTATAAATATAACTAAGAGCCGATTTAAAAAAAAAAAAAGAGTTATATAGTGCATAAAATTAAAAATCAAACCACTGACACAATGTGTTATGTATATGATATATATAATACTCTAGATAATGATAAACTATAATTTAAAATTAATTTCTCAATTAACTGACACTGTGTAACAAAAAACTTTACCTCAGTCGCTATTAGCGACATCTAATGAGTGGAAGACATAGACTTTGTATCTTACTATCTACGGTGGAAGATTATTAGCCCTCATTGTGTTAAAAAAAACTCCATTTCAATCCATAAGATAATATGCACAACTAGTTTATATGAAGAAGTTTAGGGTTAGGCCGCGTTCCGACGACACGCAGCCGCTACGCGCACGCCACGCGCGTCCGCGCCCGTGTCTAACTTTTTTTGAAACGCTTTGAAATTTGTTGCATATAATTTGAATCGACATGATTGACATTAATTTGAAAAAGAGCGGGCGTAGGGCGTAGTGGGGCGGGTGCAGTGCGTGTGCGGGGCGAGCGCGGGACGGCGCGGAGCGGGAACGAGGCGGGCGCGTAGCGTGTGCGGTTGAATGTCGATAAATGCAATTTCAGATTTATTGATTTGTCATAAGACTTTATAGGTTAAATGATCTTTAAAATGGTCCATGGACCATTTTTAAGAAGCATCATTTAACCTAAGGCCGCGTACTGACGACACACCCGCTACGCGCACGTCACGCGCGTCTTCACCCGCGTCTAACTCGCTTTGAAATTTGTTGCATATAATTTGATTGTAGATATTTTTTGATAATATTTCTCTGAAGAATGTCAACTGTATAGAAAATATATACTAGTTGCCTAAGATAGGTGTGTATATTAATAAACAAAAACTCATTAAAGATAATATAGGTATGTACTATATTAATGTTTCGAACATGTACATGAATATCACATACAAACATTACAAAAAATCTACTACACATAGGTATATAGAATGAAAATACTGTATTACAATTTAAAACATCAATATATCTACCATAAAATTAGTGACACAGTATAATTTATTAGTACAGTTAAAATTAACTAACATTCATAATTAAAAAGCACATTTACGTACATTAATGCCATAAAGACCATACTGGATGTAATCATTTAGTAGGTATTATTAGCAAATAAAGCAATTATATAAATAAAGAATGATAACTTATTTTAAAAAATCTGGTTAAAGCAATAGTAGATACAACCAACAAAATACTTTGTTTGTCTCAATATCTAACAAATTTATTAATATAAGGTTCATCTTGTTAATGAAATTCATTTGCCCTTCAGCTGGTTATCTTAACAAGTATTTTTTTGATTTTGACTCCAAATACAATATGACCTTCAGTTCATATTCACACTTCACAGCCTTAAAATATACACTTTAATCAATAATTTCTATGAATTAACTATCCAAAATTGAGCTATATATAACCAGCATTTTACTAAACAAGATGATAATAATGTCAAAGTTGGGAATACAACATAATCCAAAGGTGGTTAGATGTCAAGGTTTTACCGGAGTAAATTAATATGCAGTAAGTGAGCAATTCTTGTGTATGTTTAATTAGTTTATAAGAAACTGCTTTAACAATTTTAATAAAATTTTTCATTTAAATAATGTATTACTTTCAACATTTATCTAGATAAGTTTCATCCCGAGAAAATTGTCAGCCGCTTGGGTACTATCATTTAAAACATTTAGTGACATGGACATATAGATTCACCAGTATTCATTCATTCCATTCAATAAAACTGTGTGAATATAAAGATGCTATAATATACTCTTATGTTTATGAGATTTCAAATTAACTTTTGAAAAATAAGTATACTTTAATAATACATTAATTACATCAATGTGACTAGATAATGTAGGCATTGAAAGATAATGTTTTAACTTTTAATAATTGAGTAAATAATTAATGTGTAATAATGATTTATATTTTCCAGTGAAAATATATTAATCTGTTTGAATTGATTTTCCCTTGTCTGTTGCTTATGTTACCACAACAAAAGCACAACATCATTCTCATTATTTTGTAATGAAAAAATGTACATTTTTAAGTACTTTCAACATCAATCATTAGCTTAAAAGCTCCATCAGGATCTACACAACGCAAAACATTGGCAACTTCACCACTAGTCATGTGAATCTTAGGATTAGCCAAAAATGCCAAATTATCTATAAAACTGTTTGATCTATTTGTAGATATCTCTCCTAGGTCTTCCATCAATTCAATTTTATACCAGCACAGTATTGCATTTGCATCTCCATTATTAATTACAGGTATGTTCACAACTTCAGATCTTACGCCACTTGTGTAACTCCCTAAGGATGTAGGCTCAGTAATAGGTGTGTATTCTAAATGTGACAGATCAATGCAAAAGTTCTGTGACACTTGATACTTATTAAGATAAGCTCCCACTTTGTAGTTACTCACATTTTCGTCATAAACTCTATTATTTATATCTAGCCAGTGGCAGTTAACAAGCTGACACATAATTGTTATGTTTGATGGCATAAAAAGACCTCCTTGCAGTAAATGAGCATTTTTTAAGTGCTGAGCTATATCCTTCTGTCTCAAATCAATTTCTCCACAAAGCTCAAATGTGTTACAAAAAATGGCATGATATTTTTCATCTGTGAAAGTATCCTGTGTCCAATCATCTCCAACTAATACATTTACCTTAGATAAATCAATGTTATTGTCTTTGAAGACTCTGATTATGAATTCTTCATCACTGTAGGTTTTGGCATAACAAACTAAAGATTGAGCTCCTCTTTTCAACATATGCATTCCAAAAACAGGGAATGGACATAAATCAACAATACTCATTTCAGACATGTCTATCATTTGCCCAAGATACACACAGGCCATGCCAATGCACCCTGTAATCATCTTCATATAGTCACAGTCATTCAGAAATCTCAATGTCTCTGGAGATATTCTCATTATATCACTGTTACAATCAGGTAGCATTGTTAGCTTGCCAGAATTCATTAAAAATTGTGACATGATAGTTTCATTCTTTTTAACTTTTTTTGGTATATTATCAAAAAACACAGCCTGTTGCCATGCATTACACCTGTTATCTGCCCTGGGATCTGTAGTGATAGTAATATTCTCAGTCAAGTATAATTTAAACCATCCAATCATAGTGTTGATTTCTCCATCTTCTAAAGCATTAAACTCAACACTGAATGGCTCGCATCTATACAGTTTATCTTGAATATCATCATAGTCATTGAAATCTACTTTTATAAGGGACTGTGGTTCAGTAATGTATTTTATATCTTTGAACAAATGGACATCCTCACAGTCATAAGTTTCATCATATGTCAATATATGAACATTCACCATTGGAATATTCAGAAGAGCTTTGGCATTATCTCCTAATTGGTATTTTAAATGCAGATGGTTACAATTAGCCGCAGCAATAAAGAACTCTGCCTTATTTGGTACTACTCTACCAACGTTACTCAATAAGTATTCCCAAGCATGGGACAATGTTTGCAAGATGTGTTCACCAAACAAGCCAGCATCAAACATTTCCGTAATTAACAAGGAACGCTTACCACCTATATCCTTGTAATTCATTGATGTAGACATCTTGTTTAATATTATCATATCATTAATGCCCATGTCTTGTGTAATGCCTTCAGCTACCTTAGTCATCACTTCAGAGCCATCACAAGCAGTTATCACCATTGGTTTACATTCATATGCATATAACGCCAGTAAACCCGTACCAGTACCAACATCAATAACACTATCTTTGATTGGTGTGATAGTTGCGTGAATAGCAGCGCGATATGCTTCATTTCGAATTTTATCATTTAACATACGAAAATGCCACCTTTCAACCAATAAATTCTTCACTGAATTTAAATTCTTTTCCGCATTGACAAAACCTGAATCTGTCTTCAGAGCCATCTGAAAGTGACACCACGCTTCAGTATAATAACCGAACTTGTAGAGATATTTACCGATCTCATTCAACAGGTAAATATTATCCGGAAATGTTTTAATAGCCCGACCGAAATTGGTAAATATGTCCTCTATTTTTCCAGCTGCTGCCAAAATATCGTTAAGCCTCATTAGTACAATCTGGAACTCTGGTTCAAAGAGATTCTTCAGTTGAGGATTTTTATCAAATGCTAAAATATATAAATCAAAAGCTTTACTATAGCACCCGTTTGTAGACAGCTGTCTGGCGTAAGTTAGGTAGTCTCTTGCAGCCTCTTCCATATTTGGGTTTAAATATATATATATATATTTTTATTATTTAAATCACTAACATGTAATAAATTACCTACTTCAGCTTCAGCAAACAAAATCAAAACACAACTTAAATAAATCAATAGCAGCAGTGTGACCATCTTTAAAATACAGATCCTGCCTTACTTTAGTTAAAATCCTGCCAAAGTCTGTAGTGATTAGTGAAAAATGCCTAAATACTGCCAACTTTATTTACCAAACTAAAGGTGTCTACTGACCTGCCTGCCGCAGGGGCAATCTAGGGTGTAGGAGTGGGGATGACCCTTAATTGACATGTGTGTAGGCAAGCAGGGGCAATTTTTAAGTCGGCCCTGCGACCTTCAATATTGCTCCGATCACTGTGCTCCCTAGATTGCCCCTGCGGCAGGCAGGTCAGTAGCCGGCTTAAAGTATATCTCTTTTTTGACTGATTGAAATATTAACCATAAACTCGTGTTTATGAATACACGTTTTAAGATTATCAACTTTATACCCAAACTTTTACCAGTGTACCGTACAGTACCCGTACCGTACCCGTACGGGTAGCTCGTACGGGCTCCCGGAACGGAGACAGACGTGAGACGCTATAACATCGTTTCACAGCGACGCGGATTGTTCCGTACGGGACCCGCTCCGCGTAGAGCCCGTACAACACCACCGTGTTCCGCACCCGCACACCCGTACATGCAGACGCGAGCGCACCGCTGCTCGTTCATTGTTTCATAGCGATGCGGAGCGCCCGTGCTCCGTGAGTACAATCGAGATGAGTCGATTAATTGACACGGAATTTGTCATAGATATATATATATATATATATATACATAGATAGCTGCAGATCTTGATGTTTTATTCTGTTCTACAACCTGGATAGTAGTTCATCAAAACTACTAATCGACATACGAAAATAATTAAAAAATTTGCGAGGATCGTTCCTAAGTTTATAGTTTAAGGTTACAAATGCACTTTCGAAACATCTTGCTTCGATGATGGGATGTACCCATAGTCTCTTTCTCTGTCGTCGTCGTCTCTCACAAATTAAATAAATACCAAGAATTTTTAATACGTTCGCATTCACTTTCATTTGCGACTGCCTTCCGCTAGCACCCGTATCGTACTAAACACTCGTTTCAGAGCACTGTGGGCGCTACCCGTAGGCGTCTCCCGCATTACGGGCTACCCGTACGGGACTCCCGTACAGCTGTGAAACCAGCCTTAAAGTTGTTTATTGAATTTGATATAGACATAACACTAGAAGTACAAGGAAATCTCCCACATGCTGCTAAAGTCAGGGTTGCCATTTTCGGCATTTTAAGTTGCCATAATGAAATTTATTTTTAATACCCCAATACTGCCAGGTTTTATAAAACCTCAACCGATCATGCCAGAGGCTAAATAAGAGGTCAATCCTGCGAAAATGGCAGGAAACTCCCACATACGGTCACACAGAATAGCAGTTGTCATCAGCAGCGTTGTCAACACCAATTTATCAAATTCCCCGTAAATCCAAGTTGTAACGCGGCAACACTTTACTCCTTTCTCTCTGCCTACGCATGGTTAGCCAATCAGAACAACGGAAAAGGACGCCGTCGTGGAGTTGTATTTCCCGCGTGTTACCGAGAATAATGTCTGTTTTACTCGTAGCTTTAAGAAGAATGATACCTAACAATTACCTATTATTATTAACTGTTAACTAGTGAATAACGAAGTGTAAAATTATAATAAATATGTCGCAATAAACAGTGTGGTGATATTATTTAGTGTATGACACGAAAATTCCATGTTTACGCCGAAGAACCCTGCGGAAACGTAAAATCCACACTACAAAGTCAAATTCCCCCAATTTAAGGACAAAACTTCAACAGATTCCCCACAAATTCCCCTCAATTTTATTTTAAAAAATGAAACAATTTTCAAATAATTTTATAAGATTTATTTTATTACTAACATTTTTTTAATATAAAAATAAAGAAATGAAAAGCATTAAATGATAAACAAAAGTTGCCGTAATAAATCCGAAAATTAAATTTGGTGCATTGAAGATAATTAAAAAAAAGGTAGTCATTCGATATTCATAAGTAACCCAACAAAAATGTTAAGATAAATATTTAGATTTCTTGAAAAAAAGTTTTGACTTGGCCCGGGCTATCGTTTTTCAAAATCTACGCTTTTTACCCGCATAATACGAATCCCCATAAAATCCTTAACCAACTTTAAATTTCCCGCAATTTAGGGAATTCCCTACATGTTACTCTACTTTATCTATGCTGTTACCAACTCGAAGTTTGTCTCAGGTGTCAGAGCATATAGTGATGCCCCCTCTGTATTTTTTATCATATTCAATGAACCCGTTGAGCGATTAGGTAAATGAAAGATAGATTGATGAAAAAAAAATTACGCATTAATATCATCTTTGCGGATATAGAACTAAAATTTTTCAAAAATTCGAAAAGTTGGTTACACTGGTTATCATAGTTACGGTTTGCTAATTAAATCAGGTAAATGTGTTAGACCATACTGCCTAGTCAGATTCGTAATTTGTTCATAGTTTTCCATATGTTCGTTTTGTTATAATTATATTATATATATTATATATTATAGGTAAAATTATAAAATTTAATGTTTTCGCCATTGTGGTTTATATAAAATTTACACTGGATGGTTTCCCGCTCAGATTGTAGGACAAAAATTTTCCATAAGTTTATTTAACCCTTATGGCAGAAATAAAAAATATTAAAAAACCAGGTTTTGTATTATTATTTATTTGTTTCATATGACTCTTTATAACATTATTCATAAAAATCTAAAGAAAAATTGTCACAAGTACGCGAAATTTCAATGGTAATCATTTTACCATTGCCCGTTTACATTTGGGTGCGGGTGGTAACTATTTGACCTTAGCCCGTTAAGTTAATACTAGAAGAAGTGCTGCTACAGTCCATAGTCTCTCCTTCTGGGGCAGTATGAAAGTTTTTGAAGCATGGTGTGGCACATAAAGCTACATTGCAGACATCGCAAAAGATCTTCGTTTTTGAGTATTTTTCGTGCTGCAAAATCGGCATCTAGTAAATTTCCCTTGGTTTTCTGGGTAGTGCGGCATAGAAGAGCGTCTAATTTCAGCGGGTACTCCAAAATTTCCACCTTGTTTGTTTCTGAAAATACTAGTGGTTCGTTTTTTGCCTGTGAATTCATCTATAAGGCTGCGGGCCAAACGAAGTCTGTAATCTCTATGTGTGTGAACCGTTTGTTTGTGAATTTGGATGTACGTTATGTACGCGTTGATGATGTATCAAACATGAAATAAAATAGGCGCATCCAGTTGCGTCTCGATTTTCGGCCAATTGGATATGAGGCACGGAAGTGATCAAAACGATCCACTCCTTCCATATTCACAGTATATTTTCGGCGATAGCAGCGGGGATAGTAATATTTTTCTTGGGATTATCCTTTTTTGTTCGCTTGACCGTAGACAGATTTTGGGTTGTATGCCGTTGTCAAAATATTCACCACTTGAATATAATAATATTAATAATTTATATTGCCCAACCAGATGAGAAAACTATACAAATACCCCATAATAATAATAATATTTATTTATTCCATAATATATATCCATCTACTGTATAGCATAAACTGGAGCTTTGCTTTTATACATGAACTCGTGCTTTCCAAGTTTTTCGCTCTTAAGTCTATTTTTGGGTAACAACTTTTCTGGTAAGCCTTTTCGGTTCAGACGTACGGTACCGACGGCATATAGTCCTTTCTTTATCAGCAAATCATTCATCAGAGGAATGGCAGTAAAGAAGTTATCGAAAGCTACAAGAGTGTTGCGTGGAACACCTTCACATAGTTTCCTTATCACATTGTATCTTAAGCCTTCCTCACTTGATGCATTTTCATCTGCTTTCCCGATATAGATAACAAAGACATAAAAGTATTCAGTCTTAGCAACACACCGAGCCCATATCATATAACCCCTTTTTATGGGATTTTTGGCATGTATTGTTTGAGTGTGCTTTTCCCCTTAAATTTTACCATGCATTCGTCCACCGATTGGGTGCTTGATTGAGAACACTGAGTTTGGAATACTTCGTTAAGTTTTGTTATCATAGGACGTATTTTATAAAGCCTATTACGATCTAGCGCATCCCTTGCGGGTTTTTTATTATTATCATTCAAGTGAATGTTTTCAGTCAGCTTTTTGAATCTCTTTTGAGTGAAAGCTTGGGTAACATCAGGATTTCTATAAAAAGTATCGGTTGAAATACAATAAATTACATAATTCAACACAGATTGACATCAGGTAAGGGGTGAAGACCCATCAGTATCAAGACACCAAGATATGCACGCATTTCGGCTACAAATGTTGGACTCCAGTGAAGCGTTTGTCTCTGTGCCGCATAAATATTTGTTTTTTCTACCAGCAACTCCACGAGATCATGAGGAAAGTAATTATCAAAAAATTCTATAGGCGGTGTTTTATGAGTGAAGCGCATGTTTACAGTCAGCCGTTTATCAAACTTTGGTATGCTATACTTTGGACCCTTAGCTGACCAGATTTTTGCTACACAAATGGGCTTACTTACGACGTTTGTGCTCGCAGATTCATCAGGTTGCGCTGAGTCACGCTGAGCTGTAGTCGAGTTTGGTTCAGAAAGAGCGCCAAAAAAAATGTCCCTATCATATTCATTTTATGTACTTACTTCCCTCACCGATTCTTCAATAACTGGTTCAACGTTTACTAGATATTCTACCGAAACACGTGGCGCAGGAGGATCTTGAAAATTCTCTAATCCTCTTGTTTTCAACTCAGGATCTTCACCAAATATTCTTGAATAGCCTCTTGAAACCTCATCGTCGTAATCCTGTACGCAATCGCCCAAGAGTGGTTCTTCCGAGACACTTTCGTCGCTACTTTCAATAGCGGAGAGTTCATCTTCTAGAATTCTGGCGATAATACTTTCAGTTATCTTCTTTGTCTTCGACATTCTCCTGTAAACGCAAATGTGTAAAGGTAAATATATTACCACCAAATACTACTAAGTTAATTTAACCGGGCAATGGTAAGAATGTTAATACCGATTTTACGACGATTTCCAATAAATACAAAGTTCATTACAAAACTTGTTCTACGAAACATGTAGAATAATAATAATCAATTATCTTACCAAATAACGTAAAACTCTTTGATTATATACCTGTCTAGATGCCACATTGACCGTACCAAACCATAGATAAATATATATGTAGCAAGCTATACCAAACGGCGCAAATAAAGTCTACTAAAATTGGTAGACTCGCTTCTCCCTTACGTCAGTGTCATTTGAATCACTTAAGGATAACTGTGCTCCCGAAAAATAATTAATTATGCCGGTTTGTGCTGTCAAATTGTATCGTAATTATGTGGGAAAACCGTATAATAACACCATGATCACTTTTCATCAGCAAGTTTTGTTATTTAACCGCTATTATATTAAGAAAACACGATATTTTAATTCGTTATTTTGTAGGTTTGTTTCATTAGCCGGTGTTATCAGCTTATTACTAGGGAGATTTGGCGAAACTATGGGAGACAAAATACAAATATCATTACATCATCTTTCGATCAAGAGAACATTATTATTTTAAAAATTTCATTATTTATTTGATCAGTACATGATAATTTACCTACAAAAAATAAAGGAAACCCGTGACGTTATGCACTAAGTAGTATTTTTGTTAGTCCTTTCTAATATTTTGGGTTTCAGATTTCCTTATTAAGTAAAGTATATAATCAAAGTCTCAGCCGTTTCGTCTACCCTGCCGAGGGTTACCATCTGGTTGGGCTTTATTTATTAATTTTTGTATTTTATTTTATTGATATTTATGTATATAAAATTTTCATTTATATGTTTACAAAACTATAACTAAAATACATAAATACCAAAAGTAATATAAATACCAAAAAATGATTAGTTATTTATTCGCTAAACATGGTACCTACACAAAGATGACAAATAGTTGTACATATTACACATACGAAAACGATTTAACATAATGTATTAAATCACTATTTTATAAGTAAGCAAGTTAAAATGTACATATATTGACTAATACTGATAATTAAAATGAAATTAAAATAAAATTACAATTCATCATTTTATTTTATAACTAGGCAACTCAAATAAGTATATATAGAAAAAAAATTAAAGTCAAATGAGTATGTACTTAATCTAATGGGAAATATTCAAGAGCTGGTATCTGTCGGCTCGCCCCCGAGTGACGCAGCGCGCTTGTTAAACAATAGTAGTAACGCATACTTGTGTGCGTAATATGCACACAAGCGCTTCAAAACGGGCCGGTCGTTTTTGTTGCGATTGCAGCGCAACGCTCTATCTAGACATGTATATAATCAAAGGTAAAACCACTTACCGGAATCTTGTTAGAACAAAATTTCAACTTGTTGGCGCAAAACACACTCGATTTTAAAGAATGTTCGTTTATTTTGTGTAATGGCGGTAGTTCGCATACTTTTGCAGTTAGCGTAATTAATAAATAATAATAATAATAATAAATATTTTTATTTCAGTAACTTAGTCTATTACAAATATTAGTTGTGGGAACTCCCTTTTAGGCAAAACATCGCCTGTGTTAGGAAGAACCGCTCTTTTTATATATCAGTTACATAAAAAACTAAATTACAACGAATATACATTAAAACATGCAAGTTTTCATATATTATTATTATAAGTTTATATATTATATTACATTTATTTATTTATTTAATTTCCTTCTGCTCGCGTGCGTGCGTGCGTGTGTGTGTGTGTGTGTGTGTGTGTGTTAGTTTTTAAGTATCAGTTCTGTCTCAATGTAACTTTTATTAAGGGGGAATATGTTAAGATACTTATTTATTTTATTGTAGATTGAGGCAGACTGCATATAGTACTGTCGTCTTGCAAAGTCTGATTTTACTGTGGGAACTAAGGCAACTTTATAGTTTCTTCTCCTGGTTAGCAACTTAGCATCAAAGGGAAGAGATTTATGCATTCTAAGAACAGTGACCAATATGTATAGTTTCCTAACTGATAATAGATTAGCTTCCCGGTAAAGGTTTTCAGTGGGGTATCTATATGGTTTTAGAAGCATTACTTTTATCAGCAACCTTTGAGCTCGTTCCAGATATAATAGAGAAGTTTTAGCAGTCGAGCCCCACACTAGTATGCTAGTATGTTTGAATAAGTAATTCTTTACTCGCAATGTGACGTAAAGTTTTAAAAGTCCAGATCAGCTTTCTCACTCTTTTCATGGTCAATCCTACATGCAGGTGCCAAGAAAGACGCTGGTCGACGAGAATACCTAAGTATTTAGCATAGGCGACCTTATCTATTCCAGTACACGAGCAGTCAGCATCAGACGGGTCACCACACTTGTGAATTTTTATGTTATAATTTGATGGGGGTTGAGTTGAGATGTTTTTACTGAAACAGATATATTGAGTCTTAGCTGCATTTAAGGTAAGGAGGCTTGTGTCCAACCAGGATGCTATCTTTGCCAGGGCGTTTTCTGCCGATATTTTTACTTAACACCAGGATTTGCCACAGAACACGATAGCTGTATCATCTGCGTAAGAAAATACAGTACCATTGGATAGTTTCAGAAGACAGAGATTATTTATATACACCAGGAAAAGCGTTGGTCCCAGCACGCTACCTTTGTGGGACACCGAATGTTAAAGTGGCTTCCTGGCTAGTTTGGTTGCCTATTCGAACACGCTGCTTTCGGTTAGTAAGGTAATCTTTGAGTAATTTGAGAGGAGTACTTCTCACCCCTACTTCCTCTAGTCTATTTAACAGGATGGGCACCGACACTGTGTTGAATGCCTTCTTTAGATCGAGCATTACTCCCAAACATTTGTTCCCAGAATCCACTAGAGTTGTAAGAGCCTGTACAGCATTTTCAGCCGATAAGCCTCGTTGAAAACCAAATTGATTTTTTGCTGATGCTATATTTTGTCAAGAATTTTGTGAGTCTAATATTAATTAATTTTTCTAGAATCTTAGACACTGATGAGAGAAAAGAGATTGGTCGGTAGTTACAGGGGTCACTTTTGCTGCCATCCTTATGTGTTATTAAATCTTGCTTGAGTACAGTTGGAAAAATTCCCTGTTCGAAACACAAGTTGGCCATATGGGAAATAATTGGTGCAATTTCATTTAGAGCGAGTCTTAGAAAAGAAGTTGGGATATTATCCCATCCCGGGGAGCTACTTAGTTTCATAAGACTTAACAACTTCACATATTTCAGCACAATCAGTATCATATAGGACAAATGATGAAACCTGTTTTGTGTTTGTGTTATGTTTCACTGTCGGAGAATTTTAAGATTTTAATTTTTTCTGCTAGGTCTTTTCCAATATTTGTTAAAGAGGTGTTAGTGATATCTACCGATGCCTGTGGAGACGAAGTTGCATGCAGGAGTTCAAGGTTATGGGTTTTACGTTGCGTTATTCCGTTTATAGTATCCCATAACTTTTTAGGGTTTTGTTGAGCTTTGGTCAGCTGGTCTCGATCATAGTTCCTTTTCAACTTTTTTAAAATACAACTGCAATAGTTATGGCACCTTTTACATATTATTTTTAAAGTCTCATTATATGGGTCAAGTTTTAGCCTTCTTTGCATATCATTTCTGTTTCTGATGCAGCGTAGCATACCTGGAGTAACCCAAGGTTTTAAGACCCTTTTGTTCGCTGAGATGAAAGTAATAGTCGTATTTAATTTTAAGCTCTGTTGCAGTCTTTTTATTAAAAGTTCAGTTATAACATTATATCAGTATATTGTAATAGACCAGGTAATTTAGTTGTTTTTAAAAATTCTAGGGCTTTGTCGTAGTTGATTTTAGTTATAGTTTTGTTATTTATTTTTGGTTTATCAGGGCAGGATATTTTTAGAAAGATCATACTGTGATCAGTGATAGTGGCATCGAGTACAGCAATAGTGACATTTTGATGTGCGTAATCTATTTTTAGAATAAAATGATCGAGGCAATTGGTCCTCTCGTTGGAATGGAGTGACCTGGAAGAAAGTAATTGCCAGTACTAATAAAAGTTTCAAGGGTCCCTGCACATTATAAATAATGAATAAATTCAGGTGTATATAGAACGACTCATGATCTATGGTCGAAAAGCTGAGGTGGTGAGCATTTGTCCTTGCCCTATTAAGGGTTAAGTAAAATGATGGAATTGAATGTTTAAAGCGTTATGGGTTAAATAAAATTTATTATATCAACATTATCGTAAATTTAGAATTCATGACAGTCTTATTAAAAATATATAATATCTACAATTAAATTGTAATGTAAAATATATCATGTTTCCAGCACAATCTCAGATGTAATATCTATAGATTTTAATGTTATTGCACGTTTTCCTGGATCATGTCGCTGCTCCAGGTTAAAATTTTCTTCGGTCGATGACAATTTATGCTTGTTGGTGACGGAAATTATATCTGCTGGTTTGTTTGACATACTCGCTCTGAAAAATATTATCTTTAAATACAAAAATATAATTGTAAATACGTAGCATTATTATACATTTTTATTAAAATATGTATTTGCAGTTAAATTAAACGGAGTATTTAAAAAAAAACATGTATCCAAACTAATTCAAAAGTTGTTACAGCTACAGCAGTGAGAATGTTTTCTCTTAAATTTCGATTCAAAATTTAAATCTCTTTTGTTTTTAAATGAAACAAGGGACAAAATTTTACACTCCTATAAATATTAGATAGCCACTAGGATTTTCTCCTGCATCGTGAAAACAGACTGCGTGCATAAATTGCACAAGGACAAAATATCCAAATCCAGACCTGGATTAGTAAGTGATACATATAACTTGTTCCGTGCGGGAACAAAACCATGACCCTCATCGCACACGCCGCGCCACACAGTCGTCGAGTATAAGTTGATAGTTGATGTGACTTGAGCCAGCAAGGCTTTCTTCAGCATACTGCTGAACATAGGCCTCCCCCAGTTTGCCTCGTAGGTGAGATTTTGCAGTAGTTTCCAGGCCTGGCGGCCGGATTGGTAACTGCAGTATTTTTATTATTTTAAGTTGTTATTAGGAAGATCCTGCTGCTCATCACCTGTTTCGATTTCCCTCTGTCGCCTCTTACGACACCCACGGCACGATATGGGAGATAGTAGATATTCTTAAACGATCATTACACGGTTATACAATATTTAGACCTATTTAATTAATTCCTTTTTCCGCAAGAAGCAGAGCCGCACCGTGGGTCTGGCTCTAATCCCGACCTGTCGGCGCTTGTAGGCCTGCAAATGTAGCATTAGCTTGCCAGCGACACTGACGATATGCGTGTATTTTTGTACAACTACGAGCGATGTTATAATTATGAATTGTAATATGTTTTTTAGCGATTAAACAACAACAACAATATTTTACTTATAATAAATACCTGGAAGCTGTTCTTGTTATCCAGTTTTTTATAAAAAACTGTAACACATTTCTCCTATAGTACTAAGATTATGGTGTAACCTCTCAGAAATAAGAGACCCGTGCCCAGCAGTGACGCTTTAATAGACTGTATCTTTAAATAGACTGTATTTAATCATGTCGTTTACGCCACGTCATTAAAATAAAAACCAGGAAATACAACAGATTGACTGTGCATAAAAAAAATTGATATAAAACTCCAATTGGTGGGAGTACATACCTGGCTACGTCCTATTCACCTATCCTCAGACAGATTAACGGTCGCAGTACCAGACTTTAGCACCTTTAACACCTCTCCGTCTGACGTAAACGACATGTTTATACCTTTATCAATCTATAGTCGACTCTTACGACCCTCACGGGACAAATTGTGGTAATAAATTCTCTCACTTAAATTTATGAAATTCGTTTCCATCACTTAAATTTATGAAAAAGAAAATAAAAAAAAAATACCTCGACTCATTGGACACTCTTGATTCAATTGAAATAGACCTGTGGCTTTCAAGATGTTTTCTAAGCAACTCAGGCGTTGACAATGTCTTATTGCATAAGCAGCACATATATGTAGATGGTTTACTACCCATAGTAAGCTTTATGTCTTCTTGTGGCTCAAAGTGAAAATTTTTGATATGAATGAAATAAGCACTTTTTCCAATTAGTTTTCTATGACATATCGGACACCCAAAGGTAGGGATATCATATTTTTTAGAACAAGAATTGAAATGTGCACAATAAACTAAATAACTGCTGAATGAAACATTACAATAAAGGCATGGCATCTTAATCTTTATGGATTCAACTTTTGGTTCATACGACACTTGTTTAAGGACTGTTGTATGAACTACCTTCATGTGCATTTGCAAATTCTGCATTGTTCTAAATTTTGCCGTGCATATTTCACAGCTGAAATTGACAAGTTGTTGCGGACTTGCTGTAATTTCCTGTATTGACTTGCGAGAGGATTTGCTACAAGTTTTTAAATGTCGCTTTAGCATAATATTCAACTTGAATGTTTCTCCACACTTATTACATTTTAGATTGAACTTTGTATCTCTAATATCCGGCATAATTTTAGTGTTTCGTGATGATTTAGATACATCTAAAGCAATGCTTTTCGCTTTACTAATTTTGTTGCTGTCGACAGAGGACTGTGCTTTCAAGTTGTTACTACCAGTTTTGTTCTTGCTTATTCTTTTATGTTCCTTTTTTGGTAGAATTTTTTTTTGCTTTTGGCTGGCAAGTTTTTTCTTTGTTTTGGGAAGAACTGGAGATTTCTTGATTATTCTTTTGGCACTAGTTTCGGGAAGGCACACTTTTGATGATAGGGTAGAGATGTTACTTTTTTTTACTTGTTCGATATGAGTCTGAATGGAAAAAGTATTGTTATCATTAATAGATGTAATTGCTTTGTAGTTGCAGGAGTTATTCGTTTCTGTAACACTGCTCTGGATATTTATTGTTGATGACGAACTGCAAGCTGTAACAATTTTAAAATAAAAGTATTAGAAAAAAAAGTGCTAAATTAAACTTTTGTTAGTCTACCAGTATGATCAGCTACACAAGTCTCTAATCTGTGATATATAATATTACGTACGCATAAAAGAGTTATTATATATTCTCCTTTAAAGAGAACACGCATTTGTCCGTGCCGTAAGTGCAGATTCAGCCGAACATAACAAATTTTAGAGTTCTTTGTATGTAATTTAATTAAAAATTTAAAAAACCCCTGAAATAAAAAGAGCTGATGATGTTCTAACGGCTGAACAGATTTTTATTGAAGTATTGCTATGATTTTTTGATTAAGACACCTTTCAAACGGAAAAAACTTAATCAAAATTGGTTCCTCCGTTCAAGATCTATGATGCCGGGGGTTATAAAACACGTTCTTTTAGATTATATAAAATGTCTTCATATAATCTAAGATCGTTCTATAACCTCCAACATTTTCTTGCTAAAATGTGGAGGTCAACAGCTGGGCCCAATATTTTTACGACTGTTGCAGTTGTAGACCCTAATATATTAACCCATTAAAAACAAGGTTATTTGTTTATTGTTATATTGATAAAACGTCAAAAGGTAAAAATGTATTGTATTATTGATTGCTTCTTTTTTATTATTTTCTCGTAAAAATATTAAAAATTTTATTGAACCTTTATTATAATGGAACAATATTATATTTGTCATTAATGAAAAATTATTTTGAGTAATGAGATTATGGTTATTGAAAAAATTTGAAGTTTGAAGTTGAGTGAGTCTTGCCGCATACATTTGGAGATATGTCTGTTCAGTTGCCTGTATGCTGTCATACTACTGAAGACTGCAGTTTCATTTTCTGTCTAACAGCCTTGAGATTAAGAGTGTAATTGGGAGTTTTTGGGTTATTAAGCAACGGGTCTTACAGAACTTACATCCGGCAACATGGACAGTTTCCATGAGCTTGTCATTAATATCATCCACTGTATTACAATCTTGAAGGCACTGAAAACGATTTCTTACGGAACAAAAAATAGGTTAAAAGTTTTTTGAACCAAAATATTGTGTAAACGAAAGGTAAGTGAATTTTATTTACAACCATCTATTTTTAATGTTATTATTTTAATGCAATAAATAAAATTCCATGATAAAATATACAAAAAGAATACTAAAATTAAGGGTAATGCAATATTTTTTCAAAATGTACAAATTTTTTAAGTCCCACCCACATAATATGTTATAAAAAGAAAATAAACTCACTCTGCTGCTGCACATAGTGGCGTCTTAACTCTTGATCAGATCTTTCACACTGTTGCTTGAATATGTATGCACTGCTGAGTTTCTGAATGCACTCTGTGCATATCTTATCAGGCAATCCATCACCCATGTGTATCTATTAAACAAATAGATAAAGTAATAGACAGTAATTACTTATTAAAACTGCAGTTATTATAAAGGAAAATGTTACATTACTTTAGGAATAATAATTTTTAAGTAAGAAAACTAAAATAGAATGATGTACAAAATATTTACCAAAGAGGGAAAACATTGTTTCATACCATAAACCTCTTAGAGATCCGAATACCTGAGCCCAGCAGTGGGGCGTAAATAATAGGTCGGGGGAAAAGATTCTTCGTATTTTCTACCGACTTTAAATAGGAGGAGGTTCTATTTTTTTATGTGTTACCTCATAACTTTTTTCTCGGTGAACCAATTCCATTGATTCTTTTTTATTTGAAAGCTGGTGCTTCACATGTGGTCCCATATAAATTTGATCAAGGTCTGACCGATAGTTTTTGAGTCATTCTAAATAATTTATATTGAAGTCGGTTGTACAAAATTTTTAATTATATGTTTGTATTAAATTGAAGAAAAATCTCTTTAGTTGCACTATTCGTATCTGGCTGGTTTTAATATCAATACATATAGGACATTAAGAAAAAGAAAAATAAGAAGTAAAAAAACACTTGTCATATTTCTATTGTTTTTCTGTCCACCAAAATCAGTGTCTAACGAAGAAATTCATTACATTCTGAAGTTTTATAACGAAAAAGAGAAAAATGTAATTCAAATCACGAAAAAAGTTTGTGATGTTTATGGACCTAATGGAATGTCAGTAAGAGAAGCACTAATTTGGTTCAAGCATTTTCAGTCCGGAAATATTAATGTCTAAGATGCAGCTCGTTCTGGTCATCCTCATACGGCTAAAGTCTATGCCATTTTTGAAAAAGTGGAGCAAGATCGGCATATTAGTAGTTACGAAATAAGCGAGGATCATAGATTGACCACAAACCAGTTTTGACCCATTTGTAAGTCTAGCTATACAAAAAAGCTCAATATTTGGGTACCACACAAGTTCACTGAAAGAAACCTAGTGAATCCTATATTAATTGGCGATTCTCTATTGAAACGATGAAAAGTGGATCCTCTATGACAAGAATGTGCAAAAAAGATCATGGTCAAAGGGTAGTCAAGCTCCACAAACTGTAGCAAAACCAGGATTACCAGATGTTAAGGTGATGCTGAGTATATGGTGGGATTGGAAGGGCATAGTTTATATTATGAGCTTTTACTGTCAGGCAAAACTATCGATTCGGATCTCTACTGCCAAAAACTAATGAGACTCAAAAAAGAAATTAAATATTATTTAATTTAATTAATTAATTAATTGACTATAACTTTATCTTTTTCCTTTCCTATACAAATCAGGCTGGTACAACTCTGCCACTATAATTCAACTCAACCTTTGGTTAATTATTATTTTCATTACAAATTATACTATTCAAAGTAAATTTGAGCAAAATATATTTATGAACAAGAGTAGTGCAATTGTGCAATCTGTAAATAAAATTCGACTTAGCTTTTAATTAATTAAATCGGTAATTGATAATAAACTGATGTATTTTATATATTATTAACTTATTTTAGGTTACAAAATATTAAAAAAACAATAAATAGTTGCTAAAGTTGCAGTGATAAAGTTATAGGAATAATTTTTGGTGGCGGTAGCAAATTATTGCCACCACTGTAACAATCGTACTACCTTTCCATTTTAATATTACCTGAACTCGAGCACAATCCATCACCATTTCAGCAAGTTGAAGATTATTATCTTTGGTAAAGATGGAATAGAAATTGCCAAGTTTAAGGCAGAGACGGCATTTTTCGAGATTAAGTGTCATAATATTACAAAATTAATAGATAAAATAATGTGAATTGTGTTTTCCTTCTTCAGTTTTTAATAAAAAGTTTTTCGTTTATATTAAAACATCCCATTCAATAGAAATGTTAAGAGTAACTTAATACAAAAGTTGGCTAAATTTTAACATTAATTAATTGATAAGGTTTTAGATCAACAACAACTTATATTACATATTTTTATATTACTTTTAATTACATATTTCATAGGTATTGAATTTTTAACTTTTAATAAATATTTACAATTTACCAGCGTTGTCAACAAAAATTTGTCAAATTCCCCGAAAATCCATGTTCAATTCCCCAATTTAAGAACAAAACCACTACAGATTTCCACTAATTCCCCTCGATTTGCTTTGAAGAAATGAAACAATTTTCTACTAATTTTATAAGACTTATTTTAACTAACAATTTTTCTCTTTTTTACAAAATTTTTTTTTCACGCTTTTCATATTTTTGGTACAAACATTTTACTCCATGGAGTATTTTTATTCCTTCCCTTGTTGCCATTAAAACGAAACACAGTATCTGTATTTATATGCATGCGAATCTCTGCTTTAAACTTAGAAAAAAATAAAAAAGCATTTAAAGATAGACAAAAGTTGCCGAAACAAATCCGAAAATTAAATGTGGTGCAATAAAGATAATTAAAAAAAGGAAATCATTCGATATTCATAAGTAACTTAACGAAAATTTTAAGATAACTATTTAGATTTCTTAAAACAAGGTTCTGACTTGGCCCGGACTATCGATTTTCAAAATATCCGCATTTTCGCCGCATAATACCAATCCCCAACCAACTTTAAATTCCCCGCTATTTGGGGAATCGCCTACATGTTGGCAATGCTGCTATTTATATAATTCCGTCATTTGACCTAAAGGTCTAGATACCAGGCCATAAACTCAAAAAAAAATCCGTCATTTTTATTAAGATTTTTGGCTTGGATGTTTGTTCTTTAATCTATTATTCCTGATGTATTTTTAATTAAGATATTAAAAACCAGATGGAAGTTAGCGTAGAACATTATTTTTTTTAACTAAACTGTATGCCAATTAATTGCTCCATAAATGCTCCAGCAGAATCCGAAATTGCTCCAGCTCTGTTGTTATTAGTTAATTTAAAATTAATTTAAAAAAAAATTAAGTATCAGAAATTTAATTTTGCTATAAAGTATAAAATATCTACTTTTTTAAATTAAACTGTATGCCAATTAATTGCTCCTTAAATGCTCCAGCAGAATCCGAAATTGCTCCAGCTCTATTGTTATTAGTTAATTTATAATTAATTTTTAAATATTTAAGTATTGGCAAATCATTTTTTTTATAAAACATAAAATATCTACGTTTTAAAATTAAACTGTATGCCAATTATTTGCTCCTTAAATGCTCCAGCAGAATCCGAATTTGCTCTACCTCTATTGCTATTAGTTAATTTATAAATAATTTAAAAGGAATTAAGTATCGAAAATTTAATTTTGCTATAAAACAGAAAATATATAGATTTTAAAATTAAACTGTTTGCCAATTATTTGCTCCTTAAATGCTCCAGCAGAATTTGAAATTGCTCCACCTCTATTGTTATTAGTTAATTTATAATATTTTTTTTTTTAAATTAAGTATCGAAAATTTAATTTTGCTATAAAACAGAAAATATCTACTTTTCAAAATTAAACTGTATGACAATTAATTGCTCCTTAAATGCTCCAGCAGAATCCGAAATTGCTCCACCTCTATTGCTATTAGTTATTTTATAATTAATTTTGAGATAGTGATCCCATTTGAGTAATAGCGCCATCATAAATAGAATGTAGTAACATTCTATGGTTAAAGTCATTTTATCGAACAAAAATTGATTGACTCTAAAGGTAGTACGTAGAATAGATACTAAATGCCATAAACCCAAAAAAATAATATTAACCGGTGAGTTTTGAAATTATGGATTCTTATGAATGAATTGGACAAACATGTTAATAGTTTTTTGTGTTTAAGCCATCTAGTGTCTTTTTTGCGTACCACCTAATATAATTGCTCCCTATTAATTAATTTATAATTGTTATTTTTTGTTTAAAGAATTGCTCTACTACTACTTTTATTACTACCTTTAAACGAGCAATTCTTGTATGTATATATATATATTTGGGTAATTAACACATAACCTAAATTTATCCCAGAAAATTAAGTAAATCCCGCAGAATTAAAAAACTTTAATCCACGTGGACGAAGTCGCGGGTATCATTTAGTTAACAGATAAAATATTTTATGAATTTATTTTATCTAAGGATAGAAATTGTTTATGTACATTTTCATTTTAATACAAGTAAAAGGCCAGTTACGTGGGCTAAGCCCATTCAGGACATGTTATCTTTAAAGTCACAGGTCAAAGACCTTTAGATTGATATAAAAAAATAATAAGCAAAAAGTCCAAAGTCCAAAAGTCGCATCTCAGCTACTCAGCTGTCATTGTCAATTATGTTTAGGCTAGGTAACAGAATCTACTCAATAATATTCTTCTTTAGTTGAGTGCTAAAATTTTGATGCTTTTTCAATGAGTAATAAAAAAAATATCGATATCGATCCGCAATCACATTACAAATCAATTTTAGAAAAACCTAAAAGTTAACCCTACAGTGGTCGGGTGGATTATAATATTATTCCACTTTTAAAATTTCAGAAAAGTCACTTAAAAATGAATCTTCTGACATGTCAAGTATTAAAAGTTGAAAAGTAGGAGGACGTGCTCAGTGCAGCATGTGCTTGTGGATTTATTTATGATTTATTTTTAAATAATAACTTGCTGGTCGAAGAGTGTATCAATGAATAGAGGAAACACTAGCGATCACATTATTATACACAGCAAACAATAATTTGTGATCTCACTTTGAAATTAATGTACCATTTTCATATATTAATATGTAAAAGTTCTTTCATTATTATTATTTGAATAAAAAGGAGGTATAAATGTTTTTGTTTATTTAATATAATAATAATAATAATAATAAAACCATTTAATCAGCTCAACAAACAACACTGGCAAAAAATAAACAGTCAACATTTGCATATGTAGAAAACAACAAGTATAATTAATATTAGCGAAAAATAAAAAAAGAAGAAAAACTATAACATTCAACAAAAAATAAAAACTATGTACAGAAAATGTGAGCGTTGATATGCTGAGTCGATAGGGTCAGCTGCTCAGCATAAGCTGACACCCCCATTGGGATGACCAGCGCTGGTATTCTGCAGAAACCCGTTAATTAACCGTTGACTAAATGTTACCTTGTTTTATTTAAAATAGAGTACGAGTATGTATTAGTTAAAGTTGATATTTTACGGCTTTCTTCTTATTTTAGATTGGACTACATATGAAATCCATGTGACCACTTCTTGTTTTTATAAGGCGCGGCAACCATAGATAATACACTGGCGACAACAGTTGTGTATCGCTAGCAACGCAAAGTCGGGAATTTGCATTTCGAAAAATCCAAAATTAGGGGCTTTTTAGGTGCTAATTAGGTGCCAAGTTTAAAAATTAGGTGCTCTAAAATTTTCACCGCAACGAACTGTTGAAATTTGCGTTGCTAGCAAAACGTCTCGCTAGCAACGCAATGCAGTTATTACATATACGATAAATATTAATAGCAAGGAATTAAGTGCTAATTAGGTGCTGCAAGTATACGCAATAACAAGGCGCCCCTAATAAAAATAAAGTCGTTATCAGAACATAGCAGATGCAAAATACAGATTTCCTGAAAATCAAAATAGAATCAAAATTGCGTTCAGAAAAAGTCAAAATTAGGGGCTTTTTAGGTGCTAATTAGGTGCCAAGTTTAAAAATTAGGTGTTCTAAAATTTTCACCGCAACGAACTGTTGAAATTTGCGTTGCTAGCAAAACGTCTCGCTAGCAACGCAATGAAGTTATTAGATATACGATAAATATTAATAGCAAGGAATTAAATGCTAATTAAGTGCTGAGCGATTATCGAAACCCGATACAGATTAAAATATTATTCTGGGAATTATAGGGTCCATGACAAGCATTACCTTATCATTAGGTATAAACGGCATTTTATGTTCTTTATCAGTGTCTAAAAATTAAGTGCTAATTAGGTGCCAAGTTTAAAAATTAGGTGCTATAAAATTTTCACCGCAACGAACTGTTGAAATTTGCGTTGCTGGTAAAACGTATCGCTAGCAACGCAATGGATTTATTAGATATACGATAAATATTAATAGCAAGGAATTAAGTGCTAATTAGGTGCTGCAAGATAGGCAATGACAAGGCGCCCCAGATAAAAATAAAGTCGTTATTCAGAAAATTATTTGGCAAAGCAAATGCAAAAGTCAGGTCTTTGTGTTTGTGCCATCTAGCGTCTATCGTACTTACCACCTTGAGAGTCCATCGATTTTGATTCGATAAAATGACTAGAACTATAAAACTTTGTAGATGGCGATATTTATTACAAAGCAATTTACTGGAAAGAAAATATCCTTTCGATTTAGTACACTAAAGTTTAGGCTTCACATGTCTAAAAATAAGAATTGTAACATTTTTTTGGTTGAAAATTATATTAAATAATATTATAAATCTATAATATTATTTAATATAACTTTCAACCAATTTTCAGCCATTTTCAAATCTAATCATATTAAATCTGAAAAACAAAAAAAAGCCGTTCATACCTTATAGTAAGGTAATGGTGGTTTTAAATCCGATAATTTCCAGAATATTACCGTCATCTACATGCGACCTCAATAATCTTTCAGCACATAATTAGCACTTAATTTTTAGGCACTGATAAAGAACAAAAGATACCGTTCATACATTATGATAAGGTAATGCTTATATATTCAGAAAATATATATAAATTATTAGATATTCAGAAAACCTGAATTTTGCATCTGCTTTGTTCTGAATAACGACATTATTTTTATTAAGGGCGCCTTGTCATTGCCTATCTTGCAGCACCTAATTAGCACTTAATTCCTTGCTATTAATATTTATCGTATATCCAATAACTTCATTGCGTTGCTAGCGAGACATTTTGCTAGCAACGCAAATTTCAACAGTTCGTTGCGGTGAAAATTTTAGAGCACCTAATTATTAAACTTGGCACCTAATTAGCACCTAAAAAGCCCCTAATTTTGGATTTTTCCAAATGCAAATTCCCGACTTTGCGTTGCTAGCAATACACAACTGGCGACAACTACAGTGTTAAGAAATAGTCTCGTACACTTACTTAGCTGTCATGTTGCCTATTCGGTTATTCGAATTTCCACCTTAGCTTTATATTTATATATTTTTATAAATTTTCTCAGTGTTAAATTTAAAAAAGTATAAATTATATTAATACTTACTCGTATATATATATATATATATATATATATATATATATATATATATATATATATACAGGGTCATTTTAAATTTACTAAAGACCTTTTGGGAATATATTGGTTACATCATTACAAACAATTTTAGCGAGATCACTCTTCACAGAATATAATACATTTACGAAAAAACTACTTTTAAGGTTTTGTTGTCATGTCTGACTCCTTTTAAGTCTGTATTTTGTAGTACCTAAACAATGTCAGAATAAATAATCAAAGACAATGCCTTATTTATTTAACACTTGATATCAGTAGCAAACACTGTGTTGAAATCATCAAACGTAATTAAATGAGCAAATGACATTAAAAAAAATCACAAATATTAAAATTTATAATAAGTAAGTATGACCACCGGCCGGGCCGGTCGACGCCCGCGATCAGCTGATTGCGTTGCGAGTGCCTATTAAACCATTCATCACTGTGCCTATTGCACCAGGGCGCCACTTTAAATGACTTTACATTAACTTTTCATATACTTCTTTATTTTGCATAAAACCATTTGATGAACTATTTGATTCTTTTATTAATTTCTTTAAGAATTAATAGACATTTAGGTAGTTTTTTTACGAATACTGTTTGCTAGCAACGCTGCCTGTATCCAAGAGGCAACGTCGCATTCAGCTAGTAGCAACGTCGCACATGCGACGGCCCAAGGCCAAGCCAAAGGTATATTATGACGTCGACACAGGTGTCATCGTCATCAAAGGCGCCGCCTGCCCTTTTCGGTTTGCAGCCATCGATTTGGTGATCGATGTTTGTAGCACGTGCAAATTAAATGAGTATTATTAACTATTTTTTTAATTTAATATGTTGTATTTAAAAAATGGATGCAGGATAAAATAATTACAAATATTACAATAAAATATTTATAATGATTAAATACAAATTAACAGTAATTGAATAAAGATATTAAAGTATAATGGTTCAATAAAAATATTAAAATACAAATTAAAAATTAGACTTACCTAGGTACTTGTCCGCGGATGGCGGTGAGTATCGCGCACATAGCGTTCAAAATAATCACCTCCACATTCTATGCATAGATGATTCATTTTGATTTGATCGAATGCCCAAATTATTTTTTTTTCAACATGTCGCGGGTTTCGAACGCGCGACCAGCATACACTAATGTCTTTACATGCCCCCACAAATAAAAATCCATTGGTGTGATATCTAGCGATCTGGGAGGCCATGCACAAGGCCCGTCTCGACCAACCCAGCGACCAGGGTATTCCCTGTTTAAATATTCCTTTACTTGGCGAGCGTAGTGCGCCAGCGCCCCGTCATGTTGGTAATACATATTGCGTAGATATGCTAGTGGTATGTCCTCTAACAACTCTGGCAGCGTGTCAGTGAGAAAACTATGATAGCTTTCACCGTTTAATCTTTCTATGAAGACCGGGCCCAGTAACGTTGTATTAATAATGCCTGCCCACACATTGACACTAAACCGGTGTTGAAAGCTATGCGGTCTTGGCTCATGTGGATTTTCATAGCACCACAAGTGTTCATTGTGCGAATTAAATAGTCCTATTCTGCCAAATGTTGCTTCATCAGTCCATAAAATGTTAGCTCGTTCAGCAGCTAGTAACCAGTTACAAAATGTAACTCGCGCTGGTTTGTCAGCTTCGCTGAGTTCATGAACACGATGCAAGTGGAAAGGGTACTTCCCTTCATTGTGTATGACACTCCATGCGTAATACTGTGACACATTGAACTGTCGGGCTGCCTCATAAGTACTCGCTGCTGGATTTTGTTCAAAAAACTGCAGTATGTCTTCCTCCTCACGTACTGTGCGCCGCGGTGGACGACCACGATCGATTGATACAGGCTGGAATTGCCCGTAATCTCGCAATCGCTGTGTAGTACCTAACATCGTAGCGTAGCTCGGTGCACGTGAGTTGGGAAATCGCCTTGAATATTCGCGACAGGCTTCACTTACGTTATCATTGCAAATTGCTAAAATTCGCACCATTTCGGTATACTCAACATTTGAATATCGGTAAGCCATCGAGTAACAACGCGTAACGTTCGCGATATTAATCTCACAACGGAAGGAGAAACGTCGCGCGCGCACCAAATCACCAAAGGCGACTGACGACACAGGTAATTAGGTCAAGTTCAAATGAGCAAGCGCTGCCTCCTACACCCCTCCAACCCTCCACCCCTACCCCGCCACGCGCTTTATTTTGCTATTTAGGACTATTGCCGTTTAGAAGGCCCAATTAAAATATTTTTATTTTTGTATGATAATAAAATTTGAAGAAATATATTTTTTTTTCTTACAGATGTTGTTGTTATGATGTAAATAATATATTCCCAAAAGGTCTTCAGTAAATTAAAAATTACCCTGTATATATATATATATAGTTATTTATATGTATAACTTATATAAATATATTACAAAAGCGTTACAAAAAACAGTATGTGTCGTGAAGACACACGACAGAAGTGAAACTTTTGTATTACAGGGAAACATTTCAATTATTCATCAATGGCTTTTGTATAACATAGATGGTGTGTATCATTCATTTATTTACATAAAATTATATACATATGTGTCACAGTGCATCATCTTCGATCTTAAGAAGAGACATATCTGTTTTTTCTTTTTAATAGCACCATCTATTTCTTTCTTTTAAGTAGTCATTTTATCAAATCAAAATTGATTAACTCTCATGGTGGTACGTACAAAAGACGCTAGATAGCACAAACACAAAAAAAAATATGAAGATGGTTGTCTAATCCATTCATAAGAATCCATAATTTCAAAACTCACCCATCAATATTATTTGTTTGGGTTTATGCCATTTAGCATCTATTATACGTACCACTTTTGAGAGTCAATCAATTTTTATTCGATGAAATGACTTTTACTATAGAATGTTACTACATTCTATTGACGATGGCGCTATTACTCAAATAGGATCACTCTTTCTCAAAACTAATTATAAATTAACAAATAGCAATAGAGGTGGAGCAATTTCTGATTCTACTGACGCATTTAAGGAGCAATTAATTGGCATTTAGTTTAATTTTAAAAAGCAGATATTTTATGTTTTATAGCAAAATTAAATTTTCGATCCTTTTTTTTCTTAAATTAATTATAAATCAACTAATAGCAATAGAGGTGGAGCAATTTCGGATTCAGCTGGAACATTTAACGCGCAATTAATTGCCATACAGTTTAATTTTGAAAAGTAGATATTTTCTGTTTTATAGCAAAATTAAATTTTCGATACTTAATTTTTTTTAAAAATTAATTATAAATTAACTAATAACAATAGAGGTGGAGCAATTTCGAATTCTGCTGGAGCATTTAAGGAGCAATTAATTAGCATACAATTTAATTTAAAAAAATAATGTTCTACGCTAACTTCCTTCTGGTTAATTTTTTTAAAATAATTATGAATTAACTAATAACAATAGAGGTGGAGCAATTTCGGATTCTGCGTGAGCATTTAAAGAGCAAATAATTGGCATATAGTTTATTTTGAAAAGTAGATATTTTCTGTTTTATAGAAAAATAAAATTTTCGATACTTAATTTTTTTTTTAAATAATTATGAATTAACTAATAACAATAGAGGTGGAGCAATTTCGAATTCTGCTGGAGAATTTAAGGAGCAATTAATTAGCATACAATTTAATTTAAAAAAATAATGTTCTACGCTAACTTCCTTCTGGTTAATTTTTTTAAAATAATTATGAATTAACTAATAACAATAGAGGTGGAGCAATTTCGGATTCTGCGTGAGCACTTAAAGAGCAATTAATTGGCATACAATTAAATTTAAAAAAATAATGTTCTACGCTAACTTCTTTCTGGTTAATTTTTTTAAAATTAATTATAAATTAACTTATAGCAATAGAGGTATAGCAATTTCGGATTCAGCTGGAGCATTTAAAGAGCAAATAATTGGCATATAGTTTATTTTAAAACGTAGATATTTTATGTTTTTAAAAAGAATGGAATTTCCGATACTTAATTTTTTTAAAAATTAATTATCAATTAACTATTAACAATAGAGCTGGAGCAATTTTGAATTCTGCTTGAGCATTTAAAGAGCAATTAATTGGCATACAGTTTAATTTAAAAAAGTAGATATTTTATACTTTATTGCAAAATTAAATTCTCGATACTTAACTTTTTTTAAATTAATTATAAATTAACTAATAGCAATAGAGGTATAGCAATTTTGGATTCAGCTGTAGCATATAAGGGGCAAATAATTGGCGTACAGTTTAATTTTAGTAAGTAGATATTTTTTGTTTTATAGCAAAATTAAATTTTCGATACTTTAAAAAAAAAATTAACTAATAACAATAGAG
Organism: Parnassius glacialis; assembly: GCA_033319125.1. Lineage (NCBI taxonomy): Eukaryota > Metazoa > Arthropoda > Insecta > Lepidoptera > Papilionidae > Parnassius > Parnassius glacialis. The sequence goes on along the minus strand of JAVANC010000001.1, from coordinate 50,972,539 downwards.
GTGGAGCAATTTCGGATTCTGCTGGAGCATTTAAGGAGCAATTAATTGGCATACAATTAAATTTAAAAAAATAATGTTCTACGCTAACTTCTTTCTGGTTATTTTATTTTAAATTAATTATAAATTAACTAATAGCAATAGAGGTATAGCAATTTCGGATTCAGCTGGAACATTTAAAGAGCAAATAATTGGCAAACAGTTTAATTTTAAAAACTATATATTTTCTGTTTTATAGCAAAATTAAATTTTCGATACTTAATTCCTTTTAAATTATTTATAAATTAACTAATAGCAATAGAGGTAGAGCAAATTCGGATTCTGCTGGAGCATTTAAGGAGCAAATAATTGGCATACAGTTTAATTTTAAAACGTAGATATTTTATGTTTTTTAAAAATATTGAATTGCCGATACTTAAAATTTTTAAAAATTAATTATAAATTAACTAACAACAATAGAGCTGGAGCAATTTCGTATTCTGCTGGAGCATTTAAGGAGCAATTAATTGGCATACAGTTTAATTTAAAAAAGTAGATATTTTATACTTTATTGCAAAATTAAATTTTTGATACTTAATTTCTTTTTAAATTAATTATAAATTAACTAATAACAATAGACCTTGAGCAATTTCGGATTCTGCTGGAGCATTTATTGAGCAATAATTTTGGCATACAATTTAGTTAAAAAAATAATGTTCTACGCTAACTTCCATCTGGTATATTAAAATACCATTATTAATAAATACCACGTTTTTACATTAAAATATTTAAACTTGCAACTAACAAAATAAACGTGCGTCGTACTGACCCTGAGATTGTTGTCATCTGGTTGTGCCAGCGCATAGACTTAGAATATACTGGGTACTGGCGTATAGACCACCTGAAAGCTCAAAAACGCGTGACCAATTTTGATTTGTTATTGTGTGCGTTAGCTAGTGATGTATATTTTACTTACAAGGACTATCGAAAATGATTGTTAAGGAAGCGGTAAAAGGATTTAAAAAAGTGTTTAGTACATAAAGTTGAATAATTTCAAAAATTAACTGAAATTTACCATAATAGTTTTAAAATATTTAAAAAGTATTCATGTAACATGTTCTTGGGAATAAGCTGAACCTACCTGCCTTTTGTTGGATTTCATTTAAAATGTATAAAATCCCAGGTGAATTTACCGATAAACTTAAAAACCTTCCCAATAATCAGATCGGAAAGTTGTATTTTCGAGCTATGATCTTTGGGAAAAAATATTTACTGCCGTGGGCAGTTTTCCCGGAATTTCTTCTTTAACATATTGTTAATATAAATAGGTAGATACCTAACTAAGTATATACTTATTTATATTTTATATATTTCATAAAATGTTTTGATGGGGAAATAAAAACGGGGACACGGAGTACATAACTGCTGCTTTATTTTCATATAAGTACTACCTACTTGTGATAATTATAAAGATTTAATAATCAATAATTAAATACATTATAGAACTTTATTTCAACATTCGACTTAAGTGTAAATGTAAAATTAATAATTCAAGGAAGGAAACCTGTAGAAATCAGTTAAATAAGATTGCCCTGCTTAAAGGCCAATATTTTATAAATTTTAATATTATGAGGCTTTATCACGCTTCATGTTTATATTCTTTGATCTGTCTCTGAAAAGTATAAAGTAATAATAAGCTTATTATCATTTTAGCTGCATGAATTTTAAAAACATAATGATCTTAATACAATAAAGTGGACTAAGTGTCTGAGGATATAAATGCACTCTCTATTCTCTCAATCTCGGTATGTTAAGAAAATGGTCACCCATTCACTGACCGCGGCAAGTGCAACTTAATCTCGCAGATCTATTGATATGCGCAGCTAATACTTAACCACGAGTTCCTCTTCTCTACGACTAACGCTGTAGGCGATAAACCAAGCTATTTAAGCCTTTGGCACAGTCTCGTCGGCCATCAAGCATGAATTGGGCATCAACCGATGTGAGTATCAAATACTATGGAATTTATACTATCATACTATCATTACTAAATATCTATACTTAACTAGGCTAAAAGTTTTATCATTGTGACTTGGGAATGTTACGAGCTTGGCGTTCGAGACAATTAAAAACTGCCGAGTGAATTATCAAAATTAACACTTTATTCACAGAACACTAATTACAACTTAAAACCACACTAATAATAACACACAATTGTACTACAGATCACTTTAGTTCGCAGTTGTATCGCTTAGAAGTATACGCTTGTATCGCCAATTCAATACTGACTCGGTCGTGGTCTATACCGGCCTTACATAGGGCCTCAGTTAGTTTCCAGAACCTTCTACTATAGAAACTTCTAGAATGTTCGAGTACATATCGATCCCGAAATTTCTAGAAGGATCTTGACTCTTGTAATTCTGCTACTCGATACTAGAAGGCGTTAGTGTTAACTAGTGTTACCATGTACAAGACATTAATAGTGGCGCGCAACAGGAATATAATCCAAAGTATTCCGAAGCTCCGCTCCATGTATGTCGTATGATATTTCGCTATGGGGACACGCAGCTGACACTGAAATTATATTTGTTTTACAGAAGAGAGCCATAAGAGCAATTTATGATTTAAAGACTAAAGAGTCGCTGCATCATATTAACTTTGGCCTCTCAATACATTTATGAAAATGTAATGTACGTACACAAAAATAAAAGTAGTTTTACAAAAATAAGAGATATTCATTCTGTAAATATTAGGAACAGACACAAGCTATAGTTCAGCCGTTCAGAGAATGCGTTCCTGACACCTATCAGTTAGTCACGACTAGTGATGGGCACAACATAACACTGAGTTCATTACCGTTCCTCCAAAATGAACCGCCGCGTTATTTTTAAGATTATTTTCGTTTTAAATTTGCGGAATCATTTAAAATTTATATTTTAGTAATTTAAGTGGAAACCAAAAAAAGGTAATATTAATATAATAAAATTGTTTTATTTATTCTTTGTTACAAAGTTACAATCTGTATTTCTATGTAATAAAGTACATTGAATTGAATGTGCGTACAGAATATTAATCAGACTCCGATTCGCTTGAGGAGATGGTGTCTTCATCATCATCTTCGCCTACATGTATAATTATATTATTATCAATAACAGAATCAATCCTGATATCTCGGTCAAAATGTTCCACAATCAAGTTTTTAGTCTTCTCAACAATCTTTGCCCAGTCATCTCTTGTGACTTCCCCGCAGGCTTCTTTTAATAGGATCATCATCTTTTTCGTGCTGAATGGCGGGGAAGTATTGTGGCGGGCGGCGTAACCTTTTATTTGAGCCCAGATTAGCTCAATCGCGTTATATTGGCAATGATACGGTGAAATTCTTAGAACGCGATGACCGTATTCCAGAGCCAGTTCATTGATTTCGTATCGCACATTTGCCGCTTTATTTTCTTTAACTAATTTAATTAGCTCTAGTTTTAGCATCTGCATATTTGCGTCAATGCCTTTTGCTTGTAACCAAGCCACCATTTCTTCTTTTTATTAGCTTGGGTAGGTGGTTTCTGTATTTGAACCGAGTGATAGGAGGCACTACCCATGAATATTACAGAAGGCTCTGGTAGGCTGGGCAAAAGCACGTTCTGGAACCACTCTTTAAATGTAGTGGCATTCATTTTCTCGTGGTAGTCATTTGTGGTTTTTGATTGAAATGCCAGTAACGCGTTCTCCACAAAGCCGTATTTTGCAGAACCTGCGTGGCATATTATCAGACGGGCCCCCTTACCCATTGGTACTTTCAACGTCGACGCTTGTGTATCATCCGTCCAAGAACGGGAAACCGTGTGATTGGCGTTTAGCCATGTCTCGTCAATGAACACGACATTATCCCAGTTATCAATATTTTTTGCTTCTCACAAAAACTTATCCGTTTTAAAATTATGTTGTATCGTTCTAATAAAATTTTTCTTTTGTCTGTTTTTTTATACAAAAAACCAATATCTTTTAAGATTTTGGTTAAAGCAGTTTTACCCCTGCTAAACAGTCCAGCTTCTCTTAACGATGCCAAAAGCTTCTTCCTGTTGAGATATTCATTTCTGGAATAGTAACCATATATATATGATTTCTGATTGCATCGGCGTCAAAGGTGTCAATATCTGTCACGGGTTTAGTTCTACGTTTCTTCTTCGGAGTACGTAAAATATTATCTTCCGTGCCAGTAGAACCGAACTTTTCTTTATTAATATTTGTTATCGTTCGTTTGCTAACTCCAAGCGCCTGAGAAACGCGTTCTTGTAATTGTTCGACAGGTAACAGGAGTCCGCCATTTTGCCGCTCCCGCTCAAAGTAATCTTGCAGCTTGATGATTAACTCACGGGCTCCACTTTTCAATGTTTGTCCACGTTTAGGCATTATTATGCACCAAAAGTAAAAAGAACGCAATACAAAGCACAATCGAAGTCCGATTTAGCGCCGATGTTAGTTTGAAAAGCAGAAACAGTCCATTAAACGAAAGCCGGGTAATCAAATAAAAACAGATCGAAAACACTTGAAGAACGTGGTCTATGCGCACGAAACGACAACAGATGACTGTTTTAGCGTCACAAAATGGCGGCTCATAACGCCATTTGGGGCTACCATTTTCAACCTAAATATAAAAATGCTACTTTCTTTCGCGCGTTCGGATTGGTCGTAGTTTTATTTTTATATTTAATAAAAGTTATCTTATAGTCCATTATTTTCAAATTCTTAAAAAGAAAAACAAAACGTATTATTTGATAAAGTATAACTGTATAAGAACAGATTACGATACTGTTATTGCCTGTTATTGTTAGCACAGCACTACAAATATAAAGCGCTGACATAACTTTGTAATAGCGCAGTATAGATTTAGAAAAATATTGTTTACCAAGTTATTTGACACTCAGTTTGGCACAAAATTATAACATTCATTGATTATTGATATAATAATGTTGTTTTAATGCTGATCAATTGTTAAAACGGTAAACAACCAGCAAAAATATTTTTATCGTAACTGCAACGCCATTACAAAGTTACGTCGTCAGTTCAATCGCGACCAGGAACGCATTGTCTGAACGGCCGAACTATAGTAGTACCAGTTACTCGACTCCATCGAGTCAGTAATTCATTCTTTTGGCGATGTATACGCTTTTACAACAAAATTCCAGAAAATATACAAAATTTGACCTGCTGAAAGTTCAAAAACTTTAATAAACTAAGTTTGTAAAATTTATGGATGATAATAACCACTCGAAATGAGGTGATCACTACCAAGCTATTTCTAATTTGTTTTGTTGTTAATTTGTGTAACATACACGATTGTTAGCTGTTATTTAAAAAAAGTTCCGCTGGGTTTCTTGCTGGTTCTTCCCAGGACAGAGATTTTTTTCAAACCAGTGGTAACTAAACAAAAGAGTGACTTCAATCATTATAAATAATATATAATCTATATTGAATAAAAAAGTTTCTGTTTCTGTTAAGCGAATGTTCTTTTCCTAAAAACTAGGAGGTGCATTTTACGTTATAGATGACAACACTATTTTAAAATTTGCCGTTATCAAATGAATGAATATATTGTTTTTTTTTTATATAGAATAGGGTGATAAACGAGCACACAGTCCACCGGATGGTAAGTGGTTGCTGTGACCCATAGACATCTACATCTATCCTAGTTTGCGAATCAAAATGCAGATGCGTTGTCACCTGTAAGAACTAAGTTGGAATACCTCTTTTCCAGTAAAAAGGGTCTCCGGTACTCTACACTCACCATACGAAATACATCAGATTTGAGCTGCTATTTTACGCTGGTATTCTGTGAGTGCGTAGTCCTTCCCCGGTCGAGCCGACCCATTTGTGCTACAACTATACTACTTATATAGCTGCTTCATGGCTCTACCAGGTAGCAAACGCCTTGTGCTAATCATTCGCTAAATCTATATGGAGTGCACTCACTTAGGGAGCATTAATTCAAGTTTCACCATCATCCACACGTCAATGGAAAACTTTAATAAAAGTGTAGGCGTATCCGTAAAAAGACTCGCAGAGACAAAATGAATTGCTCATCATGACATTGTTAAACCACTGCAGAATAATTTAAAAAACTAGTATAAACCCTATCCCAGCACCAACAGAAAAAACGTCTATACAAAAGAAGCAATATCTACACCCTTGCCAGCTTTGTGTGACTTCAGTTTTTTATGCTATCTTTCCTTTTGGTGTAAAATCCTAAAGGAAGTTAGTTAGACACAAAAGCAAATACTAAATAATATAATAATAATCTAGATTATCACTTGAAAAGTATAAGATAAAAATCAAAGCCCAAAAATTTTCTTCAAAGCCAACGTATTCAACTAGTGGAAAAAGCTATTTCCTACGTAACAAAAAATGTAAGAATGTAGACATTTCGATTGAAGGAAGAAGAGAAATGAGGAGATATCGAAAACGTTTAACATTGCCAGAGGAGCTGCAGAGAGCTATATTAGAATGTCTTGACATATTTTACGAGGAACTAGACCATCGCTACAGAGCAATGGATGATATTTTCGTAACATTTAGTGTTGTTCAGCCTTACACTCTGCTAACGTCATCAGATGAAGATCTTCGTGTAATAATTCAAAATCTGACAAAAATCTACGATGAATTTCTGCAGTATATATAATTTTGGCGGTTTTACGACTGGAAAGCTGCCAGCATTTTTTTCCAATAAGCGGTTCAATGTAATTCATTGGAGCTTTTCTCATAAAGTTGGGCTTTTCTGAATCTGTTCCCAATCTAGCGCTGTGTCTAAGATTTTTTTACTATTATGTTTCATGTGAAGGAAGCTTTTCAAAACTCAAGTTAATAAAATCTTACTTAAGGTCCACAATGAGCCAAGCGCGACTAACCAATCTTTCCATTTTATCTATCGAAAATGACAAGAAAGTAAATTTTGATAATATATTACAATATTTTAGTAAAATAAAGTCCCGTTAGCATGTATAGCATTTTTTGTTTTATTTTGGGGGGTGCTTGATAGAAAATCATCCTGGGTGTCAACCCATGCTACGCCGCCACTAGTTACTGTAAGGTTTGATACTGTAGCGAAGCAATAATGTAATCAAAATATTAAACAGAGTTTAATTATAACACTAATAGCCGGATACACACCGGACGATCGAAAATGTATCGGTGATCCCGCGATTCGCGATCCAAGATCGTGGTCGATCCAGGATCGAATGAGCGTGGATCGTGCTAGTTTGATCCAACAGCAATCTTTTGCGAATCCTGACTGGCTGCTCCAACGCGCTCCTACCGATCCATACTGAATCAGTTGAATTTTGTCTGGCTATGGAGTCACACGTGCAACGACGACAACAATCACAAACTAAGTTATGTTACTACGTTGTGGAGTTTTAAACAATACATTTTATTATTAAGTGGCGAAGCTTGCGAAGACACTTATTGATTTCACGATGTCTGTCCTTCTGTCCCACGATTATCTCGAGAACGGTTTCGAATTTTCAAATTCTGTTTTCAGCAATCGATTACTGATCTGAGGCATCTGAACCTCTTATTTTGAAACTGATTGCTCGACGGCAACCGTTAGAAACCGCTACAAAGCTGACTGCTTCGCCACTTTGCTATGCTGTTAGCTTGCTAGGTTTATTAATACTAATAAATTAAAATTAAAGCTTCACTAAGAGTGGCTACCTAATGGGTAACTAAGCTTCATTAACAGTGGTAGAGCCACGCGGCAGCTTTTGCTGTCGCACGGATGGGCCAGCTCGAACCGGGGTGGTACCACGACCTCACAGAAAACCAGCGTGAAGTAGAGGTTTATCTCTGCGTTTCGCTTGGTGAGTGCAGGTGGCCGGAGGTCTTTTTACTGGAAATGAGGCATTCCATCTTAGTCCTCACGGGTGACTACGCATCTACATTTTGATTTGTAAAAGAGGATAGATGTAGATGTCTATGGGCCGCAGCAACCACTTACCATCAGGTGGACTGTGTGCTCGTTTGTCACCTTTATCCTATAAAAAAAATTTTATGTACTGAACTATAATTATAAAACAAAAGGAACTATAATTTCTTACCTGATCCGGTAATACGACTCTGTTTTTCTCTGAATCGTTCCCTTCTGTAGCCACCCGACAAAGACTTCATTTTTTTTCTTTAGTTCTGTTGTTGGAATATTGTTCATTTGCCGACTAATTTTCCGCCAGGCATCTTCTCTTACACCTCTATTTGTGTAATTGGTATCATTTGGATCCCATAAACATTTATTCTCCATATATAGGGAAATTAAACGGATACATTGCGAATTATCCATAACGGCGGATAACGCGATTCTCACAACCGTCCACCGTCCAGACCGCGCGCGCCAAGCGACTGAGGCCCCTTTGTGCGTGACCAAAAAACCGACAACAAATGGATCGCACGCGGCGAGGAGCGCGCGCTTTCCGCCGCGCACATGGATCGCGCGCGGCACGTCTACACTTCACGCTTCGTGGAGCGCGCTCCATGCCGCGCGTGATCGGAGCGCTTTGGATCGTCCGGTGTGGATCCGGCTATTCAGCACTTTCCATATGAAAAAAAAAAACGCATTTCGTTTTCCGTGATGCTGTATACATTAATAATATTCTCAAAATATTGTATCATGGATACTCTATTAGAAAGAAATGCAACGCCTAACTCGGTGCCTTTCATTCATTTCAAGGTCACTGATTTAGGAACGTTTCTCTAGTATGAAGAGCGCACTCCCTATATTTTACAACCTCCTTGCTTTACTCCCACAAATCGATGACAGTGAGTTTAGCTCTGAATCAAGATCAAGTCACTATCACTGAAACATGGAAATACATGTACTTCGTACAAAGCACTGAAATATGTAACACAAATAATATCACCACGGTAACAATAATCCTTACATATACAATATATTCGGTAATATTAGGGTGTGATTTATCACACATGATATGATATAATGATAGATGTATGATATATAGCAGTGTAAAAAAATTAACGACATGACGTTGTAGTTTATTTTAAAGTAGCTATAATTTATATGACTAATTAAAACCGATTTCGGATAATTTGTAAAATTTATAGATAATGAACTTTAAATAAAAAGATTAAATTTATGAACTCGGCACATATATGCAATATCTTTTACATATACTTTATTAAAACCGAATAATTACTTCATAACAGAATAATTACTGCCGTCACAATCCGCCTGTAAAACGTGACAATTAAAACAATACGTACAACAGGGGAACCTCATGTGCAGCAGTGACCATCTACGAAATGCTTTTGAAGTAAATATGCTGAATTAAATAATTTAGTTGTATAAACGGTTAGTTTCAGTATCAAAATCAAATCTTTTTGCCAATTTTAAATATTATATAATTGGACACAGACTCGTAGTTGTACCTTATCCTCTTTCACTATATTCTTTATCTATTTTCTTCCTCTAGTTTCACTAATAATTTATTCTGTTGACTTATAAGTTGCTTTGATTTTTTTTTTTGGTGCAGTGATCCAGCCAGCATTTGTCAAAGAGTATTATAGTCGGTGAGTTTTGCACCAAATTCAGGTAATGAGTAGCATATATGTACTAGGGAAATTAAACTTGACTCTTAATTCACCTGCCAAGCAAGGTGTGAAAAATATTCCATTTTCACTAGCGGCGGGTCGTTATATGTTTTATAAATAACGTAACGTTATTGTTATTGTACAACGGATAATATTATCATAACTATCTGTATTTCATAACTGTCTATTTTCCATGTTACGGCAACTTGACAATAACCAGTCATAGAACAGTTATCACCACAACTATTTCCGTTTCGTGATATAAACTGTTAAGATATTTAAACAAATTTAGCTGCTGGCATGAACTTTCCTTCGTACTTTCTCCAGGATTTGCTGAGCTAATCAGGCGTAGGCCCTTAAGAGTTCATTGTATGTACATCATTTATCTTTCTATGGACATCATCAATTATTCACCAATATTTTACAGAATTACATTCACTCGAGATTTTAATGATGATGATAATGATGGTTTTGAGATTAAACTAAGTTTACATAAAACCAAAATCTGTCGTGATAATAATATCACGATCCGACTCGTTCCAGCAAACTCAACGTTGCAACGTTACGGATCGTAATAAGAAATAGACAGTTATGAGAGTTAAACATAACTATCTACACGTTATAAAGAAAATAGACGTTTTCCATAACGGTCTATACGTTATAATGCTCAATGCTCATAGCTATTCATTTTTGTGTATTGTATTTCATTTTGCTATTTAATATAAAAAATCATAAATTTTATCTACCTAATTTATTATTTTCATTCTCTCTTAGGCTTTCAGCAAAAATAGCTTTTTAATTTACCACATTAATTAATATCAGTAATAAATATTAGCTTAATATATTTAGTAGCACTTGTACATCTCTACACTCTGTAAGGCCGTTCATCGTACTAATAATGGAGTATGCCGGCAAGTCAGGTATCTTGTTTTAATTTATTTAGTGAACAAATTGCCGTTGGTTTTGTGTTTTTAGTTTAAAAATAATAAAGATATACGTTTAGTTCCACAATATTAGAGAATAATAAACGCGTTGTTTGGCAGATAAGATTTTGTAGTGTCATGAAGATTTGTGAGAAGAAATCAATATGGCCCTCAAGCTCGGAAAATGTAGGCTTTGCCTTAAACTCGGCGACTTTTATTCCATCTTCACGATGGATAACAATCTACAGCTTGCCGAGATGGTTATGGAATGCGCCCGAGTGAAGGTAAAAGTATAAACTGAGGATTTCTGTATTAATACAAATTCATTTAATCCAAAGGTGTAATATTTCTTAGGTGTATATTTTTTATATAAATTTTTAACATTTTTATTAAGTAATGTTCTTATTCGGTTTTGTTTTTATATTTAAAAAAAAATCGTAGATACAAAACCAACCACAACTAAATGAAATTTTGTTCTGATATGAATGTTTCGTTCATAGTTAATTTTTAACTTACACTCAGGGTGTATTGCTACTTATTTTATTACACATTAATTTTTTAGTATAAACTGACTTTTAATTACATATCCACATTTAATTAATTAAATTTGTTAACTGTATTATTTATGTAATGTTAACATACTTTTTTAAAATATATTCTGCAATATTCATACAAAATTCTTTATAGTACTGCAACTGTTTTCTGTAGTTATTATTTAAAAACTTTAAAAATAAATGTTGCAACAAAGTTGTACTAGGTGATTTCTTATAAACTTTTATGAGCAATTTTCAATTTGTAAATGGAATCCAAATTTTAAAAATCCAGAGGTAGTTAGGTTTTAGGGGATGCACTTTGCAATAGTTTCCACCGCTGATTACAGTAGCAATTTTTTTTTTGGTATGTAGACCCTTTTCAATGTAATTTTGAAATTAGCAAATTGAGCAAATCCATGGTGCTGAGCAAAAAATTGCCAAAAGTTTATTTCGGAGTTGATGGGATAGTGGATAGAGTCATGTGATGGGCCTAAACTTATTTTCAAACAATAATGAGGTCGATGACACCTTTAAGGTGTACAACTCAGAAGTCAAGGTCAAACACTGAAAGTCAAATAGTCAAGATCAATTCAAAATATCACAATCACCATCAAGATCAAGTCACAGAAAAAGATTTATCTTTTAAAAAGCCAATATCTTTGCAATTTAACATTTTATTAAAAAACCAATAATATTGTGGGTTTATGAATTGAATAAACAGGGAGGAGTTTGGAGAATACCATACACTATAGTATGTGCCATATCGATTGAGAAAAACGGACAATGACCTCAGATATGAGCCGAGTGTCAAAAGGCGTAACTTACAAAATCTCAATTTAGATGTGATAACAATATTTAAATATTGATATTATTCCCACTTCTAGGTCAGCACATATGTTTTGTTTTTTTGTTTCTTAAATAATATTGTCTGTGGTTCCTATAAACATAGTAAAATCTTACGGTACATCGCGAAAAATGTGTTATATTTTATATTTCAATTTATGGTAAGTAACGCAGCAATTCATTTAATAACAGTTTCATATTAAAAAAATATTTGAAGCAATATAATCACCATATTGAGCTTTTGCAAATTCATCCCTTTAAAATAAACAAAACGCGCGTTACGTCAGTTCGTTCTAAAAGAAACGTGACAATGGCAGCCAGAGATGCGTCACCTTTTTTGGGCCGGTCCGCCATTTTGTTTTCATTCGTGTTCGGATAGCGCTTGCGTGTGTACGTCTCGGGTAATTCATAGCATTCATTGCATTGTTTTAGTTGAGTTTTTACTGTTAAATTTGTTATATCGTTAAGTTTTTGTTTTTTGAATCTGTTATATTAGTTTTACTGTGACGGTCGTTACTAAATCGACATGAGTTCAGGAGAATTTGGTGAAGGACCCGGTCCTTCAACATCAAGTGGAAAGAGACGTCGCCGACCCATAATAAACGTAGCAGGTACGTACAAATAGGTACAAATGCGACGACGTAGCCTTTCTATTTCTTAAAGCGCTCTTTTTATGTGACCATGTGGTATTTATTTTCTAAAACAATATGTATTTATGTGATGTAGTACTATGGTAGTATATTTTTGTCATTTATTTACAGGCCCATCTTCTGGAGCACCTTTAACGTCACCAGTAAAAAAGAGAAAACCTACCACTTTGTCGGTCGGGGAACAAGAGATTATCATTAATGTATACAAATATGTCAAAAACACCTGGCCCGAAGACGTGTATCCTTCAAACGTTAATATGGTAGAAAAGGTTTCGGAGATCTCAGGAGTCAGCAAGAGCACTATATATCGCGTATTAAGCGTGTATAGAGATTCCCATAAAATACCAGAAAAGGGAATAATTAATAAAAGAAAAAAGTCTGTAATTGACAAGTTGGACGATTTTGATAAATCGGCTATAAGAGCGAAAGTGCATCAGTTCTTTCTTGCAGGAGAATTACCGACTTTAGACAAAATTTTGCTCAGTATAAATCAAGATGACCAGTTGCCAAACTTGAGCAAAACTTCCCTGCGACGTGTGTTGCGCCATTTAAAATTCAAATATATAAAGAGAAACAGAAAAAGTGGTCTAATAGATCGCCCAGAGATAGTTCTGTGGCGTACCAGATATTTGAGAGAAATACAAATATTAAGAAACGAGGGACGTAACATTTTTTACCTTGACGAAACATGGATTAACGCAGGTCATACTATGGGAAAGGTATGGGAAGACACCACAATTGAATCTTCTCGTCAATCACGGTTAGAAGGCTACTCTACTGGCGCGAAAGCCCCTTCGGGTAAAGGAAAGCGATTAATAGTTGTACACGTTGGCAATGAAAATGGCTTTTTGGAGGGATGTGATTGGGTATTTGAATCATCATCTACTGGTGACTACCATGAGAGTATGGACGCTCTCCATTTCGAGGACTGGTTTAGAAAAGTAATAGAAAAACTGCAAAGCGGCGATGTCATAGTTATGGATAACGCTAGTTACCACTCCAGACGTTTAGAAAAAACCCCAACAATGTCTTGGCGGAAACAAAATATGCAGGAATGGCTAGAATCTAAACAGATCGCATACGTGCCCTCGGACACAAAGACCCACTTAATGGAAAAAATAAAGGCAGTTAAAGATAACTATCGAAGTTACGTCACCGACGAGATGGCAAAAGAAAAAAGCATCACAGTGGCTTAACCCCATTGAACTTGTGTGGGCAGATGTGAAAGGGTACGTTGCACGAAAAAATACAACTTTCAAGTTAAAAGATGTTAAAAATTTACTTAAAGATGGTTTAACTCAAATCACGCCAGATAAATGGAAAAACTGTGTTCAGCATGTCCTTAAGGTTGAACAAAAAATGCGTGGCATGGATGATAGAATTGACCAAACTGCAGATCGCTTTATAATTAATGTTACAGATAGTTCATCAAGTGAAGATACGAGTGATGATTGCACCGAATAAAAATAAAGTTCTTATATAATATTAAAAATAAAGTTTTATCTTTTGCATAAGTACGTACTTATTCGGTGTCGTTATCACTCGAATCTTTATATGTGTTATAAATTAATGTTTTTTGTTGTTAAATGAATAAAGCACTTTATAACAATAGATGATTTTTCTTCTACAGCGATCTTTCACATAACTTTTTAATAATAGTTAATAAATATATATTATATCAATCATTATAAAAAAATCATTATAAATAAAGAAAGTACTACATATAAAATGTGCCTATATATTGAAGGTTTGTAACCCCTGGTTAAACGACCGAAAGGTCATTGTCCGTTTTTCTCAATCGATTTGGCACATACTATAGTTAAGGAACTGGAGAAAGATGACTTGCTGTACTTTCGTATGTCAAACTTTTGATTTGTGTATCTTTTAAATCATAATGTTTAACAGTATTACTACCAGTCTATCTAAAGACAGAGTTTTGGACGTTTAAGTAGTAATTCTGTTAAAATGTATGATTTATAATGCAAACAAATACAGTAATATGTAGAATGTGTTATTTCTGTAATATATAAAATAATGTCTTATATTTAATAGTAACTGGGATAAAAATACAAAAAGTTGCTCTTTATTTTTAACTATATTAAAAAAAAAACATTTGTATGGCCGTATTAAATAGATGAGGTGTTTTTCCAATTTTGATAGAAAAATATAAGAATATAAGTACAAATATTTATAGCAGTTATTTTAAATCAACCTCTTACTCATAGGCTACTTTCATCAAATCATAAAAAATATGTTTTTTTTTAGGATAAGGGTGACAAACGAGCACACAGTCCACCTGATGGTAAATGGTTGCTGCGGCCCATAGACATCTACATCTATCCTCTATTACAAATCAAAATGCAGATGTGTTGTCACCTGCGAGGACTAAGATGGAATGCCTCATTTCCAGTAAAAGGGCCACCGGTCACCTGCACTCACTAAACAAAACGTAGAGGTAAACCTCTACTTCACGCTGGTATTCTGTGAGGTCGTGGTACCACCCTGGTTCGAGGCCGGCCCATCCGTGCGACAGCAAAAGATGCCGCATGGCTCTACCACTGTTAAAAAGAAAACTGTAAAAACCTTTTGTTAAAAAGTTTTTCTTTTGGTTAACCGGTTCAGTGCGGGTGGCACGCCACGCGTGCCATCGATTACTTTTGTGTGTGGTATATGACACACGAGTCATGTTTTTTTAAAAATCCTTATAACTCGCTCAAATTGCTTTTTTGGAAGATTTATCCAGAACAAAATATTCATTATTTTGCAAGTAGTTCATGCCTGCAGCTTTGTTTCTGGATATATTGAAAATTTGAAATGTTTAGGGGTTGACAACCTTTTTTTAACGTGTACATGGTACTATTTTTACTTTGTAGGTTTTTAATCATGTTGTGGAAAAGTAGTCTAATAAGTAACAAATAATAGCACTCATTGCGATAGCTCACAAACTGAAGTTGTAAATAAATTTCTGGAAAACAAGTCTCCTGTTAAAAAAAAAACAATGCGTTTGTCTTATTGCTTAATTTTGCTTAAAATGGTTGAACTGCCGTTTTATTACTATCATATGGTCGAATAGATCTACGGAGTACCATGTGCTCTTTTGATATGGTATAAGGTTTATTTTTGCCTGAACAAATAAAAAATATTTCAAGGACATGTTAAATCAACATATATTGGGTGCTGTAAATACTTCCATCTCCGAAAACTCGCTCAGAATTGAGAGACGACTTTGCACCCTCAGCTGGCAGTGTGGTATACATAGGCTGTAACTTTGCTATTTACTTCTTTGTTGTGTCAACTAATATCTGTTAAAGTTTAACTTGTGGAAAGCGAGTGGTTTTTACATTTCGTTATTATAAGGCCTGAATGGAGTATTAGGTGCATTGTATGAATATAGGTATACAATTAACACTATATATCAATGAACACAGTAAAATTAAAATAAGTTTGTGGTTACGAATTGTGAAATCACACAACATTGTTTTTTCTGTTCTTTCACTTATTCAGTGTTTGCTTATTCACTTGTTCTGTTTATTTAGTGTTTCTGACACTGCATTCCTCTAAGTTATTACATAACCATTACATTAGGCATGGGAAGGGGGGGGGGGAGGTTTTTAGATAGTTTTGTTATGACGGCAATACATGTTGACCAAGCGAAGGCGAGCACCAATGTATAGACAGCCCATTCGTCTAGCCTCGCCATTGCTCGTCGACGCTCGCCTAACTGGCCTAGTGTAGGTGAGCGCCAACGTGTATACGGTTCGTTTTGCGTGCCTTGTTGCCACTCGAGATCGCTCGCAACGATTCGTCCACTTCGAAACAGTCTCGGTTTTTCTGCATAAATCCAAGGCGCTCGCCTGTATTCGGCAAGTCGCGTCCACATGTTAGTCGGCCATGTCCGGTGAGATATTATACGAGGGTGGATTGAAAAGTACTCGGCCTAACACAGATCCATTCAATTCTAAAAATCAAATCTACCCACATTATTTAGTTCAGTTCAGACTAGTTCATTGTGTGAAGTTCAAAACGTGTGCGATAATTAGTTGTGATTTTATAAATTTATTAACAAAGTAATCGGACATAATTTCCGCGAATGGAGCAAATCGAGCAGCGTGCCGTCATTAAGTACCTCCATAAGAAGGGGCTATCATCAAAAGCCATCCATGATGACATGGTCAGTACATTAGGCGATTGTGCTCTGTCATATTCATCCGTCAAAAAATGGATAGCAGAATTTAAGCGTGGTAGAGAGAGTGTGAAAGATGAACCCCGCTCTGGAAGGCCTTCGACGTCAACTACTGACGAAAATATTAAAAAAGTACTTGATTTAATAATGGGAGACCGCAGATTAAAAATTAGAGAGATTGCCGAGATTATAGGCATCTCTTATGAATGAACTCAAAACATCATTGTCAACGAGTTGGGTTTCCACAAGGTGTCTGCGAGGTGGGTTCCGCGACTGCTTTCAGTTGAACAAAAAAGGACGCGATTGACTATTTCACGCGACTGTTTGGAGTTATTTGAAGACGATGCAGATGATTTTTTGAATCGTTTTGTTACTATAGACGAAATATGGGTTCATTACTGTAAACCGGAAACAAAACAACAATCAAAACAGTGGAGAAGACCTGGTTCACCACCCCCTTAAAAGGCTAAGTCGATTTTGTCGGCAAATAAGGTGATGGCTTCAGTATTCTGGGACTCGAAAGGTGTGATTATGATTGATTATCTTGAAAGGGGTCAGGCTATAAACTCTGATTACTACTGCACCTTACTACGTCGTTTACGAGAGGAAATAAAAGAAAAACGTCGAGGAATGCTCAGAAGAAAAGTCCTGTTTCATCAAGATAACGCCCGTGTTCACACGTCAGTACAGTCAATGGCTGAAATTCACAACTGTGCCTTTGAACTGTTACCGCATCCGCCGTATTCACCTGATCTGGCACCATCAGACTTCTTTCTGTTCCCTAACCTAAAAAAGCACTTGGGAGGTCAAAGATTTTCGACAAACGACGAGGTCAAAGCAGCTGTAGACGCATATTTTGATTCTAAGGAAGAATCATTTTTTTTCAACGGTCTAAATGCTTGGAAGGGGAGGTGGCAAAAGTGTATTGAACTTGATGGTGATTATGTAGAAAAATAAAAATATAACTGATTTAGTATGTGTTTATTTTCTTGGTTAGGCCGAGTACTTTTCAATCCACCCTCGTATTTTAATTAAGTTGCAATTTCAAATTTCGACAATGTCAGTGCTTCTTCTTTTTTACAACTACTGTGGAGTGCACTGACATGATAATTATATGCATTCATTAAATGAACAGCAAAAGCTGCCATAACTTCTATGTTGTCCATATCGTTCCAATTCTCAATGTAAACTAATTACGGCTAACATGGATATAGCCTCACAAAAACCTCGTGAACATTGGCAGTTGGCATTGGTCTCATTTGAACTTGACCAACGTGTAGACTGTAGCACTCGCCTTGTATCAATTTGTCTACGCCCGCGTTGACTGAGACTTGACCAACATGTATTGCCGGGGTTAGATTAACATGGCCATTGGCAAGATTTAGCTATGATTCAAGAAAAAAATTCAGTCGTTTGAAGATCATTAGCTCTTTAGTTTGGGAGCTTTTTAAATTTTCCAATTTAAGTTATTAATGTCATAATCATAAACAAAAACTAGGTACTTACGAAATTCACTCTTTCTATTTCATACACTGCTATACTTTAGTAACATGGTGTTAAGGGGCTACTCCATGCGAACGACCTTGAGCGTTTGTGTGCCGGCCGCGCCAACTCCCTACAATATAGGATCGCGTAAAAAATAATATGTAAGACGCCACCTACCATCGTTTTGTATAACTCAATGCCACCTACTGTACGGACGTATTTTTCAACATCAATAAACTATTTTATGGAAATACACACAGCGTACAACGATAAATGTATCTTAATTTTTTTATTCGGTATATTAGTTGCATTATATTAGAATTATGTATTCTCATATATTATCTAATTATGAAATTTTATAATTAATTATATATTAAAAATGAAGCATTGAAAATTGTGAGTTTAAAAGATACCTACTCACTATAGGTAAATAGATAGATAGCTCGCCTTTTGTACAAATATTTGGTGCAATAAAGAATAAACAAATAAATAGGATGTTTCGCAGAGTGAGAGTAATATATAATGAGAGTCGTGGAGGCAGTTTACAAACATAAATTGCACAAGGACAAACATCCAGACCCGGAACGATTATTTGTAGGCCTTACAAATATTTGTTCCGTGCGGGATTCGAACCCGCGGCCCCCAGCGCAACAACTGATTGCTAAGCCACTGCGCCACGGAGCCGTCGCCGGCTTATAGGTAAAGTGACCATACGTCCCGTTGTCCCCAAATAAAGCTCCGGGACACAAAATTGTCCCGTAACTCTTTGGATGGAAGTATTCAAAGCCAACAATCTTCAACATAATTTTTTTAATCGAATATATTTTATGTCTACCTGGTACAAATGCTCCGATAGAAAGAGTATTTTTTTTATTTTGAATAAATTGTGGACGTCTGAAAGAAACACTTACGGTTCCAGTTCTAAAGGCGATGTTGAAAGATAACAATAAAAAAAAATTGAGCAGAATTTTATTCTTATTTAAAATCATCACCAACTTTATTAAAGCAAATTTAATCCTCTGACAAATGTAATTCATAATTTTAAAAAATGTTGCATTTAATAATTACCTATTTTTAAATGCAACATTATTTTTTAATTTATTGTATAAAGTTATACTTTTTAGAGTATAAATAAACCCATGTCCTGTTTTGAGTTAATAAATAAATGGTCAGCTTAGTCTTTTTAGTTAAATTTAGTTTTAAAAATTTTTAGTTTATAGTAAAAAGTAGGTATATTAGTACCTACTTACATACTTTTTACCGAATTATAAGTATAGAACACCTTATGTACTCAATTATTTTTTGAAAAAGTAGAAAAAACAAGCAATGAATAATATACTATATTTTAGCAAAAAAACTATAACTTAGTAATACTAGTTATAATTGTAACTTAGAACATAAATGAAAAACTCACAACCGACCCAGGATTCGAACCCGGGACCTCATGATCAGCAGTCGCACTACTACAACCACTAGACCAACGAGGCAGTACTACACCTGAGAAAATATTGTAGTTGGTTACTACGATTATTTTTAACTGTATACTATACTGATAATATTGAATTAGCCTTTTATAGTGTAAATTATAATATTTGTCGAAATGTTAATTATGGATTCGAACCTTACATGCTAATGGTGCTTCATTTTTTTATTTGCATTTACTTCAAAGAAAATACACGCAAAAAGCTTCATCGCGCAGTAAAAAACACAACAAATATATGTATAACTAATACGAAAAATTATACCCAAAACAAACAAATAATACTACCTATAAAATAACCTAATAAGTAATAATATTATCGACTGATAAGATCGTGAGCGTGTGCTCTAACGAACGACACAGGCTCCACGTTCGAGAGCTCAACGCTCAATGATCCAGCAAGCCCGTGGGCAGTGAATACGCCCAGATTTTAAAATAATTTCTTAATAAAATCAAATTTTGGTCTTTTGAAAAAAATTTTACTATAAAAATGTTCATTAATAAATTGCCTATCCATTGGTGTAAATCGCAAAATAAAATAATACTTACTTTACGAGGAGATGCATGTTATCAATAATAATTTCACATTTATGTGGTTTCGTTGTAAGGAGATTATATTAATATTTATTCCTTTAAAAAAAAATTGGATACAGCTCTTATGAAATCAAGATTATGTAGAAATATAATGTGTTTTTTATTTGTTGATATATCTTTTAAATAAAAAGTAGATAGCTCCTAAAAACCGCACAAATAACGACTAGCGTGACATTTTGCTCAACCCGCGCCTTAAATAATATTTTCATTGTAAATGCTTTATGGTATACAATATTATTTGTTTGATTACCTTAACGTAAAGCTAACGTTTACGTTTACGTTAACGTTAAGCGTAAACAAAGCTAATAGTTTTCAAACACCAGAACAGGCAACGTACAATTGGCCATGTGAGAATCATGGGTTTTCAAGATTAATGTCGCAAACATTAAATTACTGCCCCTGGGATTTAGTTATGGTCATAGCGAAAGCAAGCCGCACTGGAAACTGCAGTTGTTTAAATTCAAATGGTATGTCAGTCGGCATAATTGGGATACGTGGTATCAAAATTTTTTCACCTTTATGCTTTCCCTGTAGACTGGTTGCTTCAATCACGTTGTTCAGTAATTTTTTCACCGCTGGCCTTGTGCCGTTACAAAGTAGCAACACTATGATCACTGATCCGACCTTTAATTGAAGACTGTGATTCGCTATGATCACTGATCCGACCTTTAATTGAAGACTGTGATTCGGCAATCCTGGCAAATCCAGTTCCAGCGAGTTCAAATATTTAATTAGATAGTTGACGATATTTTGGTTTAGTAGCAGAATCAACCGATTTGTATGTTCTCAATTCGCGCAGGCAATTTCAGTTTCAAATTTAATTAATTTATGTCCAGGTTTTTGGCAGCTAATATGGGCCTGCGCTCACAGACAGTACGGCGTGTCAATGGAATCTTTTCGTGGACATAAGATTTTTGACCTTATTTTAATGAACTTAGCACTGACATTCCTTTATTTTATTCCATGGGATGCAGCGGCGCGCCGCTGCATGACGTGAAATGCATAGGTTACTCATGTTGTTAAAGGAATGTTGCGGCGGCGATCTCAGCGACTCACGCGAGCGGCCGGTACAGTTTATTTTGTTTCATTTCATTCTGCCGCGGGATGCCACAGGATCCTTCGGCATTTCGAAGTGTGTCTTACCACGCTGTGCCACGCCTAGCCATCTGTGAGCGCAGGCCCTATAGCTCGTTTGCTCAACCAAATATGGCCTCTGTAATTTTGAGCAACGTTTGCACACACCTTTTGAATGAGTTTGGTTTTTGATTCAGTTAACTGACAAAAATTGTCAGGAAAGGTAATACAGCCAGTTAAAATATCTAAAGGGAATTCGCCATTATCTAAGTTTTTTTTTTTTTTTATAGGATAAGGGTGACAAACGAGCACACAGTCCACCTGATGGTAAGTGGTTCCTGCGGCCCATAGACATCTACATCTATCCTCTATTACAATTCAAAATGTAGATGCGTTGTCACCCGTGAGGACTAAGATGGAATGCCTCATTTACAGTAAAAAGGGCCTCCGGCCACCTGCACTCACCAAGCGAAACGCAGAGGTAAATCTCTACTTCACGCTGGTATTCTGTGAGGTCGTGGTACCACCCCGGTTCGAGCCGGCCCATCCATGCGACAGCAATGCTACTAACTAAATATTTCCACAAACTTTTTGTTTTGATGTTGATTGTTGTTAAGTTTTTGCTTTATTATAAGATGTTATTTGTAACTTGATAAAAAAATTCCACAAAATGTAGGACTTTAACCGATTCGTTGCGGCACCAATTTTCGACAACTTTTAGCTGTGGCGGCGAACAAATAGCCACAGACTTGTTGACACGCCTATTGTGCCATCAGCCATGTGTAAAAATAATTATCTTTTTTATGCTTTTTTCACTTGTTTAGACCTAATTAAGTTTTGTTGACATCAGACATCAGTTATAAACGGAAGGATACTTGTTTTTAGTGGGTAACTACGTGTTTTATTTGAAATTGAGTTTGAATTTGAAATTCTTTGAATTTGAAATTGATTTGAAAGTGACTTTTTTATGCAAAGATTACAAACATTTTGTACTATTTTTTGTTTTATAAAAATAATCATTTATATAAGTAGGTACAGCTAAATCACCCCGGAAAACCTTGGTTTTTATTAAATTTTTACCTAATAATAATATTTGTAAATATCAAACAATCAAGAACCTTAATATGGAAAAAATAAGGTTTATAATTCATTAATATTTACAAATGTTAAATATTATTTAATGTTATACAAATCTAAAAGTAAAGTTGATTTGAAAACGTCTAATTAGTGAGAATAGCAAAACTAGTGTTTTCAAAAGGAAACAAACGCCGGCGCTATACGGCGGCGGATTGACGAAATACTATTTATTAGCGAACTTTTATGCATGAACGGTTTCAAACTATTTCAAGCAAAAATAAACCTTATACCATATCACAAGAGCACATGGTACTTCGTAGGTCTATTCGGCCATATGATAGTAATAAGACGGCAGTTCAACCGTTTTAAACAATAAGACAAACGCATTGTGTTTTTAACAGGAGACTTGTTTTCCAGAAATTTATTTACAACTTGAGTTTGTAAGCGATCGAAATGAGTACTATTATTTGTTACTTATCTGGGGGCACGGTAGTGCCCCCGCCAAGTCGAGCAAAAAAGCGGCACGGCCGTACCATCCTTTTCTCGAAGCAGTTCAGGCCATTTCCGAAACTCTATAACTTCGTTATGGATAAAACTAGAAGCCTGAATTTTCTAACCAAGTATGCATTGTATAAACTCGTTATGTTTCAAATTTCATTAAATTTGAACCAGTAGTCTAAGAATTATAACTATAGTATGTTTCCAGGGCAGGCGGAAAAACGTACATTGACCTAAAGTATTATGTTAGCACCGAAACGAAACGACAGGTATTGCTTCCAAACATTTCGTTATCGATTTCGTATCGTTAAGCGCTAAGCGTGTTTCACATGGTACGGGGTGGGGTGAAGGAAGCGTTCATTTAGAGATAACAAACCTAAGCCGAAACAATACCACTTTTAAAATGGCAGACCTCAAAAAACTATTTGAATAAGGGTTATACAATATTGACTATATAAAGTGAAGAACTGCATTAACCACGTCATAAAAGAAGAAAACAAATAAAATAAATTGGATAATGCCATTGATAAAACGGTAGATAGTTTTATAATCAATGTGGCGAACTTTTCCACATCTTCATCAGAAAATGATTCTGAAATAGTTACAAAAGCA
This sequence comes from Parnassius glacialis, assembly GCA_033319125.1. Lineage (NCBI taxonomy): Eukaryota > Metazoa > Arthropoda > Insecta > Lepidoptera > Papilionidae > Parnassius > Parnassius glacialis. The sequence goes on along the minus strand of JAVANC010000001.1, from coordinate 50,949,023 downwards.
TAGTCTGTCAAGTGTCTCTGACAATTTATTATGAGAAGTTTTATGCTGCCTTCAAGGTTGACTGCTAAAGAATGCATTAAAAATTCGCCATTTTACCCAACTGCCAAGAAGTGATTATGTTTTGTACAACTACCTACCTACTTATTACACTACTTACCTACTGTTAACGTAGTAATTAAATTTGTATTAATTCTTATGGTTTATAAAAAATAAATAAAAATTTATGTTAATTTGCTTTTTAATTCATATAAGTACGGGATATTCTTCTTTCTTCATGATAAAATAGACACAGGACCTACGAAGAACTTCGCACTCGGCACTCTTATCTTTCACTTTAATGATGTATGTAATGATACAAGCATAAAAAGATTAAACCTAAGAAAAAGTTTGGCTACCCCGATGATATCGTCAAAGGTCAATGTACGTTTTTCCGCCTGCTCTAGAAACATACTATAGTCAAAGTTTCTTAATTTTGTCACTCACTGACTGACCGATCATCAAAACTCTGAAGCACTTCTAGCAGACATAGAAACTTCAAATTTGGAATACAATTATTGTTTAATATATAAATTGAGGAAAAATTAAAATATTTTACAATTTCGGTCCAGTTTTCGAGATACACCAACTGCATAAATAACTTTGTAATCCCATATAATTATATAGTATTACAAAGTTACATTTGCAGTGAATGAATCAGTGTATCTATATATGTATAATGGAATAATAGGTGTAAATAGCTACCTAGATATAACTATCTACAAAAAGAAATGAGATGTCATCCAAAACATAACTTGTAAAAAAAAGCCAAGTCTCGCAACTCAGTTCTTCTACCGTAAAAAGTAGTGAGATCCATGTAATACCAAGTCGGTTAATTTATTCAGTCCATAGATTGATACATAGATTGACTTGGCAATCGCACCAAACAATCTAATTTAATATAATATGTATTACTTGTGAGATATATTGTGTTTTCATGCGATTGCCAAGTCAATCTATGTATCAATCTATGGACTGAATAAATTAACCGACTTGGTATTACATGGATCTCACTACTTTTTACGGTAGAAGAACTGAGTTGCGAGACTTGGCTTTTTTTTACAAGTTATGTTTTGGATGGCATTAGACTATTTTTTCACAACATGATTGAAAACCCACAAAGTAAAAAGAGTACCATGTACAAGTTAAAAAAAGGTTGTCAATCCCTAAAAAATTCAAATTTTCAAAATATCCAGAAACGAAGCTGCAGGCATGAACTACTTGCAAAACAATGAATATTTTGTTCTGGATAAATTTTTAAAAAACGCAATTTGAGCTAGTTATAACGATTTTTAAAAAGACACGACTCGTGTGTCATACGCCACACAAAAGTAATTAATGGCACGCCTGGCGTGTCATCAGCAATGAACCGGTTAAACATGAATTAAGTTCATCAGCTGGCGTTGATTATAGAATCAATGGCAATGTTTGACGAAAATCTCCAGCTAACAAAATCATCGCACCACCAAATCGGTTTTGATTGTTCCGCACATCTTGCATGGCTCGGTCTAATGCCTCAAAAAACTTTTTATGTGCCATCGTCCATTCGTTGCAAACTATTGATTAACATTGCTGCCAAACCTTTGCCATTGCAGAGTTCTTCGAAATGTTGCATCGTGTGAGCGAATTTTTGCTAAAACCAATGAAATCAAATCAAAAAAAAAAATTCCTGTACCACAGAGAGTCTAAGAAGTAAATTTCTCTAGTTCCATAATTTATCATTTTTATAAGGGTATCAAATACATACAATTGTTGGTTCAACACAGGAAAGATTTATTCGAATTGATTCTCTTAAAGCATCTATATTGTACATTTTTTCGCGTTGCAACTCTTCACTAAAATTGTCGTGCATCGGGCGATTGAGGTAATACTTTGTTTGACATAATCAGCACATTTTATCAATTAATATTAACGCCTCGTAAATTTCTTCATTATCTTGTAAATTTTAATTTCCTGTTCTAATGCGCATCTGATGCAAGATATCGTCACATATGTCATCTTTGTATTTGATCCATAAATCAATTGATTTTGATGGGAAGCATGTTGATATAATTATAGAAAACAATGGTTCGCATTTGACGAGCTTGTGAAGTAATTACAGCATCATACAGAATAATACAGAATAATACAGAAGTAATAACAGTGGTAGAGCCACGCGGCAGCTTTTGCTGTCGCACGGATGGGCTGGCTCGAACCGGGGTGGTACCACGACCTCACAGAATACCAGCGTGAAGTAGAGGTTTACCTCTGCGTTTCGCTTGGTGAGTGCAGGTTGCCGGAGGCCCTTTTTACTGGAAATGAGGCATTCCATCTTAGTCCTCACGGGTGACAACGCATCTGCATTTTGATTCGCAAACGAGGATAGATGTAGATGTCTATGGGCCGCAGCATCTACTTACCATCAGGTGGACTGTGTGCTCGTTTGTCACCCTTATCCTATAAAAAAAAAATCATGGAGAGTTTGATCCCAACGAGCGTCATATTTTAAAAGTTGCAAATGTTGACAAGCAGAAGCTTGTCACAGAGAACTGTAAGAGCCACACCATTCACCATTAACAGCAATCGAAAATAAAAACACTCGTCGATGCTTGGATGGACTGAATAAATTCGAACTATTGCATCGGTCGAATATACATTTGGATAACCTGGTTACCTTTTTTCCGTCGTTGAAATTTCTTTGAGGATTGATTCTAAGTAAAATATTTTAAGAGTATAGCAGTGTTCGGGCGAAATCATCATTCTTAAAAAAACTGGTCAAGGTTGTTGATGGTGGTTGAACTGCTCGTTGTAATGCGTTCTGTGCCGTGAAATATACTCTTCGACCACTTTCTAATTGTATGACTAAGTGAATTACAGTTGGGTCAAAATGCGCCAATTTGCTTCAGTACTGATAACATAGTAGCCCATTTGGTATTGGGTAACTTCGTCATTGGAATTGTCTGCATCAATGCCAATCACAGCCATGTCACTTCTTTTGGTTACATAATTTACAAATGTATTTGATAGATTTCACGGAATGACAAGATTTAACATTCGTCGTCGCATCGCACATCAGCGCTTTGAAAGTCTTTGAAAAGATCGGTGAATATGGAACAATCCAATGATTATCCTTCATCTACTTGTTGTTTCACGTCGGCATTTGTTAATCTTCCGCTGTCTGTTGTCGAACGGTGATGATAAAGTGGATAACCATCACTTCCGGTAATAATTTCTGTCACTGATAACACTTATTTTGATTAAGAGTTCTACAGGGACCGTGACCGTGAATCACGTTTTAATAACTATCTCATGCAAGCCTGGCTCTACTTGTATATCAGGGATTTCAGATGATATCACTTTATCAACTTCAGACAGAATATGTGCATGAGGCAATCCACGTTTCTGCTACTCCACAGAACACATCTAGCAGCGCGTCTCGCTAAATACGCTATGTTTCACAATAAAATCCATTAAAGATTTCAACTTTTGTTTGAAGCGTCTTGCCGTAATGTCATGGCGATCAATGGGATCAATTGGCTAGGGAATAACTCAAGTTGGAATCCTGTCCACTGCGGATTGCATGTGAATGTGGTTAATAAATATGTTGTGTAATGGCGGACATACGACATGGTATCGTGAGCATATTTATGCATATCTCGAGGACTTCCGATGTATGTTGCTGGAAGAATTGTCATCCGGCCGATATTCTTTGCATTTCCATCAGTGTTCATCGCATCTCGAAGGTGAATGTACTCTTTAGAACGGAGTTTAGTCATGTTCAACCTTTTTTTTTGACATATATAATATCAACATCATATTCGTGAAATAATCGTCGACATTTCAAGATCTGATTGCCATCATTTTCACGAACCATCAGGTGGTATGAATAATACTTCATTGAACTGACTTTTATTATTGGTTTCGAATCTGTAAATAAATTATTATTGTTTTAATGACAGTGATTGAACGTGCCTACAATAAATATAGTAGCTGATACAAATTTACCATTGCTAACACACATAACTTTTAAGAAGATTTATCATCTTGATTGAGAAGTGATAATCATCTTCACCTTGCCAAAATATGAAAGGCTATGCGCGATGCATCATATGAGCGATGTGTTTCGTACACACGCTGTAACTGATCACTCGCGAAGTAAAACAATTTTACGAACTTCAAATTTTCTCCAATTTGGAAGCCTGTAATATTGTTGTTAAAACTATAACAATGGCAACTTCATCAATTGTTGTTGCATTTGAATCGTCCTTCATGTTGGCCCACAGCAGTTTTATCAGCTCTTATTACAATTTTGTGATTATTAGTTGGCGTGAGACCCAGTGCAGTTTTGAACGTTGCAATCAACTGATTGATGAAAGTTTGTAATTCTTCTACAATAGACCTCTGCAATTAATCGTTACTTGCACAAAGTAGATTAATTTATTGTGTTGAATTGCCTATGAAATAAATTTGCAGGAATTTGTAGTGTTACCACGGAATAAATAATAGGTATTACCTTGAAAGTTTGAATGAAACTGTCTGAAAATGAAATGAAGTAATTTGGATGCAATTGTTATATTTTTGGATATTTGTAAGGAAATGTATAGAATCCGTTCCTGTTCCCGAAACCTTTCTTTACGTGGTAGAGCCATGCTGCTGCTATATTACTGGTATAGTTGTAGCTTGTAGCACGAATGGGTCGGCTCGACCGGGGAAGGACCACGCTCTCACAGAATACCAGCGGCAAATAGCAGCTTAACACTGCTGTGTTTCGTATGGTGAGTTTAGGGAACCGGAGACCCTTTTTACTGGAAACGAGGCATTTCATCTTAGTCCTCACGGGTGACGACGCATCTGCATTTTGATTCGTAATCGAGGATAGATGTAGATGTCTATGGGCCACAGCAACCACTTACCATCAGGTGGACTGTGTGCTCGTTTGTCACCCTTATCTTATAAAAAAAAAACCAATGAGTACAATGGCTCTGGTTGCAGAACCAATGGCACTAATTTCACTCTTCAATTTGCGTAACACAATCCAGCGGCTTTCTTTTTTGTATATCAATGCTGTAAAATATGGGCAAACTGAGTTCATAGATCCAATAGTAACTCATTGGTAGGCACTGTAGTCAATTGAAACATCGTAACTGAAAGCAGCTTACTCAAACTTGATTATTAGCTGAATGACGCGCTGCACAAGTTTGTGATATCCGAATCCTTTCAATTTCGTTTCACTCTTGCTGAGTTGCTACGTTGCTGAGCAAATTACTTCGCCCGCGTCTTATTGGTAGCATGAGTCATGAACTGAGTATAAATGGACACACAAAATAAACCAATCAACCAAAGATAAATGAGGTCATTAACGAATTTTCTGCCACCAGGGCGGCGCCACTTAAAAGTGAGGTATAATTTTTGACAGATTCATAGCGGCCAAGTTAATTTGTTCGGACAATGTAAAGGGTATTGTTTCTTTCTGTACTATTAGCTATATTTTATTTTAATAAGATTAAAAATAAATAAACCAAACCACAGATGTTCTTAAAAGTAGATAAATATAGAAAAGTTAAAAATGTGCAAAAAAATTGAAGATCAAACCACTGAGGCTTTGTGTATTAATATAAAACTCTAGAAACTAATACACTTTTATTAAAAACTAATTTCTCAATTAAATGACATTGTGTAATAAAAATACTTTACCCCAGTGTCTAGTAGCGATATCTGGTGAGTAGAAAATTATTAGCCCTCATTGAGGAACTTCTTTGTTGATCGAGAAGAGAAAATTTATAAACAACCAAGAAAATAACACGCTAATTATCGAGAATATACTGAAAAACTGTCAAAGTCAAACCTTGTATCGTAGAAAAAGAAAATGTCAAAGTGCAGGTGATGCAACTTTGTATGAAAACAGAAATCTGCACACAATCATGATTTTGTCAATGTTTGTGTTGGGTTTGTAAAAATAAAGCAAGAAAAAAATATCGCTTTCTTTTCTTCATGTTGTTTTAGATTGCCATTTTAAAAATTAGATACAAGTGTAATTACATACATGTTACTCTGAGATTTGCACAATTAATTTTGATATATATATATATATATATATATATATATATATTTTTTTTTTTTATAGGATAAGGGTGACAAACGAGCACACAGTCCACCTGATGGTAAGTGGTTACTGCGGCCCATAGACATCTACATCTATCCTCTATTACAAATCAAAATGTAGATGCGTTGTCACCCGTGAGGACTAAGATGGAATGCCTCATTTCCAGTAAAAAGGGCCTCCGGCCACCTGCACTCACCAAGCGAAACGCAGAGGTAAATCTCTACTTCACGCTGGTTTTCTGTGAGGTCGTGGTACCACCCCGGTTCGAGCCGGCCCATCCGTGCGACAGCAAAAGCTGCCGCGTGGCTCTACCACTGTTTATATATATATATATATATATATATATATATATATATATATATATATATATATATATTATATATATATATATATATCACTCAATGGTCATCTTTATTCGCAGATATATGAAGGAGATGGACTGCCAGATAAGATATGTTCGGAGTGCATACAGAAACTTAGCAGCGCGCACATATTTAAGCAGCAGTGCGAGAGATCGGATCAGGAGCTACGACGCAACTACGTGCCGCCACCGGGTAATTTCGCTCTTTCATTTCTCGGTTTTATTTGCATATATACAAATAAATAATATGGCCCTGTTCCTTTGCGAAGTTTAGACAACTCATCAAAGTTTCTTATTTTATATTAATTATAGTTTAGTAAAAATTATTATTATTGCCAAAAATTGTTGTAAAACTGTCTTATCTATCCATCAGAAAAAAATCCCTTTGTACATTTTTGCTCTTTTAGAAAATATTATTTTATTATTATAGGTTTCAGTACCGCACCTTCCCCACCAAACAGGCAGAGCAGCGACTCGGCTTTCTCAAACAATACTGACGTATCCAGCAACAACAAGCCTACAGCTTCACCCATTGAAAGCAAGGTCACACCTAGTCGGGGCCGTAAACGCAGTCGGGAGAGCGTCGACAATGCTTCATCCAGCAGCCAGTCCCATGACTACCGACCGAGTTCCACCAAGCGAGTCGAGGAGCTCCGTACCTCACAGAAAAGGCCGAGAAGATCACAAAACGCATCTTACGTTGATTCCGACTTTGATGATAACAGCGTCTCCCATTTCTCTGTCGAAACCGACTCGGATGAGCCGCTATTGAAAAGTGAACATAAGTGTAAAATCTGTGGTAAAGAATTCCTCTCAAAAATGAGCGTGCTTGCACACACCAAAGTGCATTTTAGAAAATCTCTGAAACAGAATGCATTAGTGGACATACCCAAACCGACAGTCACCAATGAGAGTATGGAAGACGCTAACGACGTCGATGATAAGCTAACGTGCGAGAAATGCGACAAGACATTTAAATTGAAAATAATGTTGAAGCGTCATCTAGAGACCTGTGACAAGACACCGTCGAAGTCGCCGATGAAAGAGTTACTGGTGTCGTTAGAGCCAATCGACGCGGGCCCGGCTCAGTCGAATAAAATTGACTGCGAAATGTGCACTACAAAATTTAAGACGCTAGACAATTTAGAGAAGCATATGAGGGTAGTTCACGCGGCCGTCCTCAATCGTAATAAATACGAACAGAACGAGAACGGAAAGGTGAGCGTTCCCTGCTTCTACTGCGGACAACATTTTGACGATTACTACCTACACGCCGCGCACTTTGAAACCTGCTCCAAAAAGGACGATTCTGTTAATTTCACTTGCCCCGTATGCCAGAAGGTGATGACAAGGAAGAACTCGTACTTCATTCATTTAAAAGCCATGCATTTCGAGCCTCGCCTCGGCAACCGTGAAGAGGGCTCCAAACAGCCGTTCGAGTGCCGCATATGCAGTAAGAAGTTGGCATCACAAGACCAACTAATTACGCACCTTGCTGCACACATGTCTAATATAAACGACAATGAAGATGGCGCTGACGATGGCTCTCGGTATGTTTGTTTATATTTAATAACGTATATTTTTTCAATTCTCATTTAGTAGCGGCGTAAGAACATTCACGACCCCATATTATACAGTAAGAGGCGACAGAGGGAAACTGAAACAGAATTGGCAGCAGCATCTTCCTGATAACTACTCAATAACAATAATAATAAACTGCGGTGGCTTACGTTTAGCACAGGACATGTGATGGCTTGTCGTGATGATTGTTTCAATATTTATATATCAGTTTTGAAAACTTGATCAAATGTGATATTAACTTTTTTTAATAATGCTGCAAATTTTAAGGCCTTGTTTTAATTAACTGTTGAAAATGTAAGCTCTGACCACTGTGGACATAGTTCTGACCACTGTTAAACTTTTTTTTTTATAGGAGAGGCAACAAACGAGCATGCGGCTCACCTGATGTTAAGTGACTACCGCCGCCCATGAACAACTGCAACACCAAGGGAATTGCAAATGTCTTGCCGGCCTTGAAAAAGTAGTAGGCTCTTTTCTTGAAGGTCCTTAAGTCGTATCAGTCCGGAACAATCGCTGGTGGTAATCGATTCCACAAGCAAATTGTGCGAGGAAGAAAACATATTCTAAATCGTACAGTGGTGGACCATCAATCATCCAGATGGTATGGATGGTATCGCGAGTTTTGTCGCGATGTTCGGTGGTGAAATTTAGCGGCTCCAGCCACCGAAATTTATTCCAATAAATTTATTCCAATAAATCCGAACAATTCCTCAGAGTACTCCCCGTGGTAGATGCTATAAAATAAGCAAAGAGATGCAACATCTCTTCGCAGCGCCAGTGAATCGAGTCGATCGGAAAAGACTCGGTCGTCGACGATTCGAGCCGCTCTACGTCGACGGTCAAGTGGAAGGAGCTGGTACTGGGGAGCCCCAGCCCATAGATAAGAACTGTTTTCCACGTGAGGCCGAAGCTGCGCCTTTTAAAGATGTGGGTGGTTTGCCGGCATGAAATACTGTCCCGCTCTACTGAGCACGCCAAGCTTTTTAGAGGCTAATTTGGCCTTCTCTTCCAAGTGACCACGAAACTGCACGTCACTCGATATGTCGATGCCGAAGATTCTGATACTGGCTGAGGCAACAAGGGGAGTGCCATGAAACTGAGGAGATACGACAAAGGGGTTCTTTTTAGTGGCAAACGCGCAAACTTGTGTGTGTGCTGTCATCCGCATAGCAATTAATGTTCCCGTTTTGCAAAATATAATTGATTGCATATCAACATATCATTGATATGCAAAAGAGACAGCTTTGGTGATAGCACGCAGCCTTGTGGAACACCAGCCTTAATAGGTTTGTAATCGGAGCACGCACCATCTACTACTAGCTTCACAGTACTCGAGAAACCCGAGCTGCCGGCACCAATGAAATTGTTAATTGCAATTTTAAGTGCTGATTTACCACGTGCTTGGCGGTGAAGGAAAATATCGTGAGGAAACCTGCATGTCTGAGAAATAAGAAAAAAATATATTTCGAAGACATGTGAAGTTCGCAAAAACGCATTTGGGACAGCGCGGCGGACATTTCCTTGCCCTAAAAAAACCCTCTCAGAAATGAGAGGAGGCCTGTGCCCAGCTGTGGGACGTAAATAGGCTGCAACTTTACCATCTACTACGACCTTGATGCTCCGATCAGCCAGAAAACTGGTGATCCATTTGCACATTTTCTCGGGAATCCCATAGGAAGGAAGCTTCGAAAGAAGCGCTTTGTGCCAGACCCGATCGAAGACCTTCGCTATGTCCATGCCTCCCCCTTGGCCTCGATCGCCTGTGCCCATCTATGTGTTAGGTAAGCAAGAAGATCACCAGCTGAGCGATCCCGACGGAAACCGTACTGGCGGTCACTAATCTGCTGGTGCTCCTCAAGGTACTGCATGAGCTAGCAGTTAATAATGGACTCCACTATTTTCGAGAACAAGGAGGTGATGGCGATAGGCCTGTAGTTGCGCGGTTCAGAGCGGTTACCTTTTTAGGGATCGGGTACACGAAAGCTGTCTTCCATGAATTCGGAACAACGCCTAGGGAGTAGCAGTACCGGAAAAGACGCGTTAGAACCGGTGCCAACACTGGAGCGCACGTCCTCAGCACAATTGGCGGGATTCCGTCAGGCCGACTCGACTTGTGTATGTCCAGGGAAAAGAGTGCTTTGCGTACTGAGCACTGTGTAAATCGCACATCAGGCATAGAGCACTCACACTGCGGGATGGTCGGCGGTGGGTTTCCCCCGTCATCGAGAGTCGAGTTGAACGCAAAAAGGGAGCCTAAAAGGTCGAATTTCTCTTTTGCGGCGTGGGCCATTGAGTCATCCTCCCTGTGTAGAGATGGTAGTGATGGCTTACAGAAATTCCCTTGAACAGCCTTTGCGAGAGACCAGAATGCACGGGTTCCCGAAGGAAGGCGAACTAATTTCTCGAAAATTCTGCCAATGTGCTCATACTTTGCCTTAGCAATTACTCTTTCGAAGGACCTGGAGGCGAAGTTATACTTCTTTTTAAGTGTGCTGGTGTTTACATTCCGAGTCGCCGAAGCTGCAGCCCAGGCTTGATAATACTCCTGCTTGCTGCGTAATGCAGTCTTACAGGAGCGACCAAACCAAGGCTGAGATCTGCCTCCGATGGGTACCACAGATGATGGAATAAATAGTTCCATTCCCTGTAGCACCACATCAGTGACAGAGTCAGCAAAAGACAAAGAAAGACCGCATTCCGTCGCAATCCGCCTACCTGTAATGTCAAACACGGCGGCAGCCTGCAGAATGCAACCACGAGGAGAGCGTGGGTGGCACCACACTCCGAATCAGACAATGGTCCGAAGAGCCGAAAAGGGCATCGACGGAAACCTGATATCCGTCCGAATTAGAGGTCAGCAGAAGGTCCAACAGGGAAGGTGTATGATCCTCCACATCTGGAATCCGCGTAGGCGAAGTAGCCAGTTGTGTCACACCATATTCCAATGGAAAAGTCATGAACAGATCTTCCCGCATGATCGGTTAAACGTGAATCGAGCCATTTGGTGTGGTGGGCGTTAAAATCGCCAAGTATCACGTTCTCTTCGGATAAGATCTGTTGCAGCAAGAAATGTATAGCCATTTGGACGTTGGACGTCGACCAAATCTCTCTTGTTTCAAACTCGAAACTCCTCAACGTCAAAATTTATGTAACATACATAGTATGGCCTGGTCTTGGCCCAATCAAATATAGTAAATATCTGATTTCAAATATAGTATAATTGATTAATACCCGGACGAAATTACAGATTATAAAGTTATAATTTATTCGTTTCTTATAAATTCTTTGCTTTAAAAAAAACGTTCCCCTCCTCACCACATTAGGATTTTCTCCTGTATCGTGGAGGCAGTTTACAAATATAAATTACACAAGGACAAACATCCAGACCCGGAACAATTATTTGCAAGCCTACAAATATTTGATAGATTGTTCAACTCATTGCTAAGCCACTGCGTCACAGAGCCGTCTGTTTTTTATATAATTTGTTATTTCGATGTATAATTTTTTACATTTATACATAATTTCGTTTTCATTAAATTTTAAATTACTAAATTGTCATGTTGAAATACTCACAATATTGTAGAATTGTAGCTACAATTTTAACGAGGAGTGTAGAGAACCAAAGATCTTCTTTAGTGGAAATGTGACTTTCCATCATAGTCCTCAGGGGTGAGAACGCATCTGCATTTTGATTCTTAATAAAATAAATAAATAATATTTTATTTCTGTTGGTTTTAACTTTAATAATTTGAAATAGGAATTAAAAACAAAAATTTTGACATTTAATTTGTGCTTATATCATATATTTTTTTTTATTTTTTTTTTATAGGAAAAGGGTGACAAACGAGCACACAGTCCACCTGATGGTAAGTGGTTGCTGCGGCCCATAGACATCTCTACATCTATCCTCTATTATAAATCAAAATGTAGATGCGTTGTCACCCGTGAGGACTAAGATGGAATGCCTCATTTCCAGTAAAAAGGGCCTCCGGCCACTTGCACTCACCAAACGAAACGCAGAGGTAAATCTCTACTTCACACTGGTTTTCTGTGAGGTCGTGGTACCACCCCGGTTCGAGCCGGCCCATCCGTGCGACAGCAAAAGCTGCCACGTGGCTCTACCACTGCTAAATATATAGAAAATTTATTTTCAAACAGCAAACAGTAGGGTCAAGAATAAGGGTGCAAGACTCAAATTTTTATTTTTTGCTTTTCAAATCAAAACAAAAAAGAAATTTTTTTTCGGCAAGTTACAAACCACCTGACAGCTATTTTATTATTTAACTAATACCACAGAATAAATAATAGTACAAGAACAGAAGGATAACTCTCTGATACCATATTTCAGAGTTTAAACCCAGTTACAACGTCGTTAATGTTCATAATACTTTGCACGCCTCGGACACGAACTTCGTTAAATTAGCCTACCGATTAAATCGTCGAAAAACAAAATTAATTCGTCGCGCGTATTAAATTAAAATGCACCTTACGTGTACGTTTGTATCACTTAGTTGTACTTGAGTTTGTATCACTTAACCCGTTGTGCGCCTTTGTTAAGACTGCCCGCTCCTACTGTAGGGTTAGGTGTTGTGAGAAAACAAATTGAATCCTTTGATATTAGTTGATAGTAGAATACACCGACATTATTGTTCAGTGTGAGGAAGATTAATATGCAACATCGAGAAAAATTAATATTACAACAACGTGAACATCACCTACTTACCATCTTCAAAAAAGGAGGAGGTACTCAATTGACCTGTAGTTTTTTTAAACCTCAGAGTTTTTATTAGGTGAACTGATTTTGACGATTCTTCTTTTATTTGAAAGCTGGTGCTTATATATCCCATATCAATTTGAGTTATCCTTAATAATGCGTATTAATATTGAAGTCAGTTGTACAATTTTTTTTTATTTCATTACTTGTCTCTTCCACTTTTTTTAAAAAACGTTACCTCCACACTAGGATTTTCTCCTGTATCGCGGGGTTAGTTTACATACATTTTTCAATGACAAACATCCAGATCCAGAACAATTATTTGTACGTCATACAAATACTTGTTCCGTGCAGGATTCGCATCCGCGGCCCTTAGCGCTGCAACTCATTGATAAGCCACAGCGCCACGAAGCCATCCCTTGTCTGTTTCACAATTTTTGCTATTTACAAACATGTGACACGCTACAGCATTATTAATGAAAGAGTGGCAATGGGAAGTGCTTCTATTTTCAATATCTTTCTTTTATCGACCATCGATATTTAATTAAGTGTTTAACTAATAATATGTAATATTATTTATTGTTCTCCAAACTAGTATAATATGCTGATCTTGTATTAGTAGGATGTCACTAGTACTGGGAGATCTATTTACACTGAACTATTTTTCAGTGTAAACAGACATTATACGCGAAAAAATCGGTCGGATTACTAATCAAATAATAAATCTGTAACTATGGCGTCAGTAACTAGGTACCTAATTATCTAGATCTATCTATAAATAATAATATCTTACCTTTCGATAGCCTTAAGAACAATCACACAGAGAAAACTCAACATTTCTATTGTTATTTAAGCACCCGTATGTTATGCAGTACCTTTTGGCTTTTTGAGTGGCGATTCTTGAATAAAAACTCAAAAATAAATATCAAGTGCCTAAATACTTATAAGAATAAAATACTTTTTTGTTAATGTAATGTGCGCGTCAATTAGGGCGCGCGCGTGACAACCTCACTGAATTAGCCTCTTGTAGGCGACCGCACAGCGTAGGTATATTTGAATGCCTAAGGCGTGGAGTGAGACAGGCCTGCTAATAATATCCAGAAAATAAGTATATTTTTCTACTTATTCCGATTGACCAACCTTTTTCGACGCTCATTGCTTTGACTTTTAAGAGTGTGCTCCACGGCTAAGTCTTTTAAGAAAGAAAATTAAGACTGGCTCTAAAATAAATTAATCTAAATAAATTGCTGCAGGTCACATGAAACATTATATTTTCTGTGCATAGGAGAAAATTTATATGGCTGTTTAATTGTTCGCAGCACTATTAATAAGCCACGCCTACCACAGCTCAATTAGTGTTGGGTCATTTTCGGAGCTAGGAATGCTTCCTTTTTTTATTTCCGTTCACTTACACACTACACACTTAATACTTATGTAATTACCCCATTCATAGTTCAATTGCCTTAGGCCTTAGGGCATGGGTTAAGCTATTTAAAACTTGCTACCAGAATCGCATTTCCATTTTTATTTATAATATATTAGTAATTGCCCCACAGGTAATTCCTCTGGAGGTATAACTGCTTGAATAGTTTTAGTTTTCTACTAGATGATTCTCATAAGTCTTATTTTTACAATTACAGTATGAGTCATGCAGAAGACGATACTTCGGTAACATCTAGCTACAGTAATGCGCATGTTCCCAGCGGGCCATTAAAATGCAGCATGTGCGAAAAACGATTCACGTACAAGAAAGCGCTCCTGAGTCACGAACAGAGACATCTCTCCGGAGACTTGGAGATAAAGACAGAGCCACCTGATAAGAATACTTCTAGCAATTTGCTAAGCGAGACGTTCCGTCAATCAGAGTCAGATTCTAGTCAGGAGGAAGGGGATGATAATACGTGCGACATTTGTGAGAAGCAGTTCTCCTATAAACGTCTCCTAATTCATCATAAACGGACCAAGCACAACATGAGCTCAGGCACTAAGCGAGCGAAAATTAACCTTAAAGACTGCACCGTCCGCTGTCTCATCTGCGACTTGGAGATGAAAGTTAGCGCAATAAATGAGCACAACCAAAAACACACATCTGTAAACATAAAGCCGAGGAATCTCTACACGTGTGCAGAATGCTCCGAGAAGTTTAAGAGTTGTAGCTCGCTGGCAAATCATATCAAACTAGTACACAGGCTGAAGCAGCCCCAGCAGCCCAAGTTAGAGGGAGCAGACTTGGCGGATTTTTGTGAAGTCGTTGTGACCAAGGCGGAACCCCTGGTGTCAAACCAGAGTCACAACGACTTTGGGATGGTTCCGTCGAATCAGGACGGCAGTCCGCTTGTTAATTTGAGCGGATTCACTTGCCCAATATGTAGTAAGCAGATGCCTACATTGATTTCGCTGAAGAGACATGTGAACTGGCATTCTAACGTTGGTAACAACATTGAGAAGAAGTTGGAGTGTTTTGTTTGCAAAGAGGTAAGTTTGGACTTATTTTTTAAACTATAAACTTCCTCATTAATTTAATTTTGGACTTTGTTCATGTCCTAAAAAGTAAAACTTAATTTTCAATGTAATTATGCAAGTTTTTTGACATCAATCTTTATTATTTTTGCATCTGCATTTTGATTCTTAATCGAGGATAAACCATGAGGTGGATTGTGTGCTCGTTTGTCACCATATTCTATTAAAGAAAATTGATAATTGTCATCAAAGTGAATAATAATGACTATTTTAGTAAGGTGATACAGGACAAGGGTGCAAGACTGGGACAATACTTACAGTATGGGAGCCCAAGAGGCTAAATAGGGATTTACTCGAGCGTCGTGGGGATCTATTGGATTGTGAAGATTAGATGCTAAAAAGAAAAAAAGGTTTTATGGTGTGCCCTTACACTAGTGGTGGGAGCGTGTACAGATTTTCAAAAATGTAAAAAAAATCAGTTACAAAGATTTAAGATATTGATAGTGTATACGCCCCACGTGTTTCTGATAACGGAGAAATATTAATTTGGCGGTTTGCAAGGTAGGGGTCGTCGTACGAAGGGGTAGAAAATAGGAAAAAATAATAATTTATTCGAGCGTGTCAGATATTGAAGGGATGTTCAGAGAACTCTCAAGTTGCTCCTATTCAAAAGACTGACGATTGGTACGCATCCAAAAGTCATGGCAGATTTTTGAAAATGCAAAAAAATCGAGAAAAAAATCTGAAATACTCTAGCGCGTCAGATTTTTTTTTTTTATAGAATAAGGGTGACAAACAAGCACACAGTCCACCCGATGGCAAGTGGTTGCTGTGGCCCATAGACATCTACATTTATCTTCGTTTGCGAATTAAAAATGCAGATGCGTTGTCAGCCGTGAGGACTAAGATGGAATGCCTCTTTTCCAGTAAAAAGGGTCTCCGGTTCTCTACACTCATCATACGAAACATAGCAAGCAGCATTAAGCTTCTATTTTACGCTGGTATTCTTTGAGAGTGTGGTCCTTTCCTGGTCGAGCCTACCCATTCGTGCTACAACTATACTATTAATACAGCTGCAGCATGGCTCTACCACATATAAATATTATATTATACGGACACTTCATCTTGATGTCCTTGTTGTACTAACCCATAATCTGATAATTATGTGGAGGAGTTTCCTTTAGCTGACGGTTTGAATTTGTTTGAATTACTGAATGTAATAAGTACAATATAAAATATATTATGTATACAAGTAAAATTATATCCTGTATTTAGGGAAAAAATTGCATAATGCGGAATAAAAAATTAAAACTATTTTTTCAATCTTTATCGTCAGTGGAATCATCTTCATATTCGAAAATTCTACTTCATTAAATGTGCCGTCAGATATTCTGCGAACTGATTTCTTCCACTTCGACAATACTCCAAAACCATCTTTGCATTTTGCATGTCGTAAGCGCAAAGCGCATAGGTATGTTCTACTAGCACCTAAAAATCAAGATTCCAACGTTTTGTTGCATGACATCGTATCTAGCAATCATATTATACATATAAATGATATAAAAAGCACATTGTCAGAAAGATAAATGATTGTTGAATTTATTAATATTTTTTTAAAAGCAATTAATTGCTATTTTTACATAAAAAAGGGGTTTTAGTGGCTTATGGTGTGGATTTATCAAGTCCGTATGGCTTTGTAAAAACGATAACTTCTGAAAATATCAATTGTACAACTCAAATCTATTTTTAAAACTCTTCGTCTATCATGCGGAAAGCCATTGAATGAGAATGGCAGTTTAACTTTGTTTTGTTTAGTTATTATTAATTTTTTTCGACTGCTAAATGTCGAAATTTTCGATGTTTTAGCAGCCGTTGTGAGTGGATACTGTATCGGTTGTTTGCAGCGGCTCAAAAGATCGCTGTACAAATAAATACAAAATATTCGAAAAACAAATTTAATACAAATATTTTGTTTATTTTTTTTACAATATTTTAAAAGCATAGAATAAATAATAGTAGTACGTACTAAAAGTAAGTAAGATGTAATATTTATACTTAAATATGTCTTGGACTTTATGGAGTAATATGAATAATGATATTATGATCATATGAGCATTATGAGTCGTGCACTTTTGGATTTTCCAAACTTTTTTCAAATTGAAGTTTGATATAAAGTTATCGGAAAATTGGAAGTATAATAAGGTTATTAGTGGAAACTTGTGTGTATTTAAAGTACTTTAAAAAAAAATTCCAAATAATCATGTTATACCTATTTTTTAATGCGAAGGCATGCTCAATTGGATTTACCAATAGTTTATTTTTAATGTTTCCGACATAAATTTTATTATTTTTTCAAATGTTTTTGTCCACAAAATACACAATTCGAACTATTGTCACTCATTGTTGTAACAGCATTATATATATCAAATTTACTGCACTGAATTCAATAAACTTTTTTTTTAAACAATAAGAAACGAAAAAGTTGTACATGCACGCGTTGTTGTGATTGATACTCCGTCGTTGTGATCAGCTGTGATGGCATCATGTGGACGGTGCGAGAGAGTGAGAGATAGAGAAATAGTGAGAAGGGCAGAGTGGCACGAAGTGGGAAATACATAGTTCTCAGCGACTGCATGCACCACACTTTATTGAATGCTACGTCGGCTTGTGCAAATCGTCAGATTATTTCCGTGATCTGTGACTAATTTCATTCAAAATAAAAATAAAGTTAACCGCGCTCGAAAATGCCCAAGTAACGTTTTTTTTTTTGCAATTTTGTGACCTACTATTTTTTTATGTCACGCTCAAACTGTCAGGTTATTGAAATGCACACTTTTCTACATGTAATTAACTTGCCTTAACCTGACGTGCTCGAGTTTTTCTAACGATCGATTTTTTTTTACTATTCTGATCGGCTGCCCGAGACGTTCGACACTATATAAAGGGCCCAGTTTCGGTGGGAGCACTCAACAGGGTGCAATTTTTGCCCTCTTTTGAAATTCTGTCGCGCTTGAGTAAATCCCAAAATCCCCGCTTGGGCTCCCCTACTATTACCGCGATTGGTTCTTTAGACGATCGTCGTCGTCTATTAGATACTCATGTGTGATTTGCGTGCTGTACAATTGCGAACTTGCCTATACGATTATTTTTATGCAAGCTATATTCGTTCACTATCAGTCCTGTTAATAGAGATTTAATTCATCGTAATACATTACGAACCAACTTTTAAATCTATATTACGAACTTGATAGTTAATCTTTCAGAGGCATTTCTAGCTTACCGACAGTCACTTGAACTGCGGGTTCTTCCTTGGACCATAGATAACGACGAGCTGTTTAACGCAACTCCACGTCTAAGCGCGTATTTTGCGTGTCCTTGCATCATAATTGGGAGGGAGCCTGTATTCAGTAATGAAATATGCGCATATGTACTATGTAGGTTGTTACTTAAATCAGATTTTATACTTCTTGATGTTCTTTATTATCAGCCTTTCTTTTAGATCTCTGTTGGACGCAAGACTTTTATAAGATTTTTAAAATGAAGTAATTCTCAGAAGACTGACCACGCTCGGTAGGTGGGTAGCTGAGCGTACTTGATAGCCTCGCGTTATTGTTAAACTATCACCAAAGACACCAAAAACCCGTCACCAGATTGACCACCCGACACCGTCATAAGATTTGGGTTTGCTATTTTAGGATGGATTTTCCACCATTATTCAGCTATCATAGATATCAATCATTGATAAACATGTTGTATTGCCTTGGCAATAGCAGAAAATGTATATTATATTCCCTGTTTCAATCTTTTTTTGATGATTTTTGATTGCTGTATTAAAAACAAGCAAAATTAATTTCTATTTGTATTCTTTTCCTTTGCAGAAATTTAGATTCCAATGCCATTACCGGCTGCATATGCGCGAGCACTACAACGACCCCAACCTGGACCCGAAGCTGCTGACTTGCTCCATTTGCAACCGCAAGAGCAAGCACCTGCGTGCTGCAAAGGCCCATATGAACTTCCACAAGCAAACACGCTTCAAGAACAAAGACTACCAGTGTTCCATATGCAAGAGAATATTCCAGTTCAGAAAAGTCTACTTGTCGCACATGGCAATACATTATAAACGCGGCGAGAGCGTGAACACTGTTGTGGGCGTCGAGCTGCCGAATACCGCTGATAAAACGGTATTCGATGGAAAATATACCTGCCATCATTGCGGGAAAGTGTGCGATTCGGAGACCTCGTTAAAGCATCATATCATTTGGCACAAATCTAAAACTTCGCTCTTTGGTGCTCGCCACGAATGTCACATTTGCCATATCCAATTCACCAATAAGAGGAGATTAGAGCTGCACATCAGAACTCATTACGAGGACGACAATGGCCCATACAAGTGTCCCATATGTGGCAAAGGGTTTATCGACGAGGATTTCCACAGGAGACATGTGAAAGGACACAATTTCGATCACCAATCACATAAGGCTAGAATCGCGAACCTCAGGAAGGATAAAGTGAAGTGCCCAATTTGTGCTCGTTTCTATCCGGACTTAGTGAAACTCATACGCCATTTAAGAAGAACGCATCCTGAGAGCAAAATGATTAAGTCCGATCCAGATGCACCTGCCCAGAACTACTTCTCGTGCAAACTGTGTGCTAAAGTATTCTTAGATGAACGACGATTGCAGCACCATGAGGAGGCTCATTTGAGAAAGCCAGAGTTCTTTAAATGCAAATTCTGTGGCAAAAAAACTATCTCCTTGAAGAATCATAGAATTCATATTAAGGCCCACTTAACACAGAAATATATTGATGAGCCCCTGAAATGTATGCATTGTGATGAAATCTTTACTAGAGGGTATGACTTGCACCATCACTTACGCGATGTGCATGATATAAATGAAACATGGATTGCTGAGAGAACAGAGAAGACTTTAAACGGGCCATTGAAAGAATTGCAATGCTCAATCTGCCTTAAGATCCTTGCAAGTAAGGGCAACTTTGAACGCCATATCGACTATCACAACTCACTAAGGTGTAATTACTGCTTTGACTACTTCAGCTCCTTGAGGTTCTTGGAGGGGCACCTTGCATTCAGCTGTGAGAAAAAGAAATTGATAGGGGACACTGAAGTGTATCCCAAAAAGGTAAAATGTCACATATGTTACAAAGCTTTCCATCTGCAAGTGAAGTTAGACTGTCATCTACGCACACAGCACAATATCAAAGTTTCTAAAGAAGCATCCGAAGGCAAGAAGGAGATTGTCTGTGATTACTGCTTCCGAGTATTTGAGAATGAGTATGCTTTGAGCACCCACAAGATTTACCACCGCACGATAGGATATTACGGCTGCTTATATTGCAATCGAAAGTTTAACACTATAACTCTGTACAAAAAACACAAGAACCATCATTTATCACAACTTAACGTCGATAACCCAACAAAATGTGAGCACTGCGATGAGAAGTTTGTTGCATTCCGAGAGATGATATATCATATGAGGGACGTCCACGGTGACAACAAAGAGTGGATTGTAATGCCTAAGGAGTCCATAGAGGAGAAGTGCCCCATTTGTAACAAAATATTCTTTAACCTCCATAAACATTTGACTTATCATGAAGAGAATAGGTGCAAAAAATGCGCGGAATATTTCTATTCACAAATTGATTTCGATAATCATCTCTGTGCCATAGAAAGCGACGAAGAAGTTGACGAGAACAATGAGAACGATTTAAGACCAAAATATGAAGAGTGTGCCTTTTGCTTCAAGCCCATAACTAAGAAGAACTCACACCGTTTGCACGATCACATACATAGAGTTTCTGGTTCGATTTCGTGCCGATTTTGCCATCTCAAATTTAAAACTATTGATGCATTTAATATTCATGCGTTCTCCCACCGTAGTAGGAAGTATAATAAAAAGCCGATTAAATGTCGAAAGTGTGGCGAGAAGTTTGTGCGCTATGGCCCCTTCATGAAGCACATGAAATCTGCTCATAAGTCAAATCAGAAATTACATTATAGAACCATGGTAAAGCCAGAGCTCTGTGCTGTTTGTGGCGATGAGTTCCCAAATCTCCATAACCACTACCGAGCCCATTTGCAGAACCAGTGTCAATCATGTCACAAATACTTCACGTCATATAAACTATTTTCGATGCATCAGTGTGATAAAGAAGATTCTGACCCAACAAAAGTTTTCACATGCGATAAAGATCTAGTAAATTTGATTAATGCTTACACGCCTAAAGACGAGAAGGATGATGAGAAGTTTTATGGGCATACTGACGATGAAGACGAAGTAGAAGAGGAACCTGAAAAAGATATTCGAGACAATGAATATACAACACAGGATGAAGAGAGTCAAAATTCATCGGATGCAAACCTACATATGATGGTCCATACGCCTATTATATCAGATGTGTTGTCGCTTTATCAAAAGAAGGAAGACAAGCAACTCGATCCTGCTAATGAAGTTGTTAGTTTGTCAGATGATGACACTTTGGATGGTGAAGAAGTCGTAACTGTTATAACAATTGATGATTGAATGATTGAAGTGAATACAACAGAAGCATGTATAGTGATTAATGTCATTTAAGTGTCAAATTTAATAGTGGCTGATTTTTTTGCATACTTGAATAAATAAAAATGATACATAGCCTAGAAGATATGTGCTTGTTATAGGGAATCTGCAATTATTATTCAACTTAGTAATTGCATCGACCAAAGCTGGTAATATTGTCGAAGTGCTTCTCTTGTTTTTTCTATACAGTACACTGCATATTAATTATAATATTTAAAGGAAGGTTGTTAAGGGCATGTACTTTCCATTGATGAGTCTGTCTATTTCTAGTTTTAGAATATTATAAATATGAATGAGTGTATGAGAATTATGTGTAAACATGTAGGTGTTATATATAAGTTTGACTTATACTTTTAGTTTGATTGTAATATATACTTACGTTACCTACCGAAGTTTAAAAATGATTGTATAATTTTCTTCACACCATCAAATAAATTATCCTAACGTGAAGTACCTAGCTTTTTAGATGGTTCTTTTCCGTGATTGATTTCAGTTAAAAAAAAATCGTGTTTTTAGTTAACTATATCATATCTTAAATAAGTGGTATGTAGTTTTTATATTACATTTTCATGCTAAAATGAGTTATTTATAATCAATATTTAATATTCATTTTTAAACATGGAGATATAATTAGAGAAACTCTTACTATATTATTTTATAAAAATTATATTATTACATTTGATATGCATCAAGGCAAGGAAAATATGGCGTTTTTAGTATATAATTTACTAAAATATTTTTATAGCATGATCAAAATTTTGATGAATGTTGATAATAAGTATTAGAATATAGTTTTTATTGCATTAGTCATTTAATATTATAATATGGTGGATATGTCATGATTACAGGTATTGGCATTTAGCTTAAACGTAAGTGCATATTGGGGGCTGGTTTATGCGGGTACACTTAAAGATGAAATTATTTTTTTTTTTCCATATGTTATTAACACGAAAAAAATAGTACTCTGGAGATAAAAGTGACACTCTTTTTTAATAATCAGTCACATTAAGGCATTAGTGGCAGTTACAAAAATGTTTATTTCTGTCTCTTTTAACCTAAGAATTAGTTGAGTGGGAATTTGTATTGTGTGAAAATGTACTCTGAACTGAGCTGAATATGCAGCCGATGCGAGAAGCAGAAGCATTTAAGAAAATAATTTAAAGAACTACTAGGGTAGTCCTAATCGGCAAACCCAAACTACAAAGCCTTTCCGAAACAACTTTATTCCTTCATTCCACGTAATTATGCATGTTAACATATTTATCAAAGTTTGACCCAGTGTATCAATATTTCTCCATGCTTGGACAAATTCTAAAATTTGAGACACTGATTGAAAATGATTGATATTGAAAAGTTATTATTGGACCTATCTTGAAAAAAGAATCATGAATTAGGTTTTCCTAAAAAACTTGTATTTAATATTTTCGAATGATTTTATTATTTAATATAGATTTGTAAGACTATTTTCACTTCTCTGTCAATATATTTTACCAGCTATCAGGCTGCCATATTGTAATATAATAATAATATGCCATAGATCTTTTGTGGAGTATGTGTGTAGTAAAGTAGTATTTACTATTAGTTTTAAGCTTATAGTAGTAAGAAATATGGGAAAATAAATTAATAATTATGAAATATCTGCATTTCTGTTATAATAATGATGGCATAAACTTTTGGTTAGAAATTCAAATATTATTATGTGAATTAATTCATTTATTGTTTTACGTACATACACATATACAAAATTAAGAAGTTAAAAATTGGTTAAAAATAATTTTAGTAAGTTTTTCCAAACATTCAATCTCTTTTTTTTTTCATTATTTCACGAATTAAAAGAAATTAATCTACATATACATATTTATGGCATGTTATTTAAAAGATCTTTAAAAGTAATGTCATTCGGTCTGAACTACACAACATAAAAACATGGAAAATAAGAAGAAAACTGCTGCAAACAAAATATACCATAGATTTATTATATATGTATATAGTATATTTTAAATCTCTGATATATACGGATATCTGCTAGTGGCCACCAAAGTTGTTATCTGTACGGCCCTTTTATATGTATTGTTATAAGTATGATTTAATTTGCTTAATTTAATTAGTTTTTAATGAGCCTCGAAGACTTGACAAGGGTTACATTCAGTTGGAAAACATCGTTCCCATCCGAACTGTAAATTCTATAAGTAGATAACGGTATTATTTTATCTCTGTCTAATAGCCTAAATGTAGGGATTATACTAAATTAATATATGATCGTTGCTTATCACTTCGAGTTAATGTAATTTTTGTTTGTTATTCCAAAATTGTGCTAAGTTTTTTTATGGAATTTAATTGCAATGGTGTAGAGGCAGAATAGATCTTTATTATATTAAGATCTATAAATTACGTCAAGAACATTAAATAATCTCCTAGGGCCTAAGGTATTTCTCAACCTGGCCTGTAGCCTGGTTACACGCGCCCCTATTAAAATTTATTTAGAAATAAATATAAAATTGTAGTTTATTTGGGAAAAACAATTTAATTATTCTATTGTCTTATAAAATATTGTTGTTTTCTACGTAATCATGTTAAATATTTTTTTTGTGATAACATGACTTTCATTAATTAGATTAAGTACTGAGTAATGAAGGATAATTGTTTAGGTGTAAAATAAAATTTCAATTCAAAGAGAAACTAGTTTTATTTATTTAGAACAGTAGATACTAATTTTAATTAAATATTTAATTAATTTCAATCTACCCCCTTAATAAAGTAAAGCTATGTAAACATACATAATATGTGGTCGCAAAAATCGATTACGATGAAGACAAAAATTGCCAAACTACTCGGATAGTACAAAGCATCGGTAGAGCGACAATCTCTCTACCAAAGTGGCCATTTTTTTCCGAATACCAAAGGCGCGTGCCTAGCAGGCTGTCAATTGATCACCTCCACACAATCCACAGTATAACAGTATATATAGTTTTCACGAAAGAAGGCTAGACTTCTACGGCGCTAGTCTTCGCGAAATTTGATATTTGCTCTCAAATTCCATACTCAACTTTCATATTTTCCACAAGACTTTTTTAACAGACTAAACTTTTAACGTTTATAAACTTGTTAAAACTCAGACCAACAAAGACAGAAAGACTAGGTGATGCGAACCATGCTCAACTTGACACGCAATCATGCACACATCTTTTCTTCTTTCTTCATCAACCCATAAGAGGTTCACTTCTGGACACATATGTAACTAAAACCAAATTAAGGACAGTCAATTATTTTAGACTCAAGGGTTTTGCATCACTCGAGATGTACGCATATTTCTTTTATTGCTGATTTTAGGTAATAAGACGGTTATGTACTGACATTTCTTAGAGAACACCAAATAAATACAACATATTAAATTAATAATCGTTTATTTAGTCAACATTGTGTACAGGTGGTATTAACTTTAAATCGATTAGTCTCATCAAGCCAGCACAACCTTACACGCCAGTTAATAGAAAACATAAATTTTGATATTATAAAAAATATTTTTACGCCTTTTTACAATATACAAAGTTATACGCTACATTGTTTTTAAACGTCCTTCAAATAGCAGGCGTCAAACAGCAATAGTGTGGTCACATCACAGATGTAGCTTTGTTAGTAATTTTACATACAATACGTTTTTTCTTTCGGGCATACATACGTATTTGAAAGGTTTTGTGCCAACGCATTCTCACTTGAATCTGTTAGTTATATTAACAAAATACTAGTGCTCAGGTTTGTTAATTTTTAAACATCATGTGCTTGTTTTAGTAAATTTTCAGAAAGTATGAAGTTCCGTTTTCTTAACTAATTGTCACTCGTTTCCAAATTACAGAGTACCTATATTTTACCTTCACGTAAGAATTATTTTACAATTGATTTCCAGGAAGTCATAAAAATATATTAACATGAAATTATAGAAATTAAATTGAGTAAGGTCAAGGTGGCTGTATCGCGTTTTAACAAGCTATAAGAAACACATTTACTGTCGTATTTATAAAGGTGTATTGAAAGGATTATGTATATAATTAATTTGTAATATAAATAAAATTAAAAGCATTCTCAAATTGGTGAATTAAAATGTGTAGGTGTGTCTATATTACTTTTGGAACTTTAATTTCTTTATTTTTATGGATTATGGGCGGCTCAAGTTATATTAGGTAAGGTGATAGGAACAATTGTACTAAATACGTCATGTAAAAGGAAAATAAACAACAGTATGTATAAATATAATCTTGATAATGTATATTTAGTTTCTAACAGTGAAATAAGACTACAATCTAAATTAATGCATTTTGGACTTGTAGGCAATTTAAAATGCTTCGACTTGAGTGTAGAATAATTAAGAATAAAAAAATTAAGACTAGGACGAAATATATTATATTAGACCGATAACCCAACAGATTAGTTGACAAAGATTAGCTGAAGGTGCAATGGACATCTTGAAGAACCGATAACCATTTGTGAAGTAAGGTTCTCTAATGGCCGCCTCATACCAGTAAGCGAAGTGTCGGGCGCCCCCCACTGGCTAAAGTGACGACCTGGCAAGACATGCAAGAAGTTGATGGATGCAGGTGACTCATGACCGCGTTTTGTGGCATTCCTTGGGGGAGACTGAAGCAGTAGATTTGTGAGGGGATGTATTGATGATAATATAGAATTTCAAGATGATTTTGCAAAAAGCAGTCCCATGTACAACAAAATAACGTTTATATCTATCCTATATGAACAAGCCAATGTATTAAGATATTAAGTAAGATAAATAGAACCCTGACCACACGTTAAAATTGTTAATACTAATGTAACGAATGTGACTTTCAATCACTGTAATCGTAAATTCAACGTAAACTAAATATTAAAGCTAATACATGTGAAACAAGCTCCGTACAAACTTTCCCAAAAAATTAAAAAACGAACCTTATAACCATTAAATAAGAGCGAATTTCGTATGCAGACTTAATGTGACCTCACTTAATATAAAAAGTATATAACACGAAACTGTTTACTTATATTATTAATGAATTTTTACAAACCAAATTTACATTTCGTTATTTAATCATATGTCTAGATACTGAAAAACTACATAAGTATATACACATGTACAGGGGAATACAAAGATTTACATCGCAATATGAAATAAAATACAAATGTCAAATTATAATTAAAATATTTCTTACTAACTACATAATATATATAACACTAGTTGTTAAATAAAACATACATTTACAAACATTATATTTACTTGCTTATACAATACATGTTTATTCAAATATAGGGTTTGCTATAAATTAAAAATTAAAATATAATGTGTTCTATGTCGTAAATTCTTTAAATTAATTTACATTGTTAGTGTAAACAATATAAGAATTTTCAATGTTCAATGTTCCTATTAGCAACACTTAACATTTTGTTTCTACGATCGGATAGTCGACATCATGTTTCAATTACTAAAACATAATTTTTGATGCTTTTAATAGTTTCTTAAAAACTGTTCGAATTTCTATTCAATTAGATTGCTATTATTATTAATACAATATTCGGACACACAACAAGATACTATGCGTCGTTTAAAACTAATCTCATGCGTTTCTATAGAAACTTCTGTTTTAACAACAAGTGAAAATTATTTCAAAATACATGAGTGCCAACTACCGTATTCATGTTATCATAAAACATTGCATATCTTGAGCAAAAACTGTAAACTGACTTTGTTGCATGGGCAGATGGTTCTGATTAACTATGTATGTATGCATGTAATCTTAAATCACGTTGTCCGCCGAATGAATGTATTAAATATACCAATGTAATTGTCACTAGGTATTTTACAAGGAATTGAAATTGTAAAATTTAAATTGAAATTGATTATCTTCGAAATTAAAATTGAAAATATTTATTGCAACAATCACAACAACTTATATGTACGTATCAATGTGACCCTAGCTCCTTTAAATGTTAACAGGACCTGGTTGCAGTAGTAAAAGTAAAGCTGGTACATGAAAAATCATATACTTAACTTTATGTTAAAAAAGTTATTTACTTATTTAGACAGCAATAATAATATTTTTGATGACATGTTCGTCAACCTATTTTCTTTGTATGATATACATATACTGCAATCGACTGTACACTGTAATTTTACTATATTGTGTACGTGGGCGATGATTCTATTTTGTTAACTGAACACATCCGCGAATTGACTTTCACTTCTGTCACTTGAAAGCTCGTGTCCATGGGCGTATCCAACATCTTTTGCCGGGGTGGAGTTTAAGGCACGATATTTTACTATGTCCTTGACATTACTTATAAAAGTCAATTGTAATGTTGCAAAAGCTTCGAACTTAGATTACATAAAATTTCCAAATATCTAGTAGGCCACCGTGAATTGAAGCCAAATACAAGTAGTCAATATTGACTACTTCATTAAATCCCCGCGCCACACGCCAAGGAACGTTTCCCGCTTAAACACGTCACGAGTCGGTGGTATGATTTTGAAAAAAAAATGACAGTTTGTGCTGTGAAATCGTGTAAAAATTACACTTCACAAAAAGAAAAGTGCCTTAACATGTTATTTAATAAGTATCCATTTCACTTTTTATTTTTTTGTTACATACTTTTAAATATGAAAACAAAAAAATAATAATTTGACATTAATGTGGACGCCACAACTGAGTGTTGCAAAGGGCTTGAAATCTATTTACCTATATTTTTAGCTTTTTAAAATCTCTCGAAAAAGAAACGAGGTATGACTTAAGAGTTTTATTAACATGAACGATGATTGTTTTTGTGAGTGTTAGTTAGTTTCTTCAACCTCACAGCTCTCTGAGCACTGAACCGATTTCAGTGCGGTTTTTATAGATTGTAAGTATTTTTTTGGGACATGGCTCGTATTTTAGGAGCATTAACGGTTACTTTGTCGGGAACCTAAACCAGAAACGTCCAATGTTCAGCGCACTTCCAATTTTACTTAGAAACGAATTCTTGAAAAAATCAACGTTGATATGAAAATTACGTACCGACATCGGATTTTGAGCCGTTACAGCTATCGATTGGGCTGCTCCTGCTTACTATCTATTTAAGTAAGCCGAAAAATATTGTGTAGCTTTATGAAATGTTTGTAATGTACAAACATTTCATAAACTTACACAAGCACACCACACAGCGGTTGCACATGAAAAATTACAATAAAGCAAATAACGTTAAAAATTAGCAACAGTAATGATGAAAATTATCCTTTACACTAAACTTAAAATATTTAAAAACTCCCACATGTTTGGGGTAATTCTGTGCCGCTGGTATTACATGCATATTGCACACAAACGCAAATACGATGCGTAATATACTCGAGAACGAGGCGTTCACTCACACAGGTATAAAGATTGATTTCACGATAAATGTTGCGTTTTGTATTGAACACGGAATCTGGACATTTTATATAATCTAAGGCTTTGAAATAGAATCGTTTTATTAGCTCAAAGTGTACATTTCGTATTATATATATTCCCAATACAAAATATTTAATTTTATGCATGAACCAACATTGAACTTAAGGTATAATGTTTTAATAATTATTATAAAATTAATGTATCACTGAACTACTATACTAAATCATGACGAATGCTGAAAACGATAAAAAAATTCAAGCATTTATATTTTAGGCACCAGTGAATTTATTCATTTTTAATTTCACTCGAACATAGTATTTCAGATGTACTTTTATGCTGGCACTACATAATGCTACAATCCTCCAATTTAAACACGTCACCAGTACCTGTGCAGACGTCGCAAAGGTAGTGTAAGATGTATTGTACGTCATTAACGCTTGCAAGTTGTTTTATATTCATTATTCATTATAAAAACGCTTACAGCCAAATATGGTTGAAGTAAATTTTATCTTTGTGCGTGATTATACCAAGTAAAATGTTATTTTATGAGTTCCATAAAACTGGTTCTGCATCACAAGCTTGAAAATACGCAAATATCTCCGTCACTTAGTGTGAGTTAGCGAACTTAGCAGAACAATCCAGCGCTTGCGAAATATCCCTTTACATTTTTGTAGTTTAAAGTTCGTGGCAGGGATTGTGTAGTGCCAGCATTAGTTTCGATTTTTTTTATAGAATAAGGGTGACAAACGAGCACACAGTCCGCCTGATGGTAAGTGGTTGCTGTGGCCCATAGGCATCTACATCTATCTTCGTTTGCGAATTAAAATGCAGATGCGTTGTCAGCCGTGAGGACTAAGATAGAATGCCTCTTTTTCCAGTAAAAAGGGTTTCCGGTTCTCTACACTCACCATACGAAACACAGCAGCGTTAATCTGCTATTTTACACTGGTATTCTGTGAGAGCGTGGTCCTTCCTTGGTCGAGCCGACCCATTCGTGCTATAACTATACTGTTAATACAGCTGCAGCATGGCTCTACCACATTGTAATTTGGATTTGTCACAAACATAACATTTTTATTTTTATCTTGATTATGGGACTATCTTTTTGAGAATGTCCGTCAAGTTTGTTTCTTTTTTATATCCTAATCAAAGCACCAATTAACTTATTTAACGTATTATTAAAAATATATGTACATTATATTTTTTATAGATTTTTTTAGGTTCATGTTATTTGTTCATTTAAACATATTTAAACAAACTTACATTGAATATAGTATTGACTTTAATTTGTCTAATTATCTGTAGCCTCGCACGAGACGAGGTGGGGGGAGGGGAGGATTTTCTAATACCGTCACTGCATCGCATTGTTTATGAACAATAATGTTAATATGTCAGTGAGCGAGTGAATATGCCAGCACACATGCTAGTAAGGTTGCTGTGAGTAGTATGAGCCGAGGGCGTTTGCTAAGAAAGGGATGGAATAGCTTCGTTTCCAAGCGTAGATTTCGAGATCCTTTGTTTATTGTAGGGTTGCAATCGGTAGGAGTATGGCTAAGCCCTTTCCTTGCACCCGCAGCGGAGTGTATCCATGAAGATTTTTCCACGATAGAAAACAAATGTGGTATTTGTTCGGTGGAGTGTGTTGTGTGTGTACACACATGCAGACGTTATCTGAGTCGGTGGTGTGCACTGTACATACAGACGTCATTCGAGTGGGCGGAGTGTGTACGGGTGTGGCGTACATGGTGATGTCATCAGAGTCGGCGACGTATGTGTGCGTAGTGTGCACTGTATACGCCGACGTGACCGCAGTGGGCGGAGTGTGCGCGGGCGTGGCGGGGGTGCCGACGTGAGGCGAGCGAGGTGAGCGTCACTCGTCCCACTCGCCGTCGCTGGTGGCGTCGGAGTCCTCGGAGTCGGAGGAGTGTATGGCGCGGTTGCGCTCCTGCAGCGCGCGCGCCAGGGCGCCGGCCAGCCCGCACGCCGGCGCCTCTGCGCGGCCGCGCTCGCCCGAACTGCTCGTCGAACGTGACACCTATAATAAAAATTATAGCTTGTTTCGCGTCGTTTTTTCTAGATAATATTTTAATTGACCGCCTCATTGTTCTAGTGAACTTAACGAATCGGATCAAAAGCTTAACACTTCAGTCCAACCTGCCTGAAGCGTTACGATTAAGGCAATCCTTCATACATTGAAAGCCGGGGGGACTTTTACGTGCTGATAAAATCACTAAATAGGGAGAATAAAAAAATATACCCCCATAGAACTTATTTTTTTGCTTTAGAAATGAACGTGTTAACTGGGTGAGTTTCTGCCAGTGGCACGGCTTATGAACGCTCGCCTTGGTTCACAATGCGTAGGGGCGGCGACACTAATTACACTGTCTGATTGGTTCGCTAAGTTCAGCACCATATAAGTTCCAAGTACACAATGTTTAATTGGTTAAAAAGAGAATATGCGCATACTATAGTAAAATTATTTTGTTCGTGCAGTTGGGGTCATAAATCATAGCTCCGCCTCAGCCCGGCTAGGGCATGTTGCGCGGGCGCAACGCCATTATCGATAACAACAAATTTAATTTTAGATATAAGTTATTATCTTTATATTTATATATATTTTTAATATAACTTGTTACATTCCAAACATTTGCACTTATAGTTTTTTTTTAATACATAGATACCTAATTAATAGTTTATTTTAAATCATTATTATTCTTATTTTAATAAATACGTTGTTTTATCTATTTTTTTTTCGTTTTTATCACTAACCCACATAATGACAAAACTAAATACACTATCGATAACGCTTATTGACAACAATAATGTGCATCACTATGCTCGCCCCTAAGGCCCGTGAGTGGGAGAGAGAGCGAAATACTGCGATGATTTATGACCCAAACTGCACGCACAAAATAATTCTAGTATAGTCGCACTCAAGCGCACACGCTGATGGGTACTGAATATATAGTATAAGGGTTAACCTAATATTTGTGCCCACCTGTTTTGTGTGCGTTATTCCTATGCACTTGTAAAAATGTTTCAAGACTAACGCATCTCTTCTTTAGTTCCTCCATTACATTTTAGCGCTAAACTAAGCAACTTAACTGTGATAAATTAATAAAATGATCTACAGAACCCATATCTTAAATCAAATTGTACTTACCGATCTTAGCTCGACTCCTTGTCTGATTTCGCTCAGTAGATTGCTTCTGTTGTCTTCGTTCAGCGATGTCTTCGAGCCCACTTCCACGTGCTGCGCATTGACAAAAATTAACGCATTGCTATGATATATTTGAAATTGTAGTTTTAAAATGACAAGCTCGACAAGATAGTTGACGCTCCTAAAAAATCATCTTAGAAGAATGCAATGATCTCCGACAATTAGGTATTTGACACTATTGTCAATTGAAATTATTTTTAAGAATAATCAAAACAAGCATTTCTTCTACTCGCGCAGATAGGAATATTATTATAAATGACATCGCTTATATTCACCTCTCGCTTGCAAACTGTCGCTGTCTATACTCACACTCGCCGGTAACGACCACAAAAAATAATCCCATGATTTATTTTATATGAGAGGATGCTAACGAGCATACGGCTCTACTGATGTAAGTGACTACCGCCGCCCATGAACAACTGCAACACCAGGGGAATTGCGGGTGCGTTGCCGGCTTTTAGTTGAAGATCCGATCAGAAAGATTTGTTGAAGTCGTATCGATCCGGAAAAATCGCTAGCGGTAGCCAATTCTACAAAGAAGTTGTGCGAGGAAGAAGTGACACGTTTCCAAAAAATATTAGCACGGCCGATGTATAAAGCATCGCTAGTGCTGTTACCTGCATAGCAATAGATGTTACTAGTTTTTTTTGTAGTATAAGGGTGACAAACGAGCACACAGTACACCTGATGATGAGATCTACATCTATCCTCGTTTGCAAATCAAAATGCAGATGCGTTGTCACCCGTGAGGACTAAGATGGAATGCCTCATTTCCAGTAAAAAGAGCTTTCGGCCACCTGCACTCACCAAGCGAAACGCAGAGGTAAACCTCTACTTCACGCTGGTATTCTGTGAGGTCGTTGTACCACCTCGGTTCGAGCCGGCCATCCGTGCAACAGCAAAAGCAGGCTATGAGGTTTCTATCTTAGTCTCCAGAAGTGACAATGCATTATTTTAATTAGGAATAGGGAAGGCGATAGCACACAGCATATATCATCGACTAAGTCTTTAATCAGATCTGCGAGAAAATTAGTGACAGAATTGCGTAATTTTTTGGGAAACCCATTCTTATGGGCTTTCCAAGTTCCAAGCAATGGAAGCTTCAAAGGAACGCTTTGTGCCAAACCCGATCGAAGGCCTTCGCTATGTCCTAACTAACCATCAAGGCCTAGGTCTTGTGTCAACTAGATCACTAGCTGAGCGTCCTCGACGAAAACAATACTGGCGATAACTAATCAACTGGTGCTCCTCGAAGTATCCCTGGAACTAACAGTTAATAATGGACTTCATTTTTTGAAAGAGGTGCTGCCGATAGGCCGGTAGTTAGGCGGATCAGAGCGGTTACCTTTTTTAAGAATCGGGTGCACAAAAGTTGTTTCCCATGACTTCGGGGCTACACCTTAAGAGTGGGAGTACCGCAAAAGACGCGTAAGAACCTGTCCCAACTCCGGACCACAGATCCTCAGCACAATTCCGTTAGTCCCACTCAATTTGTGGATTTCCAGGGAGAAGAGTGCTTTGTGTTCTGAGTTTTGTACCACACACCCTGCTTGGAGGCACTCACAATGCGGGATAGTCGGCGGCATTATTTCCCTGTCTGTGAGATGAGTTAAACGCAAAACGGGAACCTAAAAGGTCGGTTAATGATCTTCAACACCTGTAAGCCTAGAAACGTGGACTAAGTATCAGTTTGTGTCAGACAAAGTCCCCGCATGGTCCGTTGAACGAGAACCCAGCCATTCAGCGTGGTGGGAATTAAAATCGCAAAGGGTCACGTTCTCTGCGAAAGGGATTTGTAACACGGAATCTATAGCCATTTGGATGTGGTCGATAAATCGGTCTGTGTCGACATTATCGCTATGGGACTTATAAATTCATACACATTCTAGAAATTCACGGCTAACGAGGCGCCCTTGCCTTGCTTTTGTTGCTCTGCTCAGGAAGAGTTGGGTAGCTTAGATATGGATGCTCAGTGGAGAAATCCCTATTACCAGGTGTGCTTGTACCGTCTTGTTGAGTAAAAGCACCCCTTGTTGGTTGCAGTGAAAGGGAGGGGGGTTGGGCCACCGGTTACCTTCACTTACCAGACGAAACGCTGAAGTAAAGTTTTTATTTCATGCTTGTGTTCTGTAAGGTCGTGGTACTTCCCCGGGTCGAGCCGGCCATCCGTGCAACAGCAAAAGCAGGCTATGAGGTTTCTTTCTTAGTCTCCAGAAGTGACAATGCATCTGTAGCCTTTTTAAGTTGGTTGCAAGTAGTCACTTACCATCACGGTCGGTGGACTGTTATTTCGTTTGTCACTTCAGTTTTATATAAAAAAGTAGTTCAATATGAGGTTCCTTTAGTGTTAGAAAGAGAAAGTAAGTGCATTAAATTGCAATGCTCACCGTAAAATATTTGAACTGTTTAAAACATTTTCAACACATTTTTAAGTGATATACAACACTAAATGCTTTAAAAAGTAAATAATGGTTTGACTTTTGCTCTTGCTTTGGCTTTACTTTGAACCTCAAGATGCTTAAGTGCTATGAGCGTTGACTTATATATTACTGACGTAAGGACAAGGGCGACCACGCAACTAAATGGCACCAGTGTACTGGCCCTAAAATGACAGTTTAGGGCCAATACGACTTAGTCCGTGCGCAGTGGAGATTTGCTTGTCATAAATATGCCTAGTTGCCTGGTAAAAGGATGTAAAAATTATGATACAAAGGTCAAAAAGAACATGAGATGTCGTGTCATCTGTAAGTAACCTTTTATTAATTTTGTTGCAATAATATTGTTATATAAACACATTTTTAAACTATTAGTTTAATACCGAAGCCCATAATGGACGCCATTGTGTTGCCGTTGCGTAAAATTCAGACCCTCAAAAATATTGTAAATGAAAAATAAAATTATACTATTTGTCCAAAATTATATTCAAGCTTTTTTTTCTCTATGCGCCGGGGTTTTGGCGTCACGCGTCTAGCGTATCTTTACATTTCGCTTTCGGCTTTTTGTTTGGAATTGAAATAAAATTGCATTACGATATCAAGTTCAAAGCAAAATCAATAACATTGCTATGAACATGATATTGTCTCTCTCGCACTCATTCATAAAATGCATCAATCTTTCTCTGTCAGAATGACCGTGATTTAAAACATCACATGGGGAATCCTCGCCTACCCTGTCATCGTCTGATTTGATGTTACCGTACATACAGAAATTCTTGATATTATAGGGTTAATATTAAAAGGTAATAAGGACCCACCAATAATACAAGTCGGTCGACCTGAAGATAAAATTATGGTATTTCCGCGTTGTATAGTGGCTTTATGATACTACATACTACACACTATGAAATAATGGTACAAATAGTATAATTATATTACGAAATTCAATCCTGGTTACAATGCAACGCAATCATG
Source organism: Parnassius glacialis (assembly GCA_033319125.1). NCBI lineage: Eukaryota > Metazoa > Arthropoda > Insecta > Lepidoptera > Papilionidae > Parnassius > Parnassius glacialis. The sequence continues at coordinate 50,913,178 of JAVANC010000001.1, read as the reverse complement.
TAGTCACGAAGTTCGTATATGTTATGACTTATGACAGATGACGCTGTTTTTGCTTGTATGAAGAAGGTATAAGTAAAATATTTAGATGGGCGTATCCTTCTTTTTGAAATTATTGCCCTAGAAATACTATCGTCATCGACTGTGCTGACTCAAGTTGCTGTCAAAATCTCTCAAAAATTTCACAATGTAACCAATTAACATACCAAGTTTTTAAACAAATTACTATAAAGGATAATTTCTTATCCTATATTAATTGACACTGGCAAGAGTACAACAGCACGAGCCCATTACCAAAGAAAGAAAGAAAAAAAAAGAATAGGGTGTGTGGGTGTACCTTGAGGTTCTTGTTGCCGCTGCGGATGCTCTCCATGAGCGCGGCGCGCGAGTCTTGCGGCGGGGCGGCGGGCGGCGGCGGCGGCGGCGGCGCAGGCGGCGCGGCGGGCGCGGGCGGCGGCGGCGGCGCGCCCGGCGGCGGTGGCGGCGGCACGCCCGGCGGACCGCTAGGCAGCGCTACACACCAGGATTATTGCAGATGCAGAATTTTTGACATCCGCGGATGCGATTGCGGATTTTTAGAGACTCACATCCGCGGATGCGGAGTTCAAGTGTTTTTTTTAGGAACACTACTTTTAAGGGCAACAATTAAATAGAAAACAATAATTTTTATATTATTTTATTTATTAATGAAATTTTGAGAAAAAAATCTTAATCAAAATCTTTTATTTAAGTTATATTAAAACATTTTTTTAAAGATCAAAATTAAAAAAATGGTGCATTATATTTAAGGAAAATAAATATCACAGCTTTATCAGCCTCCAGCCGGTTTATTAGTGAATCGTAGATTAACCAAGCGCAACTAAATAATTGTTCACTGGGAACGCTGGCCGGTGAAGGTGGTAAGTACTTGCGTGCACACCCAGAGAGAACTTTCAATTGTCTTCTATTTACTTTTCACCAGGTCAGTGGATTTTGATCCACATCCATTCTTTTTTTCTGCCGATATCTTACCAACTCTTTCTTTAAAAGAGCATCCGTGTTGTCAGGTGTTTCTTCTTGATCTTCATTTTCACTCGATGAATGAAGATAAATGTCTAACATCAAGGCAAGATCTACAACATCCAAACCCGGAACAATTATTTGTATTCCATATAAATACTGGTTCCGTGCGGGATTCAAACCAGCTGCCCTTGCACTGCAACTCATTGAAGTAATTTGTATATTAATCATGAACGAAATTAAAAACATGAGAAATAACCGACATCAATCAAACTCAACATAAAAAAATTACTATAAAAACCAACAAGTGTTTTATCAAAAAAAGGAGGTTTTTAATTCAGATGTTTATATATATTTTTTGTTTTTTAAATTGCTAAAAAGTATCGGTTTTAAGTAAAAATATCAAATCAAAGTCGTGTGTAAAATAGTCATAAAATAAATGATAACATCACGTTGTAAACGACTTCCTTTTTTTTTAATTTGGTCCAATTAACACTCTAAAATACAAAATATAAAAGTTAGGGGACAGTGAACTCATGTTCCAATTTGATTAATTTTTAAAAAAGTGCCTATAGCTGAGAATTACTTTTCATCGAGTCTGACTGTAAGTTTTCAAACTTTTAAAACTAGATTGAAATTCCAATTTACCTGCATCATATTTTTTATTCTTCAACTGTTTTTCGTTATTCGAGCTTTCGGACTAACTAAACTTTTCTGGGTGCATCGATTTAAGATGATATTTTAAATAAGTTATGTTACGTCTCTTTCTTGAGTAACTTTTTTTTTAACATATTTGCACTGGGATTTATCCCGATCACTTTCGGCTAATTTGAAATAGGTCCAAATATTACTTTGTGCTGGTGGCGATATTTTTATTCACTTTTTTAATTTTATAATTTATACGACGAAATATTTATGGAAGACACAATAAACTTAGTCAAACAGAAGAAACGAACGTTGTGACTGACTGACACTTCTGACACACATTATGTAAAAATGTTGGATCTTATCACCTCCTCCATATATGCATCCGCATCAAAGATCCGCATTGGTTTATGCGGATGCGGATGCGGATGTCCAAAACAAAGCGGATGCGGATTCGTAACATCCCTGCTGTGTGTAGCAACGATTAACCAATGAGCTTTCAAAATTATCTTCCCAAAGTAAAAGTGGGGTGACCAACGAGCACACAGTCCACCGTTCTATGCTCTGTTGAACCACTTACTTTTGACATAACCAAGCCTATGAAGTCCATAATTATTGACAGGAAACCATAATATTATACAAAAAAAAACGTATAGACACGGTCTTTTATGAAATGACGTGTTCTTTAGTATCAAAACTTATTGAGCCTACAGATTATATAACAAAGATTATTCAAATTGATTTTTCCGTGTAAAAATATAAAATGTGCAGTATAAATTAAATATTTTCATTTTATTTACGTAAGCATAAAGTAAGGTTACATACTGAAAAAGTTATATGGGATATAAAATCATTATCATATAAATCATGGACAAATTTAGAGAAACGCAAAAAGTATATAAAATTTTGCCATGGATATTCATAATTAAGTTTATTAATTTCGATTTATTCGTTAATTTAAAATTACAAACGTCCAAAAAACAAACGATCAAATGACAAAAATTAAACAAATTAAAAAATTTACAGAATAAAAAACATTTAAGTGCTTAATATTTTATTAATTTTTTTCTTAAATGCTAAAGAAAGTCCATAACGTGAACTATAATCAGTATTTAGTGTTGCACCCTCTAGCTCTTCGAACTGCTTCCAGTCTTCTTGCTATACTCATTATCAAGCAGGGTCCACCCCTGAGTAAACGTCGACAACGCCCTAGACTAGCACCTAATCGGCGTACCTCTAGCAGCCATATATTGTAAATTATAACATATTGCAAATAAACTACACGCATGGACAAATTTCATTTGTTTTTATGTAATTATTGCGTAATATTCTTTCATATTGCGACTTTTGAATTTGACTTTGTTTAGAAGTTAAAAATCACCAATACAGCCCCCCTCCAAGTTCATATAATCCCTTTGAATGAGTTTTTCTGGAAATAGCCATACAATGGGATTATACAAACTTAGAGGGTTGTAGTATTGTTAGAGGGTCGTTGTGGTCGCGAATCATATTTTAATAAACATACAACCTGACACTGACCTACAAATTGCAAAAAACGTAAGAAAATTTGAATTTTGCGGGTTACCCTGGCGCTTTCACCTAAAGGTTTTGTTTAAATGTTTGCCTTGACTGCCTTGTCTATCGTGTTAAGTGTGAATTGTTAATGCAAATAAACTGAGAATACCAGATTTAAACGGCACGCAAGTTGCTAGAGTTGTTACTTTAATTAAAACTGGGCACACCTACAAACACGTGGCCCAAACATTACGAGTATCAAAATCTGTGGTACACCGAGTTGTCAAGAGGTATCGGCAAACCACGCTTAGAAACGGGACCTGAACTTCTTCTGAGGTAAGAACGAAGCTACAAGGAGTTTTTGGGGTTACAATAAGCACAAAAACTGTGAGAAAAAGACTGAAATCGGCCGGCGTAAATTCATACTTGCCTGCCAGAGGCCCTTTCTTGCCACATGCCATCGAGTAGCTTGTGTTAATTTTGCTCGCATTCACGAAAACTGAAATGACGAAGCTTGGAGTCCGTTCTATTCAATAAGTCCAGATTTTTATGTAAGTTTGTTCAGATAATAGGTAATATACGGGTAGCGTAAATTTCATCACTTTTTGTGTTTTAAAATGATTTTGATTATAAAATACATTTGGGCGATGTATTGATGTTGGCTTTGTTTTTTTTTTTTTGTTACAGCAGTAAAATGACGACCAAAAAACGCAAAGTAGATTCTGATTGTCGAGTTTTTAAAGAAGAATGGTCATGGAAATATTTTTTCACAGAATTTAAAGACAAACCAGTTTGCCTCATTTGTAATGAAACAGTTGATGAAACTCAAGATGACGGACAACCGATCGGTTTATAACGACAGTCTGTTATGATAGACAAAGCACAATCTTATCTTATACGCCTAAATATAACAAGAATGTTATCTTCTTTTCTACCTATTCTATTCATGCAATGGTACTGTTCACAGATCATAGAAACAACAGTTGTTTCTATGACCTGTGGTATTGTTGCACCTTCTTGTAAACTAGACATCATTGAGTTGTACAATTGGACTAAAGGTGGATACCTTCGATCAACTGTGTAATGGTATGTCTTGTAGCAGTAAGATGGAAAGATGGCCACTGTGCTACTTCTATGGCACTCAATATGGCAATCGTAAACTCGTATGTTGTTTACATACATAATGTAAAACAAGGGAAAAAACTAACAATCAGATAATGTTTCATGAAAGAATAAATAAATAAATAAGATAAATATTTTCTCTCTTTGGTAGACGGTGAACAACGAATGACGGATAATTACGACGTTATCAAGTTGCTTTTAATCCAAATTTATTAAGTTGTAACGTGTGCAAGTTTAAAATAAAAACAAAGTTTCCCTGCACAATCACGATATTCTCAATCTGTTTTAACAACTTTAAGTGATATGGTAAATAATACTGTACGTAGGTACGTAGTCTATTTTCGATTAAGAATCAAAATGCAGATGCATTGTCACCTCTGAGGTCAGTAAAAATGGTCTTATCTATGTATTGCATTTTTTTTTGTTGAAAAACATAGGTGGTGTTATGCAAAATTAATTCGCAATAATATGGTTTTGTTTATAACAATAATTGTATAAGGTTTTGAGGTTTAAGATCAATATTGAGTTCTATAGATCTCAAGGTCTTGACACAAATGACCAATATTACGAAAAATAATTTTCTACTTTTTACTATTGTGTAAGCAAAATAAAATCTAAGGTAGGAAACGTTCAAGCATTTTGGGTCTGGATGTTTACTCATATGCAATGTAATATATATGTAAAAGACGAATATTTTGTAAAATGCCTCCAAGACATGGGAAAAGATCCTACTGAGACATAACTCATTATCCACTCAACGGTTCAATGTTTCACGTAGGCAAATACCTACGGTTTTTAGCAGTAAATCGTTGCGAGAAAAATAAGCTTCTGTAATATTTTTTTTTGTGATCACTCCTGAAGTATACTCTCTATTTAATAAAAAAGAGAATCACAAATCGATTCACAATTGACGAAGATATCACGTAAAATCATGAAGCTAATACAAAGGGGAGACGGCATAATCAACTGTGCACTGTGATTCTAAGTAGGTCCTGACGTCATCATAGTGGGCGTGGCTTTAGTTAGTATACTGTCAGCATTCGTCCTGTGCGCTTATGTGTTGAAAAAATCGCAAATCGGTGTATTTTCGTAGTATTAAGAAGAAAAGGATGAAGTGTTGTTTTATTATGTAAAAACTACTCAGATAGACGCTCTGATGTTATGGATGGCATCACATTTCATTTGTAAATAATTTTACACCTATTTTATTAAAATAGTTCTAGAAAAATCCTTTGCGTCGTCTTTCAAATATAATTAAATATATTCGACACTAGATGGCGACACTTTGTGTCATGTGAACTAAAAATATAAAGGTCCGTAGAGCTCAGTGTTGGTAAAATAATCATACGAAGGTGCTGAAATTTGTTTTGCATTCAGACATAAAGAAATTTTAATCACAAAATATTATTTTTATAGTTTATAATCATTTTGAGAACAGGCCGTATTCTCGTCAAGTAAACCTCATAAAAATAACAAAAAGACAGGGCCCTAATTAGAATTCAATTATTTTTCCCAGTAATCCAACTTTTAATATTAAAATTCAGGAAATTGTACTTAGGCTGATTTTTACAAAATGTTTAAGTTATATTTAAGTGACATTCTATATGCAAAGAATCACTTAAATACAATTTAATGTTCTTAGATTGGCATTCAAAAAGTGCATTCGGATGCCTAATTTGGAATAAAATATTTATATTTTAATTGATCTGTAAATAAAATTATATTAATTATAATAATTTGTGTATTATTTGTTCTCCCTCAGAGCCCACACATAAATAATAGTCCAGCCGTTACTACGTGAAAAAAATTACACATACACAGTACATACTTAGTGTGGAATAAGCTCAAGGAGACAGAAATAACACACAAAATTTCGCCTTTATAATATTATTGAGATAAGTAGGATATTTAGTTCAAAATTAAAAATCCTACTTAATATTGAACATAGTATATTTAGTTTCAAAGAGACTTTATTTTATAGATAAAATAAATATTTCTTGAAGGTTGACTTTCCCGAAATGATAAACATATTTAAATTGTATTTAAGTGATTCTTTGCATATAGAATGTCACTTAAATATAACTTAAACATTTCGTAAAAATCAGCCAAGTAAAATTTCCTTTATTTTAATATTGAATGTTGGGTTACTGGGTAAAATAATTGAATTCTATAATTGCGGCCCTGTCAATTTGTTATTATTTTAAGAGGTTTACTTGACGATAGATGGCGGCTTGTTCCCAAAATTATTATGAAAACTATAAAAATATTACTTTGGCGATTAAAATTTCTTTGTCTGAATGTACTTGCTTCATGAGATAGACGCTCCGATGCTATGGATGGCATCACATTTCATTTGTAAGTAATTTTACAACTAATTTATTAAAATAGTTTTAGAAAAATCTCTTTGCGTCGGCTTTCAAATATAATTAAATATACAGGGTATTTTTGGAACGCTCCCGAGAACTAAGACAGGCGATAGCACCAAGTATACCTTTGATCATGGGTCACAAATAAATCCGATCCTGATGAAAAAAAAACATCTTTTTACAACGTTTTATAAATTTTATTCACGCGCCATCATGTTAGTACAGCTAAATGAAACGATAATTTCATAAAAAAAATCATGAAAATACTGAAACATAAAACCAGCAGTAGAATAACTCAATTCATATCAGCTGATTAAAGGTCAATGTACGCGCGAACGCAAATTCGCGCGGTCCGCAACTAGCGGGCCATACCACAATACCTAATAATTTACAACACTTGTCTAAATACCTAACTTATCTACTTAACCTACTATTTTGCCACTGTACTTGTCTCCACGTAGCCATTTTAATCCGAATTTACAGGTTAAATAACCCAAATAACTGGTTCGATTTCCCGCTAATGAAAAAACATTTAAATGAAATGTAACCAAGGTTAGAGTCATGCGTTTTTATTCATCGTGTAGGTATGTTTATTATTCTCATGTATTCAGTTATGTATGTATTCAGATTTATTCAGTACTAAGTTATTTAAAAAAAATTGTTATGAAACAGCTTACCGCTCTAAATCCTCCGTGGTCTTATGAGATGCGGCTCAAATTGTGCACAGTCCGTACGTAGTTTGTCGAAAACATCCACGATCCTTTTGTAGTTTCGTCAGCACTATCACACTCACGATTAAAAACCTTTTCTTTCACATACCCCACAGAAAGAAGGAAGTCTAACGGGGTCAGATCTGGTGGGCGAGGTGGCCAAGCATTCGGTTACGCTTCAACACTTTGTGCATTGCACAGTATGACACACTTGTTCCATCCCGACGTCTTAACAATTTATTTAGCGATACTTCGTGTACCTAGGTTCGGATACATAACATGTTGTCGTATTCACAATCACTATAAACGTACGCGTTAAGCATTATTAAAACAAAAAACGTAACAAGAATTATACCAACACGTTATAACAATTTAATAAACAAAACGCTCGTGCACGCGTGTACAAAATCAACACGGAACTGTTTCAAAAACTTCAATTAATTAACACGACAAAACGGAAACCTACTGCGTCACAGCGTGAGGCGAAACGAGCCGGCCGGGTTACATTCTCATGCGTCATAATAAAGAAGGACGCAACTAACAAAAACGTAAAATGGAAATAAAAAATAAATTGATGAATTTTTCTTTCAGACCCTGTGTCTATAGTATATTAAAAGGTTTCTATATGAAAATTGAAATATATACGTAGAGACATGAAGATTTTAAGGACGAACTTATTTTTTTTTTGATAATTTGTTTATTTATTTAAATAAAAAGAATTTTCCTTTTCATCTTAGCTTAAAAAATACATCTAGCAACACAAAAACATCGAAGGAAAGACGCATATAACTATTTGCGTCTTTCCAACCTAATAAATAAAAAAAACTGCCATTCATTTAACATTTTTACATATTTTGGAAAGGTCATTTGAATTTGAAAGGACGCTAATAGTAATTTATTACTTTACTACTTAGTAAATATTAGAGAACCATTGGTAGTGAGACACAAAAAATAACAACCCTCAACTCTTGAGTAATGATTTTAAAGGGGATATCATACGAGACTTACTACGATAATAATTAAAAATTAAAAATTTTGTACAACCGACTTTAATATAAATAATTAAGGATAACTCAAAAACTATTGGTCTGACCTCGATCAAATTTATATGGGACCACATGTGAAACACCAGCTCTTAATAATAAGATATAGAATAATAAGACAAGAATAATTGAAATTTAAGTAATCGATGCAAATATTGTTAAAGATGACGTAGCAACTGGTTAAATAAGTCTTTTCTTTTATGTTGAATTTGTATAAGTCTTTTCTACTAAAAAAATGTCATCTGTGATCAACAGTTACGTCTAAAATTCTTACGATAATTTCTAAAATGTTGATATTTGTGAATATTAAAAAAAATAGTAGATGCGCCTTCTTATCATGAGACGAATGGTATATTTAACTCATTTATTCAAAAATTGTCAGATGCGCCCTTTTTTCTTATGACCGTAACATTGACCGAGCTAGATATAGGTCGGTAGCGAAGGGAGTGTGGGTACAGTCGCGTTCTAAAGTACTACATGGTATTGGGCTATTGTTTTATAATATTATAGTATTTAATTGTTTTATTGTAGAATCATACTAGGCGTTTTACTAGCTACTTAGAACTTTGGAAGAGGTTGGAATTAAAAATGGATAATGTTTACTTGAACATTATTTGTTATTTCTATCGTAAAATATTTTTAAGTTTGTAAGAAGAAAACTTAAGCTAAGTGTGACACGCCGTCCATTATGTCGTCTTGGGTTACATGGAAGCCAGATGTTGATGGTGTGTTGGTGTTACTGGATGCTACTTCATCATCACTTTCATCTTCGCTTGAGCTTCCGTCCTCAGGTAGATCACATGGTAATTTTTTCGGTATTCTTCCTCAACACTTTTAAATTTACTGCACAATTTTCCCCATTCACCTTCTCCTATCATATTTACCTTTTCGTTCACTAGTTTAGTCATAAAACAATAGATATAAATAATTTTTCTTTCCTTCCTTTTTAAAACATCGCGCGAGTCGCAAAGTAAGCTGTGTATGCGACTGTATTTTTGGAGCGAACAAAGCGCGGGAACCAATAGCATGCAGGCACAGTTATACTGGCGGATTGTTCCCCCGTCGCGCCCCCTTCGTACCAATATGTGATAAATCGCTCAGTGGCCAAGTTCAAGGCCAGCGTTCTTTTTTCACCGTTCGCGCGTACATTAACCTCCATTAGTCAGGTGATATCAATTCAGTTTTCACTGCTGGTTTTATGTTTCAGTATTTTCATGATTTTTTTTTATGAAATTATTGTTTCATTTAGCTGTACTAACATGATGGCGCGTGAATAAAACTAATAAAACGTTGTAAAAATATGATTTTTTTTTCATCAGGATCAAATTTATTTGTGACCCATGATCAAAGGTATACTTGGTGCTGTCGCCTGTCTTAGTTTTCGGGAGCGTTCCAAAAATACCCTGTATTTCACACTAGATGGCGACACTTTGTGTCCTGTGAACTAAAAATATAAAGGTACGTAGAGCTCAGTAATGATAAAATAATCATACGAAGGTGATGAAATTTGTTTTGCATTCAGATGTAAAGAAATTTTAATCGCCAAAAGATTATTTTTATACTTTATAACATCTTGTGGTCATACCGCCATCTGCCGTCAAGGTAGCTAAGCTACATAGCAACATTGATATGGAAAGATTCGAGTAGTTTTACTATTTATCGGTAGATGTAGATAATGTAAAGGGGGCGGGGCTTTGCATCCCCTCACCCCGCAAATTGTCACGCGTTGTTACATAGTAAAATTTAATTACAACGTCTCCTCTTTGTATTTGCTTCATGCGTAAAATACATACAAAAAAGACATGCACGCAAATTGAGAACCTTCTTTTTTGAAGCTGTTTAACATTATGTATTGAGTGGTTAAATAAAGGAAAACAAACAAGGTAAAAGTTAGAAGTAAAGTTACTTACGTTGTGGTGGCCGCGGTGGTGGGTTTCTGGGCGCGGAGAGCGAAGATGGCGGCGGAGGTGGAACCGCGCGCGATGGTGGCGGGGGCGGGGCGCGGGACGCTGCGAGCAAAATTGAACCTTAAAACACTAATCTCAAGGTCGATTGTAGTTATCTTTGAGACACGTTTTTAAGTAGTTTTAATTGAATGTGAAATTAGAAGTGTAAACACGCTTATCTAGAGCAATATGTAATGGAAACACCTGCTCAATTCTCAAAGTGAAAGGTCTAAACAAAATTATTAAAAATAAAATTTATAATTGAAAGAAATATACATTGATAAGTCGAAACGGTAAAATTATTATTTTATATTATCTATAAGGCTTATGACTGATGTGAAAACTACTCGAGTTTGCTCGCACACGTCAATGACAGCACAGAGCTTCAGTGTCCTGCACCGGCTTAGGGTCGTGCCCTGCTGTTTCACTGATGAATGTGGACAGACACTAAGTTTCCTTTTAGCTTGTTGTCAGATGGCAAGTAAAACAATAGAGATACTCACGCGGTGCAGGGGGATGCAAGTGCGCAGGCGTCCGCGACGGCACTGGGGGCGCGGGGGGTGCGGGAGGCGCGGGAGGCGCAGGGGGCGCGGGCGGGGCGGGGGGCGCAGTCGGCGCACCGGACCCGGACGCGTCTGTACACAACACTTATTATCTTTCACATATTCAAGTGACAACAGACAACTCATAGTCCACCTGATGGTGTCTTGTTGTCGAGTTACCTCTCTAAAAAACTTACTTTTGTCTGGCCTTGGCGTCTCGTGCAAGTCGTCCTTGACGGCGTCGAACCCCCCATGAGTGTTGATAAAGTTGTAGATGAACTGCCGCGTGTCTCGGTCCTGTAGTTGCTTCTCCGAGATGCCCGCCTTCGACAAGAACGATCGCATCTCCTTCTCTGGCAGGTTGTCGACGTCAAAACCTTCGAAAAAAAGGATAAATTGTGATGAATGTTGTGTGTAATCTAATGAAGTCTTCTTCCTCAACAAAATCACACTACTTTCCACTATTAAACTAGTAATAGTGACTCGGCTCGAAGGACCAACTTTTACATGCTAATTATTGTAAGTCAAAGTTTTAATGGTTGCAATCTACTTATCGGTATAAGTATAAGGATTTTTTTTGGAATTTTAATTACGCAAGGGCACAATCACGAGTTAAAATTATAGCAGCATGTGTAAATCTTACTTCAAGTATCAAGTTTCGTATAAAGTTGATTATTTAATTTGGCGGGGATTGAACGCAAAATGCCCAATGCACTTAATGATAACCCGATTTAATAAAAGTTTTCAGCTTTTAGACGCATATTAATACGATTTTTTTTTAATTTGAATTACCTTTGTCAGCATCCCATCCCACATGTGATATGTGCTGGAAGTTTTCAGGGAAACCAATGTCAGCTTTTGTAAGCTTTCGTGTCTTCGGCTTTTTCCCTTTCAATGTGTACCCACCTGTAAAGAAAACAAAATATATACAATTTATTAACTCAAAAAATAACACTAGACAAAATTTTCAACAAGTTGATTTGATTAAATATTAAAAAATTTGTTTACTATGATGCTCTTCAAGTTTACTTATTTTTAAAGTAAATTAACTGTTCAGTTTATTAAATAAAAGCTTTTTGACGCAAAGCTTTCTGCACAGCCTGTCGTACGACAGGTATAGTGTCGTTTAAGCATGGATAATATTATTTTAAATTTGCTAATATACGTGGGGCACACTGATAAGACCGGGAATAAGAAAAACCACATGCTAAATATACTGTGTGTGTATAGCTAAATTGTATTTTATTGTTTTTCGAAGTATTTTCCGTTCAACTTAATGCACTTTTCCATTCGTGCAAACCAATCATTAAAACAGTAATTCCAGTCTGAAGTTGATGTTGACAAAATGGCTGATTTCTACGTTTCCACAGCTGCTTCGGGGTCTTCAAACCGTTGACCGCGTAATAAATTTTTCATTCTAGGGAATGTAAAGAAATCGTTTGGGCTCAGGTCAGGACTGTACGGATGATGGCTCATCAGCTCAACGTTTTCCTGCTTCAAAAATCATTTGTCTTCCGAGCCGTATTGGAGCTCATATTATCGTGATGTAAGATGATGCGACGTTTCGGGTTATTTTTTCGGAGTTCGGCTATCATTTCTGGCAAACAAACCGTGATATACCACTCAGCGATAACCGTTTTGCGTTCCTGTTAAGGAATTGTAGCAACATGCCCCTTTTTCGAGACAAACGTAGCGACCATTTTCTTTGACATGCTGCGAAGCGAACCACTTTCGTTGGTTTGACCTCGTGTTCGAAGACCCGAACTGATGATTTAAGTTTTCTTTCAGGTTCGTATGAATAAATCCATGATTCGTCACCTGAGACGACATTATAAACGGCATTTGACTTACCTCCGTTGAAGCGTTGCAGAGTATTCCAGCACCAATCTACACGAGCCGTCTTTTGCTATTCGGACAAATTGTGGGTTACTCAGCGAGAAAGTAGATTTCTTACACACAGCTCATTATGTAATATCGACTGAATTTCAGTCGTTCCGATACTAATAACAGCTCGAATCTGCTCGTATGTCACATGACGGTCATCTTATATAATAGTTCGCATAGCTGCGATGTTTTCAGGCGTAACCGCTGTTCTTGGTCGACCTGAAGAAGAAACAGTGCTGAGCGACACACGACCGCGTCGGAACTCATCATACCAGCGGTATATTGTCGTTTGACTCGGTGCTTCAACATCATAAATCGAAACAAGTTCGCCAAGACATTTATCTTGAGATAAGCCGCAACGAAAATTGTGATAAATTATGGCACGGAAATGTTCACGCGTGAGCTCCATTTCTGTTAACGACGTGTCAACTTTAAACCATTAAGATTCTAAGAGGCCAGTATTCAAATTCTAAAAAAGGTTTTATTGTAACTCAATCCGAACTATTCTATTCCCGATCATTTCAGTGTGCCCCTCCGTACAAATAATTTGTTAACCTCGGCTTTTGAATATCGAAGTTATCTGAGAAAGCCCTCGTCCCTCGTTTCCGAGCCAATAGGTTATACGTAAATAACATAGCATATCAAAACATCTATACTTTATTTTATTCATAAATTTTTAAACAATAATCGTAACCCAACCTGATGTTCTTGTATACTCCATCTGTTGTACGATTTCCTCTATCTCTATTGTGGCAGTAGGTACTATATAGTTGTGGCATATTATTGTGTAGATCGACAGTGCTTTAATTGAGCATATACAGAAGGTGACTCCTAAATGACATCCCGAATGCAGGGCATATCCATTGTTTCAGGAGACGTAAGTCCCACCTGTACAGACTTCGACAGCATGAAATAGGAAGCATAATGCTTCTAACGAGGCATTCCATCTTAGTTTTTACAGGTGACAATACATCTCTGCATTTTAAATCTTAATCAAGAATAGATGTAGTTATGTATAGGCCACACCTCCACTTACCATCAAGAGATGTCTGCTAGTCTATCATCCTTACTTCCAATTATAAAAAAAAACGATTAATAATAGGACGATGCTTATAAGAAAATATACTTACCAGACAAGTTGACAGCCTTGGCTGGTTGTGGGGTTGGCAGAGTCTGAGTAGGTATTGGAGGCGGCGCCACTCCGTTTTGTCGCACGGAATTCTGGGATGCTGAACTGTTAGCTCTTTGCGCCAGCATTGACCTTTGCCGTCGCTCTGTAAAAAGAAATTTATTCAAATCTCACTAACATTTTTTTATAGTATAAAGCAGACAAACGAGCACACAGTCCACCTGATGGTACCATCTGTGGCCCATAGACATCTACATCGATCCTCGATTAAGTATCAAAATACATATACCATGTCACCCCTGAGGACTAAGACGTAATGCCTTGTTTTCACTAAAAAGGGTCTCCGGGTCTCCACACCCACCATACGAAACACAGCAGCATTGTGCTGCTATTTTATGCTGGTATCCTGTGAGAGCGTGGTCCTCCCCAGGTCGAACCTACCCTTTCGTGTTACAACCATAATTTAGCTGCAAAACATATAATGGGCTGCGCAAGCCCAGTACAAAATATATATTCAACTGAATTGACATAATAATTACTATTTTTATCATTTATATTATTATCGTGGTAGAACGATGTTGCAGTTCTGTTATGGTTGTAGCACCAATGGGTTGGTTCGACCGGGGAAGGACCACGCTCTCACAGAATACCCGCGTAAAATAGCAACTCAATGCTACTGTGTTTCGTGTGGTGAGTGTAGAGAAACGGAGACCCCTTTTACTGGATTCTATCTTATTCCTCGACGGTGACAACGCATCTGCATTCTGATTGTTAATCGAGGATAGATGTAGATGTCTATGGGTCACAGCATCCACTTACCATCAGGTGGGTTGTGTGTTAGCTAGTCACCCTTATTCTATAAAAAAAAAGATAACGATAATAAGAGGCGTATTATCGTAGAGGTGGATCGCAGCCGCGTAACAAGGCGTCACAGTTCCAAACCGATCATAAAAAAGAAACGTCTATGAATGAAGCTAAAGATAAAGATTTGAAGTGAATGACAAATTTTGGATGCAGTGACGACCTGCGGGGTTAGCTAAAGGACATTCTACGATCGTTAACGCTATAGAAAACTATAAATATTTATGAAATCAACCCTAAGTGACATGACTATCACGCGACTTAACGTTCATTAATGTCATTCACATTAATTTTTATAGTGTTACGCGCCACTATTAATGTCTTGTACATGGCAACACTAGTTACACTAGCGCCCTCTTAGTGTCGAGTAAAAGAAAGTGTTGCGCGCCTTGTACATGGCAACACTAGTTACACTAGCGCCCTCTAGTGTCGAGTAGCAGAACTAGGAGAGTCGAGATCCTTCCAGAAATGTCGGGACCGATATGTACTCGAACATTCTAGATGTCGCTACAGTAGAAGGTTCTAGAAACTATTTGAGGCCCTATATAAGGCCGGTATAGACCACGACCGAGGCAGATTGAATTGGCGATACAAGAGAATACTTCGAAGCGAAATATCGGCGAACTGTGTTTTATTATTAGTGTGATTTTAAGTTGTAATTAGTGTTGTGTAATTAAATAGTCAATTTTGGTAATTCAATCGGCAGTTTGTAATTGTCTCGAACCCCAAGCTCGTAACAATAGTTTTATATACCGATAAGAATCGTAAAAAGTCACACGTTGATGGATGCGGGTGGGTCAGAACTGTGCTTTGTGGCATTTGTGGCATGAAGGCCTATGTTCAACAGTGGGTTTGTGAAGGTATGATGATGATAAAAAGTAACATATTTGATATATAAAATATTTGAAAATCCTCTTATCGGAAGTCATTAACTGCGCAGGTTATATTATAGTGTCACAGTGATAGTAGCCTAATGGTTACAGGGAACGGTTAAACTTTTAATGAAAATAAAAACGGACACAGATATTGCGTAACATATATATAAAATAAAGAACATATAGTTGAATTGAGAATATTTTTCGAACGAGAACGTTAAAAAGTAGAGAAATTAGAACTGGGATTCGAATGGAAGTTTCGGCTAAGTTGAGCTTCGATCTTCGATTTCGCGGCGTCGTGAATCAGTTACTCTGGTCACTTGGACATTGGGTCATCAATAAACATTTACTTTAATCAATTTGTAAAACTGTTGTAAAAAATATTTAAAACTAGTTATGAATAAAAAATATACTAAAACAAAAGGTTACTGAGTCACACTCACGTCTGACCTTTATACAGTTTTTATCATCAGACTGATATTTTTATTTATTAATTATAGCAACTCCTACGTAATTTTCTTTAATGAGTAACTAGTAAACAGCGTTGCCAGATTTTGTTACAGGCAAAGCCGCATTTTGAAACCTTTTAAGTAAAAAATCGGGAATCATTCAATAAAAGCGCGACATGATTAAAAAAAAACTAAAACACTAAGGACTTTTTTTAATATTGTAATGCAAACAATAATTATGAAACTTAGTGATAAACGGCCAGTTCAGTTCTATACTACGTCATCGCACCGTCGAGCAATCCAATAAAAGGGGACTATACGAAGAGCTGTACCTGTCCCATCCGTGACATAATTTTAGCCTAAAATTGCCAAAGGCGAGGCTCGGCAGCAGTGATCTTTTACGGGGCGGTAAGAAGAAAGTAGGATTTTTTTTTATTTATAGATCATTGCGCTGTGTGTACTTATTGAAACATTTCAGATTCATCTTCATCAGCCTATATCAGTCTATTGCTGGATATAGATATCTCCAACTGTAGGAAGAATTTGACCGTAATCGTCCTTCTTTCATGAATTCGTTACATCCTATATAAAATCCAGTGTTGTACATAAACCTCCCCCATAAATAGTCTGGTAGGAGGGATATTTGTCATAATATATTGCATGCCTTAAGCGCAAAGCGCAAGGTATGTTCTACTATCGCCTAAAAATTAAGATTCCAATATTTTTGATATAATTGCCTTTACTGGTACCGTATTTTAACGTGCTAAGGTTCCTTTAGTTAGGTAGTTAAGGCTCTTTTTTGCCTGGGAGTCGGTTTCGGTACGTGTATTCTCCCTTCAACTGCTGAAAATGCTGTTGTTTTCCGTTTTAGGCCAGTATAATTAAATGATACAAGGCATTCCCATCTGTATGTTACAAGGTAGCTATCACTACAAAAAATATACTGTAAAAAAGCGTCTTGTTTGTTCGCTACGTACTCTGCAGTTATGAATTAAATTAAAAGGAATCACAAAAAATATTCGGACCCCGCTAAGTCGCGCTTTAATATTATGGCGGGATATCATCAACTCAACCTCTTTTTAAAAAAAAAAATAACCACTCTGTCTAAAACAAAAAGCCTGTACCTTCTAAAGAAATGATACCGGTAGTTTGTTTAATTAATCATAATTCATACCAAAAGATCACTGGCATTCTTGTGAAATCATTCATCCGAAAACCTAGCACTGTAACATGCGTGTTTATGTATGAAATATTTGTTAGTAAACAGATCCGTATTATTATGTCAATGACCACAATCGCGGCGTGCAAATTCGCTTATTAAACAAGGACAGATGAAATCATAGTGTTATAAAATTCACGCTCACAATGCGTGTGCCAAATAACTATGTAAGTGTTGGCAAATTATTACAACTGAATATTAATGAGGCAAAGGAAGTAATCTAATAAAACCTAAAAATGTTCAGTGCTGAACATAGGTCTACAACATAGATTACCTCATTGAGCGTTTATTTGCCATAGTTACCACGATTGGCATGTGACTTGACAAACGCAGTATTTTATAATTTTGATCCCATGTCTTATTTCAGTTTCTCTCCACGGGGCGATATAGGGTAGTGGATATTCTTACACCGCCACTACATCGTTAGTTAATGGAAACAAAATAATATATTACGAACCTAGTTATAGATTTGTAAAATAAGTTATATATCTCTAATGATTGCATCCACGACTTTTTCTGCCACCAGGGCGGAGCCACTTTACAGTGAGGTAAAATATCTGACAGATTTCATAGCGGTGACTATAATTTCTTAGTAAAATGTAATCTTTTAAGGTTTCTTTCTGTATTATTAGTTATATTTTGTATTAATTACATTAGAAATGAGCAAATCAAACTATAAATATAACTAAAAGCCAATTAAAAAAAAAGAGTTCTAAAGTGCAAAAATTAAAATTCAAACCACTGACGCATTGTGTTGTGTATTAATATAATACTATAGATAATGATAAACTATTATTTAAAACTAATTTCTCAATTAACTGACATTGTGTAGCAAAAAACTTTACCTCAGTCGTAACAAGAGACATCTGGTGAGTCGAAGATTATTAGCCCTCATTAGATAACAATATTTCACTTGTTTAAATACTAAAAAAAATTACCTTTCCCAATAGATACTTATTTACTATATAATAGTTACAAAATAAATGACATTGTGGATGTCGTAAGAGGGAATCAAACCAGGAAATAAACAGCAGCGTAATAATATCTAGGAAATGAAAAGAACCGCGGTGGCCAACCCGCCTTCCAAATATATGGGAAGACATGTGTTAAGTTTGATAGGCTGTTGTGGTGATAATGAAATTACATGACCCTGGTTTCCCCAGCTACCGACACCTTCCATTTTTTCTAGAACATAGATAACCCGATGATTTCTTAACTTATTCACACAATATCATCTCATCTACTTTAACAATCCTCTTTGCATATAGCAAATCTTTATTGGAAACGGTAATGAACAAATGGTAAAATTAAAAATTTTGTACAATCGACTTCAATATAAATAATTTAGGATAATCTGGTCAGACCTTGATCAAATTTATATGGGACCATATGAGAAGCGCCAGCTTTCAAATAAAAAAAAGAATCATCGAAATCGGTTCACTAACAAAAAATTTATGAGGTAACACACCTAAAAAAACATACAGTCGAATTGAGTACCAACTCCTTTTTTAAGTCGGTAGAAAAAGCTAAGCTAAGCACTCAATGTAATGATTTCTCAAGTCATGTATATTTTATTGTTTTCAAAAGCTAGTTTCAAAAAATATATATGATGAATTTTTTTTATTTCCATCTAACGAAAGATTAAAATATTTTTAATTTGTCTATATTTTTGACTATAAATTATTCAGTTCGTATTGGTTCAAGCTACTATACATTTCTTCGACCAAGTTGTAAACCATTCGTAAACGTCGTCAATTCTCTAGCCAACACGTTTTGATAATTAGTTTCTATGTTTATTACGTCTAGGGAGTGTTGAGTTAGTGTTTTGCTGGACTACTTGTCTTCGTTTCCCAAATCGTTAAATAAATTATGCTTAAACAACTCCTACATAGGTTTTTGTACAGCGTCAAAGGTCATACCACTAGGCGATGACAATTAAGGCAAATTCTTTGAATAAAACTATTATTACGGATTTTATCACGTTTAATTTTATCAATTTTTAATACCCGACGTTTCGGGTGCTTTTCAGCACCCATGTTCACGTGATTGACGTCCCGTAATAAAATTATTAAACGTAAATTAAAACTAAACACAAACACATACCACTGCAAACCCCAAGATACAGCAAAAACATTCTGCGTAGATCGGACCAATAGATAATTAAAAAGCTGTAGGTATTCCGGCTTAACTATGACATCGGGACAATCACCTGTCTCCCGTGACGAAAATTAAACGCGATAAAATCCGTAAAAATAGTTTTATTCAATGTGTAGTGTTCGCGTAAATATGTGAAATTATTAAGTCAAATAGTTCTTACAACAAGAGAGGAATGAAAGGAGAGGAGAGGTAAATGAGAGGAGAGAAAATTTAATAGTAAAATCCAATTTGTCGACAAAAAAATGTCATCAATAGAAATTACTTACATGCAGATAAATATATACCATTCCTTTTAACACTCACCTTCCCGTCTCTGCTTCCGCAGTTCGATCTTTTCAATGAGTGTGTCCTTAAGTACTTTAGCTTCATCTTCGTTAGCGAAGTTAAATGCCGTCATGTAATCCTGCAAGAATATTAGTATGTAAAATATCTAAATAAAAAGGCAAAATGAACAATGTATGTAGCAACGGCAAGTTCTTCGGGATCTACACCGGTAGTCAACTGATGGAGGGATCTTCGACTAAGATGTGTATATTTCACTATAACAGAAGCGGCGCTTCGTATTTTTTTTTTATAAACCTATCGCGTCTAACGAACAGTCCACCTGATGAGTGGCTACTACACTTTACGGACACATTCAGACAACCTCAAAGAATGGTAGTTTATAGTTTTAGCACGAATGGGTCGGCTCGACCGGGGAAGGACCACGCTCTCACAGAATACCAGCTTAAAATAGCAGCTTAACACTGCTGCGTTTCGTATGATGATTGCAGAGAACCGGTGACCCTTTTTACTGGAAAAGACGCATTCCATCTTAGTCCTCACGGGTGACAACGCATCTGCATTTTGATTCGCAAACGAGAATAAATGTAGTCTATGGGCCACAGCAACCACTTGCCATCAGGTGGACTGTGTGCTCCTTTGTCATCCTATCCTATAAAAAAAAACTATTGGTCAGACCTCGATCAAATTTATATGGGACCACATGAGAAGCACCAGCTTTCAAATGAAAATAGAATCATCGAAATCGATTCAGGTAGAACAAAGTTATAAGGTAACACACATAAAAAAACATACAGTCGAATGAAGTACCTCCTCCTTTTTGAAGTCGGTAGAATATCATTACTAACAGAGTGTAACGTTTTTAATTCTTATGTTATCGAAAAAGAACAAAGGAGAATAATGATCTGGAAGGTTTTTTTTTAGTTTCTTCTTAAAAAATCGTTACTACCCACGACACAATTTTGCAATTTAGTAACGTGACAATTTACTAATATAAATTCCACAAGGACAAACATCCAGACCCGGAACAATTATTTGTAGATCATACAAATACTAGTTCCGTACGGAATTCTAACCCGCGGCCCCCAGCGCCGCGACTCTTTGCTAAGCCACTGCGCCACGGAGCCATCAAACAAAGGTAACAACTAACTCAACATAGAAGAATAGCCTTCCATTTTTAATTTAACATGGACAATGGACATATTCAAAACAGATTTATCCAATTGTTTCATTGGTGACTAAAAAACCGTTGACCTTTTACAAAAGTTAGGCAACAATGATGGACGGCGGCATCCGTTAAAGAAAATTATAAGCCTGGAAAGGAGGTCGCCATACGAATCATACTACATATGACTAATTTTTGAGGGGAGGCCAGCGTTATAACCAGCTCAAATGGTAAATCAATTCGTCCTAAAAGTCCTCTTTCTCTCTTAAATGTTTTTAGGGTTCCGTGCCAAACCCAGGAAAACTTAACTTATAAAATCACCTCGGTATCAATCAGAGCATTTACATTGAGTGTATTACGATGATAATGACCGAATACTTATTGCAGATATGCTTAGTATACATTTAATTAGAAAAGCTGCATGTGCTCGTGTGGCTTCGTAGTATCGCAATTTGTTATCGTCTGTGCTAAAGTCTGTGAGTTACTTAGTCAACATAAAAGGATTGTATGCAGCATCAGAGACGTGGTAGAGGAATGCCGCAACTGCATTATGGGTGTAGCATTAATGGGTCGGTTTGACCGGGGAGGGGCCACGCTTTCACAGAATACTAGCGTAAAATACTCTCAAAATCTCAATGCTGCTGTGTTTCGTATGGTGAGTGTAGAGAACCGGAGAAACTTTTACTGGAAACGAGGCATTTCATCTTAATACTTAAAGGCCAACAACACATCTGCATTTTGATTCTCACTCGACGATGGATGTAGATGTCTATGGGCCACAGCATCCACTTACCATCAAGTGGACTGTGTGCTCGTTTGTCCAGCATTATTCTATAAAAAAGACACCAGAGTCAAAACAGATCCTTAATTATATATCTTTGCATAAATCGTGGCTCCGGCTAGAAATCGAACTTTAATACTGCGACTTACAAGTCATATTAGGATCTGATTAACGAGCCAATACAATGTACATATTATGTAACACAAACTTAAGGTGAAAGCTCCAGGGTGGCCCGCGAAATTCAAATTTTCTTACGTTTTTTGGAATTTGCAGGTCAGGGCCAGATTGTATGTTTAACAAAATGTGATTCGCGAGCGTAACGAGTATGTATTTACAGAATTATAATCATAATAATCATCAATACAACCGTCTATGTTCGTATAATTCCAATGTATGGCTATTTCCAGAAAAACTCATTCAAAGGAATTAACGATAAAATAAAACGATTAAAAATAGAAGGAAGGAATACAACCTGACACTGACCTGCAAATTGCAAAAAACGTAAGAAAATTTGAATTTCGCGGCCTACCCTGGCGCTTCCACCTTAAATGTGGTATGATTGTTTGGAAAATTTCTCCGTGTGCGGGTGAAGTTACCATTTGGAGCACTTGCGATGCTCCACCTAAAGACTGCAAGCTAGATAAGTTGCATGGGCTAGTCGTTACATATTTATAACAAACAAAAGAAATCTTAATCATACGCGACAAGCATATTTTGACATTGTTCAAGTCGCCACACCAAATTGAATTTATATAATGGAAGAGTGACGTAAGCGTCGCGCTTGTCCCTCGGACGAGGCGACGAAGAAATTAGAAAGCTTACTTTGGCATTACGTTTAACGGATTTAAGTCGAGAACAAACAATGCAACGCCAGAATTCATTTATTTAATGTGATTACGTAGTTAGGAACGTGTTGCTTTTTTAATATTGTAATAATTCTCAGGCAAGAAAGTTGATCAAACAAAAACGACCATTTCATTAATTTTAGTTAATTTATATACTTATTCAATTTCCTAACTTGTGTTTAAAATGTTTACACAAAACAATTGAAATACTACATACTTGATTTAAGTATGTTCAAATCATCAAAAATAATGAAAGTATGATAGAGGCGGGAGCCATGAAATTTATAGTAATGTTAGAAAAGACAATACATACAAAGTTCATTGGTCTGTTATAGAAGACCTGAACAATTACCGACTACAAAACCTGGTCCAAACATGTCGATGTAGGATGGAACGTACAACGCACTCATTTTCAGTCACTTCAAGATAATGCGGTTTTTAATAGAATAGATAGAACAAAGTGAAATCTAAGAAAAAACAAAAAAAACACAAAACTTTAAGAATCGAACTCTCACATGATTCCGAACAAACTTGCGCATTACAAAAAATAGTTTTTAATTATGTAGCCTAAAGCAGAGATTCCTCTAAATAGGTTCCGCGGAACTTTTGGGTTCGTGGATAAGTCACCAGGGTTCCGCGAGATTATTTATTTTTGCTTGTTAATTAATTACAGTTACGTCAATTAAGTATTATTTTGAAATAGAACAAAATATGTGATGAAAAGAACCGATTACTTTAACTCTAAGATTCTAAAGTTTAAACTAGAATCTGATTTGCGAAAGAAGTATGAAATTTGTCAAATTTCGCGAAAACTGGCCTGGCCTTGTCTAAATGTACTTCTTATATGGTAGAGTTTTTAAGCCCGGGATCGCCAATAAACTACATTTTGTAATAAGACCGATAAGTATATTAAATATTAGATATGGAAATATAAGTATGTGAATTTAATTTACACACATTTAAAGTGTTATTATTCTAGTTGACCTGTTAAGAATACTTGCAAAGCGTATTTTAAAAATTCGAGGCGGAAGACACTATCATCGACACTTTCTCACGGTTACGCAATTCAGTAGCATGTGATAATATAGTTTATAATATGCACTGACGAAACCACAATGTGGAGTCTTATTCCAAATTCAAAATGTGGGCGTTGGATGCGATTCGGCTTCGAATTTTAAATTCAAAATTTGTTTTTAATGAAAAGCAAATCAGGTAGGTACTCAAGTATTCTTTATGTAATTAAGTATACGACACACACATAGACGCGCACGCACATACGTACGCACGCACGCAGAATCATTCATCTTTGGAATAGAAAACGTAAATATACATAATATGTTGTGTGACCCATTATTTACCATATCATATCCCAGAAAAGTGATAATGTATGTAGTAATTAATTGTATTTGCTAACTTTACTAAGAAAAGTGTTTATGAATGCGTTTAACTAATAAGCTAATGACACCGTTTTATTAATCGCTAAGCATTTAACTAGATGTTTGGTTGAACGTAATGGTTGATAGTTATGACACCTTACTTTATTATTACAGCAACGTAATTAATATAGTATTTTGTGACATAATGCGTTAATAAAATTAAGCCTAAATCGTCGTGAGCAACTTTGCTATGTTCAAGGTACCTAATAAATTGTTTGCATACTTTTGATAACTTGTCTAAAGCTACTAAATTAGTTAACATTTGTAATTGCGCTCGCATAGATCAAATGATCAAAAGTTGCTCGCGTACGTTACGCGTCACAAACGTGCGCCCACTTATATGACTATGGTTTATAAGCTAAATTCGTCAGATCTTATATATTAGGTATAGTATAAATTCATCAAAATAAACCTGAAACGAAAACGAGCATAGGTATAAGTAGCGGCACGAAAGTCTAACGGTGACCGTTATTGCGCATATGTCGCGTTGATTGGCTTATTTATTGCGCATAAGTCGCACTGATTGGCTCGTGCGTATCTTTCGCCCGCGCTCATTGATTCGTGCGTATCGTTCGCACGCGCTGATTGGCTCTTCAGTCGTATCCGTGCAATTCAATTTGTGCGCGGCCCTCCACGTTTCGTTTAGCGCTAGACTTACATGCCGCGACTTGTGATGAGAGTTAATTATACTGTGACTACTGACTAACATATTGGATATTCGTTAGATATATCTAGTCATTCGTCATTGTGTCGATATATTAGTAAATGTGTACTACTATAATAATAGATTCATCATTATCATTAGACTTAAAAGGAGACAAGTTAAAAAATTTATAATTATATATTAATTCCTTTAATAATTACTTGTAATCTATATTGAATAAAAAAGTATCGATTTTATACCGCATACTGTGACTTCTTACGTTTTCATTAGGTCATCATTTTATCTATTAGGTTTTGAGTTATAAGACCGCTAAAATAGCCATTTCTAGACTAATCCGTCAGGTAGTAGAACCTGAATATGTCCGACACGCTGATCCTATCTAAACTATTATCGAAAACTGGCTTTTTCGGAGGAACTGGAAGTCGTTTTATGTGCAAGAAGATTCGTAATGACTTTCGAACAGCATAATATAGATATGACTCGGAAGATAAATTAAATTGTAATTTTTCAAAGAGGACGTAATTACCTTTCTTAAAGAACAAGATCACCTTACTTCTGCACTAGTAGTGCAGAAGTAAGGTGATCTTGTTCTTTGCTTGTGCTGCCGTGAAAGGCGGAATCAAGCTATAGAAAAACTACAGTTTATTAAGTTTTAACTGGTCCGAAATAAATAACAAATTGTTAACGCTGCACAAGATTCAATGATTTATTATTTTTGTTTACCGATTCGGCCATTGTGAATTTTCATGAACGCGGCCTCCAATTAAAGGTCGCCCTTAGAAATTAGACAGGGGCAAATAGAACTTCAGACTTTGGGAAGAAACTGAGTGCACGCTCTTCAATCGTAAAGCTCACACGCTCTTGTTTTGTGTCCGGACTGGCGGTCGCTGTGTGTTTACTGTCCAAGAACCAATCAAGATCCCCGTTCACTGTCTCCAGCATACAAAGTACACAGTAGTTTCACCAAATTACCAAGATAGCTTAATAGGCGTCCATACGAAAAAAGCCTGAGAGCGCTAGAACTAACCACTTTGAAGAGGGAAGAGAACGAGGAGAATTGATAGAAACCATCAAGATCATTACAGGGTTATCAACTTAGGGGTTTTCACCCTAAATTTGGGGGGTAAATAAGAGGTATGGAATTTTTTAGGGGCTTTATATTTTTAGAGGTATTTTTAGGAACTTTTATATTTTGTTCACTTCAGCTAATTTTTGTTTAGAAGTTATTAATGATTGCTTCGCAGCTGTCTGTAAACCTTTTGAAAATGTCTCAAATTTTGGGTTGTATGTTATCACGGTTGCAATTTTTCGTTATCTATTGAAATGTGTGTGATGATAATCTGATTCACATTTCGACGAAATAGCGCAACATTTATAACATTTAATCCATTAACTGAACTATATATTTATTTAATATCCAAATGGATGATTTTTTGAAATATCTAATAATTTATATATAAAGAATATTGCAAAGCATTGTACTTATTTTTAGGGGATTTCCAAGTTAATAAGATGATTTTAGGGGTTTTTGACTTAATTTTTAGGGGTAAATATTTTTGCAACACATGAGTGGCAATATTTTATCAATGTGGAGTTTTGGCGGGAACTTGATCGGCGGCGGTTTGCTGCTCCTGTTTTATAGTTTAAATAATAGTTTGAAGTGGATTTTGATATGTAAAAGTGGTGCGATTTTATGTATTAACTGTCTACGCATGTGAACTATTAGTGGAAACGGTGAAACAAGTGCTCTGATGGTGATGGATTCTCAAGATATCTGTTTGCATAGGCGCCTTTAGATACCATCACCAACTGTCGGCTGTCTTCTGGCTCAAGTTGCCGTTAAAATCTCCCAAGGGCTGCACAATGTGACGCATCAACATATTGTGAAGTAGTGAACTTTTTTTTTTTATAGGAGAGGGGGCAAACGAGCATGCGGCTCACCTGATGGTAAGTGACTACCGCCGCCCATGAACAACTGCAACACCAGGGAGGGAATTGCAGATGCGTTGCCGGCCTTTTAAAAAGGAGTACGCTCTTTTCTTGAAGGTCCCTAAGTCGTATCGGTCCGGAAAAATCGCTGATGGTAATCGATTCCACAAGGAAGTCGTGCGAGGAAGAAAACATCTTCTAAATCGCACAGTGGTGGACCGCCAATCATCCAGATGGTGTGGATGGTATCGGGAGTTCTGCCGCGATGTGCGTTCGTGAAATTTGGCGGCTGGGATTAATCCGAACAATTCCTCAGAGCACTGCCCATGGTAGATGCGAAAGAAAATGCAAAGAGATGCAACATCTCTTCGCAGCGCCAATGAGTCGAGCCGATCGTAAAGGACTCGGTCGTCGACGATTCGAGCCGCTCTGCGCTGGGTGCGGTCAAGTGGAAGGAGCTGGCACTGGGGAGCCCCTGCCCAGAGATGGGAATTGCAGGCGGTGTGCCGGCATGAAATACTGTCCCGCTCTGCTGAGCACGCCAAGCTTTTTAGAGGCCAATTTGGCCTTCTCTTCCAAGTGACCACGAAACTGCACGTCACTCGATATGTCGACGCCGAGAATTCCGATACTGGCTGAGGCAACCAGGGGAGTGCCTTGAAACTGAGGAGATACGACCAAGGGGTTCTTTTTAGCGGTAAACGCGCAAACTTGTGTCTTCTGAGGATTAAACTGGACTAGATTTAGTCGCCCCCAGTTCGAAACTTTGTCCAGCAAAGACTCGACTTCAGACACAAGTTTGTTCCGGTACTCAGAGACGTTTTCCCGAGAAATATTAGCACGGCCGGTGTATAGAGCATCACCAGTGCTGTCATCCGCATAGCAATGAATGTTACCAGTTAGCAACATATCATTGATATGCAGAAGAAACAGCGTTGGTGATAGCACACAGCCTTGTGGAACACCAGCGTTAATAGGCTTGTAGTCAGAACATGCACCGTCTACAACGACCTTGATGCTCCGATCTGCAAGGAAGCTGGTGATCCAATTGCACAATTTCTCGGGAAGCCCATAGGAAGGGAGCTTCGAAAGAAGCGCTTTGTGCCAAACCCGATCGAAGGCCTTCGCAATGTCCAGAGTAACGGCCAATGCCTCCCCCTTGGACTCTACTGCCTCCGCCCATCTATGGGTCAGGTAGACCAGAAGATCACCAGCTGATCGACCCCGACGAAAACCGTATTGGCGATCACTAATCAGCTGGTGATCCTCAAGGTACCGGATGAGCTGGCAGTTGATAATGGATTCCATTATTTTGGAGAACACGGAGGTGATCGCGATAGGCCTATAGGTGGACGGGTCTGAGCGGTCGCCTTTTTTAGGGATCGGGTGGACAAAAGCTGTCTTCCATGAATTCGGGACTACGCCTTGGGAGTAGGAGTACCGGAAAAGACGCGTTAGGACCGGTGCCAACTCCGGAGCACACAGCACAATTGGGGGGATTCCGTCAGGCCCACTCGACTTCTGGATGTCCAGGGAGAGAAGTGATTTGCGAACCGAGCGTTGTGAGAACAGCACATCCGGCATGGAGCACTCACACCGCCGGATGGTCGGCGGTGTTTTCCCCCCGTCATCAAAAGTCGAGTTGGACGCAAAAAGGGAGCCTAAAAGGTCGGCTTTGTCTTTTGCTTCATGGGCCAGTGAGTCGTCCTCCCTGTGCAGAGATGGTAGTGATGGCTTACAGAAATTCCCTTGGACAGCCTTGGCGAGAGACCAGAATGCACAGGTTCCCGAAGGAAGGCGAACTAGTTTCTCGCCAATTCTGCCTATGTGCTCTGACTTTGCCTTGGCAATAACTCTTTTGAAGGACCTGGAGGCGAAGTTATACTTCTTTTTAAGTATGCTGGTGTTTACATCCCGAGTCGCCGAAGCCGCAGCCCAGGCTTGATAACACTCCTGCTTACTGCGTAATGCAGTTTTACAGGAGCGACCAAACCAAGGCTGAGATCTGCCTCCGATGGGTACCACAGATGATGGAATAAATAGTTCCATTCCCTGTAGCACCACATCAGTGACAGAGTCAGCAACAGCGCTGGGATCATCCGGCGAGAAGCAAACCCGCCCCCATGGGTAGGATGCAAAAAACTATGAAGGATAATTACACATTTGGAGAAATTATAATAAACCGAATAAAAATACACAAGACTTGGCCTGAAGGTTTAGAGATACCAGGCCATAAACTCCAAAAAAAATATTTTATCAATGTCAACTTGAACATTACGTTAGAGTAGGTACCTAATTAAGGTTCTAGATTTGTATCCCAGTCGGTAGCTAACATTCTTTGAAAAAAACTTGTTAGTTTTGGGTCTTTTTACGTAGTGATTATCTATGTACTTAGTCAGGTCATAAATTCTGTCACATGTTTAATATAAAATAATTGAAACAAGTTTATTCATTATGTAACCATTTATATACCAAAATGAACTTCACAAAACATAGATTCTTATGACACTAAAGTTTATTCAAAATGACCTCCGTGATTTTGAATACAGGCCTTCAATCTGCGCGGCCAGTCGTCTATCGCAGCACGAACGAGGTCCATGTCAATATCGGCGGCTGCCTTAATCAAGGATGTCTTGAGTGACTCCAAATTGGGACGAGGCTTTGAGCACATCTTTTCCTCCAAGTGTTGCCATATCTTGTAATCTAACGGATTCAAATCTGGACTGGAGGAGGGCCAGTCTTCGTGCCGTATGAAGTCGATTTCACGCGCCGCCAGCCAATCTTGTGTGCTCTTCGCTCTATGAGCTGGCGCCGAATCTTGTTGGAATACCCAGTGCCTGTTATTGAACATGGTATGAGAAACAGCTTCCACAAGGTTCGTCAGGACTGTATTTTGATACACAACTGCATTCGTTTTTACACCTTTCTCACAAAAATGTACCTCTGTTAAGCCCCAATAAGAAACTCCCAACCATACCATAAGCGAGGATGGAAAATGACCTCGTTGGACACGCGGAATACGGTTGCTCGCTTGTTCACTACTGTGTGCGTACACCTTATCATTTTGTTTGTTGTAGCTCTCTTCTACGGTAAAAATTTTTTCATCCGAAAAAAGAATTTCCCGATATTTTTTTCCCGCGTACCGCTACAACAAAGCGCAGCATCTCTTCAGTCTCAGGTCCATTAGACGAGCATTCAAACGATGTCCTGTTTTTCTTCGATATGCCCGAAGCCCTAAGTCTTCATTTAACACCCTTTTCACCGTGGTTCTGCTTAACCCCATCTGAAGGGCCAACAGTTTCTGCTTACGTTTGGGATTTCTTTGAATTCGCGCCTTCACAGCTTTTATCACTGCTGGAGTCCTAACAGACCGAGGGCAACCACTTCTTGACCTGTCATCTACACTAGAGTCTTTATTGTATCGTTTGATGGTACGATAAACGAATCTTTTGGTTGTATTCAAATTTTTCAGTATGTCAAAAATTTGAATTGGCGCGTAACCGCAACGATGCAACGCAATAACTGCAACACGGTCTTCTTTAAGCGTCCACTCCATATTTAAAAATGAGTAAAATTCTAAAAAGTATACAGTTTTATTTTCATGAACAATCCAAAATTTGAATCCAATAAACTTTTTTGTAGCAGCATTCTAAAAGAAAAGTTTTTACTGTGTGACAATACTTATGACCTGACTGTGTATACCTGATTAAAAATTCTAACATAACTCCGAACTTTCTCCCTATAATCGGAAACGACAAGTTTCAAGAACGAATAGGTAATGTCTCTGTGTTTACGTGCACACTGTTGTTATTGCGCCGGACATATTTTAAGCCCCGGCGTAGTCCAATAGATTTAGAAGTTGTTGCCTCGAACCAAATACACCGGAAGAACATATTATATTATATTTTTCTTTTCACTTGTAAACCAAACTTCTGTATAGCGCACATAGTATATTATATAGATGTAGTAACGATTGGTACACTGGCACTCTGGTGTCAACACTGGTAAAACATGCTAGAAGTTGATGAATGCAAGTGGCTCTGGACTGTTTTGTGGCATTCCTTGGGGAGGCCAATATTCAGCAGCTAACTTGGAAGGTCCAAAATGATGATGATGGATAAAACAGATGTAACATCGTTATTCTTTGTCTCAATTATTTTAATAGTTCGGCGCCATTCCAATAAAACATTCTTTAAAAAATTATTCCCAATAAAAAGTTCTAAAAGTAGGTAAGTATTTAGTTAAGCTTACCTCAGCTTCAAAGGTGTGTAAGTAAGGCCTCGGACTTTTGTACTCAATCTGAAGATAGACTTCATGTTCCCAAATCAAAGACTTTCTGTAGAGGCAGTAAATACGGAAGAAGTAAGACCGCCTGCTGTTGTCTTTGATGAGGCAGAGGACACCAGTGTCTTTTTTCTTCCATTCCGAATGAGCAGGACCCTCTGTTGTGAAGAGTTGCACCACAGCTGTTGCCAGGCTCTAGAGGAAATAAGAAAATTGTTTGACTAAGAAATATTTTACATAAGAAATTCTTCTCTTGCACCCAGTGGAACAATATTCAATTATAACAGAATGATGGTGTTTGGTGGTTGGATGTAACTGACACAAGCCCCATTGTTAATTAACTGAGCTTCTGATGTGGTAATCAACAAACTACTTATTACATGAAATCAATGCTGTATCAGCATCACCATCCTGTATCAGTGTACTGCTATACATAAGCTTTTTCTATTGATGGGAGTATGGGTGACAGCAGCAGGGTGCATGGGGGTGCACTTGCACCCCCTTGCCAGGAAAGATAATACATAGAACTGAAGGTGTTGCTAGATTGCTGTTTAAATTTATTCATCACCTTATCAATAAATTCAGGATCCTTTTCTACTCTTTCTCTGTGAACACTGAGCATGTCACGCGGCAGCGGGGATTCTCAGAGCAATAACTAACTATAGATTACAGAGATTAAGTATGTTTTCGATGAGCGAAATATATTCAATCAAATACCAGCGTGATTTAAATTCGACATTACATTTATCTACATAATATACATGTACGAGGGCGGCACTGAAAATTTCGGGAATCAAGGAAGTGACACAATATTAGTATTTAAAAATGTATTTATTGCTTTTCGAAGTATTCTCCGCGAAATTTTACACATTTTTCCATACGATGGAACCAATCATTGAAGCAACCATTCCATTCGGAAGTTGGGGTCTCCAAAATGGCCGTTTTATAGGCGTCCACAACTTCAGGTGATGAAAATCTGTCCACGCAATTTATTCTTTATTTTAGGGAAAGTATAGAAATCATTAGGGCTCAGGTCGGGGCTGTACGGCGGATGGTCTAATAATTCTATGTTTTCTTGCTCTAAAAACTCTTTTGTTCTGTGTGCGGTGTGAGAACTCGCATTGTCGTGATGGAGGATGATGCGGCGGTTGCAGTTCTCTTTACGGAGTTCAGAAACGACCTGTGGCAAACAAATGCTAGCATACCATTCTGCATTAACCGTTCTTTGTCCCTCAAGAGGAATAGTCGTAACATGGCCGGTTTTGGAGACAAACGTGGCCACCATTTTTTTTGCAACACTCCGTAAACGAACAATTTTTGTTGGCTTTAACTCATTTTCGAACACCCAAACTCGTGACTGGTTTTTGTTTCGGGTTTGTACGCATATATCCAGGATTCGTCACCTGATACGATGTTGTATACAGCATTTGAGGATCCTGCGTGGAATCTTTCGAGACTTCTGACGCATCAAGTAACGCGAGCCGCTTTTTGCTCTTCACAGAGCGAATGCGGTATCCATCGGGAAAACAACTTTTTTACACCTAATTGTTCATGCAAGATTATTTGCATTTGACTCATGCCAATGTCTAAAGTTGCCTGAATTTCGCGGTATGTCACATGTCGATCTTCCTCAATCAGCTTACGCACAGCATCAACGTTTTCTTGGGTGACTGCAGTTTTTGGACGACCTTGACGGGGATCATCACTGAGCTTGACACGTCCACGTTGAAATTGAGCAAATCAGCGATAAATTGTGGTTTTGGATGGGGCTTCATCACCAAATGCAGAAATCATCCGATCAACACACTGTTTTTGTGTTAAACCACTTCGAAAGTCATAATAAATCATCGCTCTTGAATTTTCTCGATTCAATTCCATTTTCTCAACGACTAAACAAGTTTGACAAAACCTTGTGACAAGACCGAGAATCTTTTTTTAAATAAATAAATGGTATTCGATTTTTAAAACCAAGGAGTTTTCAATTAAAAAGATTTTAATATGACAGGAACAGTGGAAATATTCCATTCCCGATACTTTTAGTGCAGCCCTCGTATAATTCTATATTTTATATTAGTTAATAATATAATGTGTAGATGCAGATGCACCTCCCTGAAAGTAATCCTGGCGGCGGCCATGGATGGGAGGATATCCCTAATTGCCACATTTGGCAGGTGGATTGTGTAGTGGTACCAGTAATCTCACCCCTATTATGGTGTCTGTCGCTGTCTATAGTTTACATCTGGTATAAACAATATAGTTATACAACTATCTTTTGGAGGCTATACAATTTTCTGTCATTTCCCATATTTGGTTTTTACAACACTCACATGACAAAATGGGTGATGGCTTTTCTTCTGCTGCCAAGATATTTAATGCTGTATGTTACCATACATATATTGCTACAGATATTGCTTGCAACTGCAAAACTGACTAATAAAATGAACAATAAAATGTAAATGTTGCAACATTCCCTTATCCTATCAGTTTACACATTTATATATAACATTAACATAGCCAACCCTATCTTACCACCTTTTTTAACTTAAAAACAAAATGTTGTAATACTGTTGAATTGTGTATGAATGATTTAGACTTGGAGACTGTGTGGTATAATGTCAAGAAAGGTTTAGTGGATGCAGCTACCGAAGTATGTGGTGTAAGTAAGAGAACGAATGAAAGGAAAATTAACACGTTATGGTGGGATGATGAGGTACGGATGGAAGTTGAAGCAAAGAAGAAAGCATGGCTAGATTTACTAGCAACCAAGGCTAGTCATTCTAGCAGTATGAATGATGATATTGAAAGGAAAAAGGCAGTCTTTAGACACCTAAATAAGAGAGTAAAAGAAATAGTTGAAAGGAAAAAGCAAGAAAGAACGGATATGAATGATAGAAGAATATCGGATAACTTCCAGGCAAACATTAAAATGTTCTGGAAACTCGTAAGAACTACCAGGGGACATTCAAAACAGCCTAGAATGAATGCTATACGAGACCAGAATGGCTGTATTCTGAATGACGAAGTTTTGAGTTTAAGGAGATGGAAGGAATACTTTGAAAGCGTGTTTATGAGTGATGAGACGTTTGAATTAAATGAAATAGAAATTCCGGAAGAAGAGGAAATAGATAGAGATATAAGTATAGATGAAATAATGAAAGCAATGAAAAGTATGAAAGCAGGTAAGGCAGCCGGTTATGATAGAGTATCTCTCGAAATGCTAAGGGCTGGAGAAGGAGTGGTGGCAGACCTGCTGTACACCTTGTTTAATTTATGTTGGGAACTTAAGCGGGTACCGGGAGACTGGTGCAAAGCCGTGATAGTCCCAATATATAAGGGAAAAGGATCACAGCAGGACTGTAAAAACTACTGTGGTATCAGCCTTCTTAGCATTGTGGGAAAACTGTATGCTAAGGTACTAATTGAAAGAGTTATGAAAGAAACTGATGGAAAAATTTGGGATGTGCAAGCGGGATTTAGAAAGGGAATGGGATGTACGGATCAGGTCTTTTCCATGCGCATGATCGCGGAGAAGTTTTTGGCCAAAAACCAAAAAGTTTTTTGTGCGTTCATAGACTTGGAGAAGGCTTATGACAGAGTGGACAAGGATGTGTTATGGCAAACACTGAACTCATTTGGGATGAGCGCTGGCTTGATACAGGCATTGAAGTCTCTATATAGGGACTCTAGTGCTTGTGTCAGGATCAACGGGGCCTACTCGGACTGGTTTGGCATTCATAAAGGTGTCAGACAGGGCTGTGGCTGTTCAACCTATTTATGGACAGTTGTTTGGAAAATTTGAAAGCAGAAGAATGCGGGTTAAGAATGGGTGAGTTAACCGTCCAATGCCTTTTGTACGCCGATGATCAAGTCATACTTGCGTCGTCGGCAGCCGAGTTGCAAATGATGGTTACATTAATGAACAGGACATTAAAAGAAAAGGGAATGAGAGTGAACGCAAGTAAGACGAAAGTTATGGTTTTTAAAACAGAAGAAAGTAAAACGATATGTGAAATAAGAATAGAAGGGGAGTTGATAGAACAAGTAGATGAGTTTGTGTATTTGGGATGTGTGTTTAGCAGGGATGGTAGATATGATAAGGATATAGAACGACGAGTGAATGCAGGAAATAGATTGAATGGGGCTCTACACTCTATTGTGAAAAGTCAGAATGTGTCCAAAAAGGCACGTTTGGCAATTCACAATGCTGTGTTAGTGCCTACTTTAATGTATGGTAGTGAAAGTTGGGTGTGGCAGAAGAAGCACGAGAGTAGAATAAATGCTGTAGAAATGCGGTCATTACGTAGTATGCTAGGGCTGAATCTGAATGACAGGGTGAGAAATAATGTGATAAGAGAAATGTGTGGTTTGCAAGATGATGTTGTGACTAGGATTAAGAAAGGAATGCTTCGGTGGTTTGGTCATGTAGAAAGAATGAATGAGGAAAGAGTGACAAAGCAAATTTATGTTGCAGAGGTGAATGGCAGAGTCGGGAAGGGTCGCCCTAGGCGAAAGTTTATCGACCAAATTGGCGATATATTGAAAATGGGCCAAATTAAGAGTACCTTTAACCGACGAACGTGTATGCGTAGGTATATGGATGTGGAGGAAGCGAGAGAGGTGTGTCAGGATCGTGCCAAATGGAATTCCATAGTCTCTGCTTACCCCTCTGGGTGACAGGCGTGAGTGTTTATGTTATGTTTTATGTTATGTTGTAATACTAGATAGGAGTGGTTCCACAACAGGAATTTATTATCACTTTCACTGAGTACAGCTCTCTGTGTAAAAAAGTATAATTTCTTTTCTTCATTTCTGTTTCTATTTCACTTTTTACTATTTAACTCA
This sequence comes from Parnassius glacialis, assembly GCA_033319125.1. Lineage (NCBI taxonomy): Eukaryota > Metazoa > Arthropoda > Insecta > Lepidoptera > Papilionidae > Parnassius > Parnassius glacialis. The sequence goes on along the minus strand of JAVANC010000001.1, from coordinate 50,877,491 downwards.
TGTAATGTTTGCCAACATTTTTGTATTTGTATCTAAGGTTTGTGTAACGTCCATGTCACACGTATGCCAGTTGTTGTTGGGAGCACTAAGTAGTATGTTATATGTATGTATGTATGTTTACCTGGGATAAATAGTCTGACTAGGTAAGTCCAACTTCGACCGAGAGGTCAATTGACAGATTCAACTTGGTTGGACAGCTTTTGGGAAATTACGACATATCTTCTCGTCAGGTGGCCAGTGATGACTTATGGATTTGAGATGTGGGATCGGTAGGCAAAGTCTAGGGCAGCCCCCCACTAGATAGAGTAACAACCTTGTAAGACATGCATGAAGTCGATGGATGCAGGTGGTTCAGGACCATGCTTTGTGGCATTCCTTAGGGGAGGTCTATGTTCAGCAGTGGACTTGTGAAGGGCTGTATTGATGAAATGTTGACAAGTTTTCATTTTAAATTGTAAGGATTAACATTTTATCAATTATTAAATCAGGTTTTTTTCTCTATCACAGCCTATAAAAGCCCCTGCAGAACATATGCCACTCCCATAGATTGACTCATAATATGGATTTTGCCATAGTTGCCACACTTGGCATGCAGGTTGATAACCGCAGTTTATTTTATAATTTAGTACTTATCAGGGCTTCCCATCTCCTGTTTCAGTTCCTCTTGTCACCATTTATAACACCCACTGGACAATATGGCATACTTAACACTTTCACTATCCCCTTTGCAAACACAACAGTAAGACAATAGCAATGACCTATATGTAGTGCACGGGACAGCGAAAGGGTTAATATTCTTACACTTATATTTTGTTCTTATTGTCTGAATTTCTTAAATTTAGTTTCTGGTGTTGTTATTAGTTTTGTGATGATTGTCACTACACATAAAAAAATTTGAACCTAGAAAAGGCTTACTAGAACAGCTCAATTTCTAGCCAAGGTAGAAGTCTTGGTCCTTGGCACTTAGTTGAGAAATCGGCGGGGCCTCTAGGCTAGGTTTGGAGAACCCTGCTTTATTTTTATTACACTACAATTATGAAATCATCAATACTTTACATAAAAAAATGTATGCCAATCACACATAGTAGAAGTGAAATCTGATTTATTTTTATTAATAATTATTTAATTTTTTATTATGTAGTTATTTATTGAGACCAAGATAATAGGAAACACTATACTGTATTTTATCTCATTCATTCGAGGGCTAAATTCTATAGATGTATATATTTGTCTTTTTAGTGTCTCTTTTTCCTTTAATTGAGTTACACATCACAACAATTCTAAATAAGTTTCACTTTAAAAATAATAAATTATAGTACTTTATATATATATATATATATATTTAATAACTACAAAGGCATACATTTAACACTTATTGGTAGTATGAGGTATTTATAATTTGATAATAATCACATATTTAAGGATTTAATCTTAACACTTGCAGAGGACATTTCATTATAATCATTTAATACCTGACACTGATAATAAGATAAAGTAATTGGAATTCATATAATATGATACACAAAAGAATATAAGGCAAATTAGATTATTTTCATAAATTTTAATTCAATATAAAGTAAATATCATTTGAATGATCTTAATTAATGTTTCAAAGATAATATAGTAATAAACCTAATTTCATTCATCATTTAATTATTACAGCCAATTTAATGTCCACTGCTTAACAATGAACACAGGCCGTCCCATAGATTGCCTAATAACTGTGGTGGCCATTCCATTTGTCATAGGTGGCAAAATCTATCTTCAAATATAATAACATATTTTACTCCAACATGTTATGTTAAAATAAGCTGGTAATATAATTGTTTGTTGTCCTAAATAAAGAGAAAAATAAACGCGAATAAATGCTAAAATGTATTTTAATCTTCAGTATTTGTAGATAACTATTTATTTAGTAAAGAATTTGTATAAATTCTTACATGATAAAAATTAAACACAAGTGATTTTTTTGGAAGATAAAATTTTAAAATATAGAAAGAGCTTTTATCAATGATAATCCGCTGATACTGGTAAAGATAATATGTAATCTAAACCCCAGATCACGAGGAAGGACGCGATGCGTGTGTAAATGCTAACCAACCTGGCATTTAGGTCCAATAAGACTGAACACCTGTTCGTTTTCATCCCGAGATAACAGGATGCTCGGCCTGTGTTCTCCCCTCGGCATCCTTCCTCTTAACTTTAAACACACTCATAAAAACACTATAAGTAGTCACAGTGAAGAGGATGAGTCTTAACGGTCTCCCAACATTTTATTGTAATTACACTTTTTATTTGGCACTCGCGATTAATTTTATATAACGAAGAGAGCATTTCTCACGACGGAGAAACATTCATTTTACGATTAAACGAAGAAAACTTAAAAGTCTTGTTTTACTTTCTCTACATCCGCAAGTGAAACATCAATCACATTCAATCATCAAACAAGTGTTGCCAGAACCGTGTATATATAAATGTCACTTGTCAAAAATCCTTTTTAACTGGCTTTACGGTTCTGGGTTCTAGCTTTTCTGAGTTGTCAAAAATCCTAACCTATTACCCAAAGAGTATATAATCACTACGTTACTGTTACCCAAACTGTCTTTAAAAAATATTTTTTTCGACAGTTTTCGATGTTCACGTGTGGTAAATTTTAAAGAAAAAGCATCACAAATCACTCTATACATTACGGTGCCAAGATATTGATAATCTAAATGCATATTGAGAATAATTAATCGTTAAAAGGGTCTGAATTTGTACTATAAAAGTATAATATTGCAGGAATATTCGCAATTCAAAGGCGACTAATGTTAAATATAACTTAAAAGTTTGCACCAAACACATAAACTTGTGTTAGTTTATTTATTTTAATTTGTTTAATTTTAATTTTTTTCCTTCTTTTTTCTGTGTTGTAAACTATGTATGTGATAAATCCACTTGTACGTTTAATTTTTTATTTTTCATTTATTTCAACAAAGTAACAGTTTTAATTACAATATAATTTCTTCATGCCATTATACAATTGTCTTTGTCTTAGCACTGCACAGTTTGCTCTAAAATATAGCTAAACTAAATATATAGCCATTTTAAAATTGTGTGAGAGAATATTAAACATTTTTGTGTTTACATTATTTTATATAAACTTTATAGTAGATATTTCTTAAACTATAATTTTTTTTGGAGAGGGTTGTTTTTGATATTTTTTTACAAGAAACAGTGAAGCAAAAATGTGATTGTTATTGTCTTCGATTGTTCAACTCGCCTATACACTATACTGTAAATTATATTATATTTAGATATTAGGTCTGCAAATGAAAAAGCGCTCTAGGCAATATTATGTTAATAAATGTAGTGTCGGAGTTTTGACGAGAACTTGCCCGCTAACGGATTGCTGCTTCTGTATTAATGGTTCAAATAGACTACAATACATAAAAGTGGTGGAATTTTATTGGATTTTGTGTAATATCTGCGTATGTGAACTAATAATTGGAAAGACGAAAGAAGTTCTCCAATGGTTATGAGAACCTCAAGTCATTGTGTCTGCATAGGTGCCTTGAGATATTATCGTTATCGAAAAACTGATGGCTCAAGCTGCCGTTAAAATCTCTTTATTGTACAGTTTTATTTGGATGTACTGTTGAATTACCTAGAACAAATGACAAACACAGTTATTATAGCTATATTAGTATGTTAGTATTAACAAACATAAAAGTTTAACGTTATTGGTGTTAATGAATTCCTTAGACCATGCAACCCAATGGTGTGTAGATTAAAAGCGACTCAAAACTTATAAGAAGAAGGATGTCAGGAGGGAGAGATCATAGCGTACAAAATAATAATTTAGGGTAGTTAAAAAAATGTAGTCGGTGGTTCCCATACTTGTATATATAGAGGTCAGTGTTCCCACTTCCCACATCTAAACCGTATAAGTCCAGTCCATTATTTAAGAAAGAAAAAAATTGTTATGTTAGTTGTCACTTCTCCAACTCCACTAAGTAGTCTGTCTCCAACCAAAGAGTATATAATCACAACGTTTTTCAACCAACCTTGCCAAGATAATTATCACCTTTAGCTTTAGTTAATATTGACGGCTCCATGGAGCAGTGATTTAACAATGAGTTTGCAGCGTTTGGGGCTGCGAGCTTGAATGCCGCGGAACAAGTATTTGTATGGCATACAAATAATTTTTCTGGGCCTGGTTGTTTGTCCTTGTGCAATTTATGTTTATAAATTCTAATGTGGGGGTAATGTTTTTTATAAAAATCTACGGATTAAAAATACTTAAGATCAAAAATGTTAAGTTTATTCAATGTAGGTAAATAAATTTCTTCTTAGGCTTAGTTCACACCAAGATTTACATAAATAGGTAACTAATATTTCGCTTACAGTAGTCATCTATAGAGAAGCCAATAGACAAAATAGAATAGATCAAATTCGCTGGAAAAATCGTAATTATTTTTGTTATTGATAAAAACACTTGCAATATAATTAACATTTATAACATCCTGGACTGGACTGGAATATTGTGCAAGTTTCATTCATACTATAGTGAAATATCGGTTACGACTTGATATTGTGGAACATTCTCGTACAGGGCATAATTAATAATAGTTACGTATGGCCGCCACCACCCTTGGGGACATCGGCGGAATTGCATGTGTTGCCGGTCTTTTAAAAAGAAATACCTAGACCAAACAATGCATTTCTTGGCTGGCAGATTGGCGATGATTGGAGTACCAGACATCTCGCCCCCTTAATGCTGCTTCCCATTGCCGGTTTTAGTAATTTACAATTGAATTTTTTAGAAAAGAATCCAATGTAACTAAAAATCTCGAGAATCAACTTTCACTTTCAGAACAAATTTCAGAAGCCATTAGTTCTTTTCTGGCAATTCCCGTATTCGTCTCTTATCACACCTACAGAACGATTAAAATTTATTATGTTGACAACATTTATTTTAATTTAATCTATTTTTAATTAAAAAGATTCAAAATAGAAATAAAACATCCACCTGTTTATTATATTTATATATTTGTATCAAACTAAATACAAAACCATTTACAATTTATGTTAGCTGCAAATTGAGAATATTTAAAATTTTTATTTCTTGAAAATGTATATTCCCTTAAACCTTGATAAATGACGAACTATACTTTTTTGTACATTTTACTTAATATTTTACATATTTGTGCTATTACGATACGCTTCTATTTATCTATTAGAGTGCAAGACGATAGTGTCAAAATGAGTTGAGCATCTTTGGGCTTTTCATTTATTTTCAGTTTTATTTAATGCGAAAGTATCAAAGTATTTTAAAATAATGACTTAAAATATTTTCATTTCACTAGCGTAAGCCCTTGCGAATAGGGTTGCCAGAGGTATACACCTTACTGCTCAAGAAACAAACATTTCTTTAATCTCACTGATTCACTACCACTCATGCAATCCACGAAGATGAAATCTAGAAAATAAATCCAATTTTTAGCAAAGTTGTTAGTCCTGCTTTTAGAGTAAAATGTCCGCTAAGTTATAGTAGTTGGTCTGGTCCGGTTTCTCTATATTGGGTATGGCAGCCCTATTCGCAAAATTCTAAGTCTGGTCTTCATTAGTCTGTTTGAAAAGAGAAACGCTGTGGTGGAACGGTTAACTAACATTTAATTTAAAATAAGTACAAAACAAAACATTTAAAGCTCTTTCTCTATGCTCCGTCTATGAATATACATCATGTAATTTTATTAAATGTTATGCTAGTAGGTATATTGCTGGTTGCCTCAAATTATACGCTAGTTCTCTTCGCACAAAAGTCTAAAAGTGACTGAATTAACATAGTAATTTATAAAATGTTATTTATTTTTGTATATAGCAGTTTTAATTAAGGAACTATGAACTTAAATCTGTAATTGCTATTTATTTTACAATGTCATATTTCATATATACAAAAATGCGATTCTTTTAGACATTTGAATGGTGTTTTGTAGGTATATATCAAAAAAAGTTTTATTGAGAGTATGGAGTGTAGAGAGAAGGAGGACCATCTCTATATATGAAAAGTGTCCCTAAAAACGTGTCCAATAAGGGTGGCGCTGCAGTAGCATAGGATAAATTAAAAAAAAGCGCCGAAATTAATTAGAACAAGATGGAGAAATAAACAAGGACCGACCAATCCCCTTGGTTTTGTACTACGTAAATAATTGAGGTTTTGTATACTGGCATTTTACTACTACTCTAGTCTACTACTCTAGACTACTCTAGTCATGAAATATTTTAAATATTTGAATTCAGCTGACTTCACTCCGTTCACAATAGCTATCTTTATATCGTAGTTTTTCAGACGCCAGCGCTATTGTGGTAGGTTTTGGAACCTCTATTTTCAGTGAATAGTAGGACACTTTTTCAACTTTTGCCCCTTATAAAATGGTTCTCCTTGTACTCTATACTCCATAACTGAGAGTTGACAAAAAGTATCGTTTAATTTTTTCAAGCAGTTCTTTTAAAAGTCCATTTACATTTTACCATTACTACATGGATTTAAGAAAGAGAAGTTGCAATATTGCTAAATTTTCTTATATTGACTGCCACTAATTTTAGAAGAAAGTTACACGGTAACTTAAGTTAACAGTAGCATAAATTGTAAAAAAAAAATCATTAATATTTACACAACCAGTAAAAGAAAATACTATTCTATCTATAATTCACAACAAAAAAATATTTTTCATAACAATACAGGACGAGATCTGACAATACAAAACATTTAATCAGTTAAGTCTAATGTTAACTTATAAATCAGACCAATGAATAAGGATAGATGAAACGCTGCGTACATTTCAAGTAATGCGCGAACCATGCTCCACTTCTTTACACGCACTCATGTGTTCTTGATGAAGTTGAACAAGGTTTTTGCTTAGTTTTTCCATCACTTGACATGTACGGAAAGCTCCGTCTTTTTTTTCCTTGTTCATCTGAGACTTAGGTATACTTAAATTATTTTATTATCATCAAAGTCGATATTTTGGTACATTTTGATAAAATGCAAACACTAAGGTAGGTATCATCTAATTGACTAAGGCAGTGGTCACTTGTTAATTTTTTCTGCGTACCTACCACTTTGAGATAGAGCTCAAGGTCGCGTAACCGTTATAACCAAAATCATACAATAAATCTACGTCATTTATTACCTTCTCAACAATTTTAATAATAACAAATCACACTGATTATTTAAGTCTCACAAGGACAAAGGTGCATTTCTCTTTCCACAACTCAGTAAAAATCTGGTTGTTTTACTGTGAGCTTAAGTCATCTTCATGTTGATTTTTGATTGGAGAATGTAATTTTTGTATAGTTTTAACCTTAGTCAAGAAATTGCCCTTGCCCTTAATTTAGTCTAGTGTAGCACTTCAGGCAACCTCGTGTATCCCTGGGGGTACATATACTACTAATTGGGAAACACTGGACTAAGGCTCAAATTACACGTGATTAAAAATCTTAGATTTTGAACGCGATAAAACCAAGGCTTTGTTTTTAATTTTCCTTTGTTTTTACACGCCGTTTAAATTCTAAACGAGTGTTCACGAAGTGTGTTGATGATACAGTGGTATGAAAGTGTTTGTTCATTTTTATAATAGTGTGTCTAATATCGCGATCCTGATACCAAAGCTTAGGAAACAATATATTAAGGCATTACGTGGTTACAAGTCATCGATGAATTTCAAAATAAACTGATTTAGCAAACAAAATACTCTAGAGCAGGGCTTCCCAACCTTTTTTGACGAGGGACCACTGTGATTTTTTTTTGTACTTAATAGGGACCACAAGGTGAATGAAAAAACTGTGTTAATCTAACAAAAAATTATAATCACAACTTCTGAATAGAATCATTCATTAACAGTTTTATTTGTGTATATATTTTAAAAGCTAGTAGGTACCCACTAACGTGATGCGCGGTGTTGCAATGCCCGCGTGACGAGAAAATAATAAATGTTATTTAAAACGATTAGGTGGGTAAACTATTTAAATAATTCGCGGACCATATTTAAGCTATTGCGGACCACTGGTTGGGAATTACTGCTCTGGAGGGTTCTTTGATAGTTTATAAATTTTTCACACAATAATTCAATTAGATGAGTACATGCATATTCAATAAATCAGCTTATTTCACATCCGTAATATATAAACGTACAAAATTTGTTTTATGACATTTTAATCTGTACTTTTATATTTTATTATACTCTTTATTTTTTAGGTTTTTATTATGTAGAAACTACACTCCAAAGTGTTACATAACGGAAAAATCTAAGCACTTATATAATCTATGCACTATTCTTAATTACGTAATATCGTCTTTCATCAGTTCTATTTTTACTTTCTACATTTAACTTGAAATTCCAATTATCTTCCATTAATGTAAAATTCAGAATTTAATCGACTTAAATGAGGGCTAATAACTTTCTACTCACCAGATGTCGCTAGTTGATACTGAGGTAAAGTTTTTTTGTTACACAATGTAATTTAATTGAGAAGTTGTTTTTTAATAAAAGTTTATCAGTTTCTAGAGTTTTATATTAATACACAAAACAATGTGTCAGTGGTTTGCACTTTAATTTTTTGCACATTTTTAACAGTTTTTTTTATTTTTTCTACTTTTATGAATAAGTGTGGTTTGGTTTATTTATTTTTAACCTTATTAATATAAAATATAGCCAATAGTACAGAAAGAAACAATAGCTTTTACACTTTCCGAACAAATTAACTTCTCCGCTTTGAAATCTGTCAAATATTATACCTCACTTTCTAGTGGCGCCGCCCTGGTGGCCGAAAAAGTCGTGGATGCCCTCATTAAAGCAATTGAATTATATGGTCAACTTGACTATGTAATTCGATTTCTAAATAATGAAACGTTATTGATCGTTTAATTTCCATTTTTTAAGCATTTAAACACAATACTGCATTAATTCTTTAAAGTATATAAACAAAGATGTTTAAAGGCTTTTTTAAATCAAAACAAATTATTTGATTTTTGGCTTTAACATGTTTTAGTTCAATTTACACTTTTTTATCCTGCCTATGCAATCAACAAGTTCCAAATAGTTAAAAGATCAGTCTAATTTCTTGACATACAGCAACAAGGCTCCTGACCATATATGTGTTTTGGTTTAAATTAAGGGTTTTATGTTGTTTTAAGCGTTTTACCATGCATGAGATGCAACAATTTAGAAAAAAATAATACTTATTATGAAATATGTAAAATATTTAAAGTACCTAAATTACACATTAAGACATTTTTGTGAATATTTTTTAAGAACTAATAGATATTCAATACTATAAGACACTGACACATCAAATAGGCCTCCAAAGAGAGTGAAATTTTATTCGATATATTTTATTCTACATTGTCAATTAATCACTAAGCAAGTCTATGGGTTATTTACCTGCGAGTCCCGCTTCGTCTTATACTCTTAAAGAGACTCATTCATTTATTGACATACCAGCCTATCAGAAGTCCATACACAGGCCTCCTCTATAGATTGCCTTATAAGGGAGTTATAATGAAAAGCAGTTTGGCACCTGCAATTATTTTGGGTTGATTTCAGGGAAGATGCTGCTGCCCATCTCCTGCTTTATTTTCCTCCCACGCCACTTCTACACCCACAGAATGATATGAGCCAGTGGATTCTCTTATATACTATACGAAAAATAATTAAGGATCGAAAGTTAAAATGGGACTGCAAATCAATAATGTCTTATCATAAAAAGGCAAATAATAGTTCTTTTAACTTAAAAATAGTCCTTGTGTCACAAGTTTTTATCTAATGAACTAGATTCAAGTTGGTACTAATTGTTAGCACAAACTCATTTATTAGTGACTGTACTTTAAACAACTCTATGATTTCTATAATATTAGTCAGCTATTAACTCGTAACATTGCATAATTAATACCCTCCCAGATCGGTGAATTTTGTTACATTTTGCATATTATAATACAAAGAAACTTAATAGTGATGATTTATTAAAGAACGCTAATGAAAAAGGAAACGTCCTCCTAGCTTAAACCTCCGTTTACTATCGGAAGTTGACACCTGTGCAGTTTACATTAAACGTTTTTTTTAAATATAATAGATAATATAAAATTGGTACCTATTTAAAAAAAATACTACAGTATTTTTGTGCACATAAACACTTGAAAAAACCTATATATACACATTATTAATTTATTTAGCAGTACGTACCTTCTGCACCTAGGTAATTATTATATTTAAAATATAATAATTATGTAGTACAGTAATATAATTGGTGTTTTGAATTTAATTTTATGTTCATGTAATGTAAAATCATATTAAATGCACTATTTGTTACATTATTTTAACTACGTATATTACTGTACGACTTGTATACAAGATTACAGTACCAGGGAAGAGAGGACTTCATCGTAATCCTACTTCATCTTCAAAACCAAATCCTTCATCAAATCATCATCTTCCTCGCACAGTACAGTCACCAAGTGCAGTTAAATAAACCTAGAGAACCTAAACGTCCAATTTAACAATTTCTTGTCAGATTCAAAGAAAAAAGTAATAAAAGTATCTATAACACATCTTGTGCACCCAACTTGTAAACACATTAAAGTTCTGAGAAAGTAATACAAAATATAATTGCTCAGTACCAAACTTAATTTACATACTCCAGCCATCCAATGTGGGCTATTTGATAGAATTTAGTTACGCTAATTTAGCCATTAAGAGCAAAATGAAAAAGCCCATTGTGGTAATATTGCAAGAATAAAGCTGAATATAAGAAACCAAATTAATACTTTGGAAAAAGGCAGATTTCAATGTCCGAAAAATAGAATAAGACCAAGGGTCAGAAACAAAATGAAGACGAAGACTAAATTATCTGGAAACCTTCTATATTTAATCAATAAATATAGAGTAAGTTTGTTAAAATCAAACGATTACAAGGTTCACTTTTTACCAGAAAGTTCTAACCAAAACACATTCTGTAACACACTTGCTAACCTTTCCCACCCCTGTCGACATAAGATCATACTATATTCTAGTATATTCTTTACGTTCATAGCCTGAGTGATACTACTAACTTTATATACAATATTATGAAAGCTAGCAATCAAAGTGCACTTCACTTAGAAGCAATTAAATTCAAATAAATATTATTATTAAACTAACTCTTAGTATAATTAATCCGAACGATTTAACTATAACAGTTACACATAAATTCGTTATTATTATTATTGAAATGAATATTCACTGCTTAGCGCAGTGATAAACAACTTACAAACAAGGAACATCAATGCAGACTAAAATTATTAATAATGTAAATAACAATTTATTTTAAACAACAAATTATTAATTGCTTGTACAAATTGAATGAGCATAGTAGTATTCGTTAATTCGTTATAAAATAAATCTATACCTATGTTTATTTATATCCATCAACACTAATATTATAAAGAGGTAAAACTTATTTTTGTATGTGGGAGAGGTAATCTATGGAAATACTGAACTGATCTCGAAACGCTATCACTAATATAAAACTACATTACCTGTAAGTAACATAGATTATATTTTGTTTTGCTATTAATAAGTTTTCAGTTTCAAATCTCTATATTTTTAATTACTTAATCGAAAAAAGCGGTGCTTGGCTGCTTTATCGGCGTGCGCTGATTAAATGGTTGGATATGGTCTAAACTACGACGAAATACAAGGCACTAGCTTTTGCACATGGCTTCGCAAACAATGTAGTATTTGTACCAAAAAGTAGCCTTTATCATTGCAGATATTTTAACCGACTTCAAAAAAAGAGGATACTCAATTCGACTGTATTTTTTGTGTGTTACCTCAGAACTTTTTTCTAGGTGCCCCGATTTTGATGATTCTTTTTATTTTATTTAAAAGCTCTTATTCCACATAAATTTGATTAAGATCTGACAAGTAGTTTTTGAGTTATCCTTAATAATACGAATTTAAGTGACTTTGACTACATTGATGATATTCTCATTTTATTTATATTGAAATTGTTAATACAATTTTTTCACTTTACCACTTATTTTCTAAAACCAATGGTTTATGGCACCGCGAGCAGCGAGTTTTTAACACTAGTATAGTTTCATCACAATTCGTTCAGTAGTTCCAGTGTTGACTGGTAACGAATATACCTCACCACATCCATACTTTTACCTTTATAATATTAGTGTGATAAATATTTCTGCGTTTCAGGGTCGCGGTTCCGAGCCCATAGATGAACATAACATATTGATAAATTTAATTACATATTTACAAAAACACTACTGTAATTATTGCACCGACGTGAGTGAATAACGTAACTTCAAAAGTTACATAGACTGAGAATAGTTTTTTACGCGGGCGAAATCGCAAGGCGTAGCTAGTCAGTCAGTAGTAAAAAGGGACTCATAAGGTATCTTCTCTAAAAGTGGTGTGATAATTAATTCTTTAAGAATATGCATACATTTTATAAAGAGATTTTATTATTAAATAATATGGAAATCAAAAATTATACTGGAGTGAGAAATAATTGTTCCTAAGGTATATATGTAACATAAATAAACCTTTAAATCTGTTATTGAATCTAAGCATTAATTAAATACCGTGACGTAAGCATTCTCTTTAAAGGCCGAAAACACGTGGAAAATAACGTTGAAAATCAGTGAAAAATCGTAAACATTCGATGTATCAATATTTTGTTAAAGGCAGTCGCGATAAAATCACTCGACAATAGACATCACTTTAGAAGTAGTGCACATATTCACAACCCAAGTATATATACATACATTCGATGGTTTATATTGTACTTAATTATTTATCGTTTACGATTTGACACTCGATCAGTATCGATACTTCTAAAAAAAACAGTTGCATATAGAATTTATCTACAAATGTATGAAGTTTATTTTCATGTTAATCATTTTGGCATTTTAAATTTTTAAACAATTACTACTTAGAAATGTCAGTATAGACCAACAACCAATTTTATATTTAAAGTTTTAGAAATATATTAAAATAAATAGAAATTTGCAGGCAGTTAAAATGTAGTGTTTTTAGTATATAATTTAGTTGCAATCCAAAACGTTGACAATGCATGAGGAATTCTTAAAAATTAATACTGAAAATGATAATATATATTTATTGTATTTTTTCATACAATATCAAAATGTGTACGGTGAACGGCCCTGAGCGTGGCTAAATGTTATCTGTCTCACCTAGCGTCTAGTGAGAAAGGAACAGACTAAGTAAAGAGTAGTAAGAAGCTAATACGCACGCACACATATTGTATGCTATATTTTAGTGTATTTCATGAACATTTGTACTAAAAACGAGCGCGGAAAATTTTACACACCATGAATTTCTTTTGGGAAATATAAACCAATCCTGTATGTAAATTATTTTTAGAGGTTTTATACATCTTATGTTATTTATTTATGCACAAAGTTGCGTTAAATTAAGGTTTAAAATACGGATGAATCCAGGCCTCTTATTATCAAATAAATACTTATTTTACTCTTCTACTACGTACAAGCTTAGATAACGACAAGATAAGTTAATATCAAGCATGATATATAGTTCTGGACGTTCATGATTGATGATGTACGTCCAAAACACTACCGGAGTAATCATCCTCCTTCCTACGTTAGTATGGAAAATTGACAGACTAGCGCACTCTTTAAGTCTATGGAGCCATTATTTAATTGCGTAAGAGTCCCGAGGGGAGGGAGGTTTAAAAAAACCTCTACATGCCCTTATCTTGGGGAGAGGGGGGTAAAACCAATTCTGACGTAATATTTTGAAAGCTTACATTAACAATCTTTTTTCAGAATAATACAATCAAGAAATCTTCTGTCTTACATATAGGTGTAGGGGGGGGGGGGGGGGGGTTCAAAAATTGCCAAAATCATCCTTACGTAATTAATGAATGGCCCCATAACCAAAAGAAGGCTTCGAATAAAAATTTTTAGAACAGTATTATTTACACAACTGGCCTAGAAAACGTAACCGTCCTTAAGTTTTTCGTGTTTATATTATATTAACCAAAATATTGTAAAATAATTGGCATAAAAACAACAAATAATTTTATAATACAGTAAGAAATGCAGCTGTTATCTTGACATATTACTCTGTGTTAAAATAAACTGTTTTTATTCCACATATTAGAACAGACACCGCGAACAAAATCTGGGCGGCAGTGCTCGTGAAAGGAGGCACAGAATACATTTTTATGGCAAATACGTTAGTAAATTTAAACCCGTGGCTTCTAACGCGTGTTGCAAACAACCAAGTTGCGGTGTCTCTTCTAGTACATACTATATATAACTTCAATGTTTTTATTAAGACTTTTTCGAATATGTTATTAAAAAACTTATACAAAATAAATGTTAACCTAAGAAAATCACATATATAGCCTTTTCTATAATATGTAAACACTGCAAAATCTACCTTAATATATTCATTACATTAAAGCTACTATTGTGCACCATACTCCCTAAGTATAGGTGACGCTTTACTCAGTCCTTAATAATTCTATTTACCTTTTTGAGATTACTTTAGCTTTGGGCAAGTCCAGCTTGGTCCTTGGGACCTCTTTCGAGAGAGACAGCTCAACTGCAGCTATCCTTTTTACTTGATACGTCGTTGTCTTTAACAGACTCGAGATCAGTTTTTGAAGTGCTTGGCTGCGGATTCTCTGGATCTGAAACATAATTTATTAAAATTATTTAATTTAGTGAGTCATACAACCCACATAATATGTTCTTTGTGTTTTAAACCTTGCGTTGACGAAATAGACATCTACATTTATCCTGGATTAACAATCAAAATGCAGATACGATGCCACCCCTGACGACGAAGGTGGACTGGCTCGTTTCCAATAAAAAGGGTCTCAGGTTCTCTACACTCACCATACAAAACACAGCAGTATTAAGCTGCTATTTTACGCTGGTACTCTGTGAGAACGTGGACCTACCCCGGTCGAGGCGACCGATTCGTGCTACAACTATACTACTAATATGGCTGCAGCATTTCTCTACCACATATAAAATATCATAGCAACCTTTATAACATCTAGTGTGGGAATTAAACCTCACATTTATAATCACTTCATTATCATGGTCATTATAATAACATCATTATTACAATAATTATAATCACTTTAAAAACTTATATATTTCATACAGAACGACCTGTTTCCTTACACCATTCATAAGGACCAAGAACTGCAAGTAAGTAATTTGCGTCAGAGTCGAGGACCGATAAGCGATAAGTAACGAAGATTAGTGTGGAATCATTATGACGCAGGCCCAGCGAGATGGTCACAGTTACAGTCCATGTGACGCAAAACAAACTCCGTATCAGTTATTGTAGCTATTACGTTTTACGTTGTTACGAGTTGATAATCAAAAGATTTCGTATTACGTCAGCAGCTATATTGCAGTTTTGGCGACGTTTATAAACAAAATATAAACTATTACCGCGACTGTTTATTTTCGGAAGCACTTGTCTGCTTTTAAAGCATGTAAAACCTGGGAGCATGTTAGAACTAACATATAATAAATGAAACAAGAAAATAAGATTTAGGTAAACACAAAAACGGAAAACGACTTATGCGACAATTCCTTTAGTCTCCGGTTCGCTACACTCACCATACGAAAAACAGCAGCATTGAGCTGCTATTTTACGCTGGTATTCTGTGAGTCCGTCCGTCCCCGGTCGAGCCGACCCATTCGTGTTGCAACCACAATATAACTACAGCATGGCTCTACCACGTAAAAAATCATCTGTATACTTATTTAATTTTTTACTGAGTGTTGGCTCGTTTGTCGTATTCAAATTACACACAGACTTTACCTATATATGCGAAGTTATTGAAAATATGCCAAGTGACTGAGAATGAAATAAAACGCTTAGAATAATTTCATAGTACCTATGCATATAAATATACGGTAAATCATTCGTGATTTAGCTCCACACCACCTCACATTTAGTTTATCGATTTAACGTTAGAGGCTTTTCGTTATCGAAGAAAACCATCAACATCTACAAACAGTTTACAAAACATATACAAAGCTAAGTAACATGTATACGTGTGTAGCGATTATCATACGAAATAAATTGTACAAGCCAATGTTATAGATAAACACTAGTAGTGTCGGGACAACAATGTATCCTCCGCGTTACTGTTACTGTTACTGTAAACCGTAAATGCACACGCCTATTTTTTTCTTATTCTTATCTTTAAATATGTTGGATAGGTATTGAAATACATTATTTAACTACATATTAATATGTTACTTAATACATTATACATATTAACCGTTACATTTACATATTAAGCATGTAGGGGCGGTGTAATACCCACTAACCCATATCATCCCAAGGGTGTCGTAAAGCTCAATTTACATTGCCACGGAACGGAGTGGAAGCGAATTTTTGTAACAAAATTGTACACATAGTAAAATGAATTTTATGTTAATTGTGTAACGTGCAAAATAGATATGACAAAAGAAGACTTCTTTTTTGAATTGTAAATTGATCATTCCATTCCGCCGCAATGTAAATTGAGTCGGCGAGGCGGCGGAGGGAAAATGAAATAGGAAATATGTCATATGGCAAAATCTCCCCATAATCAATGCAATCTTATGAGGGAGCCCTATGTTCAGCAGTGGACTTTTATAGGCTGTAATGGATAGATAGATATTACATGCAAATTATTAAGTGGTGAAGCTTGCGAAGACACTTATTGATTTCACGATGTCTGTCCGTCTGTCCCACGATTATCTCTAGAACGGTTTCGAATTTTCAAATTCTGTTTTCAGCAATCGATTACTGATCACCCAGGCATCGGAACCTCCTATTTTGAAACTGATTGCTCAACGGCAACCGTTAGAAACCGCTACAAAGCTGATTGCTTCGCCACTTTGCTATGCTGTTAGCTTGCTAGGTTTATTTTAATTAAAATAAATATTTTGACACAATATTATGTTATTTAAAAAACTACATTAACTTAGTGATTTTCCGCATATTTTATAGTAGTGGTACTACCTGTAGTACCTACTAAATGTATGCACATACGTGCAAATCAGATTTTGTTTATTTTCAAAGGCATACTGACGTTTATTTTTTGACATTTTCTTATTACGTACCTATATTTTTAAATCATATTTATTAAAACATTACACAAGGTATTTCTCCTGTATCGTGGAGGCAGTTCACTTAAATTGCATAAGGACAAACATCCAGACGCGGAATAATTATTTTTTTGTAGGCCATACAAGTACTTGTTCCGTGGGGGATTGTAACCCGGGGCCCTCTCACTCGCGCCGCAACTCATTCTTTATTTATGTAGGCAACTCATTCATCTTTTATGTAGTTAAAGCCTGTAATTAATATAGGTGGTCTACTAGTAGCTAAATATTATCATTTTAATATCGATAAGACTAGTAACTAATAAAGTATAATATACAAGTCACACATGTCAATGATATCAAACATAATGTTTCTGTACCCTACAGAAAAATATCCGTTTATATCCCCCTGCATAGACAGGGGACTAGTGGTATCAGTGAACCTTGACCCACTGGAACTATTGACCTGATTAATTCTCGGAAATAAGGATCACCTTGGGAAGCCGCTTAGTGGTCTGTGTTTAGTGTTCGATGAAGCGGCTTTAATATTATTACCTCTATCTCTGTGTGTATCTAATAAATTTTTATAGCATGCAACAAAAACACGCACGCTACGTTTATTTGCTGCTATGCTATTATTCCATTATAAACCGAAAAAGATTATATATCGGGGCGTGTGTTTTTTTTAATCCTTTAGAGCGGAAAAGGGTGGAGTGTTTAATTTAGCCAGGATTTTAGTCTTAGATCTAGACCTTGTGGTATTCCTTAATTCACTCCAAAAGGTAAAATAATCAGATTAACAAAAAAGTAAAAAAAAAAAAACAACTCCAACAAAAGTAGTTTGGCAATTGGAATAAGATCGAACTCTTGTAACAATAAAAGTAAAGTTATAATCTACACTACACAGGCCTCTCATATCTGAGATGGTTTTATGGCAAGGAAATGTTCACTACGCTGCCCCACCAATGCGTGTTGGACTTTTTGTTATAGAACTGGGGGCAAACGAGCATGCGTCTCACCTGGTCTCACCCAATGAAAAGTATTGACCGCGAACCCACAAACAACTGCAACACCAGGGGTATTGCAGGTGCGTATTGCCGGCGTTTTAAAAAGGAGTAAGTTCGTTTCTTGAACTTGACACGTGACTTCGAAATATTTTTTAATGTCTTAGACATGCAGATCTCCTTACGATGTTTTCCTGCAATGCCGAGCACGTGGTGAATCGGCACTTAAAATTGCAATTAACAATTTCATTGATGCCAGCAGGAATCGAACACGAGTTGCTTGCGTACTGTAAAATTTACAGCGAGCGCATAGCGTATGAGCTACCATGGTACAAGTCCACTGCTGAACGTAGGCCTTCCCCAAGGAATGCCACAAAGCACGGTCCTGAGCTACCTGCATCCATCGACTTCCTGTATGTCTTACCAGGTCGTCAACTATCTTAGTGGGGGACCGCCCTACACTTCGCCTTCCGGTACGAGGCCGACACTCGAGAATCTTTCCACCCTGGTTGTCGATTCTTCGAGCTCTATGGACATCTCATTGCTACTTCAGCTTACAAATCCGTTAGGATAACGCGCTAATCGTCTTGTCAGCGTTCGGTAGATTACGACACATCTCGTCGGGTATATCTCAAAACTTGAAAACACGATTGTACCACTAGTGCGTGCTGTGCAGCTGTGATGATCTGAGCCGTGGTCCTTCATTGCTGGCCGTATAAGAAAGCTCAAGGTCGCTTAGCGAACTATGGAGAGGGCTATGTTCGGGGTTTCTGTGCATAATAGACTTAGAAATGAGGTTACCCGCAGTAGAACCCGAGTAAACCGACATAGTAACATACTACTGTATTTAAACAATTTTATGTTTCGATTAACAACAAAGACTTCATCTCTGTTTATCTGCTTACGTTCCATGACGCAAATAATGTATTTATAGTTACAAACGTTCACTTATGAGAATATTGAAATTTAGCGCATAGGTTTCTGTCTTGGTTATAGCTTGATAAAATAATAGCTACAATAGCTTGATAATCATAACACGTGTTTTTTCCGATTTACTCAAGCAACAGGTTTGTTGACAGTTTCGACTGTTCTTTGTTTTTCCTTTATATAAAGATAAGGAAGCATTCAACTGTTTACTTTTCAGATATCGTAGAACTAATGCCAGCGCAAACAACTCGAAGCGTCACCGGAGCTAATTAACACACATTACTCTATTGAGAATTTCTGATCGTAATTTCCATCATCGTCCCATGGATGACTTAAGAAGCGACTATGGAAAATGCCAGAAAGATCAACGTTCATGGATTTCAATTACTATATTATTATAAACGTTACATATTATACGTCACACAGTACGTCTAAGAGTCGATTTTTCAATTCTCGGATAAAGTCATGGTGCAGCTATATAAAAGTTGTAGCACGAATCAAGAAGGGCATCTTACAGAATACCAGTAAAATAGCACCTTAATGCTGCTGAGTCTCGTATGGTGAGTGTAACCGGAAACCTTTTTTTACTGTAAACGCATTCCATCTTAGTCCTCAGGAGTCAAGCACGCATGTGCATATTAATTCATAATCGAGGATATATGCGGAGGTCTATGGGCTGCACCATCCACGTACCATCAGGTGGACTGTGTGCTCGTTTATCACCCTTATTCTAAAAATGAAAGAAATGACAACCTGCCTAAATATAAAAGTGAAAAAATAGAACTATTTTATTCTTAGAACAGTAATTTTTAATTTGCTTGTGTTGTATTTTGTTCTATAAATAACTTTAGTGTGTGTGTGTGTGTGTCTGTAAGTGATATTAATGGTTCGCTTTGCCATCTTATTTACAGCACGGACCAAAACCTTACGATAGTGCGTTTTTCAGAGACTATTATCTCATTAGTTATGAGAAATAAACTACATCTAAAAGCACATTATTAATATTCGATATCCTATCATCATATTCCAATTCTAATTTGTTTTTATGTGTTATAAATACATATAAAATCTGCTTTTAAAAAATGACTAAAATTATTTATTACATGCTTTGTCGCTAAAGGCAACGCTCTAATCATTTTAGGATTCTGCACGTTTTATTTAATTTTTAAAGTTCGTTTATTCTTTTTTAATTAAAATAATTCCAAAAAATGTGTGAATTCAATGATAAAGCGGCGTACGTCTAAAGAGGGAATGAATGCTCAAGGTTATTTAGTCAGGGAAACGCCTTAAGCATCACTAATAAAAACCTTTATTAGTGATCGATGAGTTTGAGAGTAAAATTCTTAACAAGCAATTATGAATGTTATAGCAATTAACTATATAAAGTTGCAACCATTGGTTATATGTACTACGTACTAGAGAAGCCATTCCGAACATAGACTATGTTCAACTGAACTGTAGTGCAATCCGTACAAACTAAATATTGCGTAAATTGAAGATTTGTGAATTCCATAAAATAATTATTATTACATTTTATTTAGAAATACAATATGTTTGTTTAGATTAAATTAAGATATTTTGTATTAAATTCTTATATTTATTTTATTTTTATATCTTATTTTATATCAAATTAAAGTCTTCGTCCATGCGCGACTAGGTACTACTCTCGCGCATGCGCAAAGACAGAGGACACAATTTTTGTTTGGAATGGCTTCTCTAGTACGTAGTACATATAACTCAATGGTTGCAACATTACACTGTGTAAACGCCGCCAAAACTACACCGGAATGTACGGGAACACCAAAAATAGTCGCTTAATTTCTTTTGCAAATTTATTTAAAAAATCTCTAACACATACACGACACACTTGCTGCGAAAAATTACCAAATGCAATTTATAATTTTTACCCTTATATCTCTAAACTATTGATTTTTAAGTAAAAATAATCAAAAAAATACTTTTCAAAGAAACATTTTATAAATAAAAAAAAGCTTTACCAGTAGTGACCAGCTGTTGCAACCTTGAAGGGAGATCTGCCGTTGTCACTTCTGCGCCTTGTGGGTGGAGGATATCAGGCATAGCGTTCCTCCGCCCTGTCCGTCCAGTCTCGAGGAACTCGCGCGGCACCTCCTCACTATTCCTGTCCTGCATTATTGCCATCATTCTCAGCACTGAAATGCGAAACGTGAGTCGTTAATAACCCATTATAATCACAACAGTTGTTGTATTAACGGGAACAATCTTATCATGTTCATTATGCATTGTTGAACAAGCTACTTATCTATAGTATCTGTGATAATAAATTATTAATTTATGTCAGCGTTTACTCTTCCCGCCATTAGGTACAAGTGACGTAGTTAATTTCTTTTTAAATCATTAAAAAGGTTTTATTTATTTATGATTTAATGTTATAATTAAATATTATTCAGGAAGTCGATGGATGCAAATGACTTAGGACCGTGCTTTGTGGCATTCCTTGGGGGAGACCTATGTTTAGCAATGGACTTATGAAGGGCTGTAATGATGATAATTCCAATTTGACGTTTAAAAACATTTATAAACGAAAACACAATAAACCGTAAAAATATATATGGCACCTGAACTTAGGCTTATCTATACTAATCTATACTAATATAATAAAGCGGAAGTTATTTTGTTTGTTTAAACGCGCTAATCTCTGGAACTACCAGTCCGATTTGAAAAATTGTTTTTGTATATTATATCCACATTCATGTGGAATAGTATAGGCTATCTAGCATTAAGCTATATTACTCAGCTAGCCTTAAATATGGATATTTGTTAAGCAAGTCAGAAGAAAAAGCACTTCCGAAATTATTTATCCGCGTACGCTGGTGTTATCGTTAGGGATACGTAAATACAATGTTTTAGAAAAATATAGACCTTTACTCCGTCTAAAAAAAGTCCGCGATGCCATATGTCTATTTCTTATACATAAGCCATAAATTGGTATTTTGTGACAAATAATATTGAAAATTTAAAAGTGATTTATGAGCGTTATTATTAGGCATGGCCTATTTATCCTCATGAACGAAAGTTACTTCATCATCAAGACAATTTTATGAAGATAAACTTTGTTCTTTATATGTCATTTGGACGCATAGTTCAAGAGATATGTAAAATTAAAATAATTCAATACTTGGCTGGGCGCGCGAACGACGCTAAAACCCTAACCGTTATAAAATGATTGATCTAGGTCATGTCGCGCACCTCGGACACGTGATGACGCGGGTGAAACCGCGGGGCACAGCTAGTTTCTTATATATATAGCGTAACAAACCACAAGTCCATCTAATACTAAGTGTGAATACCGGTTGAAGGGTCTCCGTCTTGTAACTTATCATATGAAACACAGCAGCATATGTTGCTATTTCACGTCGGTGATCCGTGCGAGCGAGGTCCTTCGCCGATCGAGCCGAACCATTCGTGCTGCAACCATAATACCCTGCAGCATGGCTCCATCACGTGTTAAGTGCTAAATAGTAAAATACTCATATTCACTAGAACGTTTCGGTCTCACACCAACAAAGAAAGCTATACGGAGCGCCACGTACATTTCAAGCAACTCTAAAATCATGCTCAACTCGCCACGCACTCACCCACACATCTTTCTTTTTTCCTTTATCGACCTGTAAAAGTTCACTGCTAGACGCACACATATATGCACCTAATACTATGTTGTTAGTTGCAAATGATTTTAGATGCATGTGTACGTGAGGGCAAGTGCTTACAATAAGTTGAGAATGGTTTTGGCTTAGTTTTAACGTCACATGAACTGTACGCGGCGGTCCTTCTTTCTAACATTGTTTGTTGGTCTGAGGTTCCGGTACGTAAATTTGATTTTTTGTTGTATATTTGTTTTCAATTTGGGGATTGCTTTTCTTTCTTTTAAGTTTATTTTTTTTTTAATAAATAGTACAAACGACTTCAAAAGGTAACAAACAACTGAATGTGGTGTAAATAGTTATATTTATCACCTATTTTAACTCAGGACGAAAACGGAATGGTGTTATGTGTTTGTAATGTATATCTGTGTATAGGTATGTGTGTCTGTCTGTGGCATCATAACACCTGAACTGATGAACCGATTTCGATTAAGTTTTATTCGTTTGTTAATCGAGTCAAGTCAATTTAAAGAAAATCTGTTCAACCGTTTGAAGATCATCAACTCTTTTTGTTTCGGGGGGTTTTTAAATTCTTAAATTTAAATTATACCGTCCTTAGGGATAGATATTTTTCCATCACTGAGGGTAGTATTAAAATTAACACATTAAAATCATTTAAATCGATTCACCTGTTTCCCAGAAATTGATGAACTCACCATAGTAAAACATACGCGTTAAGTATAGAACCTAATAGTTTTTTTGAACTTGTTTAAAATAGAAGTCGTACCTTCACAAGCAGTTGCTTCATATTTCAAATAAAGAAATTTTCACTCTGCCGAAATTTCACTCTCACGTTAAACTATTTTTTTAATATAACGAAAGTTATAGCAAATTAA
This sequence comes from Parnassius glacialis, assembly GCA_033319125.1. Classification (NCBI taxonomy): domain Eukaryota; kingdom Metazoa; phylum Arthropoda; class Insecta; order Lepidoptera; family Papilionidae; genus Parnassius; species Parnassius glacialis. Next base: position 50,853,898 of record JAVANC010000001.1, on the reverse strand, counting down.
GTTGCTCTGAACAATATATAACAATTAAAAAGCGAAAATTGAAGTAACTAGTAACGATACCGAAGAAATAGAAAGTCAAATTATATTCACGACGACGCGACGTTCGCACGTCTTTAATCACTAACTCACTCGTCACGGCTGTGGTTTGTACCTACTTTGTAAATTATTCCATCGCAATAGTTATAACTTCATTGTGTTATCGAAGAGCTGTGGTCGCTAGTCGCATAGAGGCGAAACGGTCGCTGTAAGTGTTAGTACATGAGCAACTCGGGTTCGATACCCACCGGCACCAATGAAATTGTTAATTGCAATTTTATACGTGGTAGAGCTATGCTGCAGCTATATTAGTAGTATAGTTGTAGCACGAATGGGTCGGCTCGACCGGAGAAGGACCACGCTCTCACAGAATACCAGCGTAAAATAGCAGCTTAACACTGCTGTGTTTCGTATGGTGAGTGTAGAGAACCGGAGACCCATTTTACTGGAAAAGAGGCATTCCATCTTAGTCCTCACGGGTGACGACGCATCTGCATTTTGATTATTTATTGAGGATAAATATAGATGTTTATGGGTCAGAGCAACCACTTACCATAAGGTGGACTGTGTGCTCGTATCTCACCCTATCCTATAAAAAAAAAATTTAAGCGCTGATTTAGGTACCCCACATGCTCGGCGGTGAAATAAGACTTCGTGATAATTGTGAGCAGCGAGGCAGAGAAATTGCTCCATATCACTCACAGAAATGAGAAAAGGCCTGTGCCCAGAAGTGGAACGTATGTATATAGGTTATAACTATCCGACTTCAAAAAGGAGGAGGTACTCAATTCGACTGTATGTTATCTCATAACTTTTTTCTGAGTGAACCGATTTCGATGATTCTTTTTTTTTATTTAAAAGCTGGTGGCTTCTCATGTGGTCCCATATAAATTTGATCAAGATCTGACCAATAATTTTTGAGTTCGTGGCGGAGTAATTTGTAATTTTAAACCATCACTAATTTCTGTAAATACAAAATACTCGATAGTAACTAACTACCAACTCTATCAAACTTTAATAAGAAAATAGTTCGAATATACATAATATACATATTCTAAGTTTCAATAAAAGACGTGGTTTTACAAGTGAAAGCTCCTCTTTTACTTGTGTTTCATACCTACTTACATTTTCTAATATATGCATGTTTTTGATATGTTGTGTTTGATACATTGTAGAATTAGTGTGCTGACGTTGAGAGTATCATTTGTTGTTACGTAAGTAAAACGTCAAGGACATATTTATGTATCGAATAATTAATTAAAAATAACTCAAGCCACCGCCGCGCCGGCACCATGAAATTGTTGATTCCAATTTTAAGTTCTGATTTACTACGGTCATTCCGATTTATAAATCTAAATGACAGAGTGAGAAATTGGGTGATAAGAGAAGAGTGTGGTTTGCAAGATGATGTTATAACCAGGATTAAGAAAGGAATGCTTCGGTGGTTTGGTCATGTAGAAAGAATGAATGAGGAAAGAGTGACAAAGTAAATTTATGTTGTAGAGGTGAACGGCAGAGTCGGGAAGGGACGCCCTACATGAAAGTTTATCGACTTTTGGCGATATATTGAAAAAGGGGCCAAATCAAGAGGACCTTTAACTGACGAGCGTGTATGTGTAGGTATATGGATGTGGCGGAAGCGAGAGAGGTGTGTCAGGATCGTGCCAAATGGTAGTCCATAGTCTCTGCCTACCCCTCTGGGTGACAGGCGTGAGTGTTTATGTATGTATGTATGTATTTACTACGGTTATCAGTGAAACAAAACATCGTATAAGGTTGCAAGAATAAAAAGAAATCGAGAATATGTAAAGTGCGCCAATACGCCTTGTTGCAACCCGGCAGACTCCTCTAAAAACTATCTCACTAATGGAAGAGGGCGTGAGAGCAGAATCATTAAAATCTGTTCATAATAGACGAATATTATCGCGTAATATGCATACAAAAAAAAACATACAATCGAATTGAAAACCGAACCTCCTTCTTTGGAGCTAATTAAAAACCATTTTCGCTCATCGCGTTTTCGCTTATCATACGTTTTAACTAAATACGAATGAGCAGCATTTAAAAAAAATCGAACTTACAAATTGTCACGAAGTAGGAAGTTTAAGTTTTAAAATGATTTCTTTATATCTGAACATTACGAAGAGTCACTGCGGGTGAAAACTAATCGCAGCCCAAATTTTTGGGAAAGCAAACTAGTTCTTGTGTTCCTACAGCACGTGTTTATGATTTAAATGCATCCTCCGATATCATTACATATAGCGTTCGCAAGATAATGCATTGATTTGACATTTTACATTACAAAACATCTGTACAACATCTTATACGTTGCAGATATAATTGCAGTGTATCTTGCTATAGTATTTAAATGTTCCTGCCGTGGTTGAATATAATAAACGAAGTTTAGGTGAGCTGTACGTTCGTGAGTGATCGCCGCCGCCCATTAACATCGGCAACACCGGAGGAATTGCAGGTTTTTTGCCGGCCTTTCAATCCGTAAAATGCACTGGACTACTTTAAACTTCGCAATGTGATTGTGGTCTTTTGTTGATATAGCAAAAAAAAAAACAAATAAAAATATGCATGTTATAGGGTCTTATGCTACTATGCCCCTAATAGCAGCCCCGCCCCTAATATCAGCCTTCTCATTTTTACTTAAAAAATAAGGTTTCTAGTGGTCTTAACTACAAATATTGTACACTAAAAAAATATTCGTAACTAGAAGAAGGTGTATTTCAAATATTACTACGCAGTTATAAATGTATTGTGTTAAATTTAAAATCAAAACACCTATGCAACGGACAACGCCCATTTTCCTAATTTTTGACTATAATAGTTATGCTTCTGGTAAAATAAGGCATATTTTACATTATCTCGTCTTTAGACTTTGTGATTTGCATGCATATGACTATAGACATAGTAATGCAGTTATTTTTGAATAAATTTATAATTTTTTCATTTTCTTGTAGTAGAAATTAATGGGGCTGTGATTAGTTATACTAATGTATGGAATGCATTATGCCAGCCGTCAGGCTGTTATTAGGTTTGAGGTAACAAATAAGAAGTACCTAATTTCAGCCACTTAATACAAATCAGGGCTGTCAAAATCTGGAATAAATATCATTAATTAGGGCAACTTATTTTTAGGGAATGTTAAGATCAATTCGTCTTTGTAATAAATTTTTACATATGTTATAATATTTTTTTTGTAACTATATTTATTACTGTTCATCTAAAACTTAAGTTCAAATAGGTACCTACCAAAAACTCAAAGGGCCCTATGCTAGGCTGGTATTAGATACACGAAAGGACGACATTTGGCACTGGGTGGCTGGAATTTCAGCCATTACGCCTTTTTTGTTTATCGTCGTTTTTGAAATTGTTCTTGAAATAATATAACTATAAATGAATGTTCATTACATTTTTGGATAAATAACCTATCGATTGAAACAAGATTTTAAAAATATTATGCTCTTATTAAATCAGTACCAACGAAGTTTTGAAGTGGAACATGGCACTAAAAAGCTTGTAGTAGGTGCATCCATCCTACTAACATTATAATATAATTGACCATTTAGTAGGTACTTCTAATGATTGGCTTTTACAATTATCATATCTACCTACATTATCTATAAGTAATTATTTGTAGGTCACGTCCATTATACGTCATGGAGTGGCTTAGCCTTGACACGGTCAACCTTAATGCAGTATATAAATAATTAAGTTTCAGTACGAAGTTTTTTTATTTGACCTAACGCCTATTTCTCTTATATATTTTATATTTTTTTATAGAATAAGGGTGACAAACGAGCACAGTCCACCTGATGGTAAGTGGTTGCTGTGGCCCATAGACATCTACATACATCTATCCTCGTTTGCGAATCAAAATGCAGATGCGTTGTCACCCGTGAGGAATAAGATGGAATGCCTCTATTCCAGTAAAAAGGTCACCGGTTCTCTACACTCACCTTAAGAAACACAGCAATGTTAAGGGGCTACTCCATGCGAACGACCTTGAGCGTTTGTGTGCCGGCCGCGCCAACTCCCTACAATATAGGATCGCGTAAAAAATAATATGTAAGACGCCACCTACCATAGTTTTGTATAACTCAATGCCACCTACTGTACGGACGTAATATTTTTCAACATCAATAAACTATTTTATGGAAATACACACAGCGTACAACGATAAATGTATTTTAATTTTTTTATTCGGTATATTAGTTGCATTATATTAGAATGATGTATTCTCATATATTATCTAATTATGAAATTTTATAATTAATTATATATTAAAAATGAAGCATTGAAAATTGTGAGTTTAAAAGATACCTACTCCACTATAGGTAAATAGATAGATAGCTCGCCTTTTGTACAAATATTTGGTGCAATAAAGAATAAACAAATAAATAGGATGTTTCGCAGAGTGAGAGTAATATAGAATGAGAGTCGTAGAGGCAGTTTACAAACATAAATTGCACAAGAACAAACATCCAGACCCGGAACGATTATTTGTAGGCCTTACAAATATTTGTTCCGTGCGGGATTCGAACCCGCGGCCCCCAGCGCAACAACTGATTGCTAAGCCACTGCGCCACGGAGCCGTAGCCGGGTTATAGGTAAAGTGACCATACGTCCCGTTTTGAACGGGACTGTCCCTTTTCTCGGTCACCTGTCCCATTGTCCCCAAATAAAGCTCCGGGACACAAAATTGTCCCGTAACTCTTTGGATGGAAGTATTCAAAGCCAACAATCTTCAACATAATTTTTTTAATTGAATATATTTTATGTCTACCTGGTACAAATGCTCCGATAGAAAGAGTATTTTTTTATTTTGAATAAATTGTGGACGTCTGAAAGAAACACTTACGGTTCCAGTTCTAAAGGCGATGTTGAAAGATAACAATAAAAAAAATTGAGCAGAATTTTATTCTTATTTAAAATCATCACCAACTTTATTAAAGCAAATTTAATCCACTGACAAATGTAATTCATAATTAAAAAAAATGTTGCATTTAATAATTACCTATTTTTAAATGCAACATTATTTTTTAATTTATTGTATAAAGTTATAGTTTTTAGAGTATAAATAAACCCATGTCCTGTTTTGAGTTAAAAAATAAATGGTCAGCTTAGTCTTTTTAGTTAAATTTAGTTTTAAAAATTTTTAGTTTATAGTATAAAGTAGGTATATTAGTACCTACTTAGATACTTTTTACCGAATTATAAGTATAGGACACCTTATGTACTCAATTATTTTTTGAAAAAGAAGAAAAAACAAGCAATAAATAATATACTATATTTTAGCAAAAAAACTATAACTTAGTAATACTAATTATAACTTAGAACATAAATGAAAAACTCATATCTGACTTTTTGGCCCGACCCAGGATTCGAACCCGGGACCTCATGATCAGCAGTCGCACTACTACAACCACTAGACCAACGAGGCAGTGCTATACCTGATAAGATATTGTAGTTGGTTATTACGATTATTTTTAACTGTATACTATACTGATAATATTGAATTAGCCTTTTATAGTGTAAATTATAATATTTGTCGAAATGTTAATTATGGATTCGAACCTTACATTCTAATGGTGCTTCATTTTTTTATTTGCATTTACTTCAAAGAAAATACACGCAAAAAGCTTCATCGCGCAGTAAAAACACAACAAATATATGTATAATTGATACGAAAAATTATACCCAAAACAAACAAATAATACTACCTATAAAATAACCTAATAAGTAATAATATTATCGACTGATAAAGACGTGAGCGTGTGCGCAGGCCGATGCTCTGACGAACGACACGGGCTCCACGTTCGAGAGCTCAACGCTCAATGATCCAGTAAGCCCGTGGGCAGTGAATACGCCCAGATTTTAAAATAATTTCTTAATAAAATCAAATTTTGGTCTTTTGAAAAAAATTTTACAATAATAATGTTCATTAATAAATTGCCTATCCATTGGTGTAAATCGCAAAATAAAATAATACTTACTTTACGAGGAGATGCATGTTATCAATAATAATTTCACATTTATGTGGTTTCGTTGTAAGGAGATTATATTAATATTTATTCCTTTAAAAAAATTGGATACAGCTCTTATGAAATCAAGGTTATGTAGAAATATAATGTGTTTTTTATTTGTTGATATATCTTTTAAATAAAAAGTAGATAGCTCCTAAAAACCGCACAAATAACGACTAGCGCGACATTTTGCTCAACCCGCGCCTTAAGCTGCTATTTTACGCTGGTATTCTGTGAGAGCGTGGTCGTACCCCGGTCGAGCCGACCCATTCGTGCTACAACTATAAAACTAATATAGCCGCAGCATGGCTCTACCACGTGTAAAATTATATATTAATTACCAAAGACACTTCTAATTTTCAGTGTACAATCAACAGAATCTAATGCAAAAATATTGCGTCATAACATAGAGCATGGGCCACCGGCTGTTGGTGGCCAGTGTTTGTATACGCCTCATAGTGGGGATTTTGCCATTGTTGGCACGCTTGGCAGGCGGGTTGACAGCCGCAGTTTTTTTTATAAATTTGAGTTGTTATCAGGAAGATGCTGCTGCCCATCTCCGGTCTACGGGACCATGGTGGGATAGTGGATATTCCTACACCGCCACTGCACTGTTAAACTGTGGTTTTATTCATAAAAACAACCTAATGTACAAGGCATTTCATGAATTTAACACTCATTACTGTCAATGTCATGAGCTTTCACGGTTAAAATTTTACACGACTGCGTACCTATGTCCTTATTAGGGCGCGTTCTGATGACACGCACCCGCTAGGCGCAAGCCACGCGCGTCAGTAACCGCGTCTAACTCGGTTTGAAATTTGTTGCATATAATTTGAGTCTTATGACAAAGCAATAAATCTGAAACTGCATTGCTGACGGAACCTAACTGTAATCGATTGAAGCCTAAGCATCAACGTAACTTGGCTGAACGTTTTATAAGTCAAAGTGACCTCAAAGAAGAACCGGCAACTAAAGGAGAGAGAGAGAGAGAGTCTTTTATTTAATGCCATGTTAAAATTGCTTTTATAGTAATAATAATATTAATAATAATAAATCAAATGCAGAAGGCATTGCTCCTGGACACCCCCGCATCGTCCGCCGATTTTTTCTTTCCCCGTAATCCTCGAATTTAATTAATTATTTATTTATTTTACATATATTTTTATGTACAATATTATGTTCAACATATACCTAGCTTATTTATACAATTTATCACTTTTATATATATTTTTATACTTATTATTATTTTTACGCAACCAGATGAGAATACTATTTAAATACGCCCCAATAATAATAATGTTCTCCGGACTAAATCTCGATCACAGCGGACAGTCTTATTCTCAACGGTGACCAGCCATCTGCGCAGGACAGATGTGTGTGCACCTGTTTGTGCACGGTGATGTGCGCAAATAGGTGCACTCACTTTCATAGTCCGATTGGACGGAAATCTGACACGACCGGAGAGAGATCAGGCGCAGGACAAACGGCTGCGCCTGGGGGTGAAACACCGTCAAATTTCTAATTCCGGCCTGCTACGATATATATACAGAAAAATTAATAATTTATTACGGCCCGACCTAGAACTCAAACCTAGGACCTTACAATCAGCAGTCGCGATCGACGACGACTACTAAATCAACGAGGCAGTCAAACTTTACAGAGTTAACAGAATGCTTTTACAACCAATTTTATAAACCACAACATAATATAATGTGCTAATATCAATTAATATTTTAATTAATAACGCAATATTATATACTTAAATTAATAACAATTTAATTAACAATTAATAAAGCAATGCTTTATGCACCCTTACGCTGGGCATATAAGACCCTTATGCTGGGCATATAAGACTTTTTGCCGAACTGTACGTGGGAGAGCCACACTTCAGCATATTATGGCTGCAGCACCAGTGGACGCAAATAAAACATGGAAGAATTCCTAGCTCCAAAAAATTACCCAACGCAAATTCAGCTGTGGAAGGCATAGCTTACAAAATGCGCTGCGAACTATTTTAGTGTGAATAGCGTCTTTATCATAAAACTGATTAATTATAATTTACATTGCACCTTATTACATATAATGTTCACGGCGACGACGAGTAACGAGAACTATAGCGTCATATATTATTTGTAAGCGACGTTGTAAGCGGCTTACATGATGTATTTTGTATGTAATCATAAAATAACGTTTGAGGCTGATTTTTTTGAAAGTTATTCTTAAGATAAAATACCACATAAAAAATCTGTTGATCCCTGGAACTTCCCGCTATGTACGATCTCAAAACGCTCGACAAATATTCCATCACGTAGTTTTGAGGTCAAAGAAAACTTTTCGAGCGTTTTGAGATAACACTTTTTTTGAAATAATCATTATCGATTTCTCTTCAACGCATCAACCGATTTTGAAGTGGTTTGCAACAACAACAACAGCAATCGACATCGTTTTTTGTGTTTAAGAGCTGATTAGATTTTGGAGTTGATCGTTAAATCTGTTCAAAAGTTGTAACAGGTTCAAACGCACGCACGCAAGCAAGCAAGCAAGTGCGCACGCACGCACGCACGCACGCAAGCACGCACGCATGCACGCACGCACGCACACGCAAAATCATTGATTTTCAAAGCGGGAAGTTACGTAAAAAAATATAGTTCAATTGTTTCACTATTATATTCGGTCAGGTTATAATTTATATCTGATGGCTCCAAAATTACCTCTTAACCAAAAACAAAACTTACTTTAACACCTGAAACGTCGGGAAAACAGTCAAATTAAACGCGGCAAAACCGTAAATTTTTTATCGCAGTTAGATTTCAATGTGTAGCATTCGTGTAAATATAAACATAACAGTGTGATCGTGTGACTCTGGCATCATTTCCCGATGGGAATCTCTTTGCGAATGTGTTGTTTTGAGTTAGACGTTTGGTTTGGATGTATTGTGTAAATGTTGTATCGGTATCGATTATAAGCCGATTGTTTTTCTACCGACTTCAAAAAGGAAGAGGTACTCAATTCGACTGAATGTACTTTTTTTAACGTGTTAGGTTATAACTTTTTTCTAGGTGAACCGATTTCGACGACTTCTTTTTTGAAAACTGGTGCTTCTTATGTAGTCCCATATAAATTCGATCAAGGTCTGATCAATTAGTTTTTGAGTTATAGGTTAATAATTTATATTGATGTCGGTTGTACAAAATTTTTAATTTTACCACTTGTATAATAATGTCTTTATTTAGCGTAAAAATATTTTCATAATATAAAAAAACATAACACCGTTGAGGGGTTATTTTAACCTGAAAACTATTACCATCAAAGTCACACAATTCCACAGCACCTCTATGGTGAACGTTAAGGAAAAGAAAACAAAGCCGAAACACATAAATGGGGGCGGCTGAATGCAGAATGTAATTGTTCAGTCGACCATAATAATTGTGATGTTAATGCATATGCAACCAATTGTTTACGTGAGTTTCTTTTCAAATCAGACAGTAACTCTGTCACAGCGGTGACACTCTGTACGTGAGAGTTCAAGCGCCGGTGACCTTGAGCCGGAGAGTGTAACGTAAGGAATATTATAGACTTGTGCCAAAGAAGATACACAGTAGGTATATGTTATATAGTGTAAACTTATTTATTTAGGTAGTGAAAGATAGATTCAATTTTAAATCAACTTTTATTAAATATCTTTACAGATAGGGAATATTAAACTCCCGACAAAACAAAATATGCACGACAGTTAATGGTAATCTTAAATAATAATTAACCAACACTTAGTATTTCAGTACGCAATAATCAATATTACCTACTACCCTTTAAAAATTACTTACTCTTATATATTTTTGGTTTTTTCGATTACTTTTATAATTTTTATTATTATTTCTAACAATTGCGAAAATTCGTAGCCGTATGTATAATTTTTTTAGATAATCCAAAAGGAAGCATAGGCATAGCATATCAAAGGTTTCCTGGAACATGGCGGCCAACAAGTTGTTCCCTATGTTTTGAGATAAGGCATTTTTATTTCTAATAATATAATCACAGTAAATATATAGTAGGAACAGTATGGAAACTTCCTACAAACGCTCGAAACGGCACACTCACACAAACATGCGCAACGACGAGACTTCTAAGCGCTCGTCGCGGTGCTCTCAGTAGCGAGTGTCGCCTCAAGACTAAAAATGCCACGAACGTATTGCCATAGTATAAAGAGAGCATTATACTGTGGTATTGCGTAGTATACGGCTGTTTGTACTCGGCTTCATAAAAATCTTATTTTAAGCTTCCTGCTGATTTTGAAAGGTAAGAATGATTTTTATTGTCATTGTTATAATCGTTATCGAATTATAAGTCCGTGTGATTGATCATAATGAATTCGTGAACTTATTTGTACATCCAGAATGGGGCGGTTTTGAGGCTATTTAAAGCTGATAGTGCAATAGTGATAACAAAAAGTAAATCCAAGATGGCGGCTGCAATAGGTATCATTTTTTCGTCATGGGTGCCATTTTCATGGGTTTCGAGGGTGTTGAAGCCGATAGTGCTGTCGAAATATAAATTCAAGATGGCGGCTGCAATAGGAATAGAATAGAATAATTTTTTATTCAATATTGATAACATACATACATAATACTTATTGAAAGTCATTTTTTATTTACCACTGGTTCGGAAAATACCTCAGTCCTGGGAAGAACCAGCAAGAAACCCAGCGGGACTTTTAATAGGTATCAATTTTTTCGTCATGGGTGTCATTTTCATAGTTTTTGAGTATGTTGAAGCCGATAGTGCTGTTGAAATGTAAACCAAGATGACGGCTGCAACAAGTATTAATTTTTTCGGCATGGGTGTCATTTTCATGGTTTTTGAGAGTGTTGAAACCGATTTTTCGTAGTTGCTTTAAAAAAGAACACATAAACTGTAAAGTAGCTGATCTAATTTACAAAAAAAAAACAAAATCGGTTTCATAGTACCCTGTCCTTGTTTCCCAACAGTTTATTTAAAAAAAAATTAAATTCAGTAATAAAGAATTCCGAACTTGTCGTAGCAGACGAAAATATTTTTCTGTAAATAATTTGTAATAATCTATAAAAATAAATAAAATTGAAGTGTCTGTTTGTAATGTCAAAATAACAGCTTTTTACTAAATGCATATGAAAGTAAATACGGTACTTATAACTAAATAACAATTTCTAAAATTTTTGTCTCTGTCCGTCTGTTTGTTCCGGCTAATCTCCGAAACGGCTGGACCGATTTTGACAAATTGCTTTTATATTTTGTAAATATAACTGTTAAGCACTGAAGCCTAAATTGAAAGTATCAAACAGATTGTTGACAAAAAGGATCAATTCGATTGTATCTTTGGCTTCTTCATCGATTAATTTGGCTTCCACGTAAACTCTCATTGTTAAAGCAATGGGTATGCTTAATATCTCGGTAGCAAATTTGACCCACATTTTATCAAAATTGTTTGGTTTGATATGTTTTCTGTCAATTTGGGCATTAATTTTAAATCGGCAATTCTCGTAAGCTTGTTCGAAGTGCTGCCACTTGGCAATTTTATCACCAAAGTGAAAATCGAAGAACATTAAATTGTTTCTGACACATTTAAATAAATATGGAGCATCAAAAATGTAGTATATCTTTTTGCCATCAATTTCAAACCAGGTTTTTTCTATAGAGATATTTCTTGCTTTCGGTGCACTCAAAAAAATCTGAAGCTAAATCTGATACTATCTCGCCCGTACATCGAATCCAATTTCTAATAAAGTCCTAATCACTTTATCCAACAATGAAAGAAATTCTGGATAATTTTTACACTCCGCTGTCAAAGCATAACCTATTGGTTGTTTCCATTTTACAAAAATGCCATGAGCCATAACTACAACAGAGTTTTTAGCGGGGATAGATGTCACCACATTATCTATTTCATGTAAGCCGTGTATTTTATCTTTACTAGCTTCATTAACTAAGAGATTTAAATATATAGGTATACTATAGAGCGGACTTAGGGAACATAAGCATACAATAAATAACTTTGGAGTCTGTGATACCCTCTAGCTAAACATAGCAAAACTACGCTAAATATTTATTAGGAAAACATTTCAGCTATTCCCCAGTAGGTGAAGCTAATAAATGTAAGGTAAAAACCCGTTTTGGGAAAGTTACCGTTTCGATTATGTTGTTGAAGGTTACTATGTTTGTAATATATTACGCATAAAATACTAGTACGCGCACCGAAAGTGAAGCAAGTAAAACTAACGCGAAACCGCGTAAGTTGACTCAGCGACGCGTCAGTGCGCAACGTCACGTCTTACGGAGAAGAGCTTGCGAAAAATTGTAAAAATTACCGTTTGTGTTGTAAAATATTGTCACAACGGTGATGATAAACATAAAAGAAGTGATGGTATTACATTTCACATATAAGACTATACATTTAATTCATTATAAGTACGTAAAACTAAAAAAATACTTACCCAAGCTCTCATAATACAAATGTTGCTAGTTGTGGGGAAAAAATCACAATTTTCTTTTAAAAATATTTATTTTCTATTTGTGTTTAAAACGTTTAATCGCAACGCTCTGTGTAAAACTCAAATGTTTATGTATAGGTACCTACTTGTCTAAGTGTTAACATTATATTAACAATGGGTGCCTATTTAAAACTAATACGGAGTGATCAGCTAATCGCGATTCGTCGACGCCATTTTAACGCAACTATTTTATTTTAATTGATTTTTTTATTGACTAAGGTTACGTTTTAGAGTATAGAATAAAAACTTTTTTATTTACAACATCATGAAATTATTAATAAGAACGCCTTTACTAACCAAATGTCACTTTACACCCAAACATTAACAAGATGTTACGTTAGACCCAAACGTAGCCTATTTTAACTGACTCTCAAAAAGAAAGGTTATTAATATGTATGTACACTGACTTCTAAGCATGATCAATTCGTATATACATGCTGAAATTTTAGTGGTTGATGTCCCGCAGCCAAATTATACTGTCTCGATAGTAGAGTCAATTTATTAAATTAAAAATATTACAATTAAAAAAGGGCAGATTTACAATAGTAATACCTCACAAGCTATTAGGGCGTCCAAACTAGTTTATGTCGTATCACTACGCTTGAGAGTTCATGTTATGAACATTTATTAGTGGCCCTTCACTGTGTAGGAAGCGCGCGGTAGCACGTGCGATAGACGTAACACTACATTACGTCCAGCGAATTTTTTTTCAGACTTTATTATAGTAATTCGGTATAAGCTAGCCTCTACGCCCGACCTACTTGCGTGATATTGCTATTGGTTTGAGATTGCATTCGAGTTTTGTTTTCTCGATTATAAATCTGCCATTTTTACATCCTAATAATTTTATTTTAATAAATCTATTGTACTACTAAGGCAAATCATTTTAATTCGGGAAAATAACCATTAAAATTTCAGTGTGTGTATTGGATCAATCTGTGTGTATTATTTTTTCAAATAAAAAAAATCTAAATCAGTTTAGAAATTGTAAAATTCTGAGGTAAAAAACATTAAAAAATACACCGAATTGATAACCTCCTCCCTTTTTGAAGTCGGTTAAAATTAAACACTACACGATGTGCTTATTGTATTCGAGCAAATTAATTGTGTTTAATAATATTCTTAAATTTTATTTCGTCTGCATTTTTTACCATTAATATATGTATAATAAAGTTATAGTAGTAACATCATTATCGTGTTTATTTTATCCATTTTATATTCTCATAAAATACTTCTACTAAATCATCTTCGTACGTAATACGTAATCTTTATTATATCGATTTTTTAAATTAATCAAAAAATAGTGATTTGCACAATTTGATTGCAAACGCCAGAAACTGGTATCACTGAATGGCGTGTATGTGTGCGTGTGACGAGCGTAGGCACATTCGACTCGCGCCCACTAACATAATGAGTGTGCATCATTTTAACGCTCGTGTTTTGTACTGGACTGCGTTTCTATGCGTAATAATTCTATGATATTACGATATAATAATAGAGAATATGCATGCTTTTTTATTGTATAAATCTATTTACTATGACTCCCGTCACACCAAAAACGTCATATAAGCTTTTTAAGTCATGAATAACGTAATGAATGAAATGCAAATAAAATATTTAATTTCCAATAGCTAAGAATCAATTCAATCAGCAGACACATTGGTGGCATCCTGGATGACGTCACTAGATCCATTAGACTCTTATAAGAATATGCTTAAATATATATTTAATATAAGAAAAAAATTATAGGTTGGTCGGCGTCGAAGGCACATCGTGAAACAATCAAATCCAATAAGCGAGCGGCTCCGTTTTCAAATTCGTTACTATTACAAAAATACACTTTAAATCTAACATATTTTAGAAAAACACTGAACTTAAAAGTAAGTAAGATAAATTATTATACAAATTCACAAGTTTGCGCGTCTATTATCGCTAAAAGAACGCCTTTGTCGTATCTCCCTAATTTCAGAAAACTTCCCTTTTTGTCGAAGCCAGTAGCGGAATCTTCGCGTCAACATATCGAATAACCTGCAGAAGCATGGTCACTTGGAAGAGAAAGCTAAATTGACTTCTTGGCTAGCTAGCTTGGCGTACTCCATAGAGCGGGACAGTATTTCATGCCTACATATCGTTTGCAACTTTATAAGCGCAGGTTCGGCCTCACATGGAACACTGTTCCATGTGAGGCCACTGTCACTGTTCTCATCTCTGGGCCGGGGCTCCCCAGTGCGAGCTCATTCCATTTGACAGCATAGAGAGCAGAGCGGCTCGAATCGTTGACGACCGAGTGCTCTTTGATTGGCTCGATTCACTGGCACTGTGTAAGGACGTTGCATCTCTTTGAATTTTCTATCGTATTTACGACGGAAAGTGCTCTGAGAAATTGTTCGGATTCATTCCAGCCACCACTAGCACACATCGCGACAAAACTTACGTTACCATTCACATCATTTGGATGCTTTGCGGCCCACTACCGTGCGATTTATTAGGAGTTTTCTTGGGAATCGTTTACCATCGGCTATTTTTATGGACCGATACGACTTAGGGACCTGAGCTTACTCCTTTTTAAAAGGCCGGCAATGCATCTGCAATTCTGCTGGTTTTGTAAATTATATTAAAATTTTAAAAAGATGGCTATCTCATTGACTGGTCATACTGGCTGACATAGACGTTTCACGTTACAACCAACGGCCGTGTGCCCCGGACACAGGCCCACCCGATTATTTTTTTGGTACTCGTATGGGTACAGTATCGTTTACTGTTTCACGTCCTTAAATATGTAGGTGATTAAATCTGCATTCTGTATAATATTTTTTTATCGATAGAACCTATCAATACACGTGGTCAATCACTAACTCTTTGGTGACGTTACTGGATAACAGAGGGCGCCTATTACAATAATGATAAATGTTCTAGAATAGTCTACCAGAAATAATAAAAATTAAAAATTAAGGGGTAATTACTAATTATACATTATACTTGCGATAATAAACCGAAATCACATTCAGTTTTTGTAATATATCGGGACTTACTATACTTAATGCACAATCGGACATATTTTCTTTTAAAATATTTTTTAAATTTAGGAAACGAATGCGTCTTTAGCTTTTGATGATGTCACTATGACTAAATGACACAAATCCGAAATATATCCTATAGAACATAAGTAAGACGTGACCATTTGTTGCTGATGTCCGGTCTATTACTACTACTTAACCGGTTCAGTGCGGGTGACACGCCAGGCGTACTATCGAATATTTTTGTGTGGCGTATGACACGCGAGGCGTGTCTTATTAAAAATCGTTATAACTCGCTCAAATTGCTTTTTTGGAAAATTTATCCACAACAAATTACGAGGGTGGATTGAAAAGTACTCGGCCTAACACAGATCCATTCAATTCTAAAAATCAAATCTACCCACATTATTTAGTTCAGTTCAGACTTGTTCATTGTGTGAAGTTCGAAACGTGTGCGATAATTAGTTGTGATTTTATAAATTTATTAACAAAGTAATCGGACATAATTTCCGCGAATGGAGCAAATCGAGCAGCGTGCCGTCATTAAGTACCTCCATAAGAAGGGGCTATCATCAAAAGCCATCCATGATGACATGGTCAGTACATTAGGCGATTGTGCTCTGTCATATTCATCCGTCAAAAAATGGATAGCAGAATTTAAGCGTGGTAGAGAGAGTGTGAAAGATGAACCCCGCTCTGGAAGGCCTTCGACGTCAACTACTGACGAAAATATTAAAAAAGTACTTGATTTAATAATGGGAGACCGCAGATTAAAAATTTGAGAGATAGCCGAGATTATAGGCATCTCTTATGAACGAACTCAAAACATCATTGTCAACGAGTTGGGTTTCCACAAGGTGTCTGCGAGGTGGGTTCCGCGACTGCTTTCAGTTGAACAAAAAAGGACGCGATTGACTATTTCACGCGACTGTTTGGAGTTATTTGAAGCCGATGCAGATGATTTTTTGAATCTTTTTGTTACTATAGACGAAACATGGGTTCATTACTGTACACCGGAAACAAAACAACAATCAAAACAGTGGAGAAGACCTGGTTCACCACCCCCTAAAAAGGCTAAGTCGATTTTGTCGGCAAATAAGGTGATGGCTTCAGTATTCTGGGACTCGAAAGGTGTGATTATGATTGATTATCTTGAAAGGGGTCAGACTATAAACTCTGATTATTACTGCACCTTACTACGTCGTTTACGAGAGGAAATAAAAGAAAAACGTTGAGGAATGCTCAGAAGAAAAGTCCTGTTTCATCAAGATAACGCCCGTGTTCACACGTCAGTACAGTCAATGGCTGAAATTCACAACTGTGGCTTTGAACTGTTACCGCATCCGCCGTATTCACCTGATCTGGCACCATCAGACTTCTTTCTGTTCCCTAACCTAAAAAAGCACTTGGGAGGTCAAAGATTTTCGACAAACGACGAGGTCAAAGCAGCTGTAGACGCATATTTTGACTCTAAGGAAGAATCATTTTTTTTCAACGGTCTAAATGCTTGGAAGGGGAGGTGGCAAAAGTGTATTGAACTTGATGGTGATTATGTAGAAAAATAAAAATATAACTGATTTAGTATGTGTTTATTTTCTTGGTTAGGCCGATTACTTTTCAATCCACCCTCGTATTCATTATTTTGCAAGTACATGTCTGCGGCTTCGTTTCTGGATATTTTGAAAATTTGAAATTTTTAGTTGACAACCTTTTTTAACTTGTACATGGTACCGTTTTTACTTTATAGGTTTTTAAAACATGTTGTGGAAAAATACTCTAATAAGAAAGAAATGAACAAATAATACCACTCATTGCGATCGCTCACAAACTCAAGTTGTAAACAAGTTTCTAGACAACTCCCCTGTTAAAAAAAAAACAATGCCTTTATCTCTTTTGCTTAAAATGGTTGAGGTGCAGACTTATTACTATAATTTGGCCGAATGGACCTACGAAGTACCATGTGCTCTTGTGATATGGTATAAGGTTTATTTTTGCTTGAAACAGTTCGAAACCGTTCACGCATAAAAAAAGTTCGCTAATAAATAGTCTTTTGTCAATCCGCCGCCGTTTTTTTCCTTTTGAAAACACTTGTTTTGCTATTCTTACTAATTAGACGTTTTCAGATCGACTTTACTTTTACATTTGTATAACATTAAATAATATTTATAGTTCGGCCGTTCAGAGAATGCGTTCCTGACACGTCGCGATTGAACTGACAACGTAACTTTGTAATGGCGTTGCAGTTACGATAAAAATATTTTAGCTGGTTGTTTACCGTTTTAACAATTGATGAGCATTAAAACAACATTATTATGTCAATAATCAATGAATGTTATAATTTTTTGCCAATCTGAGTGTCAAATAACTTGGTAAACAATATTTTTCTAAATCTATACCGCGTTATTACAAGGTTATGTCAGCGCTTTATATTTCTAGTGCTGTGCAAACAATAACAGGCAATAACAGTATCGTAATCTGTTCTTATACAGTTATACTTTATAAAATAATACGTTTTGTTTTTCTTCTTAAGAATTTGAAAATAATAGACTATAAGATAACTTTTATTAAATATAAAAATAAAACTACGACCAAACCGAACGCGCGAAAGAAAGTAGCATTTTTAAATTTAGGTTGAAAATGGTAACCCCAAATAGCGTTATGGGCCGCTATTTTGTGACGCTAAAACAGTCGTCTGTTGTCGTTTCGTGCGCATAGATCACGTTCTTCAAGTGTTTTCGATCTGTTTTTTTTTATTACCCGGCTTTTGCTTTAATGGACTGTTTCTGCTTTTCAAACTGACATCGGCGCTAAATCGGACTTCGATTGTTTTGTATTGCGTTCTTTTTATTTTTGGTGCATAATAATGCCTAAACGTGGACAAACATTGAAAAGTGGAGCCCGTGAGTTAATCATCAAGCTGCAAGATTACTTTAAGCGGGAGCGGCAAAATGTTCATTGACGAGATATGGCTGAACGCCAATCACACGGTTTCCCGTTCTTAGACGGATGATACACAAGCGTCGATGTCGAAAGTACCAATGGGTAAGGGGGCCCGTCTGATAATATGCCACGCAGGTTCTGCAAAATACGGCTTTGTGGAGAACGCGTTACTGGCATTTCAATCAAAAACCACAAATGACTACCACGAGTAAATGAATGCCACTACATTTAAATAGTGGTTCCAGAACGTGCTTTTGCCCAGCCTACCAGATCCTTCTGTAATATTCATGGGTAATGGCTTCTATCACTCGGTTCAAATACAGAAACCACCTACCCAAGCTAATAAAAAAGAAGAAATGGTGGCTTGGTTACAAGCAAAAGGCATTGACGCAAATATGCAGATGCTAAAACCAAAGCTAATTAAATTAGCTAAAGAAAATAAAGCGGCAAATGTGCGATACGAAATCGATGAACTGGCTCTGGAGTACGGTCATCGCGTTCTAAGAATTCCACCGTATCATTGCCAATATAACGCGATTGAGCTAATCTGGGCTCAAATAAAAGGTTACGCCGCCCGCCACAATACTTCCCCGCCATTCAGCACGAAAAAGATGATGACCCTAATAAAAGAAGCCTGCAGGGAAGTCACAAGAGATGACTGGGTAAAGGTTGTTGAGAAGACTAAAAACCTGATTGTGGAACATTTTGACCGAGATATCAGGATTGATTCTGTTATTGATAATAATATAATTATACATATAGGCGAAGATGATGATGATGAAGACACCACCTCCTCAAGCGAATCGGAGTCTGATTAATATCCTATACGCACATTCAATTCAATGTACTTTATTGCATAGAAATACAGATTGTAATTTTGTAACAAAGAATAAATAAAATAATTTTATTATATTAATATTACCTTTTTTTGGTTTCCACTTAAATTACTAAAATATAAATTTTAAATGATTCCGCCAATTTAAAACGAAAATAATCTTAAAAATAAAGCGGCGGTTCATTTTGGAGGAACGGTAACGAACTCAGTGTTATGTTGTGCCCATCACTAGTCGTGACTAACTGATAGGTGTCAGGAACGCATTCTCTGAACGGCCGAACTATAACATTTGTAAATATCAATGAATGATATACCTTTTTTTTTTGCAAATTAAGGTTCTTCATTGTTTGATATTTACAAATGTTATTATAAGGTGAAATTTTAATTTAATAAAAACCAAGGTTTCCAGGGTGATTTAGCTGTACCTACTTATATAAATATTTTTATAACAACAAAAAACAATACAAAAGGTTTGTAATCTCTTCATAAAAAAAGTCACTTTCTCTCAATTTCAAAGAAAACGCGTAAAAAAACACGTATTTACCCACTAAAAACAAGTATCCTTCCATTTGTAACTTATGTTTGATGTCAAATAAACTTAATTAGGTCTAAACAAGTAAAAAAGCATAAAAAAAAATTTCTGTGGCGCTTGACAAGCCCGGCGTGTCGTGAAATATTTGTTCGCAGCCTCAGCTAAAAGTTGTCGAAAATTGGTGCCGCAACGAATCGGTTAAATGTCTTTGGTTTTCAACGACATAGCATCCACACATATGGTACATATTATTTATTTGTCATTCATTTATGGCGTTTTTTGTTTTAAAGCATTTAAGAAATGGTTATTAATACCTGTGGAAATTGGGATCTGCATCCTCTGAAGTGTTGTTATTGAGGGTAAATTAAATTACTGCATTGGTACGCGTAGGGGCTACAAAAATATATATGAAGTGCAAATAATATAAATTCCATTGTGCACCTATTACCTTTGACTTTGTCAATCAATGAAATATGGCATTTCACAATATTTGACATTTTTTCATCCAGAAATTGGTCACACAATTTTAAAAATGTTTCCTTTGTGACAGGTGCCTCAGTAGCTATAACGTCGTTCTGTTCTAATATTTTTAATTTCTTATTTGAATTTTTTAAATCCATTTTTAGTTTTCTTTTTCTTGGCGTGTTGGCAGTTAAAGAAAGCGGTGTTTGAGTTGTTGAATCGAACCGAAGTTCACTGAATATGGTTTGATTTGACGAGTTCCTCATTTCGCACATTAAAGTTTGTGTTGAAACGTCTTTCTTCGTTTGAGTTGAAAAGTCTTGTGAATCTAATAGTGAATCATGCTTTGATGTTGATGGGTCAGGTTCTGGTTCTTTTTTGATGGAGACTGGTAACTTTAAATGTGGAATAACATTTTGTTTTAATTTTTTAGTTAATATAAATTGTTCTTTACTGAAATGATCACTACAAACGCGCTGATTTAATTTTCCACTTTTGGATGCCTCCAGTAGGTCCTCCCGCCGAAACAAGGACAGCCATACGGCTAATCTACAAACAAATATTAAATATGGTGAGTAAAAAAAAATACTGAGCGAGCAAAAAATTCAGAATTTATTGTCGCTCATTTAAACACTATCCAATTAATATACATGTTACTGTGAATATCCGATATTGGTGTATGTTAAGATGCACCGGTGTATGTCGACGTACACCAATTTCGAAGGTGTAAGACCGAATTTATTTCATTTATCTGGGGGCACGGCAGCCGTACCATCCTTTTCTCGAAGCAGTTCAGGCCATTTTCGAAACCCTATAACTTCGTTGTGGATAAAACTAGAAGTCTGAATTAGACATTGTATAAACTCTGTATATTTTAAATTTCATTAAATTTGACCCAGTAGTTTAAAAATTATAACTAGTCGAAGTTTCTTAATATCGTCACTCACTGACCGATCATCAAAATTCTAAGGCACTTCTAGCAGACATAGAAGCTTCAAATTTGGTATACAATTAATGTTTAGTATATAAATCAAGGAAAAACTAAAATGTTTTGCAATTTCGGTCCAGTTTTCGAGATACACCAACTGCATAATTAATTTTGTAATCCCATATAAATATATAGCATTACAAAGTTACAATTGCAGTAAATGAATCAGTGTACTTCTATATGTATAATATAATGGATTAATGAGCGTAGATAGGTACCTAGATATAACTATCTACAAAAAGAAATGAGATGCCATCAAAAACATAACTTGTAAAAAAAATCCAAGTCTCGCAACTCAGTTCTTCTACCGTAAAAAGTTGTGAGATCCATGTAATACCAAATCGGTTAAATTATTCAGTCCCTACTTAAGGGTCCTTCTGTCGCAAGCTATTACGTAATTAGCTAATCTAACAACATCTTATAGTGACCATATCAATATCAAAAAGCTGTTATGTTTTAAATAAATAAATTGACTTGGCAATCGCACTAAGCAATCTAATTTAATATACCTATGTATTACTTGAGAAATACATTGTGTTTTCATGCTATGAAAAAATCAATCTATTTATTTAAAATATAAAGGATTTTTAGTATTGATGTGGTCACTATAAGATGTTGTTAGGTTAGCTAATTACGTAATAACTTAAGACAGAAGGACCCTTAAGTAGGGACTGAATAAATTTACCGACTTGGTTTTTTTTTTACAAGTTATGTTTTTGATGGCATCTTTTTAATTCGAACATGCATCGGTGAATGTTAACAAAAACCAAGACGATTCGGTGAATCTTAGATACAGCAATTTCCAAATTACGTAAATGTTAATTAATATACGCTAGTTTTTGTTACACGACAGTGATTTATATACTACGTGTAATACAGACGGTACCTGCTACTAGGTAATAGAATATTAATATTAAGTAGGCACTTACTTTTCTGGTTCGCTAGGCAATGAGAAGAAGCTTTTATCTTTATTCTGTTTTTGGTTATTGCCACAACCATAAACACAACAATAAAGACCGCCGGGCATGATTATCTTTGTATAAATCGCAGTCAGTCTGTGCTTGCGTGCGGTGCGTGAGATTAGAGGAACGAGACGCGAACTACTAGGTACTAGCCCTCGGCCAAGGCAGTCTGCGACGGCCCGATCCACGCCCCGCGCGCCTCTCAAGGCCCCGCGCATATCCAGACACCCACATATAGCCGCAAGCGATTTTACGTGCACATAAACCGGTTAAGTCTCGTTTCTTTTCGCGTAGTGTATATTTTCTTTGACTCTGTTACAACAGGGTGACGTAAAGAATAGCTCGTCCACACATTTTCAATATAAGCAATACAAAACATATACTCACAGAAAAGCTGAAAATCAGGAGGCAAATAAAATATATTTTTTATAGAATAAGATGGACTTATTTTATTAACTTTAGTTCTTTGGAGTCGGTCTTTATTTTTTATTAAGTTTCATTTTGGTTTGCCTTCTTCCATATTTTTACAGACCTAGCTTCTCAAAAATTCATTTACATGAACAAAAAAGAAATACTTTTCATAATTCAAACTTTAGATTATATATATTACACTAGCTGGCCAGGCAGACGTTGTACTGTCCTTAGCGGCGAACCTCTGTACTTTAAAAATACTTATACTGCAATAAAAAATACTGAGTGTTACTTATCGGGATAAAAACTATCCTATCTCTCAAGTTGGACCAAATTGCACAAGTGTGCGCAAATTTCATTGAAATCATTTCAGTGGTTTAGGAGTTTATCGCAGTCAAACAATCTGACACGTAATTTTTATATATAAAGATTACACATAGGGCATGTAATATAAATATTGCCAATTTGAAACTCGAAAATCGATATACGTATAAAATACGAACAAAAAAATGTTTGTTCGTATTTTATACGCTGCTATACCTAGGGTTACCACTCATCAGAATTTGTCCGGACATGTCAGGATTTTTAGTCATTGGTCAGGATTCCGGGGTTTTTTTGGAAATGACAGGATTTTTGGTGAGTTAATGAAATACTAAATAAGTTAGTATTGTGTTATCTGTACGAACAATAAAACTAAATCAAGTCAACACAATTAACATAAAAATAATTGTAATTCTTTCAGGCTGGACTCTTTCTGAATTCAGACGGAATTCAAATTACGAATTTCGGCAAGATGCCTCGCACTCGCACAAATCTTAAAAATTCAGATAAATCAGTAGTCTTAGTGTTTCTCGGCTCAGGCACACGTCTCGGATATGGAAGAGGAAGATACACGGTTATTTTTCAAAGAGTAGCCAAATTTTAAGCTTAAGTGCAAATATATAAATAATGATATACCGTTATTGCAGTTTTTGAAATTATCCCAAATTTAATGTGATTTACGGGCAACAACGTTTTTGCCTACCGATCGACCCTTATTGTGCGTGCGCAGTAAAGTCAGTTAAAATAATTAACTACCACGCATTTTGAATTTAAAAGATAAAAAGGACAGAATGTTTGAGATTCTTTTAATTAATTTTTCTTCACCCTATCTGCAAATTTGCCCGGTTATTGCTTTATAACCTTGTATAATAATACTCATCGCACTACTTTTAGCTTTAAATAATAAAATAACCTTCCAAGTGCGAGTCGAACTCGCGCATGAAGAGTTCCGTACCATCGTAATACACGTTCCTAGTAGGGGCACCATTGTTGGTGCACAGTGCAATTTAAAATGAACTTAAATTGCACTGTGCACCAACAATGTACAAAATTGAATTGAATATTGTTTTCACAAATTTTTTTTATAAGGTAAGGGTGACAAACTAGCACACAGTCCCCTGATGGTAAGTGATTGCTGTGGCCCATAGACATCTACATACATCTATCCTCGTTTGCGAATCAAAATGCAGATGCGTTGTCACCCGTGAGGAATAAGATGGAATGCCTCTTTTCCAGTAAAAAGGGTCACCGGTTCTCTACACTCACCTTACGAAACACAGCAATGTTAAGCTGCTATTTTACGCTGGTATTCTGTGAGAGCGTGGTCGTACCCCGGTCGAGCCGACTCATTCGTGCTACAACTATAAAACTAATATAGCCGCAGCATGGCTCTACTATGGCTCGCAAACGAGGATAAGTGACCTCGTTTGCGAATCAAAATGCAGATGCGTTGTCACCCGTGAGGACTAAGATAGAATGCCTCTTTTCCAGTAAAAAGTGTCTCCGGTTCTCAACTCTCACCATACGAAACACAGCAGTTTTAAGCTGTTATTTTACGCTGGTATTCTGTGAGAGCGTGGTCCTTCCCCGGTCGAGCCGACCCATTCGTGACAACGCACCTGCATTTTGATTCGCAAACGAGAATAGATATATATATATCTATGGGCCACAGCAACCACTTACAATCAGGTGGACTGTGTGCTCGTTTGTCACCCTATCCTATAAAAAAAAACACTCTAGGAGTAGGGTAGGCAAGACTACGTGAGGTCGGGGAGTGCTGATTCTATTTTACTACAGATTCGATCAGATAGGATATCTTATCTATAAAGTCAGGTTGCCCTCGCTCCCGCCTCAACCTTCTAACCTATTACAACTGAAAGTATTTCTGAGTGTTCAAGTATTTCTGGTCAGTTTTAAACAATTCGGAAATAAAACACAGTATATTATAATAGTAAGTAACTTTGAGTCAATATTCCTGTGTAAAAAATTGAGGTTTAGTCGATTTATCATGAAAAACTGCCTTAAAAATCTAAAACTACAAACCCTCGTAAAAAATTTCAGGGGTATTTGCGCCAAAAACCCTTTGGGGTTTTACATCATTTATGTTGGTAAACATGTAAAAAAATATTGGTCCAAATCGGAGGTGTCCCTAAAATGGAACTCTACCCTCAGGCTTTTTGTCAGGATTTTCCAGCGAGACACCTGGTATCCTGATGAACGGTATGCCTAGATACCGTTCATCAGATTGCAGTAAAATTTTGTCAACTTATTGCTTACACTTGCACGAAGGTTATAGGCATAGTACCGTAAAATGGGGTGAATAGAAATCGCGGGGTGAATGAATAGACACAAGTCTCGTTATTTGATAAAGTTGTCTCTAGGTTTGTCTACAGCTCGGGAACATTTGTTTATTACTACTGTTTGTTATTTGCCAACATTTTTCCTTTATTTTGGTAACCTTTAAATTAGTGTCAAATTTTATAGAAAAGGGCGGTTATTATAAACGTGTGAGTAGCAAGTGGTTTAATGTTGTTTACAACTTTTAGTTAAACATCAAGTTCTTCAGTTTTTCCTTGTTGCAATTTTTTTTTGTAGGGAGTTGAGTTTCTCATCTGTTCTTCTTCTTCTTCTCTGTACATCGATATTGAACGATTTTATTATTTTAAATAGAAAAATTAGGATACTGGTATATTTTTATCGAATTCGAGGTGAATAGATACGACTGAGGGGTGAATAAAAACGCCTTTGGGGTTAATAGAAACGTAAAAGGAGTTAATAGAAACATGATTTTTAGGGTTGTCAACAACTATTTACCCCATTTACTTACTACATAAATTAATTTTATGTATCTAATTGAAACTAAAATTAAAAAAAAGTTTAAACCATATTAAAGGTATTTAAAAGTCTTCTATTATAAATGTTAAATTTTGATATTTGTTAATACATTAAAATTCCAAATACTTGAGGTTATACCGTTACACCAGATAGAAGTTCCTCCAGTAAATATACTTAGTGTGATCATATGATTTAATTATATTCATTAGGAAAATATCTCATTCATAATATTTGTATTTTGTTTAACAGAGATGCTCGGTATACTAGTTAAAAAAGTATCTAAGCGGTGCAGAATAGGTGTGACGCGAGTTATCAGCTTTAAGTCTTGCAATTATGTCAATGAGGGCATCCACGACTTTTTCTGCCACCAGGGCGGCGCCACTAGAAAGTGAGGTATAATATTTGACAGATTTCATAGCGGGGAAGTTAATTTGTTCGGAAAATGTAAAAGTTATTGTTTCTTTATGTACTATTAGCTATATTTTATATTAATAACATTCAAAATAAATGACCAAACCACAATATATTCATAAAACTAGAAATCTTTAAAAAAAGTTAAGAATGTGCAAAAAAATAACTGACGCATTGTTTTGTGTATTAGTATAATACTCTAGAAACGAATAAACTTTTATTAAAAAACAACTTCTCAAAAAAAATTACCTCATTGTCAACTACTCACACATCTGGTGAGCAGAAAATTACTAGCTCTCATTGACTTTTATGTTTAGTGCTTACTGCTTGCTTTGTTTTATTATAAAAAATACTAGTAATGCTATTAAACCTTACTAATATTCTCTTTAACCACTTCTGGTAAGCTTAAAATGCTTGTGTTAGAAGTGGTTCACGACAGTAGTCGAATGGCGGATTCGAACCCACGACCTTTCGAGTTCGCGGTCTGCGCCCTGCCATTATTAGGCTACTGACGCTTCTAATTAAAAATCAATTGCCGCATGTATGTAAAATCACCACCTGAGAACGGCTCAAACAATTTTGATGAGATATTTTGTGCGTGTTTGAGTGGTGGGAGTGCGGGGATGGTTTAGATTTGCAAATCGACCCAGTAGGTGGTTCTGTTGTCGAGATCCAGAAATCACCCGTGCGAAACAGGGGCGTTTAAAATAACAAAAGCAGAAAAATCTTAACAGGACCAAAACAAGCAAATTCCACTCCACACAAAGCAACTCTGCAGCTATTCCATCAGGAATAGATCGGCTCGACCGGGATAGGACCACACCTCTCACAGAATACCGGCATGAAATAGCTGCTTAATGCTACTGTCTTTTGTGTAATAAATATAGTAGAGAACTGGAGACCCTTTTTACTGGTTATGAGGCATTCGATCTTAGTCCTCACGGGTTACAACGCATCTGCATTTTGATTCTTAATTGAGAATATATGTAGGTGTCTACGGGTATCTATTTACCATTGCATGAAATTTGTTTGCCGCTCTTAAGCCCGCTTTTCACTATGGGATATAATATAATATATATTACATCTCGCGATATAATTTAATATCGCTCACTATACATTTCATATGGAACCGTATACACTGAGCTATAATATATATTACATCTCAAGCTATAAATATTTTTTCGATAGACCGAGCGATATTTTCATATTATATTTCGCCCCCTGTACACCGCACACCGTTCCGCACCCCCGCAAAACAGCGGTCCTGTACACCACAGGGGGGTAATCCAATGACCAATGACGAATGCACACTAGTTAAAAGATATATCCA
This sequence comes from Parnassius glacialis, assembly GCA_033319125.1. Lineage (NCBI taxonomy): Eukaryota > Metazoa > Arthropoda > Insecta > Lepidoptera > Papilionidae > Parnassius > Parnassius glacialis. The sequence goes on along the minus strand of JAVANC010000001.1, from coordinate 50,826,256 downwards.
CAGTGTGAACGCCAATCGTGGAATATAATTTACATTTCGGGATATAATATATATTATATCCCATAGTGAAAAGCCAGCCTCATTCAATAAAATCCTGAAAATTGAAGAAAAATCACCAGTAGAAAATCCACCTAACAGCATGTGGATGTGGCATTATGGCTTAGTTCTTATATTTTCACCAGATATTAATGTTATTTAAATTTAATATTTTTGATACCCTCAAAAATATTATTGCTCTAATAAAATGTCTAAATTTATTAGAAATCTATTTTCACTGGTAAATTGCAAAGAAAGTCTAACAAAAACCTAAAAGGTCAAAATAACAAAATATGACTGATTAATAATTCACCCCAGAGTGTAATTCGTACTTTATTTATACACCCACTTGACCAATTAAATTCTATTTAATACTTTTAATGAAATTCAAGGTTCATGCAAATATTTCCAAGGACAAACACCATACATAATCAATTCAGTATCATGCAACAACACACCACCAGCGCTTTCAAAATACTAAAATTCTCATTAGATTCTCCATAATGTATATAAATAATATGTTTTAATATATAATAATAGACAAAAGAAAATTTCATCTTTGTCTTATTACCTTCACTTATTACACCTTCACCTTAACTATGAAATACTAATAGGTTGTACAGAATAAACAATCAAGAATGAGGTGTAGAGATTTCAGCATTAAGATGTTTTTTTTAATAAATCCAATATATAATATACAGTATATAATATAAGTTGGGCTGTAGACACCATTACTTATAAATTACTAGGTTTACCATTTTAAGTTTAATAACTTAAATTACTTAAAAATAGTCAGATAATTTCCTGTAGCTAATATCATATCTTTTTAATCCCCCAATGCAATCAGAGGGGTGTTATATGTTTAACTTGTGTATCTGTGTGTCTGTGGCATTGTAGCTCCCAAACTGATGAACCGAGTTTGATTTAGTTATTGTTTTGTTTGAAAGGTGACCTGATCGAGTGTTCTTTCTTAGCTATGATTCCAGAAAATCTTTTCAGCCGTTTTAATTAATAGCCTTTTTGTTTCAAGGGTTCTTTTAAATTTCAAGTGTGATTGTTGAGTTCCAATTAAAATATATTTGATAAAAAGCTCTATCCATTTAAATATAATGTAAAAAAAAATTGGCCAAAATCGAAGCTCCGCCTTCGGCTTCAGACGAAAGTTAAAGAACCTGAACAATCGGCTTTGACTTTGGCTTTAGCCAAAATCTGACCTTTGTTTGGACACTACCAATTACACAAACAATAAGAGATATTTAACACTCTAGTCAATTGAAATACTTATGTTATCTAAACAAACATTTCTATAGAAATTGTGTGAGAATAGCATAGAGCAACATGGAGTAGCTACAATGTTTTTCTCAAATACAGAACTATGTACACAAAAACAATCTTCTGTCACTACGAAAATCACAAACATTTAAAACAATAAACTAACAATTTCACACAAATAGCTATACATTATAACAGTATTGCTCAGTGACAGCAACAACTCTGATAGACTCGGATCAGTGGCTCAAACAATCTGCATATTGTATGAGGGCCTGTGTTGGTAAACAAATATGAAACAACCCAACCAATATTATTGTAATTTTTAAGATTGAAAAGAAGTAAATAGCAATGTGATTAAAAATTACTTATATATGAAAGGTAATGCCATCTCTTTGTAAATGTAATGTGGCAGATCACTTTTTGCACCAAAAAAACTGAAGGATTCGACATTTTTGTAGGATGTCAAATCAGCCACACAACTAGATTTAGTCTAGTGAGCAGTACGGCTGCAACTAGTTTTATTGTATACATGGGACCGTGTGAACTTATACTTTGACAGAAGGGAACACCTGCATATGGCTACTCCCATCCAAACCACTTTCACTTTCACTACTTAGTATTGGTAATTTTAGCTTGTAAGTATTTCTATTTGTCGGTTTCAATTAAAAAAAATCTCTAAAGAAAAATTCTTTAAGTATTTCATATTGAGAGTCTAAACTAGTGTGGTAATGTTTTAAGTGAAATAAAATAATACTTTCTGTATAAATACAGTAATGTGATCTCAAAAAATAAACTTTAATATTATGCTGGTTATGTACCATTTCATTCCAAAGATCCTCAGCCATGGGGTAACCTTGGCTCCTTAGAAGTGAAGTTATGTGATCATCAGACTAGTCTCATCATGCACCTTAATGTCCTGGATCAATGCAAGTTATTATGTTAGCAAATTTCAACACACTCAAGTTAGAATGAGATAGCAATTTCAAAGGAAACGCAATAAGTGCTCATTTATGAAGGCTCCATCCAAATGATCTCAGTAGAGTTAGCCAAGTCAACTTTTAAAATTAACTAAATGAACTTTAAAACTTAATGTTGAGTCATATGACAGTCATATGACTTAACATTGAGATAAATTTCTATTCCCATTAATTATTAGTTTTCTATAAACTTTAATGATAGTAGAAAATTAACTTCGCTAGCCTTGCAGTCCTATAGATATTATATTATTTCATTAATATTTCACCTATAATTTTTAGAAATTACAAAACAGTCATATAAGAGTCATAAATTCAATATTAAAATAAGATGATTGATTTCCCAGGTGAAAATGATGCAAATCAATGTAAATCTTACATCATTCCTGCTCATTCACATGACTCTGACAGCAGTAGATGTGATTGGCTAAAATCCAACAATACTAATATTATGTTGGTAAGAACATAATGAAATTAATGTTCTCCAATTTTTTTAAATTAAAATTAAAATGTTTAACTAATTAAGTAGCCACCATTAGAATAGACATGCAAGTAGGGTTTCCAGGACTTGGAATTGGGGACCCATGTGCTAGTGGTTTTTGTCCTGACTTTTGGGATAGAAACTGTTTTCTTTACCAAAAGTATAAGTTAAATAAAATAAAGCTATTTGATTTTATTTTAACTTTCTTTTACCATGTAGAGGTGGAGTAAGAATATCCACTACCCATGGTAATCAGACAAAACAAATTGAGGAGAGTGTGGTGGGTGTACATCACTATCCTGAACAAGCTCCTCTAATTGAGTATTATATATATTTACTCTAGAATATTTTTTTTGAAAGGAATACATATGTTTGATAGTGCTTCAATATTTTCTTACCAAACTAATAACATTATAAGAATTTTAAATAGTTAAGGATGTGAAAATTATTTGAGTTATACATGCATATGTTTTCTCCATCATTTTAACATTTATTTCAGTAGAAGTATGTACTAAGATGAGATTTATCACTTAATGCAAAATCTGTTTACTTAATTGAGTGGATTTTTTTAGGTGCACGATACCAAAAATTCAAAGCAGCATCATGTTTTTCATAATAAAAAGGTGGACTCATTGACACTTGAGAATGAGACAACGAATAGTCTATTGAAATATTAATTATAATTAATTTGATTTTTTTAATGAAATACAAAAATATGAAATAATGTTTTTAAACATTTAACACAATGTTATAATATTATGTGCTGCTTAAATAACCAAAGGAGTTTCACTTCTTTTATGTGCACTTTATACATGCCATATGTATCAGCATTATCTTTTAAATGAAAAGAATCATGAATCCAATATTCTCCTAAATTAGTTTGACGTTTTGTAGAACTAACTTATTTTCTATTGTAGCCAACACATGGGACAGAATTGATAGAAATTAGTTTTTAAGATGTTTGATGAAATGGAACCTTCAAAATGAGACCTTTAACTCAAGCAAGCTAAACTAGGAGAAAATCTGCAAGCGATGTTCATTTCCCTGTCTGTGACAGCAGCGGCGAAGCACCATCACGGGATTTTCGCTTACCTGATCGACTCTTCATACGGTGACTTCGCAGGCGTTTAGGTACGCGACTAGCGCGCACTCCCGACATTATAAGTGAAAAATTATTACAAAACCAATTCGATACAGAGATAGAACACGAATTACCGTATAAAATTGAACCAGGGATTCCTATTTACCACAAAACTGTACTCACAATCACGCTATAGTCGTATGTCACAAAATATGTATTATTATTCTACCAGCTACCCACTTCACAAGCAAAATATTTTTCATTAACACGAACAAATGACATATTATTGATAATATGAGTTATTAGTATTTTTATAATAAAATTTACACTACGCAGTATGCACAAAACTACAGCAGCAGCACAGCCACAGTCACAGACCACAAACTATATAGCAAAGAGTATAGTAACTGTCCTATTATCCTATACAGGAATATATGCCATAAAGAAACGCAGACACAGAGTCACTGTCACAGACTAACTCCATGATTATAAAAAAAGAGATATATACTTTCCTACATAAAAAAGTACTCTGTGATATATACCCTGACTGTGAGGCTGGTGGCTTTTCACTATGGGATATAATATAGAAAATGTATTTATTTAACCAAAAAAACATTACATAATTAAGCAAAACACTGGTTTCTGCACTAAGCTCTAGGCTTGTATCGCAGGAACCAAGAACATTGACTGACACCGTTTACACCGATAAATACATAGAACTCCGATTAAATTAAAATAAAGCGAAAAATTAATCTTTTTTTTTTGTATAAATTAATGCATGAAAGAAAGAAAAAAATAGCTAATTTACTCTAGGAGTGCTTGCGTGCGTGCGTACGTTTGTGTGTGCGTGCGTGTTTGTGTGTGGTGTGTGTGTCTGTGTGAGTGTGTTTATGTGTGGGGGGGGGGGGTTCTTGCTTGCGCGTGTGTGTGAGTGAGTGTAAGTCTACGCGTGTGCATGTATAGGGTCAACTATGAAAGGAAAGTAAGTTTTCCGTTTCCTGATAAGAAGCATGTAGCAACCAGCTTGTTATTTTGTGTTTGACATTACTTGTGGACAAAGACCTCAAATCTGGGAAGAGACAACAGAATTTGTTGTAAATGCTAGGCAGAAGAAATGGTGAGTGGCGTTTGATAAAGCTACTGTGTGAATTGAGAATCGGTACTCGAAAGATCCGACGTTGGCACAGGCTAAGATAATTCGGGGAATTTATTATTTTTCTGTGGGTTAGTATTACTGCCTTTAAAATATAGATTTGGCGAACCCGTAGCACCTTACATTCCTTGTACAGTTCGTCAGTAGGAAATCTAAAGTTTTTAGACAGCATTACTTTTAGTACTACTCGCTGGGCCCTCTCGACTTCAAGCATTTTTGTTTTGATAGCTCCACCCCAAGCCAGCGTGCAGTAGTATAGTAGGGATTGGGTTAGTGCTTTGTAAACCATTTTCATTGTTTCTTTAGTAGCACAGCGTCGCAAAGCTTTCATTATGTAAATGGTTTTCCTAACACTACCCGACAAGCGGCTTAGATGGTTTTTAAATGATAGCTTATCATCAATGATCACTCCTAGATACCTGATGTTATCTGTGTTGCTGATTATATTACATCCGCAAGAGAGTACTTCAGATTCGCAAGTGTGAATTACTAAGTTTACCAGCGAACATGGTTTTGATGCGAGAGTTTTGTGAAAGGCTATGAAATTAGTTTTTTTATAGTTTAGAGTTAGTAAATTGGAACTTAACCATTTATTCAACACTACCATGCCTTTTTGAGCCGTCTCGAGTACGCTGTCCCAAGTTAAATCATTAAATATAATGGCTGTATCATCCGCATAGCATATGACGTCTACTCTTTGTATGGGTAATTCTAGGATGTCATTAATGTAAATGCAGAATAGGATTGGACCAAGAATACTTCCTTGAGGAACTCCAATACTGATTCTTAATTGCTTACTTGTATGTGAGCCCACTCTTATGCATTGACGTCGATTTAAGAGATAGCTACGAAACCAAGCCAACGCCACTCCTCTAATTCCTTTTGTTTCAAGCTTCCGCAGCAGTATAGGGACCGAGACGGTGTCGAAGGCCCTAGCAAGATCTAGGAAGATACCTAAACAGCTGCGTTTATTATCCAAATGTCTAGACACAGCATCTGTCAGTAGAACTACCGCATCCTCCGTGGACTTACCCCTCCTGAAGCCAAATTGATTTACAGAGAGCAGATTATTATTTTCTATAAAGTTGGTGAGGCACTTGCTTACAATTTTTTCCAATAACTTGGAAAATATACTTAGCAATGATATGGGCCTGTAATTACTAGGACAGTTTTTATCCCCATCTTTGTGTATTGGAGTAACAACTGCTAATTTCCAACAATTAGGAAAAACGCCACCTAACAAGCTAAGATTAAATATGTGGGTAAGTGGTTGCAGAACTATGTGTTTTATCTGCTTAATCAACCTTGGGGTGCAGCTATCTATACCCGGTGCAGTATCGTTTTTTAGCTGGTCAATAAGCGTACCAACTTCATAAGGATCCGTTGGCTGCAGAAAGAGGGAGTCCTTGCAAAGCACTCTTGGTTTGTATTCTGCAGCTAACAGGTCTTCTTGGGTGTTTAATCTACTGAGCGTGTCATCAGCCAGTTCTCTGCCAATTCTAGTAAAGTACTCGTTACTAGCGTTTAAAGAAGAATCTGGGTCTTTGTCTACGGACAACAATTCAGTAGCCTCGGTAGTGTTACGTTTGAGATTACATATATTTTTGAGCGTTTTCCACAAGTTTTTTGGGTTATCTTTATTTTGCTGAATTTGGTTATTCTCGTATTCGGTCTTTAATTTTCGTTGTAGCGCGTAAAGGAAGTTTCTGTATCGTTTATAAGTGTTTTGGATAAATGTATTATAAGGGTTTCTCCTGGCTTCGAGATGCAGACTGTCACGGTGTTTTTGGCATCTCATTAAGCCTGGAGTTATCCATGGCTTTATAACTCGATCTGACCGTTTGGGCACCACATAACTTGTGTTTTCGTTTATTGCCATTTCTAAGATTGAGTTAAAATTATCAGTTGCCTCGTTAGCGTCTTCCATATTCATTATCAATGACCAATCAGTCGACTCAAGCTTGTCAACAATCCGATTAAAATCCATTTTGACCTTACCGTGGTTTCGAGATGGGTGATTCGCCTGGTTGATGGTAGTACCAAGTAAACAAATGTCATGATCAGTAAGATCTGCATGGCACACTATACCAACAGCAGAATCTGTACCCCTAACGAAGATGTGGTCCAGGCAGGCCGAGCCCCTGGTAGGCTCCGAGATAGCAGAGAGCAGTTGATGACTTGCTAACAAGCATAGATACTCGGAGCACTGATCATCAAGTGGGTCTCCGTTTATATTTATATTTAAGTCACCTGTCAACACCACGGCATGCTTGTTGTTAATTTCCGATAATGATTTATCGAGAAAGGCTAGAAAGTTATTCACATTATTAATAGAGGGAGACCTATATATCCCTAGAATAGTAATTTTATTATTTAAATTTAAGTTTATGCAATCGCACTGGTCACTTAACGGTTCTGAAGATATTACACTCCATAAATCTTTAACATATGCGGTGACACCTCCACTTTTATTAAGGTTATTTTTTGTGTAAAAGGAAATATATCCTGGAATTTGTGGAATCGTGGGGTTTACACCAAGCCAACACTCCGTTAGTATAACCACATCTGGATCAACATTAAGTCGGGCTAACGAAATCAAAAAACCGTCAAAATTGCGTTGGAGGCTCCTAATATTGACATTTAAAACTTTAAAGTCGACACCTACGGGTAATAAATTACGACATTGCTCTAGGCCAGTGGTGGGCAAACTTTCTTAATGGGGGGCCAGAAAGTTTAAAAAATTTCATAAGAGGGCCAGAATTATAGGAAACAGAAAAAGAAGTTTTGTGTTGAAACTTTTAATCATATAAAAACATTACGCTTGCACAAATGTTAAAAATTACAATTTAACTTTTATTCGTAGGCCCAGCCATGGGAAGCGTGTGAGACATATGAAATTGCTTTTGATTTGCCATAATATTTTCAAATGCAGGTTCGAGCTGCGACGAAGTAGGTAACTTTCAACAGCGCGAAAAGGTGTTCATCAGTAAATCGTTTTCTGATTGAGTTTTCCGCAATTTCATGTTCGAAAAAGTCTTTTCGCACACATACGACGATGCGAACATCGCCATAGTTTTCTGGGCGTGAGAAATCATCTTTGGTAATTCCGCTTTAGGCAGTTTTCTATAAAAATCTAGCTTTGTACCCAGCGCCCCGCGACCCGAAACACATGAAATACGCGGCTAGTCTAGATGGCTCCTTTACTTATGCGTCTATTACTCTACTAAGTAGAATCTACTTTATATTTCTGGACCGTCAAAATATAATTATCGCAGGATATATACTTTTCATGTCGAAGGACCGCCGGCGGGCCGGATTAAATACATTCGCGGGCCGGAGGTGGCCCGCGGGCCGTACTTTGCCCATCACTGCTCTAGGCTCTCAATGGAATGACACTTTACTGTCAAAGTTTCGTCTATATCAACATGAAAGTCACACATTTTTTCGCTTAATAATAACAAATAATTCTACTAACTGCAAGAGTGATTTTGGACAGTAGTCATTAATTGAGAGCCAGAACAATCGGGACTGATGATTGTGTAGTGTGATGTTGGTGCGGTGCGTTTTGTGTGTGAAAGTCATTGAGTTATATGTACTACTTACTAGTACATATAACTCAATGGTGAAAGTGTGTATGCATGTTCTAGTAATAGAAATTGTAATAAGTAAGTTTGCGAATGCTAGTTCGGTTGATGAGCAGATATCTATTTTTAACAGCATACTTACACAACTGTATGACATCCACGCTCCAATTCGTCCAGTCCGAATGAAGCACCTTCCGGCCCCCTGGCTTACTGCCGACATAAAAAAACTCCAAGAAAAAAAGAACACAGCGAAAACTAAATATCGTAAGAATCCTAATGATTCCAACCGGGAGAAATATAACAGGGCACGAAATCGCTGCAATATGGTGTGTAGAGATAGTCAACGACGCCATATCTATAAATCTGTTGTTGAGGAAGATAACTCAACTAAAGTTTGGAATTTTCTCAAATCTTTAGGGGTTGGAAAAGCAAAGCGTAATGTAGAATCTCTTAATTTGAATTTAAATAAGCTTAATGCTCATTTCCTATCTAGCGCCACTATAGACAGTGCTACGAAGAAAAATACACTTGCTCAACTTTCTGCTATATCAACTCCCAATTTTTCCTCTTTTGTCTTTAGCCAAGTTACTGTCAGTGATGTTAAGAAGAATATATTAGCCATTACTTCCTAGGCAGTTGGTTCTGACAGCATTAGTCGTAAGATGATTATCCCATTACTCGATCTTTTAGCTCCTATCCTTACACTTATTTTAAATCGTTCCCTTGACACCAGTGTTTTTCCTTCATCCTGGAAAGACGGCTTAGTAACTCCACTCCCTAAAAAATCTAATCCGACATATAAGGATTACCGTCCTATATCTATCCTTTCCTTTCTCTCTAAAGTACTCGAGCGCCTAATATACCAACAGCTGAGCAATTTCCTGTCCAATCATAACCTTTTGAATTCATTCCAATCTGGTTTCCGTCCCGGTCATAGTACGACTACGGCTTTGGTTAGAATCACTGATGATATTCGCCTAGGCATGGATAATCAGCAGGTTACAGTATTGACATTGCTTGACTTTAGTAATGCCTTCAATACTGTAGACTTTGATGTTTTACTCGCTGTCCTAAGTTCTCTTAACATATCTCCTGAAGTAATTGGTTGGTTTCATAGTTACTTGCAAGGGCGCCGGCAACGTGTACAAATTCAAGACACGTTTTCTGATTGGTCTGCTGTCAAAGCTGGCGTCCCACAAGGTGGCGTGTTGTCTCCTCTATTGTTCTCTATTTTCATCAATTCGATCTGTTCCCACATTACTTCTCTTTACCACCTATATGCAGACGATTTACAAATCTACTCTCAATGTAAGATTGCGGATCTTCCCAATACAATTAGGTTAATTAATGAAGATCTTATTTGTATTTCTCATTGGTGTAATTCATTTGGGCTTAAAGTTAATCCATTGAAGACTCAAGTCATTATTATTGGGAGTTCAAAATTAATCTCTCGGTTAACTTTGTCGCTGCTCCCGCCAGTCATATTCGAAGGGACACTTATCCCATACAGTGACAAAGTTAAGAATTTAGGTATTATGTTCGATCAGACTTTGTCTTGGGGACCGCAAGTGAGTGAAGTAAGTCGAAGAATGTTTGCCGCAGTTGGTTCACTTCGAAGATTACGCAATGTTCTCCCCATTCCTACTAAAGTTGCGCTGGCTCAGTCTCTTCTTTTACCGATCCTTGACTACGCGGACACTTGTTATCTTGACCTAACCGTCGAGCAACTTAATAAACTTGAGCGGCTTCAAAATTATTGCATAAGGTTTATATTTGGGTTACGAAAGTATGACCACATATCCGAATTTCGCCATAAGCTCAAGTGGTTACCGATTCGCCTTCGCAGGAATACTCACATTCTTCATCTTCTTTACTGCATTCTGTTCAATCCGACCACTCCTTCTTATTTGAAAGACCGATTTATATATTTAAGTAGTTTACACTCCTTACCTCTACGATCTCAAAATAATCTCCTTCTAAGTACTCCTAGACATTCCTCTTCCTTCTATTCTAATTCTTTTACGGTTACCGCTATACGACTATGGAATTCTCTCCCCTTACATATTAAAGAATCTAAATCTCTTCCTATATTTAAAAATAAATTAAAACTTTATTACCTTTCCTCTTAAGTTACTACCTGTCGTCAATCACTTTTTTTTTCTTTTTTTTTATCCTTTAATCTCTTATGTTCTTCTATTTATCTTTCTATATTATATTCTGTACACCCCTTCCGCTATCGTTTAAAAATAGTATCCTCTGCCCTAAGGTTGCCTGGAAGAGATCGCTGTTTTAGCGATAAGGCCGCCTGTTGTACGAATGTCCCTTTAACTATATAAATTTTGTGTTATGTTCCTTTGTGTACAATAAAGTATATTTTACTTTACTATTACTTTAAGTCTATTGTGTTTGATTACGGTAAATTTAACAAAAAATAAAATATCACTTTTAGGAGAGTTCGCTTGCTTTTTCGGGGCCAATTTTGGTATCCAGGTCTTCGTAGGAAAGAATACGGATAGCTGGTTTGTTCTCTGCTTGTTTGATATAGATCCCTCCGTTGCGTACCCAACAGAATTGGAAGCCCAGGTTCTTTGCTCGCAGTCTTGAGTTTCGAAATAAATAGCGATTCGACTTGGTGAGCCGTTCGTTAATATAAATATTCTGTGGTGAGCTATTTACAATGTTCTCAGATGACAAGCCTCGCCTGGCCCTGGCTGCCGTTATAAGCTCATCCCTCTTTTTACGTCGCAGTAGTTTGACTATGATTGGGCACGGGTGTTTGTAGATGGGCATAGATGATTTTGAGCCTGAGGAATGTTTAGGGCCTACACGTACCACTTCATCCAGTTCATTTTCGGATACTTGTACTCCGAGCTTTCGACAAGTAGCGAGAACGATATGCGTGAGATTTTCATTGTTTTCTTCAGGCATACCAATAATCTCCAGTTCATTTCGCATCAAGTGTTGGTCTTGGACGGCGATTTGTTGCTGTAACTGATTAACTAATGATTTTAATGAACTGATTTCCAAGTCTTTGGACTCAAGTGCCTTCGATAATTCGCCTAGCCTCTCTTCAAAGCATTTGGTAATGGCTGATGTTAGCAATTTCAGTTCTTGGTGTACTATGTCTTTAACTTCGTCCCTGAAGTCGCGTATTTACGAAATTAATGTAGTTAAGTCGACGTCTTCGTTTGAAAGCAGCTCAGAGCTTTTCAATTTTTGTTTATTCCCTCTTGTGGTGTTGACATTGAGGCTCATTGTATATTCGTCATTCAGGGAAGCCGCTGGGGAACGCACTGGCGTTAACAGGTTACTTTTTTTTGGTAGGGAGCAAACACATGACGGGCAAATCCATTCATTTCTGTACTTTTGCGAAAGAGTGTTAAAGTGTCCCTCCGTTATATTAAGACACATTAAATCATATAGTTTATTACACTTGGAACATTTCATGAAGCCAAGATTGCGAATTTTGTTGTTACAACCGCTGCAAGTTGTAGACATTTTAAACGCAGGCCGCCAGTCAAGAGACAAAATAAATTTTAGATACGTACGGTAGACTTAGATAGTTTGAGCGAGTCGAAGTGCATTAAACAGTGAGGGCGTAATGACTCACCTCACGGCCGATGCAGTCGGTGTACGGGTTGTCCTAGGTCAGTGCCGTTCCAGCCGATATAAATACTTAGAAATATTTTTGCTTTTAACCAGATGGACCGAAAAAATTTCGGGTACTAATTTTCACTACAATCTTTGTTCGTTTGTCTTCTTCAAATTAGTAGTAAGTTTGACGTTAAATAAGCACTTTGATTATGAGTATTCACTAAAAATTACGGAGCAAAGTATTACAGGTGTGTTCTCAAACGAGTACGTTGACGCAATCCCTCCCAAATATATATATATATATATATATATATATATATATATATATATATATATATATATATTATATCCCGAAATATAAATTATATCCCGTGATTGGCTTTCACACTGAGATATATCTTTTAACCAGTGTGCATTCGTCATTGGTCATTGGATTACCCCCCCTTTACCCCGTACACCGTCTGCGGGGACACGGAACGGTGTGCGGGGTACAGGGGGAGAAATATAAAATGAAAATATCGCTCGGTCGATCGAAAAAATATTTATAGCTTGAGATGTAATATATATTATAGCACAGTGTAAACGGTTCCATATAAAATGTATGGTGAGCGATATTAATTTATATCTCGAGATGTAATATATATTATATTATATCCCGTAGTGAAAAGCGGGCTTAAGACTATACGGCTATAACCAGTCGTAGAGGGAGTATGTACAATTAGAGGTGGGCGATACAAACCGTACACTGATACGAAATCTATATGTTGGTACAATATCTAAAAACCGCTTACTGGTTCGTTTCAAAGTTTCAAAACTATGTATTACAAAATCTGATATTTGCGTACCACCGCAATGCCTATATCGCTCCGCATCGGTCGGTGGCTAGATTCGCCGTGTACGACGGAGCGCGAGCGATATAGATATTATACCGGTTCGTTCGAAAACTATGTATTACAAAATCTGATATTTGCGTACCGCCGCGATGCCTAAATCGTTTCGAATCGGTCGGTGGCTAGATTCGCCGTGTGCGACAGAGTGCGAGCGATATGGGTTTTAGATTAGACGTGGCAGAAAATTAAAGTCTTACTAAAATCTTATATTTGTACACTACACTAAATAATAAAATAAAAAAACAATTTCACTAAATCTTAATTAACTTCCCTAGTAATAATTTTTTCAAGTTTTTATATAATTCCCTTGTAATATTTTGATGAAAATGTAAACTAAACAAAATAATGGCGCCCCTTTGTTTAAATTACTACCTATCAACCAATATTTGAGCCAATATCGTAACAACAAAGTACATAAAATTAACATCAACCACTAATTAATTCAGTCAATAGAGTACATATATGTGTTAAAAATATCATTTCGTACGTTTAAATAAAAACAACTCTTCAAAAGATTTAACCGCAAACGATTTACTTAATATAAAAATTGTCAAAAACAAGTTCAGCATAAAATATTGGATATAAGTTTGCAATAAATTGCACATATCTCGATTGTAATTGCACAATAACGTATTGTTATTGCACATACTTATTTAGTTACAAAAATTAATAATTAAGTAAAACTGACGGTCGCCGCCAATGTGCGCTATACGCAGCAGACGACGGGCATAGTGCATACCATCAATCAAAACGGATCATAAGTCGTTCTGCTTTTTAACCACAACACAACACGTTTCAATCCATTTCAGAATATTTAATTTTAAGGAAATGAAAAGCAGTATGTATTATTTTTTGTTATTTCTGTGGATACTGATGTGAAAACAGCTGAAACTGGATACATGCAGAGAAAGTTCGTGCAGAGTTTGGAAAATCTTTGCCTGCACTACGATTCGACAGTTAGAAATTCTACAAGAGACATTGTTCAGGTTCTCTATGGTGGAGATGCCATGGCCCCTTTAGGGGTATATATGTTCTGTGTGCCATGGACCACAGAACACTATTACTCCTAGCGGAGAAGAACGCCAACTTCATACAAAATAAAATAAATCTAATATACACCCACTAGCTCCATCTATAGTCAGCCCCTGCAATTTTTTGTGGCGGGAAAATTTGAATGTTGCTCTTTTGGGGGAGGTTTATTTGAGGTATTTTTTGGGTTGCCTATAACAGCGCTGAATAAAAGAACATAATGAATTACAAATTTATATTTATTTATTCAAAATACAAATTAAAATTAAAAAACATACATAACTTTAAAAAGTACTTTACCAAACTGGTGTTTTAGGTATAAATATAGAAGTCACATGAAAATACGTCGACTAGTATTTGTAGTGTTATAGTACTTACATATCATTTTACACTATTTTAAATTTATATTTCCATTCTGCTGTTGCTGTTGATTTTCTGCATTCATATTTTGCATCACCTTTATTTACATAGGATCCTGTAACGTTTTTACACAATAACAAATCATTTTCACTTCGTATTTTCACGCTATCAGCACTTTTTAAATTGGTGTCGATGGAGTCTTACCTTTTTCGATCTTTTATTTAGTTCTCCGTAACTCTGCAATTTCGGGTTTCGTGCGCGCTGTTGCGCTATTTTTTTTTCCTATATCAAAAATATCTCATTTCTTACTTAAATCTTGTCGTTTTTTAATTTTAAGCCTGAAACCAAAAATTGTTAGTTTTTGACATCGTTATTTATTTGGTTGTCATGGCAATTTTTATTCAAATTCGTTACCGGTCTGATGTTTTTATTTCAATATTTCCACATAAATACTCTTTTGCTCTGGGCCATTTACAAAAATTTGTTTTTAATTTAAATAATTTCCCGTTCTCTCTAAAAAGGTATAAAAGCCGAACCATCGGTGAATACAGCAGTCTCGCTTCAGCTTCCAAACTTGAAGCATCTCCTAAAGGCCTTATCCCGGGGCTGCACTGCCCCGGGATCCTGCAAGCCTCTATCTACACCTGAAGTCGTCGGCGTAGTCTACTCCAAGTGCGGGGCCGCACTGCTCCGAGATCCTGCAAGCCTCTGTCTTCACCTGAAGTCGTCGGTGTAGCCTACTCCAAGCACGGGGCCGCACTGCTCCGGGATCCTGCAAGCCTCTATCTTCACCCGAAGTCGTTGCCTAGCCTACTCCAAGTGCGGGGCCGCACTACTCCGGGATCCTGCAAGCCTTCCTTCATCTGGAGTCGTCGCCTGCACCTCCACCTACTAGTGCCCGTGCTATCTTTAGGCGCTGCGACTGTTTACTCCAGGCGCTGAGAGCGCCTACTCCAAGGGCTACGTGTAACAACTCCAGACGCTGCGTGTGCCTAGACCAGGCGCTGCGTGCCACCACCGCCAAGAAACTCTCGAAAATTGATTGATTTTCAAGGTGTAACGTAAAGAAGACGCTAGATGGCACAAATACGGCTAGGTAAGAAATCGATCGTGGATGATTTTGAATGGACTGGAATATGATAATTTCATTCATTATCGTTTATTTTATTTATTTAATAAATTTGCAATTATTTAACTGTTTATTTTAACAGTTAAAAGATATATTAACCATCTTTATTTAAATACTTTCGGCCAAGACAAATACAGTAGTAGGAGCGGGCAGTACGGCAATTTCTTCCCAGTCGCTTAACCCAATAGTATATGATTTAGAACCTAATCACCATAACTTTACGAACTATTTTTATGACATCACTACGTGACAAAGTTATTTCATTATCTTTAATCATAGCTGTAAGAATTTAAAGTTTAACTTATGTTGCCTAATAATGATAAATTTCAAATCTGATTGTTTTTATATAGAATTTTCAATTTATTTTTAGTTCTAACAGATCTGCTAGAATAAATGTAGTGGAAGGAGAAAGTTGCAATTTTATCCTTTTAAATGCAATTTGTGATGTAAATAAATAATAAAGACACTGTAAATACCCACTATTTTATATTATATATTTTACTGAACTATTTTAATTGAGTATCTAGTGTTGTAAATAAATAACTAGTTCAAAACTTTAAAATAATAAAGTTAAAACTACAACTATATCTGCATTAGCTCCAAGAAGATAACATAATATAAATTTACTATAATATGTCTACAATACTGATTCGCATCGAATAGGGAAGAGTAACTATAAAATCCTCGTATCAGATTTCAACAACGTATCGGAGTAGAAAGTATAAACAAGTTTACGCAGAATATATAGATATTGAAATATATAGTTTTGATATCAGATATTGAAACTCGAAATCTGATTTAGATACGATTCTCAGAAAACGCGATAGGACCCAGGCCTATGTACAATAGAGTAATCCTTGCCGTATTCCTAAGCGGGATAGCAATAATTTAAGGTTAGTGTTGCCGATGATTCTCTATTTTTATTTTCTTGATTTTTGGGAAAAGTAAATTCTCTTTACTAATTATATGTAGAATCAATACACAGTGTTTCAAAAATATGTAAGTAATTCATTAGCCTCTGTTACGGACGGTGAGGGGAGCCGCCGCCCCGTCGCCCCTTCATACCCCGTTGCGGCAGAAATCAAAAGAAGATTAAAGAGTGAAGACTCCCCTCTGTATATATAGTTATATAGTTTATTAGTGCCGCACTGTAAATATTTGAATACAGTATAGTCTACAGTACCATCTTTCCTTTGAGCAGTCCCCTAGCGTAGTATACATCAGTTAGTTCGTCAATCATACCGTCCACTTGCTATAGTTAAATTCATACAGTCCACTATAATCCCTAATATTCTTGGTCCATCGCCGCCGGATAGAAGCCAGAAGAAAGAAGATAATCATAGAAGAAAGAAGATCATTATAGAAGATCTTCAAGGAAGAAAGAAGTTCGTCGACGAAGAGAGAAGATCGTCGGTACTAACTTCTTCTCTGTTTCTTATTACGGCTACGTCATATACGTCTATTGTCTGTTTGCAAACATAGTGTTAGAGATTATAACGCGCGCGCACACGCAGAGACATACCCGTTGGCGCTTAACGCTATCGTACGTAGTCATTATATGGACGACTATTTAGACAGTTATGCAACGGTAGAGGAAGCGGTAAACACGGCGAGGCAGGTTACGGAAATGCACCAGAAGGCCGGTTTCACCTTGGCAGGCTGGAATTCTAACCACGCAGCCCTATTGGAAGACAAGCCAGAGGAACTACTGGCGAGCAAGCCTAAGAAAGTAGGCTTAAGGCAAGACAGCCCGGGCATAACCCTAGGGTTGTTATGGATGGCTGACGAAGACGCCTTAACCTTTAACACGTCAATGAATAGGGTGCCGCACGAAGTAAAGACGCTACAGCGACCACCGACCAAGAGAGAGGCACTGAGCGCGGTCATGTCAGTATTTGACCCACTTGGACTACTCAGTTACCTCACTATCACCGCCAAGATCCTGCTACAAGACCTATGGCGTATGAAGAAGGTCGGATGGGATGATGAACTACCCGGGGAGGCAGCGGATGAATTCAGAAAAAAAAATTCAGAGGTGGCTGCGAGTCGTCGAGGAAGTGTCACGACTACGACTGCCCAGATGCTATGCTCCTACGGGGGTAGTGGTAGAGCGTCAACTTCATGTTTTAACGACGCAAGCGAACGCGCGTACGCATCCGCAGCATATTGGCGTATACGATATCGCGACGGAACGGTTAGGGTACGATTAGTGGCGGCCAAGGCGAAAGTCGCTCCGATTAAGGCGCAAAGTATACCGCGATTAGAGTTGCAGGCGAATTTGATAGGCGCGCGACTCGCGGAAATCGTGCAAGTCGAGCACAGAGTGGTAGCAGATAGGGTAGTATATTGGACAGACTCTACTACGGCGTTCCAGTGGATACAATACTATACGGCGCGTTATACTCCATACGTAGCTCATCGATTAGGGGCGATAGCGGAGAAGACATCACCCGAGCAATGAAAGTGGATACCGACTGTAGAAAACATCGCAGACCAGGCGACGCGCATGAACTTCGTGACCAAAGAAGAAAGCGACCAATGGTTCACAGGACCGTAATTTCTTTACGAAGAAGAAGATAAGTGGCCTCACCGGAAGGAAGAGAAGGCAGGGGATGACGAAGAGTTGGAGGAAATCGTGACGCATCAGAGCGACACCAAGGACGCTCCATACCTGCCGGACATAAAACGCTTCTCATCCTACGAGAAATTGATCAGGGCCACAGCACGAGTACTGCAGTTCGTCGATGCCACACGAGGAAGGGTACAAGGACTGACATTGCAGCACATCCAGAGGGCAGAGAGGATGTGGATAGAACACAGCCAACGTGAAAGCTTCGCTGAAGACATCAGCTGCCTTCAGCGGAAGAAGAACCTGGCAACCGGCAGCGCGCTAAGGAAGGTTGACCCCATACTGGAAGATGGCATACTACGAGCCAGGGGAAGAATCGACGCAGCCGACGTGGACAGCCAGATGAAGCGACCCGTCATACTGAATGGACGCCATCAATTCGTGAAGCTGCTCATAGAGAAGGCGCATCAGGAGGCTAGCCACGCCAACAGGAAGAGGGTGGTCAACGACCTACGCATCAGATATCATATCCTCCGATTACGACCGACAGTACGAGAAGTGGAGCGGATATGTCTGCGATGCAGGGTACGCAAGGCGACACCATGGCCAGCGGCTATAGGAGACCTACCACCTGAACGATTAGGGGCCTTCGCGCGACCGTTTATCTACACCGGAGTCGATTATTTCGGGCATTTAACAGTTACGATAGGGCGTCGGCACGAAAAACGGTGGGTAGCGTTATTCACCTGTTTAACGACGCGCGCGGTGCATTTAGAATTAGTATACTCCCTTACGACGGACTCGGCGATATCGGCATTGCGGCGCTTGGCGGCTAGGCGTGGGTGGCCACGGGTCATATACTCAGACAATGGTATAAATTTTCATGGGGCGAATACTGAACTGCAACGGGCGATGGAAGAGTGGGCACCGCAGCTAAAGGACTACGCGCTGACTCGGCGGACAGATTGGAAATTCATCGCACCGGGCGCGCCAAACCAGGGAGGCGCATGGGAGCGTCTGGTGCGCTCAGTGAAGACCGCACTCGAAGCCACTCTGCACCAGAAGAGCCCACGGGAGGAGACGCTAACAACGCTCCTCACAGAAGCTGAGAACACAGTCAACTCTCGACCGTTGACGCACGTACCGTTCGATATCAACGAGGAGGTACAAATTTTCATGGGGCGAATACGGAACTGCAACGGGCGATGGAAGAGTGGGCACCGCAGCTGAAGGACTACGCGCTGACTCGGTGGACAGATTGTAAATTCATCGCACTTGGCGCGCCTAACCAGGGAGGTGCATGGGATCTTCTCGTGCGCTCAGTGAAGACCGCACTCGAAGCCACTCTGCATCAGAAGAGTCAACGGGAGGAGACATTAGCGACGCTCCTGACAGAAGCAGAGAATACAGTAAACTCTCGACCGTTGACGCACGTACCGGTCGATATCAACGACGAAGGGTTGCTGGTTGCGCACGGGGACTCCCGAGATGCTCAGCAGCGCCAAATTCAAGAAGAGGACCTCGTCGTGATTGCGGACGGCAACCTACCAAGAAACGTGTGGCCGCGGGGGGGTCGTGACGATGACCTTTCCTGGACCGAACGGCGTGGTGCGCAACGTGGAGGTCAGGACCAGGGGCGGGGTGCTGCGGCGACCCGTCAGGAAGATAGCCGTCCTCCCGAGGGAAGCTTAGGCTCGCAGGCTACGCCGGGGGGAGGATGTTACGGACGGCAAGGGGAGCCGTCGCCCCTTCATACCCCGTTGCGCCCCGCGCACCCCTCACACCGGCAGCAGATCACGTGATGTCGCTGACCAATAAATGCGCGGCATCGCCTCACGCGCGCTACTCACAAACTGAGACGCTCTCTTGCGAGATATAAGAAGGGCGTTTTGGTCTGTAAACTGTTCATTTCGGAAGCGGCACTCGAAGACAACAGCAAGCGAAGAAATCAAGAGAAATCAAGAGAAGATTGAAGAGTGAAGACTCCCCTCTGTATTTTTAGTTATATAGTTTATTAGTGCCGCACTGTAAATATTTGAATACAGTATAGTCTACAGTACCATCTTTCCTTTGAGCAGTCCCCTAGCGTAGTTTACCTCAGTTAGTCAATCATACAGTCCACTTGCTACAGTTAAATTCATACAGTCCACTATAGTCCCTAATAACCTCCTAAGATATCTTATTAGGTTAATAGTAGTTCATTACATTCCTAAGATATATATTAAAAGATTAATGTACTAAAGTGAAAAATAAAACCAATTTTTTTATTATATTTTAAATAGCTTTATTTTGCGTTTTGTCTTTTCCTTGTTATTATAATCAGTTTTTTTATATAATGTTTCGCTATGTATAACAGATTACACAAAAACACACAAAATACTATAATATACTTGAAATTAAATAGTTTAAAATACTTACCTTTGGATAAATTATTATTATCTACCGATTTTTTTTATCGGAAGATAATAATATATCCACAGGTATGTATTTAATTTCGAATGAAGCAACAGAAATAATACAAAATATTTATGTAAATATTATTTAAATAAAACAAATAATTGAAACAGCACTAGGAACATTTTTGTACATCTTTACAGTTTTCGGTTTGGTAACGAATGCTTAAAACTAAAGGATTCAAAGTAAATATTTTTTATCCCGTTGAGAGTCTGTAACCCTAAAAAGAACGGACAAGAATCTTTAGGGAACTGTTTACAAATTTACAATCAGCTAAACTTACATACGATTACATGTTTATTATTGCAAACATTTATAATTTTTACGAACAAACGAAAAGCGATGAAGTCAACAACAGCCTTTTCAGAATTATAATCGGGCAGCCATTTTGTCACCGGGAGCCTTTTATACATGGGACGTTTGTACCACGTCTGTTTCTTGAAACGGTGTTTGGACGGAGACGACATTATTTATTGCTTCTTACCTGAGCATAAAGAGACAATTATTAAATACTCAATGTAAAAAAAAAACTATTTTTGTATAATACTAGCGATCCGCCCCGACTTTGCACGGGTGATTTCTGGATCTTGACAACAGCGCTGGCTACCGGGTCCAATTGTATTTCTCTTCTAAATCATCCAGGATAAGTCCCTGCACGCACAGAAAAAAAAATATCAAAATCGTTCGAGTCCTTTTCGAGTTTTAACGAGACTAACGGACAGCAATTGATTTATATACATTGGGATTAAAGAGACAAATGAGTTCGCATGGTAAAAAGTTACTGCAACCAAGTACAAACAAAAGGAAATTCTTGTGCATTGTCTCTGAGAATGAATGAAGATGAAATACGAGTATGTACACATGTTACAATTACACCTACTGTCTCTTCCTTCAAACTGAAAAATAACACTGGAAGCATGACCGCTTGGCGACAGAAAGGGGTGAGAGGGTAGTACATATTTAAATTAAAAATGGGGGTCATTATACAATTTACGATGAACTATATTCATTTTTATAGATGTAGCTTTTAATTAAGATATAAGACTACATAAGTTTATAGCATTGCTATTGAATGTTTCTTAAAAAGATATAAAACTCTAAGAGATATATGATGCCCAATGTCAGCCTCATACACAACTTTCAACTAAGCGTACTTGTATCATAATGCAT
Source organism: Parnassius glacialis (assembly GCA_033319125.1). NCBI lineage: Eukaryota > Metazoa > Arthropoda > Insecta > Lepidoptera > Papilionidae > Parnassius > Parnassius glacialis. Next base: position 50,804,480 of record JAVANC010000001.1, on the reverse strand, counting down.
GTATTATTATTTTACCTCAAGTCCTGATTCGACGAAAAAAAAATTGAGCACGTAGAGAAAATATCCCTATAAAATTCAAAATTACAATAATAGTTAGCAACACAAATTCAAATTCAAAATAGGTTACTCACTGGAATAAAAAGTGTTGGAATCGCATTCGGCAACAAATATGTCCTCTTGTGCGTTTTACGAAAATAACGCCACTCAAAATGTTTTGAACATATGTGGTCATTCTTTTCAGGTTGCCATTCCTTTCTTCCAGTAGCTACAATCCACATATTTATAATGTTTGCTTCTTTAGGAAACCTAAAATAAATAAATTATATTGGTAATTAAATTGAGGTTAAAAAATTTCTTCAGAGTTGTTAAGAAATTAAGGAATTTTCTGCCAAGCACTGGTATCCCTGTAGTAATTATACAGCAAATTTGAAACGACAAAAAATAAATGTCGACCTTTAAATAAAAAAACGCTTCTTAATTTAGTCGTATAAAACAAAAAAGTTTTAGTTCATTTTAGTAATTTAGTGTATATTTTCTGATAATTATACATTTGAGATAATGAAAATAAATCAGCTAATCGATTTCTATAGGCAATTTTACTTTAAATAAGCTGACTTACTGATGAAAAGTTACGTTTGGTATTTTTCGTTCTGGTCGGTTTTTACAACCTAACACACAACAACGCACCATAATTTTACATAAACTCTGTCTAAAACAAAAATATTAAACGTGACGTTACTCAAACGTCAATAATTTAGCAAATAACCACATAAAACCACTAAAACACTTGACGACAGCCGTTTGTTTGGAACATAGTACCTTTGTTCCAAACAAAGGAAATTGCATACGGTGAAAGAAACAAAAAAAAAATTGTTGGACTCGCTTGCTCTTAACGTAACACAGATAAGTGTGTTTCTCTCACGCATTTCCTGTCATTTTAGTGACGCCTCTATAGTTCATTATCTCTCTACGTAATCAGTAGATTCTACATTCTACCACAGAATAATTAGTAGACTCTGCCCGTAGAGATGTCTTCCTCTACGACTCTACCGAATGTCGCACTCGCAGTTATGGAGTGTAGAGTAGAAGGAGGACCATCTCTGTATATGAAAAGTGTCCCTAAATACGCATCCAATAAGGGTGGCGCTGCAGTAGCATAAAATAAATTTAAAAAAGAGCCAAAATTAATTAGAATAATATGGAGAAAAAAACAAGGACCGACCAGTCCCCTTGGTTTTGTCATACGTAAATAGTCGAGGTTTTGTATACTGGCATTTTACTAACTACTCTAGTCATGTTTGAATTCAGCTGACTTCACACCGTCTACAACAGCTATCTTCATATCGTAGTTTTTCAGACGCCAGTGCTATTGTGGTAGGTTTTGGAACCTCTATTTTCAGTATATAGTGGGACACTTTTTCAACTTTCGCATCTTATTGGATGGTCCTCCTTCTACTCTACACTCCATAATCGCAATACAAAGGTACTCTTTGGTCACAGGCAAAGATTAATATTTCGGAATTTTGGCGGGAATTTGACCGGCGTCGGTTTGTTGCTCTTGTATTATTGTTTAAATAATGGTTTTCAGTGGATTTTGATATGTAAAAGTGGTGCGATTTTGTATATTAAGTGTCTGTGCATGTGAACTATTAGTGGAACCGGTGAAAGAAGTGCTCTGATGGTGATGTGATTCTCAAGACAAGGTGTCTGTCTGCTTAGGCGCCTTGAGATACCATTGCCAACTGTCAGCTATCTGATAACTCAAGTTGCCGTCAAAATCTCCCAAGGGCTGCATAATGTGACGCACCAACTTATTATGAAGCAGTGTACTATGAACGATAATTATACATTGTAACTTTAGGCGCAGAAAGACTAGAACCCAGAGTCGTAAAGCCAGTATAAAATAAAAAAAGTAATTGGAAATTACGTAATCATAAATTTGACACATTGTGTCATATTGAGCAGCTGATCACCGAAAATTAAACTGTTTTATAGTAATTTTTAAATATTTATTACAATCTGCTTTACGAAACTTAATTAGTTGATCTATAAATTTACAACGTAGTGTTTGCCTCAATTTATTAATAAGTCTCTAAAAATGCTTCGAAAAGTGGCTTTGGGATCCGGGGTGGTCGCATTGATACCAACAATCAGCGCTGCGACTCCTGTTCAGGAGAGTCCGAAAGAACCATTAAAACCGCCGCCAATGAGACCCTCAGAGCTGCCGATATACGAAGCACCACATGCTGAATATGGGGAGTATGTATCTAGTCTTACATCCAAATTATCAAGGCAATATTTTTTTAGTTCTTTATGTGTTTGATACTTTTTGATTAACTACCCAAAGTTAGGACTTTTGAATGACTACTGTTCGAAAAATTATTTTTTTACTTTACGTATACATTCAGGACTCAGAAACACATATTTTTCGAGATATTAAAATACGATTTTCTTCAATATTTTCTCTGCAAGCACAAAACAAGATTAGTTTTGGTTTTATAAAAATTAAATAGGGTCGGCTTTAGTAATCTGCGGCACGATTTAAGTGATCATTTTAGCTTTAGGTAATAGGCAATGATGCTATTGATTACCATCTAGCTGCTTTTTATGACGGAAATCTTTAGTTTTCGAGATATCGATAATTATAGTTTTGAGGTTATATCCATTTTAAAATGATACGAAAACGAAATAACAATATAATTATTAGAGAGTCTGTCACTCTGGGGAGGTCAAGGGGGTTTACCGGATAAAATTTCCAATATGGACCATCAATTTAAATGATATTATATATAGATAATATATTAGTTATAAAGAGCCGGAGGCGCATAGGGGGAGCAGCCTCCGCCTGCTGTAACAAGTCGTAGGCATCGGACGAGCCGGAGCCGCTGAGACTGGTCGCCGGAGGCGACCAACAAGCCGAAGCTGCGGAGGCGAGGAGGGATGCCTGCGATTTGTTACGCAACGGCGTAGAGGCTGCTCTTCCCGCAGCGCCGGAGACATTGCAGTCTCAAAATAGATACAGGAACCCCTTTTAATCAGTCCCCATATTTTATGTCTGATGAAGGGAATTTTGTTCTCATAAAATGGATTTATATTTACATTATAAATGCAAACATGAAAAAATATCGATATTTTAGAAATAGATTTTTTTGTGAATCAATACATCACAGCTTACGATTCAAATGGATTTAAAAATCGATAATTTTCGGAAAGAATCGACATCCCTACCGATGATGACAATGACAATACAAAATAGTGTCAGTTTTACCATAGCAATTGACATAAATATTGCAAAAATAATTGATTTTCAATAATTTTTTTCTCAAAAAGTACGCATTTCCGCATATTGAAACTTTGCGCTTTCTTTTAGTGAGTACTATCTACAAAAAAAATATGGGCATTTAAATCGATGGTCCATATTGGAAATTTTAACTGGTTTACCTCAAGTGCCCCCATGCAATTTCATATTTTTCTGGAAAAACTCATTCAAAGGGCTAATATGAACTTACAGGGTTGTATTGGTGATTTTAATGATAATAATTCTGTCAACACATAATCGCTACGGTCGCGAATCATATTTTGTTAAATATACAACATAACCCTGACCTGCAAATTCCAAAAAAAGCAAGAAAATTTGAATTTCGCGGGCCACCCTGGAGCTTCCACCTTAAAATAAATTTTGAATGGACCCAGCCAAAATCGCGACTTAAGCGGGAAAGCGTATTATTAGGGATAGGAAAAATAAAACATCATTTACAAATATTGTGTAGGTATTGAATTAGGTATACGCATTTATAAATTTGTTAGAAAGGTATAATTTTGTGCACATGTATATGTATTTAAATAGGTTACATCATAGTTAATTATTATTTATAATGACATTACTTAAAATAATCACTTATTTTGGTTTGACAAAATGATTTTGATGCATTATTAATGACAAGGCTATCAATATAATTTAACTTTTGCAGTACATCTTCACTTTTCTGCCGACTTTCAATAAGGAGACGGTACTCAATTCGAGTGTATGTTTTTTTTTTATGTGTGTTACCTCATAACTTTGTACTGGGCGAAACAATTTCGATGATTCTTTTTTTATGAAAGCTGATAGTTCTCGTGTGGTCCCATATGAATTTGATCATGGTCAGACCAATGGTTATTGAGTTATTCTTAAATAACCTATTTTGAAGTCGCTTATATTGAAGTTGGCTGTACAAAATTTTTAATTTTAAATTATTCCGAAAGAAGATACATAGCGCCTTAAATCGTTTACTGCTGATAATGCCTCTGCGTTTGATAAAATCGGAATTGACTCTCCTTCATCTTCATCGTCATCACTTAGGGCCTCTTTTTGGGTATTATTCACATCTTGAATAAGATCTTCGATCAAACAGGTTTCGTAGGGTGCAATATTGTCATCAATGGAAGAATATCCAGAAAAACCCTGCAGTATCGCGGGTTCTTCTTCCAACACGACATCAGCTTCGTTATTTCGGAAACTTGCTTTTTTGAAACAATTTTGTATGGTTTCAGCCTTAATTGTTTGCCATGCCGCTGCAATGTTTAGGATCGTGTCATGCATAGTCACGGGTCGTTTACTGTCAGAATCTTCCATTTCCTTAAAATAGTGATGTATCAATCGTGTTCTGTAGCCATGTTTAAGGACTTTTATAATAGCCCATCGGCTGCAACTTGCTTCTCGCATTCGCAAGCATTCGTAAGAAAATAAGCGTGATGTTCTTTAGTTCAACATCTTTAGGGTAAGCGAGGCAGTTATCAATGAAGAAAATTATGCGTCTACATTTAATCTGGAAGTGATCATCTAAAGCTTTTAACCAGTTAATAAAACGAAGACCAGTCATTCAAGCTCGAGATTGTGCATCATATATTACAGGGAGCGATTTCAAGTTTTTGAAGCAACATGGATTTTCGCCTTAGCAATCACTAGCAAACGTAACTTTTCCAACCCAGATGGCGTATTAGACTGGATGACGAATCGTATTAAACGTGTTAATAATGTATGAAAACATGCCTCAAGTTGCAGGGACTGACATAAAATGGCGTATTAAACGAGAAATCGCATTAAACGTGATCGTATTAAGCGAGTTTTACTGTATGTACCTATATATATTGTTTTACATATTGTAGTTAATAAAATTGCAATTGCCAACCCACCTGCCAAACATGGCAACTGTCTTCCGTAGAGGTATTCATGGCCCCACATGTTGGAGTGATTTGTGTACATGCCTCATGGTAGCTATCTGTCATGACCTTCATTATAGTTCCTACTATTACTGTTTGTGTAAAAGCGATTGATTTGTTATGGCATTTGTCTCCTCAAAACCCACAAGTAAAGGTATATATTATATGATATTAGTCTGCCAGAGTATCAGGATTTATCGGTCTTGTGGGGATTTATCCAAGGTGGTTAAATACGCAGTGGCGGTGAAAAAATGTCCACTATCCCTATCGTCCCGTGTGTGTCGTAAGAGGCGACGGAGGGAATCTAATCAGGACTACAATTAAAAAACTACAGTAGCCAATCCGCTTGCCAAGCATGGCAACTATGGCAAATATTCCTCCTATGACTATGGGGGAGGCCTATGTTCAGCAGTGGACTTTAATAGGCTGCAACGGTAATGGTATAGTGGAGAAATTTGTCTGATGTGCTTGTTGTCTTATAAGTTTTTTAAAATATTTAAACAGGGTTTCTTAATTTACAGATACATAAAATCAAAAGCCAAGGCCGAGAAAAGCAGCTATCTAAGATCAGTAATACATCCACAAGTGCAAGTAATACGAGAGACAGCCCAAATTGGCATAGCTCACACTGAATCACTTTTACATACTGTTCAAGACAATTACCACGAGTTCCGGGACAGAACTGCATGTTGGTTTAAGTTTTGTTGGTAGTATCTTCATTATTGCTGCTTGGAATTGAAATAATGAGACCTTTTTAAATATCTTTATAGGGATTGTCCAGTACCTAAGAGAAGAAGATAACAAGGAAGTACGATATGGAGCAGTTGCCATGGGAGGTCTTACAGGTTTTATATTTGGCCTTAGAGGAGGCATTATTAGGGTGAGTAAATATAGAAGACGTATACTCTTTTCACTTTATTTCGTCATATTCCCAAACTGATAAATACTCATGAACATTTGTTGTCAAATTATGTAGCAGTGCCCATTTTTTTAACCTTTGTTGTAATTTACATTAAATATAGAAGCTCAAAGACATAATTCAAATCATCAGAAACCAAAGTGGTGATCAGAAAAAAAATCATATTTAAAATAAGATAATTGTATGGTCTTGGTATACCACACACACTTGATTGATGTATGATTTAAGCACAATCTTGAGAAGAAACAAAGATTTATTAAGATAGGTTGGGTAACGCGACCGTATTGGTGGGCAAACTTCAAACCACTAAAAATGTAGAATATTAATATATAAGATCAGTCGCGCATAGTGTTTAATTACTAAAATGCCGACGCGGGAGAATGCACGGTGTTGCACCGTACAATGATATTCCAGTAATTTTTCTGTGGATGATCTTTTCTGTGACCATTTCACTAAATCCCAGAATTCTGCACAAGACTGCTGTACTCTACAACTATTTTAGTTACCACTTAAGCTAGTGTACAAATGTAGATAAAAGGCTGGCAACACATCTGCAATTCCCCTGGTGTTGCAATTGTGCATGGGCAGCGGTAATCACTTACCATCAGGTGAGCTGCATTCTTGTTTGCCCGCTCTCCTATAAAAAGAAAGAAAAATTATTAATAATAGTGATTACTGGTAATAGGTTTTTGAAATTATTGCTAAGAAATAATGCGTTATTATTATTTCCAGAGAGTATTTTATGCCGGTATCGGCACAACGGCAATGGGTGGCATATGCTTCCCTGAAGAGACGAAAGAAATAGCAAAGAGAAATGGGGCTTTAGCCAAACAGTATATTAATATTGCATACAACTTCTTGTATGGTGGTAAGAATTCTTTCATATAAAAAGCCATTCTTTATATATATTTCCTAGTTGGGTAACTACCAATGGTTATAAATTTTTTGCTGTGGTATGATACCCTAAGTGAATCCATTACCCCACGTTGTCATGACGGTGTCGTGAGATTCGACTAAGAATGCCAGATAGATCTCGTGATCTTGCAATAAGTGTAGGTTTCATACATGGTTTCACACGTGGTAGAGCCATGCTGCAGCTATATTAATAGTATAGTTTTAGCGCGAATAGGTCGGCTCGACCGGGGGAGGACCACGCTCTCACAGAATACCAGCGTGAAATAGCACCTTAACGCTGCTGTGTTCCATATGGTAATGTACAGAACTGAAGACCCTTTTTACTGGAAAAGAGACATTCTATCTTAGTCCGCACGGCTGACAACGCATCTGAATTTTAATTCGCAAACGAAGATAAATGTAGATGTCTATGGGCCACAGCAACCACTTACCATAAGGTGGACTGTGTGCTCGTTTGTCACCCTAATTGTTTAAAAAAAGGGTAAAATCATTTCATAGTTTCCTGCGTGTATGCCCGGAGCAATATCTAGACGTACAATGGGGAACAGCGACAAGTGAACAAAGCATCTGTTTCTGAAGACAACAAACTGCTCCTTAGACCTGTTCATTATAATTTATAACATATCCTCTGCAGGAGTATCTCTCTATTGGAAGAAATCTACGGCCAGCAAAGAACTGACGGTTCGGTAGCGCAGAGGCTAAACATACGCCCACGACAGTGTAGGGGTTCTAATCCCGCTCAGAACAAGTGTTTGTATGACTTACAAATAATGGCTCCAGGTCTTCCTTGTGCTATAAGTGTCTATAAAATGCCCCTATAATACAGAAGAAAATATTAGTGTAGAGGTACATTATTTAAAAAAGGAACAGTTTACAGGCATAGAAGGTTTTGGTTAGAGAAAACAGACGTTTAGAAAACAGAAGCTTTAGATGTCAACCTGCCTGCAAAGCGTGGCAACTATGACCAAATCCTATGGCAGAAGCCTATGTTCAGCAATGGACATTTTGATGGTACGTTGATATGCTGTTTGTCTGAGTTTCAACTACACACTTGTCATTTATCCTGTAATATTAAGACGTTTTACATAAATAACATGTGCATAAACATCCAGACTCGAAACAATTTTTGTAGGCCATACAAAGACTTGTTCCGTGCGGGATTTGAACCCGCGACCCTCATCGCCGCAGTTAACCACTGCGCTACGAGAATGAAATGTGTTAACAACTAGGTCTTTAGGTATTGATATGTATACAAATAGAATATGTTTGTATAGTTTTTTTAATGTATTTTTATTGTTATTGTCAGTGAAACCTGGTGACCCACAACTTGAGGTAAAGTTCCCCGAACTGTCCTTGCCTAAGAACGTATCTGAGTTAGTCGATTTGACAGTTTCAATTGCTGAGTCTGCCAAGCAGGCAATAATGCCTCCACCAGCAAAAGACACAGTTGACCATAAACCACTGGAGAGTAAAGAATAGGTATTAATGTAAACGAAGTTGGTTATAAGCATGTTGCATGTGCCACCATTCTTCTTGCTTTGGCTTTTTGTGTCAATTGTTTCACCATTTGTTTTGACTTTAATTTTTATTTATTTATCACATACACTCACGCACGCACGTATTGCCGCCCGCATGCACCCACGCACACACATACACGCACGCACACGCACACACGCACGTACCCCCCCCCCCCCCCCCACCACCACACACACACACACATGCATGCATCTGTAAATGTTTGTAAAATATTTTATACATACATCGTGTCAATAATTTAATTAAGTTATAATTTATTTTAATTAATTAATTCACATAATGCAAATAATAAAAATTGCTACTTATATTATAAATACACTATCTTAGGAACTGATGTATATACTTACATGATATAATATTTTAGGAAATTATTATCATTTCATTTACTTTTCCTCGAAAAGACCGTTTCCACACGGTCGTTTAAAGTAAAAATAATGTAACGAATTAATTCGGTAGGTAGCGACTTTTGTGACTTTTTTTGTGAAGTGACAGTACCTATGCAGTAGTTGCTCTGACCTCTATATTTGTTTTTCTATATCCATCTATAACCATCTCGGAAGTATGTGAAGGCCTGTACCCAGCATTGGGACGTGTATAGGTTGTATCTAACATTTAACAATAAAATATATAAATGTTTTAACTAAGCTTTATCATAAAAACATCAATAGTAAATATAAGAAATCATTATAAAAACATCATTAGATTATTGTATGACTTTTGGATTTAATTTTCAGATCACTTTAAGAACGATGTTGATACTCAAAGCTTGTGAGGTTAGTAACTGCAATCCATTTTCTATGGTTCAAGCCTTATTTTATACATGGTAGAGCCATGCTGCATGGGTTGACTCGACCGGGGAAGTATCACGCTCTCACAGAATACCAGCGTAAAATAGCAGCCTAACGCTGCTGTGTTTCGTATGGTGAGTGTGTGGACCTTTTTTACTGGAAACTAGGCATCCCATTTTGGTTCTCACGGGTGACAAACGCATCTGATTTTGATTCGTAATCGAGGATAAAAATGTAGACGGCTATGGGCCACAGCAACAACTTACTATCAGATCGACCGTGTGCTCGTTAGTCACACTTATCCTATAAAAAAAATATTTTTAGGTTTTGTTAAAAAGTCTATTGACCCGAAGTTATTGCATAGATTTTTCTGACTAAGTAATGCGACATCAGCGACAACTTACAAACATCTAGGGTACTAGTTTCGTCGATCAACGTCTGAACTTTTCGATGGTAACTTTACATGAAGCATGGAGTTAACAGTTCACCAGATTTATATGACTACTGCAGCTCATTGATATTTACAACCATTTGCACACAAAAAATGCTACAGATATGTATATAATATATATATATATATTATAATAGAATCGGGTTAAGTCATGTAGAGTTTGTAGAGATTCCTAGGCAATGCGCGTGTTTCACAATTTCCTATATCACGTAAAAATGCCTTTTCCTAATACCGCGGGACCCATAGGCAAGTAGTTACCTACTTTCTCTTTAGGTTAATCCGACCCTAGCTACCATACCTTATGTCTGCCCTGGGCACCAAGTCTTTACTCTCTACCTTTAGCTTACCGGTACCTTATTATCGTGTATCATTATATTACCAAGTTAAAAAAAAAAAACACTAATTTCGTGCAGTAACAGTTAACAGTAAATCTCCAAGAGCCAGTTTTATTAAAACTAACTAAAATAGTAGCTTTTGTTTATTACACATAGTATATGAGTTTACCAAAAATGCAATAGATAATTAAATGAAATAAATGATAAAAGAACCCAGAACATGCGACATTAATTAAGTATCCTGACCAGGAAGCCACAGTCGTCTTATATAAGCTTTATCAATATATTATGTATAAGAATATCATACTACTTTAATGTATATTTATATAAGTGCATGATCAATTGAAACGAAGAGCCTATCCTAAAGACAAGTTCGAAGTTCATAATCATTCATGTATTTCAAAAAAGCATGTCGCTTTTTTTGAAATACTTAAATACTAAACCTAGTCTACTATTTTTCTTTATGCTCAAAGCTGGAATCCTTGAAAACTTTAGATCTTGTCATAATAATAAATAATTAACTATTGGCTTTCCTTTTACTAGATTAAAAAAAAACTTATATTTAAAAAAAAAGCAATATTTTGTAATGCGCGAACGAAACCACGGATATTTTGTCAACATACTACCTACTAGGGATGTTACGGAAGTGGTTATATCGGAACCGAATTCGGAAGCGGAGTTTTTGAATTTTGTTTGTCGGAACCGGAACCGAAATCGGAAGTGGAGGCAGAATAGATGTGTTAAGGGCAGGTCTATTGCACTGTATTTTACTTTTCAGTTTCAATTTTTTTTTGAATTCTTCAAATTTAGTGGCATGCACAGGTTTTAAACGATTTTTAACGAAATAGTCGTATCTTTCTTTCGTGAACATATCTTCTCACATAGCTTACACTTTGCTGTATTCTCAGAAACTTCATTGAAATAACTCCAAATGGCACTTGATTTTGGCTTCATTGTCGAATTCAAATAAATTTGTTAAACGTCATATAAAACACTACTAAAACTAATCAAAAACTCGGTTAGGTATAAATGAAGCGCGAATGCACAACATGCCAATTGCCAAATACTAAACAAAGCATCAAGTTAAAGAGTAATCGACAGAAGGCACGGGGGATGGAGGTTCCCGGGGCGATAAGTATAAAATTGTTTTGTACACGCTGATGTGTGTGTGCACTGTGCATCGACCTGCGATATATAAATTCCGATTAAAATTTAACGAAACCGAAATCGGAATCGGAGGTGCAAAATCAATCGGAAGTTCCAAACTTTCGGAATCGGAATCGAACCTCCGTAACATCTCTACTACCTACCACTAATCTGATACATATATACAGTTTAGTTTTAGTGTTATATATGATCTGAATTAATATCATGTGTATCATCAAATATATTTATGTACAATGTATAAGTCTGCTTGTGCAATGTGCATGCTTGTGTTGTTACAATAATAAATGATTAACATTAATTAATTTATTCTATATTTAATACAATTATTCTATTATATAGTGCTATTATTAAGCATTTGTAAAATTAACACTGAAATATTATTTTTTTCAGGAGAGTTGCATCAAAAAAATTGTAGAATGTTTTAAAGACCTCTTATTTATTACAATGTTATGTTAGTGTAATAATAAATAAAAAAGCTAAATTAAATCATTTATTTGAATATTAGCAGTTTCATTTCATCCAAATACAAATGCTATGAAACAATTTATGCAAAAATCATTTCCTCGCGTCGTTTTTTAGTGACTACTGTTCCTGGTTTATGTTGAGCTTCAGGATGGTTCATGAGTTCTGGAGGACATGTGGAAACGGAGCTGCTAAGCAATACTTGTTTAAGATCATAGAACACTGCAGAGTCTTCCTTGGTCACAAAAGAGATTGCTTTACCAGTTTTTCCTGCACGACCAGTACGACCAATACGATGTGTATAATCTTCAATTGATTTTGCCATATCATAATTTATGACAATACTCACATCTTTAATATCAATACCTCGTCCAGCAACATCTGTAGCAACCAATATATCTTTTGAACCATTTTTAAGACTAGCCAAAGCAAAATCACGCTGCTCTTGACCTTTGCCACCATGCAAAGTACATGCATTGAAGCCCAGCTTTTCCAGACCTTTTGCAAGCACATCGGCACCTTTCTTCTGGTTGACAAATATAATAATTGGAGGTTCGACTCCACGCTGGAGTATCTCTGTTAACTTTCTTCGTTTTTCATTCTCACCTATCATGTAGACTACTTGTTCAGTTCTGTCAACTGGCTTGCCCACTGATCCAATGTAGACTATAGCTGGTCTTCTAAGATAACTTCTTGCTAAGCGTTCCACAGCTGGGGGCATAGTTGCAGTAAACATGACAGTTTGCCGGTACTTTTTTTTAGTATTGTAATTAGCCAGTAATACTGCAGCATCTTCAGCGGCATCTGTATCAGGTTTGATATTAGATACAGGCATATACTCTAGAATTTTCTGCACATCTGGCTCAAAACCCATGTCAATCATACGATCAGCCTCATCAAGAACAACATAAGTACAACGATTTAATACTAAGTACCTATTTTCCAACACATCTATAAGACGACCTGGTGTGGCGATAACAATTTCACAACCCAACCTTAGTTTGAAGCCTTGATCCTCTCTGGATAGACCTCCAACTACTACCACTGATGTAATACCAAGAGGTATACCAAATTTATTAGTTTCTTCTTCTATCTGTTGTGCCAACTCTCTTGTGGGTGCTAGAATAATAGCATAAGGCCCTTGATCAGCATCTTCCATACGCTCATTCTTTGGCAATGACTGTATCCATGTAAGCAGAGGAATGAGAAATGCAAGAGTTTTTCCTGAACCCGTTTCAGCAACACCTATGATGTCACGGTTTTGTAATCCTATAGGAATAGCTTGTCGTTGGATAGGTGTAGGGCTTTTGTACCCAACCTTGTTAATGATTTCCATTATATCCTGATGAAATCCTGCTTCTTTCCATGACCTAATAGGATTAGGTATTTTTCCCCCTTTAATAGTAATATTATAATCTTCTCTGAAGATTCGCCAGTCTCTCTCAGTCATTTCATCCTGATCTTTTTCAGACCAATGCCTGTCATCCCATTTCTGTTTGTCTTCCTTCCTTTTAACTTTCTTTAGCCTTAATTTTTCCTGTTCTTTCTCTAATTCAGTTCTACGCTTCTCTAAAAGATTTCCGTAGAATTTACTGTGATCTTTCTTCTGAGCTTTAATATCAATGCCAGCAATATGTCCCCGACCAAAGAATTGTACTTGATGTCTTTCTTTATATAAAACATTATAATCATTTGATGTGTCCTCAGATGCATCCCAATCAAAAACGAATTTTCTGTCATTTAACCTTCTGACTCTGCGTTTCTTTTTAACAATTCCTAAATAGCGAGCTTTAATAGCTTCCTCTTCTCTTTCCTTATCTTTACTTTTAGATAGATCTTCATTTTTATCTTTCTTATCATCTCTTCTATCAGCAGCATTCTTTCTTTCTTCATATTTACGTTCTCTTTCTCTTTCTCGTTCTTTTTCTCTATCTTCTCTATATTTTCTTTCATCATCCTTCTTAGAAGATCCTGTAAGATCAATAGTGGCAATGGCAGGCTTTTCAACATTTGCTCTCATTGCTTCTACTTGTTCACGTCGCCTTTCCAATGCTAGAGCAGCTCTCTGCTCTTTTGTTAAGAAAACCGGTTTACTTCTGGCTTCTTCTTCAGCCTTCTTTTTTGCAAGAAGTTCCTCTAATGATAACGGCTCTTTTTTAATAGGTTTTTGTTCTTCTTCTTGCTTTTCTTCATTTTCCTTTTTGTCTTCTTCTTTCTTATTCTTGCCTTTATCTTTATCATCTGAACGTTTCTCCTTAGCCTCTCGTTTCTTAGGACTTCTGGAACGTCCGCGTTCTTTTCGTGGACTCTTAGATCTATCGCGATCTTTACGAGGACTTTTCGACCGATCCCTTTCCTTTCTTGCTGGACTTCTAGATCTATCTCTTTCTTTTCGAGGACTTCTTGATCGTTCGCGACGTTTAGTTTTATCTCTGTGGGACTCACGATCGTCGTGGCGATCTCTTTCACGTCTCTCTCTAGAACGAGATCGCCGTCGTTCTGGGCTTCTGTCTCGCGCCATAGTTCAGTAAATATATTTAGCTAAAGAATATTAAAGTAAATATATTACTCAGGATATACGTTGCAACATATAATTAAACTTTTGACTTTGAATACAATTCACAATTAGTTTGCTTCATATTTATTTGTACATAAATCAATGACGTTTTTTAAAGATTTTTGGCTAGGATGCTTGTCCTAGCCAAATTTATCACTTCAAGACATAGAGATATATACATCTATGGAGAGGGCATAATCCACTGTAGAAATAATAGTTATACAAATATCGACACACACTTGTCAAAAACAGTTTTGTCTCTTTTTAACAAAGCAGTAGCTGCAATAGAAAAAAGAGACATCTATAGTTTGTAAAAGTGCTTATTTTGGTAATACTTTCGTGTGACGTCATTAGCTCATTCTTGCGTGACTGCGCCGCCATGGTAAGCGCCAAGTTTTGAGGTAGATCTGCTGTCAAACTGTCAAAAAAGCAAACTGTCAAAATAGTGTCGTACACTCTTATCCATGGTGTCGATAGAAATTATTTTAATAAATTAATATTGTTCAGAAATTAATATATAATAAAATTAATAGTTTATGAATCCTGGATATCATATTTCATCCACCGTTTCATGATCATGCCAGATTTTCGAATTTTAAATGAACAAAATTAATGTACCTGCTAAAATAATAGTATTTTTAATTTAAAATCTGAATAAAGAAATTAAATATGATATCTGGCAGGACCGAACATGCTTATATAACTTACCATTTGTGATCAATTATGTGTAGAACGTTCCTATATAGACCAGTTAATAATAAATAAGTATTGGTTTTAAAAATAGTTTATTTAATTTTTACTCAACTAATCAATTATTTTGTATTAAAAATATTATAATATAGGATTACAATATGGAATCAAGGATCTCCATCCCATCTCCATACATTTGTTTACTGTATAATATTATTGTACAGTAAACAAAGGTATTTGGTATACAAGCAAAAATATTCATTTTCCCACTACTCTGTCAATATTCATTTTTATTGTGTGCGTTATTACTTTTTAACTTTGTTCACATTGATATAAAACAAAACGTGTGTGTACTTATGTACGTACGTAAGAGGTTATATTTCTTTAGCGTAACAAAACAAAAATAACTAAAACAAAACACGTTTTATACATTTATGTATATTTGAATAACTACCTAGAATATAGTTATCACTTCTCAGGAAAACTTAACAATTGACAGACAATTACCAACTGTAGAACTAAAAAAATCCCTCTCATCATTTTTTTCAAACGCGCCAAAACAATTATAACTTCAAAACTTTGTTTAAAACAAGTTGCAAGTTAGCTGCCTGCATACTCAACTCATTGTTTGACTGTGTACCTAACACAAAAAATCTGTAGCAGAGTGTGCATTGCGTAAGTGTACATATGCGGTGAAGCCTCTTGAAGTAGCTCAAGCGAAATTTAAGGGATACCAATCTAAAACTAATTTAACAATCCATTGCTTCATGTGATTGAAAAATTCATTTGCTCGACAACAAAAACCACGCAATGGGTGTTGTTAAACTGTCAAATTGGTATGGTTTGCCATTTTAGGTGTGTTACGCAATTAGGCTATGGATTTAATTTCTATAATTATATGAAATAAGAACAAATATATATTAGTAAAAATATCGATATTAGCTGCCCATATTGCTGAGTTACAACCCTATAAAAGGCGGCCATTTTACGCGTCAGATTTGTTTAGGTAGTCACGCTAATTCCTTTGGTATGTCCAGTCCATATACTTCTAAGTCAATGCTTCAAAGCGTCTCGCATTTATTACAGCCTAAGCCACAGACTAATTGGTAGATTCTACCAGAATGCCTAAGCCTATCAAAATCCACTCTAAAATGTTCTCAAGGCTCCAAAAAATGTTCTGAAGTCGTCTGAACTCTGAAGTATAGTTTTTTAGTATGTAGTGTAGAGTACAAGGAGGACCATCTCCTTTTATGAGAAGTGTCCCTAAAAACGCGTCCGATAAGGGTGGCGCTGCAGTAGCATAGGATAAATAAAAAAAAAAAAAAAGCGCCAAAATTAATTAGAATAAGATGGAGAAATAAACAAGGACCGACCAATCTGCTTGGTTTTTTATTACGTAAATAATTGAGGTTTTGTATACTGGCATTTTACTAACTACTCTAGTCATAAATTTTTTCAAATATTTGAATTCAGCTGACTTCACTCCGTCTACAACAGCTATACTCATATCGTAGTTTTTCAGACGCCAGCGCTGTTGTGGTAGGTTTTAGAACCTCTATTTTCAGTAAAAAGTAGAACACTTTTTCAACTTTCGCCCCTTATCCTCTCGAGCGCCCAAACGTCAAACGTCATAACATCGACAAGCGCCAAGCCCAAATTTAGCGTATGAAAGTAAGTTGGCGCTCAACGTTTAAATGCTGATTTTGACGTAAAATCATTTATAAGCACTAATAAATAATCGTATATTCGGAATCTACATGAAATTTGCCTTTTTATGAATATAAAATTAATTAGTTCTTATAGCATGTGGAAATATTTTAAACGGTCTGATCACATAAATGTGTAAATGTATACACATAATTGTAGAAAAATGCATTTAAATATTAATATGAACCCTTAATAGCATGATAAAAGGCCTTATAATATTATATATTAGTTATTTTATAAATATAAATAGATAAAATCACCCTCTTCTCATAAAATTAGTCAAAGAAATATATTTGAAAACGAAGTAGTGAAAGCAACATAATGTCTTTGCAACAGCTTTGATTTCAAAGCCCTTTTTGGACTTAATTTCCACTTAAAATATTTTTTGTGGTCCCCTATTACCCTTAGCTTGTTAACGAATTTCTTTTATAATATATCGTGTGTTTAAAGTAGTCAGATCTTATAGAATCTTACGAAACCAAAAAAGATCCCAAAAAATACCACAACTAAAGATAAGGCTGTAAAAAATGAACTGTTTGATAATTTTATAAATGAGTTGTTTGGTCAAATACTATACTGAATATGGAACAAATAAACATAAACACATATATCTAATGATATGATAGAGTTATTAAAAACAATTAAAAACATTGACAAAATTTCGAACCAAACTGAGAATATAGGACAAAAAATATATAGACTCGTCTTTCGTCGAACATTTAAATTTATTTGTAAAGGTATATCTAATATTATGTTAAATTCATGGGTGTTTTTATTTTTTACATTTTCATGTTAAATTTATTTTGTTAATAGCAAAAAAAATTCTTAAATTTTTTTAAAATGATTTTTGTAGGTCGACTTGTAGAAAATGAAACTATGGAAAAGTTGGATTAGTTTTATATTAACAATAATAATAATAAAATTGAGAACCTCCTCCTTTTTTAGAAGTCGGTTAAAAAGCTTAAATTATTATTTAGTGGCGTGATGTTGCGCAAAACAAGCAAACAGGCACAGTCACGTTGCAACCAGGGCAGTAAACGTGGGTTTACGGCATACAACGCAAACCCTTTCTTTTCGCAAATTCTTCCCGCCTCGGCCTGGAATAGTCTGGATCTGGTCTGGTCTATTCTTTGGTTAGCTGTAAAAAATAATCTTCTGAGAAAGAAGTGGTGCTATCATGTAAGGTAAAGGCGTCAATTGGAGGTTGCACTTTCTTTTTTAACAAATCTGAAAAAGAATTAAAAAAAATTGTAGTTAATCGTTACGTAAAATAAAATAATATAGGTACATAAAATAGGTATCCTTACAGTAGGTGTGTAGTTGGAAATTATGCCTATTACGCCTAATTTGTAACCACGCCTAAATTAATAAACAAACAATTAGCAAACAATTATATATCATTAAATCAAATATCAACATTAAATCAAAAAATATCTTAACCAAACAAAATAAATACAACTAAAACAAAATAAATACCAACTTATTAGACTAAAAATATTTTTAGGCGTTTCCACGACTTCTATGTTCATTTCTAAATTTATATTTCGCCGCCATTATGAATTCAGAATTCGGGGCGTCCCGCCACCGTATCACGGTTAAACTAGACATCGTCTTATAATTTTGTTATTTAGATTTATTTAAAGCACTTTCTATATCTTTTTTTGTAATATAACAATATTTCATGATATTTTCTCCCAGTAAAAGAAAAAATTTTGCTGAAATATTTCTTATTTTTTAAAATATAGAACGATTTTTGCAACGGTTTTGTTTGGCTAGGCACATGGACTATTCTAAATATTGTACAACAAGTTCATAGTAGCAAAACTATAATGAAAATAATATTACCATATATTATGAATAACATTAGCTACTTACCAAAAATTTTGTTCTCATGATACTCAAATCGCAACACAATAAATTCACACTTCAAAGTTGACCAAACGTTCAAAGCGATATGGCTTCGCATACTGCTAAGTTTACTTGACTGTTTGTTTTAACAATTGTCGAAACTATACGTGTTTGTGTATTAGATCTGTGAAACGTTTCATTACCTTCAAAATAGTATACATTAAAAAGAGATAAACATTGTTTTCGCGTTTTATTTAAGTATTATATGGGACAACTACGTGACCACCGTATAACGGTCGAGGGGCGCTTATCGGGGGTAAAACAGTCCACCGTAAAACGGTGGCTGGGCGCTCGAGAGGTTATAAGATGGTTCTCCTTGTACTCTACCGTAGTATACACTAAGTAGTCTGTGTACTCTACACTCCATATTTTTTAGTCACAGAATACATATTTTTTATTAAGATCTTTGGCTTGGATGCTTATTCTTTAAGTCATGTCATTTGATTCATTCAATTTCTTCATTTAATTTGGAATCTTCGTTTTTATAATTTTTACTATACTGTGATAATAATTTCTTATAGTACACTACTTCGCAATATGTTAACGCATTACATTACGAAGTTTTTTTTGGAGATTTTGACGGCAATTTGAGCCAGCAAACAGTTGACGATGGTATCTCAAGGCGCCTAAGCAGACAGACAACTTATCTCGAGGCATAACACTTGTTTCACCGTTTCCACTGATAGTTCTCATGCACAAACATTTAATCCACAAAATCGCACCACTTTTAAATGACTAAACACACTTCAAACCATTAAATAAACAATAATAATACAGGAGCGCAATTCGCCCAATGAGTATAGTAACTGTCCTATTACAGGTAAAGGAATCCACTGCCAGTTAAGTTTGCGCCAAAACTCCACAGCATACATAATTAGTGTCACACTCACAGATTATTTGATATGTTGTCGCAACCTAGTCCACAGAGTACTTTATAGACACCCGAAAGCTTTGTGTTTAGCGTAGACAGAGAAATATAGTAGTATAATCTCTATTCTCTGTCTATAGCAAGGAGATTGTAAAATATAACCTCCTTAGTGTACGGTCTTTAGGCTTGGAAGCCATTTAAATTAGCTTATGCTTATCTATGGTCTTTAGTAATAATTATTAATCTATGTGCCATGGCTTAAAAGACGAACATCCAAGCCAAGTTCTTAATAAAGAAAAATGTGTTTTTGTTTTTATCATTCCATAGACAAGAGTGTATATAAAATTAAAATATTATTCATTCCCTATATATATGGTACTCTGTGTCATTCAGATTCCCCTATATATAATGTACTCTGTGATTCAGATTCTCTGACTAGTATACAGAACGCGTAGCGTTTCTATATAGTTTGTGGTATACAGTCAGGTCTCCGCTAGGAGTAAAGTATTCTGTGTATACAGCAGGGGGAGGAAAGTTGGTAGTAAAAATTTGAAGTCTAAAATGTATGGAAACAGGCTCCCTCTTAAGACGTTTCGCGAAAAAGTTTGGCGCCATTTTTAATAAAATGTCAACAGATACTCTATTGTCAACATCGCCATTTTGTATGAGCGCCATTATGCATTACGTTCACGAGATTTAGTTTGTTAACCTAATAATTTTCTTTGTTGTAATTAATATTTTTGTTACATTGCATTCATTACTGTTATTTCGTTCTTGCGATGTCGTCACGAAAAAAGATTTGTGTTTTTGGATGCGACGAATAAGGTAAGAAATGTTTGAAAACCTATCACTTAAACATATTGATAATTCAACGGATGCGGTTAACCTTTTTAAAACATTCAAAACAAATTGTGGAAAGGTTACTTGGAATTACAATTTCACGCTGTTATACTAATAGAACATGTTTATTTTCAGGTGTATATATACATAGGTTCCTTCATCCCATAAAGTGGGCTGGCATGTTCCATATTCGGATGTCGAAAGATGGAAATGAAAATTTTCACTACTAAAAAGATATGTGATTACCACTTTGAATCAAATTACATATGTACAGGTCATCGTTTAATCTTAACAGCTGTTCCAACTTTGTATCTTGAAGGTGAGTTTTAAATTAAAAACAATATAATTAACATGTATATGTTTAAATGGTAGAATTAGATACTGTATGAAGGTTTCACATTCCTTGAATGTGTATGTGGGGGAAAATGATTAAAACTGTTTTTTATAATCTCTATAGGGTGGTAATTTGGAATTTAGTATGTACTTGGGGTGGCCACTTAAATCATATTATATCTTATATCTTATACAATATAATAAGTGTACAAAATGTTCTTAAGGATTTATAAACTTGATTACTGCTTTACTAACTATTAACCTATTATTAGGTAAAATGTATGCTCATTTGCCCCCTTTTTGCCTTCAAAAACCTGTAAGCTTACTCTTGATAACAATTCCGATCGATCGGAATTGAAATTATAACATTTCATACTCTTGATAGGGACTCTAGCACTAAATTAGTTTAATATTGTGTGGTGATTGTGTGAACTAATTGAGATTAGTATTGAATTTATCCAATCCGATTGTAAGCAAAATCAGTACTCTTGACACAGTTTTGACAGTTAGTTGATAACTGCTTATTGTGTTTGTGTTGAGTTGTAATTGAAATTTAGGCAATAGCAAAACAGTAACTTTATGAAGTGTTCTTATAAATTGTTTGTTTTCTGCAATTATCATATTCATTGTGATAAAATAATGGCATGTTTAGCTTTTGTGTTTAATATTCTACACCGTAATTGTGCATTACAATTAAAATAAAGACTAAATGAGCTTAGATAATGCATTTTAAAGACTTAGTCTTTTCTATCAGTTATAATGAGTTTAGGGCTTATTATTGTATTATTAAAGACTTATATATTAAGCCATGAATAAAAATCTAAATATGCAACCTCCAAAGAGAAGAATCTTCTCAGAAGACATATTACGAATAAAGTACTGGTAATCAATATTAGCCTAAAAAAATTAATTTACAGCCTTTATATGTCACACTGCTGGGCAGAGGTCTATTCTCATTTCTGAGAGGTTTGTTGGTGGATTTCACATGTAGGAAATATGAATATAATGTTAAGTTACATTAAATATATAATTTTATAAGTATTAAAAATAAAAGTAATGTAATTTTAATAAGGATTTATTAATAAAACTATGATACAATGTTTAACCATTTATTTAATAAAGAAATATTTTAATTAATCTATCATCATTAGTATGTATCTGTTCTTAAATTTATTAATTAAATTTTTATATAACAGTGAAAACTATATTTAAAATAAACCAAAAATTAGTTTCTTTTACAAAAGTAATTAAAAGAAAACAAATCAATTTAAAATAACATGGAAACATTGATAAAATTTGATGTCTTATTTATTTTAAATTACAGTAATGCTATTGTTGTTGTATTGTTTGGAAAAATTAAAAAAGCAATATTAATAACTAAAATTGACATTGGATCGAAATTGTTATTGGATCAAGAGTAAGCTTGCTGATGGTTATCAGATAGACAATTATTAGATATATCATTTATTACAGCCTATACTGTCATGGTAACCGAGAGGGCAGTATGCCAGTTATTTCTTTTTTCAACCAACTTCTAAGGTAACTTTCTGAAAGTTGCCTTAGAACTGTTTTTAGGAGAACAGATTTTGATGATTCTTTTTTATTTGGATGCTGGTGCTTTCTCATGCATAGCAAGAGTCTCTATTTATTTAAATGATTTTACGGAGTGAATTTTCTGTGCCCTGTACTATTGTGTATTCTATACTAGGAACAGACACAAGCTAGTAGTACCAGTTACTCGACTCCATCGAGTCAGTAATTCATTCTTGGGGCGATGTATACGCTTTTACAACAAAATTCCAGAAAATATACAAAATTTGACCTGCTCAAAGTTCAAAAACTTTATTAAACTATGTTTGTATAAAAAGGGTTATTATAATATTAAAAAATTTATAGATGATAATAACCCCTGGAAGTGAGGTGATCGCTCCCAAGCTATTTCTAATTTGTTGTGTTGTTAATTTGTGTAACATACATGATTGTAAGCTGTTATTTAAAAAAAAAAAGTCCCGCTGGGTTTCTTGCTGGTTCTTCCCAGGACAGAGGTTTTTTTCGAACCAGTGGTAATTATACAAAAGAGTGACTTTCAATAAGTATTATTTATAATCTATATTGAATAAAAAAGTTTCTGTTTCTGTTTCTGTGCTTCTTTATAAAATTTGCCACAAAGAGAATACTTCCAGTAAACTTTTTTACCAGTGAAAATCCACAAATGAAAAGAAATACCTTAACCATGTACTAGACTTTCTGAAAGAGGCATTTAGAATAGAATAATTTTTTATTCAACATTGATTATTACATAATTCTTATTGAAAGTCATTTTTTATTTACCACTGGTACGGAAAATACCTCTGTCCTGGGAAGAACCAGCAAGAAACCCAGCGGGACTTTTTTTTAAACATATTTCACTTAACAATAATTTCATTTAAACAATTTTTAAATGATTTTAATAGAACCAGCATGGTGGCGATCACCTTATTGGCAGGGGTTATTTTCATTCATGTATTCCTTGATATTATAATAACCCTTTTTTTTTTCTTCATTACTAACTGAAATGAAAAAGATAATTCAAAATCTGTGTCCATTAATGCCTTAATTAATGCCTTCTTATCCTGTCACTCAGTTTAACTCCTATCATACTTCTTAATGCTCTCATCTCAACTGCATTTATTCTGCTTTCATGTTTCTTCTGCCATACCCAACTTTCACTTCCGTACATGAGTGTCGGAACCAACACCCCCTCATGCACAGCCAAACGAGCCTTGTTAGACACCTTCCGACTGCTCATAAAGGAGTGCAAAGCTCCATTCACCATGTTTCCTGCATTCACTCTTCTTTCGATATCACTCTCACACTTTCCATCTCTTGTAAACTTTGACCCCAGATACACAAACTCTTTCACCTGTTCAATTTGTTCATCTTCAATCACGATATTGCAGTCTGTCACTGCCTCATCTTTTTCAAACACCATCACTTTCGTCTTCCTTACATTCATCTTCATTCCCTTTCTAACAAAAGCTCCACTCATAGCAGTTACCATCTCCTGCAACTCCTCGGCCGAAGACGCAAGTAATACTTGGTCATCAGCATAGAGAAAACATTTGACGAGTAACTCATTCATTCTCAACCCACTTTCATTCTCTTTTAAATCTGTCAAACAATTGTCCATGAACAGATTAAACAGCCACGGTGACGCTACACATCCCTGTCTAACACCTTTTTCGATATTAAACCATTCAGTGTAAGCCCCGTTTATCCTTACACAAGCACTAGAATCCCTATAAAGAGATTGCAATGCTCGTATGAGGATACTGCTCACACCGTTCATGGACAGTGCTGACCACAATTCATTCCTCACCACTCTATCATAGGCCTTTTCTAGATCTACGAAGGCGCAGTAGACTTTCTTGTTTTTAGCTAAACACTTTTCGGCTATGCACCGCAAGGAAAAGACCTGATCCGTACATCCCATTCCCTTTCTAAATCCCGCTTGTGCATCCCATACTTTCTCGTCTGTTTCATTCACAACCCTTTCAATCAACACTTTCGCATACAATTTACCGACAACGCTAAGAAGGCTTATACCACGGTAATTTATGCAGTCCTGCCGTGACCCTTTTCCCTTATACAATGGCACGATTACGGCTTTGCACCAGTCTCCCGGTACTTGCCCATTTCGCCAGCACAGATTGAAAAGGCGGTACAGCTGACTAACCACCAGGCCCTGTCCAGCCCTTAGCATCTCGACGGTAATCCTGTCATACCCTGCAGCCTTACCTAATCTCATACTTTTCAACGCTTTCACTATTTCATCCATGCTTATCTCATTTTCATCAACATTTATATTAGTTTCCGTGGAAGGTGGCAGATGCTGTACCTGCACTTCCTCTCTTTCAAACAAACTTTCAAAATACGAACCAGTGGTAAATAAAAAATGACTTTCAATAAGTATTATGTAATAATCAATATTGAATAAAAAATTATTCTATTCTATTCATGGTAGTGATCACCCCATTGCCAGGGATTATTTATCAATCATGTATACTTTAGTAGCATAATAAATCTTTATTGAACAATGTATGCTTAATAAATATTTTAAACTTTATAAGGCCTGCATATTTTCTGGGGCCTAAGTGTATACATTGTCCCATGATGGAATTACTAGCTCTTTGGACTCGAGTAACTTGTATAACTAACTTGTGCTTGTTTCTAGTATTTACAGAATGTACATCACTATTTTTATATAAAACTATGTTTGTTCTTGTGTACATACATTAAATTTTTAATTTTATTTTTATTTTATAATTACAAATAATTTTTTTGTATAAGGTTTTTGGCGGCTCCGTGGCGCAGTGGCTTAGCAATAAGTCACAACGCTAAGGGCCGTGGGTTCGATTTCTATGGCCTACAAATAATTGTCCCGGGTCTGGATGTTTGTCGTTGTGAAAATTATGTATGTAAACTGACCTCACGATACAGGAAAAAATCCTACTGTGGAGGTAACATTTAAAAAAAAATATTATAAACTATCAAATATTTAATTCCTTATATTTTAGTATGAAACAATATGTTCTAACAATTTGCTTAGTAGGGAAGCAAATATAGTCTAGTATATGAATATCCTATACTAAAATATATAATTTTACATTTATTGCAAATTTCTATATTGTAAATTCCAATTTGAAAAAGCTAATGTATAAATTAAACATTTCCAGATAAACAGACGAAATCGGATACTACCCTAAGAATTAGAAGTTGTTACAAAAGCATGCGAGAAGACTTAAAATTTAAATTAAAGAAGTCTAGAAAAACTATAAAATATTTTAGGACTCGTCTATCAAATGTAGAATAAATGAGTAATCAAGTGGCATTTGAGAAGATCACCAAAAAGATGACATTTGCAGTGAAGGTTTTGTTATAGTTGTTTAGAAACATTTATTGTAAAAAATATTATTTTTGTACTTTGTTTTGTTATAGCCGTTAAGAATTGTATCTCATAAAAAATATTTTCAGTCTGTATTGTGAAAGCTGTTAAGAATAACTTATTATAGATATATTGGTTTCATAATTTGTATTGTCTAAGCTGTTAAGAATCATTTATTGTTAAAATATTAGTTTCATACTTTGTATTGTGAATGCTGTGTTAAATGAATTGTTTATTGTAAAAATGTTAGTTTGTGTGTAGCGCAGTAAGAATGTCTAAAGAGGCGAAAGAGGGAAACAAATCAGAAGATGGACAGCAGTTTCTTCCTAATAACAACTAAATTTAAAAGCTGCGGTTGGCAACTCGCTTGCAAATTGTTGCAACTATGGTCAATATCTCTTCTATGAGGCGATTGTCGAAGCTGTGTTCTGATGAATCACTTATTTAATTATACAAATATTATTTCATATTTTCTATTATCAAAGCTGTTATGAATAACAAGGGGCCAAGCCCTCTTTTTATTTTTCGCCAGTTATTTTGCTGTGGACTGCGGTCTAGTCCCAACTTCTAGTTCCTTTTCGGGCGGAACGCGTTGGTTAGTTGGCGCTCACCGCACACGGCATTGGCGTCTGTGAAGCCGTGTACCTCCCCCACATTTTTTAAAAATGTGAGTGAGCGAAGTCCTTGTATCTGGTGTTTTAATATAAATATTGTAAGCCTTTTCCAAGTGGGAAGGTATTAATTAATAATGAATAACAGCCTATATCTAGACCTTTAGAAAGATTAATATATTGATTATCTGATCACGTATATTATTCATTTTAATATAGTTATATTTTATAGATGGCCATTTTATATATACAATAGGGGGCAGGGTAATTATAAAAATATTTCTTATTTTGTACTATTAAAGTTGTGTTTATGAATCATTTATTGAAAGAAATGTTATTTTCATATTTTGTCTTGTGAAAATTTATTGTAAGAGACATTAGTTGTTTTTTTTTATAGAAGAGGGGGCAAACGAGCATGTGGTTCACCTGATGGTAAATGACTACTGTCGCCCATGAACAAATGCAACACCAGGGGAATTGCAGATGCGTTGCCGGCTTTTTAAAAAGGAGTAGGCTGTTTTCTTGAAGGTCCCTAAGTCGTATTGGTCCGGAAAAATCGCTGGTGGTATTCGATTCCACAAGGAAGTTGTGCGAGGAAGAAACCGTCTTCTAAATCGCACAGTGGTTGACCGCCAATCATCGGTGCGAAGAGCCGAGAGGGGCATCGACGGAAATCTAATATCCGTCCGGATGAGAGGTCAGCAGAAGGTCCAAGGGAAGGTGTATGATCCTCCACATCTGGAATGCGCGTAGGCGAAGTAACCAGTTGTGTCAGACCATATGCCCAGGCATTTATTATTTTTTCAGTTTAACATTTTGTTATATCAAAGCTGTATTTATGAATTATTTATTGTAAAAAATGTTATTTTCATATTTTGTTTGTAAAAATTTATTGTTAAAGAGTTTAATATTTTGTTATAATAAAGCTGTGTTTACGAATCATTTATTGAAAAAAATATTAGATTACTGTGTAGTTACTGTCTCCGAATATCCACAACCCCATATTGTCATCCCGTGGGTGTCATCGTAAGAGGCGACTGAGAGTAACACATCAGCAGGTGGACTGATCTTCCTTATAACTGCAAGTTGCCAACCCACTTGCCAAGCGTGGTTACAGCTTTGGATTGATTCATAGTCGTTTTAGTTTACCGTTATGGTATTAGCTTAATATTTTGTAATGATAAAGTTAAGTTTTGATTCATTTATAAAAATAATGAAATTTACTATTTTTGTATAGACACTATCTGTGTTAATGATATAAACATTAGAATAAAATATTAGTTAACTTTATCTATCTCCTTTATTTTCATTAAGTTCAAAAATATAGAATAATGTACCAATTATTTGTGTTTAATTTCATTAAGGTTAAAAAATATCATAGTTAATTCCTATTTACAAATTATGAATCACACTTTATGTATTAGGATTAATTATTAACAACCGACTGTTAAATTAAACATTTGAAACATTTAGTTACTATACAGTTATCTTAAAATGTTTCAAATGTTTAATTCACAGTTGGTTGTTGATAATTAATCCCAGTACATAAAGCGTAATGAATGACCATGAACAGACGTATATATGTAGAGGTACAAGTGTTATACGCACGCACACATTCACACAATATTGTGGCGAAACGACACCAGACGGCGCTAGTACTCCTCGGTTGACAGATTTCGCACGAGTGGGCTCTCTTTTCCTGTATAGGACAGTTACTATACTCTTTGGTATACAGTTATCTGTGATTCAGATATTCAGATTCTAATTGAACTTTATGACAATAAATTTTATATCTATTCGATGATTTTTTACAGTTTACTAATTTCCTGACCATTTTATTTATGTAACTAATATTTTGTATAATGGAATCTTATTCAAAATTAAAAGCTGGTATAACCACAACAGTTTTTGCAATCGGATGTGCCGGTGTTACACTTTTGGTATTAAAATATAAATTAAGACATAGAAACGCAGCTGAGGCTTTATCGTATTTAAATAATAAAATAGTCACAACAAAAGAAGCGTGCAATGAAGTTATATATGAATTACGCAGGTTACAAATATTTTGAATTAGTAATAAATATTATCCTCACTTTTTTGTGAATCTGACACCGTGACAGCCTATTTATGTCCGCTGTACATAGGCCTCCCCAATTAGGAAAAATTTTGCCATAGTTGCCACATTTGGTAGGTGGATTGGTAACCGCAGTTTTTATTTTAATAAATTTGAGTTATTTTCAGGAAGATGCTACAGCCCTTTGTTTGTATATGTTTTAGTTTTCGACTGCCTCTGTGGCTTTTTACGGCACCCACAGTATGATATGGGGTAGTGAATATACTTACACCGCCACTACACGCTTATCAACCTATTCATTATTAAAATGTTGAAATGCTTTATGTTTTAGATAAAATGTTATTTTCAGACAGATTAAATTGCACAAGGCGGTGGGATTTGATTGTGAATGGGTAACAACACAAGGTAGAAGACAACCTGTTGCTTTGGTTCAGCTGTCTTCATTTGATGGTTATTGTGATCTTTTTAGACTGAGTCACTTAAAAGAAATTCCCAGTTCTCTAAAGGTAAATAAAAAAATTAAAATGTATTAATTGCATTGTATGTTTGAAAAAATGCTCCTGTTGGCATTGCCTGCCTGGGTTCTTAATTTTTTTTAATAACTGTTGTTATGACGTTCATTCAGATGGCATAGAAGAGTATGTTATATATATCCTCTATTTACTTTTTACAGAATTTTTTTTGAACGGTCAAAACACCATTTAGTTGTTTTTTTTTAGTATTGTAAAACACAAAATTGCTCTTGTAAATATCTTGTAAATACCTTACTTGACAATAAATGTCATTCATAAACAATGAAATTAAAAATCATCGCCCAATTTCGCCCAATTTTTTAAGAGCAACCACTGGGGTGGGGTGAAATATTTGACAGATTTCATGGTTATTTGTTATTTGTTAGAAAAATGTTGTTTTTTATGAAATATTAGTTATGTTTTATATTTATAAGATTAGAAATAGATAAACCAAAGTATGGATGTTCTTAAAAGGAGAAGAATGAAAAAAAGTTAAAAATGTGTAAAAAATTAAAGAACACCACATTGTGGCATTGTTTTGTGTATAAACATATATGTACTAGAAACTAACTTTTATTAAATATGCATTTTCCCAATGATGATGAAACTGAAACCATCTGCGTGACAAATAATTTCACTTCAGTCACAATTTGGTGAGCATAAGATTATTAGCACAATTTTACTTGTTTTTTATAATGAACTTGTACATTATATTTTGTCTTCCTTTAAAGTGCCTTTCAGGTGTTAAATATCACATTATCATCATTTTCATTATAGTTCATCACAAGTTCATTGCAGAATATAGGCCCACAAAAATAAATTTTAGTTATTGTTAACATAAGTGACGTACATAAGTGGTTACATTTTTAATATAATTGTTATACAACAAGAATTAATGTTTGCTCATGCATCATAATCAGTAACTAATAGATATTAGAGTACAACTGAAACAAAGTTTTTATTCGGGAACAACGTATGTGAACCCCACAACGGAGTAACACACAAGGGCGTCGACCTCTTCCTTTTCTTCAAATAGGTTCAGGCGGGGTTACGGGTCTTCCGAGGTTGTTCTGGTCCCAATGCCTTAATTCTTCAATATGCACCGCGCTAGCGACACTAGATGAACTGTACTTATTCTTAAAGGTGAAGGATCCCTTGGGAATAAAACAGTAATTACTCTCTCAAGCCAAGTCCAAAAGTGTAACCAAGTATTTGGTTCCTTTTCTACTTTCGGCTGTAACTATAACCTAAACATATGTTGTTAAGTTAAATTTTTAACAATATCCTAAAATATCTCATAGCTTGGTAACAAATTATTCGATTGATGAAATTAAATGCACTTTGTTTTATTGGAATATTATTTTAATTTTTGAAAAAACATTGTTACAAAATATTAAAAAAGCCCATAAAACTACAACTTCATCAAGTTTTAAACAGCCTCTGTTTAATCTGGTATTTGGATCTGTGATTGTAATTGGCTTTCGGCAATGCGTAAGTCAGATCAAAAATGTGTTTTTTCATGGGTGGATTATACACATTAGGTCACGTTACAAAAGTTATGGATAAATGAGAATATAATGCAACAATGAACTGCCAACGGGTCTGTTGATGATGATGAAATGTAATTACCCTTATCTTTTGTGAGTGTTACATTATTCAAAATGTTTCAGGAGCTATTAGAAGATGAAAACATATACAAAGTGGGAGTGGCGCCATGGGATGATGCCAAGTACTTATTAAATGATTATGGAGTGGTATTAAAATCTACACTGGATTTACGACACATAGTTGAGTTGTTTGGATATGCACCGGGAGGGCTAGCTTTCCTAGCAAAATCACACCTTCGTATTAATTTGGATAAGAGTTGGAGGGTAAGGCTAATATTATATTTCTTGTAATTATTGCTCAATGATAGATGCATGCCATGATATTACACTGGAAACCATATGACAAAAATCAAAATTGCTCAGTATACATGGCTAGGTGTATACTGTGGGTTCCTTTACATCATAAAATTTATAACAGATATATTTGCAGTAGAGTAAACAACATTGTTTTTGAAATAGCATACACCAGTAGTCATCTAGCTCAAATTTCTCTAACCAACAAATTGGAAAAGTTCTTGTATTGCAGACTTCTATTGACAAACATAGTGCCTATAGCACAACATTGAAACATTTCAATTAGTAATATAGTCCTGAATTCTAAAGTCTCTGACCTCTAATATTCCTTTTCGCAGCTTTGTTTGTACACAAGACACGACAAATGCCTTGTATGCATCTGGTGTGAGCACCTAAAATGCTTGATATACCTTATTAGTTTAGTTTACTACAAGCTATTTTCTGCAACTCCACGTCTAAGTGCGTATTTTGCATGTGGCCAGCAATATTATGATTATTCGAGCTATGAAATTTCTTTAAAGAAGTTCAGCAGTCAGGAAGTGGCGTTTAGTCCTGCATGCAGTGACTTCCGTACATGCGAGCAACATGTGGGCCGCCGTCTCCGCCCTCATACATGCTCTTCACAGGAAACTGTAACACCTATGGTAAATAAATAACTTCAATACAGCTTGTATTGAAGAAATGATGAAGCAGAACCAGGGGTCCAAAGTCTTTGCCAGAGATCTCTCTGCCAGAAAGAGCCAACTGTCAAAGCTCAAGACCGAGTGTGGCAACATTGTTTCCGGGACACCTGAGATTTTGGAGAAGTTGTATGGGCAGCTGCACACATCATCGTTTGAGCCACACTCAAGTGTGAGTAACAATCCAAAAGCAAGTCTTATCCGACACTATTCTGATGATATCCCAGACGTCAGTCTGAGCGAGATTAGAATGGCTCTCCAGCACTTTAAAAACAGCAAGGACCCTGGCGAAGATGGAGTTACAGCGGAGGTTCTGAAAGCGAGTGGAAAGCTGGTACTTGTAGTACTTCAGAAGCTCTTTAATTCCGTCCTCTGGGACTACTCGAGACGTGGAGCACAAGTGCAGTAGTCCTGTTCTTCAAGAGAGCGCTCTTGAAGAACGTCAGACCAATTTCCATTCTGAGCCGCGTCTACGTTTTCGAGAGTCATTACGAATCGTCTCGAACGCAGGTTCGAGGACTTCCAGCCTTCCGAACAAGCCTGTTTCCGAAAAGGCTTTAGTACCATAGACCACATACATATCCTACGGCAAATCGTACAGAAGATCGAAGAGTACAATCTGCCACTTTACCTTGCATATGTGGACTATGAGAAAGCCATTGATTCCATCGAAATTTGGGCGGTGCTACGGCGGTGTTTGTACAGTAGGGCTACAATGGCTATCCATGTACAGAGCCAGAGTATAAAACCTGTCCCACTGCAAAGAGGTGTAACACACGTTGAGGTTACATCCCCGAAACTTTTCACCGCTGCATTGGAAGACGTTTTCAAGCTACTGGACTAGAAAAGATACTTAATATAATTAATAGAATCAGGTGTTACTACGCAGAAGTCAATTATATTAAAGTTGGTAAAAAAAAATTACTTCGCGTACATCCGCTCGATAAAATAAAATGATGTGTCTTACCTAGTTTGAATAGATGGAAAGGATACGGTATTAACATGAATGGCCAGTACATCACTCACCTTCGATTTTCCGACGATATAGTCCTTATGGCACAATCGCTGGAGGACCTAAGCACTGCTTAATAACCTCAATAGTGTCTCCCAACAGATAGGTGTTAAAATGAACATGGACAAAACAAAGATCATGTCTAATGTCCATGTCACACCTATGCTGGTAGTTGTAGGAGCACTAAGCTCGAAATTGTTGAGAAGTATGTTTACATGGGACAAAAGTCCTTCTTCATACGAATTTCGACCGAGAGGTCAATCGACGGATTCAACTCGGCTGGGCAGCGTTTGGCAAATTACGACACATCTTCTCGTCAAGTATACCTCAAACCCTGAAAACGAGATTGTACAACCAGTGCGTGTTGCCAGGGATGACTTACGGATCTCAGATGTGGTCCTTCACTGCTGGCCGTATGAGGACGCTCAAGGGCGCTCAGTGAGCTATGGAGAGGGCTATGCACGGGGTTTCTTTGCGTGATAAACTTAGAAAAGAGGATATCTGCAGTGGAATCATAAGTCACCGATATAACCGGCAATCGATGGGGAAAAAAGGTTCTTGATGGGCAGCTTCGTACCGGTAGGTGAAGTGTAGGGCGAACCCTCACTAGATGGAGTGACGACCTGGTAAGACTACATCCTGCATGCAGGTGGCTCAGGACCATGCTTTATGGCATTCCTTGGGGGAGGCCTATGTTCAACAGTGGACATGTGACGAGCTGTAATGATGATAATGATGAGCATGTCGATTAGTCAAGTGTTTACATACCAGTGAACAAATGTTACCAATAGGAATTAGTATGATCGGTTCCAGTCGCAGAGCTGAAACTCTCCTGGCCAGTTTGTGTGCTGCGTCATTGCCACCTGGATCCACTGTGTCTCTTGATCCATTGTAGAGTCATACTTTAAAGATATACTTTATTTTATTTTCAGGTGCGTTGTAGTAATTGGGAGGCCGAGGAATTAACAGAAGCCCAAGTGAAATATGCAGCTGCCGATGCACATGTTGCTATCAAGATATTTGTAAATGTGATTAATGAACGAAATTGGTCCTTGTGGTCTTGGTTGCGAGGTTCTAATAATAACAACATTTGGCGTGAGCTTAATGAAGTCTATTGGAAGTATGCTGACGTTAGCTTTAAAACTAAGCAGAAAGCGAAGTTACGAAGTGAATTATTGTAAGTAATTTAAAAAATCTGACTTTAAAGTAAAAGGTGTTATTTTTTCATTTAATTATTATGCTCAGCTGTTGGATAATTAAAGGCTGTTGTTACTTGGTACAACTCTATTGTTTACTTATAATTTGTAACAACAACCCCTAACTGAAGGCGGTCTCTGAATTCCAATGATACATTTTGGAAAGAAACAGCATATTTCAACAGGCCCCTTTTTGCTGGGAAGAGAATTTGAGATGGGTTATGCAAAAATTCTTGTACTCATCCACAAATTTTTCAAAATATTGGAAAATTTGTGCAGTTGTGGTCAAAACTCCACAAATTGCTTGTCTAACTTCTTCACTGCCTTGGTTTTAACATTTTTTAAAATAGAATAATTGTGACAAATAACACCTGATGGTAAGTAGATGCTTTGGCTCATAGGCATCTGTCCTCGTTTAAGAATCAAAATGCAGATGTGTTGCCACCCCGGAGGACTAAAATGGAATGCCTCATTTCCAGTAAAAAGCGTCTCCGGTTCTTTACACTCACCATATGAAACACATCAGCATTGAGCTCCTATTTTACGCTGGTATTCTGTGAGAGTGTGGTTATACTCCGGTCGACCGACCCATTCGTGGTACAAGCATAATGCTACATTTTGGCTCTACCACGTATAAAAACATACCAAGCATTCAAACTATACAGGTTGTTTTGTCGTTCATCGTGTATACAGCAATGTGTGGAATTTGCTAGCATCTGTCATCTTACAATGTGGGTGTCTTAAATGCAAGAGTAAACAGGCTTTTTAGTTAAGTGTACCACTATTCTTTACGTCACTACTTACCATCAGGTGGGATGGCAATCAAACACAG
Source organism: Parnassius glacialis (assembly GCA_033319125.1). Classification (NCBI taxonomy): domain Eukaryota; kingdom Metazoa; phylum Arthropoda; class Insecta; order Lepidoptera; family Papilionidae; genus Parnassius; species Parnassius glacialis. Next base: position 50,770,060 of record JAVANC010000001.1, on the reverse strand, counting down.
TGCTTATAATAGTTAAAAAAACGTGTGTGTGTACTTATTAAACAAAAAAACCTTAAATATAGTTATTAGTTCCCACGAAAACTTGAGAGACAGTTACCCAATGAAGTTGTCGCTTTGAGGTGTCAGTGTGCGCGCGCATCGTAACAACTTCATGGTGCCGTTTTTAGCTGTCGGTGTGCGCGCGCATCGTAAAAAATTCACTCTTATAATTTTTCCCGAACGACCCAAAAGAAGTATAACTTCAAGAAATCTTTTTATGACTAAGGGTGTCTCAATTCCAGCTGTCACTATATGAAATACAACTTTATGTTTGTAAAAATAATTATGTTTATATAAATAATTTTGATGTACACATCTATAACGGCAGTTAATTAATTATGACGATGTAAATAATGCTCTATCGAAATTAGTACATTGGTTTAACGCCAACAATATGCTCTTAAACGGCAATAAGACTAAGTGTATTAAATTCACAATACCTAATGTAAAACATTCGAATACCAATGTGCTATTAAATGGGGAGGAGTTGAGTCTTGTGGATACCACTGTTTTTCTCGGTATTACTATTGACGCGAAACTTCAATGGGGCCCCCATATATCTAAATTAGCAAGCAGACTTAGTTCTGCAGCATATGCTGTAAGAAAGATTAGAAGTCTCACAGATGTTGAGACAGCTAGATTAGTGTATTTTAGTTACTTTCATAGCGTAATGTCTTATGGAATTTTGCTATGGGGTAATGCGACTGATATTGAAGCTATATTTGTTTTGCAAAAGAGAGCCGTTCGGGCGATTTATAACCTGAATTGTAAAGAGTCCCTCAGACAAAAATTTAAAGAAATAAACATATTAACTTTGGCATCGCAATATATTTATGAAAATCTAATGTATGTACATAAAAACATAAATAGCTTTAATAAGAATAAGGATGTGCATTCTTTAAACACTAGGAACAAACATAAGCTTGTAATACCAGTTACTAGACTCCACAGAATCAGTAATTCATTTATGGGGCAATGTATACGCTTTTACAACAAAATCCCAGAACATATTCAAAGTTTATCAATAAACAAGTTTAAAAGTTTTATTAAAGAAAAACTGTACAAAAAGGGTTATTATAATATCAAGGAATACATGAATGAAAATAACCCCTGGGAATAAGGTGATCGCCACCATGCTGGTTTTATTAAAAATCATTTAAAAATTGTATAAATGAAATTATTGTTAAATGAAATATGTTTGAAAAAAAAAAAGTCCCGCTGGGTTTCTTGCTGGTTCTTCCCAGGACAGAGGTATTTTCCGAACCAGTGGTAAATAAAAAATGACTTTCAATAAGAATTATGTAATAATCGATATTGAATAAAAAATTATTCTATTCTATTCTATTCTATTCTATACAAATAAATAAAATTGAAGTGTCTGTTTGTAATGTCAAAATTACAGCTTTTTACTAATTGCATATGAAAGTATATATGGTACTTATCAGAAAAACACAATTTTTAAAATTTTTGTCTGTCTGTCTGTTTGTTTCGGCTAATCTCCGAAACGGCTGGACCAATTTTGACGGGACTTTCACTGGCAGATAGCTGATTTCATAAGGACTAACTTAGGCTTTTATTTTAGAAAAAGAATTAGGGTTCCGCGCAAAAACATAAAAACCCTAACACGCGAGCGAAGTCGCGGGGAACAGCTAGTTTTATATATTAATACTTCCTTATTTATTCTTCTTAGGCACAAAGAAAGGGAAGGAAAGGAAATTAAAGAAAACTTATTAAGCAAACGTTACCCGCACGCGACTCGGAGCAAACCTCTATATCACAACTGCTTCTTGCAAGCTCCGGATGGGGAGTTATTATGTACCTGTGACACTAAAAAGGCTGAATGGTATGTGCCGTATGTGTTTAGTTACTATTAAGTAATGTTATTATTATGTAGACATGCTTTGATGCCATGTGAGGACATATTGTGAACTTTTTCTAGCACATGGTCCCTTTTGACTGTTTGATGTAATAAATAAGAATAAAAGTAACAAGAATTTATTTTCCAGAATGTTTGCACACTATGATAGAATTAATTCAACTCTATTTATTTATCTCTTCACAACTTAGTGGCTAGTTTATAGTAACAATGTAGTAAGGACCTAACGTTGTGAGAGACTCAAGACTATTATAGGTTTTATATTAAAACCCTAAGTTACATGTCACCAAAGTACCAGTTGAGTAAATTAAAAGTTTATCCACTGTTACCATTCTCTGTGCTAAATTTCAGTCTTCGGTTGTTGGTATTACTGTATCTACATGCCAGTTCACCTCCTGAGTTACACAGCTACCTGGGAAGTGCGTCTCAATCAGGATGCATCTGGGGGCACGGCAGTGCCCCCGCCAAGTCGAGCAAAAAAGCGGCACGGTCGTACCATCCTTTTCTCGAAGCAGTTCAGGCCATTTCCGAAACCCTATAACTTCGTTATGGATAAAACTAGAAGCTTGAATTTTTACTAACCAAGTAGGCATTGTATGAACTCAATATATTTCAAATTTCATTAAATTGAAACCAGTAGTTTAAGAATTATAACTAGTCAAAGTTTCTTAATTTTGTCACTCACTGACTGACAGATCATCAAAACTCTAAGGCACTTCTAGCAGACATAGAAACTTCAAATTTGGAATTTAATTATTGTTTAGTATATAAATCAAGGAAAAATTAAAATATTTTACAATTTCGGTCCAGTTTTCGAGATACACCAACTGCATAAATAACTTTGTAATCCCATATAAACATATAGTATTACAAAGGTACATTTGCAGTGAATGAATCAGTGTACCTATATATGTACATATAATGGAATAATAGATGTAAATAGCTACTTAGATATAACTATCTACAAAAGGATATGAGATGCCATCAAAAACATAACTTGTAAAAAAAGCCAAGTCTCGCAACTCAGTTTTTATACCGTAAAAAGTTGTGAGATCCATGTAATACCAAGTCGGTTAATTTATTCAGTTCATAGATTGATACATAGACTGACTTGGCAATCGCATGAAAACAGCGGGGATTTCTTCATGGTGGTATAGCGGGGATATCGTCCTGTAGTACGAAGCAGATCCATCTATAGTCTTGAACAGGGGTCGGCAACCTGCGGCTCGCGAGCCACATGCGGCTCTATAGTTTCATACGAAAAGATTATTTATTTTATAAAAAAAAAAAACATTTAAAATTCGATCCATACTGAGCCATTTGGAGTTGATACTGGATCTTTGGAAATGCAATTGAACGATTTAAAAAGTAAAGCTTTGTGGGGTTGAAAATTTACAGAGTTGGAAAGCAAGTTGAAAGAGTTAGAGGTCCAGAAATGTATGTACGTAACGCAACAAAAATGAAAAGCTTTAAAAGAAATGTCGCGAGTTGAGGCACTTATATTCGACGCATGGAATAGTCTTTCAGATAGCTACAGTGAGGTGAAAAGTTGGCATTTGGAGTGCTGATTATCTTCGGATCGACATATTCGTGCGAGCAAGCGTTCTCTTGCATGAATATAATTAAAGTTAAAGTAAGAAACCAACTAACAATTGAAAATTTAGAGTCGTGGTTGAAACTTAAAACAATAAGTTATGAGCCAAATTTATCCAAACTTTCTAAAACCATGCAAAGCCAACGCTCCCATTGAATTTGTTTGCTTAAATGTATGTTATTGTTTTTTTTATTTATTTTTAAGTAAAAGTTACATTGTTTAGTAAAGTTTAAATTTTCTACTTGAATAACCATACAAAGCCAAAGATCCCATTTAATTTGTTTGCTCAATCGTTTGTTATTGAAGTACAAGTTAGTGCTGTAAAACTTACAATGTAAATAAATGTTTGTTTTAATTTTTTACTTAAATAATAAGTGATTATCTAATAATACCATACATATAATAGAAATTAGATTCTAAGTTATTGTAAAAGTAAAAGTAAAGTTGCAGCCTATTTACGTCCCACTGCTGGGCACAGGCCTCCTCTCATTTCTGAGAGGGTTTTAGGCCAAGGAAATGTCCGCCGCGCTACCCCAATGCGTGTTGGCAAACTTTACATGTCTTCGAAAAATATTTTTTTTCTTATTTCTCAGGCATGCAGGTTTCCTCACTATGTTTTCCTTCACCGCTAAGCACGTGGTAAATCAGCACTTAAAATTGCAATTAAAAATTTCATTGGTGCCGGTGGGAATCGAACCCGGGTTGCTCGAGTACTGTGAAGCTTACAGCGAGCGCTAACCATCTGAGCTACTACGGCTCAGATGGTTAGCGCTCGAATTTATTGTGAAAAACGCTATTTATATATGAATAAATATATATATTTTTATTATGAATAAATATGTTAGTTTTTATCAAAAGACTTTATTTATGCAAGTACTATTTATGGTTGGCAAGAAAAATAATTGTTGCTATTTAAAAATTTTGAAATTTTGTAAATTGTAATTTTTGACTCTTCCGACTCAAAAGGTTGCCGACCCCTGGTCTTAAGCATGAGGCCTCTCTCGACACATGTTATCCCGTGATTAGTTTATCTGCTCCTTTTGTTGTAAGTGTAAGGTCGATTATTGTGCGACAACATTTGTTTATGAAGGTTGGTTTGGAACCTGTGTTTAAAATGTTTAGGTTGGTGCTAAAGACATATTCAACTAACACCTTACCACGTTCGTTGAGTTTTTCCATTCCCCAGAGGGGAAGATGCGCGTTGGAGTCCGTCCCGATCACAACCTTTAGTCCTGTCTGACGAGGTCATGAGGGGGAGGTGTGTCTTCCTCTGGCATGTAGACCGAAGCAACGACTATTCTTCCCTCCTATGTATTTTGTATTGCTATGGCATACATATTTCTGAAACAGAAAACTCTTAATGGTTGTGCACAGATATCTTTAGTAGTTTAAATACACGCTCTAGGCTTGCCGTGCTCAGAATTGTAGAATAACTTACCTTTTAGGGTGTTTAGGCCTTTGATTTTAGCAGCCCCAACCCACGGCTCCTGGGTTAGGGCTGTGGCCGTCCGTTGAGTCGACGTAGTTTCGCTGTGGTGGAGGTTGGCCTGCACGACGCTAGTTCTGGAAGAATGGCGCGCCATCATTGATCGCGTCCTCCCCGTCCCCGCCCAAAAATAAGCCTGCCAGCAGATCTCGAGTCTCATTGTCACCCACTGAGTCGGAATTGGGCGGCAAAATGTCGTCCTCTTCGTCACTCAGTGAATGGCCGCTGAGCCCAATCTCTACTGGTGGCTTCGGCTCAGTTGTGCAGGCCGTTTTGTCACTGGACTTGGCGGCCAGTGATTTCGATGCCCCGGTATCCATGACTTTCGGGTTGTTTTCTTTGATACTCCACCAAGCAAAGAGGCGGATCCTCTTTGCTTGGTGGAGTATCAAAGAAATTTCCTCCACGATCCTGGAGTTTTACGTAGACTGCCTCACATATACATGCGAGGCGGCGTCCGGCTTTTGTCAGGATCGGAATACGATCCTCCAGCACCGAAACAACGAGGAACTACCCGTCCGTCTGTTTGTCGGCCTTAAGCAACAGCCAATCGCTGATGTTTACCCAGTGGTGCTGGTACGCCAGCACACGACCGATGACTTTCTGTAAAGATATTTAAAGTAAACCTTTCAAAGTATGTTGGTAGCTCATTACAAATGCCGTGGACGCTTTTCATGCTGGCTTAATGGCAGAAAATCCATTGATATTTACTGAATCCAAACCCTACAGATGGTAAGGAGCGTGACCATAACGTCATTATAAGCGGGAGTATTGGTGATACGTTTACTGAACCGCCTTACCAACATTGTACTTACGTCCGTCGTACCGTACGTCGTACTACTTTCGCAGAAAGGATTTCATACTCCTTATTACATTCTGAAGCTTGATTTAGAAAATACCGTCATTTTTTGACTCATCTGTTAGCAAGGTGTGCTTAACTGCATCTAGGTAGGGATCTATATGAAAGTTTTTGGAAAGAAATTTACTCTTTTCAAAACACCAACCCACATGTTATAATAGAGTGGTGTGCTTATAGGTACGTTGAAAAAAAATTGGCAGATATAGTGGATAAAGATCCCTTCACAGTTCGCCTAAGGTTTGAGCCAGCCGGGCGCTCCGTGGGCGACGTGGGCCGATACTACCAGCTCACTAAAGAAAACAAATGCGTAGTTTGCGGCAGTAACAACTCGTATATTCGCAAGAATGTTGTGCCCAGAGAATACAGAAAGTATTTTCCAGGTGAGTGTTCATTTTACGAATTTATATTACAGTTATAGTATTATTTCATTGTTAATAAAAAGCTTTGGCTTTGGCTGATTCGTTGGTCCAGTAGTTAAACGCGACAGTTAAACCTGGGTCGGGCCAAAAATCAGTTAATGGGTTTAAAATATAATAATAGTAATAATGTTCTCCAGACCGAATTTTTGTCACGGCCGCCACCTATCTGCGCAGTGAGCAGGATGGGATTATACAAGATTATGCACAATGTGTGTTACACTCTCTCTCTCTCTCGCTCTCTCACACACAGTCTGATGGTATGGCAATCCGATACGGCTGGAAGCTTTCCGAAGCACGAGGATGAAACATCGCAATCTTCCTTCGGGTTGATTTCTTGACAGAAAAAATCAATAACTGATTTTTGCCCGGTTCAAACCGAGATTAGAACCCGGAAGCTCGTGAGCAGCAGCCGCATTTACGACTACTACACCAATGAGGCAATCAGTTAACTAGCTTCTCATTCAATTAACATTATTTTTTTATTTATATATGTTTTTACATCTTTTTTTTTATAAAATCGTTACCCCCACACTATTATTTTCTCCTGTATCATGAAGGCAGTTCACAAGCATAAATTGCACATTGTCAAATATCCAAACCCGGAACAATTACTTGTAGGCCACACAAATACTTGTTCCGTGCGGCATTCGAACCCGCGTCTCTTAGCGCCGCCAGCTGAGCAATTGGGCCACGGGACCGTCAAAAGTATTAAATGAATTTAGTCAGCTTTATTTCAGTTTTACTTTAAGATTTTGTTTGCCGCATTTTTCCGTAGAAATAATGAAGGATCACTCGTCCCACGATGTGGTCTTGCTGTGCGTGGAGTGTCACCAGCGCAGCAACATGCGAGACCAGTCTGTGCGCGAACAACTTGCGGCGCAGTGTGACGCGCCCTTAAGTGCGCACGGTGAGGGCAAGTACAAGGAGCACCCGGACTTTAAGTGAGTTCTACAGCTTTGACTATAGGTTCTGTGCTGTGCTACTTTCTATGTGAAATTTTGACGGTTTTTAGGCAGTAAAGTGTACTCGAAACATGTCAGATCCAGACCGACAAAGCCTACGTATATTTTGAGTGACGCAGTAACGAAGCCGAAACCATGCTCGACTTATTGTAATGTGTTATATGTGTGCACTCACGCATACATATGCATGTTAAATCATTTGCAACCAACAACATGGTTTTAGGTGCATATGTGTGCATCTAGCCTTGGACTTACACAGGCTTATAAAGTAAGAAAAAATGTATACATGAGTAGGCCAAGAAGTTGAGTTTGTTTGTGTGAGTGTCAGCACTGCTCTTCCTCAGCGACTCTACTTCGGCTGCCTTGGTCAGTGAAAGAAGACAACCCTTCCGCTGCAGGCAACAACTGTTTTGTGCTCGCAAGGCCACTTGATGTTAATCAGGGTAGTCACTAGGGTTCCTTTTACTTAACCGAGGACGACCAAGCTATAGCTACAAAGTCCCTTGACAAGGGGTTCCCGAAACTTTCGAGAGGGTTAAGTATGGAATTTAAAGGAACGCCAAGACAGTAAAGTACAACAAACAAAGCAAAGATGTTATAAATAGAAAAATATTATTACTCTTTTCTGTTCCGAAAACCCTTTCAGAAATGAGTATAGGGATTGGCTCAACTTTGAGATATATGTAGGCTTTTACTCACTTCAACTTTATACAATGTATATCTATATCTATACAAGTAAATAAAATTGAAGTGTCTGTTTGTAATGTTAAAATTACAACTTTTTACTAATTGCATATGAAAGTATATACGGTACTAATAACAAAAATACAATTTTTAAAGTTTTTGTCTGTTCGTCTGTCTGTCTGTTTGTTTGTTCCAGCTAATCTCCGAAGCGACTGGACCGATTTTTACGGGATTTTCACTGGCAGATAGCTGATGTCACAAGGAGTAACTTAGGCTACTTTTATTTTAGAAAAAGAAAAAAGAAAAGAATCAGGGTACCGCGCAAAAAAATTAAAACCCCCAAATAACACGCGGGCGAAGTTGCGGGGAACAGCTAGTATATTTATAAAAGAGGATGTTTGTATATATGAAATCGTTTAACTCAAAATCTATTTCATCGATCACCATGAAAATTGGTGTATATAATATATTTGTGTATTTTCAATAGCGAAGGTTTATATTTTTTATAAACTAAAAAGAATTAAAAAAATTGAAACAAACAAATTGTAATATATTTGATTTTATTTGCTTTTTTTCAATCAAGCGCGGCAATTCATACATGAAATTGCACATGCGCTAAAATAAAAAAACGTTGGTGAATACAAGCTATGATATTAACTGACAACACAACGTCTGCCGGGTTCAGCTAGTTTAGTGTATGTTTAATTAAGTTTTTACTACATTATAATATGTCAAAGATAATAAACCCAGCAAGCTAACAGCATAGCAAAGTGGCGAAGCAATCAGCTTTGTAGCGGTTTCTAACGGAAAAAAAATTTCAAAATAGGAGGTTCAGATGCCTGGGTGATCAGTAATCGATTGCTGAAAACAGAATTTGAAAATTCGAACCCGTTCTCGAGATAATCGTGGGACAGACGGACAGACGGACAGACATCGTGAAATCAATAAGTGACTTCGCAAGCTTCGCCACTTAATAAGACGTACACTAAAAAAACATAATGTTCAATAGTGAGAAGACAGTTGCCTACGAGTGAGACGTTAAAATACTATTTTCTAACTTTCACTTATTTGCCATTAGGAAAGTGCGGTCCGCCGCTCGGGCACTTCTGTACCAGTCTAGGAAACACGTGCTGCCTGATACGAGACGGAACGAGTTGGAGAATGTCATACTGCAGCACTTCCCAGAACATGACAACGTTACAGAGGACTTATTGAAGGAAGCTGCCGAAATGCAAGTTGTGTAAGTTCTCAGTTGCTTTAGTTAAGTGACAGTCAGTTGCATGTTCCATTTATTCAATACTGGCGATCCGCCCCGGCTTCGCACGGGTTATTTCTGGATCTCGACAACAGCGCCACCTACCGGGTCCAAATGTGAATCTAAACCAACTAGGGACCGATTAAAATACATCCAAAAAAGTTCGTCAAATTCGGTTGAGTAGTGTTTAAGTTTTAGTGACACTAACGGACAGGAATTGATTTTTATATATAGATATTAATTGTGTAGCCGTGTAGTGGCTGCGTAACACATCATAACCCTACTGCGTTCCTTGGGTGTCGTAAGAGACGACTTTTTTTATAGAATAAGGGTGACAAACAAGCACACAAACCACCAAGTGGATGCTGTGGCTTTAGACATCTACATTTATCCTCAATTAAGAATTAACCGATTCGTTGCGGCACCGATTTTCGACAACTTTTAGCTGTGGCGGAGAACAAATATTCCACAAAAGTTGATGACACGCCGATTGTGCCGTCAGCAATCTGTAAAAGTAATGTGCTTTTTTATGCTTTTTTCACTTGTTTAGACCTAATTAAGTTTAGTTGACATCAAACATAAGTTACAAACGGAAGGATACTTGTTTTTAGTGGGTAACTACATGTTTTTTACCTGTTTTCTTTGAAATGAGTAAATGACTTTTTTATGCAGAGATTACAAACCTTTTGTACTATTATTTGTTTTATTAAAAAATCATTTATATAAGTAGGTACAGCTAAATCACCCTGGAAAACCTTGGTTTTTATTAAATAACATTTTCACCTAATAATAACATTTGTAAATATCAAACAATACGAAGAACCTTAATTTGGAAAAAATAAGGTTTATGATTAATTGATATTTACAAATGTTAAATATTACTTAATGTTATACAAATGTAAAAGTAAAGTCGATCTGAAAACGTCTAATTAGTAAGAATAGCAAAACAAGTGTTTTCAAAGGAAAAAAACGCTGGCGCTATACGGCGGTGGATTGACAAAAGACTATTTATTAGCTAACTTTTTTTATGCATGAACGATTTCGAACTGTTTCAAGCAAAAATAAACCTTATAGCATATCACAAGAACACATGGTACTTCGTAGGCCTATTCGACCATATGATAGTAATAAGACGGCAGTTCAACCATTTTAAGTAAAATTAAACAATAAGACAAACGCTTTGTTTTCTTTTAAGAGGAGACTTGTTTTCCAGAAATTTATTTACAACTTGAGTTTGTGAGCGATCGCAATGAGTGCTATTATTTGTTACTTATCAGACTATTTTTCCACAACATGATTTAAAACCCACAAAGTAAAAATAGTACCATGTACACGTTAAAAAAGGGTTGTCAACCCCTAAAAATTTCAAATTTTCAAAATATCCAGAAACGAAGCTGCAGGCATGAACTACTTGCAAAATAATGAATATTTTGTTCTGAATAAATCTTCCAAAAAAGCAATTTGAGCGAGTTATAACGATTTTTAAAAAAACACGACTGGCGTGTCATACGACACAAAAGTAATCGCCGCACTGAACCGGTTAAAGTGCGGATGCGTTAGCATCGCTGAAGACTGGTATGGAATGCTTTTTTTTCTAGTCAAAAGGGTCTCCGTTTCTCTACATTTACCATACGAAACACAGCAGCATTGAGCTGCTATTTTACGATGGTATTTTGTGAGACCGTGGTCGTACCTTGGTTGAGCTGACCCATTCGTGCTGCAACCACAATATAGCTGCAGCATGGCTCTACCACGTAAAAAACTACTATTAAAAATGCCAGAAAGATATAGTTTCCGATAACGGTGTAGTGGCGATGTAAGAATATCCACTACCTCATAGCATCCCAGAGGTGTCGTTAGAGGCGACAGAGGAAAACATACCAGGAGATAGGCAATAGCGTCTTCCTAAAAGCAACTAAAAGAAATAAAACAACTGCGGCTGCCAACTCGCCTGCCAAGCGTGGCAACTTTGGCAAATATTCCCCCTATGAATCAATCGATGGGGAGGCCTATGGGCAACTGTGGTTTTTGATAGGCTATAATGAATGAATTATAGTACGTAAATGTTACATGGCTCATCTATACAAATAAATAAAATTGAAGTGTCTATTAGTAATGTCAAAATAACAGCTTTTTACTAAATGCATATGAATGTATATACGGTAAACAAAATGACTGATGATAACCCCTGGGAATGAGGTGATCGCTACTATGCTGTTTCTAAATGTTTTCATAATAATTGTATAAAATATTATATTGTAAATTGTGTTTTTTTTTTAAAAAGTCCCGCTGGGTTTCTTGCTGGTTCTTCCCAGGACAGAGGATTTTATTTTCGATAAATAAAGCCAGTGATGTTTGTAGACCTCTGTAGGCACAAAACGACTGAGGATCCGGCCGACCGTTATCTCTTCTGTTGTTAATTGTAATCACCCAGTAGCACAATTAGATGGACCCAGTCAAATTGTATCGTGTATTTTAACGGTGGTAGAGCCACGTGGCAGCTTTTGCTGTTGCACGATGGGCCGGCTCGAACCGGGTTGGTACCACGACCTCGCAGAATACCGGCGTAAAGTGGAAGCTCTGCTTCTGCGTTTTGTCTGGTGAGTGCAGGTGGCCGGAGGCCCAATCCCTATCATAATGGTAGTGGAATTAAATCAAAGACTACCCCAGGAGGGTACCAGCACCCCTAGAGAATCCCTGGCTAGCATCCACGACCATTACTCCACTCCTGAGCGTGGATGCTCAGGCTGCCCCGCATATTCTTGGGGCAAATTCCACCTAAAACAATAACTGCTCGGGGCAAACTGAGCAACAAGACCAAGGCAAAACCCCTGTCACGCTATCCGTTAATTTCTGCAACATCAGGGGACTTCACTCGAAACTTAACGCCGTCCACTACCATCTCGAGACGGCGAAGCCGGCCTTGATCTTTCTGACCGAGGCGCAGGTGTCCTTTCCTGGCTGATACATCGTATCTCTCCTCGATGCCTCGGGCTGGAGTTTGCGTATACGTCAGAGAGGACATCTGTTCTCGACGCCTCGGCAGTCTTAAAGGTTCAGACCTGTCCATCCTTTGGCTACGCGTAGACAGCGACGGCCATCCGCGCGTCTACGAGTGTCTCTATAGGTCCCATAGCGGTAATGCCAAAACAGACCGATTCATCGACCACGTCCAAATGGCTACAGATTCCTTGCTACAACAGATCGTGATCCTTGGCGATTTTAACGCCCACCACGCCGAATGGCTCGATTCACGTTTAACCGATCATGCGGGGAAATCTGTTTATGACTTGAAACAGAAACAGAAACTTTTTTATTCAATATAGATTATAAATAATATTTATTGAAAGTCACTCTTTTGTTTGAGTAACTGGTTCGGAAAAAAACCTCTGTCCTGGGAAGAACCAGCAAGAAACCCAGCGGGACTTTTTTTTATATAACAGCTTACAATCATGTATGTTACACAAATTAACAAAACAACAAATTAGAAATAGCTTGGTAGCGATCACCTCATTTCCAGGGGTTATTATCATCCATAAATTCCTTAATATTATAATAACCCTTTTTATACATTTAATAAAGTTTTTGAACTTTGAGCAGGTCAAATTTTGTATATATTTCTGGAATTTTGTTCTAAAAGCGTATACATCGTCCCAAGAATGAATTACTGCTGAATGACGAATTATGAGCTTTTGGACCGGCTGATAAGCTATCTAGAAAGGCTTATCTTTTATTTTTTACCGTTGTATCCAACCATGGTTTTGTCTTTACGTGTCCGGCGTTTACCCACGTTTCGTCAATATAGTAAATGGTTTTATTAGCGGCTCTGTATTCTTTTATTTGCCTCAGATATTTACTGCTGCATAAAACAATATCTTCTCTTTCGACTAACAATGTTCTGCTATCCTGTTTATTGAAATCGAAACCAAGCTCGTGCATTATTTTATGAAGTGTGGTACGTTTGAAAACAGGAATATCTTCGTCAGCTTCGCAAAGTGTCATAATTTTGTCCAATGTCGGGTAGTCGTTATTTAAATATATTGAGTGATCTTTTCTCCTTATTGCACATTTGTCTAGTTCATCTAATTTATCGACCGTCGTGACCATATGATTTAAACAATGATCTAAATTTAATATTGATGGAGGAAGCTTCTAGGAGATTGATATTAAAGTAAAAAAAAAAAGTATCCACATATTACAACAGATTTATTCTGTTTATTAAGCTTAGCAAAAACTTCCTCCATAATGTTTTCAAAAGTATCATATGTAGAACATGGGGGTCTGTAGACGCTCACAACAATGAGGTGCTCAAACTCAACACATGCCATTTCTACAGTTCGCTCAACAGAGAGGCTCACAATATCTTTACGTTCTTTACATGATAATAATTTACTAGTTAATATTAAGGAGCCACCTCTCCGTATCTCTATTGAAAGAACTGACCACCTGGTGATTACTGAAGTTAAACATTAAGTTATAAGCTTTTAACCAATATTCAGATGTAAAATATGAATATTGTTGCTATTTAAGAAACAACTCAATTTCTAGCTCTTTGCCTATCATGCCTTGTATATTTTGATGCACCAGGTGTAAACAATTTTAATTATCTTTCTGTGGAATCATAGAATTAAAGATTTGAAAACCACATTCTAAATTAATTAAATTTTTATAACTGCTAGAGATTACCTCTATTGTCTCATTTTCTAATTTAAATTACTTGGAACTGATTCCAAATTGCATATTAAGTCATTACACTGCTCAAAAGAAGCAGATGTCTGTGTAGCCAAGTCCTTGGCTGAGTTAACCCATTGGTTGCGGTGCACGCACAACGGCGTAATTAAAATTGTCATTCGTAAGCGGATGACACCGATCGGCGTAAATTATATTTTAGCCATAACTTGGCCAATTTCTATTCTAAAGGGATATACTTTTTATATGTGCATGTTTTACATACATACTACATCATTATAGTTTCCGTTTCTGTAAATAATGACTTTAGAAAAATAACAAAACTATCCTCAGGCGCGGATAACGCTGAACGGCGTCTTCCAGAGGTTATCAACATTGAAAACATTTGGATTAAATATTTATATATTATTTATTTTAGCTGGGTATTTTATTTTATAGAATTAGAGAACAGTAATAGGTTCATACTACGAGCAATCTTCATTTCATAGTTGATAGTTAAACATTTTGCTGCGTTGATATGATTCGCTAGTTTTTTTTATATTCTTCATCATCTCTAGTGTAAAAAGGAAAAAAAGAGCAGCCAGAAAATTAAAACGAAAACGGCTTATTAATAAAATCCAACATCTTGGATTGTTAAAACCGTTCATATTAGTAATCATTGTTTCGCATACTTGTGAGAGTAGGTACTTAAACAAAACTACAACTACGAAAGTGTTCATAATAATTATTTAATAATATCAACAATCATCAAACAACATGTAGGCTCACAGCTTACCTATGCCAAAAACATTATTCCGAGTCTTCTTAGTTGGGTAAACTTATGTCGTCTACATCTGGTGACGTACTTTCCTCACAAGATTTATTATATTAACATATGTTACAGATCTTTTTTTCATTGGAACAAGATCTAATTCGTAAGCGATCAGTTGATCAAACGCTTTATTTCGGTGGTCAGTTGGTTCCCCGTTTACAAAATTCAAAATCGGGTAATTGTAATACGTCACATTTATACTCATTAGAATCGAAAATGTTGCGTTTATATAAATATGCATCCTGCATGTCCTGTGACGATACCTGTGTCTCTTTATTTTGTCTAGATGTGACTTTTTTTGCATCAACATTATCAAGATGATAATGTTGATCATCACATGGCTTTCTTTTTAGCGAACCAAATTGTCTCACACCGTCACTCAATAAACTCGGCGCCGATGGTCGAGTCTCACCTCCCAAGACCACCAAGAGAAAGTCATTATTAATTATTAAGCGAAACAAGTTACGCTGCACTAGAAATAGTATATAACTTAAAACCCCTCTCTTCCTCTCAACTACTAATTGAAAACACTACTTATTATACTTAATACATTTAAAATAGTAGACTAAATACTATTATTAAAAGTATTTTTAACTTTAAAAAATCAGAAAAAAGCTTTGCAATCCCTGGTCATATTTAAAATTCTGTCTAAACAAGCAAGAATCATTTTCATGTGCGGGAAACGCCGATTGGTGTCAAAGTGTTTAAATATGAGATGCGTCCGACGCCTATCGGAGTTAGCTCTTTGAACCGCCCGTCCCTGCGTAATAAAGGCGATTTTTCGAGCCGCATTGAATGGGTTAATATATAAACAATAAGATAGCACATTTTCGTCTTAAATTATATTTAGATAGGTAATACTCTATCTCTAGTCAAAAATTTCTTAATTAAATTATTTATGTCTATTAAATTAATTCTATTATTATTATTGTAACAATTAAATGTCAAGTTTTAATTATTATTACATGAAAAGTTATTCATTAATAAATTTAAATCATATCTTATTTTAATTTCCTGCGGCCAATCCTGTATGTAAGGCAATGTAAACAAGATAATTTTATGTACATTTAAAGTATTTAGATTATCAATATATTTTAATAATTGATTTTTGTTAAATTGCAATGGAATTGCCTCTTCTCCCAACAAGCATTATTAATGTGCTATTAGGACAAAATTTACTAGCTAAAACTTTATTCATTATATGTATGACTAAAGGATGCTCCAGGCATGCAATAATTACTGATCAGATGTCCTTTTAAACAGTTATTTAACATCATGCCCAAATTTTTGCCTATGTCATCACAATACATAATAATGTTATTTTTTTTAAATATTTACATTGCTTTTTAAGTTTATATCCTTTGTCATGGCACTGTCATAGAGTGTAGGTGAAAATAATGAGGCCTTACTGTTTACTTTGTTATTTACACATATTGTCCCCGATGAACCTGGTATGGAGCGCTGATACTCACTCAGATTTTTTATTTAGGAGTCAAATTTACATGATTTTACCAGATCATTCATGGCCAATATGTGTTCTTTTATCTCATCTTGAGCCGATGCATATTTATTTGATACAATTTGTAGAAAGCTAAAAGCTCTCTACAAATTGTATCAGATTTTGAGCTTTTTCGACATTTATTATTGGGTTTTTAAATTTTCTTTTGTTGAATTCAATGATATAATGAATTCTCATCCTAACATATAATGAAAAGCATCACATTGTTGTAAGAATTAAATTTTACTTAAGGCGTCATACATACCTTTCCCAATAACAAAACAAAACAAGTTTATTAAATAATGTTTCAGAACAACACATTAAACTTTATATTTTCCTAACAATTTAACTTTATATTTTCCTAACAATTTAACTTCCCGACATGAGATCTCTTAAATATTTCGCCTCGATCCAAAGTGACGCCGCCTTGGTGGCAGAAAAAGGTGGAAGCCCTCATTGGCCACAAGTTTCTACAACCCTAACAAAGTTTGTTTATAATTTGTCTTAAATAACTCATTCACTTTCTTTACAGTTTTGAGAACATAGATTATGAGTCTCACGGCCACAAAGTGGTGGAATACTTCCTCAAGCACGACGGTCTGCTACAACTGGAAGAGATGTGGAGAGCTCACTTTTTACATTCAATTAAACCAAAATACATGCCCGAGTTGTGGTCAGTCAAGCATAATGAAGAAAGGTCAGTGGAATTATACATCACTTTTCTACCCACTTCAAAAAGGAGCCGGTACTCAATTCGACTGTATATTTTTTTATGTGTGTTACCTCATAACTTTTTACTGGGTGAACCGATTTCGATGATTCTTTTTTTATTTGAAAGCTGGTGCTCCACATGTAGTCCCACATAAATATGACCAAGGTCTGACCAATAGTTTTTGAGCTATTCTTAATAATTTATATTGAAGTCGGTTGTACAAAAATTTTATATTATGGAATCTCTTAAATGTGCAGAAGTTATTGTAGTATCTAATACTCACTAAAGCTTGTGATACACACACCAATGGTCGGTACACTAGGCGCTAGTAATCTGGCATGCTGGGTATTGAACAACTTCGTATCGTGCCTACGACTTTCCAAGTTGAAGATCACATAATGTTTTTTTTATAGTATAAGGGTGACAAACGAGCACACAGTCTACACTCTACATGATGGTAAGTGTATGCTGTGTATGTATCCTTAATAAAGAATCAAAATGCAGATGCATTGTCAATCGGAGTAAGGTGGAACACCTCGTTTCAAGAAAAAGGGGTATCCGGTTCTCTACACTCACCATAGGAATCATAGCAGGATTAAGCTTTTATTTTACCCTGGTATTCTGGGAGACTGTGGTCCTTCCCCGGTTGAGCTTACCAATTCGTGCTACAACTTTAATATACATATCTCCAGCATGGATCTACCACATATAATGAAGAACATTCTCCACAATATTTCTCTAGAACGATATAACTAACGTTATAGGTCTTTTATATGTGGTAGAGCCATGCTGCAGCTATATTAATAGTATAGTTATAGCACGAATGGTTCGGCTCGACCGGGGGGAGGACCACACTCTCACAGAATACCAGCGTAAAATAGCAGCTTAATGCTGTTGTGTTTCGTGTGGTGAGTGTAGAGAAGCCGAATATAGCTCGAAGAACCGACAACCGACGGGGAAGAAAGGTTCTTGAGTGGCAGCCTCGTACTGGTAGGCGAAGTGTAGGGTGAACCCCCACGAGATGGAGTGACAACCTGGTAAGACATGCAGGAAGTCGATGGATGCAGGTGGCTCAGGACCGTGCTTTGTGGCAGTCCTCGGGGGAGGCCTATGTTTAACAGTGGACTTATGAAAGGCTGTAATGATGATGATGATGATGAATATGTCAATTATGACATGAGTATGATAATAATATGACATGAATTTTTAAATAGGTTACTTATAACCTTGCTGACTTTGTTATACATTGTCTACTAATTTTCTCAAAAGGTCTTCGCTAACTTGTTACATTTATTTCAGACTGAAAGTACGATTAAAAGAAGGACGCCTATCTGAAGAAGATGCAAAGATCTTGGGACTATCCAAGTCCCGGTAAGAAAAAGAAAATTTCAACTAATGTAAGAGAAATATTTACAATTTTAATAAAATTATTTATATATAAATAATTCATAGTTTTTATTGAGTCCAAGCTTTGCCTACAACACTTTCCATGTTTTTAACTTGTGATACATTTCAAATAATCTTGACTTGATAACCATGACTTAGTCAATTAATATAAAATAATAATAACTGTTGACATGTCCCCTAATTTGACACATATTTTTTTTTAATTTATGACTAGATCTGTTTGATATGTGTGTGTTATTTGTCATGTAACTTTTTATTGTTAAATTTATCATAAAATTGTAATTAAACATAGATATTCTTAAACATTCGTATAGAACAAGACCAATATTTATACAATTACTTGCAATCCGCCCCGGCTTCGCACGGTTGATTTTTGGATCTCGACTGCAACGCCACATTTAACTAAAATCACACACACAAAATTTCATCTAAATCGGTCCAGCAATTTAGGAGTTCAGTCACATACGCGTCTCACTCGTAGGTAACTGATTTCTCACTATTGAACATTATGTTGTTTTAGTGCGCATCTGATTATCTTTGACATATTATAATGTAGTAAAAACTTTATTAAACATATACTGTACTAGCTGAACGCGGCAGACGTCCCGCCAGTTAATATCATAGCTTGTGTTCAGCAATTTTTATTTATTTATAGCGCATGTGCAATTGAATTTATTAGTTGCCGCGCTTGATTGAAAAAAAAGGAAATAAAATCAAAAATGTTAAATTTTGTTTCTAAATTTTTTAAATTTATGAATATAAACCTCCATTGAAAAATACTAAAAATACCTAAGCACTATACTCAATGACCTCAATAGTGCTTCCCAACGCATAGGTCTGATGAAGATGAACATGGATGTTACGTGGTAGAGCCATGCTACAGCTATATTATGGTTGTAGTATGGGTTGGCTCGACCGGGGAAGGACCACGCTCTCACAGAATACCAGCGTAAAATAGCAGCTTAACGCTGCTGTGTTTCGTATGGTGAGTGTAGAGAACCGGAGACCCTTTTTACTGGAAACGAGGCATTCCATCTTAGTCCTCATGGCTGACGACGCATCTGCATTTTGATTCGTAATCGAAGATAGATGTAGATGTCTATGGGCCACAGCAACCACTTACCATTAGGTGGACTGTGTGCTCGTTTGTCATCCCTTATTCTATTAAAAAAATGGACAAAACAAAGATCACGTATAACGTCCAATTTACACCTGTGCCGGTAGTTGTTGGGAGCACTAAGCTCGAAATAGTTGACGAGTATGTTTACCTGGGACAAATAGACCGACTGGGTAAGTCCAACTTGAGCGAGAGGTCAATCGACGGATTCAACTTGGCTGGGCAGCGTTCGGGAAATTACGGCACATCTTCTCATCAGGTAAACCTCAAAACTTGAAAACGAGACTGTACAACCAGTGGGTGTTGCCAGTGATGACATATGGAACTGAGACGTGGTCCTTCACTGCTGGCCGTATGAGGAAGCTCAAGGTCGCTCAGCGAGCTATAGAGAGGGCTATGCTCGGGGTTTCTCTGCGTGATAAACTTAGAAACGAGGATATCCGCAGTAGAACCAGAGTGACTGACATAGCCCAACGGATTAGTAAGCTGAAATAGCTATGGGCTGGCCATATAGCTTGAAGAACCGACAACCGTTGGGGAAGGAAGGTTCTCGAGTGGCGGCCTCGTACCGGCGGACGAAGTGAAGGGCGTCCCCCCACTGATGGAGTGACGACCTGGGAGACATACAGGAAGTCAATGGATGCAGGTGGCTCAGGACCGTGCTTTGTGGCATTCCTTGAGGGAGGCCTATGTTCAGCAGTAGACTTGTGAAGGGCTGTAATGATGATGATGGTAATTGACCGAATAGATTTTGAGTTGCACGATTTCTTATATAGAAACATCCTTTTTTATATGTATAATATAGAATATGTATGTATGGAACATATACTTCCTCTTCAATTATTCTGTCCATTGATGAAAACCACATCAAAATCTGTTGCATAGTTTAAAAGATATACTTACTATGTAGAGATGTATTTGCATGCCACTGACGCTTGTAACTACCATATTTTGTGCAAATAAATTCATCTAGTAGGGCTGCATCAATACATAAAAGAGCTTAAATACTATCAATATACTTAAATCTACATCAAATATAAAATTTAATAAAATACATAAATAAATAAAAACCCAACCAGATGGAAGCTCTCGGCAGAGGGGACCATACGGCCGAGGGTTAGGGGGAAAGTGAAAGAAACTGGCGGACGATACGGATGGTATCGAGGAGCACTGCCTTCTGCATTTGAGCCCAGAGTGGTCCTGCGCTTCGGGCTCCGGAGCGCCTCTTGAGTGGGCTCGAGCTCCTTCTCATTCCATGCTGTCTTGCGGTAGGAAATGCTCTGTACTGCGGGTCTTGCCATTGCTCGTTAAACATCTCCGACTGGAGGCGAACAACTTGAGATCATCTTTATAGAAGATATGGATTACAATTGTCCATCCCTTCCGAAGCTGAAATCCCCTACCGAAGCCCGCCAGTAAGGTACTGAGGGGGTACAGAGAGAGGCGGAATCAGATTGGACTCAAACAATCGCCCTGGAAGATATCCATTCTTATTCATATGCGGTTCTCCGCATCCGTCATTCGCTCCCCCAGATGACAAAGGGTCCTACTCGACTGCCATTGCCCCATACACTGCTCAAGGAAGTATCTTACTGTAGAGTCTACCTTGGCTGCGACATGATAACATAAATTTATTATAATAGTTCATAAGAGAAAAAAATTAATACTTAGACAAACTTTTATCTCCTACTTATTTCAGAGAAACAAAGTCTTAATTTCTGAATTATAAATATGTTTTCAATCACTAAGTTCTGTCATATTAATTTCGATATAATATTTTAGAACATAAAAATCGATACCTATCCAATTTTTTGTTCCTAGAAAGCATTTTGTAGTTCTAAATTATGATAATATAATGTCACTTAAGCATTACGGCTACTATGTATACATTTTATTAAAATCAACAATTTATAAGTCTAATTACGAAAAATCGCTAAAATTAACATAGAACTTTGTCATAGTGAGCCAACGATTTATCGTGTGATAAATATCGAATTCGATACTCTAAAATAAATATCGATACCTATATAGCGGTTAAAAATATCGAAGATATGTATCGATTGTCTTATGAGAAAAAGCGGTCCAAAATTTTAAAATTGACACTTGGGGTAAAAAATATTCGATATATCGAACTTTTTACTCAAAACAGAAATAAAACAAAAAAATAATCAAATATTATCATCATCATTACAGCCTTTCACAAATCCATAGTTGAACATAGGCCTCCTCCAAGGAATGCCACAAGCATGATCCCGAGCCACTTGCATCCATCGAATACCGTTTCGTGAATCTGAGTATAAGGTACGCAACCCTCATCGACACACACAATCTTTACAACGTTGTTAACGAGAGCCTTGTGGACGATAAATCCGTAGCCAGAATAACGAGGCCACAGTGGACTGGGGTCCGTCTCTTCATATTTTTTATTATGGGGGAATGATCGCCATAGTCGCTTGACGAGCGGGTTGGCTAGCTACCGCAGTCAGTGTTGCCAACTCGATCTTTTACAAATCCGTAGATTGGTATAAAAAAATCCGTAGAATTCCGTAGATGCGATTTCAAAATATCCGTAGATCTGCAGATTTCTAAAGAGGATCGAAAATGTTTGTTTTTGTCATAGAATAGATCAATTTTTTGGAGAAATTCTCAAGGCAAGAATTTCCTTTTGTTTGTACTTGGTTGCAGTAACTTTTTACCATGCGTACTCGTTTGTCACTTTAATCTCTATATACAACGTGTCCCAAAATTCAACGATAAGCCAACACCGGAGAATAGACCTGCCCCGGACTAATCGGGGAAAAAAAGAAAAAAAAATATCCCAATTATATTTTAAGTTATATAAAAAAAAATGAAATAATTCAGAAATTGAGACCGTTTATGATATTTTTCACTACCATGACCACAATTTTTTTAATACTTTTTTCTTTTTTTTTTTTAGGCAACCTGAATAGTACTGTTATCTACCACAATTCTTAAAAACTCCAGAATAACTCTTGTTTTATCACGAAAATTAATGAAACTTATTTTATTCCCTAAATTTTTTGAAGACTTTTACTTTTAACCAAATTTAACTTATCGTGGTGTAAAAAAAAAGTATGAACACTAGTATGGCAAGTTTTTTTAAAAATTGACGCAACTAACCAACATTCCAAAATGGTATAATACTCTAGGAAAACAAGTTATAAAAAAATATGGGCCTATTATTTCTAAACAGGGGCCAAATTCCTTAAATTGTAATTGTCAGTAATCACTTTTACTACATGCCCAAAATGGGTTCCTGTTACAATTTCTAGGAATTCGAATGGGGCATTAATACCTTAGATGTTAGAGAGAGATAGATAGATAGAGATATTTACGTTAAAAAGAGACAACAACAGGGCAGGTAGAGAAGCTGTTATTATTCTCAGCAAGTCGGTTCAGTACGCTCTGCTCCTTTGTTTACTGCGCACCGTTCCCAATTCAACTTACGTGGCCCTCGTACATACTATCGACTTTTGGCTTGGCTTTTTGGACTGGAATCGACCTGCAAATTTAACTGACCTGGCATTATTTGGACTGGAAGTGATCTGCAAACTGAACTGACCTGGACTACGATTGTGTCTTTTGTGATTTAGAGTTCTGGCGCATTTTGGACTGTTTGGCGTTTAACATGCCGCAACCGTACACACAATAGAAATACGCTAATATGCATTTAATCTATGGAGAATGCCGATGTAATGCTAACGCTGCTAGCAGACTGTATTGAGAAAGATACCCAAATGCTCAAAAATATCCTGATTATCGAGTGTTTATTAATGTGCATCAAGCGTTTTCGGAGGGTCGTATACCATCCAGTAGGAGAAGCGCTGGAAGACCTAGATTGGATCGTGATGAAGAAGTTCTCAATGAGATAGAAAATGACTCAACTACTTCGGTACGTGCCATAGAAGAAGCTACAGGAATCTCGAAAAGTTCTGCACATCGAATATTAAAACGTTATTACCGCGGGACTATCCGCTACGGGTCACATTTTGCCGTGTAATGCTGCAAAGGCACAGTGAAGATCCCCACTTCCTAGACAAAATTCTATGGTCGGATGAAACAACGTGCATGAAAGATGGGTATTTAAATCTTCACAACCTACATAGTTGGAGTAATGAAAATCCACACTTGATGAGACAAGACAAATTCCAATATCAATTCAAGGTTAACCTATGGACCGGCATATTAAATGGCAAAGTAATTGGACCCTTTGAGTAACAAGGAAACTTAGATGGCAATAGTTATTTAAACTTTTTACAAAATGACTTGCAAGAATTGTTAAACGACGTGCCCTTAAGTGATCTTCAAAACATGTGGTTCCAAAATGATGGTTGCCCAGCACATTATGCCCGTCCTGTGCGAGAATATTTAAATCAAGAGTATCCAGGGCGTTGGATCGGGCAACTTGGTCCTATCTTATGGCCACCCCGTTCACCCGATTTGAACCCCCTGGACTTCTTCTATTGGGGTTGTCTTAAAAACAGGGTCTACTCAAAACCCATTGTGACATTGGACGAGCTTCGTCGAAATATCACTCAGGCTGCTGATTACATTAATAGCAGAAGATATGCAAGACAAATAAACGATCATTTTTAAGGCGATGTCGTGCATGTATTAATGCTGGTGGCAAACAGTTTGAACATTTGCTATAATGTTAATAACTTAATAAATTACACGTAAAACTGTTTGTACCATTTGTTTTGAAATATTAAACATTTTTCAAGAACTAATACTTTTATTACACCCGACCGTCATTTGGCCCCTGTTAAGAAATAATAGGCCCATATTTTTTTATAACTTGTTTTCCTAGAGTATTATACCATTTTAGAATGTTGGTTAGTTGCGTCAATTTTTTAAAAAACTTGCTATACTAGTGTTCATACTTTTTTTTACACCACGATAAGTTAAATTTGGTTAAAAGTAAAAGTCTTCAAAAAATTTAGGGAATAAAATAAGTTTCATTAATTTTCGTGATAAAACAAGAGTTATTCTGGAGTTTTTAGGAATTGTAGTAGATAGCAGTACTATTCAGGTTGCCTTTAAAAAAAAAAGAAAAAAGTATTTAAAAAATTGTGGTCATGGTAGTGAAAAATATCATAAACGGTCTCAATTTCTGAAGAATTTCATTTTTTTTATATAACTTAAAATATAATTGGGATATATTTTTTTTTTCTTTTTTTCCCCGATTAGTCCGGGGCAGGTCTATCCTCCGGTGTTGGCTTATCGTTGAATTTTGGGACACCTTGTATATAAATCAATTGCTGTCCGTTAGTCTCGTTAAAACTCGAAAACGGCTCGAACGATTTTGATGAAATTTTTGTGTGCGTTTGAGTGAGTCCCTGGATGATTTAGAAGAGAAACACAATTGGACCCGGTAGCCGGCGCTGTTGTCGAGATCCAGGAATCACCCGTGCAAAGCCGGGGCGGATCGCTAGTATTATACAAAAATAGTTCTTTTTTTTACATTGAGTATTTAAAAATTGTCTCTTTATTCTCAGGTAAGAAGCAATAAATTGTGTTGTCTCCGTTCAAACACCGTTTCAAGAAACAAACGTGGTACAAACGTCTCATGTATAAAAGGCTTCCGATGACAAAATGGCTGCCTGATTATAATTCTGAAAAGGCTGTTGCTGAGTTCATCGCTTTTCGTTTGTTCGTAAAAATTATAAATGTTTGCAATAATAAACATGTAATCGTATGTAATTTTAGCTGATTATAAACATTTCCCTAAAGTTTCTTGTCCGTTCTTTTTTAGGGTTACAGACTCTGAACGGGATGAAAAAATATTTACTTAGAATCCTTTAGTTTTCAAGCATGTATTACCAAACCGAAAACTGTAAAGATGTACAAAAATTTTCCTATAGTATGTGCCAAATCGATTGAGAAAAACGGACAATGACCTTTCGGTCGTTTAACCAGGGGTTACAAACCTTCAATATATAGGCACATTTTATATGTAGTACTTTCTTTATTTATAATGATTTTTTTATAATGATTGATATAATATATATTTATTAACTATTATTAAAAAGTTATGTGAAAGATCGCTGTAGAAGAAAAATCATCTATTGTTATAAAGTACTTTATTCATTTAACAACAAAAAACATTAATTTATAACACATATAAAGATTCGAGTGATAACGACACCGAATAAGTACGTACTTATGCAAAAGATAAAACTTTATTTTTAATATTATATAAGAACTTTATTTTTATTCGGTGCAATCATCACTCGTATCTTCACTTGATGAACTATCTGTAACATTAATTATAAAGCGATCTGCAGTTTGGTCAATTCTATCATCCATGCCACGCATTTTTTGTTCAACCTTAAGGACATGCTGAACACAGTTTTTCCATTTATCTGGCGTGATTTGAGTTAAACCATCTTTAAGTAAATTTTTAACATCTTTTAACTTGAAAGTTGTATTTTTTCGTGCAACGTACCCTTTCACATCTGCCCACACAAGTTCAATGGGGTTAAGCTCACAGTGATAAGGAGGTAACCTTACCACTGTGATGCTTTTTTCTTTTGCCATCTCGTCGGTGACGTAACTTCGATAGTTATCTTTAACTGCCTTTATTTTTTCCATTAAGTGGGTCTTTGTGTCCGAGGGCACGTATGCGATCTGTTTAGATTCTAGCCATTCCTGCATATTTTGTTTCCGCCAAGACATTGTTGGGGTTTTTTCTAAACGTCTGGAGTGGTAACTAGCGTTATCCATAACTATGACATCGCCGCTTTGCAGTTTTTCTATTACTTTTCTAAACCAGTCCTCGAAATGGAGAGCGTCCATACTCTCATGGTAGTCACCAGTAGATGATGATTCAAATACCCAATCACATCCCTCCAAAAAGCCATTTTCATTGCCAACGTGTACAACTATTAATCGCTTTCCTTTACCCGAAGGGGCTTTCGCGCCAGTAGAGTAGCCTTCTAACCGTGATTGACGAGAAGATTCAATTGTGGTGTCTTCCCATACCTTTCCCATAGTATGACCTGCGTTAATCCATGTTTCGTCAAGGTAAAAAATGTTACGTCCCTCGTTTCTTAATATTTGTATTTCTCTCAAATATCTGGTACGCCACAGAACTATCTCTGGGCGATCTATTAGACCACTTTTTCTGTTTCTCTTTATATATTTGAATTTTAAATGGCGCAACACACGTCGCAGGGAAGTTTTGCTCAAGTTTGGCAACTGGTCATCTTGATTTATACTGAGCAAAATTTTGTCTAAAGTCGGTAATTCTCCTGCAAGAAAGAACTGATGCACTTTCGCTCTTATAGCCGATTTATCAAAATCGTCCAACTTGTCAATTACAGACTTTTTTCTTTTATTAATTATTCCCTTTTCTGGTATTTTATGGGAATCTCTATACACGCTTAATACGCGATATATAGTGCTCTTGCTGACTCCTGAGATCTCCGAAACCTTTTCTACCATATTAACGTTTGAAGGATACACGTCTTCGGGCCAGGTGTTTTTGACATATTTGTATACATTAATGATAATCTCTTGTTCCCCGACCGACAAAGTGGTAGGTTTTCTCTTTTTTACTGGTGACGTTAAAGGTGCTCCAGAAGATGGGCCTGTAAATAAATGACAAAAATATACTACCATAGTACTACATCACATAAATACATATTGTTTTAGAAAATAAATACCACATGGTCACATAAAAAGAGCGCTTTAAGAAATAGAAAGGCTACGTCGTCGCATTTGTACCTATTTGTACGTACCTGCTACGTTTATTATGGGTCGGCGACGTCTCTTTCCACTTGATGTTGAAGGACCGGGTCCTTCACCAAATTCTCCTGAACTCATGTCGATTTAGTAACGACCGTCACAGTAAAACTAATATAACAGATTCAAAAAACAAAAACTTAACGATATAACAAATTTAACAGTAAAAACTCAACTAAAACAATGCAATGAATGCTATGAATTACCCGAGACGTACACACGCAAGCGCTATCCGAACACGAATGAAAACAAAATGGCGGACCGGCCCAAAAAAGGTGACGCATCTCTGGCTGCCATTGTCACGTTTCTTTTAGAACGAACTGACGTAACGCGCGTTTTGTTTATTTTAAAGGGATGAATTTGCAAAAGCTCAATATGGTGATTATATTGCTTCAAATATTTTTTTAATATGAAACTGTTATTAAATGAATTGCTGCGTTACTTACCATAAATTGAAATATAAAATATAACACATTTTTCGCGATGTACCGTAAGATTTTACTATGTTTATAGGAACCACAGACAATATTATTTAAGAAACAAAAAAACAAAACATATGTGCTGACCTAGAAGTGGGAATAATATCAATATTTAAATATTGTTATCACATCTAAATTGAGATTTTGTAAGTTACGCCTTTTGACACTCGGCTCATATCTGAGGTCATTGTCCGTTTTTCTCAATCGATATGGCACATACTATAGTGCTGTTTCAATTATTTATTTTATTTAAATAATATTCATATAAATATTTTGTATTATTTCTGTTGTTTCATTCGAAATTGAAAAACATACCTGTGGATATATTATTTATTATTTACTGATAAAAAATCGGTAGATAATAATATCTCCAAAGGTAAGTTTTTTAAACTATTTAATTTCAAGGATATTATAGTTTTTTTGTGTGTTTTTGCGTCATCTGTTATACATAGCAAAACATTATATACAAGAAAACTGATTATAAAACAAGGAAAAGACAAAACGCAAAATAAACCGATTTCAAATATAATAAAAAAAAATCGTTTTATTTTTCAATTTAGTACATTAACCTTTTAATATATATCTTAGGAAGTTAATGAACTACTATTAACCTAATAAGATATATCTTAGGTGGTTAATGAATTACTTACATATTTTTGAAACACTGTATTGATTCTACCTATAATTAGTAAACAGAATTACTTTTCCCAAAAATCAAGAAAATAACAATAGATAATCATTGGCGACACTAACCTTAAACTATTGCTATCCCACTTAGGTATACGGCAATGACTACTCTATTGTACATACTCCCTCTACATTCTACATATTCAAAATAAAAAAGACAAGGCTGTATGGCTTAGTTCCTTTGCCTGCTCTCTCGAGGTAAAAAATAAAAACCAACAAAATCTGTTATTGTCTGTTATTTATTTTTAAATTTTGGAACCGTTTTTACTCCTAAGTTCGTAAGTTTGATTCTTGTAAATAAAACATTTGAATTATAAATAGCACAGAATAAATGTACCCTGACGGGATTAATAGCGACTAGCGACTTACTATATCAAGTTATACTACACCTTACCTATCTAATAAAATATAGTTAAGAATTGTTGCTGGCTTTCAAATATTAATAAAATATTTCGATTGAGGAGAATGAGGAATGTGTTTAGAAAAGTTGGTATGTAAATTTAATACGTCAGAATTAATTTAGTATCATCTCTAAAAATAAAATTTTGAGTGTAAATTTGTATTTTGACGCTTTTTCTTTTGTTGCTCTGTCCACAGTGATTTTATTCTCTGCTGTGATAAGATTAGTATTTATTGAGAGAAAAGGTTAATTTGGTAGCATTTCATTTACTCCAGGTACAAAACTACCTGATGATAGTGAAGAACAGGAATTGCAGGAAGAAATAAAACAATTAGAAGAAAAGCTTAAGGAAAAACATTATGAGTGGTTTCAGATTCAACGCAATAGGTACAGAGGTTTACCTCACCATAAACCTAACATATCCAAAAATAAGACTGAAACTTTTGTAAGACCTCAGGTACTGTTACATTTAAATTACATACTCAATTGATATTTTTATAGTGTGAATGATTTTAGTGGATAGTTCATATTTATATTTTATTCTTTAATAGAAAATTATACTACAAAATTCAATAGAAAATGTTAAGAGAAACCTAGAACTGATGTTAATGGTGTCAGGCATGGAGGTGCAGTCTTATGCTGCTGGTGATCACTGTTGCATTGTTTACCATATGCAACATGATGCAGAGACCGAGGTCAAGCATGGGTTACGGATTGACATGAAAGATGGTAAGTTTTAATACTAAATACTATATAGTATCAAATCACAATTAATTTACATGTAAAATTTGTATACCTTGATTAATAGCTATATTAGAAGAGCAAAGGCATATTACTATCTTATAAAATACCCTATTCAAGAGAAAATAAAGAAAATACAGTGAGGAAACCTGCATGAACCTGCAAGAAATAAGAAAAAAATATATATCAAAAATATATGAAGTTTGCCAACATGCATTGAGGCGACACAGCGGACTATTCTTTGCTCAAAAACCATCCCAGAAATGAGAAGAGGCTTGTAAATCTTTTTTGGATATGAAAGTGTTAGAAGAGTGACACTAATCCTAACAATATAAGACCAATTTCTAAACATGTGAACTGTTTGCAGCATTTTATATGTATAATTTTTATTATTGTTCAAAACTTTGTTCAAAATCTATACAAATAAATAAAATTGAAGTGTCTGTTTGTAATGTCCAAATAACAGTTTTTTACTAAATGCATATGAAAGTATTTATTTTTTAAATTTCTTTCCGGTTTGTCTGTCTGTCTGTCTGTTTGTTCCGGTTAATCTTCGAAATGGCTGGACCTATTTTGACGGGATTTTCACTGGCAGATAGTCGATGTTATAAGAAGTAATTTAGATTATTTTGAATTATTTTTATACATGGTAGGGCCACGCTGCTGCTATATTAATAGTACAGATAGGACCACAATCTCACAGAATACCAGCGTAAAATAGCAGCTTAATACTGCTGTGTTTCGCAAAGTGCATGTAGACAACCGGAGACCCTTTTTATTGGAAAAGAGGCAGTCTATCTTAGTCCTCATGGATGACAATGCACCTGCATTTTAATTCACAAACGAAGATAGATGTAGATGTCTGTGGGCCACAGCAACCACTTACCATCAGGTGGACTGTGTGCTCGTTTGTAACCCTTATTCTATAAAAAAAAAATCTCAATAGAATTATGGTTCCGTGCATTAAAATGAAAACCATAAATTACACTGGGGCGAAGTCACGAGGTACAGCTAGTATATGTATGGAAGACTTAATGCCTAATACTAAATAAACCATAATACCTAAATAAATAATATTTTTTTTAGGTTTAAACCTAAACCTAAAAAAATTATGTATTAGAATATTGTTTTGAAAGTCATATTTGGTACTAAAGATTTTTTGTTTTGTTGTATTTAATGTGGTTTTTAATTGATGTAGGAAAGAATGAAGTTACCAAATGCTCATTCCCACATGGTTTCAACTTAAAAGCAGTGATTGAAGAATTTGATAATGTGATGATGCCAGCATGTCTAGGTTCGATAAGGAAGGCTCTTGTGGCATACTATGATAGGCTTGGGCAGTTTGAAGCATTGCAGGTAAGATGTGGTGTTGAGTTATTGACAGTTTTTATAGCTAAGTAATGTAATAGTTTTTTTTTTCTATAAATAACAAGTTGAGAAGGCTGTTATTTAACAATAGGTTTAAAAAAGTTAAAAGTTTGATTCATTGTTTTTTTTTTTCAATATTAGTAACATGCAATTAAGCAAGGTATCTTAGAGGCTTTAGAGGGAAGCTACGGTTGCCAACCTGCCTGCCAAGCGTGGCAACTATGGCAATCCCCCTATTAGGCATTCTATGGGGAGATCTAGGTCCTGTGGTGGGATTATATATGCATATGCTGTAATGAATGAATGAGTAAAATATACAGGGTTATTTTGCAATAACAGGTCAAACAAGTATTTGTACGGCCTACAAATAATTGTTCCGGGTCTGGATGTTTGTCCTTATGCAATTTGTGTTTGTAAACTGCCTCCACGATACAGGAGAAAATCCTAGTGTGGGGGTAACGTTTTTAAATAAAAAAGAAATTAAAATTTACAGAGACAATGAAAAACTCAAACATTGTCCTTTTTATCTTTTAAATTTAAAATGCGTGGTAATACATTATTTTATTTTAACTAATTGTATTGCGCACGCACACATTCGTAAGGGTTTGTAGGCAAAAATGTTGTTGACCATAAATCACATTCAATTTGGGATAATTTCAAATAAAAGTAAAGCCTTATTTAGTCCTATTTTCAAAAACTGCAATAACGGTATATGATTATTTATATTATGTATAAGATTTGGCTACTCTTTGAAAAGGTTAAAATATATACAGTCCGTAGGCCATACGGATGCAGAATGGGATTAAAAATGGCGGCTCATCGAGTGCATACTGTCAACATGCACAATAACAATATCGAAAACCCACTAATGACGGTATATCGTTATATATAATTTCCAATTAACCGAATATTATAGAATATATATAATTCGGTTAATTGGAAATTTTCTGTTAATGGAAAAATCTTTGAAAATAATTGTATACGCAATGTACGTACATTAATTTTATTTTCAAAATAACATTTATAACTAGCGACCCGCTCTGGCTTCGCCTGGTTGGGATCTATTAATGTGGGTTTATTTAGACTTAAGATAATCATTAAAGACCATTTATTTTATGTTATCAATATTTCTATTATAATAAAATCTAAACTTTTCGGATAAAATTTAGTCTAGTCTATATCACTCATGGTCATGATCACTCTTTATTTGTTCGTGACATTTTATTACGATCGGTTCTGCAATTCCGAAGATTAGCTCGGACAGACAGACTAACGAAAATTTTAGAAAATATCGTGTAAATATTTCGTACAAAAATATTAACAAACAAAATCAACAAATAATGATCACAGGGCTCCCATATTTGAGAAGGTTAATAAGCATAATCACTACCCTATATTATCGCGTGGGTGTCGTAAGAAGCGACAGAGGGAAACAAATCAAGAGACGGATAGCAGCGTTTTCCTAATAACGATTAATAATAAAAAAATAAGTTCAAATTTTGAAAATGGAAATATTATTATTTTATTAATTTGTCATTTGTTTACGATTTGGCGGCAAATTGAAAATTGTCTGTCACGTCAGCATGAATTTATCGCTAGAAAATTTTCGTCATTGTACGAATTTTATATAACAGTTTTTTATATCTTTCGATGTCATTTAAGTCAAGAAGAAAGTTATGATAAGACTTCGATTGCCCTTTCACGATGAAGCCCCATCTCGTGCCACTGTGTACAACTGGTTAAATGAGTTTAAACGTGGTCGCACTAATCTCACCGATGATTTGCGTGAGGAACGGCCTTTTACGGCGACGACTGAAGATAACATCAGTGTTGTGCGGCGTATGATAGAGACTGAAAAAAGAGTGACTTATCAGCAGATTCGGACAAGCTTATGCATCGATATGAGTCAAGTGCACAAAATCGTCCATGAACATTTAGCTGTCAGGAAGCTTTGTGCCCGGTGGATACCTCATAATTTGACAGAGGCCCAAAAATTTCGTCGTGTTGATTAGTGTCGTGAAATGGTTCAAAGATTTAATAGAGGTGATTCAAATGCTGTGTTCGACATACCTACGGGTGACGAAAGCTGGATTGATTGTTATGATTTATTATTGATGATTATGATAAGAGACAGTCTGCTGTCTGGGTGTTTCCTTCCGAGGAGTTGCCAACTAAAGTGAAGCATGGAAAAAAAGATGGTGGCCTCGTTCTTCGGAAGAACAGGTCATTACGCAACACAATTGTTTTAGATTTAGAGGATCGAAAAACAGTTACTGCACAGTGGTACACTAACAATTGTTTGCCACTTGTCTTGGAAAAAGTTCGGGAGAAACTACCTCGTAGTAGGATCCTTCTTCACCACGACAACGCCTCGTCGCACCGCCATGCAAACAATCGACAACTTGGCGACGTCAGACGTGGAATTATTGGGTCACCCGCCCTCGCACCTTGCGATTTGTATTTATTTCCGAAAATAAAAGAAAAACTTTGAGGAAAACGTTTTATGGACGCCGAGGAAGCAGTGGCTGCGTTTCAAAATGCCGTCGAAGAGACCCCTAAGGACGAGTGGACAAAGTGCTTTTCTTTGTGTTTGCATCGGATGCAGCGATGTATTGATGTAAATGGATCCTATTTTGAAAAGATATAATAAAACTAATAACTAGCTAGTTTGTTCAGTTTTTGATTTTCTAAGAACTTTCAGTGTCACCCTCGTACCTCGTAGCTTGTAGTAAAGGAAGAATGATGACGCTCACACATGAAAGCGGAATCATGGATCTTTTGGATTTAAAACGCTTAGCTATTTTTAACACCCCTTCTCTTCGGCCCATAATGTCCACAGTTGAATATAGGCTTTTCTCGTTCTAGGGAGGATTTCCTTTAATCGCCACACCTGGGAATGGTAATAACAGTCGTAGTGGCTAGCACTCTTGCACCTTTTTCTCGTGTCGCCGGTTGGTGTCTTTTAAACCTGGCATTAACAAGATGTAGTGTTAGCTATAGAGAGCCATGGGACGTTTCTTGCATATTCTGTAGTCACCATATGATCCATCCTATTATATAGCGCGATGGATCCTCCGACACCGACACTAAATTGTATTCTTTTTTTGTAGAAGTTACTTAACGTGGAAGCACAATTGTTCAAGAAACTGGACACATCACATGTTAAAATATCGTTTTTTGCTGAAACTGATATAGAAGGGGAGGATGAACCAGTGGTGATCAACATTGTCCTTATGTTGGACTACAGGGTTTATGATATAAGGCCCAAGACCTATTGCTTCAATGAAGATGGTGAGTGAACTCGGGGGTTAATGTATTGTGCAGATATGATTGCTTAATTTTTTTTATAATCTTATGAAATAAAATGGCTACTAATTAAATTATGCATGCAGCCGTGGTAGCTCAGATGGTTGGCGCTCGCTGTAAGAATAGAATAGAATAGAATAATTTTTTATTCAATATTGATTATTACATAATACTTATTGAAAGTCATTTTTTATTTACCACTGGTTCGGAAAATACCTCAGTCCTGGGAAGAACCAGCAAGAAACCCAGCGGGACTTTTTTTTTAAACATAATTTCACTTAACAATAATTTTGTTTATACAATTTTTAAATGATATTTTCATAGAACCAGCATGGTGGCGATCACCCTATTCCCAGGGGTTATTTTCATTCATGTATTCCTTGATATTATAATAACCCTTCTTGTACAGTTTTTCTTTAATAAAACTTTTAAATTTGTTTATTGACAAACTTTGAATATGTTCTGGGATTTTGTTGTAAAAGCGTATACATTGCCCCATAAATGAATTACTGATTCTGTGGAGTCTAGTAACTGGCATTACAAGCTTATGTTTGTTCCTAGTATTTAAAGTATGCACATCCTTATTCTTATTAAAGCTATTTATGTTTTTATGCACATACATTACATTCTCATAAATATATTGCGATGCAAAAGTTAATATGTTTATTTCTTTAAATTTTTCTCTGAGGGACTCTTTACAATTTAGGTTATAAATCGCCCGTACGGCTCTCTCTTGCAAAACAAATATAGCTTCAATATCAGTCGCATTACCCCATAGCAAAATTCCATAAGACATTACGCTATGAAAGTAACTAAAATACACTAATCTAGCTGTCTCTACATCTGTGAGACTTCTAATCTTTCTTACAGCATATGCTGCAGAACTAAGTCTGCTTGCTAATTTAGATATATGGGGGCCCCATTGAAGTTTCGCGTCAATAGTAATACCAAGAAAAACAGTGGTATCCACAAGACTCAACTCCTCCCCATTTAACAGCACATTGGTATTCGAATGTTTTACATTAGGTATTGTAAATTTAATACACTTTGTCTTATTGCCGTTTAAGAGCATATTGTTGGCGTTAAACCAATGTACCAATTTTAATAGAGCATTATTTACATCGTCATAACTAATTAACTGCGTTTGAGTTTGAAAATCAAAGAGGTATCGTCAGCAAATAATACTATATCGTGATTGTCCCCTACAAGATAAGGTAAGTCATTAATATAGATTAAAAACAGGAATGGGCCAAGAATTGAGCCCTGAGGAACGCCCATTGATACTACCGATCCGGAGGAACCTTTACCATTAATCACTACTTTTTGAATTCTGTTACTTAAATATGAAGTAATAAGTCTAAGCGCCAAATTTTTTACACCGTAATGTTGTAGTTTCCTGATTAATGTCCCATGATGAAAACAATCGAAAGCCTTGGAAAGATCACAGAAAATACCTAAGGCATCTTGTGAATTCTCCCAGGCATTAAAAATATATTTCATAAGCTCAACACCGGCGTCCGACGTCGAGCGACCCCTTGTAAAACCAAATTGGCTTTTATGAAGTAATTTATTTGTATTAAAAAAAGTTAACAATTGATCCAAAATTATTTTTTCAAAAAATTTACTGAGAGTTGGTAGTACAGAAATAGGTCTAAAATTAGCGGGGTCCAATGTACTACCAGATTTAATAAAGGTATTACTTTACTATACTTCATTAAATCAGGAAACACACCAGAATCGATACAAGTATTAAAAATAATAGCAAGATGAGGTGCGATTAAATCTATTATGGACGCAATAACTGTAACGGAAATCCCCCACAAATCTGCTGTCTTCTTTACATCAATGGTTTTGAAGTATTTTACAACATCTTGCGATAATACTTTTTCAAATCTAAATTCTTTTAAACAGGTGTTAACATTCTGTTTGAGTAATGACTCGGCGACAGTTGGAGAAGTATTCAATGACTCGGTTGTCAAGATAGGAATATCAGTGAAATATTTCTCAAACACCGCTGCGACTTCTTGATTTGATTTAGTCAATTCATTGTTAATTTTTAATTGATAGCTTGAGTTACGATGTTTGTCTTTACCGGTTTCATTATTAATTATACTCCACGTCATTTTAATTTTATTCTTAGCCGTCTTAATTTTGTTGCTAATATGTAACGATTTGGCTGTGGAGCAAACTTTTTTAAACATTTTAGAATAATTTTTAACATATTTTTTAAAAGCATCGGAAAGATTATATGATCTTTCATGGTAAAGGTCATATAACCTTCGTCTGCTTTTATGAATTCCTACTGTCGCCCACTCATTAAATGCCTTGCGACTGTTTCTGGAGAATGTTTTAGAAGTAAATGTTTTTTTAAATTCATTGCTTATAAGGGTAAATAATTGTCCATATAAATAGTCTGCATTGTTCTTATAAGAAAGTGATGGAAGGTTTTTTATCATATTACTTCTAAATCTTCTGTCCAGACGTTTTGTATTAATAGGAACAAACACACTTTTCTCAATTACCTGTTTTTTTTGCATATAAGGTAATGAAACCAGTTGTCCACAGTGATCTGAACTAAGTTTTTGAATTATTGATTTGTTGATTGGTACAACACCTGTAAAAATATTATCAATACAAGTTGCACTACACCCTGCAATACGTGTAGCTTCAAAGAATAAATTACCAAGATTATAAAAGTGGACGAAGCGAAACAAGTATGTAAGGATCGTAGCAAGTGGAAAGAAGTGGTCTCTGCCTACCCCTACGGGAAAGAGGCGTGATTATATGTATGTATGTATAGGATTTAAACAAAGAGCAAAATTTAATACTGATGGAAGAAGTTTCCAGGAGATTGATATTAAAGTCTCCACACACTACAAGAGATTTATTCTGTTTATTAAGCTTAACTAAAACTTCTTCCATAACCTTTTCAAAGGTATCATAATTTGAACATGGGGGTCTGTAAACACTGACAACAATAAGGTGCTCAAGCTCAACGCATGCCATTTCTACAGTAAGTTTCACAGTACGCGAGAAACCCGGGTTCGATCCCCGCCGGTACCAATGAAATTCTTAATTGCAATTTTAAGTGCTGATTTACCACGTACTTGACGGTGAAGGAAAACATCGTGAGGAAACCTATATGTCTGACAAATAAGAAAAAATATATTTCGAAGACATGTGAAGTTCGCCAAAACGTATTGGGGCAGCACGGCGGACCTTTCCTTGCCCTAAAACCCTCTTAGAAATGAGAGGAGGCCTGTGCCCAGCAGTGGGACGTGTATTGGCTGTAACTTTAACTTTAGTTAAATTATATATAACCTAGCAGAGTCAATGCTAATATTTTTATTCAAGTTCAGTTCAAGGCTTGTTTAAAGCTCTTATGAACGTCACAATCTGCACTGGTTCGAAAAACAAGATTTTTTTAGAAAACTGACAGGAAACCCTGTTTTTTTTTTTGAAATGCCATTTTACAAATGTAGGTACAATCGATTGGTGTTATAAATCCGCCACGGGGGGTCTTTCGCGAATACGTGGACCAACAGGTTGCATTTAGTGTGCGCCACCACGAATCTAACTTGACTATTTATTATTGCGCGTATTGTTTCAGTTTAAATGTGGCTATGGGTAGCGGCCTAACGGGCATTCATTATTTACTGGTAATCAGTTAATGTTGTGCATCATATGACTTTTTTATCTTCTATTATTTTATATGTAATTTGTCGAATTACAAGGTACTCTTTTCAAAAAGTTCCGGACTACCAGGGGATTGTGGCAGTACCCTATAGTCCGACAAATTTGATAATCCGACACCGCCTTGCTAAAATTTTTTTTTAAATAGCTTTTATGGGTGTAGTCCAGTCAAGTTAGCTCAAAAAATAGGGTTAAGGTTACAATCAAATATCTGCAAAAAATATTTAAGGTCAAAGTTCGCAAAAATGGTTTTTTGCATTTTTCAGTTAAACGGTAAGTTTTATCATGGTGAGGTAGTGTACTTGGCGCGTTTTCTTCTACGTATTTTCCCCGGTAAACCTATGCCACGATCTATCATTGTCCTGTTTAATTAAAAAAAATTGTATCAAATAAAAAAATGTTACTATTGGAAATGATGAAAGCTATGTAAATTATGGTGCAACAGCATGCACCAGTACAACTGTTGCATGTGATGAACAAAACTATTTTGCAGCCTCATTTAGCATTACACCTCTATTTGCAATTGCAAAAAATTGTATTGAAGAGTTTTTCCGGTGCAGGTGGGAGTAAAGTCTGAATTGGTTCCAGTGTATTGTCAATTAACTTCCAACCCCATTCTACTGGGTCCAGTTTATTACCAAGCTACACTAAGCTAATTTCTGTGGTGATAGTGGAGTAGAGTTACTCTCTTTAAAAATTTCAACACAATTAACTAAGTCTTGTTTCTCAAACAATACCAAAACTATATTTTTTTACATGCAACAACAAAGTATTTACAAAATTTATTTTAGAAACAGCTTGGAAGCAGCTACCCATTCCCAGGGGTTATTATCAACCATGTATTCATTGATATTGTAATACTTAACCCTTTTTTATACAGTATTTGTTTAGTAAAATATTTAAACTTGGCAATAGAGACGTATATTTTCTGACTTTGTTGTAATAGCGTATACATTGCCCCAAAAATGAATTACTGAATCTGTGGAGTCGGTTGTGTTTGTTCATAGTGTTTACAGAGAATACCCCTTTTTCTGCCGACTTCCAAAAAGGAGACGGTACTCAATTCGAGGGTGTTTTTTTTTTTTTTTTTCGTTTTTTTTTATGTGTGTTACTTCATAACTTTGTACTGGGCGAACCGATTTCGATGATTCTTTTTTTATATGAAAGCTGATGGTTCTCGTGTGGTCCCATATGAATTTGATCAAGGTCAGACCAATGGTTATTGAGTTATTCTCAAATAACCTATATTGAAGTCGGCTGTACAAAATTTTTAATTTTAAATTATTTACCTAAAATATACACTCTGTAACATACATTAAATTTTCATAAATATACTGAGAAAAAAGTTTACATGTTTATTTCTTAAAAATGTTGTCGGGAGACTCGGTTTTAGCTAAACTCTTCTGAAAAACAAAAGTAGCTTATAAATCAGCCGCATTTCCCCATAGCAATATCCCATAAGACATGCTATGGAAATAATTGAAATAAACGAATCTAGCCATCTAGAAGTCTGAATTATAATGGCAGTGCTAACAGCATTATTTTGTTTAAAATTTGTAATTGTTTTCTTTGCCATCAGTACAACATGGTAAAGGAGTAAAGTATTCTATGGTAATGTGTATGAATCCCATTTCCAACAACTATTTGTATATCCTAAACTTATTGTCAATTTATGTATGTTAGGTGACTCTACAATAAACGAGAAATTAGTAGTAATTAGAAAAAAAGATGAAAAAATATTTCTCTGTTTTTAGTAGTAGTTAATTAAATCCGTTCGTTTGTTTGATGTCCCTAATAAAGCAGTTTCCGATCCACGAGCCCTTAATTCTTTTTATTTTTTGCAACTGTCAGGAAAATGATGATGACCTAACTATACTGATTTTAGGCGTATGTTTTATTTCATACTTTTTTATTTGATAGATTTGCCAGAAGATGCACCCGAGGCCCTTAGAAATCAGTGTGCGGTATTTAGGAAAAAGTCTTTACAGAAAGCATTTAAAGAAGCATTTATCGATGGAATTGGTCCTTACAGACTTATGCAACAGGTAATATATATACTTATTACTTTACATCATTGTGTGTAATGAAAACCAAAAGTTTTGTCTAATACTCAAAATATAAATCTCGCATTCAAAATTATACTAAATCAAATGAAATTTCAATATTATAATCAGAATTTTACTGGAAAATAAATTTCTTTCACAGTTAAAGACAGAACGTCAACCGAAACCGCAACAGAGACCGAAGCGATTCCGACCAAATAAGCACAACTATAACAACGATGACACCTTCCTGCCTGAAGAATGTTCCGACCAGGGCGAAGAGGATGAAGTAGAACAATAAATGCCGTCTCTTTTTTCATGACTTGTCAAGTTCAAACAAAACACATTATTATTGGTAATCAAAGTATTATTAGTAAAGG
This sequence comes from Parnassius glacialis, assembly GCA_033319125.1. Classification (NCBI taxonomy): domain Eukaryota; kingdom Metazoa; phylum Arthropoda; class Insecta; order Lepidoptera; family Papilionidae; genus Parnassius; species Parnassius glacialis. The sequence continues at coordinate 50,729,789 of JAVANC010000001.1, read as the reverse complement.
GAATAATAAAAAAAAGCTATAATTATGTAATAAAATTTATTAGGAATAAAAAATAAAATAAAAAAGGAATTTTTACAACTCTTTTATACATCCATAGACATCATACAGGATCTGGCAGTGTTGCTCTCATTTATGCACCAACTAGTCTTATCAAATTATAATTATTACTTCTCGATTCCTGAGTATAATTTAATTTCATGAAAATGAGATGTTACATTTTTTGTCAATAAATAATTTGTGCATGGGTGGCCAAATTCTTATTTATTCATACACTGATACATTTTGAAATATTACAATATAAATGTTTCTATTATTTACAAAAATAAGTCCTAGCTTGCACTACATAATGAATTCTAATCATATATTTATTACTATAATCAATAATATTTTATGTGTTAATTGATATTTTTCAACTCGCAAATGCTTTGAAAGTTTATATGGTGACAACAACAAAAATGTCTTGTAAAGATCTTAATTGTCAGACAATATGTCTGCTTATCGTTATCTCGGTCTGGGTATTTTGAATCGGCCATACACAAATGGCCATATTGCCATATATATTATACAAGCTACAACTACCATTAGTTTCTTTACAATTTATCATTTTTGTACACTGTAAATATTCACTTGCTCAATTTTAAAAATGTTTAATCATTCCTGTAATCATAAAATGAATACAAAGACCTTGGAATGAGACAGGCCTGTGCCAGGATAGTCTGATCTCAATGACTTAAATGATTTAACTTTTTAAAACATAATTGTATAAGTGAACAGAGTTAGGAACTAGTAAGATAATCAATTAGTAGTGCGTTTTTAGGCAATTGATGAATCAATACTTTTGTTATTGCCCCCGAATAAAAATGACAAATGAATGAAAGTTCACAATTGCATAATGCACATAGTATAACAATTCTTATTAAATTGCAATCAAATTAAGTAACATTAACATATCTAAAAATATACACTGTTTTACGTATATTCCAAATATAATAAACTTGAAATTAAAACAAATATCATAATAAATATTTAAAATAAATATAGTGCGCATAATTTATTAATTGCCTATTAATTGTGCAAGTTGAGGTTTGCAATTGCACTAACTAGCATCTATTGTTAGGCCCATACTTTGCAAATGTAGGTTTGGAAATTATCTAAAACTGTCTATTCCGTAAGTATTACCGAGGTATTTTTGAAGGTTATAGACAATTTAAATGTAATTGAGATTTATAAAACAATTTCTACAGAGCAGCTGGTTTAAAAGTTTAACGATTTTTAAATTTTCAGTTCCTAATTTGAATCATCAACACTGCGCGACTTTATCCTACAAGAGTTTTAACAGTCATGGGGTAAGCTATAGCCTTCTTTATCAGACCCCGCGATTGGGCAACGGCTTAACTTTGTATATGCGAACGAGCCAATGCTCCGTGGTGTATGCCTCTTCTAAGACGTCCAGGTTGAAGTCCTTGTTGCCGATCTCTGCGCTACGAACGCGGTCGTAGCCGGGCGGCCGACCTGTGGAGAATTAAAATGTTTTCAATGGTCTATAGGGATAAAACTCAAGTATTAAATGCCTTCCTAATAGGTAGTGAGGGCCTATATATTAGGTTTACTTATAACTTTGTAGTACAAAACTCTATATAGTATAAAGAATTTGTACTTTTATCAGGCCCTTCCCCATCATAGAAGGATTAGCCTAAAGTAACTCGCTTCAAGACCATATCTAAATGAAGGTTGCAGTAATAGATGTTATCACATCTATGATGCTGGCCACGTCGTCTGTCTGGTTATTTCACATCTGGTATATACTAGATGGTATACCCAGTCACCTATTGGAGGCCGTTCTGGTCTTTTCCATTGTTGGCTATTTACGAACGGCAAACAAAGAAATTCCTATGGCAATGGTAAATATTTCCTTTGTATACACCTAAATCTACCGTGATGCTAAACAAGTTTCTAAGTCATCAAGAAGTGGTTTTAGTTTTTGGTGAGTCAAAGAGTGATTAAAATAACACGGGAGTGAAACACCGCCAACTTCCTGATTCCGGGATGCTACTGAGCAATTATATACATACTACATAAACACTCAAGCTTGCCAGCCGGAGGGGTAAGCAGAGACACGAATTTCTATTTGGCATGATCCTGTGACATCTCTTTCGCCTCTTTCACGTCCATATATATACCTACACTACCCATACATGCTCGTCGGTTTAGGGTATTATTCATTTGATCCACACTTAATATCTTTTATTTTGTTGAAATACCAGTCAAGCCTACCACTCACTTCTGCAGCATAAATACTACTACTACCTAGGCATTCTTGACAAAATAACCCAATAACTGATATTTTTTTGCCCATTTCGGGATTAGGACCTGGAATTACATGATCAGCAGTCGTGCTTACGATCACTAAACAAACGAGGCAGAAATGGAAAGCCTTTTAGAAAGCGAAAAGAGTTTAATTTCTATATACGTAACCCTAATTTGCCGTGGCATAAAAAATATATTACGATATATATTTCTGGTTGATATAATAAAAATCGTATTAATATTGGTCCTTCGAGCAGAAAGATCCAGTAACCTACGACAAGCTAGAATAACAAATACAACTTACCACCCTCTGTGTACATGAGGCCAAATTTATAGTAGCTCATTTTGTACATGAGGCAGTTGAGCAATGTGGAAGAGCCGTCAGCGTCAACTCTGAACTCTCCAGCAGGTGTGTAGTAGTCTGCTTCTTTAATATGGGCCCCTCTGTCTGTACTACCTCCAATGCGTACCATCCATAGGAATTTGTTGATGTCTGCAGATTAAAAAAGAAAATGGTTCATACAATTTTTAAATTAATTTATCTTTCTACAAAATGTTTAATAGGTTATTTGATATTTGAAAAAAGATCTAATTTTCTGCAGTATTACAATATTATAGACAATAAAAAGTAGTTTTTATAACGGTAGCCAGTATTATCGAGTCTCAAATAATTACAAATAATAAATAAAATTAATAGGCTTTGGGAGGATATGCAGGTGGAGTTTAGTAATATTGTTAGTATAGACTAAACATATGCTGTCCTCTATTTACTCCCTGCAGCATCATACTACAGCAAATATTTTTTTACGATGCTAGAGTGTATTTACCACCACCAAGTTCTCCAATGGTTTTTTTTCATAAATCAATTATTTTATAAACTTAGGAACCGGCTAAAATTATAAAAATTGGCCATCTAAAATAACATATAATGATTTCTTATATTTACGCGAACACTACACATTTAAATAAAACTAATTTTACGGATTTTATCGCGTATATTAAGCTAAGCCGCCGTCGTGAGTGGTCGTTTGTTTACCGCTGTAAAACGAACCGCTGTTCGTGCTGAAAAATATCGATCGCTTCAGAAATACAAAATATTCCAAAAACCAAATTTAATACATACTTGACCAAGGTAAGATATTATTATTATAATCACAGTTTTTTGTTACAATATTTTGGGGTACCCTTACTGGGGTAGGGACTACTGTCCAATAGTTGGCTTACGTAGTGATGAAGATACTGATATTTATCACACGCAATCTTCTAGGTGTAAATACTCAAAGATTACCGAATTATAGCAGCGTGAAGTAGCACAATAATTCTGCTGCGTTTCGTATTGTAATTGACGAGATTTGGAGACCTTTTAAGTAAGGTAAGTACCTTGTAAGGAAGGAATTTCATCATAGTCCTTAGGAATTACAACGCATCTTTATTTTGATTCTTAACGAGGGTATCGACGACTTTTTCTGCTACCAGCGTGGCGCCACTTTACAGTGAGGTAAAGTATTTGCGATTAGGATTCCTAATTTTAATAGAGAAGATGGCTGGGTGCTACCATCTGCTTGGGATCCCATAATTAATAAAATTAAATCCCAACCCAAGCATACAACTGCAAGACTTCATGATACTGTAAGTTCATACTGCATAGATCGGATTAAAAATTAATAATTTTTAATCTGGAGATAGCCGTGGTTAACTATGACATTGGGACATCATACACTTCAGTCCCCCCCCGTGATCATGGGTGCTGTAAAGTGCTTGAAACGTCGGGAATGTAAAATAAGTTAAAATACGCGATAAAATCCGTAAAATTAGTTTTATTTAAATAAAATAACATAATTAGACTACCAGAAAACAAATTAAAAAAGAGTGACATAGATGCAATCTTCTTATATTTTTTCTATGAAAAGCTTTAAAATCTAGGTATCTAATTTTAAAGGGGGAAAGAGGGGAATACAGAATGATAATTTGGTAATTTTTCAGAAATGTAGTCAGTCAAAGTTGCAGTTGTCTAGAGAGACAGCTGCAACTTTAGAGACAACTGCACCTTCGAACTACCGAGCTAGGCAACCAAGAGCGGTTGCCTATCTCGGTAGTTCGGACTTGGCCCAACAGCCAAGCGCTGATACATGCATTTACTCTATTTTTTAAATGGCAGTGGCATTATTAGATAAATGTAAAAAAGATTTCTGTTCTCACCGTCAGACGAGTAGCCTACTAGTCCACCGAATATAACCAGCACATAGTCCACATCCAACTCTCTCATGATCTCGTAGGCTTTCTCTTCTGTTGAGGCCATTGCCTGGCCCACTCGTGATATGTGCGTATTGTTCCACGTATTATTGTCTACTATGACGGTACGATTAGCCATTGCTGTTATTTGGTAGCCATAATCCCACCATGACATCACTTTCGAGTCCTGAAACGAGTTGTGTTGAAATTAAGAATGATGTTTTAAAGTCTGTCCATTGCCAAGGTGATATCATTACTACAATGGCTTGCAGAAGATAACAAATTACAATAATGCATAATGAAATTATTATTCGGTATATTTTTTTACTTTTTTAGAATAAGGGGGACAAACTGACAAATGGGCACATAATCCACCTGATGATAAGAGGATACTGTGGCCCACAGACACAGACATTTAGCCTCGATTGAGAATCTATATGTTGATTGAAGATCAAGATAGAATGCCTCATTAGATTACTGTAAATAAAGACAACTTTTAGAAAAGTGTTGTCGTGGAACACTCTGTTGGAAAAAAGTTCTTTTCGTAGTATATTATTATTGATTAACAAATACAACTAAATGAACTAGGGTCTATTAAAATGAAGCGCATTTAAAATATTATTTCATTCATGGCAAGATAAGAAAAAGTGCGAGGGAGATGGATATTATTCCGTCACGTTTGCAACATAGAAAAGGAGTCGTGACGGAAAAATCCTACACTTTTTCTCGCCGAACCCCCATCCGTCAAATTAGTACTGTGCGATAAGGAACTTCGTTCCAAAACTGATAAAAAAATTTAAGTCCATGTCATCAATTTAATTTTGTTTAACCAGGCATTTATTGTAAACATATGTAAGAGTGAATTAAGAGTTTTAGATTTTTTGTGAATATACCCACCTCGGGTGTGTTCATCTTGAGCCAGGTGTAGGCTTCGCGGAAGTCGTCGAAGATGATCCTGGCGCCGTCATGGCCGCGTGCGGACAGCACGATTGAAGGGGAGGAGTAGGCCTCTGACGTCACCCACGTGCAGTGGAACACGTATGACGTCAGCAGGCAGCCCAGTACACATACAAACAGTGCGCCCACCTGACACACACACATTTTTTGGAGTGATAAGTTTAGGCGAATGAGGGCACACAAGACTTTTCTTACCACCAGGGTGGCGCCAGTTTTGAAGAGGTGAAATATTTGACAGAAACAGAAACTTTTTTATTCAATATAGATTATAAATAATGCTTATTGAAAGTCACTCTTTTGTATAATTACCACTGGTTCGAAAAAAAAACCTCTGTCCTGGGAAGAACCAGCAAGAAACCCAGCGGGACTTTTTTTTAAAATAACAGCTTACAATCATGTATGTTACACAAATTAACAACACAACAAATTAGAAATAGCTTGGTAGCGATCACCTCATTTCCAGGGGTTATTATCATTTATAAATTCTTTAATACTATAATAACCCTTTTTATACAAACTTAGTTTAATAAAGTTTTTGAACTTTGAGCAGGTCAAATTTTGTATATTTTCTGGAATTTTGTTGTAAAAGCGTATACATCGCCCCAAGAATGAATTACTGACTCGATGGAGTCGAGTAACCGGAACTACTAGCTTGTGTCTGTTCCTAGTATTTACAGAATGAATATCACTTATTTTTGTAAAACTACTTTTATTTATGTGTACGTACATTACATTTTCATAAATGTATTGAGAGGTCAAAGTTAATACATTAATTTCCTTAAATTTTTGTCGCAGCGACTCTTTAGGCTTTAAATCATAAATTGCTCTTATGGCCCTCTTCTGTAAAACAAATATAATTTCAGTGTCAGCTGCGTGTCCCCATAGCAAAATACCATACGACATTATGCTATGGAAATAGCTAAAGTAAACTAGTCTAGCTGTTTCAACACTAGTTAGACTTCTAATCTTTTTTACGGCATATGCTGCAGAACTAAGTCTGCTTGCTAGTTTTGATATATGGGGGCTCCATTGAAGCTTCGCGTCTAGTGTGATTCCAAAAAAAATGGTGGTATCTACAAGACTCAGTTTCTCCTTATTTAAAATTACATTAGTATTTAATTGTTTGACATTTGGAGTCATAAATTTTATACATTTCGTTTTAGTGCCATTTCATCATCATCATCATCATTACAGCCCTTCACAAGTCCACTGCTGAACATAGGCCTCCCCCAAAGAACAAAGAAGTCCTGAGCCACCTGCATCCATCGACTTCCTGCATGTCTTACCAGGTCGTCACTCCATCTTGTGGGGGGACGCCCTACACTTCGCCTACCGGTACGAGGCTGCCACTCGAGAACCTTTCTTCCCCATCGGTTGTCGGTTCTTCGAGCTATATGGCCGGCCCACTGCCACTTCAGCTTACTAATCCGTTGGGCTATGTCGGTTACTCTGGTTCTACTGCGGATATCCTCATTCCTAAGTTTATCACGCAGAGAAACTCCGAGCATAGCCCTCTCCATAGCTCGCTGAGCGACCTTCAGCTTCCTCATACGGCCAGCAGTAAAAGGACCACGTCTCAGTTCCGTAAGTCATCACTGGCAACACGCACTGGTTGTACAATTTTGTTTTAAGGTTTTGAGGTATTTCTGACGAGAAGATGTGTCGTAGCTTCCCGAACGCTGCCCAGCCGAGTTGAATCCGTCGATTGACCTCTCGGTCGAAGTTGGACTTACCTAATCGGAATATTTGTCCCAGGTAAACATACTCGTCAACAACTTCGAGCTTAGTGCTCCCAACAACTACCGGCATAGGTGTGACATGGACATTAAACATAATCTTTGTTTTGTCCATGTTCATCTTAAGACCTATCCGTTGGGAGACACTATTGAGGTCATTGAGCAAAGTGCTTAGTTCCTCCAGCGATTCTGCCATGAGGACTATATCGTCGGCAAATCGAAGGTGAGTGATGTACTCGCCATTGATGTTAATACCGTATCCTTTCCAGTCCAGAAGCTTGAAAACGTCTTCCAATGCAGCGGTGAAGAGTTTCGGGGATATAACGTCACCCTGTCTTACACCTCTCTGCAATTGGATAGGTTTCGTACTCTGGTTCTGTACTCGGATAGCCATCGTAGCTCTACTGTACAAACACTTCAGCACTTCGATATACCGACAGTCAACTTGGCACCGCTGAAGGGACTGCAGCACCGCCCAAATTTCGACGGAATCAAAGGCTTTCTCATAGTCCACATATGCCAGACATAGTGGCAAATTGTACTCTTCGGACTTCTGTACAATTTGCCGTAGGGTATGTATGTGGTCTATGGTGCTAAAGCCCTTTCGGAAACCGGCTTGTTCGGGAGGCTGGAAGTCGTCAAGTCTGCGCGCAAGACGATTCGTAATGACTCTCGAAAACAGCATGTAGACGCGGCTCAGAAGGGAAATCGGTCTGTAGTTCTTCAAGAGAGCGTTGTCACCTTTCTTGAAGAACAAGACCACCGCACTTCTGCTCCACGCCTCCGGTGTAATGCCACCATGGAGGACGGAATTAAAGAGCTTCTGAAGGACTTCAAGCACCGGTCTTCCACCCGCTTTCAGAAGCTCCGCTGTAATTCCATCCTCGCCTGGGGCCTTGCCGTTTTTAAGGTGCTGGAGAGCCATTCTAATCTCGCTCAGACTGACGTCCGGGATATCTTCGGAATAGTGTCGAATAAGACTCGCTCTTGGATCGTTACTCACACTTGCGTGTGGCTCCAACGATGACGTGTACAGCTGCCCATAGAACCTCTCAATCTCACCCAAAATCTCAGGTGTCCCGGAAACGATGCTGCCACATTCGGTCTTCAGCTTTGACAGTTGGCTCTTTCTGGCAGACAGATCTCTGGCAAAAACTTTGGAGCCTTGGTTCCGCTCGATCGCTTCTTCAATACGAGCTGTATTGAAGTTGCGTAAGTCTCGCCGCATGCATTTCGAGATCTGTCTGTTCAGTTGCCTGTATGCTGTCAAATCTGTTGAAGAATGTAGCCTCATCTCCCGTCTAACAGCCATGAGATTAAGAGTGTGATCGGAGAGTTTTTGTGTTCTTCTGCGGCGGGTCTTGCAGAACTTAGCTCCGACCGCATGGACAGTTTCCACGAGCTTGTCATTCATATCGTCCACTTCATTGCAGTCTTCTAGGCACTGAAAACGGTTTTGTAACTCGAGCTGAAAGGTTACGGGACCTTGGATTAGAGCACGAGGGGGACGGAGCGTTGACTTCATCAGACGAGACCTCTCCAACTTAACATTTAGGCTCAGTGTGCCTCTAACCATTCGGTGATCGCTGCCGGTTTTCACCCTCGCGATCACGGAGACATCACTGAACAGTTGCCGTCTGGTCGTCATAATGAAGTCAATCTCATTTTTTGTCGAACCCTCGGGATTCGACATTTAAATGCAAATTATTAACATTGAACCAATTTACTAATTTAGATATAGCATTATTTACTTCGTCATATTTTAGCAATTGTCGACTTAATTTGAAAATTAAAGAAGTGTCATCTGCAAATAATACTATATCATGGTTGTCTCCTACTATGTAAGGTAAGTCATTAATGTATACAAGAAACAGAAAGGGGCCTAGAATTGAGCCTTGAGGCACGCCCATCTGTACCATCGACCCGGAAGAACTCATACTGTTAATGACAACTTTTTGCGTTCTCGTACTTAAATATGAAATAATTAATTTAAGAGCCTCACCGTAGTGTTGAAGTTTCCTGATTAATGTTTCATGGTGAACACAATCGAAGGCTTTGGATAGGTCACAAAATATACCCAAAGCATCCTGTGAATTCTCCCATGCATTAAATATATATTTAATCAGCTCAACACCGGCATCAGTTGTCGAGCGACCCCTTGTGAAACCAGATTGATTTTCTGCCGACTTCCAAAAAGGAGACGGTACTCAATTCGAGTGTATGTTTTTTTTTTTTTTATTTATGTGTGTTACCTCATAACTTTGTACTGGGCGAACCGATTTCGATGATTCTTTTTTTATATGAAAGCTAATAGTTCTCGTGTGGTCCCATATGAATTTGATCAAGGTCAGACCAATGGTTATTGAGTTATTCTCAAATAACCTATATTGAAGTCGGCTGTACAAAATTTTTAATTTTAAATTATTATGAAGTAAATTATTTATATTAAAGAAATTTAACATTTGATCAAGAATAATTTTTTCAAAAATCTTACTAAGTGTTGGTAGTTCTGTACTACCAACATAGGTCTAAAATTAGCGGGGTCTAATGTACTACCAGATTTAAATAAAGGTATTACTTTACTATACTTCATTAAATCAGGAAACACACCAGATTCGATACTAGTATTAAAAATAGTAGCTAAATGAGGCGCGATTGTATCTATTATAGACGCAATAACTTCAACGGAAACCCCCCACAGATCCGCAGTTTTCTTAACATCAATAGTTTTAAAATATTTTACAATATCTTTTGATGATACTTTATGAAATGTAAAATTCTTTGTACACGCATTTACATTTTGTTTAAGTAATGATTCGGCGACCGCAGGAGAAGAATTCAGTCACTTAGTGGTTAATATCGGAATATCATTAAAATATTTCTCAAAAACCATTGCAACGTCCTGATCTGATTCGGTTAATTTGTTATTAACACTTAACTGGTAGTTTGAATTGCGAGAGTTAATCTTACCAGTTTCGCTATTAATTATACTCCATGTCATTTTAATTTTATTAGAAGCCGTCTTAATTTTGTTGCTCAAATGCAAAGACTTGGCTGTGGAGCACACTCTTTTAAATATTTTTGAATATTTTTTTACATATTCCCTAAATTCGACGCTATGATTATATGACCTTTCATGGTAAAGATCATTTCAGACAGATTCCATAGTGGTAAAGTTAATTTATTAGGAAATTGTTAGGGTTAATGCTTCAATTTGTAATATTAGTTATTATTCATATTAATTAGATTAGAAATGAATAAACCAAAACTATGGATATTAAAGTGGAAAAATAAAAAAAACGTTTTATATTTTGTTGTATGGACTAATTAAAGCTTAAAATAAATAATGATGATATACAGGTTCACATTTAACTCTTTATCTCACCTCCGAGCGAAAGACTAAATTATTCTCGTGTTTCTTTTTCTTATCATGCTTCTCTACTTTAGGCTCAATGTCCTTCACGTGGAGACTCAGTAGACTGGACGCAGCCACGCCTGACACTATACACATGACTGGAGCTAATACCAGCATAAGACGGACCATGACACCCTGTAAAATAGTGAACACACCACATTTATTAGACATGTTAGTTATTTCGAGGGATTACTATTTGTTTGTTGTAAAGTCAGCGATCAAAGTGTATGGGTCATGGTGCGGAGGCAATGGAGGAGTTCTCGACAATGCCTTCTACGCACTCAAGCTTGATTTGTCATCATGTAAAAACAATATTGAGGTTTTGTGCAATAACAATGGAGAATGAGAACGAAGGACAATGTAAACTTTTTTTTTAAATATTACACAGACATTCATCATCATCATCATTACAGCCTTTCATAAGTCTACTGCTGAACATAGGCCTCCCCCAAAGAATGCCACAAAGCACGGTCCTGAACCACCTGCATCCTTCGACTTCCGGCATATCTTACCAGGTCGTCACTCCATCTAGTGGGGGGTCGCCCTACACTTCGCCTACCGGTACGAGGCTGCCACTCGAAAACCTTTCTTCCCCATCGGTTGTCGGTTCTTCGAGCTATATGGCCGGCCCACTACCACTTCAGTTTACTAATCCGTTGGGCTATGTCGGTTACTCTGGTTCTACTGCGGATATCCTCATTTCTAAGTTTATCACGAAGAGAAACCCCAAGCATAGCCCTCTCCATAGCTCGCTGAGCGACCTTGAGCTTCCACATACGGCCAGCAGTGAAGGACGTTTTTTCTTATAGGAGAGGGGGCAAACGAGCATGCGGCCCACCTGATGGTAAGTGACTACCGCCGCCCATGAACAGCTGCAACACCAGGGAGGGAATCGCAGATGCGTTGCCGGCCTTTTAAAAAGGAGTACGCTCTTTTCTTGAAGGTCCCTAAGCCGTATCGGCCCGGAAAAATCGCTGATGGTAATCGATTCCACAAAGAAGTCGTGCGAGGAAGAAAATATCTTCTAAATCGCACAGTGGTGGACCGCTAATCATCCAGATGGTATGGATGGTATCGGGAGTTCTGCCGCGATGTGCGTTCGTGAAATTTGGCGGCTGGGATTAATCCGAACAATTCCTCAGAGCACTCCCCGTGGTAGATGCGAAAGAAAATGCAAAGGGATGCAACATCTCTTCGCAGTGCCAATGAATCGAGCCGATCGGAAAGGACTCGGTCGTCGACGATTCGAGCCGCTCTGCGCTGGATGCGGTCAAGTGGAAGGAGCTGGCACCGGGGACCCCCTGCCCAGAGATGGGAACAGTATTCCATGTGAGGCCGAACCTGCGCCTTGTAAAGTTGCAGGCGGTGTGCCTGCATGAAATACTGTCCCGCTCTGCTGAGCACGCCAAGCTTTTTAGATGCCAATTTGGCCTTCTCTTCCAAGTGACCACTAAACTGCACGTCACTCGATATGTCGACTCCGAGGATTCCGATACTGGCTGAGACAAGAAGGGGAGTGCCTTGAAACTGAGGAGATACGATAAAGGGGTTCTTTTTAGCGGTAAACGTGCAAACTTGTGTCTTCTGAGGATTAAACTGGACTAGATTTAGTCGCTCCCAATCCGAGACTTTGTCCAGCAAAGACACAAGTTTGTTCCGGTACTCGGCGACTTTTCCCGAAAAATATTGGCACGGCCGGTGTATAGAGCATCACCAGTGCTGTCATCCGCATAGCAATGAATGTTATCAGTTAGCAACATATCATTGATATGCAGAAGAAACAGCGTTGGTGATAGCACACAGCCTTGTGGAACACCAGCGTTAATAGGCTTGTAGTCGGAGCATGCACCGTCTACAACGATCTTGATGCTCCGATCTGCAAGGAAGCTGGTGATCCAATCGCACAATTTCTTGGGAAGCCCATAGGAAGGGAGCTTTGAAAGAAGCGCTTTGTGCCAAACCCGATCGAAGGCCTTCGCAATGTCCAAACTAACGGCCAACGCCTCCCCCTTGGACTCTACTGCCTCTGCCAATCTATGGGTCAGGTAGACCAGAAGATCACTAGCTAATCGACCCCGACGAAAACCGTATTGGTGGTCACTAATCAGCTGGTGATACTCAAGGTACTGCATGAGCTGGCAGTTAATAATTGATTCCATTATTTTGGAGAACAAGGAGGTGATTGCGATAGGCCTATAGTTGGACGGGTCTGAGCGGTCGTCTTCTACGTCTCAGATCCGTAAATTATCACTGGCAACACGTACTGTTTGTACAGTCTCGTTTTTAAGTTTTGAGGTACACCTGACGAGAAGATGTGCCGTAATTTCCCGAACGCTGCCCAGCCGAGTTGAATCCGTCGATTGACCTCTCGGTCGAAGTTGGACTTACCTAGTCGCACTATTTGTCCCAGGTAAACATACTCGTCAACAACTTCGAGCTTAGTGCTCCCAACAACTACCGGCATAGGTGTGACATGGACATTAAACATAATCTTTGTTTTGTCCATGTTCATCTTAAGACCTATCCGTTGGGAGACACTATTGAGGTCATTGAGCAAAGTGCTTAGTTCCTCCAGCGATTCTGCCATGAGGACTATATCGTCGGCAAATCGAAGGTGAGTGATGTACTCGCCATTGATGTTAATACCGCATCCTTTCTAGTCCAGTAGCCTGAAAACGTCTTCCAATGCAGTGGTGAAGTTTCGGGGATATAACATCATCCTTGTCCCTCTCTGCAGTTGGAAAAGTTTCGTACTCTGATTCTGTACTCGGATAACCATCGTTTTCACCATTCACGCAAAATACGCGCATAGACCTGGAGTTGCGGAAAACAGCCCGTCGTAAACTAAACTAAACCATCCTAGCCCTACCGTACAAACAGTCCAGCACTTCGATGTACCGACAGTCAACTTGGCACCGCTGAAGGGACTGCAGCACCGTCCAAATTTCGACGGAATCAAAGGCTTTCTCATAGTCCACATATGCAAGGCAAAGTGGCAGATTATACTCCTCTGTCTTCTGTACAATTTGCCGAAGGGTGTGTATGTGGTCTATGGTACTAAAGTCTTTTCGGACACAGACATTACTACCTGTTAAATATGTAAGTGGAGTTTTCTCAAAATCATAATAAAATGATGCCAACCCGGCTATCAAGCATGCCAAATATGAAAAGATTCTCCCGATGGCAATATATGGTGTAGGGCTTGTATTCAGAAGTGGATTTTTATAGGTTGTAATGGATGGATGGAAGGAGGTTTATACCTTTTATTTGTGATATCGGTAATCACATGCATGGAATGAAACAAATTTTCAGAAATTTTACTGTTTCATTTTTATATTCCTGCCATTTCGAATGCTTTTGTAGCATCCATCGCTAAGGCGTTACTGAGGTGTTCAACGTCCTGATATCATAGTTAACCAAACCTACCTCTAGCTTTTAGGAAATAATTTTTATTTATTAATTATTTAATAAATACACATTTTTATAAAATAATTGTAAGCACTTACTGCGAAATAGATGCTGAGAACTCCATACAGTATGATGAAAATGTTGGCGTCGGTCAGCTTACTAAAGCAGAAGTACAAGCCTGCAGGGAAAAGGAACACCAGAACTTGCAAGTCGAAGTAGAAGGAGGACCATGATGTAGGCTGGTGCTCGGACACCGACGCTGGAAATCACACGTTTTTATATGTAGAATAAGAATCATTTTATATAAATTGGTGAACCAGATTAATGCTTACTTACCAATAATAGGAATGTGATTCTTAGCATATGAAGGGTCAAGCAGCGAGTAGAATCTTCCGGTCCATGGTGAAATTTTGCCTGCAAATAAAAAAAGGCAATAAATAAAGATAGTATGAATAATGTGAGAATTGGTTATTAAAATACAAGAATTAGAATAGAAGAATAATTGAGTCAACCAAATAAGAATAAACCTATGTTCATACATATAGTACATGTATACATTCATCATCTTTTTTTTTATAGGAGAAGGGTGACAAACGAGCACACAGTCCACCTCATGGTAAGTGGTTGCTGCGGCCCATAGACATCTACATCTATTCTCGATTACGAATCAAAATGCATATGCCTTGTCACCCGTGAGGACTAAGATGGAATGCCTCGTTTCCAGTAAAAAGGGTCTCCGGTTCTCTACACTCACCATACGAAACACAGCAGCGTTAAGCTGCTATTTTACGCTGGTATTCTGTGAGAGCGTGGTCCTTTCCCGGTCGAGCTGACCCATTCGTGCAACAACCATAATATAGCTGCAACTTGGCTCTACCACGTATAAAAGTACAACTTCTTTAATAATGACTGAACTGAATAAACATTATATACTATGGAATCTCAGAAACAAAAGAAAGCTCAAAATGGGCGGGGCACGCATGCCACAAATAGGCACAAATAGGAAATGTCACGAATTTTCTAGATTAAAACAAAAATTACCTCTATATAATATAATAACTTATGGTTCATACTCAACTCAAGCTGGCGAGTAACATAGAACATTTCTCTCATTACAGAATTAAATTGGATAATTGCACTAACAACCAACTATACAATAATATATCTATGTCACACTTAGTTAAAATTAGACCTTAGTCTAAGTATTTACTCAAAGAATGTTTAGGGCACTAATTATTATTTATACATAGCAATGGGCACTAATTCCGCCTTTTGTATTCTTTTGAAATCGGGAATACAATAAAGAATAAATAAATACATTTTTACTGATCTGCCAGACTTTAATTGTGGCTCTATGGCTTAGCATTGAATTGCGGCGCTGAGGGTTAAAAGTTCGAATACCGCACGGAACAAGTATTTGTATGGATTACAAAGAATTGTTCCAGTTTTGGACGTTTGTCTTTATGCAATTTATGTATGTAGGTGTAAGAGAACCATGTAAACAGTGACTAAATTGTTTCACCATTCGTTGTATTTAAATGTAAAACTCAACTCGTACAACATACGGTTCAAATTGCATTAGTGTGTATATTCAAGTTCAATACTAACCTGTAACTGTAAGCGCGACGGCGGCAGTCCCAAGTGTAGCCAACAGTGTGCTGAGCAGCGCCTTGAACAGAAGCTCGAAGTTTGCGGGCGACAGACGCTCGCGCAAATATTGGGCAAACGCGTACAACTGACATAAGCCAAACGTACCTAACGCCTGTGAAGGAAATTTATATCCCATTTATTGTTCCAGTTAGATACAATCATGAAACAAAACAGTCGGTGGTTGATCAATATCAATCTCATTCTATTCATTCAAAAATTCAACAGTGGTAGAGCCACACGGCAGCTTTTGCTGTCGCACGAATGGGCCGGCTCGAACCGGGGTGGTACCACGACCTCACAGAATACCAGCGTGAAGTAGAGGTTTACCTCTGCGTTTCGCTTGGTGAGTGCAGGTGGCCGGAGGCCCTTTTTACTGGAAATGAGGCATTCCATCTTAGTCCTCACGGGTGACAACGCATCTACATTTTGATTTGTAATAGAGGATAGATGTAGATGTCTATGGGCCGCAGCAACCACTTACCATCAGGTGGACTGTGTGCTCGTTTGGCACCCTTATCCTATAAAAAAAAAAATCATTATAGCGTAACAAAAAGTCCACTCATGAACATAGGCCTCCGCCATAATATCCTATGCAACAAAAGATAGATATTATTTACATATTTATTCATCGTCACATATCATTTTTAGGTAGATTTATTACATGTGGTAACTGAAAATATTAAATAAGTGCGGTTTCTAATCCGCCAGCCAAGCTTGGCAACTATGACAAGATCACAAATCACAAGACTCAATCTATGGGGGATATCTATATTCAGCAGTGGATCTTTATAGGCTGTAATGGATGGATGGGTCTTCCATTAGAGATCCTTTATAAAAAAAAAATACATGGTCATAACACCTACTTAGAGGCACCCTAATATACATTATAAATACAGCTGGAATATTTTCCAAAAAAGAGGGTACCCCAAAGATATTTTGATACTGGTTCAAAAGAGCTATCATTCAGCAGATAATATTTATAGGATATGTCACTATACTATTTGCCTAGTGTTGGCAACATTAAAAATAATATACTAAAAAATATAAAAAACTGTCCTCAAATATACACTTACCACATTAACGATAAATTAATGAAATATGATAATGAATTTAAAACATTTTATTTAGCTATTGTATATCAAGAAATTATTTTGAGGTTTACAAAGCATTTTCTTTACTTACCAGCATATGCTCGGAACTCTGCACAGGTTGGAAGCCGACAAATGAGATCTGCATGGACAATATTGTCCCTACGCAATACAGTGTGCTGTAAGCAACATAGACTCGAGCTGAAAAACGTCCCAGCATCATCAGCGCTAGGACATGGAGTGGAATGAGGTTTATAAGAAATACATAGCCACCCCATGATGATACCTAGAACAATAAAAGAATAGAAATTTACAATAAATAAAGAAATATGTATAATGCTCTATGAGAGTATGAACCATAATGGCTCATTTCTTAGATGATTCAATTTTAAAGAACATATATAAATAAAATATTATGTCAATTTTAAATAAATTATTATTGGTAAATACATTCCAAATTTAGTTTAGCAGTTGAATGATTCAAAAGGAAATGTAATACCGACCTTTGTCTGTCTCCTTTTCGTAAGTTAATTCTGCTAGGATAATCTCAAAAACTATGTAACAAAGTTAAAATTAAACCCTGCTGAGCTATAATATTGATGCAACATATACTACTTGGCCAAAACAATTAGGCGCATGACAGGAATATGGTTTCAGTGCCAGCACCCCACCTCTATCCCCACGCTTCCCTTATGGATGCCATACACGATCAAGTTTACCGTCAAGTTTGCAGCGCGCTTGAAGCGGCGTCAAGTTTGCAGTGCATCCATATAGGCCACACACGTTCAAGTTCGCCGTCAAGTTTGCATGATGCCGCATCAGTTGAAACCATGGCGTCACTAGTGACGGACGACGATGCGTTAGCTATCCTAGGCTTATTATTGCTCGCAATTACTTTGCAAAAACTGGTTAATGAAACGAAAAATATTATCTCAATAGTAAATAGCAATCTCAATAATAAAAATATGAAACAGACAAGTGACGGCTCCGTGGCGCAGTGGATTAGTAATGTGTTGCAGCGCTAAGAGCCGCGGGTTCGAATCACGGACGTAACAAGTATTTGTATGACCTACAAATAATTGTTCTGGGTCTGTTCTATGTATGTAAACTGTCCCTGCGATACGGAAGAAAATCCTAGTGTGGAAGTAACGTTTTTTTAAAAGAGAGGAAGAGAGAAGAACTAATGAAATTAAAATTTTTGTACAACCGACTTCAATAGGAATACGCATTATTACGGATAATTCCAAAAGTAATAGTCAGATCTTGATCAAATTTATATGTGATGTTTAAATTATAAGCACCAGCTTTCAAAATAAAATAGAATCATCAGAATCTATTCACCTAAAAAAATGTTTGTTAACTGCCTCCACGATACAAGAGAAAATCTTAGTGTGTAGGTAACGTTCTTTTAACAAAATAAAAAAAATGTATACATTGCATAACACTTCGGTGTATTCTACTATATACCGCGTGCGCGCGTCTTCGCTTGCCGAAACCGACTAACGTCATGCATACTTGACCGCTCATACACACGTTCAAGTTTACATGACGCTGCAAGCTTGGTCAAGTCGGCAGAATCGAAATTCAATTTTTGCTTCAAGTAGACTTGTCATGCACACCCATAGCCATACACCGTCAAGTTTACCGGACGCAGCTTCAAGCGCGCTGCAAACTTGACGGTAGACTTGATCGTGTATGGCTGCCATTAGTGACGCACAGTCGTGCTTGGCAGTGATAATACATACATAAACGCTTCTTGAAGTTTTCGTTTTCAGTTAGTTGTTATAGTTTATTTTGTCATTGTTGAGTGTTTTGTTTTTTTATTTCTTATTTTTTTTATTGATTGTTGTTGAGAATAATTTGTATAAAAACTTTTTAACAAAAAAATTAAACCGCCAAAAAACTGAAAAGCAAAAAATAATAAACCTTTTTATTTAACCTTAATAACTAAGTTCTTAAACTAATTTAAGTATACCTAAGTATATATTTTTGTAATTATTTTGAGTTTTTAATTAACCTTAATAACTAAGTTCTAAAACGAATGCAAGTATACCTAAGTAATTTTGAGTCGGTGCTAAACAATCAATGAACAAAGACCAGTAAATTAACTTAAATTTAAAGAAATAACCAAATCAAATTAACAAGTAATAAGGGTTATGGCGATATTAGAGCGCAGGATGTTGCCGATAATTTTATGCTGAGCCATCACGGTTCACAAATTACAAGGTACGACCCTTGATAAAGCTGTAATCGACCTCGGAAAGAAAGTGTTTGCCAAAGGGCAGGCATATGTGGCAATGAGTAGAGTAAAAACACTTGAGGGTATTGCTTTATCTGATCTAGAGCCAAATAAGGTATTACACAAACCTCACGATGAACGAGCTTTAGCAGAAATGCAGACTGAGAGGTCTACACACAAGAGACTGACAGGTCTAAAGCTCATTCATCGTGAGGTTTTTTGTAATGTAATGTAATTATTATGTAATGTAGTAATACACAACTCAGCATTAGAATATGTGGTTAACCCATAAATCACCCCTATTTTACCACCCTTTAGGGTAGACGTTTTGTTTTCAAATTTATATGGGACCAATTTCGGGGTATACCCTATCTAATAAAAGAAGAATTATCAAAATCGGTCTACTATGTAAAAAGTTATGCGTGGTCACACATAAAAAAATATACACGTCGATTTGAGAACCTCCGTTTTTTCGTCGGTTAATAAAATTTTAATAGATAAATTGGGGTATCACTTTAAGAAATGCTCGTACGTATTAAATACTATTACATATTTAATACTATTGGTTTATAGGGAAGATTTTAGGTTGCTATTAGAAAAAAATTATGTCCGTGTTTATTTAGACATTCTTATTTTTATGAATCTTAATTTACTTAGAATCAGAGTGTAACTCTCAATCCCCGACATTGCTTCAAAATCAAAATCAGGATGCCACACTGCTACTAGTGGTATTTCGATCAAAACATCTCGATTTCTGGAGCATTTCTTAAAGTGATACCCCAATTTGCAAATTATTCTCAACAAAAAAAAAGTAATAACAAATAAGTGATAACAAAATCAACAATGACAAAATAAACATATAACAACTAACTGAAGACGAAAACTGAGGAGGCACCTCTCCTATAAAAAAAAGGGCGAAGAAGGGAGACAGAAGAAGAGAAAGGCTTAAACTTGATGTACATGATAATAATGGATCATCAAAGAGGACAGATTATTAGATAGTTATAATAAATAATAAATTAAACTTTTTTATAAAAATATAAATAAGGTTAAAGTTATGTATGGGAGTGCAAAAACTAACAAGTTATTAAACTTGTCAGTGTGAAACTTCCACCTGATTGATCTATGATTGACTAATAGACTACTGTATCACAATTTGTACAGTAATAATAAACATGTTATAGATGCTTAGATTAGTCAATCAAGTTGATTTGCAATTTAAAGTTATAGTTTTCTAATAATATACCAATAAATTTATCTAACGCCACCACCAAAACAATAAAATTAAGGGGATGACAACTATCTTAGATTATATTCTTTTCCAACATATTTCTTACCATATAGAAATATGCTAGAGCAGTCATTGTAGCCCACAATATAGTTCCAGTGTTGACCGCTTTAATCCAAAAGTAGTAAGTGAGCAACATGCAGAAGATGGCGATGCCCTCATTGTCATAACTACCAGCAACGGAACGACTGATGTAGCCAGGGACAATAGCGATCATTGCTGCTGCAACTAAACCAGCACCTTCATCCTGTTGAAACAAAACTATTGTTGTGTAAAATAAAACTAAGATTTGGTTTTTTTTATTTATTTGGTGATTAAAATATTATATTAAATTTGACACATTAAGAGTTTAAGTGATGTGGTAATTTCTAAGATTTTTTTTGTTAAACCGTCAAAACTCAAAATTTGTTCTGATTAGACATTGGTAGGTTTACCTTGAGCTCCTTAGTCAGCAAGTATGTGACAATAGTAGTGAGAGAGGAAAAGAATGGTGCTAGAAAGACACAAACATTCCGAATGTCTATGGTAATGTTTAGAAACTGCATGATATTGTAAAGTGTAGCTGATGTCACCATAAGCCCAGGGTATATTGTTCCTGCAGAGAAAATATAAATAGTGATAAACAAAATGTTTTTCAAAAATCGAATTCTCATATTGTTGTCATTATGTTAACTTTTATTGAAAAGTTTAATCACCTCCTATGATACGTCCCAATGGATACCATGCTCGATCATCAAACCAATTGTGAAACTTATAAAAACCTTCCTCTGTAAGGTACCGTGTGGTTCTGTAGTTGAAATATGGGTCGAATTCGTGGATCACACTCTCAAAACGAAGCACCGAAAATAGCCTAGTTGCAAAAGCTGAAACAATTATTATAAAATATAATCTCATTTTTGTATATACATTATCATCATTCATCATCATAATTACAGCCTTTCATAAGTCCACTGCTGAACATAGGCCTCCCCCAAGGTATGCCAAAAGCACCGTCCTGAGCCAGCTGCATCCATCGACTTCCTGCATGTCTTACCAGGTCGTCACTCCATGTAGTCGACCTACACTTCGCCTACCGGTACGAGGCTGCCACTCGAGAACCTTTCTTCCCCATCGGTAGTCTGTTCATCAAGCTATATGGCCGGCCCACTGCCACTTCAGCTTACTAATCTGTTGGGCTATGTCGGTTACTCTGGTTCTACTGCGGATATCCTCATTTCTAAGTTTATCACGCAGAGAAACCTCGAGCATAGCCCTCTCCATAGCTCGCTGAGCGACCTTGAGCTTCCTCATACGGCCAGCAGTGAAAGACCACGTCTCAGATCCGTAAGTAATCACTGGCAACACGCCACACACTTGTTGTACAATTTCGTTTTCAGGTTTTGAGGTATGTCTAACGTGAAGATGTGTCGTAGTTTCCCGAACGCTGCCCAGTCGAGTTGAATCCGTCGATTGACCTCTCGGTCGAAGTTGAACTTACCTAATCGGACTATTTGTCCCAGGTAAATATACTCGTCAACAACTTCGAGCTTAGTGTTCCCAACAACTACCGGCATAGGTGTGACATGGACGTTTTAAACATGATTTTTGTTTTGTCCATGTTCATCTTAAGACCTATGAGTAGGGAGACACTATTGAGGTCATTGAGCATAGTGCTTAGGTCCTCCAGCGATTCTGCCATAAGGACTATATCGTCGGCAAATCGAAGGTGAGTGATGTACTCGCCATTGATGTTAATACCGCATCTTTTCCAGTCCAGTAGCTTGAAAACGTCTTCCAATGTAGCGGTGAAGAGTTTCGGGGATATAACGTCACCCTGTCTTACACCTCTCTGCAGTTGGATAGGTTTCGTACTCTGATTCTGTACTCGGATAGCCATCCTAGCTCTATTGTACAAACACTACAGCACTTCGATATACCGACAGTCAACTTGGCACCGCTGAAGGGACTGCAGCACCGCCCAAATTTCGACGGAATCAAAGGCTTTCTCATAGTCCACATACGCAAGACAAAGTGGCAGATTGTACTCCTCTGACTTCTGTACAATTTGCCGAAGGGTGTGTATGTGGTACATGGTACTAAAGCCTTTTCGGAAACCGGCTTTTTCGGGAGGCTGGAAGTCTTTAAGTCTGCGTGCGAGACGATTCGTAATGACTCTTGAAAACAGCACGTAGACGCGGCTCAGAAGGGAAATCGGTCTGTAGTTCTTCAAGAGAGCGTTGTCGTCTTTCTTGAAGAACAAGACCACCGCACTTCTGCTCCACGCCTCCGGAGTTGTGCCACCATGGAGGACGGGATTAAAGAGCTTCTGAAGAACTTCAAGTACCGGTTTTCTACTCGCTTTCAGAAGCTCCGCTGTAATTCCATCCTCGCCCGGGGACTTACCTTTTTTAAGGTGCTGGAGAGCCATTCTAATCTCGCTCAGACTGACGTCCGGGATATCTTCAGAATAGTGTCGGATAAGACTCGCTCTTGGATCGTTACTCACACTTGCGTGTGGGTCCAACGATGACGTGTATAGCTACCCATAGAACCTCTAAACCTCTTTCTAAAATAAATTTTGTACTTATATAGTTTGTATAACTATTATTGTAAAATTTGCTTTAAAAAAAAGTCCCGCTGGGTTTCTTGCTGGTTCTTCCCAGGACAGAGGTTTTTTTCGAACCAGTGGTAAAGTAAAAAATGACTTTCAATAAGAATTACACATGTGATCTATATTGAATAAAAAATTATTCTATTCTATTCTCAATCTCACTCAAAATCTCAGGTGTCCCGGAAACGATGCTGTCACATTCGGTCTTCAGCTTTGACAGTTGGCTCTTTCTGGCAGACAGATCTCTGGCAGACTTTGGAGCCTTGGTTCTGCTCGATCGCTTCTTCAATACAAGCTGTATTGAACTTGCGTAAGTCCTGCCACATGCAATTAGAAATCTGTCTGTTCAGTTGCCTGTATGCTGTCAAATATCTTTCTTTTTTTTTCTTCTTTTTTTTTTAAAACGTTACCTCCGCACTAGGATTTTATCCTGTATCGTGGAGGCAGTTTACAAACATAAATTGCACAAGGACAAACATCCAGACCCGGAACAATTATTTGTTTCTCATACAAATACTTGTTTCGTGCGGGATTCGAACCCGCGGCCCCCAGCACAATAACTCATTGCTAAGCCATTGTGCCATGGAGCCGTCATCACAATCTGTTGAAGAATGTAGCTTTTATCTTCCGTCTAACAGCCATGAGATTAAGAGTGTGATCGTAGAGTTTTTGTGTTCTTCTGCGGTGGGTCTTACAAAACTTAACTCTGACCGCATGGATAGTTTCCACGAGCTTGTCATTCATATTGTCCACTTCATTGTAGTCTTCTAGGCACTGAAAACGGTTTTGTAACTCGAGCTGAAATGTTTCAGGACTTTGGAACAGAGCACGAGGAGGACGGAGCGTTGACTTCATTAGACGAGACCTCTCCAACTTTAGGTTTAGGTTCAGTGTGCCTCTAACCATCGGTGATCGCTACCAGTTTTCATCATCGCGATCACTGAACAGTTGTCGTCTGGTGGTCATAATGAAGTCAATCTCATTTTTTGTCGACCCGTCGGGGCTCGACCAGGTCCACTTCCTATGGGGCCGCTTCTGGAAGAAAGAGTTCATCATAAAGAGTCCCTCTTTCTCCATGAAGTCGGCCAGCTGCTGGCCCCTTGGGTTCCGTTGCCCTACTCCAAATTTCCCTACTTTCAGCTCACCGTTCTCTCTTGTGCCTAGTTTTGCATTGAAGTCTCCCATTAACACCGTATATTGGGTTTTGGAGGAATGCATGGCTCTAGAGATATTCTCATATATTTCCTCCACCTCCTCCATCGGGGTGTGCCGAGGTTGATGCGTAAACCTGTATGACATTCAGCGAATACCGTTTGGTGATTCTGAGTATAAGGTGCGCAACCCTCGTCGACACATTCCCAATCTTTACAACGTTGTTAACGAGACTTGTGGACGATAAATCCGACACCTCCTTTGGATAGGTCGCTCTCCCGGTGATAGGGCAAGTTGCCGGATTCGAGGATTACCGTGTCCTCCCCCTCTCTTCGGACTTCGGATAATCCTATAATATGCCAGCATAACTTGTCTATCTCTTCTTCCAGCTCCACGATCTTCTCGTCAGTCCTCAGGGTGCGTGCGTTGTACGTTGCTAGGTCGAGTCATCTAAGGTGGCAAGCGAACCTCCACCGATTCTTAGCACCCCCTGCACCGCCGTTACCATGGCGCCACCGTAGCCAGGAATAGCGGGGCCGCCGGGAACTGGGGGCCGTGTCTTTGTTACTCTCATAATTGGGGGGTATTTGCCATAGTTGCCACGCTTGGCGAGCGGGTTGGCAACCGCAGTTTTTTTATTATAATTTTCTGTTATTAGGAAGATGCTGCTGCCCATCTCCTGCCTGTTTCCCTTGGTCGCCTTTTACGACACCCACGGGAAGATATGGGGTAGTAGATATCGCCACTACAAGGCAAATATACAGTATAGGAGAATTTAATACAACAGTTATATTAAAATTCAAGTGCCATATTGATTTGTGATTAAACATGAACATTATTAAAGATATTGAGATTAGAATTGAGAGAAATATATTTACATAATGTTTTTTTTTTTTTTTATAGGATAAGGGTGACAAACGAGCACACAGTCCACCTGATGGTAAGTGGTTGCTGCGGCCCATAGACATCTACATCTATCCTCTATTACAAATCAAAATGTAGATGCGTTGTCACCCGTGAGGACTAAGATGGAATGCCTCATTTCCAGTAAAAAGGGCCTCCGGCCACCTGCACTCACCAAGCGAAACGCAGAGGTGAACCTCTACTTCACGCTGGTTTTCTGTGAGGTCAAATTATATCCTTTCTATAATAATTTCAAATTATATCCTTTCTATAATAATTTCACAATTTCTCTTTCCTGAATTCAATTGTTTCTTTATTGTATAGCACTAGATATGGCACCAGGTATGGTTATCAATCACTAATAAAAAACTAGATACACAATCCCATGCAAAAATTCTTTAAAAACTGTCACCAATTGTTTTGACGTAATTCTAGTTGAAATAAATATACATAAATGTAAATTCAACCTGAAATGCATTGCCTAAAGTTGTATTCACAAAGCTACGTACAAATTAAAAGCTCACCCAATTGATCGAGTGGGCGCTCATTCGGTAGGGACATTTTTGTCACTGATTGTGTATCTAGTTTTTTTTTTATTAGTGATCGATGGGTATGGTAATTGTAA
This sequence comes from Parnassius glacialis, assembly GCA_033319125.1. NCBI lineage: Eukaryota > Metazoa > Arthropoda > Insecta > Lepidoptera > Papilionidae > Parnassius > Parnassius glacialis. Next base: position 50,704,199 of record JAVANC010000001.1, on the reverse strand, counting down.
TTTTAGCTAGTGGGAGTGGTTCCATGTCTGCATTAATGTTTTCTACTACGACAACATTTCGTAACCTAAATTAAAATATTTATATGGAAACGGTATACCGTTAATACAGATATATTAACAAAATTTATTGAAATCCAGTTGAACTTTTTTTTTTATATCTATATGGCCCTTGGTATTGTGGTTATGTCACAATAATTCTGCCAATGTCCTGTCAATGTATTTGGTCTGTCAGACCTTGTCTTGAGGCTTTCCGGTGGAAAAGGAGTTAGTGGTTATTAGGTGAAAATGTGGACAAAAACAAAGCAACTAAATACATGAATTGTGGACCACACAATATAGAGTAAACATCTAGTTATAGGATGGTATTAGCCTAGGCAGGGAATATAGAATTAGGTTAAGCTAAATTTAGTACACAATAATTATAGTTTAATATTATACATTCGAATATATTTTGAGATTGTATTGACATATATAAAATCGGGGATAGTTAAGAGGGAATTGATATTCACTGGTCGAGGGATTGTTTTGGGAAGGATTTTAACAACTGAAGAAAATGTGGTCTCGGGTACCTTCATCTAGACCACATTCACAGAGGGAATGATCTTTGATTCTAATTTTAGCTAGAAATACAGGAGTGCAGACATGCCCGAGCCTTAAACGGCAGATTGTAGATGTGATTTGTTTGTTCAGAAAGCTAAATTTAATAAACCAAGGTATTGGAGGAATTTGGGGTTGGATTTTACCAAAGTAGCAACCTTTACTATGTCTGTCTATTTTATATGCTCCATTCTCTGTCCCAAGAATTCTTTAATTCAATTTGAGCTAATGACATTAAATCATGAGAGTAATTCATTAAATGAGAAGAACAGCCAGTATCTACAGCTCCTTTGGCCCAGGAGTCAGCCTGTTCATTTCCTTCTATACCACAATGACTAGGAATCCACACAATCTCTACCTCAAGCCCACTCTTATTACAATTTAGTATGAGTTCTTTAATTTTCAGTATCAATGGGGAGATGGATTTCATTTTAAATATCGTCGTTCGGCATGCAGTACCGCGAATGTGTAATTGAGTCACTTTACAGGAGAGACAAAAAACTGATTTATTTATAATGTACGCTTTACTATTTGTTAGAAAGAGTTTTTTAAGTATTTCTTAATTTATTTTTGAAAGGTTTTTGGTCATATTTTAAATAAAAAATCGCGTAGTTGATTGAATACTATCGAAACAACAAAAAATAAAAATTTGCAATATTTTCACATTCGCGGTACTGAATGCCGAGCGACGATATATTGCTTTGTAACAACATTAGGCAGCTTTTTGAATCAGTAAATATAACTGACTTAGGAATTTTATGGGAAAAAATATTGGATAAAGCCTCATATATGGCTACAGCTTCCCCTGTAAAAACAGAAGCCTGAGGAGGACATCTATAATTAAGGACAATTTTATATTTGGGAATCCAGACTGCAGAACCGACACATTTGAATGAAGACAATTTGGAAGCATCAGTAAAAATATATAGCCAGTCAGGCCATTTTTTTGTCACTAGGTTATAGAAAGTTCTGTTTGCAGTTGGTGAATTTTTATTAATGTTTAAATTCAGAGTGATTTTAGGATTTAGTAATATAGCTTCATAGCTGGTTTCAAAATAGAGTAGAATTGGGGATGTAGCACAAGGATAATCAATATTTTTTAATCTATTTAAAGATTTAAGAATAAGGTGCCAACTTTTATTAGACCAATAGTTGTTTACAACTAATAGTAGCAAGGATTCTAGTTTACGATGTAAGGGGTGAGATGTTAGTTGTAGTGTTTTTGAGATAAATCTATCAGCTAGAAACTGTCTTCGTAAAGAGAGAGGGTGATCAACACATTCTACTTGTAAAGCATTTTTAGGAGTTGATTTCATTGCGCCTGTGATAACACGTAAATATCTTGTTTGGATAACTTCGAGCCTACTAAGGGCCGATTTGTTGCAGGGCTCCAGGAGGAAAGAACCATAGTCGAAGTGACTACGGATGATGGCATTGTATAGGATTTTTTGACACATGGGGTGAGAACCCCACCATACGCCAGAGAGAGATCTAAGAATGTTAACATCTTTTTCACATTTGTCACTGATGTAATTAAAGTGAGCAGTACCGGTCATATGACAATCTAAGTAAATACCTAAAAATTTTACTTTGTTAACAACTGGAATAGATTCACCATTATATGATATATCAATAGTAGGGATAACACATTTTCTACTAAAGGTTATTATTTTGCTTTTAGAAGGTGAAAGAGAGAGGCCATGGTCAGTAAGCCATTGATTAAGATAATATAAGCCTCTGTTAAGATGATGGGAGGCAGTTAGGATATCAGGAGCTATTACATAGATAGCAAGATCATCTGCATATTGTAATATGTCACAGAAAGACGAAATTGAATGTTCCAGGTCATATGTGTAAATATTTTAAAGAATAGGGCTTAAAACCGAGCCCTGTGGTAGACCCTTCCAAATTGTTCTGGGTCGTCCCATGAATAGATTGTAAAAGAAGTGAACAGTCTTCGCAGGGATGTTCAGATGAAGCATTTTCTGCCTGAGCACCGGAAGAAGAACACTGTCATAGGCAGATGATATATCAAGGAAACAACACACCAAGTATTCATTTTTAGAGAAAGCCAACCTAATATCTGTAGTTAGGATACTCAAACTATCTAATGTGCTTTTCCCTTTTCGAAAACCAAATAGACTTTTTGCAAGGATGTTATTATGTTCCAAAAACCATTTTAGTCTGTTTTTAATTAGATGTTCTAAAATTTTACAAAAAGTAGATAAAAGAGCAATTGGGCGGTATGAAGAAGCTTCTTTGGGATCTTTTCCGGGTTTAAGGATCGGTATAACATGGTTTGACCAAGACAGAGGAATATTAGAAGATATGTAGATATTGTTCAGAATTTAGAGAATTAATTTTCCCTTAAGACTTAATTTACATAAACATGCATAGGAAATGCCATCTTCTGGAGAAGAGGATTTTAAGCCAGATAACACAGACTGTAGTTCGGACAATGAGAAGATTATCTCATTATTGTTGATCTTAGACGGGACTGGAATAAAAGGAGGAGCTAGCATATCAGAGAAGACTTCTAACTAGCATATCAGAGAGTTATCAGAAATGTTGCTATCAGAAAGAAGAGATCATGATATAATTTTCCAAAAAAAGCTGAGGGGCTAGACTAGAAGAACAAGCTGTTAGGTTGACAGCAGACCTAGGGTCTAGTCCTGGATATACTCTGTGAGTAGGGGAACCATTGTTGATGATGCAAGCATCAATATCATCAAAAATTTGAATAAGTTCTGAAGAGTATACATCACAAAAACGTGACCCCCAAGATACATGATGTGAATTAAAATCACCGGTAATAATAAAAGGGGGAGGTAACAAAGAAAAGAGAGGGATATATTTTGAAATAATTTTGATTCCTGCAATTTTTGCAAAAAAAAGCAACAACCACCATAACCATCATTTCTATCTTCACGGAGGCAGGTAAAAGCCTTGCAAGCGAAATTTGGAGCCAGGAAGGAACAATGTTTCTGAAATAGAAGCAACCGAAATTGAATGTTTATTTATTAGGAAGTTGAGTTCTGGTTTTTTAGGGTGCAAGCTTCTACAGTTCCACTGTAGAAGATGGAGGTCTTTTTTTGAGTCATTTATATTATCTATTAAAAAAAATTTTTCTGCAATGTTGTTCGTTAGTGAGTCTGACATTTTCAAAATTAAATTATTGAGGAGAGAAATTAGGCATTCAACAAGATTTTTATTTGGAGACATTTGATTGTGTGTATTGGATAATGCGCATCCATTTGGAGTAGAGAATGGGCAGTCTGCAACTATTTTTTGATGGGCTTGTTGGTCATATCCCATGGGAATTCTAGGGATGGGGCGGGAAGATTTGAAAATGGTTTCTCTATATGCCTGTGACATGGTGGGGAGGTTGAAGGAGGAAGTAGAAGTAGGTGAAAGCTGAGTAGAGGCCACTTCAGAATATGGTTTTTGAAGATTGTTCAAATTAATAGATGGGATTTTGGCTGACGCTTCTAGATACATTTTGTTCTGACATCATAGCTTTGATAGATTTCTGTCTATGGTGTTCTGAACAATTTTTGTTATTAGCAAAATGATTTTTGGAGCATAACAGACAAGTGGCTTCGCTTTCAGGAACAGAACAACTTGCTCCAGTATGCTCTTGGGCACAATGGAAGCAGCGTGGTTTAGAGCGGCATTGATCTGCTATGTGGCCAAATCGACAACACTGTTTGCACTGAATGGTGAGGAGTTGATAAGTTTCAACAGCAAGGGATGTGAAGAATGCATATACATATTTGGGGAGTATCTGGCCTTCAAATGTCAAAAAAATAGATTGAGTAGGAACCTATATTGGGGATGATGACCCTGCAGTAAAAGTCTTTCTCTGAAGACGGTGAGCTTTTAGGATTTTACCACAACCAGGGGGAAGCTCAATAGCTTCTGCAAGTTCCTCCATTGACCAATCCACAGGGACACCACTGATGACACCCATTCGAGAAACATTATAAGATACAATAGTTGCAATCAATTTTTCTTTTGCGAGCATTGGATTATTAAGGAATTTGTTAGCCTCATCTGCTGAGCAGAATTCAATAGAGATGCGATTTCTACCAACGCATTTTTAGACAAGCATAAACCTATTTTAATTGGTCGAAGAGATAGCCCTATTCTAGGGTCTGACGAAGACTGGGAGATGTGGACAATGAACGGGCCTTGATCATTTGGCCCATACATTCTAAGATTTTGTTCTAGGCAGGGATGTTTATATATAGTATTTATTGAAGATGTTAAATCAACTACAGAATTCTTTTTATATAATACTGGTTTATATGTTCGAGTCTCAGCATGTCTTTTTTTACCACGATCACAATCATTATTGTCACTTAATCCAAAGCACATGTCTTCATCGGGAGGGTCAGGGGGTTTCTCACGGGGAGACCCCGTTTTGTCACCCATAATTGGGTGAATTGTTCGAAATAACTGTATCTTATAAACGTAATCTACTTACAATAGAGGAATCCACCACCACAAAATAAAGGAATTAAGGAAAATAACCAAATACCGAAAAACACTCACAAGTTGAACTTTAAAACGAAGCCAAATACGTTTGTCATCATAGTTACATTATTACACATTACACTGTTCGGCTTAGCTTTCCATTGACTCCCGTCGAGTTGGGGGTTGATACGTATTTTTACAGAAAAGTTACACTATTATAAGTACACACGCAAAGTTACAACATGCGGAAATGCGTAATTTTTGAGAAAAAAGTTATTGAAAATCAATTATTCTCGCCTTGTTTATATCTAATCCTACCATATAACTGACGCTATTTTGTAATTTCATTTTTCATGTAAAGTTTGCATTTATAATGTAAATATAATTCCATTTTATGAAAAACAAGAAAGACATAATAAATGATCTCTTATTGAAATTTGTTTTATTTTAACAGTACCAATTAGGGCAGTTCAACTTATGTCAAAGAACCGAATTGATTGACTCCGACTCCACCTGGTACGGGTCTGTCCTACCCTAGAGTGGCTTTAAAGAGCCGGAGGCGCGTAGGGGGAGCAGCCTCCGCCTGCTGTAACAAATCGTAGGCATCGGACGAGCTGGAGCGGCTGAGGCTGGTCGCCGAAGCTGCGCAGGCGAGGAGGAATGCCTGCAATTTGTTACGCTAAGGCATAGAGACTGCTCTTCCCGCAGCACCGGAGACGTAGCAGTCTCAAAATAGATACAGAAATCCTTCTGAATCAGTCCCCCTATATTTTATGATGAAGGGGATTTTTTTCTTCTAAAATGGATTTATATTTACATTATAAATGCAAACATGAAAAAAATATAGATATTTTAGAAATCGATTTTTTGGGAATCGATACATCAGCTTACAATTCGAATCTATTTAAAAAATCGATCTTTTTCGGAAAGAATCGTCATCCCTACTGACAATAACAATAATGTTACGAGCTTGGGGTTCGAGACAATTACAAACTGCCGATTGAATTACCAAAATTGACTATTTAATTACGCAACACTACAACTTAAAATCACACTAATAATAAAACACAGTTCGCCGATATTTCGCTTCGAAGTATTCTCTTGTATTGCCAATTCAATACTGCCCGGTCGTGGTCTATACCGGCCTTATATAGGGCCTCAGATAGTTTCCAGAACCTTCTACTGTAGCGACATCTAGAATGCTCAAGTACATATCGGTCCCAAAATTTCTGGAAGGATCTTGACTCTCCTAGTTCTGCTACTCGACACTAGAGGGCGCTAGTGTAACTAGTGTTGCCATGTACAAGACATTAATAGTGGCGCGCAACACTGCCCCCTCCTAAGACATGCTCGTCCCGAGCATTGTTGATCCCATAATAGCGCGCCAGTCGATCCACATGGACAATCTTAGGAGTACCTCTTCTAACATCAGTCAGCACCCGCCAGTTTCCCTGCTGCAGCTGGGCGGTGCTGTGAGCCACACGACCCTCTTGAGATCGATCACCTTCCCCTTCTACAGTTCGCATAGGGTAGCTGGATCGAAATTGGCCTCTTTCCCCACAGCCGTAGCACTTAGGGCTGTATCCTTTATTGCGGTCGCGAACTGTAGCCGCTGCAACCTCCCTGACGTGATAGGAACGATGATCCTGCCGCACGGTTTCCACCTCCAGTGCATGGGTCAACGCATCCTTAAGCGCCTCGTGGTGCCCGAGCTTCACAGCAGCTCTGACTTCAAGGTCGCGGATGCCGTCGATGAATTTCTGCACCAAGTTCCCTACAATGAGCACAGGTACAGACTGGTACGCTTTTCGAACCAGATTCTCCACCTCAAGGGCCCACTGCTGTAGGTTTTCGGTACTACCTTGCACTCGATCTTTGAGCTGCGCACGAAAGACGTGTTCCAGGTGAGCGTCGCCATATCTCGCCTCCAATGCCTCAAGGAGCTGCTCGTAAGTCACTTCCTTACCGAGAGCTTCCAGAACAGTTAAGGCCTGGTCGCGCAGGCCTAGGGTGAGAGCAGTCATGGCCTGACTTTTATTCCAGCCGTTCGCCTTCATGACAGCCTCGAATTGGATTTTGTAGGCCGACCAGGAAGAAGTCCCGTCGAACGGCAGAACTTTGAATCCACGTAGTGAAGGTGTTGTAGCTATCACGGGAGCTGTAATTCTATCCCCAATTTTGAGGTCGTCCAGCCTTTTCTTCACGTCAGCCATCACGTTGTCAACCCGATTGTTCACTTGGTCGATTCGGGTTTCAGCTTCCGACAGGCGGTTGTCATGTTGAGCAACCTTATCCTTCACCTCCTTTATCTCTTTCCCGAAGGTAGCGTGGAGGTCCTTCCTGAGGAGCATCTGCTCTTCCATACTGCGCTGCAGCTGCTCTTCTAACCGACGGGTCTGTTCCTCCTGTCGGCGAGCCTGATCCTGCAGCATCATCATCAGAGCACCTAAGTCACGTGCTGCAGGTGCAGGTGCTGCTGACGGGGCGGCCTCCGTGATCAGCAGCTGGCCCTCGGACGTTTGCGGCGTTGCATTACCAAATCGTCTCTGGTCCGTCTCCAGCTGGCGTTGACTTCGGGTACGGATACCCTCCATGTCGTCCTTTGGTAAAATCGGCATGATTTGATCCCACTTCTGACACCAATTGTTACGAGCTTGGGGTTCGAGACAATTAAAAACTGCCGATTAAATTACCAAAATTGACTATTTAATTACACAACACTAATTACAATCTAAAATCACACTAATAATAAAACACAATCACTTTAGTTCGCAGTTATTTCGCTTCGACGTATTCTCTTGTATCGCCAATTCAATACTGCCTCGGTCGTGGTCTATACCGGCCTTATATAGGGCCTCAGATAGTTTCCAGAACCTTCTACTGTAGCGACATCTAAAATGTTCGAGTACATATCGGTCCCGACATTTCTGGAAGGATCATGAGTCTCTTAGTTCTGCTACTCGACACTAGAGGGCGCTAGTGTAACTAGTGTTGCCATGTACAAGACATTAATAGTGGCGCGCAACACTGCTCCCTCCTAAGACATGCTCGTCCCGAGCATTATTGGCCCCATAATAACGCGCCAGTCGATCCACATGGACAATCTTAAGAGTACCTCATCTAAAATCCGTCAGCACCCGCCAGTTTCCCTGCTGCTGCTGGGCGGTGCTGTTAGCCACACTACCCTCTCGAGATCAATCACCTTTTTCTACAGTTCGTTAAGGGCAGCTGAATCGAAGATGGCCCCTTTTCCCACAGCCGTAGCATCTAGGGTTGTATCCTTTATTGCGGTCGTGAAATGTAGCTGCTGGAACCTCCCTGACGCGATGGGAACGATGATCCTGCCACGCGGCTTCCACCTCCAGTGCATGGGCCAACGCGTCCTTAAGCGTCTCGTGGTGCCCGAGCCTCACAGCAGCTCTGACTTCAAGGTCGCGGATGCCGTCGATGAATGTGTGCACCATGTTCCCTACAATGAGCGCAGGTACATACTGGTATGCTTTCCGAACCAGCTTCTCCAGCTCAAGGGCCCACTGCTGCAGGTTTTCGTTGCTGTGTTGCACGCGATCTTTTAGCTGCGCACGAAAGACGTGTTCCAGGTGAGCGTCGCCATATCTCGCCTCCAATGCTTCAAGGAGCTGCTCGTAAGTCACTTCCTTACCGAGAGCTTCCAGAACAGTTAAGGCCTGGTCGCGCAGGCCTAGGGTGAGAGCAGTCATGGCCTGACTTTTATTCCAGCCGTTCGCCTTCATGACAGCCTCAAATTGGATTTTGTAGGCCGAACAGGAAGAAGTCCCGTCGAACGGCAGAACTTTGAATCCACGTAGTGAAGGTGTTGTAGCTATCACGGGAGCTGTAATTCTATCCCCAATTTTGAGGTCGTCCAGCCTTTTCTTCACGTCAGCCATCACATTGTCAACACGATTGTTCACTTGGTCGATTCGGGTTTCAGCTTCCAACAGGCGGTTGTCATGTTGAGCAACCCTATCCTTCACCTCCTTTATCTCTCCCGAAGGTAGCGTGGAGGTCCTTCCTGAGGAGCATCTGCTCTTCCATACCGCACTGCAGCTGCTCTTCCAACCGATGGGTCTGTTCCTCCTGTCGGCGAGCCTGATTCTGCAGCATCATCATCAGAGCACCTAAGTCAGTTGCTGCAGGTGCAGGTGCTGCTGACGGGGCGGCCTCCGTGGTCAGCAGCTGGCCCTCGGACGTTTGCGGCGTTGCATTACCAAATTATCTCTGGTCCATCTCCAGCTGGCGTTGACTTCAGATACGGATACCCTCCATGTCGTCCTTTGGTAAAATCGGCATGATTTGATCCCACTTCTGACACCAATTGTTATGAGCTTGGGGTTCGAGACAATTACAAACTGCCGATTGAATTACCAAAATTGACTATTTAATTACGCAACACTACAACTTAAAATCACACTAATAATAAAACACAGTTTGCCGATATTTCGCTTCGAAGTATTCTCTTGTATCGCCAATTCAATACTGCCCGGTCGTGGTCTATACCGGCCTTATATAGGGCCTCAGATAGTTTCCAGAACCTTCTACTGTAGCGACATCTAGAATGTTCGAGTACATATCGGTCCCGAAATTTCTGGAAGGATCTTGACTCTCCTAGTTCTGCTACTCGACACTAGAGGGCGCTAGTGTAACAAGTGTTGCCATGTACAAGACATTAATAGTGGCGCGCAACAATAATAATGGCGTCAGTTTTATTGTAGGATTAGACATAAATAATGCAAGAATAATTGATTATCAATAACATTTTTCTCAAAAATTAAGCGCTTCCGCATGTTGTAACTTTGTGTGTGTGCTTATAATAGTGTAACTTTTCTGTAAAAATACGTATCAACCCCCAACTCGACGGGAGTCAATGGAAAGTCATACCCACAGTTCAACTGTCTGACAGTCCACAAATTAAATTTACAATAAATTTTGTTAAATATATGGGAAATAAATGAACATCTTTTTAGGTAATAAAAATAAATAAAGCAGGCATCTTTAATATCTGCAGAGAAAATGAGTGATTATGAGGCCGGCACAATTTGCCGTAGCTATGACAGAATAGCGTAACTAATGAGCTGCACTATAAAAATGTTATTATGTTGTTATGTAAATTAATTTTACAACAAATTTTGTTAAATATATGGGAAATAAATGAAAATCTTTTTAGATAATAAAAATAAATAAGGCAGGCATCTATATCTGCAGAGTAAATTAGTAATTATGATTTATGAGGCCGGCACAATTTGCCGTAGCTATGACAGAATAACGAAACTAATGAGCTGCGCTATAAAAATGTTATTTATATCCTAAATAAAAGCAGAAAATATAAAGAAATAGCTTACATAGGATTGCTGCCATTGATAAAACAGCCAACTTTATAAACGTGAGCTGTTTATCAGAAGAGAGATGAGGCAGTTTTGCCTTAGTATGTGTCTCTACAGTCATCTTTGATACGATTTATTTGATTGCAGTGATTAAACTTAACATTAAAATAGTTATTACTAATGAACACTACACAATATATAATAAATTCGCCGGCAACCTATTCATCTATTCCAAAGCTATCTGGCAAACGGCAAACGAAAACGAATGTTTGACGTCGTTGACACTTAGTGAGCAGCGTGGCCTAATCAGGGTTGCCAACTTAATTTTTTAGTGGATCATACCATAAACTAGAAACGATGGTATTATGCTAAGAACTCAATAAAGAAGCTAGTACGCATCAATAGTTCAATAAAACAATGGTAAAAATATACAAATAATATTATTGTAACTTTAAAATAAATTTTTTTAACATTTAATCTATAACCATATAACATTTAAGAATCTGACACTAAAAACTACGACTTATTTTATTAAAATAAAAGCGGCCAAGTGCGAGTCTGACTCGCCCATGAAGGGTTCCGTAGCAGCAAGTAACACAATTTACGATTTATGACGTATTAAAATAAAACTACTTACTAGATCTCGTTCAAACCAATTTTCGGTGAAAGTTTAGATAGTAATGTACATCATATATTTTTTTTTACTTTTATCATTCTCTTATTTTAGAAGTTACTGGGGGAAGGGGGGGGGGGGGACACACATATTTTACCACTTTGGAAGTGTTTCTCGCGCAAACTATTCAGTTTAGAAAAAAATAATATAAGAAACCTCAATATCATTTTTGAAGACCTATCCATAGATACCCCACACGTATGGGTTTGATGAAAAAAAATTTTGAATTTCAGTTCTAAGTATGGGGAACCCTCAAAATTTATTGTTTTCTTTTACTATTTTTGTGTGAAAATCTTAATGCGGTTCACAGAATACGTCTACTTACCAAGTTTCAACAGCATAGTTCTTATAGTTTCGGAGAAAATGGCTGTGACATACGGACGGACAGACAGACAGACAGACATTACGAATCTATAAGGGTTCCGTTTTTTTCCATTTGGCTACAGAACCCTAAAAAGGGGCTCGGGCTATGTCCACTCTGCCCTCTATTACAAAAAAATGTAAATAAAAATATGTAATAAAATATGATTATCTGCGTCGTGTAATATTATTTTGATTAGAACGAATAGAATGACGTAAAACAAACTCGAAGAAAAGCGGTTAAACTGCGCAAGGAATTCCTTAATCGGCGGCGGGTTGACTGTATAGTATAATACCACAAACTAGGTAATAAGAAGTGCTAGTGTGCTGTGTATTTCTAAAGTGCGAGTGGGATAGATAGTTTAATAAATTATTGGATTGGATACGTTCATAAAAAATACAAAGCAAAGTTTAGAGCTCGTTCAATTTTGATGTTATTGATTTTTTATATCGATAAAATGAAATTAATCAATTATCATTTTTATTTTGTTATAAAGTTATCCTCTCGAGCGCCCAAACGTCAAACGTCATAACATCGACAAGCGCCCAGCCCAAATTTAGCGTATGAAAGTAAGTTGGCGGTCAACGTTTAAATGCTGATTTTGACGTAAAATCATTTATGAGCACTAATAAATAATCATATATTCAGAATCTACATGAAATTTGCGTTTTTATGTATATAAAATTATCTAATTCTTATAGCAAGTGGAAATATTTTAAACGGTCTGATCACACAAATGTGTAAATGTATACACATAATTGTAGAAAAATGCATTTAAATATTAATATGAATCCTTAATAGCATGATAAAAGGCCTTATAATATTATATATTAGTTATTTTATTAATATAAACAGATAAAATCACCCTCTTCTCATAAAATTAGTCAAAGAAATATATTTGAAAACGAAGTAGTTAAAGCAAAATAATATCTTAGCAACAGCTTTGAGTTCAAAGCCCTTTTTGGACTTAATTTCCACATAAAATATTTTTTTGTGGTCCCCTATTACGCTTAACTTGTTACCGAGTTTCTTTTATAATATATCGTGTGTTTAAAGTAGTCAGATCTTATAGAATCTTACGAAACAAAAAAAGATCCACAAAAAATACCACTACTAAAGATAAGGCTGTAAAAAATAAACTGTTTGATAATTTTATAAATGAGTTGTTTGGTCAAATACTATACTGAATATGGAACAAATAAACATAAACACATATTTCTAATAATATGATAGAGTTATTAAAAACAATTAAAAACATTGGCAAAATTTCGAACCAAACTGACAATATAGGACAAAAAATGTATAGACTCGTCTTTCGTCGAAAATTTAAATTTATTTTTAAAGGTATATCTAATATTATGTTAAATTCATCGGTGTTTTTATTTTTTTACATTTTTATGTTTAATTTATTTTGTTAATAGCAAAAAATATTTCTTAAACTTTTTTAAAATGATTTTTGTAGGTCGACTTGTAGAAAATGAAACTATGGAAAAGTTGGATTAGTTGTATAATAACAATAATAATAATAATAAAATTGAAAACCTCCTCCTTTTTTAGAAGTCGGTTAAAAAGTTTAAATTATTATTTAGTGGCGTGATGTTGCGCAAAACAAGCAAACAGGCACAGAGTCACGTTGCAACCAGGGCAGTAAACGTGGGTTTACGGCATACTACGCAAACCCTGCGCAATACTTCCCGCCTGGGCCTGGAATAGTCTGGGTCTGGTCTGGTCTATTCTTTGGTTAGCTGTAAAAAATAATCTTCTGAGAAAGAAGTGGTGCTATCATGTAAGATAAATGCGTCAATTGGAGGTTCCACTTTCTTTTTTAAAAAATCTGAAAAATAATTAAAAAATTTAATAGTTAATCGTTACGTAAAATAAAATAATATAGGTACATAAAATAGGTATCCTTACAGTAGGTGTGTAGTCGAAAATTATGCCTATTACGCCTAATTTGTAACCACACCTAAATTAATAAACAAACAATTAGCAAACAGTTATATATCATTAAATCAAATATCAACATTAAATCAAAATATATCTTAACCAAACAAAATAAATACCAAAATAAATACAACTAAAACAAAACTAAAACAAAATAAATACCAACTTATTAGACTAAAAATATTTTTAGGCGTTTCCACGACTTCTATGTTCATTTCTAAATTTATATTTCGCCGCCATTATGAATTCAGAATTCGGGGCGTCCCGCCACCGTATCACTGTTAAACTATACATCGTCTAATAATTTTGTTATTTAGATTTATTTAAAGTACTTTCTATATCTTTTTTTGTAGTTAACAATATTTCATGATATTTTTTCCCAGTAAAAGAAAAAATTTTGCAGAAATATTTCTTATTTTTTTAAAACTAGAACGATTTTTGCAACGGTTTTGTTTGGCTAGGCACATGGACTAATCTAAATATTGTACAACAAGTTCATAGTAGCAAAACTATAATGAAAATAATATAACCATATATTATGAATAACATTAGCTACTTACCAAAAATTTTGTTCTCACGATACTCAAATCGCAACACAATAAATTCACACTTCAAAGTTGTCCAAACGTTCAAAGCGATATGACTTCGCATACTGATAAGTTTATTTGACTGTTTGTTTTAACAATTGTCGAAACTATACGTGTTTGTGTATTAGATCTGTTAAACGTTTCATTACCTTCAAAATAGTATACATTAAAAAGAGATAAACATTGTTTTCGCGTTTTATTTAAGTATTATTTGGGACAACTACGTGACCACCGTATAACGGTCGATGGGCGCTTATCGGGGGTAAAACAGTCCACCGTAAAACGGTGGCTGGGCGCTCGAGAGGTTATTAAGATTTGATAAGATCGTTATTTTGCGTACGATTTCGAATACATGATCGGACATCGTACTATGGCCAAAAAGAGCGTATGAATGTATGAATATGTTTTAAATCGTTCGGTTGGCAACACTGGGCATAATAGGGCTTTCACGGAATTGCTATGTTATTGATTAATTAATCGATTTTTTGATATAGATAATAAAACTGATCTTTAAAAATTATTACACATACATCTAAAAAATTATTTTAATTTATCCTGTATATCTTTTATATAACTAATAATTTATCTAATGCCAATGAATTACAACATTTTCGTTTTCGTCTTTAACATTTGATATCAAACTCAATTATATCTACAATAAATAGGTATTTGAATCAATGTGTATATAAAAATCGGTAATAAAAAGGATTTCATTATACTTGCATTAATTTATATTTATATTATTATGTGCTAGCGATGCCAATTTACTTTCTTTGGAGCTATATCTATTCCTTTTTAGTTTGTTTCTCCTTTTATTTAATAAATAATGATTTATAGAAGCCATTTACGTAGCGATGGTAGTACGAACCTTCAGTCAAACGACTGCAATAACAGTACGATTAACACAGATGCTTTGCGAATTGGTTGTTCAACCAAGTCGCAATCCATCCGTTCGGATGATCTGCTAGAAACCAAAGAGTGTAATATAACCAATCGTTTATCGAAAAATGATAAACAATCACCGTCTGTTATTACTCGTGGAAAGTGGTGTGTTATGTTGCGTAGATCATTACATTATAAATAAAAAAAAGCTGAATTATTAACAGTTTCCCTGTCCGCGAAACAGACTCAATAATTAAACAATTGAAACATTCATAAATGATTCATGGGACAGAGATAGGGTTAAGATAACATTATAGAATTTGAAGCTTGAAGAAAATTTTTTTTTATAGGATAAGGGTGACAAACGAGCATACAGTCCACCTGATGGTAAGTGGTTGCTGCGGCCCATAGACATCTACATCTATCCTCTATTACAAATCAAAATGCAAATGCGTTGTCACCCGTGAGGACTAAGATGGAATGCCTCATATCGAGTAAAAAGGGCCTCCGGCCACCTGCACTCACCAAGCGAAACGCGGAGGTAAGCCTCTACTTCACGCTGGTATTCTGTGAGGTCGTGGTACCACCCCGGTTCGAGCCGGCCCATCCGTGCCACAGCAAAAGCTGCCGCCTGGCTCTACCACTGTTAATTTTAATTGCAAGAAGGGGAAATACTATTTGGCATTTGTATGTAAAAATCCTAAAGAGCAATTCTAAGTTATCGATTAAAATATGCCAAACTCTGTGCTGACTACAACTCCGAGTCTCTATTGCAAGCGGTCGTGAATTTGTTTTAGTTATTTTCATACATCTTTATTACAAGCTGATATTTTCGTTCCTTAATAACTAAATAATGCTCTTACTAACATACATTACTTAGTCTCAATATGATACCAGTAACACTAACAGTGTTTTTTCATTGTTGTTGTTTGAAAACTTTGCTGTTTGAAAATTAATATGTGTCGGTTGTTTTCTTATCATCGATTATATCGTCAATCACGATAATTTTAACCGATTACAGTTAGTCAATAAGATAATCGCTTACATTCGTCACTAGTGACTTATCTTGAGTTTGTGCACAAACTAGTAAAAAGTGCTAGACTCTGCACCACTCTGCACAACCTCGAATCGACATCATCATTTACAATAATTAATCTATGCGACATTAGGAGTAGGCTGTAACAGGTAAAATCTTATATCTGTTCTGCCTGAACTGGAACAGTTACACGCAAACAACAGTTCCAAAAACCTGTTACAAAATAGTAGTCTGTTACTACTGTCCGGTAGGTACTTTTCTTTCTAACTAAGGTGTTGAACATATGCGGGAAAAGGACAGAGCTTGTGACAATTGTAACAGGGTGTCACAGTGTAACAGTAACATTTATATCTTATTCTAATTAAGGTAACTGTCTGTATTGAATAAAGAAAAGCTTGTGACTGTTTTATAATGAATTTTGTTATCTCGCGACTCTAGAGCTGTTCTTTCAGTTTGTCTTAGTGACAGACTGCTATTTCAAGATACTTCCACGGGGTTACTTCTCTTGCTAACTAAGGTGTTGAACCTATGCTAGAAAAGGAAAAAGAGCTTGTGACGAGAAACAGTGTCACAATAACATTTTAAATCTTATTCTAACAAAGGTAACTGTCATATGTATGAATAGAGAAAAACTTGTGTGTGACTGTCTTTTAGTGGATTTGGTATCTGTTCATTAAGTTTGTTTGTGACAGTTACAGTCTGCTTTTTTTATCTGATACGATAAATACGCCTCACTCATGTATCCGATTCCGACATCGTCTCGTCTCCGATCTCGTCTGCTGTGCAAGTAATTGTGTTCTGTGTGTGCTGTGCTGCTGTGTGAATCTGTGTTTTTTGAAGTTTGGAGTGATTATGATTAGTTGAATTTTTCATTAGATTCCGATTTGAATGTTATGTACCTATAAAAAAAGTTGTGAATGTGTTGGACAAAAAAATTATAGTAGATTTCGTATTATTATTTAGCTGATGTCAGCAAGTTAAGTATTTTCTGAAATTGTTAGATTCACTGACCGCGAAATTTATTATAAATAGTATATTATTAATACCTTTGGATCTTGGTGACTAATAGGAAGAGCGAAGATTCGTATTATGACGGTGACTTCGTAAAGCTATTCAAAACCTTTCAAGTGATGTCTGACGGAGATCCATCCCTTGAAGAAGATGTACCAAAGCCTCTATTGGAAAGACCTGAAGAAAATTTATTTACTCCGAAGATAGCAACTCCTATTTACGCTGGTGGTGTGAAATTACAACACAAGAAGTCAGACGCTATTGAAACAGAATTATTTCTGACTGACTCGCAAAGAAATGACCTTGCGTTCCAAGAGTTATTCCAGGGTGGAGATGGAGATTATATCGAAGTAAGTCAGATATATAATATTGCACATGTGTATTATGTTTACTGTATTCTAATTAACATATAGTGAATTAAAATATAATAACATAAAGTGACTGAAAGAGCAGTTGTTCAATGTAGCTAATTTAAGGGTATTTTCCTAAATTAATTGTGCATACTCTTTATTGCAGTCTGAGTAGAACTAAGACCTACCTTTAGATTAACTTCCCAAAGATAGCACTTTCAAATAACCACTAATTTGAAAGATCTTTTTTTATATAATGTATAATTTTTCAGCACAATTCAAGCAAAATTAAAAACACAATTACAATATTATTGCTAGTTAGACAAATCTTCTATTAGGCAGTTTTGTTATTAATTATTAGGTATTTTTGATAGTCCTCTCTTGATGTTAACCTAACACTACCCAAAGAATTCTGAAGAGACTGAAGCAGGTGAAAATCTGAGGGTGCAAGGTCAAGATTATAATGGTGGATGTATTAACACTTCTAAGCTCTCTCAATTTTTACTGAGTGGCCAAAGAGGTGTGTGTTCTGGCTTTATCAGGATGAAAGACCACTCCTTTTCTGTTGATCATTTCTGGCCGTATTCAAGTAGCCGTATTAAGTGCTTGAGTTTCATTAGATGTTGGTGATAGAGAGCTAAATCGATGGTTTTGCCTGACGATAAAAGCTCAATAAATTGTGCCCTTCCAATCCCACCATGTCCCACACAGTATGACTTTATTGTGCGTAAACCGGGTTCTTATTTTTTTTTGTCTAATCCTAAGTGTCTTAAAATATCCCAATAAAGATATAATTTTTTAGAACATTTTTTTTTGCGAGTTATACCATCTTACTTTTCAAAACAACAATTTTGTTTAGGTATTAAGTATTTTTTAGCTTTTGTAAATTAAACATTAATTTATGCTTGTGTATTATCACAGACATACATAGTAGCCATTATGAAATTTATATACTTGTGAGCTGTAAAATAATACCAAGGTACAGATATATTTTTAGTATCAAAATATGAAAATTATTAACCTATCTCACTGAAAAGACAACCTAATCCTAGGCCCACCCTACACGTGTCCCCCGGGTGGTGCTAAACAAGCGACAAAGCCGAAAGAACTGACTCGGCTCCTCGCCGTGTGGTAGCGGCGTAAAAAATACCACACCCTACTTTCGCACCATGAGGCATAGAATTAAAGAAATGGCCCCGAGTTCCCGGCGCCCCTTTAATGGGGCAGGGGTGCGAAGAATCTCCGGGAGGAAAACCGGCGACGAGGTTCGCCACCCGTCACGTTCTGTCCCCCGGAGGGGCGAAAAGTGGATTGCGGAAGCCCGTCTGGCTACATTGAATGTATGTGGAGGAATGAATGATAAGATGGATGAAGTATGCGATATGATGCATGATAGAGGAATAGACGTGTTATGTGTAAATTTTTTTTTTTTTTTTATAGTAGAGGGGGCAAACGAGCATGCGGCTCACCTGATGGTAAGTGACTACCGCCGCCCATGAACAACTGCAACACCAGGGAGGGAATTGCAGATGCGTTGCCGGCCTTTTAAAAAGGAGTACGCTCTTTTCTTGAAGGTCCCTAAGTCGTATCGGTCCGGAAAAATCGCTGATGGTGTTCGATTCCACAAGGAAGTCGTGCGAGGAAGAAAACATCTTCTAAATCGCACCGTGGTGGACCGCCAATCATCCAGATGGTGTGGATGGTATCGGGAGATAAAATATAAATGAGATATAAATGAGACGAAACGGAAGGGAAAGGATGCTACTACACATGGCATGTATACCGCGTACTGGTCTGGTGTAGACGAGACCGAGCGGGCATGCCAGGGAGTCGGTATCATCCTTTCAGAAAGAATGGGTCATTGTGTGAAAGAGTATGAATGTGTAAGCCCGAGACTGCTATGGATACGAATGAAAGTGGGCTTAAAGAAGTTGTTTGTTTTAGGGGTCTACGCCCCAGACATGTCTAAGCCCACTTATATCCGAGAGCAGTTTTGGGAGTTGGTAAGGATGGTGCTAATGAAATGCAAGGTTAATGAAAATATTGTGATATTAGGCGATTTTAATGGAAGGGTTGGGGTGAGGAGGCTTGGTTATGAAAGGATATTGGGAACGTTTGGTGATGAAAGTATAAATGAGAATGGTGAAAGCCTTCTCGCCGTATGCGTGGAAAAGAGTCTTTTTGTGACGAACACTTTCTTTCGTCATAAGAAGATTCACACGTATACATGGGAAAGAGGTGATGATAGAAGTATGATAGATTTCATAATTGTTGATGAAAGAATGAGGAGCGCGGTGGTAGATACAAGGGTTTACCGGGGCTCTAACGTAGGGACGGATCATTACTTGGTCTTATGCCGAATTAATGGTCTTTTCAGACGTTGGAGGCATCGGACATCTGTGTCTACCACTGCGTTACAGCGTATAAGAACAGAGAGGTTACAAGATGAAGGTGTGAGAGAGAAGTTCAAATATAGATTGAGAGAAAATATAAGTGGTATGGCTGAATTGTGTATGAATGATTTAGACTTGGAGACTGTGTGGTATAATGTCAAGAAAGGTTTAGTGGATGCAGCTACCGAAGTATGTGGTGTAAGTAAGAGAACGAATGAAAGGAAAATTAACACGTTATGGTGGGATGATGAGGTACGAATGGAAGTTGAAGCAAAGAAGAAAGCATGGCTAGATTTACTAGCAACCAAGGCTAGTAATTCTAGCAGTATGAATGATGATATTGAAAGGAAAAAGGCAGTCTTTAGACACCTAAATAAGAGAGTAAAAGAAGTAGTTGAAAGGAAAAAGCAAGAAAGAACGGATATGAATGATAGAAGAATATCGGATAACTTCCAGGCAAACATTAAAATGTTCTGGAAACTCGTAAGAACTACCAGGGGACATTCAAAACAGCCTAGAATGAATGCTATACGAGACCAGAATGGCTGTATTCTGAATGACGAAGTTTTGAGTTTAAGGAGATGGAAGGAATACTTTGAAAGCGTGTTTATGAGTGATGAGACGTTTGAATTAAATGAAATAGAAATTCCGGAAGAAGAGGAAATAGATAGAGATATAAGTATAGATGAAATAATGAAAGCAATGAAAAGTATGAAAGCAGGTAAGGCAGCCGGTTATGATAGAGTATCTCTCGAAATGCTAAGGGCTGGAGAAGGAGTGGTGGCAGACCTGCTGTGCACCTTGTTTAATTTATGTTGGGAACTTAAGCGGGTACCGGGAGACTGGTGCAAAGCCGTGATAGTCCCAATATATAAGGGAAAAGGATCACAGCAGGACTGTAAAAACTACCGTGGTATCAGCCTTCTTAGCATTGTGGGAAAACTGTATGCTAAGGTACTAATTGAAAGAGTTATGAAAGAAACTGATGGAAAAATTTGGGATGTGCAAGCGGGATTTAGAAAGGGAATGGGATGTACGGATCAGGTCTTTTCCATGCGCATGATCGCGGAGAAGTTTTTGGCCAAAAACCAAAAAGTTTTTTGTGCGTTCATAGACTTGGAGAAGGCTTATGACAGAGTGGACAGGGATGTGTTATGGCAAACACTGAACTCATTTGGGTTGAGCGCTGGCTTGATACAGGCATTGAAGTCTCTATATAGGGACTCTAGTGCTTGTGTCAGGACCAACGGGGCCTACTCGGACTGGTTTGGCATCCATAAAGGTGTCAGACAGGGCTGTGTGGCTTCCCCGTGGCTGTTCAACCTATTTATGGACAGTTGTTTGGAAAATTTGAAAGCAGAAGAATGCGGGTTAAGAATGGGTGAGTTAACCGTCAAATGCCTTTTGTACGCCGATGATCAAGTCATACTTGCGTCGTCGGCAGCCGAGTTGCAAATGATGGTTACATTAATGAACAGGATATTAAAAGAAAAGGGAATGAAAGTGAACGCAAGTAAGACGAAAGTTATGGTTTTTGAAAGAGAAGAAAGTAAAACGATATGTGAAATAAGAATAGAAGGGGAGTTGGTAGAGCAAGTAGATGAGTTTGTGTATTTGGGATGTGTGTTTAGCAGGGATGGTAGATATGATAAGGATATAGAACGACGAGTGAATGCAGGAAATAGATTGAATGGGGCTCTACACTCTATTGTGAAAAGTCAGAATGTGTCCAAAAAGGCACGTTTGGCAATTCACAATGCTGTGTTAGTGCCTACTTTAATGTATGGTAGTGAAAGTTGGGTGTGGCAGAAGAAGCACGAGAGTAGAATAAATGCTGTAGAAATGCGGTCATTACGTAGTATGCTAGGGCTGAATCTGAATGACAGGGTGAGAAATAGTGTGATAAGAGAAATGTGTGGTTTGCAAGATGATGTTGTGACTAGGATTAAGAAAGGAATGCTTCGGTGGTTTGGTCATGTAGAAAGAATGAATGAGGAAAGAGTGACAAAGCAAATTTATGTTGCAGAGGTGAATGGCAGAGTCGGGAAGGGTCGCCCTAGGCGAAAGTTTATCGACCAAATAGGCGATATATTGAAAATGGGCCAAATTAAGAGTACCTTTAACCGACGAGCGTGTATGCGTAGGTATATGGATGAGGAGGAAGCGAGAGAGGTGTGTCAGGATCGTGCCAAATGGAATTCTATAGTCTCTGCCTACCCCTCTGGGTGACAGGCGTGAGTGTTTATGTTATGTTATGTTCTCACTGAAAAGTTGCTTCTGGGCTATGTCAAGTAAGTTTATAGCTTTTAGTACAACATAACCTTTCCTCCTTGTTTCTCCTTATAACTGTGTATTGTGAGAAATGGCTGAGCTCTCCGGGATGCTTTGTTTTAGGCTCAGTTTATTGCTTCTAGGATGTTACAATCAATTGCTCCCAGCATTATATCTATGTATCAGTTAGGTATATCCCTCAATGGTGCCTTCTATTCACTTTTTAGACTCCACTCGGACCATAATCAGGTGAGAACATACTACCTCGTTAGTCTAGTAATTGTAAATGCAATTGCTGACAATGTCTCTGGTTTGAATCCCGGGTTGGGCTAGAATCAGTTATTGGGTTTTTCTATACCTTTCCACACCAAATGTCCTACTTGTGGGACAAAGTTTAAATTTTTGTCTACTTTTCCCCACTAATTGTTTCTTAGTAAGTAGGTAGGTTGTAACAAATTACACTGTTATAATAACCTCGTCAGCTATTCCCCACTAGGGCTGGCATAAGCAAATTATAACATTGTGAAGTGTTTTACAATAAAACGAAGCATCAAAGTTAAATAATTGTAATTAATATAAGTTGTGGACTTACATATTGTTTATACGATTTTTTGGAGTTATTTACAGAAATCACAGACAATGTTTCATAATATAACCTCTTAAAAAGATAGATATACAACAATATGCATGCCAAGAAGTATAAATGACTAAACATTTGTTGCAAATACTGAAACACCAAACAAGTAAAATAAAACATTTGAGTATAAAATAAGAAATAAATTGATGTCATACAGATTTATGATAATTAAAGCTATGAAGATCATGGACGTATAAATAAGGTCTTTTTTGTACGTCCATGATGAAAATATATACTTAAACCACAGATTTAAACAAATTACACAAAAAAGTAATTATCATCAAAATTAAGCATAGAAGATTTATTTATAACATATTTGGACTTAACTATAATATAAAAATATAATATAACCTACATATTTAAATTACTAAATATTTTTTGCATTTAAAATAAAGTATGGGTAAAATAAAGTATTTGAGTATAAAATAACAGATACATTATTTTGTTAACAGAATTATAATGATTAAACCTATTTAAATTAGACATGGAACGAGTAGTGATACACCGAGTACTCGGCCACTGGGTACTCGGCCTAGATTATTCCAAGTACTCTGCCGAATACTTGGCTTTAAAAAACGCGGTAGTGGGCAGCGTGCGGTTATTTCCTTTACAATCTAGACCCAAATAGGGCCGAAAAACTAGTTTTTGCATCACAATCTTCCTGTCTTAAATTTTAAATATTAGTAATAATAATTTCTATTATAGATTCTTATGACGTAACGTTCTAAATATTTCTGCAGCTTCTCATGTTCCTGATGTTTTAATGTGTCTAATATAATAATAATGATAAAAACTGGCTTTATGTCTATTTTTCTCTGGAATATAATTAAGGCAGAGTACTCGGTACTCGGCCGATAATACTCGGTGCTCGGCCGAACCCTAAAAAAGGCCGAACCCGCCGAGTACCGAATCCAAATCGAGTACTCATCCCATGTCTAATTTAAATGTATAAACCCACAGATTTACAAAAAAATTACACAAAAATAAACATACCAAAAATCACAAATTTACATACTTTTATAATATATTTAATAGACTTGCAACAAATAGTATATTCGGCCATAAGCGGAAACCGCCTTCCTTGCCGAATAGCCAAACTTTAAGCAAAAGCATTCGTCCGGGAAGGAAGTAGTGTTTATTCTTCAGAGGAGCTATTTTCTGAAGCTGGGATTGTCTACGAGAAGAAAAGGACTACTGCCTGAAAATGAAGAACAATTTGTCTATTCTGCACCATTACCTTTTACTTCAATTATGATAATTCGAGTGCATAGACATTTATCGGATAGTACTTTTAAATTTTTTTAAAGTAGTAATGATTTACAAGAAAAAATTAGTTATGAAATAAATAAATAATTTAATTTTACCCATTATCTGACTACAATAAAACCTCTTAAAAGTGTTTGGTATTTGGCCGAAATATCTATATGTTCGGTATTCGACAGAGAAAACTAAAACTGGACAAAACAATAAAAACTATGAGGTGAACTATGGAAGGGCCTATGTTCAACAGTGGACTCTTTCCTGAAATGCATGCTTTATGGTTAACAATGCAATGCAAGGCTCAGTCAAACAAAGAAAAGTAGATGGAGTATGGTGTATATTTCAAGTGACTTGAAAACCAAGGCAAAACCATAGTTACCTTATTGTAAGAACACACACTCAGGCACATGTATACATCTAAAATAGTTTGCAACCAGAAACATGGTTTTAGGTGCATTTAAAAGTATCTAAATACATATAAATGCACCTGATTACTTTCAGGCTAATAAAGAAAGAAAGATGTGTGTGTGCCTGTTTAAAACTTAAGCATTGTTTTGGCATCACTTGAAATGTATACAGTGCTCCATCTACCTTTCTTTGTTGGTCTGCGATGCAAGGCAAATATTCTCAAAATTAACTAATAAAGGCAAACTTCACACAATACAGCAACAACTAACATTTTAATTATGGTGCAGCACCTTAAATATAGTTGTATGGTTATTTTAATTTAAACTAGCAACTCGCTTGGCTTCACCTGTGTAGGATCTATTAATGTGGCGTTATTTAACCTTTAAGTACCGACGTGCATTATTTGCAACGTTAGTACCGACGTGAGGTCTGAGAGGCCGCGTATATTACGTAGTGTTTTTTAAAGAAAGTGATGATTTAAATATCCATCTTTGCATTATGATGAAAAGTAAAAGGTTTTAAGTAAAAATAAGTATAAAAAGGAATTCAACTTTATTAAATTTTTAAATATAAGACTACAATTATATTAGGTTTGAGTTTTGGGGAAAAATCCGACTGTTAGATAAAATAAAACCAAAACACTAAGAATAATCTTCTCAGAATAACAAAATATAGTGTTTTTTACTTATGACTTATATAAAAAAAATAAAGTAGGAACATAAACCTTCTCGAAAAAAAGATGACCACAGTTCAACTACACCTTAAAATCTAAGCTCAGGCAAGGCACACTTGTTTCGCGCACTGTAAAGAAACGTGTTTTTTACACGAATAGCATCAATATGAGAGACAAGTCTTTCGTGTCTTGACTTCCTCAACTTCATCTTCAGATGTCTTTGGCTTATCAGAACCAAGTACTTTTGCCAAACTCATCCTTAATTCACAGGGTTCAGATCTCTTTGATTGCTGTAAATCTATTGCAGAACTATTTATTTTACAACTTGAAGTCTCTAGTATATTCATAATTCACAATATCTGTAAAAATAACAGTTTACCTTAACAAAAGATAAAAGAAAACAGTTACGTAAGTACCGACGTGCGGCCTGAGACTGAGGCCGCGTCGGAATTTTAACACGTTCACTGTCCGGTTTTAAAACACAATAGTAAGATAATAGCAATGACCTATATGTAGTGCATGGGACAGCGAAAGGGTTAAATCGTAATTACTCACCAAATGCGCGTGCGACGTCACCAATTCCTGCTCCGACGTTGGCGTGGCACCAGTGGCACTGTCCTTGCAGCTACTTAAAAGCGGGGATCTGTATTACGCGGGGAAAGGGGTAAACTAGCAAGTAAGTGCCTGCCGGGTGCCGGGGCCTCACAGACCGCAAGTCGGTACTTAAAGGTTAAAGATCATTTATTTTATAATTTTTTCGATTTCTCAAAAAACAAAACTTCAAGTAAGTATTTCAGATAAAATATAACCTAGATTACTCCTGGCAAGCTCTTTATCTGTTCGTGAAGTTTCATTACAATCTTCTCAGTCATTCGGAAGCTTAGCCCAGACAGACTGACACAATTTTTAAATAGTTTGGAAAATCAAAAGTGCACGCCTCATGAGCTTTTTATTTAATTTTGATGAAAAAATAAATTACCATAATAAATCGATTACACAAAGTATAAAATCGATATAGGCTGTATAGTACATTTGTCCTTTGTCTATCAAGGGCTAAAGAAGAAAATAGAAGCGCTTTTAAATTTTTAAATAAATTTTATAAAACTTGAAAATTATTTTATTAACAAACGACGCGTACTAGGCTATTGATATGATATAGGGAATCAGTTGATGTAATTCAGAAGCTAATAAAAAAAAGCCCTGTCTCGATACGTCAATTTTCGGGAGTTGTCGTGATCACATACAAAATTAACATCCTGATGTCCACGTAATTTTTTTTTCAAACCGTTTTTTATCAAAGTAGCAATATAAAAATGATTTTTTAGAAAATATGAGATGGATTAATTAGTGTTTTCTCTATATACGGCTACTTATATTATCCTATAAGCGCAATATGGTTATGATAGACGCATTTTAAGATCACAAAATTGCTTGACCTTGACTTGTCGATAATAATACTACCTACCCAATAACGTTGTAATTACAATAAAAATGTAAGTGTGTAAAGTAGCGTTGCGTTATGAGGCGTGCAAAATGATTGTGCACTGTGATCCCATTGTGTGGAACTTTACGAACAGATTGAGAGCATTGCCCATATTTAGGCTGTAAAAAAAACCTAAAAATTGGACAATTAAATGATATTTGATTATATCTCAATATGTCTCAAGTTAATAGATACCTACTAACTATATAGGCGTGGCCGGGGCGGGTCGCTAATAGTAAAGAAAAATAATTTTCCCATTTACTGACATGGGTTAAGTAATTGAGTTAACTCACAAAACATATGCCCCCTGTTGTTTCTAAAGTGCTTCAGTTATGTATTGTATTCTTTCATGTTAGAACTTATACCAGCTGTTACATTTTACTACCGAATTAGCTTATTTACAAAAACAACAGCTTATTTACCAAAGATTATTAGTTATTTATCTTTATATATAAAAATTGCGTGTCACATTGTTTGTCCGCGATGAACTCCTAAATTACAGAACTGATTTCAATGAAATATCGCACACTGTGTGCAGTTTGGTCCAACTTGAGAGATAGGATACTTTTTATCCCGATAAGTGACCTTCAGTATTTTTTATTGCGAATTTAAGGAGTTTTTATAGGAGAGGTCGTCGGATAGGGCAGAACAAGGTCTGCCCTATATATATACATATGTGTGTGTGTCATTCAATAGCCCAAGTCATTCAAGTTCACATAGGTTGCTTCATAAGGGGGATATTTGCCATAGTTGCCACGCATATCGGGCTGGTTGGCAATTACAGATTTTTTTGTTGTTATGAAGATGCTGCATCCTATCTACTGGTTTGTTTCCCTCAGTCGCCTCTTACGACATTCGCAGTACGATATGGTGTAGTGGATATTCTTACACGGCCACTATATACGATTTGTATTATATGCATATATATATATATATATATATATATATATGTGTATGTATGTGTAGTACATATACATAGCAATTATATGTTTTATTAAATTTTCTCAACACATTGAATGAAACTACTTCTAACAGATTTTATCGCGTGATTTTCATGCTGCATAGTAATCGAAATGTGGGGACATAAAAATAAACTAGTTTCAATCAATGTGTAGTGTTCGCGTATAAAAATATAATAAAATAGTTATTTATAACTTTATGATAACATTAGCTGTGATAAGCGGAATAAATCAATTTTTTTATCTCTATTGGATCTTGTCGTTATCACAAACGGCAATGATTTATTTGCAACTGAAAATAGAAACAACTATAATATTATAATAATAATACTCACAACATAAAATTGAAATTTTATTCTCAGATGTTAATTTAATATCAAAATTTATGAAATTTATACATTAGTAGTTGGTAGGTATACTTGGTAGAGCCATGTTGTAGCTATTTATGGTTGTAGAAGGAATGGGTCGGTTCGGCCGAGGAAGGAACATTCAGAATACTAGGGTAAAATAGCAGCTTAATGCTAAGAGAAACGGGGAATTTCATCTTAGGGAGTGACAACGCATCTGCATTTTAATTCTTAATCGAGAATAGATGTAGATGTCTATGGGCCACAGTTTGCTACCTTTATTCTATATTTAAAAAAATACTGATATAGTGTGTAAGGTAAATATTTGTGTAGTGTATATAATATGTTTGTCATTGGAGTGACAGTGTTGTACGAAACGCAGGAAGTTGACGGCTGCAAGTGACACATGACCATGTTCTGTGGTGTTCCTTAAGGAAGACCTTTCTTTAGTAGTTGACTTTTAAGGGGCTGTAAAAATAGTGATGGTAGTAGTAACGCAAAAAGAATACCAAAGTCGGATATGAAGGCCAGATCGGAAGATCAAAATATCTGGACAAAATTTGAAAATGTCGGGATTTTGGGGTTGTTGTCGGGAGAAATAAATATTAAAAATAAAAATTTAAATAAAGTTTATTGTATTAAATTAATTTGCTACAAAATGACTTAACATTGTTGAATGTTGACACATAACTAATATAAGTACACAAAATTTTGAATTTTAAACATTGGACTTCTGAGTCCACCAACTTGGATTCTTTATTAGTAGGTTCAGAAAAGATTTAAAATTCAAACGATTTGCTTCAAAGTTCAGTCTAATTACTAACTCAGCTTTTATTAAATCAAAGGCAGCTGTGATGTGAAGAGAAGCTCTGTCTGGAGATTTAGTGTTTTGTCGAGAGTCTGGAGACCATTTAAAATGTCGGGAGAATCCAGACGAATCCTGATCATCTGGCACCCTACAGTCGGACCATAAACGAGAAATATACAGTACCAAAGTTAACCCTAAATTGGAGATGGAAAGGCCATGTAAACGTTAGGTATTACACACTAATGAATGTTATAAAAATAAGACCGCTTGGGGAACTTCCGATTTATGTAAATTGTAAAACAACAAATCTTAAAGAACTATTAAGTACCCTCTGATATTCCTCTAACAGATTTCGACTACGACCACGTCATGTTGGTGGTAACGCCTTCTAACTACCCATATCCGGTTAATAATGAGATTTGAGGTAGGCGCGAATGATTAAAACCTAAAAAGCAACAATATTGGTACAAATGTCGGCCCCTGCCGGGAACCCTACAACCGAGACCCAGCATAGCAGGCACTTTCGATACAAAGCCAGTCTAGTCATTTGTTTTACCGGTTCACATCATTCACCATTCGAAAAGCAGTACTAAGCAGTATTAAGTTACCGCTTTAAGCTGATAATCTGTAAGACCTTGGTCACATCCTTGTCGAGCTAATTTATATGCCATTATCTAGTTAGAGCGTGGTAGAAACACACCGTATTAATAAACTCATTCGGTTCTTACAGTCTACCTAAAGTCCACTGTTGAACATAGGCCTCCCCCATAGATTGCCTCGTTGGCGAATTTAGCTATATTTGAAATGCTTGATTTTTTAATTGTTCTCAGGAAGGTGCTGGATCCTTATGTTTCAAAATTTCTATTTATGCTTCATTACGAGAAAGAAAAGGGCGACGCACCGATACTCGATATATTTATACGTGCTCTTTCGCTAAATTTAGATACATTCGTGCCCCTCCCCTTAACTCAAAAACTATTAGACTTGTACAATTTTAATTTTGTATGTTTAAGGCCCTCTTGAGTACTTACGTTTTACGTGGTAGAGCAACGATGCAGCTATATTATGACCACGTATGCTATGCCCACGAATGAAAATAAAAGTAAAATAGCGGCTTAGTGCTGCAGTATTTCTTACGGAATAGAAGAATTCTAGAAAAGAGCCTACTCCTTTTTAAACGGCCGGCAACGCATCTGCGATTCCCCTGGTGTTGCAGTTGTTCATGGGCGGTGGTAGTAACTTACCATCAGGTGAGCCGCATGCTCGTTTGCCCCCTCTCCTATAAAAAAATACGGTGAGTGTAGAGAACCGGAGACCTTTTTTTACTGATAAAGAGGCATGTTATCCTCAGTGGTGGCAGCGCATCTACACCTCGATTATTAATCGATAATAGATGAGTCTAATAAGTTCTCTAAATACACCTTACCTTCTCTATTGAACACAACAAAACTTAACAATTCAACTCGTCTCTTTTTTAAGTTGATTCAGCAATATGATGCAAGCTTTAACGCGGGCTCCACACTGTGCGTCACTTAGTTCGTGAGTTATCCATTTATCAAGATTCTTTATTTACTACCTAACCGATCTGCCTACATCAAAAGCCGATGCTAACTCAGCCGTAGTTTGAGACGGATCTACAACCACATCCACTATTGCCTTTAGTTTGTAAATTAGTTTTCCAAGCGAACACGAGGTTCATTTTTGAGTTAGAAATTTCCCAAACGAGAACGATTGAACCAATAACGCACAGTTCATTCGTGTTTCAGACGCAATAATCCCACTTCGAGTCTTATATAAAAAAAACCGGCCAAGTGCGAGTCGGACTCGCGCACCGAGGGTTCCGAACAAATCCGTAGGTTAAAATTATTAAAAATATTTTTATTATATGATGTAACTAAAAATTTATGCTTTTCGCAATTTTTCCTTTATCTGTGCTATAATACGTTGCTTCATGCCAAATATTAAGATTCTCAGTTCACGGGAAGTATCCTGTAGGTTTCGACTTTTGATTCCCTTGCGAATATCGAAAATTTGCGGCATAAACGGCTGTATCTTTTGATTGCTTTGGCTTAGAAGTTTGATTTTTTCACAGCCCCAAGGGACAGTAGACTTGAGTATTTGATATAAATTTCAGCTTGATACCTCTACACGTTCCTGAGAAAAAGGGTCTTGACAGACAGACAGACAGACAGACAGACTGACAGACAGATAGACACAGACAGACAGACGGACAACAAAGTGATCCTATAAGGGTTCCGTTTTTTCCTTTTGAGGTACGGAACCCTAAAAATAACACGAATTTTATTAAGGGAGTCAATAGTTATAAATATTGCAATATTGCAGAAAACAAAACCCAAAGAAACAAATAAATAACTGATTTTGAAAAAGGAATTGGGAATCCCAAGTCAAGCCATAGCTATTATTACAGTTTAAAGTCCAGATCAACAAAACGGCAATTTCATACATAATTAGACCTAATATTTCACAAAAATTAATTATGTAGCATAACTACATATTATATCAATTACGAAAACTAAATATGTAAACTAATTTGAATGCAAATCCCTCAGGGTTAGCTTATAAAGATAAGTGCCTGTTTAATTAAGGCCGTGCGAAAACAAGGCGACAAAGTTACCTACTTTTTAGTTGCAAAGTATTACTTGTTTTTAGCAGACTTCAAAAAAGGAGGTTTACAATTCGACTTTTTTTATTAAAGTGAAAACTTCTTTAGAATCATGTTTTGAAACCAGATGAAACAAAAAAGCGACAATAAAACGAGACAAACATAATATATACCTATGTCTTATACATGTATAGGATTAAGTCTACGGGAGAATGAGATAGAATATTATATTAAATTAGTCGTGTTTATGCCACCTAGCGTCTATTTTACGTACCTACCACATTGCGAGTCAATCAATTTTTATTCTATAAAATGACTTTACCTATAAATTGCGAGTAGATGGCGCCAATTTAAAGCAATTTTACTTGAAAGAAAATATTCTTTTGATTTATTACATTACATTTAGGCTCTACATATCTAAAAATAAGGATTGTAATATTTATTTGTTATAAAATTTAACTTTTATCTTATATTTTATGCCGCACTTGTGGTTGAAAATTATTTTTATTATATTTAATAAATCTATTAAAATTCTCACCTCCGCTGCTTTGGCCTATTGGTTGCCTTCAGCGACTAGCCCAGCCGCTACGGCTCGCACAGGTGCCTGCTATGTGCTACTGCGTAGCGGGCGGGGGCTGCTTTACAAAAACACTAGGGGTAGGGCAGACAAGACTACGTAAAGTCGGGGCGTGCTGATTCGGTTTTAGTATTCGATTTTTGAGTATCGATATCTCGGAAACTCAGAGAGATATCGAAATGTTTATTCTTACTTTTCGGCGTATCTCGTCGAGATCCATGCGAATCCGCCTTCAAACCGTGGCGCCGTAGGAACCGTGCAAGCCCCTTTAATCGACATTGCCATTGTAATATACCTTCCACTCTAAAAGGGTAAAAAATTTAACTTTTATTAAAAAGTTAAAGCTGGGTGAAATTATTCTATTCTTTTTAGTTCTTTGAAATCGGCTTTTTCTTAAAGTTATATTTTTGTATGTATGTTATGTTATCTTTGTAAGTTGTGAACCGATTTTAATGATTATTTCTATTAAATTGGATATGCTTCAGGAGTGGCCCCATATATTATATTTTGGAGAAAAAACTTCACCCTTAAAAGTATGGGATAAAGTTTTTAATATAACTCTTTAGACTAAATTCTATTGTAATATTCTATGGCCTAATCAATAGGGTAAAAATAATCTTTTAATAAGTAGTAAAAGCCGAATTAAAAAAAAAAACAAAAACAGAAAAATATTCAATTGCTGAAGCTGGCGCCAAGACATTACATATTAGAATTTAGAATTAAAGCTTCGTTATTTTTTGTTCTTTAAAGTTTCCCTTTACTTTTTGCTGTCGAAATTAGCAAAATACTAAACAAATATTTTTCTATAAGAATCTTTACTAATTAAGCTGAATGTTAAACTACAACAGAGTTCAATTAGAGTCAGGTTACTACGTATGACTCGACGGGGGAAGGATCACGCCTGAAAAGTATACCAGCGTGAAATAGCAGCATATACATATCTAGGTATACTCTTTCTGAAGGGTATAGATAGGCAGTATGACCTATAAAACATCTTTGGGCAGTATAATAACGAGTTGTGTGGTTCCATTTTGGTTCTCAGAGGTGACAATGCATCTGTAGCCCTCTTTATTTAAAGTTGCTTGCAGGTGTCTGTATGTAATGGACTCTTGTCACGTTTTATAAAAAAATATTACTACGTTTGGTATGGTAAGTAATAAGAACCAAAGACGCTTTTAATTGGTAACGAGGCGTTCTAACTCAAACCTCAGATTTAACAACTATTCTGCATTTCGATTTTTTATCGATGATAGGTGCAAGCAACTATGGCCAACAGTATCCACTTACCATCAGGCGAACTGTGTGCCATAAAGAAAGATCATCATTAGTGCTTAACGTAACTCCACTGTTACATGATAAAATATATTATAGATAATGTAGCGATGCCAAGTACATTATTATTTAAAACCTAAAGCGGCAGTGGTCGGTCATGTAACTTGCAGAATCTTTTTCGTTAAAGAAAAAAGTTGTCGAGCGACAATTATAATCATTCTTTGGCATCAGCCCTTATGTAGTCTATCGCTAGAACTTGGTCACGCCTAGAAATGGAAGGATTTGCTGTAATTGCCACCACTGCCGCTGCTGCCTACTGACAAAATATCATCATCATCATCATCATCATCATCAATCATCATTACAGCCCTTCACAAGTCCACTGCTGAACATAGGGCTCCCCCAAAGAATGCCACAAAGCACGGTCCTGAGTCACCTGCATCCGTCGACTTCCTGCATATCTTACCAAGTCGTCACTCCATCTAGTGGGGGGACGCCCTACACTTCGCCTGCCGGTACGAGGCTGCCACTCGAGAACCTTTCTTCCCCGTCGGTTGTTGGTTCTTCGAGCTATATGGCCGGCCCACTGCCACTTCAGCTTACTAATCCGTTGGGCTATGTCGGTCACTCTGGTTCTACTGCGGATATCCTCATTTCTGAGTTTATCACGCAGAGAAACTCCGAGCATAGCCCTCTCCATAGCTCGCTGAGCGACCTTAAGCTTCCTCCTCCGGCCAGCAGTGAAGGACCACGTCTCAGTTCCGTATGTCATCACTGGCAAAATATAAATATACATAAATGAATCTAACACTTCATTTCTTCTCGTGTGTGTTCATTCACTCGACCATAGGAAATTCCATGAATATGGCATATGCCGGACCATCCATCTCGCATATGCCGGATATAAAATATTTTTGAGTGTAGTACTTTACAAAAATTTTGCGGTAGTTATTTAAGCATGATGTACTTTTTGATGATTGAACTGTATGTGCAATACGGTTAAAATTGTTGCTCCGTCTGTGACGCGACTATTGTTTTCCTATATTACACGTTCCGATACCAGACGACTAATTCAATTTAGTTTTGACGTTGGAAATATGTGGTTCTATGGAAGGCCTTTCTGTAACTTTGCTCTAAGTACGTGAATAATTTGTGCGTTAAAAATAAAATGAAAAAGATTTTACACACTAGCTTAAACTTGTAATCGTTAATCAAATAAAGATAAACCTTGTTTCAGTGTGAGAATTCCAAGGCCACGTTCACGTTTCTTTTTTCGCTAATACAGTCCGTTTCTGTGGATTGAACACTGACGATGCTCGCTAGGTCTTTTATCGAAGTGCTACGTTACGTTCTTTATGATGCTGGAGTGCAGAGAGTGTTCAGAATGCACGCGAGACATGGACGCAAAGTACGACCGTATAAACAACCTTTTTTTTATCTGTGTACAATGATGTCATTGACTTAGTGATTTAAAATGAAAACAATGATGTTTTAAGCGTTTGTGAATATGCGATTTGTAGGAATTTTTGTGTTGAATAAGTTCGGCAAGTGTTTGAAATTTTCTCTTCCTGTTTGGAGCAGACGGAGAGGGAGACGGAGGAGAAGATGGCCGACATGCACGCCATGTCCGTCCTGAGTACTTACCACGACAATCTCTCCCAGGATTTGAACACCGACCGGTGAGTTGTCAAGTTAATTATTGTGTTGTCCTTTGTTTAACAATTAGTGTGTTTATTGTTTGTCGCTTTGGCATTATTAGTTATGCTAATTTGCACACACTAATGGGCTAATGATAAAAATCCGTTAACATCACCGACGTTTAGTACTTATCAAGTATTTTTGGTTTATAGTCGTTGTGAGTGTTACCTAATATGTTTTATTTTAAATTTTTTTAAAGAAGTAACCATATGTTATAATCAGTAGAATCGTTCTTTATTTAAAAAAAAGCTTATTATGTTATAATTAGATGTCGTAAAGTCATAATAAGGTTATCTCTTTCCAACTATATTTCAAACTATGTGTGTATTGATGTACTAAGTGAATGTGTCATTTACCAGCATCATTGTGCCATTGAACTCTGTGTGGGATTTTGGAGTGAAGTCTTAGGTTTGTTTCTAATTTTGAAAACAAAGCGACATTGCAGAACTTTATTTTATTATTTATCAAATTTGATGTCGGTAAAGGAAGGATATGTAATAAAATATAAATTTATGCTATTGTGTCATGAATTATATAATATATCGTCTTCAAAGTTAATTAATAGAATCAGGCGTTACTTTGCGGAAATCCATTATATTATTAAATTTTGTACTGTCGACTTCAATATAAGTTATTACGAATAACTCAAAAACTATTTGTCTGACCTTGATCAATGGGTCAATCAATTCATATAGGACCACAAGAGAAGTACCAGCTTTCAAATAAAAAAGAATCATCGAAATCGGTTCACCCAGTAAAAAGTTATGAGGTAACACACATAAAAAAAACAGCCGAATTGAGTACCGTCTCCTTTTCGGAAGTCGGCAGATGATGTGTCTTACCTAGTTTGAAGAGCACCTCTCCCGACCTCTTTCAATTGCGTGCACTATCCCCGTCACCACTAACCAAGCGATAACTCGTCAGCCACTGCAGAGTCTATTTCATCTGAGGATGCCTCGTGTAGAGGCGAATCACGTTGTATTAATATCGACGGTGTTGTGTCTTTCCTAGTGTAGTGGTGTTGGGAGTAGTGGTGACGGGGATAAGTAGTGCACGTAATTGAGGGAGGGCGGGAGGTGCTCTTCAAACTAGGCAAGACACATCATTTTTTTTCATTAAGCAGATATAGGCAAAGTAATTATTACTAACTTAATTTAATACGTTTTTAAAGTGTTGAGGCCGCGCTCTTAAATCCTAAGATGATATATTTTATTTTATTAAAACACGTTGGCAGCTTATTGTATGAAATTTTTAATTGTTTTAAATATTGATTTTTTTTTATAGAATTGAATTGAAAATTGCTCCATTTACTAAGGTACGTGAGGGTAATATGGTCACCTTAAGCTTTGCCGCCCTATAAAAACAAAACTAGGAGTAGGACAGAGACAAATACACAACGTCGTATACTATGACTAATTTATTAAGAAAAAAATAGCAAACAAGCCTTGGTAATAATTAGGAACACTTTGAAAAATCAACTTAAAGAAAACTGAACACTACCCAATACTAAACACTGCCCAATACTAAAACCGACTAAAATATTTACTATAATATTCAACTGTCAAAATGGCGTCGATAAAGCAGCGCTATTTTGACCCTTTATTATTTGAATGACTGATGAAGAGCTATCGTATCACAAAGCCGAGTTTTTGGCGAAAACTTGTCCGGCGGCGGTTTGCTGCTCCTGTATTATTGTTTAAATAATGGTTTAAAGTGAACTTTGATATGTGAAAGTGGTGCGATTTTGTGTATTAAGTGTCTGCGCATGTGAACTATTAGTGGAAACTGTGAAACAAGTGCTCTGATGGTGATGTGATTCTCAAAATAAGGTGTCTGTCTGCTTAGGTGCCTTGAGATACCATCGCCAACCGTCAGCTGTCTGCTGGCTCAAGTTGCCGTCAAAATCTCCCAAGGGCTGCACAATGTGACGCATCAACATATTGTGAAGCAGTATAGTATGAAGGATAATTATTATAATATATTGTAACTTCAGGTTCAGAAGGGCTAGATTCCAGAGCCGTAAAGCCAGTTATTAAGAAGAAGAAGAAGTATCACAAAGCCATCTATGCAAACAAAGCTGTAGTTTTTGTAGTTTTTAGTTATAAGAAAGTGACCATATTATCCGGATGACCATACCTTCACGTACTATAGGACTTTTTTTCTGCCTAGGAGTACGTATGGGTAGGGAACATCCTCATACCTATATTGGCCGTCATATAGTTGTGCTTGCACTGCTATGTTGCGGTCTGAAGGTTAAACAGAGCCAGTGTAATTACAGGCTGTGAGGCATTCCATCTTAGTTCTTGGCTGTTTGTTTAAAGTTGCTTGCAGGTGCGCATGGGTTGCAGTAGCCACTTACCATCAGTCGGACAATAAGTTCGTTAGTCACTTTAAAAAAACCCAGCGAAACACATTGTTATTTGCGGTCTAGTGACGTTTCTCTATTAAAGCCGGAAAAACCTATATATATTTTATGCTGTCTGAAATTTAGAAGCTGGCCGGATTTTCGTTTATTATAGCAATAAATAAAGAGAGAAGAAATGCATATTGATGGATGCACTTGACTCGGGCCTTGCGGCATTCCTTTAGGGAGGCCTATGTTTAGTAGTGGACTTCTAATGGGCTGTAATGATGATGATGATTACGATAAGAATGAAAAAGTAGGTAACTATGTGAAGAGGCTTTTTATTCAAGACCGTGTGATATGTTACGGTGCGTTTCCTGAAAGGATTCCCACCAATACTACTATTATTAGTGTAGGAATGTTTTTTACGCAGTAGAGCCATGCTGCAGCTATATTATGGCTGTATCACGAATGGGTCGGCTCGACCGGGGTAGGACCACGCTCGAATACCAGAATACCAGCGTAAAATAGCAGCTTTATGCCGTCCTGTTTCGTATGGTGAGAGAATGAGAAATGTAGAGAATGAGAGAAACCCGCGACCCTTTTTACTGGATACGAGGCATTCCATCTTAGTCCTCAGGGGTGACAACGTATATGCATTTTGATTCTTAATCGAGTATAGACGTAGATGTCTATGGGCTACAGCATCAACTTACCATCAGGTAAACTGTGTGCTCGTTTGTCACCCTTATTCTGTAAGAAATTATTTTTTGAATAATTAAAATAAAACAAAAATATTAAATAATAATACGATTTCGGTAACATTTTCTATTTCGATAATGGCTTAGTTTATAAGGTAATCTAGATAGGTGTAATGCCTGAGAAAATTATATATTTTTTGTAACGTAAAGGTACCTACTGATGATTACAAGATAATTTTTTACATTTTCACAGTGTTATTATCATACATATTCTAAATTAAACAAATACTGAAACGGTTATAATATGGTATCAGCACATAAAAGAAGAATTTTGTAAATAGTTTCTAGGACCCCTAAACATTTTTCTGTTTTTTTATGTACGTGTCGTACAAACTTTGTAAACACGTACAGAAAGAAGCTGACAATAATATTAATATTAATGAGACCATTCGAATGGAAGTTTGCGTTGTCATCAAATAGCATTACACCGTCAAATCTTTTAGTTTTAGAATTAACAGTATTTTGTAGATTTCGAGATGTAAGTCTGTTTTTAAACTTAACTTCATTAAAAAAATAGGCTTTAATCCTTGACCATGTTTGCGAAATAATACCGATAGTTTTTGATAAACTGCCGCCCCTGTTTAGATGTTTCGATCTTTTTATTTATTTTTTAATAATAGTTATATAAGGCTATTTGTTTTGTGTATTACAGAGAATAGTTCTAAAACACGAGGAATTCTATTGAGGAGCTTGTGATTTTTTCTATTGAGTAACCAGACCCAATTGCTTTAACGAAAATTCTACCTTTTGTACTACAATGTTTTTGCTTTCAGTAAATTTATTATTAGCTAAAAATAAATCTTCTAACCTTTTTTGACAGCTGAATATGCGGGTGCGAAAGTTGTATGACTCTGTGAGGGTTTCATTGTAGACTAATCGTTGTGTATCACAATTTTTTTTTAAATATTTTTGATTTCTTTGGTAAAGTCTCTATTTAAAATACTTTGTCACTGGAATCATTGGATATAATATAGCAATATGTTGATTACATACTCATATACTTAGTCTGCAAATTAAAATCAAGTAGTATTGTTAAAATTGATATAATGCGTGTTATAAAGTGGCGGTTAACTCTTTATGAACGAAACGCAACATTAGACATTGGGAAATAATTACAAAATAATCTTGTACATTTTTAGTAAACGCGGCTAATTTAAAAAAATCATGTGAAAAAAATATCGTTAACCCATAATGAAGGAAGGACTTAGGTATTCTTTTTTTTATTAAAAAAAAACAAACGTTACCACCACACTAGGATTTTCTTCTGTATCGTGGAGGCAGTTTACAAACACAAATTGCACAAGGACAAACATCCAGACCAGAACAATTATTTGTAGGCCATACAAATACTTGTTCTGTGCGGGATTCCCCCAGCGCAGGCAACTCTACATACTCATATAGTCTGCAAATTAAAATCAAGTAGCATTGTTAAAATTGATATAATGCGTGTTATAAAGTGGCGGTTAACTCTTTATGAACGAAACGCAACATTAGACATTGGGAAATAATTACAAAATAATCTTGTACATTTTTAGTAAACGCGACTAATTTAAAAAAATCATGTGAAAAAAACATCGTTAACCCATAATGAAGGAAGGACTTATTCTTTTTTTTATTTAAAAAAAAACGTTACCACCACACTAGGATTTTCTTCTGTATCGTGGAGGCAGTTTACAAACACAAATTGCACAAAAACAATCATCCAGGCTCGGAACAATTATTTTTCGGCTATACAAATACTTGTTCCTTGCGGGATTCTCCCAGCGCAGCAACTCATTGCAGTTACTGCGCTACGGAGCCGTCATTATTATTTTCTTACCACAGAGTAAAAGCAAGAACAGTGTTTCTTCTCCAGATTCCACTCTGTTACTGGCTCCTACACTAAAGTAAGCACCGACTTCTGTTGCGGGATATTGGCGCTGGCATATCGACTGTAATCGCTGACATGTCCACGTTAACGACAACTGTCGTTTTTGTTTATTTATTTAAACTTTTATGCACAAAAATAAAATCGTACATATGGCGGACTTAATGCCTTATGGCATTCTCTTCCAGTCAACTATTAAGCTAAGAAGTCGTTGTGTACAAACAGCAGTTACCCCTGTTTATTAACTCGTTCGTAAAATGCCGTTCACCTGTAAGACCTTATGGAGGAGCGTTTTATAATTCAGTGTACCTATTCCAAAATAATTTTGCTCAGTTTTAGCAATCTCTAACTAAGCGGCAATTGTTACGAATCATACCTTATTGGACAAGTACAATGACCGCAATATCACGCGGTCGTCGATTTTATTGTATGGAATTCAAACGGTGTACGTAGTGTTCTTTTACCCGACTGCCGCAGAAGGAGGGTAATGTTTTTCGAGTCTATGTATGTATGTCTATTTCGTTGCCACGATCTGTAGTCTTCACGGCTTGATGGGTTTTTTCGTTAGATCCGTTTTAGTTGTGAAAGTGACATATGGTATAGTATTTGAATTATTCTCTTCCGTAGTATTTTTAAGGAGTCGAGTTTTTTTTTAAATTACTCTTTTAACCATTGGGCTTGTTATTGATAGTAAGTAAATACCGCGGCTAACAGATATGTGTTGCTAACCTTGAGGACTAAGATGGAATGTTTCGTCATCAACCGGAACCCTCATTAGGTTTCGGGTTCTCTCCACTCACCAAATAACAATATATTACTATTTTACGCTAGTATTCCATGAGAGCGGGGTCTTTTTACATTTGTATTCTACCCATAATAGATCTTCAGCGTAATACAGACAGCAGGCACACTTGTATCTGACGCGATGATGAATTATCTGTAATTTCTATTAGGTAGATATTATTATTTCGAGCCAGATTTAATCCACTTGAATAATAAAACAGATATAACGTGTTACGCTGAATTACGTAAAGAGATTGCTGTCAAACAATATTGCCAACAATGCTGTACCATTAGTGAGGTGTTACGGTAAACAATTTTATTTGCATCCTACAGTCTAGTGTTTGAATGGTATTTTTCAACACCAATTACTCTTGCATTGCATTGCACATGAGGTTTTTTTTTTTGGATTAACTATGAAGCGATTCTGGGGATTCTATTAATCGAACTTATACCAATTCGTATAAATTATAAACCAGTTCGTATTATACTGTAGGAAACTGTATTTCAAAATAAAATTAGAGTTGAACAAAATGAGCTGTTTGTTGTTTTTAATTTTTGTACCGTCATCGGTACCTACTTAATGCGTCTGCAAAATTTCTAATTATTCAGACGTACGGAAGTGGGTGAAAACTGAATTAAAAAGCTCATGATCAATGCGTTTTGTTTAATTTTTTACACTATAGCAGCGTGATCTGTCTTTTCATAAATGTATTATTTATGAATGTAATGGATACTGTAGTTTTTGTTTTTACTCACTTTCAGACGTCTAAAGTATCTAAAATTTTGCAAACGTATTAAGAACCGATCATAATACATTAATTTCATCGAATCTATATTTGTTTTGTAAAAGCGGGCCGTACGGGCGATTTATAACTTAAATTGTAATGAGTCCCTTAGAGAAAAATTTAAAGCAATAAACATACTAACTTTGGCATCGTTATATATTTATGAAAATATTATGTATGTACATAAAAACATAAATAGTAGATAGTAGTAGATAAACGTAAATAAAGATGTTTATACTTTAAACACTAGGAACAAACATAAGCGTGTAATACCAGTTACTAGACTCCACAGAATTAGTAATTCATTTATGGCGCAATGTATACGCGTTTACAACAAAATCCCAGAAAATGTACAAAATTTGTCAATAAATAAGTTTAAATGTTTTATTAAAGAAAAAATGTACAAAAAGGGTTATTATAATATCATAGAAGTAAAAAAAAACCCTGGGAATGAGGTGATCGCCACCATGCTGGTTCTATTAAAACTCATTTAAAATTTGTACAAAAAAAATATTGTAAAGTGTTTTAAATGTTTAAAAAAGAAGTCGCGCTGGGTTTCTTGCTGGTTCTTCCCAGGACGGAGGTATTTTGAGAGTGGTAAATAAAAAAATACTTTCAATATGTATTATGCAATAATCTATATAGAATAAAAAATATTCTATTCTATTCATGACCACTAGGAATTCTCAATTGCATCATTCCAGTCCCAGCCCATTATCACAGCGTGATGATTGGGTGTTTTATAATAATAATAATAATGTTACAATTATTATAAGGTGAACTATACGTTTCTTTTGACGTTGGTCGTTACTCTTATACTTATTAAAAGAGATACAAGGGCGGCACTGAAAATTTCGGGAATCAAGGAAGTGACACAACATTACTATTTAAAAATGTATTTATTGCTTTTCGAAGTATTCTCCGCGAAATTTGACACATTTTTCTATACGATGGAACCAATCATTGAAGCAACCATTCCATTCGGAAGTTGGGGTCTCCAAAATGGCCGTTTTGTAGGCGTCCACAGCTTCTTCAGGTGAAGAAAATCTCTGTCCACGCAATTTATTCTTTATTTTAGGGAAAGTATAGAAATCATTAGGGCTTAGGTCGGCGCTGTACGGCGGATGGTCTAATAATTCTATGTTTTCTTGCTCTAAAAACTCTTTTGTTCTGTGTGTGGTGTGACAACTCGCATTGTCGTAATCGAGGATGATGCGGCGGTTGCAGTTCTCTTTACGGAGTTCAGAAACGACCTGTGGCAAACAAATGCTAGCATACCATTCTGCATTAACCGTTCTTTGTCCCTCAAGAGGAATAGTCGTAACATGGCCGGTTTTGGAGACAAACGTGGCCACCATTTTTTTTTGCAACACCGGGAACGGACAATTTTTGTTGGCTTTAAACTCATTTTCGAACACCCAAACTCGTGACTGGTTTTTTGTTTCGGGTTCGTACGCATATTATATCCAGGATTCGTCACCTGATACGATGTTGTATACAGCATTTGAGGATCCTGCGTGGAATCTTTCGAGAGTTCTGACGCACCAAGTAACGCGAGCCGCTTTTTGCTCTTCACAGAGCGAATGCGGTATCCATCGGGAAAACAACTTTTTTACACCTAATTGTTCATGCAAGATTATTTGTATTTGACTCATGCTAATGTCTAAAGTTGCCTGAATTTCGCGGTATTTCACATGTCGATCTTCCTCAATCAGCTTACGCACAGCATCAACGTTTTCTTGGGTGACTGCAGTTTTTGGACGACCTTGACGGGGATCATCACTGAGCTTGACACGTCCACGTTGAAATTCAGCAAACCAGTGATAAATTGTAGTTTTGGTTGGGGCTTCATCACTAAATGCAGAAATCATCCGGTCAACACACTGTTTTTGTGTTAAACCACTTCGAAAGTCATAATAAATCATCGCTCTTGAATTTTCTCGAGTCAATTCCATTTTCTCAACGACTAAACACAAGTTTGACAAAACCTTGTGACAAGACCGAGAATCCTTTTTTTAAATAAATAAATGGTATTCGATTTTTAAAACCAAGGAGTTTTCAATTAAAAAGATTTTAATATGACAGGAACAGTGGAAATATTCCATTCCCGATACTTTTAGTGCAGCCTATATATATACGAGTTGTGCTTTCACGTTCCTTCCAATAATATGTTGTTATGTAAACTAACAGGGAAATTTATGTGGAATTACCATAACCTAACTAAAATCTATTAATAGGTGCTAAATAATCGCGTCATGCATTGGTTCATCATTGGCAAGTTATCAATTCCTTTCTGTTCTATGGTGCCATGGCGATTGTGTGTTGTTTTTTGCAGATTTTACAATTTGATTAATTTAAAAAATAAACGATAGGAAGTTTTTTTAAAAAAGTATTAAGTGAATATAAATTTTTGGATTCCGGGTATCCGGACCACTAGTTGTTGGTGGTCTGGGGACCGAAATATGGAGTATATTTCGGTCCTCTCAAATAGAGAGAATACTTTTGGAAGACTTTGGGCGATTATAGTATTAGTATCTTCGACGGCGCTGGAGAAATTGTTAATAGTTTTTTTTTTATAGGAGAGGGGGCAAACGAACATGCGGCTCACCTGATGGGAAGTGACTATCGCCGTCCACGAACAAATGCAATACCAGAGGAATTTAAAAAGGAGTAGGCTCTTTTCTTGAAGGTCCCTAAATCATAGCGGTCCGGAAAAATCGCTGGTGGTAATCAATTCCATAAGGATGTTGTGCGAGGAAGAAAACTTCTTCTAAATTGCACAGTGCTGGGCCACCAATCCAGACGGAATGGATGGTATTGCGAGTTTTGTCGCGATGTGCGATGGAGAAATTGTGCGGGTGCAATTAGTCTGAGCAATTCCTCAGAGCACTCCCTGTGATAAATGCGATAAAATACGTAAATAGGCGATTGAGTTTTCTAATATATTCTTATTGG
Source organism: Parnassius glacialis (assembly GCA_033319125.1). Lineage (NCBI taxonomy): Eukaryota > Metazoa > Arthropoda > Insecta > Lepidoptera > Papilionidae > Parnassius > Parnassius glacialis. The sequence continues at coordinate 50,660,036 of JAVANC010000001.1, read as the reverse complement.
AGGATTTCTGCTTCATAAACTCTTTGTGGAATCGGCAACCATCTACCACCAGCGATTTTTTAATAACGATACGCCTTAGGACCTTCGAGAAAAGAGCCGACTCGTTTTTAAAAGAAAGGCAACGCACCTCCAATTCCCCTGGTGTTGCAGTTGTTCATGCGCCGCGGTAATCACTCATCAGGTGAGCCGCATGCTTTTGCCCCATGTTATGTAAAAAAAAAAAAACTTCTCAGAAATAAGAGGAAGTCTAGGATAATACATGAAGCTAGTTACTGTACCATTAAAGTCGCTAAAAAGTTTGTTATTGAGTTTAGTTTATTAATATTGCATTTGATTATAGCTAAGACCTTGTAATGTTTTTCTTATTGTATGTAATGTACATAGTACATGCAACGCACAGTATCTGATTTGACGTATGATTTTTCTGAACTTTAAATCTTAACTTTATAAGATAAGATAGAAATAAAATTAGTTTATAATTATTCTTAGGTTTTAAATATATATGGCATCTGTACTCTTTATCTACTCACCCCTCTGTGTGTCCGGCGCGAGTTTGTGTTGTTACTATTAAATACGTAAGCCCTTAGAATAATAACACCGTAAGCCTATTAACACAGTAAATGCAGTTAATGAAATAAACTTGCAATTCCTAGCCCCAGCCTCACCGTTTTTTGACTAAATACATGGACAATAAATATAATAAATGGACGACGTCAGAATTGAACCCGCTATATTTATACGAAAATAAGTTCATGATATAAAAGTGTATAGTAGAGAAGATTTAGCCAAATAACCATTAACTAAAAAATAAATAAATAGGCTGTGTGACAAAATACTTTCAGAGACAACGGTAGCGAAGCGTCCACGCGCGAGGCCGAAGAGTGCGGTTGCGGCGAACCTGCCACTTTGTACCCAGACGCGTCCAACAATAATGGCAAACCCGTGGCCAATCATTGCTCGTAAGTAACATGTTTGGCCACCACACACATATTCGATAGTTCAATTGCACCATTATTTGGACAAACCATTTATAGCACACCTTTGATCATCACTGCCTTTAATTTCGTAGTTTTTGGTGATATATTTCATCCGATATATGATCCATCCCACAATGCTGTTAGTAAATTGTAACACCATTTACATACATTTATAAATTTAAGTTTGCTGTATTGTGTAGTATTTTGTGTGCAATAAAGAATATAAATAAATAATAAATAAATAAAATCCAGTTAAGGGAAATTCTTGCGCGTCTGCAGCACGTTTAGTACAAAATATAATACATGTGTATTATGATTGCTTGGAAGGATTGAATGAAATTTGGCGCGTCTTGGTAGTAAAACCGATTCGTATGGGGGAGTCCATTAATTCGAAATAATTTGGATCTCACCCAATCTCACGTGGGGTAGAGGATGGGTCTCGGCAAATATCATGTGACTTTTTTCCGTAACAAACAATGTCAAATTGCGACATAACTAGGATAAACTAAGTTAAATATGGCTAAATTCTCCACAATAATAGTTATCACGTCTATTCCACAAATTATATAAAAATATTTTACAAAATTTTGTATTTTTTTTAAAATACATAAACCCAATCAATCACAGATTGACGTACTTACACTAAAATACGCATTTTTAAAATCTCACGTGAAATTTCATGAGGGGGACGAGCCATATTGCACGAGATCTCTCACCAGGGTGAGGTGAGGGTAGAACAATCGCCTCACGCAATTAATGGACGCCCCTTATGCCGTAACGGCAAACGGCATGACACTACGCCACCGCTATCGACTCCCTTGTGTGTGCTTGCGCATATACTATAACTACACTTCGTTGCTTCTCTGTGTGAGTTAGGTACTTCGTGTGACTTCCTATTCGACTATAGCACAGTTTAAAGACCTATAGTACTCGTATTCTCGTTCACAGCTTGTTTATTTATTTTACTCGATATTTCTTTATTGGTTTTCATTAATTATAAAATCTACCATCAACTATGATGATGTTTTTTCTTAATTGTGTTTTCTGTAGTGCATTTTATTTAAGTGACAACCGCACTCTTAATCTTGTTTCGTATTTTTTTATCACTCTGTAGTCTATACTCACAGCATGTGTATGTGTGAACTATTAAATATATTATTTACTATTATGTATATCTTTATTAAAAAGTTTTCTAAAAGTAAGTTACCGAGTTTGTAGCCCGCATCCTTCAACATTAGACTAGTATCGCTTAAGTTATACGAGAGGCACACTGAAATGAACGGGAATAAGAAAAACCACATGCACGGCATAGCTAAGTTGTATTTTATTGTTTTTCGAAGTATTCTCCGTTCAACTTAATGCATTTTTCCATTCGTGCAAACCAATCATTAAAACAGTAATTCCAGTCTGAAGTTGATGTTGACAAAATGCCTGATTTGTACGCTTCCACAGCTGCTTCGGGGTCTTCAAACCGTTGACCGCGTAATAAATCTTTCATTCTAGGGAATGTAAAGAAATAGTTTGGGCTCAGGTCAGGACTGTACGGAGGATGGCTCAACAGCTCAACGTTTTCCTGCTTCAAAAAATCATTTGTCTTCCGAGCCGTATGGGAGCTCGCATTATCGTGATGTAAGATGATACAACGTTTCGGATTATTTTTTCGGAGTGCGGCTATCATTTCTGGCAAACAAACCGTGATATACCACTCAGCGGTAACCGTTCTGCGTTCCTGTAAAGGAATTGTAGCAACATGCCCCTTTTTCGAGACAAACGTAGCGACCATTTTCTTTGACACGCCTGCGGGAGCGAACCACTTTCGTTGGTTTGACCTCGTATTCGAAGACCGAAACTGCTGACTGATATTTTCTTTCAGGTTCGTATGAATAAATCCATGATTTGTCACCTGAGACGATATTATAAAGGGCATTTGACTTCCCTCCGTTGAAGCGTTACAGAGTATTCTGGCACCAATCTACACGAGCCGCCTTTTGCTGTTCGGACAAATTGTGGGGAACCCAGCGGGAAACTAACTTTCTTACACACAGCTCATTATGTAATATCGACTGAATTGCAGTCATTCCGATACTAATAACAGCTCGAATCTGCTCGTATGTCACATGACGGTCATCTTATATAATAGTTCGCACAGCTGCGATTATTTCATGTGTGACCGCTGTTCTTGGTCGACCTGCGAAGAAACAGTGCTGAGCGACACACGACCGCGTCGGAACTCTGCATACCAGCGGTATATTGTCGTTTGACTCGGTGCTTCAACATCATAAACCGAAACAAGTTCGCTGGGACATTTATCTTGAGATAAACCGCGACGAAAATTGTGATAAATTATGGCACGGAAATGTTCACGTGTGAGCTCCATTTCTTTTAACGACGTGTCAACGTTAAACCAACATAGTTTTTGTTTTTAAACATTTTTTTAATTGTTTGAATGTCATTAACATTCTAAGAGGCCAGTATTCAAATTCTAAAAAAGGTTTTATTGTAACTCAATCCGAAATATTCAATTCCCGATCATTTCAGTGTGCCCCTCGTACATCTTTTAAAGAAGTAAGGGTAACAAACAGGCACAAAGTTTACCTAATGGTAAGTGAATGCTGTAATTCATAGGCCAATGTCTTCGACTAAGAATCAAAATTCAGATGCATCGTCGCCTCAGAGTTCCAAGGTGAAATGCTTCGTTACGAGTACAAAAGAGCCTCCAGTTCTTTTAATTCATCAATTCATCGTACTCGTTATATGCATGGCATTCTGTGCACATATGGTGCTTCCCCATTCGAGCAGATCCATCCGTGCTGTCGTGATCCAGATTGTGCTAATACAAATCAATGAGAAAGATTTCAGAGTCTCATTATGGTTGTAGCATGAATGCGTCGGCTGGAGCGGGGAGGGATCATGCTCTCGTAGAATAGAAGCTTAAAATAGCAGCTTAATGTTGCTGTTTTCGTATGGTGAGTGTAGAGAACCAAAGCCTCTTTTTACTGAAAATGAGACATTCCATCTTACACCTTAGGGATGACAACATATGTAAATTTTGATTCTTAATCGGATGATACATATCTATGGGCCACAGCATCCACTAGCCATTAGGTGGTCTGTGTGCTTCACCCTTGTACTATGAAAATTATCTCCTCATTATCCAGAAACACAGCTGGATAAGCTTCACAGGCGGATTGAAGATCCGGATACCAGATGTCTGGCACATTTGACGCTACTCCCTAACGCTAGTTTGGGTATTTCGCATTTGGTATCTTCGAAATTGTCGTATCGCTACGTATCGGTGGCTACAAAACCTATCTGGCAGCTGCCGTAGTCGCCACCTACGACATTTACGGGATAAAATGGGGGTATATTCTTACACCAACACCATGTGGTAAATTTCGTCCTGTGATTCGCTACACTCTTACAATTTTGTTACTCGTTCAATAACATCGATGCAATGAGGGCTAATAATCTTCCACTCACCAGATGTCGCTAGTTGCGACTGAGGTAAAGTTTTTTGTTACACAGTGTCAGTTAATTGAGAAATTAGTTTTATGAAAATAGTTTATCATTATCTAGAATATTATATTAATACACAACACAATGTGTCAGTGGTTTGCTTTTTAATTTTTTGCACTTTATAACTCTTTTTTAAAAAAAAACGGCTTTTAGTTACATTTTATAGTTTGGTTTATTCATTTCTAATGTAATTAATATAAAATATAATTAATAACATAGAAAGAAACCTTAAAGATTACATTTTCCTAAGAAATTATCACCCCCCTATGAAATCTGTCAGATATTTTACCTCACTGTAAAGTGGCGCCGCCCTGGTGGCAGAAAAAGTCGTGGATGCCCTCATTAGTTGGTTAATTGATAGGTATTTACAATATTGAGTGTAGTTTTGTATCATTCCTTTATTTGATTCACTGATCAAAAAATATGTATTAGAAAAATAAGCGTAAGGATAATGTGTTATTTTATGTGTATTTTATTACGTCGTGTTAACAATACGTAAATTATTGTTTATAAATGTATATGAAATTTTCAAAAATATACTTGAATTATATTTTTTTTTTAAATTTGAGTACCAGCCTTACCTACTTTTATAAAACCGAGGCATCGAATATTCGCGTGGAATTTGAAATAAATTATAACCCTATGAGATGTAAGTGTAACCTTTATGTAAATACTGAAATGGTAGTAGGGTTTCTAGGTATATCAATAATTCAAAAACGATGTTAAAATGGAGCAAAATTGTAGTAATACAATTTTTTTATTTACATATTTTTAACACATGTGAGATTTTTTTTATAGAATGAGATTGAGAAATGAGCTCAAAGTCCACCTGATGGTAAGTGAATGCTGTGGCCCATAAACATTACATTTATATACAATTGAGAATCAATTGTAGTAAGAAGGGTCTCCGTTTCTCTTGCTCACCATACGAAACAGCATTAAGTTGCTACTTTACGCTGGTATTCTGTGAGAGCGTGGTTCTAACCCCGGTCGAGCCGACCCATCCATGCTTCAACTATAATATAGCTGCAGCTTGGCTTTACCATATATAAAGGTTTTATATAAGTTTTTTATGATAGCTATAGTTTAGGTAACATAAAAATTAATATTTTGATAAAAAATATAAAAGCAGACTTCAAAGAATAAAAAAGAAATTACACAAAATACTTTATAGGTAGTATCAAAAATCTTCGCAAAGGACAAAATTTTGATAAATTTAAAACATTAATTGTTACATAATACTTTCTGAAGTCAGTGGTCTGTTAAGATGTATAGAAAAATGAAAGTCTCGACATCTAAATAGTTACACTTTATCCCCTATTTTTCAGACCCTAACGTGTAGAAGTTTTTCGAATTTTATATGGGACAATAAATGAAGTCTAACCTATTTAATAATAAATAATCTTTAAAGTCGGATGAAAATTGACGCAGATATCCGTAACATATGAGAACGTAAACGCAACTTTACGTTCCGTTCATATCTATATACTTAGTCAGGTCATAAGTTCTGTCAAAAACTGTTTGTAAAATTAATGATACACTTTTCGATAATTATATATAAATTATATATGAAATGAAAGGTAATTTAATTTAGAATACAATTTTATTTATATTATTCAAAATTCCCTCCCCTATTTTGAATACATGCCCTTAATCGACGCGGCCAATCATCAATCCACGCACGCTCCACATTCATATATATTTCTGCCGCTGTTTTAGCCTAAAATGCTCGGAGAGATTTCAAATTCTGATGAGGTTTAGCGCAGACTTTCTCCTCCAAATGTTGTCATATCTTGTAATCCAGTGGGTTTAAATCTAGACTAGAAGAGGGCCAGTCTTCATGTCTGATAAAGTCAATTCCACGGGCGGTCAACCAGTTTTGCGTGCTTCGTGCCCTATGAGCTGGTGCAGAGTCCTGTTAGAATATCCAATGTCTGTTTTTGAACATTTTTTGAGAAAGAGGTTCCACTATGTTTGTTAGGACGGTATTTTGGTATACCTCGGCACTGGTTTTTACACCTTTTTCACAGAAAACACCTCTGTTAAGCCTGAACATGAGACTCCAAGCCAAACCATGAGTGACGAAGGATAATGTCCTCGTTGAACCCTCGGAATACGCCCTGGCTCCTTCACTGCAGTGGGCATTACACCTTATTATTTTGTTTAGTATAACTGTCTTTGATGTTAAAATTTTTTTCACCCGAAAACAAAATTTCGCGGTATTTTTTCCCGCGTACCTCTGTAACAAAGCGCGGGATCTATCCAGCCTAATTTTTTTCAAACGCTAACGTCCTAGGTCTTCATTGATCACTCTTTTGACCGTGGTTCTGCTTAGGCCCATTTGAAGAGCTAAGATCTTTTGTTCACAAACAGGATTTCGTTGTTCGGGCCTTCACTGTAAGAGGTCGGCCGGTCCTCTTACGATCTTCAAAGCTTGAATCTTCAATGAATCGTTTGATAGTGCGATAAACAAATCGTAGGGTTTTATTTTCAATTTTTGTAGAATATTGAAATTCTCTTTTGGCGCTTAACCACAGCGTTGTAACGCGATTACCGCTACTTTATCTTCTTTCTTCGACCACTCCATATTTGAAAATGAATGAAAATTAATGTCTTTATTTTCGGCAAACACAAAGGTTATATTTTTAAAATTGGTGAAGTTCATCTAGCCAGTATTCATAATTTTTAAATAATAAGGTTTTGACAGAATTTGTGCTCCGACTAAGTATAATTTTCTAAAGACGAAGCTTGTTGCGGATAATAAATAGGTTCGTTCTTTTTAATAAACAAAATTAATAAAATAATTAAATGTTAAAGATTTTCTTTTAGAGATCGGACGGTAGCGTGATCGCTAGGCAGCCAAGCCTTACGGTACATACACTAGATTTAATAACCTGTTTTGATGCAAATTACATATATTATATTTTTTAATAACTGATTTGGCCAGACCAGTGATGAGAAACTTAGTTTAGAAACCTTCATGTCATAAAATGTACTGTAAGGATATGCGAATTCCCCAACGAGTACTGAAACAGCATTACGAATTTTTCTCTACTTCACCTTCCACGCCCAACGCACATACACCACAAATACCACCATAATGGTGTTAGTTACTTTTGTAACTTTTTCTTTTATATATATATATATATATATAAATATGCATGTATTAAACACACTTATGCCCATATACTCAAACACAGTCTCAGGTCAGTCTCGTGGTGTCACAGTCACTTTGACTTAATGTGATAGAGACAGCATGCGTCTTAACGGCATCTTAAAATTGAGTAGCGTTTGAGTGTTTGGACATTAATGAAGAATAAAATGTCTGTACAGGATAGTTATGGGTGGCATTCTTAATAACCCGTCACTGACCTTCAACGATGGCGTCCGTTCGGTGGACTTCGTGCTTGTATGGGAGGCGGGGAAGGAGGATGCCACCACTCCCGAAGCTTTCCAGCAGAGGAAAGTATTCGAGCAGAACCTCGAGGCCGAGGGACTGCAGTTGGAGAGAGAGGCGCCGGAGGACTTGCACGGCTTGCACTTCGTTAAGGTAATCAAATCATCATCATCATTACAACCCTTCAGAAGTCTACTGCTGAACATAGGCCTCTCCCAAGGAATGCCACAAAGCACGGTCCTGAGCCACCTGCATCCATCGACTTCCTGAATGTCTTACCAGTTTGTCACTCCATCTAGGGGGGGGACGCCATACACTTCGACCGCCGGTACGAGGCCGCCACTTGAGAAACTTTTTCCCCATAGGTTATTGGTTTTTCGAGCTATATGACTGGCCACTGCAGCTTACTAATCCGTTGGCTTTTGGCTATGTCGGTCACTCTGGTTCTACTGCGGATATCCTCATTTCTAAGTTTATCGTGCAGAGAAACTCCGAGCATAGCCCTCTCCATAACTCGCTGAGCGACCTTGAGCTTCCTCATTTGGCCAGCAGTGAAGGACCAAGTCTCAGTTCCATAGGTCATCACTGGCAACACGCATTAGGGTTCCGCTCAAAAAAAATAAAACCCATGAAATCCAATATTAATAAATTCCACGCGTAACCTCAATAGCACATCATGGCGGTATAACTATAATCTATATGCTAGACGTAAAATAGTAAACTGTGTAGTGGCGGTGTAGGAATATCCACTATATAATGTCCCGTGAGTGTCGTGACATAGTATAAAGAGAGGGGAAGTACGTTATCTTCATACAAACGCACTGCGCGCGGCTTGTATGTGTGCGCCATAGTATCTATGAGGCGCCGCAAGCACACTTAAACACAATCTCGAAGTATTTCTCAATGCGCCAGTCGAGGCTAACACCGCACGAGGTTCGCGCGTCACGTAAGCGAGTCACATATTATAGCATATAATTTTTACTTGACGATGAGATACCTTCTTACTTATTTTTGTTGTATTAGTTGTCTATCAGACAGAGGAAGAATAGTAACTAAGTACCTACTTACGGTTATAAAATCGTAATTAAAAATAAGTAATTGACTAATTGTGAATCAGATAAATAGAGCAAAGTTCGAATAATAACAACAGAACAAAAAATTGATTACAGTCTTAGAGGCAGGCGTTAGTAATTTTATGTTATTGTACGTTTTTTTTACAATACTTTAGTCGCTTTATTCAATTTTTTTATTATTATATATATTTATTATACTGCTCTGAATCTTAATACATTTCTGTATTTGTTCGGAAAACCATTGCTGAACTTTATCGACTAATGATCACTGAATTAGTTATACAGAGATGTATTATCTTTGGCAAGGGCCGGGCTTTAAACTAATGATTTGGTGACAGTGACAACCCTGAGACAGTAGGCAATTATATCGCGGATTGGGCTGCAGATAACCTACTTGGCCTCTCTTTATACTATGGTCGTGAGAGACGACAGTGGGAAACTGAAGCACCAGGTGGGCTGCAGCAGCTTCCTAATAACTTAAAGTAAAATTCGTCTATGGATATGTCTATGGGAAAGCGTACACATTTATAGGCTGTTAAGGATGGATAGGTGAAAATTACCCTGTCCGGTAAAGGCCGTAAGAGACCTTTATTCAGCAGTGGATTTGTGAAGGACTGTAATGATGATGATGATGAATAGTCATGAAAATTATGTGTTATCTGAGAGATTGAAATAACGATTTCAAGAATAATGTGAATAAAGTACCTACCTAAACTGCTGTCAGGGAGCAGTGTTTTTATTGTGCGAGGCGTTAAGAACCACGATCATTAGTCCGCCTACAATAATAAAAAAAAACAATACAAATAAAATCAAAACAAAAACTACATTGTTTTTTGTTTTGATTTTATTCTCCTCATTATGCTCATAACGACGACAATCATATCTACGATCAGCCGCAACAATTTTAATTTTGAATTAAAAAGTATTTCTTTTGTTCAGATACACGCGCCATTGGGAGTGTTAAGGGACTACAGCGAAATACTGAAGCTTCGAATGCCTATGAAGGTTTGTAAATACATAAAATTTTATGAGTTACTTATATTGGCAGGATTAATGTTATGGCTTAAATTATTTGTGGGACTAGGCTTTAGCTTCGTATAGGAAATGGCATTTTTTAATTTACTGAAGTAGTCTGTGGATGCATTGCCAATAAACTAGACTTATTCTTTTTTTTAAATTACAATATGATTATTAAAAATAAAAAGCATATATTTTTTTAAAGATAACACACATTCATGATTCAAATTAAATAGAATAGTCAATTTCTGCATATCGTGTATCTCTGACTGGTTATTATCTTGTACAATATAAATATTAAAATATAGTATAAAATAATGATATGATATGAATGATAGGTTTCTCCATAAAATTTCGTATTCATACATAGATTGAAGCACAACACTTTATGAAAATAATTAATCAATCACGCCATAGTGCAATGACATTTGAACGAAAATTCGACAGCACAAGTCGCACGCATTTGTGCTCACAACACGAGGTTTTTTAAATTGTATGTACGTTCATAGGACTGCAGTAAAATAAGAAAAAGTGGGAGGACGAATGCAATACTGAATGCCGCCATGTATATGTCGAAGGTATGCAGATGTTCTCACGACTGCGCCCGCTCGCTTTGCTAACCAACATGGCGCTTCTAGTAACATAATAGCTATGTAACAAAGTTATATGTATGTCTATATGGGTGTATTGTATGAAAATTCGTGAAACTTACTGTCAAATGATTTTTATTAATTCGACTATAGTTTTAAATTTTTGTTATAATTTTTAATTCCCCTTCACTTTCAATAAGTTGAAAGAAAGCAAGAAGTTGTTTATTCGTTGCTACAAACAGTTTTAAATTTAAGTGGCTGTGAAGTCTTTTATATTCCCTTCTTATTTCAGCCCTTATCCCAAATTATTTGGGGTTGGTATAGCATGTTTTCCTCTTCCATTCTCCTCTATTATATCATATCCTCACTACTTTCTTACGCATATCATCATCCCTGACACAGTCCATCCAAATTTTTAGGCCTCCCTCTGCACTTATATCAATCCACTTTCATAGCGAATATTCTTCCTGTTATATGATTTTCTTCCCTTGTAATATATACCCATACCACGCTAGCCTGCCACTTCTCAACTTTTCTGTGACTGGGGCTACTTTCAAATTATGTCTGACAAATTCGTTGCTGATTTTATCAAATTTCGTCACTCCACACATCGTAGGCGTCTATGGGTCAAAGTTCTCACGTACTACATACAGTTGGACTGTGTGGTCGTTTATCCTTACTTCTTTGAAAAATAAGTTAGGGCGTCCGAGGCCTCTTATGTTTGAGCGCATACTATAATGTCTCATTCGAAGTAGCTTTCGATTATTCGGAAATTGTCGCTTAATCAATTGAATCCATTACCTCATTTTTTTCTTTGGATATCGTAAAAGTAACCAAGGCGTACATCTGAAAAAATTCTTTACCTCTGACAAAAAAACTATATAATTAAAACTACGGTCATCGACTATCATACTTGACTAAGCTGTTAAATTTGGAAAGGCAAAGGGCCATTGCCAACAGTGAGCTATTAATAATTTAAGAGTAAGGCCTTTGCCTCTACATATCTCTCTTTCTTTTCCTCTCTCTTCATCTCTCCCCTCTCCTCCTCTCACACCCTTTCCCTTCCTCTCCCTCCTTCGCATTCTCTCTCCCTTCTCCACCTCGCTCTCTCATTCTCCCCCTCTCTAATTGATCTGTCTCACTTTCTCTTTCTTTTTCGTTTTATTTATTAAATTTATTTGACAGTTCGTTGTTACGAATAAATGTCATTTAGTAAAATTATATACTTAACAGATATTTTAGTGTTGTAGTTGTAGCGCAATTAGTATTTATGTTAATTAATTATTTAATTATTTATGCATGTGCAATTTAGAAACGGTTGTTAGTGTATTTCTAAACGTATAACGGTCGATTGTAAAATAAATCTAGTTGTTTATAAGTGCCTATAGTAGTTTATTCTTTGAATGAAATACATTACATTTTGAATATTAGATAGCTTACATACATTCTTTATTAACATTGTTCATCTACACACGAAATCTACCAAAAGTAGACGGTGATTTAATATAATGATAAAATCTTTAAAAGAATTTTTTTTGTCGTTTAATTTTAAATTTCTTTTAATAAATTTACTTACTTACTTACTTATCATCACGCACAATCCCTGACGGGGTAGCCAGAGAGAACAGATCGCCAAGTGTCACGATCCTTACATACCTCTTTCGCTTCTTTCAGATTCATTAACTTCTTCATACATGCACGTCTAGGTATCCGAGTACTCTTGACCCTCCCCTCTTCGAGCAGTTTGCTCACATGGTCTTCGAAAGTTAGTCTCGGTCTACCTCGACACCTTTTAATATTAACTTTCGCGCTATATATTTTCTTCACCATTCGGTCTTCACTCATTCGCTCAACGTGCCCAAACCATCGAAGCACGCCCTTATCAATTTTTGTGATAAGGTCGTCTTTCAAACCTGCCATATTGCGAATCTCTTCGTTTCTTTTAATAAATAAAGTAAAAATTTAAATTAGTAAGTATGTGAATGACATTACGACACCCACGGGATGATGGAAAGGAAACAGTAGATAGACAGCAGCATTTTCTAAAATAACTCAAAATAATTACAGACTGCGGTGCGATTGCTTTGAGGCAATCCATATGGGAAACCTATATTAGTTAATGATGAATAAATGATGATTAAATAGTGAATTATAAATATTTGGTAGACTATCCACACACATAATATGCGCATTAATATTTGTATATTACAGACGAGGTGTTTTGCATCTATAGTCTATTTGATAATTACACGAGTTCGGTGACACTTACGATTTCACAGTTGTTGCTTTATAATTTTAACGGTATGATTTTTGGTATAGGTTTTTATAAAATATCAAATAATTTAAAAAAATTATTGGGAAAGCGTTATTATTTGATCCAATCAAGTTTACTCAATACATTGAAAATTTATATGCGGTCAAAATTTGTAATATCGACATCGAGGGGACTACTCATATTTGGTCGTAAAAACCGATAGTCGTAACAACCGGAGATATTTTTGAGGTACAATACAAGGTATTTTTTTATTATGTTTTTATTATAGTATGTATTATTATTATTGCATTTAATCCATACGGGCGTAAAGCATAGTTTAACTTACACTTTTATTGTCTGTTTTTTTTTGTACATTGACTAACTTCAAATAACAATTAATATGGTCATGGTTGCTGCTCGTTACTTTAACTTATTGCCTTAACACTGGATAAAGGCAAACAAAAATGATGGGAAAGTTTTGCTGTTAATTTTCACAGCATGTAACAAGTTTGTAGACAAATATATGGTGTAGTCATTATCATGTTTCGTTTAACCTTTGATCTATCATGTTAATTGTACGCTTTTAAGCCTCGAGGAATGTCTATAATTGTTTTTTTTTATTGTAAAATCATCATCATAATGTAAATCCATTCATCTTTAGTAATCTCGTCATTTTATTGTTTGCCTGTGGCGGGTTGCGCGTGTTCAGACACCTTCATCCTATGGCATTGGTTCCTCACTGATAGATATTATTTTCGTACAATGAAATAGATAAATTCTATAAATTGACTTTGAGTGGTTTTATTAGAATTGTATTGATTCTATTAAATAAATTACAAAAACATCTCATCATCGTCATCCATAGATTTTTATAGTTGAAAATTTTATGAAAGACTGCTTTTTATGAATTCGATATGTAAACATTTTTAAAGTGTAGTTTTCATATGTTTGCTTTATATATAAGGTATTATAAATATACTTACAATCACGTCACAGAGTGGGCTGAACTGTTTGCTACTTTTATCAAACTGAAACTAATAATAAACTTATATTTACTACATAAAGTGACATTTGACATTTTACATAGATTCAAATACGCCTCGCCCAAATTATTTGATAATTAATATAAATCCAAACTAAGAAGTAGTACAGCATTAGTCTCTATTTTTATATTTCTAAATTCTATCTCAATTCGAAATAATTAATTTTACTATATATAATTAATTCATTTTACTAAGGCCAATTTATGTCGTCATTGGGAGAAGTCATTTTGATACAATAAATACCCTGCTTGATTTTGAAGACTTCAAATAAAAAAATAGGTTTTATAAAATAACAATATCGACACGGCTTCATAATCAGCATGGCGAATAATTTTCTTTACATATCGAATTGTCAATATCAAAAGCTTGTTTGATAGTAAGAAATATAAATTTTAGAATTACCTTCATAAAATATGCATTAAAACTATTCAAGAGTTTATTTGTAAATAAAAGTGTTTTGTATAGTTCTGAGTATATATCGATAGAGGCGCGAACGAGTCGTGAGCACGGAGCGACAGTGGTGGGAGCAAGTTCGCGCATGTACACTTTCCAGCGAATGTACAGCCAACGAATTAAACGATTATCCAATAACCGACGGTGGTTGACTAACAGACTAATCACCTGAAGGATATTTATGTCTTCGCGAGGCAAGGATACTTAATATCCATTCTCTTTTGTATTTTAATTCCAATGAATCGACTATTGTTTACGTAAAAGTTGTGACCACGACTTGTGTCGCTCTATTTATATTTATATTTTTCATCTTCATTGCTTACTCGTGATGGTGATCGCTTTACTGTTTTGTGACTTAGGAATAATTTGCAAATATATTACTCTTCTAGATTGTTAGGGATTTGTAGTTTGGGACATAATATGGATATAAAATTAAACATATTTTGATCCGCCCTACCGTACTCTCTCCAATAGAGTTCCATCCAGATGTACTGCCATTATCTCTTTTGCACTTTTAAGTCCAAGTTAATTAGTTGTATGTTGTACTGACTAACCACTAGTTAGTTGGTGAACTGTTTTTTAAATAACCGACATTAAATATGATTTATGGAAATAATAGGAATAGTAGGAATTTTGTGAGACCAATAAGTGAATGTGGGTAGTTTTTGAAATGCATGGCAAATACAATAATAGATATTTTCAGTTTGCTAGAACTACTACTATTGTTATATTAAGAAGACGTTTTTATCCTGGTGTTTGTGTCTTGAATAGAATAAAATAGAAGAATTCAAAAAGATTAAAAATACCGCACATAGATCATACATTCATCTCATAATAAGACTTGATAGTATAGTAGTAGCAAACATATTATGTAGTACAAGTAAATGAAATCATCTTGATGTTATATATTATTTAACTGTAATAGAAAAACTTGCTAAAAGCTTTCCTCATTTAAAATTTTAACTAACACATTTAATTGTAAGCATTGTGATAACTTATTAAGGTCTATATAATGGTCCAGTTCTCAGCATTAAAAGATGTGCAAGAGAAAACGAACAGCGTACTAGACCGGATGGAGGCGTGCTGGGATCGGATCATGTCGAAGATCAGGGTAGATCCGCAGATGTTCCCCGAACGGAAGCACCGACTCACAGCCATTTACTCAAAGGACAAGGAGTACTTGTGAGTTTTGATTTTTAACGGTTACTTTTACGTAAGCATGTATTTAATCCGCATGTGTTTTCTTTTGCACTCACACTGCTTACTCACACTTTACGTAGTAGCGGTGATGAAGATTTAATTTTCTCATCTCATCCCGTTTCTTTGTAGAAGGCCACTAAAGATAATTTCAGAAAAAAATAGCCTACTGATTGATATATCTAGTTCTAGCTTAAGAGATTGATTAAGAGTCATAGCGTCTAGTACTGCGAAAATTAAAATCACAAACGGACTTACAAAACTTACTTCCGATAAAAAACATGCCTAAGTGTCGTGGAATACTCAGTTGGAACGAAGTTACTTTTGTAGTATATTATTATTGACAAACGTGTTATATTATTGATGAACAAATACAAATAAATGAATCACTAGCGTCCACGACATTTTCTGCCACCAGAGCGACGCCACTTTACAGTTAGGTAAATTATTTGACAGATTTCATAGCGGGAACGATAATTTCTTAGTAAAATGTAATCTTTAAGGTTTCTTTCTGTATTGTTTGTTATATTTTATATTAACTACATTAGAAATGAATAAACCAAACTATAAATATAATTAAAAGCTGATTTAAAAAAAAATTATA
The DNA here is from genome assembly GCA_033319125.1 of Parnassius glacialis. Classification (NCBI taxonomy): domain Eukaryota; kingdom Metazoa; phylum Arthropoda; class Insecta; order Lepidoptera; family Papilionidae; genus Parnassius; species Parnassius glacialis. Next base: position 50,643,915 of record JAVANC010000001.1, on the reverse strand, counting down.
AGTGCAAAAAATTTAAAATCAAACCACTGACGCATTGTGTTGTGTATTAAGATAATACTCTAGATAACGATAAACTATTATTTAAAACTAATTTCTCAATTAACTGACACTGTGTAACAAAAACTTTACCTCAGTCACAACTAGCGACATCTAGTGAGTGGAAGATTATTAGCCCTCATTAAAATGAAGCCTCGTCTAAAATTAAATAATATTTCTTTCGTGTCAAGATAAGAAAAAGTGCGAGGGAGATGGATATTATTCCATCTCGCTTCCTTACAGCCGCCAAGACTGTCTACACCACGTTAAAAAGCGTCGTGAAAAAAATCTTACACTTTTTGTCGCCTAGCCCACATCCGCCAAATCCGTAACGTCCGATAAAGAAGTTCGTTCCAAAAAGGCCACAGGTGCGTCACCTCTGAGGATTAAGAAAGAAAAGCCTCACAGTCTGTAATTGTACTGGCTGTAATATTTGGCGGCAGAAATATGTAAGAGAGTTTTACTTCTCCAGACGGATTCCATGGCAGAGAAGGAGTGTTATTACCCACTAAATCCTCAAACCAAGCGCTACTGCAAAGCCTGCTTGGGAGGAACTAGTGTTAGTGTATATAGACTTTTCTGCCTGCAGACGTTTTTCAAATTGTGCGATACAAATACAAATACAAATTCTTTATTTGCAAGAAACAAGGTCTTAAGTTAAATCTAGTGTACATTTGTTTAGTCTGCTCGCAGACGTGCAAATATTTAGGTACATAATAAAAAAAAACTATCTGTAAGTAGATCACATAAATCATTGAACTAATTTTTCCATTCCATATGCAAATACATTCCTACAACCGTGGATTTGTTTTTCTGCACATCATGTAAGTGACCGATGTTAAACCTCCGTCTTGATATTAATCATCCAAAATTACTAGAATCCAATGTTTATTTTTGTACTGATAATTAATAAAGATGATAATGAATAAAGTAGTGACATACAATAATGAACCTAAATCCCATAAAAATAAGTTCCCTTCCACAGGTTTGACACAGGGTCAGATTGTTTCTGGACGCCATCGATACGCTCCCGCATTGTGCAATTCATACTGGACCGGAAACGTTTCTCAGAGTTGCCCAGTGACGACTTCGCGTTTGGGATCGGCCGCCTTATATCGAACAATACGTACAGTGCTGCCTATCCTCTTCATGATGTGAGTGTTTTCATCTTGACGAATCATATTATCTTTCCCTCTAATGCCCCCTGTAATCATTTGTAGCACTCCTGTACATTTTATAGTAAATATTTTTCTGATCATTGAATAAACTTTAAACGTTGAGCACGTTTAAAGTTTATTATCAATAAATATTTGTTCAAGAAACAGGTTAAGAAACATTATTTGTCACCCTAATTTCTCTAACTGATTTATCGCTAAAAGTCGTATTTTAATGTATAACCATAATTAAAAAAAAATATCACAATCTGCGCGGTCTTAATACTCCTATAGAATATTGTGTTTTAGCACGGACTTCAGAATGTGAAATTATTTTATTCGTTTTATTTGTTTCAAGTGCTCGTTTACTTTCTGATAAAAGTTATTTATGGATGAATCATGTGTGAAAGTTCACTTTATTTTACCTTAATGTTGACATACTCATTTTTATACATTCATACATTTTTGTGGCACATTTATGCCACAGTATCTTTCGAACGATATTATCTTGTTTCATTCCTCTTCTTTTATTATAAATACTAAAAAATGAAAAAGTTAAAGTTACAGCCTATATACGTCCCACTGCTGGACACAAGCCTCCTCTCATTTCGTCAAAATAAATATTTCGAAGACATGTGAAGTTCGCTAACACGCTCTGGGGCGGCGCGGCGGACACTTTCTTGCCCTAAAACCCTCTCTGAAATCGTCGCTATGGCCGCAAAGGGGCCATAGCGTTTCATTAGCATAGCATTCAAAAAATTACAGAAGAGCATGAAAACATTTATTATTCCCAAATTACCAGCTTTTTTCATCAGAAAATTAAATATATTAGACTTAATGGAAAACTACAAATAAGATTAATTTTCTGACGAAAAAAAGTTAGTGATCGGGGAATAATAAATGTTTTCTTGCTCTTCTGTAATTTTTTGAAAAATTCAGGTTCGCCCCTTTGCGGCGTTAGCGAAGATTTCTGAGGCTTTTAGGGCAAGAAAGTGTCCGCCGCGCTGCCCCAGAGCGTGTTGGTGAACTTCACATGTCTTCGAAATATTTATTTTACTTATTTCTCAGACATGCAGGTTTCCTCACGATGTTTTCCTTCACCGCCGAGCACGTGGTAAATCAGCACTTAAAATTGCAATTAACAATTTCATTGGTGCCGGCGGGGATCAAACACGGATTGCTCGCGTGCTGTGATATTAACAGCGAGCAATAACAATCTGAGCTACCACGGCTCTTACTAAAAAAAATGTACTTCGATTTAAATTTTCGATCTTTGCGTATTATTATAATCATACTTTTTGTTGTAGGGCAATTTAAAAACACCTGGTTCCATGCGATACCTACTGTATACGGAGTGGGCGAGTCTATCGAAGTGTTTGAAATATCAACCTTTAGATTACGTCAAGGATTACTTTGGAGTAAAAATTGGTAAGAGCCTTTCTTATGTTACGCTTACTAGAACTACGCATGCAAATTGATTGTTTTTATTACCCCGTATTTATTATGTCAAAGAAAGGTATATTTTATAGCGTTAGGATTAAGTTAATATTCGCATGAAATTGTGTAATCTGTTCTGTCAACAATTTTTGATATTTTAGTATTAACTAATTGAAGTGAAAATTTAAAGTTAAAGAAAAACTTGATATAATCGCAAAACCTGGACCCGATAGGTGGTGCTGTGGGGCAGAGTTAGTAATAAATTTTATATTTACAATGTAAAAGTTTGGAGTTAGTTCAACTCCTCGCGCCACTTATTACGCGTATCATCATTACAGCCCTTCACGCGATTACGCGAATACTATACATTAAATGATTTAGTAAATAATATAATATTGAAAAGTTGAATGTAGCCTTAGTTTTAGGAAGTCAAACACATCAGCCCCCCCCCCCCCCACGCTGTCGCCGTGGGTGCTGTAAAGTGCCCGACGGAAACACGATAAAATCCGTAAAATTAGTTTTATTTAATTCTCTAATATTACATCTTTTTGTATCATGTAATACAAACATTATAATCGATTTTTTTTACAGGGCTGTACTTTGCCTGGCTCGGCTTCTATACTCATATGCTCATCCCGGCGTCTATTGTTGGACTTATATGCGTCATATACTCCGCCGCGACGGTCTACTCTAATAAACCGAGGTAACGTATTTGGACAGGATCACATCACGATACATAAATACACGCTCACGATCATACAAGGTTTTCTTTACAATAGTACTTGGTGACAGTTATAAATAAAAAGGGAACATAAACCCAGACACACACTCTGAATCAAATAATTGTAAACTTGTTATTATATCTCATGTGTGATCTATTTTGTGTTTGTTTTAGCGAAGACGTGTGCAACTACGTGTCCAAGATAAAGATGTGTCCGCTGTGCGACTACTTCTGCGAGTACTGGGACCTGCGCGACACGTGCCTCCAGTCGCGGATCACGTACCTCTTCGATAATAATACCACTGTGTTCTTCGCCATTTTTATGAGCTTTTGGGGTAAGTTTTCGTCATTAAGTCCCAAGTGTTTTCTTTTTACAAATAACAGTCACAAACAAGCTGGCAGGGCTGTGCGGACTTCGCGTATTAGATACGAAACTACAAATTCATCGGCATTACATTCAGTGATGATATAACAGTGGTAGAGCCATGCGGCAGGTTTTGCTGTCCCACGGATGGGCCGGCTCGAACCGGGGTGGTACCACGACCTCACAGAATACCAGCGTGAAGTAGAGGTTTACGTCTGCGTTTCGCTTGGTGAGTGCGGGTGGCCGGAGGCCCTTTTTACTGGAAATGAGGCATTCCATCTTAGTCCTCACGGGTGACAACGCATCTGCATTTTGATTCGCAAACGAGGATAGATGTAGATGTCTATGGGCCGCAGCAACCACTTACCATCAGGTGGACTGTGTGCTCGTTTGTCACCCTTATCCTATAAAAAAAAAGTGAGTTGCCGCGTCCTGCCCGAAATGCACATACAATGCGATTTAACTGAGAATAGGAACGTCAATAACTTCGATCTGTCAACTGTCACTTTAAAAGTATGACTTGCAAAGAAAATTAATTTGCGTATTAATAACGTTTTTCATAAGTTTATTTAACTGAGTCATAGTCTATTGTTAAACAGTCGTTGGAATATTTTAAATATCTACATAAATCCATGTTTTATTTTAATAAGGATAAGTAGCAATGATGATGATGATGATGATGACTACTCAGATAGTGATGCGGAGATGAACCCGATTGAAGTACTAGATTCAGATCACCCTACCTAACCTGGTTTGTATTGACAGCTAAGACATCAAAATATAGCGCAAGGTTATTCCTTTTCATTGGATGGCGTTGGAAGCATGATTCTTGTTTGAGTCGTACATCGTTCCAGATTTGATATGCGTAGCAAATATGGAATGACGTACGACTCGATTACTCATCTAAACACCTAAAATAGTTATTTCCAGTTTCGTTGACGCGTACGTAATTTACTTAGTCTAATATGTTATGCGGTTTGCATTGTAATCGTTTTCTAATTTGATTCTAATAAGGTATATTTTAAAATCATTTTTCACAAAAGGAGAATAATAGATACATATACTACCTAATGTAATAAAAAGAAAGGCACCTTGAAGTGAATATAATATCAGGCACTCAGCATTCTTCTAGCTTAGCTCTAGCTAAATTGCACTTTATTTTGTTGTTACAAGAGTCGCTATTTATTTCAACGTTTTTGTGGAGTGATCCTTCTGGACGTTGTACTATTAAACCAAGTTCAAGCAAAAGAGGCCACAGATGCATCGTCATCGCTACACTTTATCACCACTGCCTTAGGTGGTGGTAGATTGCACTGTTCAATTGATAATTCACAAATGCCGCGATTATAATAACATGTATCATTTTGCTCCCAGCCGCTTGTTTCCTGGAACTTTGGAAACGATATTCCGCTGAAATGACTCATAGATGGGACCTGACTGGATTTGATGTGTACGAGGAACATCCAAGACCGCAGTACCTGGCTCGACTTGCACATGTTAAGCGGAGACAGGTATCTCATTTGCTTACTTCTTATTGCTCTCTCGCTCTCTTTTTCTGTAGGTAGGTCAACAATCATCATCTCTAATTATAAATGTAGTGTTGGTAGTATAACGACTTGAATTTAAATTGAAAGGAAGTCTATCCGTAGATGAGGGATGTTCACAAGATATGACAATGACATGACAACTTTACGAATGTGTGCGTGCGTAGTAAAATAGTAGGCGTTAGATATTTATGAAAAACAATCAGTTAAAATATTGCATTACCACGCATTTTGAATTTAAAAGATGAAAAGGACAGAATGTTTGAGATTTTTTAATTAATTTTTCTGCCTATATTACTTATTCTGAACTTATGCTGCAAATTTGGTCGGTTATTGCAAAATAAATTATAAGCGCAAGTAGAACATACTAGCGCCTAAAAATCTAGATTCCAGCCTTTTGTCGCATGAAATCGGATCTAACAATCATATTGAACATATAAATGATATAAAAAGCACATTGTCAGAAAGATAAATGATTGTTGAACTTATTTTTTTTAAAAGTCGATCAATTTCTATTTTTACTTAAAAAGAGGTTTTAGTGGCATAGGGTGTAGATTTATCATGTCTGCATGGAGGCGTAAACACGATAACTTTTGAAAATATCAACTCTTCATCTATCATGTGGAAAGCCATGGAATGTAAATGGCAGTTTAATTTTGTTTTGTTTAGTTATAGTTAATTTTTTTCGGCTGAGAAATAGCGACATTTTCGGTGTTTTGAGCAGCCTTGTATTAATTTATTTTACTAAATACACTTTGCCTCACTCCCGGCCACAGAGTACTTTTTTTACTTCGGGCTCAGTCGTTGTCGTGAGTGGTCGTTTGTTTACAGCGGTTCGTGCTGAAAGATATCGATTGCTTTAGAAATACAAAATATTCCAAAAACCAAATTTGATACATACTTGACCTAGGTAAGATATTATTATTTTTGTAATCACAGATTTTTATTACAATATTTTGTTTCGCTTAAAGTACGCAGGATTTATATAAAAATATTCTTATACGTCTTGGACTTCATGGAGACCTGAAGGTGTGCCGAGATTGTGTTCGTTATATCAGTTATGATGAGGACTTACCCCGACCTGAAAGTGTACTTCAATGAACGCTACTGGAACTTTTCGAAGAGTAGAACTAGGTGTGCCGAGTTTGGCCTCGTTTTGTTACTTATGATGAGGCCTTACCTCCGGACTTGAAAGAGTGATCTGAAGGTGTACTTCGATGACTGCTACTGGAACTCCTCGACGAGGAGAACTAGACGTGCCGAGTTTGGGCTCGTTTTGTTAGTTATGAGTAGACCTGACCTCCGTACTTGATGGAGTGACTTGAAAGTATACTTCGATGACTGCTACTGACACTCTTTGACGAATAGAACTACAATTTACATTTTTTTTTAATTTTTTCACTATCATGTGAGCATTATGAGTCGTGCACTTCTGGATTTTCCAAACTTTTTTTAATTGAAGTTTGACATAAAATTATCGGAAAATTGGAAGAATAGTAATAAAGTTATTAGTGAAAACTTGTGTGTATTTAAACTACCTTAAAAAAATTACGTATAATCATGTTATACGTAATTTTTTTAATGCTCTTTAGGCATGCAGAATTGGATTTACCAATATTTATTTTAGTATTGTACTTAGATAATATTATGATATATCTATATTTGTTATCTAAATGTGTTTATATGTTTTAACATTTATAGAAAAAAAATATGACTTGAAAGTATACTTCGGTGATTGCTACTGACACTCTTTGACGAATAGAACTACAATTTACATTTTTTTAAATTTTTTCACTATCATGTGAGCATTATGAATCGTGTACTTCTGGATTTCAAAACTTTTTTTAATTGAAGTTTGACATAAAATTATCGGAAAATTGGAACAATAGTAATAAAGTTATTAGTGAAAACTTGTGTGTATTTAAACTACCTTAAAAAAATTACGTATAATCGTGTTATACGTAATTTTTTTAATGCTCTTTAGGCATGCAGAACTGGATTTACCAATATTTATATATATCTGTATTTGTTATCTAAATGTGTTTATATGTTTTAACATTTATAGAAAAAAAATATGTATAAATTCTAAATTAACATCTATGTTACTTTGAAATCAATGTGCCATGTGGTATGTACAGTAATATCGTAGTTACTGTATCTATTTCACGCATATATACAGACACATTCTTTCGCATGGTCAATTTGAAATTCGAATCAGTATATTTTCTGAAGTGTGACTAACACGACATCGCTGTAGTGCAGCGGTATCTAATACATAGGTAGTCGTCCTATATACGATCTACTCCTATTTATGATTTGTATTGTATACTCTTGTTGTGGAGAGGCGGGTAAGGTCGACATTAATCAAAATAATTATTGTTTTATCTTACTTATGAATAACATATGCATAATACATACATAAACACTCACGCCTGTCACCCAGAGGGGTAGGCAGAGACTATGGACTTCCATTTGGCATGATCCTGACAGACCTCTCTCGCTTCCTCCACATCCATATACCTACGCATACACGCTCGTCGGTTAAAGGTACTCTTGATTTGGCCCATTTTCAATATATCGCCAATTTGGTCGATAAACTTTAACATTTCAAATATTTATTGGGAAATAAAAGCTACAATTTCGTAGAACACTATAATTAAGGAGGGAGGTGCTTTTCGAATTACACAATGCACTCCATATTATGTTTGGCGAGCTTGCCAAATGTAGCGATTGCGGCAGATAGATTACGGGTCTACAATGGCAGAAATTCACTTGTAACGTAAATACAAGTGAACCAAGACACGATTGTTGTGTGAGCAGCTGAACGTAGTGACGGGCGAGCGCGAGCCGATGGTGCCGTTCTGGCGCATGCGGCTGCCGGCCACGCTCATGTCGTTCAGCGTGGTGGCGCTGCTGGTGCTGCTGGCGCTGGCCACGGTGCTGGGCGTCGTGCTGTACCGCATGTCGCTGCTGGGCGCCAGCATCCTGCGCCGCAACGACAATGTGCTCATCACCTCCAACCCCATCATGTTCACCACCGCCACCGCCGCCTGCATCAACCTCGTCTTCATATGCATCTTCAATTATGTAAGTGGCGTTTAAATGTTCCCATGGGCCTGGCCCAAACTATACCATCGAACATTGCGTCAATTATCGACAGGTTGTTTTATTAGTTTTTAGTCGCAAATCCTCAGATGTGAGCTTCTTAGAGGGTCTGGAATATCTCTAAAGATATAAGCCGGAAAACAGTAAAAAGATTTTTTTTCTTAATTGTAGATCCAAAACAAATTATGTTATATTGAATAAAACTACTTTTACGGATTTTATCGCGTTTGATAGAGAGTGACTTGAAGGTGGACTTTGGTGAAAGCTCCTGGAACTCCTCTTTATATAATTAAACGCGATAAAATCCGTAAAAGTAGTTTTATTCCATGTGTAGTGTTCGCGTAAATATAACAAATCATAAATGATGTTATAATTAACAAATCGAACACTGAGAAAAGTTAGCTTACAGCTTAACAGAGTTTTAACGTGCCACTCAAGGAGCACGTATAGTCAGTCTACCTTTATTTTTTTCTTTTAATATTATTGCCCAAAACAATAAATTTTATAAGCAAATTGTTGTCACACTGCTTTACACTTGTCCTTAACGACAAAGTATAAAGTTAAAGTAGTAAAACTAATTTAGGCTCTGTGGCACTATGGTTTACCTTTAGATACATTATTATAATAGTAATATATCAATATATTACTATAATATAATAAAATAATATGTGAATGACGCCAAGGATTCTCCGACATGTACGAATATTTTTTTTTTTATTATTATTTACTCGATTTCCATCTTTACCCTCAACAGTGTCAATATATCCGTCTTTGTTTTTGTTTCAAATTGGTAACAGTTACTCATGGCTTGCAGGAACCACTTACCACGGTGCACTGTTGTCTTGTTTGTCACTGTATTATTATTATTTATATAAATAAAATGATAGAAGTTTGCAGTTGTGCGCACATCACGGAAAAACTACTGGATGGATTTCAGTTACGTTTTCTAAGTTTTATTTCTTAGACAGTTGGCCCTTATCTACAAAAAAAAATATTGCGATACCTTCATTTAATTTAAAGTTATTAAAGTTTTAAGAAACAACAATTTTTATAAGCACCACGTGTTCAGGGATGTGTGTTTTCTTTATTAACATATCACGCAACGCGGATGAAGTCGCGGGTATCAGCTAGAAAAAAAAATAGTTTTTGTTCTTGAGTTGTTCCTTTAATGCATTTAGTAAGGAATTAGGTATAAGAACGTCGTCATATTTAAACTAATGAACTCCAAATTCTAATGAACTCGCGCACCAATAGTAAATATGTAGATTAATGTAGTTTGATAATATTTTAGCGCTTTATATATAGTGCCCATAAATAGACTGTATCATGTATTACCGTAACCGTATCGTATATTATAACCAGATTCATGTGTGTAAAAAATATATCATCTTATGCACCAAGAGGAGTGCACGTACAATACATTTTACAAAAAAATAATGACGTTAATAGTTCTTATCGAGAGTAATCTAATATCGCCTTTAGTATCAAACTTATAAAGTTCATAATCGTCTATTCTCTTTTTAGGTGTACCAGTGTTTAGCGGAATGGTTAACGGAGAAGGAGTTGTTGCGCACCCAGACTGAGTTCGACGACTCATTGACGCTCAAGATATATCTCTTGCAGTTCGTGAACTACTACGCGTCCATTTTTTACATCGCATTCTTTAAGGGCAAATACGTCGGCCGACCCGGTGACTATGTGAGACTGTTTGGTCATAGACAGGAAGAGGTAATGTATTGTTTGATAATACAACTTTTTATAGAATAATGGTGACAAACGTGCACACAGTCCACCCGTCGGCGGTGAGTAGACATCTTAACAAGTATTGCATGGTCTTTATCATATTATTGAAGAACTTAGAAGCAGTCTCATGTTGGTCTGGGACTTGTAGGTTCATTAAATCTAGAGAGCAAGGGTTCTTACGGTGGTAGAGCCATGCAGCAGCGTTTGCTGTTGCACGTATGGGCCGGATCGAGCCGGGTTAGTACCACGACCTCACAGAATACCGCTGTGAAGTGCAAGCTTTGCTTCTGCGTTTCGTCTGGTGCATCCCAAAATACGGACGCTTTTTTCTTTTTTCCACGCTTTCGATTCGGTTCATCGCGTGTAGTCCACTCAGATGACTGCCGACTGGACTCCGGAGTGTACTGGTGGATCCATGTTTCATCGATTGTCACATATCGATGCAAAAATTCACTTCTATTGCGGTTCAATAGCTTCAAACATTGCTCTAAAGCATCGACACGTTCTTGTTTTTGTTCGATTGTGAGCTCGCGTGGCACCCACTTTGCACATAGCTTTCGCATATCCAAATATTCATGAACGATATGTCCAACACGTTCCTTTGATATCTTTAGAGTGTCAGCTGTACAATACAAATCAACCTCAATTTACGATCTTCCAAAATAATTTTGTGGATTTTTTTGATGTTTTCGTCCGTAACAGCCTCTTTTGGACGTCCACTGCGTTCATCGTCTTCAGTGCTCATGTAGCCTGTACAGAATTTAGCAAACCACTTACGAATGGTTGCTTCGCCCGGCGCAGAGTCCGGATAACACTCATCAAGCCACTTTTTGGTATCAGCAGCAATTTTTTTCATAAAAAAATAGCGTTTCATTAACACACGAAATTCCTTTTTATCCATTTTTTTACTCAAAATAACAAAAGTTGCATCACTCAAAATGCTGTATTTCACAAACTGTTAATCAAACTGCTGTCAAATTTATACACGTTCCTTTTGAAGGTTGGTACTAACTAAAAATGATATGGGTCTTATTCTAGTGGTGCCATCTCATAGAAACGATACGAACTTTTCAGCCCATCTAATGTGATGATTGCTCATAATACACATGCAGCGTGGCTCTACCATTTAAATGTCCTTTGGCTTTTAACTAATGATAGCCAAAATCTAGTATATGTAAGACCTGTACAGAGCGTCATAGGAGGAATAATCATCATCTCCCCCCCCTTCCCCCCTCCCCCCGGAATGCCACAAAGCACGGTCCTGAGCCGCCTGCATCCATCGACTTTGTTGTCACTCTAGTGGAGGGTAGGAGGATATAGGATACGATAAAGTAAGACAATCTATATCCCCCACCATGTCGTAAGAGGCGGGATGTCCCAGAAAGTTCTCGTGGCTTCGAACAGATGGCGGTGTAACCATCTCTTTACTTCAGGCGTAAAACAACAAGTCTGGTGATGGATTGCAAAATCAAAGGTGGTACGATCACGTCTGGCACTGCGATCATTAAGCCACCCATCCCAGCCAGTCACCAATAAAGAAAATGTAATTTGTTTATCAGTTGTTTCTTACATTTACAGTGCGCTCCCGGTGGCTGCTTGCTCGAGTTGTCTATTCAGCTGGCTATCATAATGATCGGCAAACAGTTCATCAACACCGTCGTAGAGATGATGATGCCGTACGTTCTCAAGTGGTGGAACATAATTCGCACCATCGGAAGGAAAAACCGGTAAATCTGTCCGATTTGTATGTTAATTAGAATAGTTGTTCGTTTGTTCATACATCATGAAATATCAATTTTTATTCGACAAATTCGCAAAGTATTCATTCCCTAACGTAAAAATAATTAAATAGTTTCACATTGTGTGGACTAAATATATCACAAGCTCAAGTTAAAAACCAGAATGTCCGATAAAAAGTTACAGTCAAAACTCCATCTCCTATTCTGTCATCTTTAGAATAGGATTTTTTTCAAAATTTTATGGGACCACCACTGAAGTATCTATATCTTCTGTTTATTAAAAAATAATCCTCAAAATTGATTCACAATGGAGGACATATCGCGTAGCTTTCATCTATACACATAAATAAAATTTACGTGTCTGTTTGTAATGTCAAAATAACAGCTTTTTACTAAATGCAAATGAAAGTATATAACGGTATATATAAAAAAATGTCTGTCTTGTATGTTTGTTCTGGCTATTGCTTTCACTTGACTTTTTACTGGCAGATAGTTGATGTTATAAGGAGTAACTAAAGCTAGTTTTGAGATAATTTAAAATTAAAAATTTTCTACAGCTGACTTCAATATAAGTTATTAAGAATAACTCAAAAACTATTGGTCTGATCTTGATCAAATTCATACGGGACCACACGAGAAGTATCAGCTTTCAAATAAAAAAAAGAATCATCGAAATCGGTTCACCCAGTAAAAAGTTATGAGGTAACACATTTAAAAATAAACATACAGTCGAATTGAGTACCGTCTCCTATTTGGAAGTGGGCAGAAAAAGGTATTTTAATTCCACGCGGACGATGTCGCGGGGAACAGCTAGTAGCAAAATAAGAACATTCAGTCGAATTGAGAAGCTCTTGCTTTTTTTAAAGGCGTTTTGTAAAAATTGGATGCATTTTCGTGGTACTGACGAATGAATTATATGATTGATAAGTGAAATTATCAAATTGAAGTTCCATTTTTACTTTCAGAATAAAAAGTCCGATGCAGTGGGTAAAGGACTTCAAGCTGGTTGATTTTGGGAACATGGGACTTTTTCCGGAGTACCTTGAAATGGGTAGGTTTTTATTAATCTTTTTATATACGTAGGACGTAGTTATACAAAAACTTTCCAACCCACAAGTCAATTAAACAGGAGTTAAATATACAGATCTACTTATTTTTATATCTTCGCGAAGATGCCAAAATAAGTAGATCTGTATATTTAACTCATTTTTGATTGTCACTCCCATGACTGACTTGACATTGGCAGAATTCTTTTACCAGAAGCCAAAAAGTAAAGAAGAAGAAGAAGAACTTATTTTTGAATCACTTGTGGGTTGGAACGTTTTTTGTATAACTACGTCCATATATACTCTTTCGCCTGTTACCCAGAGGGGTAGGTAGGGATTGCCGACTTTCATTTGGCACAAACATGAACCATCTTTCTCCCTTCTTTTACATCCATACACCTACGCGTACATTCTTGTCGATTAAGGATACTCTTACGTACAGAAAAACGGCAAAAATATGTTTGTTTTTTTAATGTGTATAGATGACATTTACGGGATGAGTTGAGATGATGGATTCATATCAATCTCTAAATATCTTAATTTTTTCCTTGTCCTAGTGCTTCAATACGGTTTCGTGACGATATTCGTGGCGGCGTTTCCGCTGGCTCCATTCTTCGCGCTGATCAACAACATCCTAGAGATGCGCCTGGACGCCAAGAAGTTCCTCACTTGCTACCGCCGGCCCGTGCCTCAGCGAGTCAACGACATCGGGGTGTGGTACCGCATACTCGACTCCATCGGAAAACTGAGCGTCATTACCAACGTGAGTATCATTTTACTTGCTGGTAGGATTACGTTCGTTAGTAATCTTAAAGCGTCTCTTACACACAAGCGACTTGCGGTGGCGGCCGTGGTACGTTGTATTCGCTTGCAATGTGAGTGTGCACACGAGTGCCGCCATGTAGCGCACGCGAACAGCTGGCCTCGGCCGCCCCACCACCTCCGCCCCCTCTGCTCCCTTCCGCCTCTTCCGTCCCTTCCGCCCCCTCCACCCTTCCGCCCTCTTCGCCCCTCCGCCCATCCGCCACCTCCACCGCCGAGTGTGTGTGATCGAGGCCTATCGGTGGCAGCAGCACAGTCACTTGCAAATTTTTACAACAGCCCGCGTGTACCTCGTTAAAAATGGCACTAAATACAGAGATTTTAAAAGAAACAGTGCAAAACTATCCAGTACTTTATGATAATTCACACCGCGATTACTAAAGAATTAAAAACAAAATATGGGATAATATTGCTGAATATATTAAGAGTAATAAGACTTCGGTCACGGTTAGCTATGTTAAATGTCGTAGCACAGACAGCACGGCGAATGCAGCTTCAGGCCGCCACAGCGACCGCGCGGTCACCGCGGTGGTGTGTTGTTGCAGCGGCTGGGGCCGCGGCTCGGGTTAGCCGCCACCGCAAGCCGCTTGTGTGTGGGAGACGCTTAAAGTGACTGTGTGACCACACAAGAAAAACAAGTGAAAGCAAATCAATGAATGAATGAAAAAAGTATGAATGCAGGAATGTATGTATGTATGACGAATTTAAACTGTAAATTATGTTTTTTAAATATTCGTTTGTATTCGTTCGTGATGTAAATTGTCTCACTGTTACGTCTCTGAATGTTGGCTTTAGTGGCTGTTGCAAGAGTTGACTCTGGGTAATTGAGGAAGAAAAATGTGGTTTCTTGTGTATTTTGTAGTAGCCTTATTGAAAAGAAAAATATAATCTTTTTTATGTATCGCTAATTTAAAAAATATCTTTATCATAAAAAGAACTATCAAGAAAGCTAACGGGATTTTTTTAAATATAAAGTTTTCAATAATTATGTGAAATTTAATTACATTAATTACAGTTACATTAATTTCACGCCTAAACATAGAGCTACCCTGACTGCGTTCAGCAATAGTCTGGTCTGGTCCTGGCTTTAACGATAGTTGTCATGCTTGGCAGGCGGCATGGCAACTATAGTTTTTTTTATTTTTTCGAGTTGTTATCGGAATAGACTCTGAAAAGAAAAAGAATACTGCCCATCTTCTGCTTTATTTCTCTCTTACTTACTCTGCTTATTACACTACAAGACCTTTTTTTATTGATTTTATAAATGGTTTAATAACATAATTCTAATGGAATATACATAGATTTTTTTCTATGAAAATTTTAGAGCTTAAAATTTGTAAAAACATTATTACACAACAGGGCTTCATTATCGCGTTCACGTCGGAGTTCATCCCTCGTCTGGTGTACCAGTACTCGAACGGTTCGTTGGACCAGTACGTGAACCACACACTCGCGGACTTCAACATCACCGTGCTGGAGCACCCGCCCATAAAAACAAATTACAATCAAACTATGTGCAGGTGAGAACGTTTTTACTTCGGCAGGCTTAGTTGTGGAGTCTTTTTTAATCTATACAAATAAATAAAATTAAAGTGTCTGTTTGTAATGTTAAAATAACAGTTTTTTACAAAATGCATTTGAAAGTATATACGCTACTTATAACAAAAACACAATTTTTAAAATTTTAGTCTGTTTATCTGTATGTCTGTTTGTTCCGTCTAATCTCCGGAATGGTTGGACTGATTTTGACGGGACTTTTTATTAGGTTACTCCTTATTCTTATAAGAAGTAACTTAGGCTTTTTGTTTTTGAAAAAGAATTAAGGTTCCGCGCAAAAAAATGAAAACTCATGAAATCCAATCGTAACAAATTACACGTGGGCGAAGTCGCGTGGAACAGCTAGTTTACCGAATAAATGGAGGCGTAAGAGAAAATAATAATTACCAAAACAAGCGACTATGGGAAATGAGAAAAGGATCTCACGTTTTCCGATTGAAGGCATATCTTGTGTTTGCCAGATTTTTATAACAGTGGGCTAACAACAACTTTATGGTAGGTGATATCTGCTACCCATGAACTTCTAGAACACCAGAAGAAGCGCAGATGTGTTGCCGGCGTTCGAGGAAAGAGTAGGCCCTTGCAGGTCCCTAAGTCATTATGGTATATTACACCGGTGATACACTAAATCTTATGGAAAATTCCACAGTGATGTACTGCCTATAATCGAGATGGTGTGTATAAATAAATTGCACAAAGACGAACAAGCAGATCTGGAGTATATATATCATCGCTAGATTATATATTTGGCGCGTTTAATAATAATGTCACCTTGACTGAATTTCGGTCACGGCGGCCAGTTTCAACGGAGACTATTCATCTGCGCTGGTCAGGATTATAGTGCCCGATTGTATGCACCAGCACTGGTACATTCTCTATTTCCCTCACTCTCACAATCTGACTACGACGGATAAGAGATAAGGCACAGGACCAACGGCTTTATATGTTTCCCGAGGCACAGCTGTGAAACACTCAGGACTGCTACCTCGAATTTCTTAACACAAAAACCTAATAATAGAATAACTGGTTTTGGCCTGACCCGCGAATTGAAAGGCACCCTTACTCGATGGAGTGATTACCTTTTAGAGATGAAGGAAATTGGTGAATGATTTAAGTGATTTTTTGGGGGAGACCTTAGTTCAAGGATTGGGCTGTACTGATGATGATAATAATATATCTTCCAATATTGCTTCTCAGCTATCGCAATCTTAGGCCCGTGTTAATAAAACGTTACTCAGCTCAAGTACACGCACTTGAGTACAATCTTGAGCATATCTCAAGATGCGGTTTAGGTTTACGATATCAGCTGAGTGCCACACTGATAAATAAATGAAACTCGACTCTCAAGTGTGTGTGCTCGAGTGCGAGTCACAGAACAGTATTCCTAGGTACTGCGTTTTTTTTAAAATACTAGTAATGCTATTAAACATTACTAATATTCCCTTTAACCACTTATGGTAAGCTTAAAATGCTTGTGTTAGAAGTGGTTCACGACAGTAGTCGAATGACGGATTCGAACCCACGACCTTTCGAGTTCGCGATCCGCGCCCTGCCATTAGGCTACTGACGCTTCTACGCGACGTTAATAAACACATAAAACCAGTTTTGAGATACTGTTTTTATGTGGTTATTAATTAGCAACGATCTTGAGATGCTGATATCGTAATGAGGGCGTATCAAATGATTACGCACTTCAGTTCGTCGTTGAGTAACGTTTATTAATACGGGCCTTAAAGAGGTCTGTGCCCAGGTATGGGCTTAAAAGGTTATTGAAGGTAAAACATAGGTAGTTGGACTCCTTATCTGCCTAAGGCCGTGCTCACTTTGAATGCGAAGTTGTGTCGTATGTAAGCGTATGAATACTGTTCGTACGAATTGAGTGTGCACATTGAATAGTACGTTTTTCTCCGTCAAGTAGGCAGTGACCCAGTGATATCGCGTTCGTGAAGTCATCTGCTTAACCGGATATTGCGACGATGTCGTCGTTATCGTAGAACGGAACGGGTGCGCGAAATATTTTTAAAAATAAATTAGTTCGGTAAATTTCACTTCACTGAACTTAAATTAACTTGGTTTACGTACATAAATATCACTTTGACCGTATAAACATTTATGTCCGTAAACCAAGTTAAGTAACTCTACTCTACCAAAGTCTACATCCATTTTTCATGTTCAACGTACGAAAGTGTGTTAAAAACCCAACAAGTTCGTATTGTTTTCGGACGTCGTAACTGAACGCACGTCTACGTACGACTAAACCGCACACGGCCTACGCGCTCCGATAGTACTTGGAAGTTTGTGATTGTACGTGCGTGTTCGTGCGTTTCTACACGAATCAAATTCGTACGAAAACGTGTCTAAAGTGAGCGCAGCCTAACAGTCCGTCTGTGTAGGTGCAACTCTCTTTCTGCTGTGTTCAGGTTTGAAGGGTATAGACAGCCAGTATATTTACATTCTTTTTCTTTGTTTGAAGTTGGTGGCAGGTGTCTGTATTTAATAGACTGCCGTAGCCACTTACCATCAGGTGGATTGTAAGTTCGTTTGTCATTTCAGTTTTTTAAAGAACAATGTGCGGCCGGGGGTCCCCCGCCATGAACGAAGTTCCTTACGTTACTTTTTTCAACTCTAAACGTAATTTAATATGTAGATTTCTATTGATTAAAAATATTTTTTTTAATTAATTTAAATAAAATAATTTTTTTATATTAGTCTGGATACTCGCACGAACACACACACATACAAGAGACATTAACAGATACAAAAAAGAGACGGAGAGAAAGAGAAAGAGGGGAAAGGTTGCTTGGAGAGGGCATAACGCTTTTTCCTTACGTGATGATTTCTACTGTAAGCTGCGTAAAAGAACTTCCTTCCAAAAAGCAGATACGAGTAATATTTCTTTGTTTTACAGTTATCCTGGTTATTGGTATTACAAAGAAGGTGATAATTATGCGCATTCGAACTTCTATTGGCACATAATAGGTGCTCGGCTGGCGTTTGTGGTTGTTTTTGAGGTAAGTTGTCCATTGTAATACTTGAAACTATGATGATATCGTCGATGTGTCAAATCTATCAATTGCGCTGGAGATATTATAGTGCTAAGAATGTAAGTGCAAGTAAACTAATTGTCACGGATTTACAAGACAAGCAAGGATGATTGCGAATATTAATGCAGATATTATGCGGCTAAATTAATTTTGTGTTAAATTGGGTATTATTTTCTATGGGATGGTATTTTAATAGTTTAAATAAGGGTCATCGTTACAGTCTATCAAAGCGGGAGGGGGGGATATTTGCCATAGTTGCCACGTTTGGCAAGCCTGTCGGCAAACGCAGGTTATTATTTTGTGTTGTTAACCGGAAAATATAAGGATAATGCCCCCACAATACAGGAGAAAATGCTAACCAATGCACCTACGGGATGATATGAGGTAGTGAATTCTTTTTTGCCGTCTCTCGACAGCAACTAATTAGACTTAAAAACAAAAACTCTGCTAAGATTTACGGACACTAATAAAAGTATCAAGTTTTAATTAGGTACCAATACGATATAGTTAAATTTAAGCGTTTTTATTATTAATTTTTTTATAGGATAAGGGTGACAAACGAGGACACAGTCCACCTGATGGTAAGTGGTTGCTGCGGCCCATTGACATCTACATCTATCCTCGTTTGCAAATCAAAATGCAGCAGGTGCGTTGTCACCCGTGAGGACTAAGATGGAATGCCTCATTTCCAGTAAAAAGGGCCTTCGGCCACCTGAACTCACCAAGCGAAACGTAGAGGTGAACCTCTACTTCACGCTGGTATCCTGTGAGGTCGTGGTACCACCCCGGTTCGAGCCGGCTCATCCATGCGACAGCTAAAGCTGCCGCGTGGCTCTACCACTGTCAATAGAATAAAGGTGACAAGCGAGCACACACACAGTCCACCTGATGGTAAATGGATATTATAACCTATAGACATCTACATCTATCCTCGATTATGAACCAAAATGCAGATGCGTTGTCACCGTTGAAGTTTAAGACGCCTCGTTACTAGTAAAAAGGGTCTCCGGTTCTGTACATTCACCATACGAAACACATCATTATTCTGCTGTTTTGTGCTGATATTCTGTGAGAGCGTGGTCCTATCCCGTTCGAGCCGACCTCTACTATGTTTATATTGACTTAAACGCAAATTCCACTCAATGTTATAGTTACAATTCAAACAAGCAAATTCAATAGATATCTATGTGATATATTGTAGTTATTATATTAACGGTTGTGTCAAATACACAATTGTTTCAGAACGTGGTGGCGCTGGTGATGATCATAGTCCGCTGGGCGATCCCGGACATGTCGACGGAGTTGCGCGACCGCATCCGGCGCGAGGCGTACGTCATCAACAGCTTCATCCTGGACGAGACGCGCGCGCGCACGCTCGCCGAGCGCCCCGGCACGCTCGCCCGCACGCAAGGTCCGCGCGCCGCACACTAGCGCACTCTAGCGCACTCACGGTAGCGTATCCGCTTCCTACGCCCGTCACTAACACCGGCCCTTGTTCACTGGTTTTTTTTTAAATTTATTGTGGCATTGGCTGCAAGGCTTTCGGCCAAAAAGAATATATATATTTTTGAAATTTGTTTATCACTTTACAAAACATTTATACAAACATGTAAATGGCACCGATAAAAACCACTGAGGTTTATCAACAGCTCCAAATCCACATTAACACCTATATATTATATTAACACGAAAAATACGCTGTTGTACATTTTGTCAGTTCGGATGTATATGAGAACACTCTGTTACCAGGACAGCGCCACTTTGGAATAAGGTGAAATATTTGACAGATCTCATTGCAGAGAAGTTAAATTATTAGAAAATTGCAAGGATTAATATTTCTTTCTGAAACATTAGTTATATTTTGTATTGATTCGATTAGAAATTGATAAACCAAACTATGGATATTCCTTGAGTAGAAGAATTAAGAAAGTGTTCAAAATGTGTAACATATCTTTAAAAGAGCTTTATAAAACCTTTTTCAGCTTCCTTAAAAAATACTTATTTTAAATGCAAATTATCAATAATGATAACAATGCGTGACTATTGCTCAAATACTCAAACGCTACTCAATTTTAAGATGTCGTTAAGTCTCGTGGTGTCACAGTCACTTTAACTTAAATTGATAGAGACAGCACGAGATCTAACGGTGTTATGAAATTGAGTAGCGTTTGAGCATTTGGGCATATGCCAGACTAATAACTTCAGCTCAGTCACAACTACAGACATCTGATGAACGACAGATTAGTAGCCTTCATTAAAGGTGGCTTATTAAATTATTATTTTTATTATTATATAAGTACCCTTTCTTACATCATAAGCTAAGCTACTCTACTCTCTTTAGTCCTAGCACTGACAATGACACGTAGACCCTTTTCGATATTCGATAACTCTTTTTCTAAACAGTAGTGGAACAAAGCCTATATAATAATAATAATAACATTTACTCCCCGAAACGGGAGGAAAAAGTAATGATAATTTTTATTCTTACCATGTTTTGTTATTGCTGTTCTCATTTCTAAGTACTCTTACAGTAAGTTAATTGCTATCTTTTGAAATTAGTACAAATATGGAGATATTTTCACGGTTGATCGCTGAAAAATGATTGAGGCTGAATTTACATTGCCGCGAAACGGAATGGAAGCGAATTTTTGTAATGAAGTTGTACGTAGTAAAATGAATTTTATGTTAATTGTGTAACGTACAAACTAGATATGAGCCAAAAAAGAAGTCGTGCGTTTTCCGTGGAATTCTCGCGCATTCTGAAGTGGCAGAGCCATGCTGCAGCTATATTAGTAGTATAGTTGTAGTACGAATGGGTCGGCTCGACCAGGGAAGGACCACGCTCTCACAGAATACCGGCGTAAAATAGCAGCTTAACACTGCTGTGTTTCGTATGGTGAGTGTAGAGAACCGGAGACCCTTTTTACTGGAAAAGAGACATTTCATCTTAGTCCTCACGGGTGACGACGCATCTGCATTTTGATTCGCAAACGAGGATAAATGTAGATGTGAAATGTAGATGGGCCACAGCAACCACTTACCATCAGGTGGACTGTGTGCTCGTTTGTCACCCTATCCTATAAAAAAAGGCGCGAAGTGTGACGTTTTCATTTGTTCCATAAATCATGACACCCAAATATTTCAAATAAGCAATATGAAAATAATATCCAACCAACCATTCTTGTCAAATAAAAGATCTAGACTAAATAAGTGAATGGCGCTCATAGGTTAAGGCCCAGTCACGGGAATGCTTAAGAATTCCCGCGAATTCGCATGACTTTCGCGCAACGATTCATTTCCATTCCATTCCGCCGCTATGTAGATTGAGCCTAAGTATTTAACTAAATAAAAACTCGTTTTATAATAATTGTTATGCATATTATATCGCTAAAGCTAACCAGTGAACAAAGACCGTAATTAAGACTGTGTTGTGTGTTTTGATAAATTTACAGGAATGCCTTAGAGTCAGATTATTAGATTTTCACCTTACATCATTAGGTACCTTAAGTGCCTCAGACATCCGTGTATGTTAGATTTTTTTTTCTTGATTGGTCAGTACGACAGCGATGCGACATACGCTCGGTATTCCGAGCCAAGATCGAGCGCATAATATTATTTAATTCACGACATATACTTCATTAATTCAATGAGGCGTTATTTTTGGGAAATTCAATAAATTAATAAATTTTTTGATTATTATTATATTAATTAAATTAATTAATTATATTTAACAAAATGATTCACACACTAAAAAGGTGATATCTTGAATGATTTTTTCTATTCTTTTTTCAAAAACGTTGTCCCCTACACTAAGATTTTCTCCTGTATCATGGAGGCAGTTTACGTCCATAAATTCCACAAGAACAAACATCTGGATTCGGAACAATTACTTGCAGGCCATACAAATACTTGTTCTGTGGCATAACTCATTGCTAAGCCACTACGCCACAGAGCCGTCAATTTTTTTCTATGTTCTAAGGAATGGAAAAAAATATCTTCGTTCCGAGATTGTAAATACAGACAAAATTGTCTCGTAATCGTAATCGATGGCGAAAAATATGTACGTAATGCAGACATCGGTAAGGCCTCGACAGACTAGATGTCGTATTGCTGTAGTACCCACCAGCGAGGAAAAAGCCTTAATGGCCAATTACGTTTCGCCGAACATTAGTGTGTCTAGAATTTTTGTAAATCTTAAATCATATTATTAGGCAAGTTTGAAACTTTGGATTTACATTAACAATTAATTCATCCATTGTAGTGTAAAAATTAACATGTTTTTGGGTGTAGCGATGGCTAAAATTAATTAATAGCCTTAGTCATTAGTGCTTTTAGCTTTAAAGGGGCGTTTATTTTTGAAGTTTTGTTATGATAATTGGTTTTAATTGAAGAAATATTGCGTATTTATTAGTGTCGCATCTGGTAGGAGTTCGACCAATGTGGGATCTCATAACTTTTACTGCTGCCGGGACGGCGCCACTTTAGTATGAGGTGAAATTTTTGACAGAATTCAGGGCGGTAAAGTTTGATTGTTAGAAGAGTGTAAAAATTAATGTTTATTTTTGAAATATTAGATATAATTTATATTAATTAGATTATAAATGGATAAACCAAAATACGGATATTCCTAAAAGTAGACGAATTAAATAGAGTTACCAGTGTGCGAAAAACTAGAGAGCATACTACTGAGGCAATGTTTTGCGTAAAAATATACTATGTATATATAATATGTAAATATAACATACACTACATCATCATACACTGTAATAATATGTAAATATAACAAACATTATGCCTTAGTACGTGAGGATAATATAGTCATCCGGTTAATGTGATCACTTTCTTATAACACAAAAACTACAGCCTAATTTGCATACATGGCTTTGTGATACGACAGCTCTTCATCAGTCATTCAAATAATAAAGGGTCTAAAGAGCGCTGCTTTATCGACGTCATTTTGACAGTTGATATTATAGTAAATATTTTAGTCGAGTGTTAGGAACACATTATTGCCAAAGCTTGTTTGCTATGTTTTTTATTAATATATTAGTTATAGTATGCTTATAAACTTACACTATGTAAATATAAAACACTGGAAACTGATAAATAATTTCACCTCAGTTACAACCAGCGACATCTGGTAAGCGAATGATTATCATCCGTCATTATGCGGAAACAACGCTAAGCTTGTGCTTGAAAAACTTTTCTTTTGTAATTGTTTCCCGTGCAAATAATGCGTTGCTGATCCAGGCATGAACGTGATTAAAATATCTCTTTTAATGCGTTTCGTATGTAATAAACATGTGTAAAGAATGAACTTGAGTGGCTCGCGTACTATGTCTAACTGCGAGCGCTTAGCCTGTAGACGCGGCTGTAATAAAGCTGTAACTTAATGATTTCTTATATTTACGCGAACACTACACATTGAATAAAACTACTTTACGGATTCTATCGCGTTTAATTAACTTATTTTTATTAATTCCCGACGTTTCGCGTGCTTTTGACCAAGGGTGCTGTAAATCAACCGAAACGTCGAGAATTAATAAAGATAAGGTAATTAAACGCGATAGAATCCGTAAAAGTAGTTTTATTCAAAGCTGTAACGTATTATGTTACATTTGGCAGGCAGGTTGACACTGTATGATAGCATATGAGTAAAGAAACCGTACCGTACAGAGGCAAAGCTTATAAGATGTCAAAATTTTTAACTATTTTGGTAGGGTTGGCACAGAAGGATAAAACTAAACAAACAAAATGTTTATCATATCAGCTTTTATTATATACTAAAGATAGAATATTTTTTTATAAACTATTTATTCTAAATATTTTATTTTATATATTTTTTGTTCTTCAACAATTTGTTGTGCACTTGCATGGCATAAGAAATATAGTTTGAAAAACCCAAAAGTGCACGACTCATGAGCGTTTCATTTAATTTTGATGAAAAAAATAAAAATAACGACGATTATTTGTACAAGAAAAAAAAACAGTGACTGATCGCCTTTCATTAATAACTTTTAAACGGTGTTGAGTTCAATAACAAAAATCAATAGAGATCCTTTTTAAAATGTATAGAATCTTATTTACTACTATATATCTCAATCTTTTGCTTACATTTCTATTAAGCGAGAAGACTCATCAATGCATAGACCAAAGGACGGCAGTTCATATATCAGAAAATAAACTAATCTTATAATTCAATGCCTGTAGTTATTGTAACGTTAATAATAATATGGATTTGATGTCTAGCTAAAAGTATGAGAACGATTTTATGTAGCAAAATTGCATTGCAACATGCAATTTATGGATTTAGATGGATGGTTAGAGCTAACTTTAAATCCACTAAATTATTACAGGGATTTATTTAGTCAATATATTGTCGATATGATGGCAAATATGATATCAGAAAGACTGAATTACATAAGTCGTAAACCAAACCAAAGACTGACGGCTGATGAATACATTCATCTCAGAGACGCTCTAAATCAAAACGCAAATGTTGACCCATCAAATATCGGTCAACATGTAATCTTGCCATCTTCATTTACAGGTTCTCCGCGTTATTTGCATGAAAAAACCCAGGATGGGATGACTTATGTCCGAAACAATGGAAGGCCAGAATTATTTGTTATTTTTACGTGTAACCCCGCATGGCCTGAAATTAAAGCGGAACTATTATCTGTCAGTGGTTTTTCGATCGTCATGACATAATTTCAAGGGTATTTCATTTAAAGATGAAGAAATTCAAAAAATTATTCACCTAATATGAAATATTCGGCAAAGTGAAATGTTACATGGCAAGTGTGGAGTGGCAGAAGCGAGGTTTACCACACTGTCATTTGCATAAGCAACTTGACTTGACTTGACTTGACTAGAAAGAAAAATCCAGCCAGACGGAATTGATAGTGTCATAGTTGCGGAACCCAACGGACAAAACGACCCGACATTGTACGATATCATAATTAATAATTTAAAATTAAAAATTTTGTACAGCCGACTTCAATATAAGCGACTTCAATATAGGTTATTTAAGAATAACTCAATAACCATTGGTCCGACCTTGATCAAATTTATATGGGACCACACGAGAACTATCAGCTTTCATATAAAAAAAGAATCATCGAAATCGGTTTGCCCAGTACAAAGTTATGAGGTAAAACACATAAAAAAAAACATACACTCGAATTGAGTACCGTCTCCTTTTTGGAAGTCGGCAGAAAATATTGTGCACGGACCATGCGGGGAGCATAACTTAATAGCACCATGTATGAAAAATGGTATCTGTACAAAAAATTACCCTCGACGTTTCGTCAACGATACCCAAACCAGAGAGGACGGATATCCAGTTTATCGTCGTCGTGACGCCGAAAATAGAGGACAGAGCGCCACGCTAAATATCAGAGGAAGTAATAATAAATAAGTTAGTTAAATATTAAGTTATAAATAAGTCAATATAGATAATAGATGGATTGTCCCTTATTCTCCATTATTGTGTAGGACGTTTAACGCACACATAAATGTGGAGTACTGCCACTCAGTTCAAGCCATCAAATACAATTGTAAATATATCAATAAAGGTTCTGACCAAGCTACTTTTAGCGTCAGAAACCCAAATGATGAAGTGGAAAACTACGTGAATGGCCGGTACATAAGTACATCCGACGCTGTCTGGCGAATATTAGAATTTCCGATCCACGAGCGGCATCCTACAGGCGTGCAGTTAGCCGTCCACTTAGAAAACGGTTAAAAGGTATATTTTACCGCAGAAACGGCTGAACAAGTGGCCCAAAACCCACGTAAAACTAATTTGTTGGCTTTCTTTGAGCTCTATAATGAAGATGAATTCGTAAAGACACTTCTATACCACGAAGTCCCGCAATACTACACATATATAATAAATTCACAGGAAGGAGGCGTAGTGAGGACGTAGTTGGATGGCCAACTACGTCCTCACCACGCCTTCATAGCCATAAAAAAGATTACGCTTTTAGAAGAGTTTACGGTGGACATACTTCTCAACCAGTGTTTTTATCTTAGGGTGTTGATACATCACGTACGCGGTCCAATCTCATTCGAGTACTTAAAAAGCTTAACGGAGTTCTCAAAGAGGCCTATCAAGCAGCTTACTGTGACAGAGGTTTGCTACAAAACGATGACCATTGGAAAAATACTCTGAGAGAAGCATCACTTTCGCAATGTCCAGCACAACTAAGATAGTTGTTTGTAGTCATACTTTTATTTTGTCAGTCATCGGAACCATTGAAATTATCGGACAATTTCAAAGATGATTTATGTGAAAAGGATGGAAAAACTGCTCACTCTACTTTTAAGCTTCCACTATCCGTAACTCCTGAGCAACAATCTACATGTTCTATCCGCAAAAATGGGCCTGTTGGTAAATTACTACAAGACGCCTCAATGATTATGTGGAATGAATGCGCCATGAGCCATAGAACACACATAGAGGCTGTGAACAGAACCTTAAAAGATCTTAGAAACTTCTGCTCTCATGGGCGGTATTACTTTTGCATTTGCTGGAGATTTCCGACAGACACTTCCCGTCCCGGACTTTGATTTAAAATTTAAAACTATGGACGATCATCTTCATGGAATCACAGATAGTGATTTCCCACAACGACTCCTAAAACTTAAAGAAGAAATTTTTCCCGCCCCAAATTTAAGCAGAAATTGTGATGTTCTTCTGCATGAGTCTCTAGGCCAAATAGTCCATAATTTAGAAATTTTAATAGATGCAGTATACGCTGACATCGAAAATTGCACGAAAAAGACTTTCATTGGTTGTGCTCTAGAGCAATAGTGTCGCCTAGGAATGATACTGTCAACGAAATAAACAATCTAATTATTCAAAAAGTCCCCGGCCAAATAAAAAATTACAAATCGATCGACACCGTGACTAATATCAAAGCGCAGTCCATTACCCACGGGAATTTTTAAAATCACTAAACCCTTCTGAACTGCCACCACACGAATTAACGTTAAACATCGGAACGCCAATCATGCTTTTGAAAAATTTAAGCCCTCCAAGCATGTGTGGACGAGGCTGCTTATTAAGGAATTGAATGTTTTGTAAATATTATCTTTTTACAAATATTAGAAATAAAAATAAAATAATCAAATATTTTAAAAAATACGCAAAAAATAATAACAAAAAAATCATATATATATATATATACTAGCTGTTACGGCCGGCAGCTGCCTATCCCAGGAGTAGAATCCTTCGCGGCCCATAGACGAAGAAGCTACAGGCAGATGCTGGTCGGGCGTCCTCACGCCACGGGTTAAAAGTCTAATTACACTAAACAATCCGGGGGGAGCGTTACAATTATTGAACAGAGCTTACTTACCTCTATTCAAGGCGACTGGTCCCTCAGGATTCGGTCAGGTCTCGTGTGGATGTATTGTGCTAGAAAGTAAAGGTCAGTGAGGTGTATTTGGGTGTGGCTGGTAGTGTTATTGACCTTATTTGACCGTTCCCCCTGCAGCAGTTCGGCCCTCAGCTCCTCTCTAAGCTAAGGTCGCCTTCCGCAGTCACTTTCTTCCTTTGTTACGATTGACTCGCGAAAATGAACACAGAACGTACGGGTCAAAGGTCACCGTTATTTCTAGAATATTAACTACCGCACTAGTAACTAATACAGTCGAATCCACTGATACAGATTCTGCGTTAAACCTAAAGTCCCGGGTAAACTCTCAACATGCGCTACCATTCCCAGTGGTATATTTACTATACGCGCCTATCATAAAATTAAGAGCTCCCGACCAAAAAACGGACTGCCTTCTCCTTCGACGCGAAGAAGACATCTAATTTTTCGCTCTCGACTCCCCCCGTTCAGTCAACTCGGACGTTCAACACACACAAACGTCATTCCGTATCGACCGAGCCGAGTGCCATCTAACGTCGATGCCTGACACTAACGCTTTTGCGTGAACAAACCCCCGTCCCGGACATAAGGATTTAGGTCCGCGAGCAAACCGGTCAGCGGGACAGGGTCGCGACGGCAAGTTGCAAGATCGAATCTACAACCAAACTAGGCCACCATACGCACCCAATCAGATCTTGCAACACTAACCAACGCCCCAAAATTGCAGCCCTAACGTGGGCTAGCCGGAGAGTTGAACTGGATGCCCTTCCTGGACATCGCAGCACATAAATAAGTCCTATTCCTAGACAGAAGTCAGACGACCTCCTTCAAACACCTATCTGCGCTCCTATGATTAGTTCCGCAATTCGACCGGATCAGGTCTGCAAACAGCGACGCGACACGAAGCGGCCCAGAGGGACCTTCAAGCTTCAGTGCAGAGAGCACCCCCAAATTCCCCATGAACGTCGTCTGTGGAGAGCTGAACGAAACGCACAGATGGTCCCTAGCAGGTGATCCTATGCTCATATTTCAACTAATTTTTCAAAAGCATCAATGTTCAATTACAGAATTAATTAAAACAAGTAATCACCGATGCACATAGGTCAACTTGGCAAAGTAAACAAAACAATAAACGTAAGGGACAGCCCTATCTCTTATTTCAAATAAATATCTTAGACAGTGCCAACAAAATCTAAACCAAAAGAGAATTGACTCCTATTTCCTTCGGTAACCACAGGGTTATCTAATTTCAATCTTCCTTATCACAAAGCAAAATGATTAAACACTATCACAAACATATAAATAATTTTCAAAATAGAGCGCCATTCAAATTTCAAATGAATTCAAACTTCCCTTCAGCACAGGCGCGACAATCAAATACAATTACAAGCATACGCCCAAGCATTCAAAAAGGGCACACAATTTAATCTCCATTTTCCGTGCAACAACAAACGCAGTGATCAAATGTATTTACAAAACATATGCAGCAGCATTTAAAGGAGTATTTTAAATTCAATTCTTTTAATCATAACCGCTACAATATGAATTTCGCGGAAAACCCAAAAGCATTTTAATTTAAATTTAAAGAATTCTTAACTAAGTGCTCGACCAAACCAAATCCTATACCCCTTGAGAGCGTGATTCAACGCTCCAGGGGGCCCTAATCTTCCCACCACCAAGTGGAGGCCACACCGCGTGAACCCGATACTAACAGAGCGCAACCGCTAACGGTCGCCACTCGGGTTGTACGCCCTCACTGAGGCCGTCGGCAACAGAACAGCTTGACAAGTGGACTGTTGACGGCTTAAGGCTCAGTAGAGGCAGCCATGGTGGGAGCTAAGGCGGCAGCTAGCTAGGGCCACCTCCATCAAATGGGGTACAGTGGTACATCAGTCGCGGCCACTCAGCTAACGGGAGTGAGAAGGGTCCAGCGGACCGATGAGTGGCCGTGAAGTTCGTCTTCGCACGCTGAGGGGGGGTGATGACACCCCCGCCCCTGGGGGAATTACCCCCCGACTGGTCGGGGGAGGGACCCCTTCCAAACCTAGGGGTCTGTTGGCTAGCTGGCGGGCGCCGAGCGTCGCCCGTCAGAGGGCGTGGCGGAGCGCCCCCGCCCGTGGGGGTCGAGGGCCTGGCAACGCCCCGAGAGGAGACGCCGTTCGCACCCAGGCACAGTACGGCATGGTGATTGCCCTGGCAATGCAGACAGGGCCGCCGGTGTGGACAGTCTCGCTGAAGGTGCCCTTCCAAACAGGAGTAGCACCAGCGGCGCTCCTTGGCGATAGTTCGCCTCGCCGGAACCGGCTTACTTAATAATTTTGGGCAAGACGTTACCCGGTGATCAGATGCTCGACAATAGGAGCAGGGGGGGGTTGACGACGACTTGCCCGGCGGATTTCGCCTCTCACTGGGCACGGCTCGTAAGTCGTCGACGGTGCCCGCCGCGTGCTCGATCTGTCGGCACTGCTCCTCCAAAAACCGCAGCAGGTCATAGAAGGGCGGAATATAGGAGGCCTCGTCCCCGCCGTACCTCTCCTCAAAATGCATTTGAAGGTCGAGAGGTAGACGGGACAGCACGATGCGGAGCAACAAGAAGGCCCATTCGCCCACTGGTAAATCCAGCCGCCTCAACATATTACAGGCCACCAAGACTGGATCCAACAGGTCCGGACGTAGTCTGGCCCGGTCACTCAGCAGCGGGAGGCTCAGAAGCTGCTTAACATGTTCGTCCGCAATTCGCCGGACGTTGGCGTATCTTCTGGCTAGGAGGTCCCGAGCAGTCTGGTAGGCGTCGTCCGACAAGCTCAAATGGCTGACAACGCCCAGGGCCTCCCCCTCCAGTGAGGCCAAGAGGTACGCCATCTTCTGGCTCGGAGTCAAGTCACTCCGGGCGTCCACTAGGCCGTCGAAAAGACCAACGAAGGTCAGCCACTCGGAAAGGACCCCGGAGAACTTTGGCAAGTCCAGAGTTGGGAGTCGTCCCAACAGCTCCGGCTGAGGCTGCTTCCGAACGGACTCGGGCAGGCCACTCGTCCGAGCTTCACGCGCCTCTTCGGCATACCTGCCTTCAGCCTCGATCAACTCGTCCGTGAGCCACAAGAACTGCTCGTAGTCTGCGAAGCAGGAGTCCAGGGCTCCCCTTTCCACATCCGAATCCTCGAGCTCAGCGTAAGCCTCCTCCACTGCAGCCCTTCGAGCATCGACCTGCTCGAACCGCTTCATCAAATTATGGACCCTATCCGGTCGACCTATCAAAGCATGGGCGCTGGTGGCCCAGCGTAACTCAGTCCGCAGGCAACGGATTAGCATCTTGGGCGAGGACATCACTACTAAATACAAATTACGACGCCGCTCGAGCACAATTACAAAAATAACAAATAAAAAATACAAAAAAATTAACAGCTAACCAATGCAGTTCCTATCAAATCGAGTTGAATAGAAATTACACAAATAAGAACCGCTATTTATTAAATCAAACACAAGTTAGTACAAAAGAAAAGGCAAATCAAATTAACAATAACAAATACTAGTGCGATCAAATCAAGTTAAATTCAAATTACGTAAATACAAATTACCACTCTTTAGTTCAAATACAAATTACAATACGAAAGATACATAACGAAGATACACATCAACAAAAAATGCCTTGCTCGGAAATCGACCCTTCGATAAGTAACACACTACAACCATCCGACAACGATAATTAACCGATTACGTAAAAATAACCATCTACCTACATGACGCAATCTCCCGCTTGCGCGCTAAACCGGGCGTGGCTTTTCAAATTTACCCGCAAACAACAAAGCAAGCTAACAAAGAAAGGAATTTTATTATTACGTATATAATAAAAAAAAATATTTTTACGTATTACGGACGGGCGTGATTGTAGACACAAAATTAAACCAATCAACCCAACGCTCCCTGCCACCAAAATTATTTAATTTTTATCAAATACTATGGTCGATGGATCGACCGGGAATCGATCCCAGCACCGCGTTCTGCTACCAAATGTTACGGCCGGCAGCTGCCTATCCCAGGAGTAGAATCCTTCGCGGCCCATAGACGAAGAAGCTACAGGCAGATGCTGGTCGGGCGTCCTCACGCCACGGGTTAAAAGTCTAATTACACTAAACAATCCGGGGGGAGCGTTACAATTATTGAACAGAGCTTACTTACCTCTATTCAAGGCGACTGGTCCCTCAGGATTCGGTCAGGTCTCGTGTGGATGTATTGTGCTAGAAAGTAAAGGTCAGTGATGTGTATTTGGGTGTGGCTGGTAGTGTTATTGACCTTATTTGACCGTTCCCCCTGCAGCAGTTCGGCCCTCAGCTCCTCTCTAAGCTAAGGTCGCCTTCCGCAGTCACTTTCTTCCTTTGTTACGATTGACTCGCGAAAATGAACACAGAACGTACGGGTCAAAGGTCACCGTTATTTCTAGAATATTAACTACCGCACTAGTAACTAATACAGTCGAATCCACTGATACAGATTCTGCGTTAAACCTAAAGTCCCGGGTAAACTCTCAACATGCGCTACCATTCCCAGTGGTATATTTACTATACGCGCCTATCATAAAATTAAGAGCTCCCGACCAAAAAACGGACTGCCTTCTCCTTCGACGCGAAGAAGACATCTAATTTTTCGCTCTCGACTCCCCCCGTTCAGTCAACTCGGACGTTCAACACACACAAACGTCATTCCGTATCGACCGAGCCGAGTGCCATCTAACGTCGATGCCTGACACTAACGCTTTTGCGTGAACACTAGCTGACCAGGCAGACGTTGTTCTGCTCTTTCCGACGACCATATGTCCTAAAAAAAAAATCATCAAAGGTTGATAGAAAATTTATCAAGGATCGTTTCGTACTTCCACACTTTTCATGTACCGTCTACAGTTCTCTTTAAAAGTGCGAAAAACCGCGTTTTAGGGTATTTTCTGGGACGCGGGGGAAACCCCCCCCCCCTTCCCCCGCGTCCCCGGGAAAGAAAAAGAGTGCATAAAATTTAACTTTTCTGTGTAACGTACATATGTCGATAGATAAAAGTACTCCATTAATTTTGAATTTTTTTTTGCTAAAATGATTGAACTAAATAAGCGAGGTGTCCTGTCATGTCGCGCGGCGCAGACGCGTGATATACGCGGTTGAAACCGCGGGGCACAGCTATTAATGCATATTTATTTGACTTCGACTACATTGATGACGTTTTCATTTTATTTATATTGAAGTCGGTTATACAAAATTTATAATTTTATCACTCGTTATGAGTCACAGGACTACGTGGGTTGATCGGATTTTTTTCTTAGTATTTAGGCGATTTTTGATTCTTTTTCATAATGAATTTATTATCATACAGGATTGTATTAACTATATTTTGCGTCTCGATCTATGATGTATGTACAATATTTGTTATGTTTTAATGACGTGGTATATTTGATAAAATTACAGATATAGTGTACACCCAACGCAGTCTTAGCCGTTTGAAAAATCCTCAATGATATAATTATCTTTTTTTTTATTAAGAATAATTTAGTGTGGTTTAATATTCAAACATTACGAATTTATATATCATTGAGGTTTTTACATTTGGTCGTATTACTAAAGCGAGCTTGAATTATACTGATTTAAGTAGAATACTAAGCATTTGTGAGTCAAAGCCGGTGTTTCGAGCTGGTCACGAGGCAGTCGTGTGAGTGATTTTTTTTAAAATTGATTTTGACTGACTGCATGTGATACTTAATTCTGTGATTAATATTTATTTTAATTATAAATTAAGTTGGGCTGTGGCTAGAAAAAAATTTTGGTCAAATATATTTTATGAGAAAAATATTTTACGTAAAGCTTACCACATTACACTAGACTTGCAACACTGCTATTCTTTTTTAAACTTAGATTAATACTAAAGTTGTTAATATCAAAGTTTCTATTAACAGTATTCGAAACGCATAACGCTATTAACAGATCGGCTTTATCATTTCACATTAAGTGCAGGTTTTTCACGTAGTTAGTTATTATGTTTATTGTTTGTTTAGTATAGTAACGTCCTTTGTTAAACATGTTCGTAATAAGTTTTGTTCTTGTGTATTAAAATAGGTTACTTTTATATTTAATAAAGAACGTTACTAAACTTAAACTATTCAATAAGATGTTTACAGAAAGAGATATAAGTTGCAATTTCTTTGTGATTATTTTAGAAAAAAATTACATTTTGCATTTACACAACCAATATTTTTGTTGGTTGCGTAAATACGACGTGCAGTTATTTTTTTAATGACCACTGTTTATTATTTAATATAGTCTTACCATAAATACCCTTCAAAAAGAGCGTTTTTTCTTAACTTTTTAAAACTAAACGAAATTGCAGCTCACATTCTCTTCATACTTGTGTATCATATTTAATTCACTTTTGGTTTAGCTCACAGTAGTTATGACTTTATAATGAGTTTTGAATTTCAAACAGACCATCAGTAGGGTTGCAGTAGTTAATGATTAAATTGTGTGTTGCATAAGTATTAGCTTTCGCTGGGTATTGTTTTTTTATAGGATAGGGTGACAAACGAGCACACAGTCCACCTGATGGTGAGTGGTTGCTGTGACACATAGACATCCACATCTATCCTCAATAAATAATCATAATGCAGATGCGTTGTCACCCGTGAAGACAAAGATGGAATGCCTCTTTTCCAGTAGAAAGGGTCTCCGGTTCTTTACACTCACCATACGAAACACAGCAGTGTTAAGCTGCTATTTTAAGCTGGTATTCCGTGAGAGCGTGGTCCTTCCCCGGTCGAGCCGACCCATTCGTGCTACAACTATACTAATAATATAACAGGACTATGATTCAGCAGTAATCATGCCTTGAATAAAAATCACAGTTTTCTATGGTACAGTTCAAATAACTAAGCGAAGTAAAAGGTTCTAATCTAGAAGTAAGACAATAATTAAATTGCCTTTCTTTATGGCAATGCTCAAAAGAGAGCTTCGAATAGGCTATGATGGTAATGATGATGTTGTATTAAGCGGTTTAAGCGCTTGACCTGGGGAAATTAGTCAAATATTTGTAACTTCTACTATAACTATCGTGCTAGAGGTAAGTACATGAAATTCGTCCATTGTGTAACCTATGTTATTTTTGACTGTTTTTAGGGAATTCATTACGGGGTAGTTATTTTCTGCCGACTTCCAAAAAGGAGACGGTACTCAATTCGAGTGTATGTTTTTTTATGTGTGTTACCTCATAACTTTGTACTGGGCGAACCGATTTGGATGATTCTTTTTTTATATGAAAGCTGATAGTTCTCGTGTGGTCCCATATGAATTTGATCAAGGTCGGACCAATGGTTATTGAGTTATTCTTAAATAACCTATATTGAAGTCGCTTATATTGAAGTCGGCTGTACAAAATTTTTAATTTTAAATTATTTTAATTTTGAATGAAATGAAATTCGACATAAAAACGCAAATGAACGAATATCATTGTGGAGCTTAGGTTTAAATAACATTCAGGGTGCGGGTTTAAAAAGCAATTTCTTATGCATAGTTTTTGTAGAATACTCGAGCGCTACTCAATTTTAAGATATCGTTGTCTCGTGCTGTCTCTATCAGTTTAAGTCAAAGTGACTGTCATATGGGACCACAGGAGAACTATCAGCTTTCATATAAAAAAAGAATCATCGAAATCGGTTCGCCCAGTACAAAGTTATGAGGTAACACACATAAAAAAAACATACAGTCGAATTGAGTACCGTCTCCTTTTTGGAAGTCTGCAGAAAAAGGAACAAACATTTATCTTTTATAATGTAATTACTATTGCGGGTTAATTATAATATAAAACATATTATAATAATAATCATTTAATAATACATTGAAAGATTTGAACGATTTATTTATCGTTTAAATCACTTTATGAAACACATTCTTATAACGTTGAGTTGAGACTTTTATCTCCCCACAAAACAGGCGATAGGACTGGTTCGGACTGGAATCACATCGCTGCACTGTCGGGTTCAGATTTTGATCTCGCGGCGCACGGAGAACATCAGAACATCGCAGATATCGCCAAGCACGTTGTTGTTCACACGCCTCGAGAGGACCAACCCGGACCGGCGCACGTATAGGTGAAATGTTTTATAAAATTATTCTTAGTTTCGGTTTATTACTGCTATTTTAATAATCTTTCAATGTATTTTGCGCCGAGTGCCAACGCTTACAAAGAAATGCTATTTATTTTTGTAAATTGTAAACATCATGTATTTTTTTTAAATTATATCCGCTCCGATTCTATCAATATTATTATGTTTCATGAAAATTGTGTTCCTCATAATATATATCGAAAACTAAATCTTACCACCACAACATGACGTCCATAAAATACGAAACGTTTATTCTGTATGGGATTATTTAAATATACGATAGTCACGTCACGTTCAATGACCGAAACTGGTTGGTTGTATTTACTTTTTTATATTATTGGATTTTGATTATATGAAAAAAAAATATTTAAATTAAAAAAAAAAACAAAATTAAACGATTTTATTTGAACAATAAATCAGTGGTAAGTAATCTTTACCATCCTCATTCTAAGATTTAAGGAATGACATTGGTAAGTTGTCTATAGATAACGCGATATGTAAATGTGTATGTGTGTACATACAATGGATCTTATTACATAAAATTTGTTTGCAATTTCATCAGCATTGTTGTGTACAGCCTATCAGAGTCCACTGCTGAACATGGGGGCATTTTTGGCATAGTTGCGAGGCTTGGTGCGTTCGCAACCGCAGATTTTTATTATATCTAGTTGTTATCAGGAAGATGGTGTTGCCCATCTCCTGATTCATCCATCTCACTACATCCACAGGACGATATGGGGCATGGCGTGATTGCGGAGCAGGAAGGATTTCAAATTATTGCAATTCATACAAATATGAACTTTTATCAATTGATCAATTAATCTCGGTTTTCGAATCACAAAAGCTGTTCAAAAGGTTCTAAAACTATCTTAGTTGCAATAGAAATAAAACTTTGTGTGGTGGGAATTAAGTTTAAAAATGCAAAGCAATACAATTTCTCCTGCTTCGCGACTGCGCTTTAGTTAAGTTACTTACGCCGCCAGTACACGGCGAATTTGCAAATTTTCTAGAACAAATTCTATGTATTTTATATTGTAGTGAAAACCAAAATATCATATTCGTAAAATAGTTAATTTACGCACAACAAATAAACTTTCGCATTAATTCATATTTATTTTAGATAATAATATTTCTTAATATTTTACCTTATCAAAGGAAAACCTACTGTTTATTTTTCTAAAAAACTATTTCATGCTCTATACAGGTCATATGATTTGTTTTTTAGTATAGATTATTAGTAATAAACCTATGCTACCTGTATGTGTAATGGTTATTACAATAGTTTCTTATCTATATTGTTATATATTTTTGTGTGTACTATACATTAAAAGAAAAACATAACTATAAAAGATATATTATTTATTATAGATAAGCTATTTTTATTATATTATGTAATATCGAGCAATCTCAATATATTCTTATATTTTGTATTTTTAATTATGAGATTTACATAAATTCAATACGCCATCATGTATGTTATGTTTCTTATACATATTTGCCATATTTTTGGTCTCGAAAGATGTTTCTTGTTTTTGTAATTTCCTGATATTTGTACTTAAATGCGGATACGTTTCCTAAACATATTTCACTTTTTTCATTATCAATTATTTTTGCTCACGTATATATTCTATTTTGTATCGCAATTTCTCTATTGAGGTAACAGTTAAGTTATCGTTTCTGAACGACTGGTTTAGTTTAATATATAAATAATAGTTGTTTAGAAGAGTTTGTTTTTATTAAGTTTAACAGTGGTAGAGCCACGCGGCATCTTTTGCTGTCGCACGGATGGGCCGGCTCGAACCGGGGTGGTACCACGACCTCACAGAAAACCAGCGTGAAGTAGAGGTTTAGCTCTGCGTTTCGCTTGGTGAGTGCAGGTGGCCGGAGGCCCTTTTTACTGGAAATGAGGCATTCTATCTTAGTCCTCACGGGTGACAACGCATCTGCATTTTGATTCGCAAACGAGGATAGATGTAGATGTCTATGGGCCGCAGCAACCACTTACCATCAGGTGGACTGTGTGCTCGTTTGTCACCTTTATCCTATAAAAAAAAAAGTTTTAAAACTTTTTTTGAAAGTGAAAACTCGCTCAGATACATATAATTGATGAAAGTAATGTTAAAAATCCAATTGATTACATTTTATAAAAGTGATATGTATTTATAAATTTGTTTATATTATATAGATAATAATCATTCTTTTTCACGTAAAACAGCGCAATAAATGAAAATTTTATTACTATATATTAATACGTTGATAAAAATAACTTCTAAACAAAAAATACTTATTAAAAATATTTCTTAACAACCCAAAAATAATGTTTACAAGTTTGTGAAGCTAAGAAGTTTTCACTTCTGACGCGCAGTCTTACTGACAGTTTTTTTTTTAATTAAACCAACTTAAAATTATTAGCGTAACGATTAAAAAAATGTCAGTGTGTTAAAGGGTTGTCATAATTTTAATTGTTGCTTAGGTTTGTGTAAAACAAGAGCCATTTTCCTCGTTTTGTAATTGCATCAGTTAAATAGCTTTTGCCGGGTAACACGGCAAGCTGGTTTGAAGCGTGATATTTCGATTTTTATTATAAAAGGTGAATCGAACTTTCAGTTCACCTGATGGTAAGTGGGTACTGCAGCTAACTTCAAACGAAGAAGGCGTTGTTATATCTAAGGACTAAGCTTAAATTCATAATACCCATTTATTCATTTGGTACCGCCTATGTACACTTGATTTTGAACACTTAATAGGTCACAGTTTTTTGATTTATAGTTGTTATTAGGAAGCCGCTGCTGGTTTATCTTCCATCGCCTGGTTTGTTTCCCTATGTCGCCACTTACGATATCCACGGGACGATATGTGCTAGTGACTAGTCTTATACCGCCACTAAACGGTATCGAAAGAGTATACCTACATACTTTCAAATTTCTAACTTCTTCGATTTAAAACTAGAAGTTATGACGTTGTGACATAGTAGGGCAGAATAAAATTATATTGGTTTCCATTAAAAATATTAGGGTTTCTATGAATCCTAATATGTTATTGGCATTTATACCACATTGATTTATGGTATAAATGTTTGATAATATAGTTTAATTCATACCTTAAGAAGAAGCGAAAGCGCCGATACGCCAGTGTTGTATATGGTAAAAATAAAGCGTAATTGAATCTTTGGCGGCAGCATGCATTTGACCCTTAACACAGAAGTAAGTTTATTACAGCGGCCTTAATTTTAGATATTTGCTATGTTTAAATGTATGTATAGTCATTATTTGATGAGTTAAATTGGTGAGAAGGTAGTGAAGACATTACGTTATCACAAGTTCTGTAGAAGCTGTTGCGAGTTACTATTTATAAACAGGTAAATGTTATATCGAATCTAAAATGAATCTCACTTCGCTTTATCTATATTTATATAAATGTAGTATGTAATGAATTGAAATTTGCCTCGAGATGATTATAAATATTTAGAATGCTATAAAGTTTAGTAATAATGTAATATCAAATTTGGAACTGATAGGATATATTTGGTACAAACTTTCACTGACGTGAGTTGCAGATTTAAAACGGACACTGCCTGTGGTCACTGCATGCCGAGTTGTTGCATTAAATAAGCGTATAAAAACTATTAATGTTAGTTTGTTTATTAAGGTCTATCAGTAAGATCTAATGAACACCACAAAAAAGTTGAGTTAAATGGTTTTAGGTAACATTGCCCTTAATATAGTATAGTATAGTTTTAAAAAGTAAAAAAAGTTTGGTACCAGCCAGTGTTAATGTTGTATTCATTGGAACAATAAAAAAACTTTTTGGCTATTATATATTTGTCGTCCTGCTGCTTTTATGTATTTCCTTTAGGAAGAAAAATTAGGATTGATAATTAATGTTGTTTGTAATGGTGTGCGATCGGTAAGCAGTGATCCGTGATGTATAGAAGAATCATATCGAAAAATATATTCAAAATATTATTCTATTTCAGCATGTTTATACATATTTATTACTTGTGTGCTTATAGCAACAATTGAAGATCCAAAGGAATAAAATAATTATGATTAATTTATATATATTTACGAGTATATACGGAAATAATGCTTGCAATTTTATGTGACGTATTATTACGTAATAGTTAACGATGTAATTTGTTATGAATGTTAAATTAAAAGTAAATCGATGTGATATATTTAATTTAGAACATAAACAATAAAGGTACATATATAATATGTTAGCGCAGTTGTATGGTTGGCCAAAATCGTTGATATGTTTCCATTGATGTGCCCAAGTTCTAAATTTTATGCTTAATTATGTCAATCAGGTGATTGGCTCACTATTAGATAAACTATATTTTATCGTAACATGTAATTCCTCTTATTTAAGTTTTCATCCTTCTGTTTAGATTAACTTTTTTCCTACTTTTTTTTAAAATCATTGATTATAATATTATATGCGAAAAATTAACCAAATCAAAACTGCCTTGATATTAGTGACTTACTTTAAGATAAGCTTTTACCATTTTGGTTGCTGTTTAGCAACTAGTCACGTAAGCGAATTACCAAAACAAATTTATACAAATATATGTGTTTTTGAATATTGTTGCAAATGTTTTTAAAATAAAATGTAAGTAGGATTTTTTTGCGTGTTTAAATTTGTCAGTATACTAATGCTTAAATAGTTAAGGCGGCACTTCACATTGCATTTTGGTAAATATGGGCAATTGATAGAGTTACTGGCATTGAGTTATATGTACTACGTACTAGAGAAGCCATTTCGAACATTGACTGTGTTCAACTGAACTGTACTGCAATCCGTACAAACTAAATATTGCGTAAATTGAAGATTTGTGAATTCCATAAAATTATTATTATTACATTTTATTTAGAAATATAATATGTTTCTTTAGATTAAATTAAGATATTTTATATTAAATTCCAATATTTATTTTATATTAATATCTTATATTTTTATATCAAATTAAAGTCTTCGCGCATGCGCGACTACTACTCCCGCGCATGCGCGAAGACATAGAGTAGGACACAATTTTTGTTCGGAATGGCTTCTCTAATACGTAGTACATGTAACTCAATGGTTACTGGTCTTTATTTGTATTTGGTTATTAATTTTAATTTTGTGCTTAATACATATATAAATTAAAATAAAGTAATCAATCTACACGAACAGTTTAAAAAAAATTATACACATGCCTAGAAAATCTAAGCCAAGATCAGTCAAAATATTGGAAACGCCCATGTACATATTAAAGGATTAAAAATTTAAAAATAAGTACAGGAACACGAAATGTAATATGAAGAGCCACCATTCGCAAATTTCGTATATATACTAGTGATGCAACACTGAATGATATCGGTAGTTGAAATATAGTATGCCCATTATTTTCTAAAGATTGATGTGGTCATAAATTTGGGCAGTGTTACTATATTGAAAAAATAAAACGCTTGTGGTGTCTGTAACTGGCTAGTAAATTTCCTTCTATACTGTGAAACGCTTGTATTTATATGATTTATACGGTCAATATATGGAAAGTTTATACATGTATCTTTATTTCAACCTGTTTTTTCCTTAACTTAAATTTGTCAACATTAATTAAGTAAATATTTGTACCGAGAGATCCAGTGTGTCGCGAGCCCTGCAGAAGGTCGCGACAGACAATGGACAATCGGCCATTTTTTGGTGACAGATGAAGTGATTGATTATAAATAATTTCAATCCAATACAGCCCACTGATGGACACACATATGGATAGTAGAACAAACGTTTGCAGTGATTCTTTTAATCAATAAAATTTTACTTTGGGTAGACTGTTTAAAAAATGCTTATTGTTTTTGGATGCGTTAAGGCGGCTACTGACATGCCTGCCGCAGGGGCAATCTACCTTAATTGCCCCCTTAACCGGTTCAGTGCAGATGACACGCCCGGCGTGCCATCGATAACTTGTGTGTGGCGTATGACACGTGTCTTTTTAAAAATCGTTATAACTCGCTCAAATTACGTTTTTGGAAAATTTATCTAGAACAAAATATTAATTATTTTCCAAGTAGTTCATGCCTCCAGCTTCGTTTCTGGATATTTTGAAAATTTGAAATTTTTAGGGATTGACAACCTTTTTTTAACTTGGACATGGTACTCTTTTTACTTTGTGGGTTTTCAATCATGTTGTGGAAAAATAGTCTAATACGTAACAAATAATAGCACTCATTGTGATCGCAGACAAACTCAAGTTGTAAATAAAATTCTGGAAAACAAGTGTCCTCTTAAAAAAAAACAATGCGTTTGTCTTATTGTTTAATTTTGCTTAAAATAGGTGAACTGCCGTTTTATTACTATCATATGGTCGAATAGACCTACGAAGTACCATGTGTTCTTGTGTTATATGGTAATAAGGTTTATTTTTGCTTGAAACAATTTGAAACCGTTCATGCATAAAAAAAATTTGCTAACAAATAGTCTTTCGTCAATCCGCC
This sequence comes from Parnassius glacialis, assembly GCA_033319125.1. Lineage (NCBI taxonomy): Eukaryota > Metazoa > Arthropoda > Insecta > Lepidoptera > Papilionidae > Parnassius > Parnassius glacialis. Next base: position 50,601,616 of record JAVANC010000001.1, on the reverse strand, counting down.
GCCGTTAAGCGCCGGCGTTTGTTTCCTTTTGAAAACACTTGTTTTGCTATTCTTACTAATTAGACGTTTTCAAATCGTCTTTACTTTTACATTTGTATAACATTAAATAATATTTAACATTTGTAAATACCAATGGATTATAAACCCTATTTTTTCCAAATTAAGGTTCTTGATTGTTTGATATTTACAAATGTTATTATTAGGTGAAAATTTAATTTAATAAAAACCAAGGTTTTCAGGGTGATTTAGCTGTAACTACTTATATAATGTTTTTTTATAAAACAAAAAATAGTACAAAAGGTTTGTAATTTCTGCATAAGTAACTTACTCTCAATTTCAAAGAAAACGCGTAGAAAAACACGTAGTTACCCAATAAAAATAAGTATCCTTCCGTTTGTAACTGATGTTTGATGTCAACTAAATTGAATTAGGTCTAAACAAGTGAAAAAAGCATAAAAAAGAAAATTATTTTTACACATGGATGATGGCACAATAGGCGTGTCATTAACTTTTGTGGCGTGTGTCATGAAATATTTGTTCGCCGCCACCATTGATTTGTCTTGTATAACTCAATGGCCGCCACAGCTAAAAGTAGTCGAAAATCGGTGCCGCAACGAATCGGCAAAGCGTGCTTATCTAGAGACTTTTTCTCTGAGTGCTGCGTTAACGATCGATGACGCGCATTAATGTGAAGCACCAGGGTGGCCCGCAAAATTCAAATTTTCTTACGTTTTTTGCAATTTGCAGGTCAGTGTCGGGTTGTATGTTTAACAAAATAAGATTTGCGACCGTAACGAGTGTATTTACAGAATTATAATCATCAATACAACCGTCTATGTTCGTATAATCCCATTGTATGGCTATTTCCAGAAAAAAGCTCATTCAAAGGGATTATATGAACTTAGAGGGTTGTATTAGTGATTTTAATAGTAAATATTAGGATATCTAGAGGGGCGATTTGAAAACGCGCGTCAAAATTTTACCATCTGTACATAGCCTTAAGAACTAAAAAGAAATAAATATAAATTTTACATTCTGAAGCTTTCTGAAGTAGGTATATCTAATAACATAATAAACAAATTTTACATTCGGGATTTTAATAATTCTTTTATACACAAAAAGAATAACATAATTTTACATTATAATGGCGGTGCTAAGACACAGTTCTTCTGTAATTATCCACTGCTGAATGTAGGCGTTCCCCATACGGGTAGATATTTACTATAGTTGCTACGCTTAACAGGTGGGCGGGCAAGAGCGGTTTTCTACTATATGCTAGCTGTTATCAGGATAATGCTGGTGCCTATCTCCTGTGTCACTTCCCTCTATCACCCCTTGTGACACCCATAGGGTGATAACATGGGGTAGAGGATTGTCATTGCATAGAATCAATTCCACAGTTTATTCGAAAAGAGAATCGTAGCGAATTAGTGAGGTGACCGGAGGTTCCGTATAGTGGTAACGGGGTATTGAAACTGTCAACACAGCATTTTGATTCTTAATCGAGAATAGATAAACATTGTCGGACAATTGTCTACAGGTCACATCTTCTACTAACCTTTAAGTAGGAAACTGTGTTCTTGTTTATCACATTGCTACGCTTTAATCTAAACAAAAATCAATTATTAAAATATATTGATAATCTAAATACTTTAAATGTACATAAAATTATCTTGTTTACATTGCCTTACATACAGGGTTGGCCGCAGGAAAATAAAATAAGATATGATTTAAATTTATTAATAAATAACTTTTCATGTAATAATAATTTAAACTTGACATTTAATTGTTACAATTATAATGATAGAATTAATTTAATAGATATAAATAATTTAATTAAGAAATTTTTGACTAAAGATAGGTATTACCTATCAAAATATAATTTAAGACAGATAGCAAATGTGCTATCTTATTATTTATATATTAACTCAGCCCAGGACTTGGCTACACAGACATCTGCTTTTTTTGAGCAGTGTAATGACTTAATATGCAATTTGGAATCAGTTCCAAGTAATTTAAATTAGAAAATGAGACAATAGAGGTAATCTCTAGCAGCTATAATAACTTAAATAATTTAGAATGTGGCTTACAAATCTTTAATTGTATGACTCCACAGAAAGATAATGAAAATTGTTTACACCTGGTGCATCAAAATATACAAGGCATGATAGGCAAAGAGCTAGAAATTGAGTTGTTCTTAAATAGCAACAATATTCATATTTTATGTATTACTGAACATTGGTTAAAAGCTTATAACTTAATGTTTAACTTCAGTAATCACCAGGTGGTCAGTTCTTTCAATAGAGAAACGGTTTTAAGAGGTGGCTCCTTAATATTAGCTAGTAAATTATTGTCATGTAAAGAACGTAAAGATATTGTGAGCCTCTCTGTTGAGCGAACTGTAGAAATGGCATGTGTTGAGTTTGAGCACCTCATTGTTGTGAGCGTCTACAGACCCCCATGTTCTATATACGATACTTTTGAAAAAATTATGGAGGAAGTTTTTGCTAAGCTTAATAAACAGAATAAATCTGTTGTAATATGTGGAGACTTTAATATCAATCTCCTAGAAGCTTCCTCAATAAATATTAAATTTAGATCATTATTTAAATCATATGGTCTTTTTAATTTATTTATAGAGCCAACGCGTATTGCTCAATCTAGTGCAACATGTATAGATAATATTTTTACAAATGTGAAGCCATTGCATAAATGTATAATTCAAAAATTAAGTTCTGATCACTGTGGACAAGTAGTTTCGTTACCATATGTTCACAAAAAGCAAGTAGATGAGAAAGTTGTGTTTGTTCCAGTAAATGCACGTCGCTTGGAGAAATTTAGAAGTAACATAGTGAAAAAACTTCCATCACTTTCATACCAAAATGATCCAAATTTTTTGTATAGAACATTATTTAAGCTTATTTGCAATGAATTTAATAATACTTTTACTTCTAAAACATTCTCCTTGAACAGTCGGAAGTCATTTAATGAATGGGCGACAGCAGGAGTCCATAAGAGCAGACGCAGGTTATATGATCTTTACCATGAAAGGTCATATAACCATAGCGTCGAATTTAGAGAATATGTAAAAAAATATTCAAAAATATTTAAAAGAGTGTGCTCCACAGCCAAGTCTTTGCATTTGAACAACAAAATTAAGACGGCTTCTAATAAAATTAAAATGACATGGAGTATAATTAATAGTGAAACTGGTAAGATCAACTCTCGCAATTCAAACTACAAGTTAAGTGTTAATAACAAATTAACCGAATCAGATCAGGACGTTGCAGTGGTTTTTGAGAAATATTTTACTGATATTCCGATATTAACCACTAAGTCACTGAATTCTTCTCCTGCGGTCGCCGAATCATTACTTAAACAAAATGTAAATGCGTGTACAAAGAATTTTACATTTCATAAAGTATCATCAAAAGATATTGTAAAATATTTTAAAACTATTGATGTTAAGAAAACTGCGGATCTGTGGGGGATTTCTGTTAAAGTTATTGCGTCTATAATAGATACAATCGCGCCTCATTTAGCTGTTATTTTTAATACTAGTATCGAATCTGGTGTGTTTCCTGATTTAATGAAGTATAGTAAAGTAATACCTTTATTTAAATCTGGTAGTACATTAGACCAGGCCCGTGACAGCTTAGTTCCATTCTATGCCATTTGGCGCTACCGTCGCTAGTTTATTCTCTGTCTACGGACGCCATTTTAAAAAAACGCCATATTGTATTGTCAAAGCAAATTGTCAAAATTATCGATATTGATTGCCGCCAGCCGCCATTATTTAATATTTATCTAATTGTCGTCCGAGTTATGAGTTTTATACGAGCGCAAGTGTATTGAAGTGTATTTCCTCGCATTTATGTTGCGTTGAGATCTTGGACGCAAAGTTTCCTCCGCTATTTGTGAGAATAACAATATTCTGTTTTTGTGCTGGTCTAGTGCATATTGTATGGAATACGAAAAGTGCTGTCTTGGTGCAGATTCCCTAAAAACGATAATTTAAGAAACTTGTGGATGTATTTCATAGTATCCATAAGTCCCCAGATCATTGAACTTTCCAAAGAACAGTTTCTTGATAAGACAGAAAACTTCGATAGGTCTTATCCATGCTTGCTTACTAACGATTAATAGCTCATGGTGTGCCTCTGACAGCAACAGGCGAGTAATTTTATTACTTATCATGGTACAATTTCGACTGCTGAAAGTTGTGATTTCTAAGTGGGTATCAAGTGGACTCCAGTAATGCAGTATTGAACCATACATTTTTATTAAAAAACATTGCATCACTTTGTGATTACTTCACCAGCCATTTTTAATTATCACTACATGGTATAAAGTGGCAGTCACTTAAAAAAATTGTCTCTGTAACTATTGAAAGACAAAAAATTGTATAGTTGATTGCTTAAATCGTTATAATAATATCACAAGAACAAACCTTGCAAAAAAAGCAACAATTTATTACAAATTTTCAAAGCTGCTGCTCGAATATGGTTAAATTTTAGTTCTGTTTTAACAAATAATGATGTGATTGACATCTTCTAAATCACAACACTTTTTACATTTATAAATTTTTCACAGTTATATTTTATTTCACTTTCCTTATTTTAAAAGGTTATTTAAATGTTCAAGATTTATTAAATCACTAATGTCCAAGATGATAGATCTGCTTTTCGGCTGGTACTGGAAGGCAGGAGCTCGTACTATCTGAGAATCTCATTAAAGCATTCATACAAGCATCTTCAACTTAAAGTTGTGACTTGTCATCATAGTGGAGGAATATAGGTAGTTGTAAGACTGAGCGAACGAGACTGTTTCAGAACCTTTTACTAGTAGGTATGAGTATTAAACAATTAAAATTATAGTTTAGAGGAAGTGGTAACGTGACGGGTATTAATTTTTTGTATAATTGGTATCTAAAACAAATGTTATTTGACTTCCCTCAATTTTATATATTGTTCTATTTTTACTTTATTGTTATAACTTATGGGGTATATCAATTAATTTGTTAACTCTGCTGATTTTAATAATTTTAACAATTCTTCAATATCTATAAGTAAATATCCTAATTTGCTAAAGATTACAGAAGTTTCGATTTCATTCCATCTAGTGTAGAGTGATTGGAAATTGTGTAAAAATAAATTGTAAATATTAATAAAATTACATATCATTAACTCTCAAATATATCAAGAATTAAAAAATTTAAATTACTGTCATTTCCAACACTGCATATTTATCAAAATGTAACATTTATAAAAACTAATTTGGAAATATTTAATGATTATTTAGTAATTGACAGTAAAATTATACAATTTCATCAGACAGCTTTATTTAGATAAAGCGTTTTTAGCACGCTGTTTAAAATCAACAATAAAGTTCCATCTATGTTTCACAAACGGAGAATATTCATAAATTTAAAACATATCTAACTAAGAAATGTTATTACTCAATTAATTAATATTTAAGCAATGCATCAATAGGCACATTACAATGACATGTATCTTTTTCAAAGATGTTACCTGTAGTATATTACTTGTATTCACAAATAAAAATAAATTTGAATTTGAATCAATCTTGATAAAATTATTTCTTGTAAATGGTACTTATTTTAACAAGAGATTCTATTTATTTCATTAAGGTAATCTTGTTCACTAGTGTGTATCGACGAGTTTTTAAATTACCAATCATATTTTCATACTTAATAGCATTTTTATAATCAAAGTTACCAGTAATAATCTTAATAATATATCTTAGGGAGTTTAGAATGCCTTGTTTGACTCTAAATGAAGGTGATAACTGTTCAAATTGTTCAATACTGGAATTTATTTCAAATTTAGTTTGAAACATTATATTAATTGAATGTTTAGAGTTTTTTTTGTCAATATAATTCTAACATGCTTATTTAAGTATTTAAGTTCATGTATCTATTAATATTAAATTCTAACTGCTCATGCGTAACATTTAAATCTGAAACCTTAATTATAATCTACTTTTCATCACTTACACTAACATGGCCATCTCTAAGTATCATACCAATATTAACCCTTTCGCTGTCCCGTGCACTACATATAGGGCACTGCTATTGTCTTACTATTGTGTCTGAAAAACGGACAGTGAAAGTTTTAATATTATAAGGCCATAGGAATTATTTTCTGCTCCATGTAATTCTCAATTTAATGTTGTGGTTAAATCTAATTAAAATTATTTGCAAAATGAATGGATATCTAAAACCTTCTGAATTATTATGCGTGGATTCTGAAGTTGGTTAACTATAATTTATTTAAATTTTATTAATTAGCTATTGAAACCACTAAGAATATTTTCTAATTCAGTTGCAGTTTGATCTAGAATCACCAGAAAATTAAAAAGAGATGCATCTTTTCCTATAATGTAATTGTTACACAATAAAATATATAGTATATTGTTTGTATATGTAATTTTGTTTACGTCATAAAAAATCTTATAATATATTCACATTTCTTAATAAATAAACTTGAAATACATTGATCACCATCAAACACGATGATCAAGCTTGTTAGATCCTTAGGTCTAATTTGAAGAAAGTGACATAGTCTTCCTTGTTCCATTTTTATTAAAAAAAAATCAATACATGTATATTTTTTTATAGGATAAGGGGACACAAGAGCACAGTTCACCTGATAGTAAATGGTTACTGTGGCCCGTAGACATCTACATTTATCCCCATTTGCGAATCAAAACGCAGATGCGTTGTCACCCGTGAGGACTAATATGGAATGCCTCTTTTCCAGTAAAAAGGGTCTCCGGTTCTCTACACTCACCATACGAAACACAGCAGTGTCAAGCTGCTATTTTACGCTGGTATTCTGTGAGAGCACAACTATACTACTAATATAGCTGCAGCATGGCTCTACCACGTTATACGTACCACATATACAAAAATATTCTGTTAATTATTCTTTTCCTATAATTTTAGCACTTCTTAAGATTATATTTACTTACTATTATATACTTTGTTTTTATTTAATCCAATTTATTTTATTTATAATAACATTTACTTAATTAATAACTGTCAAGTTTTGTGCAGAAGTCAAATAACTTTCAACGATTTTAGTTCAAAAGTTACAACATAGAGCCGTAAAGAAATAACCACAGGAAATAACTAGAATGGGACAGGATAGTTAAAGCTTTACTTAAAGTCCGCTCACTGCCATGTCTACCCGTAGAGCTGCTCTTGTCTAGATAGGAAGGTTTCTTCAGCTCCTGATTTAATAAACTTCGAGGATATCCGGAACTGTGGACAAGACCAATTTGAGTGTACTTGAACTCAGCTGTAAGCTGTGTGCTGGCTACGCCATATAAGTTTCGGGAGTGGTGCTGAAGATTTTTAAAAACTACAAATATGTCTCGATGACATTTAATAACTATTACATTACAATAATGTATTAAAACTAATTCAGTGCAATACTGAGTTCCTTAACTACGTGATTACATTACTACGATGAGAACTATAATGAATCTTATTCTAAATGCCAGGGCTTTTATAGGGTGGTCAAAACAAGTCAAACACATCAAAAGTTCTAAATAATAAATTAATATTTCTATGTTTATCATTCAGTAACAAAATATGATACTTAATTATTTTATTTATTTCATTACAGGTTACATTAGTGAAGAAAATAGTATCAAAGAAGAGAAACTTGGTTAATATTTTGACAAAGATTGCAACTAACACTTTAGATGACTCAGTTTCACAAAGACTTGTTAAAGCCCAATCGCTGTCAAGAAATAAACATCTATCGGAAATTTTGAAAAAAAAAATGGTATAAATTACATTTTTTTTACTAATATCTTTGCTAATACTAGGTAAACCAGGTATAGAAATACAATTAATTACTATATCAAATTAATATTTTGTACAGAGAAATCCTATACAGACGTAACTTAACTTTTCTAATTTAAATTGTACCTAGATCCGGGAGTTATTCAAAATGTAAAATGGTTTCCAAATTTTAGAAACAAAATTGTATTTCATTATGGAATTTTCTAAGCCACTTAAAATATACTATAAAATAATCTTTGACCTTAAAAAAAATGATATGTAATAAATCACATAATTTACTTTTCATTACACATTGAAATCAAAATAATCATGCTTAAATAATAAGGATATGAATATACAAGTAGCACCTGCTTTGTCTTAATAGTTTTCCATCTATAAAATGAGTAATGGTAAAAGATTGAAGACTATAGTTATTAAATTTATTATATTTTTAATTTTATGAAATTGCAATTTTAAATGAGAATTTAAGATTACTCATGTGACATTTCAAAATATGTATAATACAAAATATAATTTGCGTTTTATACAGTAATTATTTAGTAGATACATCAAACATATATTTCACATTGTTTTCTATTGTTTTTTGGTTTCCTTGAAATTAACATTTTTCCTGTTTTCTTATAGATAAAACACAAAAAATTCAGTCCTCCTAAAACTGATCACTTGAATAAATTTTTCGATAATTTTTTAGGAACATAATTGATAATTATGTTCTTATTTGGTTTGCTCCATGGTTGGTTTGATAATGTTATTAAATTCCCTTCGTGAATACCACTGTGTACTTCAATTTATATTCTCTCAACCAATATTCTTTTTAACCTGAGGAAAAAAAGTAATCTCTGTCATCCATTTTTTAAGCTGTAGAGCTATGCTGCAGCTATATTAGTGGTTTAGTTGTAGCATGAATGGTTCGCCATGACCAGGGAAGGACCACGCTTTCACAGAATACCAGCATAAAATAGCAGCTTAACGCTGTTGGGTTTCGTATGGTGAGTGTAGATAACCGGATACCCTTTTTACTGGAAATGAGGCATTCCACTTTAGTCCTCACATGTGAGAACGCATATGCATTTTGATTCGTAATCGAGGATAGATTAGATGTCTATTGGCCACAGCAACCACCTTCCATCGGGTGGACTGTGTGCTCATTTGTCACCCTTATACTATTAATAAAATCCTCTTTTCTCATCTCAAGTCTTCTTAGCTGTCTCTTTGCGTTATAATTTTATATGTTTTGCTTTATTTTTTAAATATTTATTTAAAACTTTTTATGGCTCTATGCAATATTTTCCTCATTTTGGTAATGTGTGTATTTATTAAGTCTTATATTTATTATGAGTTTATTACTATCGGTGGCTAGCTCGCCTGGCAAGGTCGCCATGTAATGACGTTATTAAATGAGACAACCTATATCTGCCAAGTGCTGTTTAGTAACATTAAATTTATAATTGGTATTACATTAGTGGATACCGTGAGCCACACTACAATTGTATAAAGGTTAACAAAGTCTGTTGTTGTAAGCAAATAAGTGTCTTTTGGCGAAAGACTTGCAGGTGCAATAACTGTAAAAGTAATTCAATTAAAAAGTACCTTTTTTAGATGATTTTCACTATGCAAACTCTGGCGCAACAATGGCCTCAACAGCAGAAGTCGTTGACACACTGACAGCGTCAGTGGATAACCGGGTGGTGTGCAAAGAGCAAAGTTAAGACGAGTGATTAAACAAACTTCACAACTTCATACTTTTTGGATTGAAGCCATTAATAAAATAAAATAAAAATGGTTTAGTAGACTCCGTTCTATATAATAGCAAACATGCTATACAAGAAAGAAAACCTCGACTTGAGCGCGTACCATCCCGACAAGGATGGATAACTTGAAAGTTTTATAAGGGTCTACAAATTATTATTTGAACAGTATAATGTAGAATATTATTATCCATTAAATATTAACCAAGACCCTTTTGAAATTTATTTTTGGATGTATAATAGCTATAAAATATTGAAATGTTGACCTAGATTAGGCCTGCCATAAATTCCGAGACGCCGACCGGGACATTTAGAACAGAAATAGGGTAAATCATGGATTATACAAAAACACTGGTAATATTTAAGAAAATTTAATCAAAAAATAAGAAACTCTTACACTACGTCCTTTTTTTTTGCCCATTCATATTTCTCTGTACTTTTAACCTTTTTCAGTAATTCCTTTTCCCCTTTGACGTAATTATAAAATTCCGTGCATGACATTTTATAATTATAAACGCATTGAATGATGCTTTCGATTGTGCTTACACTGAGTGAACTTCGTTCTTTCGTCCACTGTGCTGAAATTAACGAAAACACTCGTTCTACGTGAGCATTGTGGCCTGGGATTGCAAAAATATATTGACACATTTTAAGAAGATTTGCTTTTCTTTCCAGTTCTTCGGTTTTTTCAAAAAAGTGTTTCCATTTTGCTTCCATATTTTTAGCTTTCCATTCATCGCTGATTTCACATTCAATAAACGATTTTAAGTACATAAATTCTTCATACATTGAATCATCTATTCCTATATCCTTTTCATTTAAATATTTTGTAGTTTCTTCTACTTGTTGCCATTGAGGAATATCATTTAAAATCATCCAAGCGAAAACATCAAATTTTGTCATCGGCTCTGTCCACTGTTCGAGATAACATATAGCAGTGTTAAAGAAATCTCCTGTTTCTTTGTCAAATGTTTCGGATTGACTTGTATTAATTGTGCCTTCATTCTTTAGTTTGTTATAAAGTTGTGTTGTTTGATTGCCTAAATATTTATTTATCAATCTGTCACTCAACTGTTTTTTTGTATCCTGTAATACATTTTTCACTTCAACAATGGTAATAACTGATTTTTCAATCTTTTTAATTTGTTTTTCAATCAGAAATGCTTGACTGTGCACAAAAAGTGTGTAAACTTCTGATAAGGGATCAGCAAAAAAATCGACTACAGCTTTTGGGGCTTTTGCTTCCTTAGCGAAAAATTCTTTCAATGGCAGCCATAACTTTAGTATGCGTTCAATTGCTGGAAGTAGTGAAAGCCACCGACTTCTGGAATGTGAGAGTATATTGTTGTATTCTATTGCTGCTTGCTCACAAAAATCTTTAAGCCGTTCCACTCTTACAGTGAATATGGAAAAATACTTGAAAATTTTCAGAACAATAGACTCCACGTCAATCGACATCACATCGGCAGCAGTGGACGCTGTATTGTGCAGAATGTGCGCTGGGCAACCGATGCCTTCAATGTCTTTGGACAAAATCTCCTTTAATTTAAAAAAAACATTGTTAACTCCGTACCTATCTCTTCCGCCAAAGTTAGTGTTTGTGTTATCCCCGCTGAAAGCAACAATATTTTGTACGGGGATGTTCTGATCCTGCAACGATTTTATACAAAATGAAGTGATTGTATCAGATGTTTCATTCGGCAATGAGTCTATTTTTAGTAATTTAATTTGCAGTCCTTCTTTTTCCGTAAAGTACTGTATCAGCAGTGGAAATAACTTTTCGGCTTTGTGATTGCTAGAATCGGTTGAAATGCCGTAAAAAGGAACTTTTTCGACTTCTGTTTTAATTTGCGCGATCGAGTGTGGAGCTAAAATGTGTTTAATGATAGCAGTAGCTTTTGTTCTTGCAGTTAATTGTTTTGCTGCGATACTTGAATCAGGATACATTACGGCATTCAGTTTTGTCGTACAATCTAAAGAGCTAAACGATTGGTGGTGCTTTACGACTTTATAAGCTGTGGTCAGTTCGGCAGCGCATATTAACATGTCTTCGGCAGTACATTGCGTGATCATAAATGTCGATATATCTCTAGAAGTTGATGCAACTGATAATTTCGTCTTGTGATTTTTACTTTGGATATGGTCTTTGACACTTGACTTACCGCCGTGACTGACAGATATATGAAAGCCGCAAATTGAACAAAAGGCTTCATAATCATTTCTTCCTCTTTTAATGAATGACCACTCTTTAGTATAATCGTCCGAAAACAAACACTTTCTTTTTGGCATGACTTTTTAGCAAAATACCAGACTGGCAATAAAAAAACTAAACTACGAAATACAGGATAACGCGCAGCGCAAATTAAGTACGTTGTTCTCTAAAGCAATCAAACGAAACACTGCGACGACGCGTGACGTTCAAGGCGCGAGGGCGGAGGGGCACGCGGCGCGGGACGCGCACGTAGTGTTGCCAACTATACTTTAAAATAACGTATCTTACGGTATTTTGCTTGATTATACTTTATACTTTTGAATAAGAAAAAAGTATCTAAAATACTTTATTCTAACTTATGCGTGAAATATTGTGTGAATTGAATGAAAGCAAGAATTCTGCCAAATTTCTGAATTTAACTCAGTCCATTACTCAGAATTTCCAATCATTTTATACTTTCACACATACACAGAACAGAATAAGAACAAAATACATTATCATACAACTTTCGAAAAATCTGTACTGTCAGTACAGTCAAGTGTCAGTCAATGTCTCCAGTATATATTGTACTCTGTACTCTATGCTCAACGTTTGTTGTTTCGGTGGAATAGTTATAATTATAGTGTATATAACCGTCTAAAAGGAATATACGTTATTTTCCTTTGAAAAAGTTGGCAACCCTACGCGCACGTGTTAATAATCAAAGAAGGCAGCTAGGCTCGCTCGCTCGACTCCGCTCCACTTCAACCACTCGCCGATCGCAGACGCTGCACTTAACTACACAGGGGTAGCTTGCGAATTGTGTGCACACCGGGACAAATGACCTGTTGACCGGGACACCGGGACACAACGCTTCAAACCGGGACATGTCCCGGTGTACCGGGACGTATGGCAGCCCTAACCTAGATGCAAACATATATATATATGCCTTTAAATATTTGATGTTATCTAACATGGTTAGTCCACATTCTCTAATTGTGAAGAGGATTATGGAGACACATTATTAAATGTTAGTGTAGTTTCCTATCCCCTTCATCATCAAGTGCAAAAGAAAAATTGCTGGTGGGTGATGTAGTCATGGAAAAAATTATAGACCACTGCTCAGCTTACACTACTGAATACATTTTGTCAGAAAATATCGAAAGGTATTCGTTGTAAGGATTGCATCAAAACATTAGCACTAATGAAAAATTACTTATCTTGTACAGGGATGGTACTCACTTTATTCATAAGTATTTGAATTATAGCTGTATTGGAAGTAATGTAAAATGTAGTTTGAAAAGTAAAATATTAAGCACTTTGAGGTTTTCCTGGCTTGCTTTGAAAAAGTTTTTATTAGGTTACACGGGCACAATTGGTGCAACAAATAATAAAATATTGAAAGGTGACATTCATGAAAAAATAAAAATATTAAAATTTTGGTGACTAAGCCTCACAAAGGCTTGCTTAATGTCCAATCTCTGTCGAAGTATAGAGAAGTTGAATGTTAAACAAATAACTTTATTATTAATATAATTAAAACAATTTAAAAAAACAAAATGACCAGGTTTACCCTAGATGAAAAATGAATAGGATTTCTAATAATGAAACAAAACTCCAAACACTACAAACTTAAGGAAAAAATTTTTGTCTTGTCTAACAAACAAATGTTATATAGACCAAATAATAATTTAGCATATCCTAGCGAAAAGTTCGTTATCTTATACAGGGAAGGTACTCACTTATTCATAACTATTTGAATTATAGCTGTTTTTAAAATTAATATAAAAAGTAACTTGTAAAGTAAAATATTGAGCACTATGATTAAATATGATTCCTGTGGCTTAATTTATTTAATTTGATACTTGCTTTATATAATGTACAATAAATATTGCTCTGTTTTTGTCAAATTGTACCTATAATTTAATCCTAAGATTATTTGTGTATGTATATGATGTTGGTGTGCTTGAATAAAAATTAAATGTTAATGTATTATAAGTGTTTCATTAAGTAATAGTATTCCTGTATAATGCACTTCTGTCGATGTCGATAAAATAAGAACACCACTAAACATCGATATCGATGATTTGAAGGATGTGTGCTTGCAATCTCTAAGCTATATTTTTTTTTATTACTCATCTGTCAAAATGGGCGACTGCAGCGCCAAAACGCGTAGTTGGGAAACTTGACTAAAAGTCACTGTCGTATCTGTAGCTTGCTACATATATATTTATCTATGCATTAGACCCCGCCAATTTTAGACCTATTTCTGTACTACCAACACTTAGTAAGATTTTTGAAAAAATTATTCTTGATCAAATGTTAAATTTCTTTAATATAAATAATTTACTTCATAAAAATCAATTTGGTTTTACAAGGGGTCGCTCGACAACTGATGCCGGTGTTGAGCTGATTAAATATATATTTAATGCATGGGAGAATTCACAGGATGCTTTGGGTATATTTTGTGACCTATCCAAAGCCTTCGATTGTGTTCACCATGAAACATTAATCAGGAAACTTCAACACTACGGTGTAAGAAGTGATGCTCTAAAATTAATTATTTCATATTTAAGTAAGAGAACACAAAAAGTTGTCATCAACAGTACGAGTTCTTCCGGGTCGATGGTACAGATGGGCGTGCCTCAAGGCTCAATTCTCGGCCCCTTTCTGTTTCTTGTATATATTAATGACTTACCTTACATAGTAGGAGATAACCATGATATAGTATTATTTGCAGATGACACTTCTTTAATTTTCAAATTAAGTCGACATTTGCTAAAATATGACGAAGTAAATAATGCTATATCTAAATTAGTGAATTGGTTCAATGTCAATAATTTGCATTTAAATGGCACTAAAACAAAATGTATGAGATTTATGACTCCAAATGTCAAACAATTAAATACTAATGTAATTTTAAATGGGGAGAAACTGAGTCTTGTAGATACCACCATTTTTCTTGGAATCACACTAGACGCGAAGCTTCAATGGAGCCCCCATATATCAAAGCTAGCAAGCAGACTTAGTTCTGCAGCATATGCTGTAAAAAAGATTAGAAGTCTAACTAGTGTTGAAACAGCTAGACTAGTTTACTTTAGCTATTTCCATAGCATAATGTCGTATGGTATTTTGCTATGGGGACACGCAGCTGACACTGAAATTATATTTGTTTTGCAGAAGAGGGCCATAAGAGCAATTTATGATTTAAAGCCTAAAGAGTCGCTGCGACAAAAATTTAAGGAAATTAATATATTAACTTTGGCCTCTCAATACATTTATGAAAATGTAATGTACGTACACAAAAATAAAAGTAGTTTTACAAAAATAAGTGATATTCATTCTGTAAATACTAGGAACAGACACAAGCTAGTAGTACCAGTTACTCGACTCCATCGAGTCAGTAATTCATTCTTGGGGCGATGTATACGCTTTTACAACAAAATTCCAGAAAATATACAAAATTTGACCTGCTCAAAGTTCAAAAACTTTATTAAACTAAGTTTGTATAAAAAGGGTTATTATAATATTAAAGAATTTATAGATGATAATAACCCCTGGAAGTGAGGTGATCGCTCCCAAGCTATTTCTAATTTGTTGTGTTGTTAATTTGTGTAACATACATGATTGTAAGCTGTTATTTAAAAAAAAAGTCCCGCTGGGTTTCTTGCTGGTTCTTCCCAGGACAGAGGTTTTTTTCGAACCAGTGGTAATTATACAAAAGAGTGACTTTCAATAAGTATTATTTATAATCTATATTGAATAAAAAAGTTTCTGTTTCTGTTTCTGTTTCTGTTACAAAGCTACCGTTTGACTACTTGCTCGGAGCTGAAGGAAAATATATGACAAAACATATGGGTACCTATGTGTTAGAAATTATAAATATTTAGAGAAAATTTAAAGCCTTGTCCGCCAAGGGCAGTGCGGTGAACTCTGCTTTGGAGCAGAACCTTCAGAAATAAGTGGAAACAGGAAGCTCGTTTAGGCCCAGAGTTGAACATAATATATCGGCTGTAAGTGTACTTTAACGAGTGGTAAAATTAAAAATTATGTACTACCGACTTCAGTATAAAGAGAATGAGAACGAAGTCAATTTAATACGCGTTATTAAGTATAACTCAAAAACTACTGGTCAGATCTTGATCAAATTTATATGGGTCTACATGAAAAGCACCACCATTCAAATAAAAAATTATCGAAATCGGTTCACCTAGAAAAAAGTTCTCACATAAAAATACACAAAAACAACACTTATTGTATAATTTTTATACACACTATAGTTTACATACTAATAGTGTCCACCTACTTTTTCATAATAAGACTGAAATATGTGGCATGTGTAACTTCCATGTTGTTGACGAGTATGTTTACCTGGGACAATTAGTCCGACTAGGTAAGTCTAACTTCGACGGAGAAGTCAATCGAAAGATTCAACTCGGCTGGACAGCGTTCGGGAAATTACGGCACATCTTCTCATCATGTATACCTCAAAACTAGGAAACAAGATCGTACAAGCAGTATTTCCAGTGATGACTCATGGATCTAAGACGTGGTCCTTTACTGCCGGCCGTATGAGGAAGCTTAAGGTGGCTCAACGAGTTATGGAGAGGGCTATGCTCGGAGTTTCTCTGCGTGATAAACTTAGAAATGAGGATATCTGCAGTAGAACCAGAGTGACCGACATAGTCCAACGGATTAGTAAGCTGAAGTGGCAATGGGCTGGCCATATAGCTCGAAGAACCGACAACCGATGGGGAAAAATTGTTCTGTAGTGGCAGCCTCGTACGGATAGGCAAATTGTAGGGCGACCCCCCAATAGATGAAGTAATCATGCAAACGACTTGGTGCAGGAAGTCGATGGATGCAGGTGGCTCATGACACTGCTCTGTCTGTGGCATTTCTTGGGGAGGCCTATGTTCAGCAGTGGACTTGTGAAGGGCTGTAATGATGAAGACTGAAAAAATGATATTAGCTACCTATTTTGTTATAATAAGCTGTGGCGGCGCTGTCGTCGCGCCACAAGCGATACACATCGAAGCCTAAATCCCGCTATCAAAGTTCCGAAGTAAAAGCAGTATATATAGAATAGCTCCGAACTACCACTCTTGTCCCCTCCAGTCATCGTCCCATCATCCTCCTCAAGGCCATGGACAAACTCGTCGAAAGATCCCATCATCCTCAATCGCATGAGGCTCCATCTGTTTCCCACAGACGGTGACCCTCTTGTCATCCCCCACCAATTTGGTTTCCGAGTGAAACATTCTTGTCCCCAACAAGTTCACCGTATTTTGGAATATATCCTCAGCGGTTTCTATCCTCGTCGTCATAAGACCATCGCGGTCTTTTTCGACATTGCCAAAGCTTTTGATAGATTTTGGCACGAAGGCCTTATCTACAAACTATATAAAATAGGTCTCCCTGATCATTTTGTTCGTCTCGTGGCTTCTTACCTGAGGGATCGTACATTTCGTTTTAGACACGAAGGCACGCTCTCCTCTCAGCGCCCATCAAAGCCGGGGTCCCTCAGGGCTCAGTACTTGCTCCTCTCCTATATATCCTGTTCACCAACGATATTCCCATCCCGTCGAAAGGTGTTCAGTTCTCCCTCTTCGCAGACGACACTGCCCTCTTTTGTAAAGATATCTCGCTACCTTTCATACGGAACAAGATTCAAAAGTCAGAGGATCATCTCCGTCAACTTTCATGGACCTCTCGTATATGAGCAGAAGACCATTTAAAAAAAATGTTTAATCACGACTCTGTACTCGTTTTTTTTTTATTTTTGCGAAAAATACAGTCGAACATAAATTAAACGAAACTAGTCCAGAAAATTAACAGAGGGGTCCCATATAGAATTGTCCTCTGACATTAACAGAAAGTGCATCCAGGTATGTTTTTTTATAGAATATAGGTGATAAACGAGCACACAGTCCACCTGATGGTAAGTGGTTGCTGTGGCCCGTAGACATCTACATCTATCTTCGTTTCCGAACTAAAATGCAGATGCGTTGTCAGCCGTGAGGATTAAGATAGAATGTCTCTTTTTTTAGTAAAAAAGGTCTCCGGTTCTCTATACCACAGTATAAGAATATATATTTACTGTGCCTATACTCACCATACGAAACACATTATACATACATAAACGCAAAATAGCAGCATTAAGCTGCTATTTTGCGATGGTATTCTGTGAGAGCGTGGTACTTCCCCGGTCGAGCTGACCCATTCGTGCTACAACTATACTATTAATATAGCTGCAGCATGGCGATACCACGTAAACTGTCTGTGTTTGTTACTAAATTGTAGTAACGTTACAGAGAGTAGTGAGGATAGTGACGAGCGGAAGTCAATCGGGTGTGATGTATCACTAGAAATAGAAATGAAATTCATTAGTTATTTGATATTAGCACAGAATAGATAATAGTACAAGTAATATTAATAGAAAGGCGAGTAGAATCGTACTGATGCAAGCAATAGTAATCACTAACAACTTTTTCTCTTTGAACACGTGACCACCATAATAGGATTTTCTCCTGTATCGTGGAGGCAGTTTACATACATAAATTGCATAAGGACCATCATCCAGATCCGGATCAATTATTTGTAGGCCATACAAATACTTGCGTCGTGCGAGATTCGAATCCGTGGTCACCAGCGCCGCAACTTGATGCTAAACCACTGCTCTACGGAACTGTAAAAACTTCTTTCTATTAATGTACTCTCCTAAAAACTAAAATAACGTAAACCGGCTATAAGATGTTGTGATGGTATGTCAGAGACACTTGTATACGATTATGCCATCATTTCAAGAGGTTGAATTCCTTGTCAGTTACGCAGACGCGTTACTTGCGAGTGGCGGTGCTCCCACCGGGTCTGTAATGAAAAGGATAATAAAATTAGTGCAGTGAAGTTAGTGATTCGTGAATACTCGTTACCTGACGTTCGAAGCCTTAGAGTAGAGTGTTGCTCAGTTGATTACTTTGGTACTTGAACTTGATAAAATTGTGAATTGTTTGAATTGGGAGTCGAAATTGAAGGCACTTAAGACGTAAGTAAGTGGCTATAATTTAAATTTAAATGACAGTTATTTTAAAACATTATTCTAAATTGTTTCTTGTTGGGGTTTTTTACAAAATTAATCTATGATAAACCAAAGTCGAAGAAAGCAAAAGTGCCGAGAAGAATATTTGTAAACCGCTTCTATTACTGGGTGTCAATGTCATACAGTTGGTTTAATGAGTTGCTTTGGAAAAGTTAAGCATATTTGTCTTTTTCTGTTATTATTACTAGAAGTATCCGTCTGTCGTTTTTTTGGCAATAATTCAATAGCAACGACGAATAAACTAATAATAATAATCAGGTGGTGACTTTGAACTTCCTCTTACGGCAGCTATGAAGGATCACGTTTTATTTCGAAAGTCATCACCGGCAACACTTGTACACTTTCGTCTTATGGTTCTAAGGAATATCAGTGCGAGTGGTTCGTACTGGCAAGTTGGCTGAATCCCCGTTAAGTATGGTGCGACTACCTGATGAAACACGCAAGTAGTCGATGGATGCAGGTTGGCTCGGGAACGTATTTTGTGACAATCTACGGTAGAGGTCTATATACAGTTGCATTGTTGCCGGTGCCGAAAAATCTTATGGAGACGCAAAATACTCAGACCGGTGACGGTCAAACGCTGCAGGGTGTCTGGCACTGCGGTCGTCAAGCCTAATAATCTTTCCTAATCCCACGAGACGCTCACGTCCAGTACTCGACTTTTACAGGCGGATGATTGTGAAAATCCGTATGACGTAGTAGTATACCGTTGTGGCGGCGCTGTCGTCACGCCACAAGCGAAACACATCGAAGCCTAAAATCGCCCTTACAAAGTTCCGAAGTTAAAGCAGCATATATAAAATAGCTCCGAACTACCAATCGGAACGTTGGCCGCTGCCCAGGCAGAACACCTTTGCCCGGCGGGAGATCTCCCCTTTTCCTTCCTACGGCCACACCGTATATAGTATGACCGTAGTCAACCGTAGTGGCGGTGTAAGAATGTCCACTACTCCATATCGTTCTGTGGCTGTTGTAGGAATCGGACAAAGGGAAACAAACAAGGCACATACTATTACCCATCTGGGCAAGTAGTATGTGCCTGATAAAACTCAAAATAACAAAAAACTCCGCTTATCAACCCGCCTGCCAATGTGGCTATTATAGCAAAATCGAGGAAATTCTATGTGGGAGGCTTAATTTCAGCAGTGAACTTTTATAGAGTAGGTGTTATATTGAATTGGGTTGGATAGGATGATGGACATGGGGCTTTTCTAATGCCTCTAACCTTTAGAGCTAATGCCCCATCGCCCCTCCTTTTCCCCAAACTAATAAATTATTTATAATTAAGGGCTGATTTTTCTATCGTCAGATTAAAGTTATCCATTAGATAATTGAAATTGAATTCAAAAAATTTAATCAGAGTGACTGGTAGAGAATGCCATAGTATTCGCCCTTTATATCCCTTATTATAAGGTAGATGTAAAAAAGAATAAATAAATAAATAAATTATAACCTGACTGAATATAAAAGTGAAGCAATTAAACTATTTCATTCATCTATAACTTTTAATTTGTTTATGTTGTATGTTATCGATAAAGAAGAAAGAATTAAAGAAAATTAGTAATTGATTTTTTTTAAGTTATTTTAATAAATTAGTATCATAATAAGCTTGGAATCATATTTTATTTGCTATTAACATTTTAGTTTTAGCACACCGACCTGTTTTATAGTTCACAAATGGATCTAGTGATCCATGAAAAAAACAACAAGATTTATTTAGTAACTAGCTGATATCCGCGATTTCGTCCGCGTTGCTAAAACAAATTTATTCTGTGTTAAAATCATCAAAAAGATCGCAAGCAAACATATTTTTTGCTTACAAAATTTCTTTGTAAACAATGTTATTCGTTGCTCCATTTGTAGCTAAAATATATAAATTATCTGGGTTAGTAACGCGAGAGCAAGCGACGTACAGTGTGATAAACCCCGTATAAAAATCGTTGTTTCTTAAAACTTTAATAATTTTATATTAAATGAAGATATCGTAATATTTTAATTGAGAAGGTCCAAGTGTCTAAGAAATAAAACTTAGAAAACCTAACTGAAATCTATCTAGTAGTTTTTCCGTGATACGCGCACACAGAACTGAAAACCTCTATCATTTTATTTATTTAGTAATAAATGTTGTTTTGTTTTCTTCTTTAATTTGTATTAAAGTACACTTAATATAAAAGCTATTTCATAAGGCCAATCTGCGGTCGAATAGAGACGTACCTATGTTACAATAGGCATAGTGTAACCTTTGATACACTTGACCTGTTTATCTAACAATAATAAACACATCAACACGTTATAGGAATATTTTTAATAACATTGACCAACTAAAAAAGTAGTAGCCAGTAGCCACTTTAAAATGTTTTTAATATCAAATTGTTCGTCATTTATTCCAGATTGATTACATACAATTTTAGATAGAAAAAATGTCTTGGCGGTAAAGATTGGCTAGATTTATTGATTGATTGATTAACTAGAGAGAACGAATTTTGTACTCAGAATAATTGTTTTTTTTTTCATGAAAACCGCTATTTAATCATCCTTTTGATTCAACTTGGGTTGATTGTGATAATTTGAAATTTTATTGCAATGGAACGTCGACATTTAACTGAAGAAGAGATGTTGGGATGCTTTCCAACGTGACGTCGCTGGGGCAAAAGGCACCAGGCAAAATATGATTTTGAGGTTGTGGACACTCTATCGGTTCACAGAGAACGTGGCAGAGACACATCTAGGGCCAAGCCGCAATACTACACCACAGACATGACCGTTTTGTGCAAATTTTCTGCTAGAAGGCAACCAAATGTTACGCGATGCGATTGGTCCAAAGGCTGTCTGAACACCTGGTGCTTGTCCGTGACCAAATTGTGAGGAGGAGACAAGCCAAAACCTACATGCTCGTAGTAACTTCGCGTTCCAGCTCTAAGAAGTGGAAATCGTGAACAAAGGCGGCTAGAGAATATATGAATGGGAACCTCATAATGGTCGTTGGTACTTTTTATCGATGAATCCCGATTTGGTTTTCATCCTGATTCGAGGAGAGTACGTGTTTGGAGAGTTCCTGGTCGTTCCAGCCGGCTGCAACACCCTCAAGAAGTTCATCCATACCAAGGTGGTACAATAATGGTATGGGCAGGAATTAGTTTTTTTGAAAGAACGGACCTCGTTTGGATATGGGGCATTATGACAGCTATAAATTCCGTAAACCACGTCTTGACACATCAAACACAAATGGGTCCAAATGTCCAGCTTATGCACGACAACACCCGTCCACATACGGCCAGGGTAGTAATAGCCTGGTTGCACGAACATGATGTCACGGCCCTAGAATGGCTAGCGCTATCCCCAGGCTTAAATCCCATTAAGCATGCTTGGAATACGTTCCAATAAAGAACACTGAGGAATTTTTCTGAAAATCTCGTTACAGAAGAACAACTTTTTATGCATCTCAGTAGGACCTGGGACAATACCTCATACTGAGTATGCTCAACCGACGCAGATGCGTTATAAATGTCATGGCTGCTTTTACTGATTCATCATCATCATTACAGCCTTTCATAAGTCCACTGATGAACATAGGCCTCCCCCAAGGAATGCCACTAAGCACGGCCCTGAGCCACCTGCATCCATCGACTTCCTGCATGTCTTACCAGGTCGTCACTCCATCTCGTGGGGGGTCGTCCTACACTTCACCTACCGGTACGAGGCTACCACTCAAGAACCTTTCTTCCCCATCGGTTATCGGTTCTTCGAGCTATATGGCCGGCCCACTGCCACTTCAGCTTACTAATCCGTTGGGCTATGTCGGTTACTCTGGTTCTACTGCGGATATCCTCATTCCTAAGTTTATCACGCAGAGAAACTCCGAGCATAGCCCTCTACATAGCTCGCTGAGTGACCTTGAGCTTCCTCATATGACCAGCAGTGAAGGACCACGTCTCAGATCCGTAAGTCATCACTGGCAACACGCACTGGTTGTACAATTTCGTTTTAAGGTTTTGAGGTATATCTGACGAGAAGACGTGTCGTAGCTTCCCGAACGCTGCCCAGCCGAGTTGAATCCATCGATTAACCTTTCGGTCGAAGTTGGACTTATCTAGTCGGACTATTTGTCCCAGGTAAACATACTCGTCAACAACTTCGAGCTTAGTGCTCCCAACAACTACTGGCATAGGTGTGACATGGACATTAAACATAATCTTTGTTTTGTCCATGTTCATCTTAAGACCTATCCGTTGGGAGATACTATTGAGGTCATTGAGCATAGTCCTTAGGTCCTCCAGCGATTCTAACATAAGGACTATATCGTCGGCAAATCGAAGCTGAGTGATGTACTCGCCATTGATGTTGATACCGTATCCTTTCCAGTCCAGAAGCTTGAAAAAGTCTTCCAATGCAGCGCTGAAGAGTTTCGGGGATATGACGTCACCCTGTCTTACACCTCTCTGCAATTGGATAGGTTTCGTACTCTGGTTCTGTACTCGGATAGCTATCGTAGCCCTACTGTACAAGCACTTCAACACTTCGATATACCAACAGTCGACTTGGCACCGCTGAAGGGACTGCAGCACCGCCCAAATTTCGACGGAATCAAAGGCTCCTCGGACTTCCGTACAATTTGCCGAAGGGTATGTATGTGGTCTATGGTGCTAAAGCCTTTTCGGAAACCGGCTTGTTCGGGAGGCTGGAAGTCGTTAAGTCTGCGCGCGAGACGATTCGTAATGACTCTCGAAAACAGCACGTAGACGCGGCTTAGAAGGGAAATCGGTCTGTAGTTCTTCAAGAGAGCATTGTCACCTTTCTTGAAGAACAAAACCACCGCACTTCTGCTCCACGCCTCCGGTGTAATGCCACCATGGAGGTCGGAATTAAAGAGCCTCTGAAGGACTTCCAGTACCGGTTTTCCACCCGCTTTCAGAAGCTCCGCTGTAATTCCATCTTCGCCTGGGTCCTTGCTGTTTTTAAGATGCTGGAGAGCCATTCTAATCTCGCTCAAACTGACGTCCGGGATATCTTCGGAATAGTGTCGGATAAGACTCGCTCTTGGATCGTTACTCACACTTGTGTGTGGCTCCAACGATGACGTGTACAGCTGCCCATAGAACCTCGCAATCTCACTCAAAATCTCAGGTGCTCCGGAAACGATGCTGCCACATTCGGTCTTCAGCTTTGAAAGTTGGCTCTTTCTGGCAGACAGATCCCTGGCAAAGACTTTGGAGCCTTGGTTCCGCACGATCGCTTCTTTAATACAAGCTGTGTTGAAGTTGCGTAAGTCCCGCCGCATGCATTTGGAGATCTGTCTGTTCAGTTGCCTGTATGCTGTCAAATCTGTTGAAGAATGTAACTTCATCTCCCGTCTAACAGCCATGAGAATAAGAGTGTGATTGGAGAGTTTTTGTGTTCTTCTGCGGCGGGTCTTGCAGAACTTAGCTCCGACCGCATGGACAGTTTCCACGAGCTTGTCATTCATATCGTTCACTTCATTGAAGTCTTCTAGGCACTGAAAACGGTTTTGTAACTCGAGCTGAAAGGTTTTAAGACTTTGGAACAGAGCATGAGGGGGACGGAGCGTTGACTTCATTAGACGAGACCTCTCCAACTTAACGTTTAAGTTCAGTGTGCTTCTAACCATTCGGTGATCGCTACCAGTTTTCACCCTCGCGATCACGGAGACATCACTGAACAGTTGTCGTCTGGTCGTCATAATGAAGTCAATCTCATTTTTTGTCGAACCGTCGGGGCTCGACCAGGTCCACTTCCTTTGGGGCCGCTTCTGGAAGAAAGAGTTCATCATAAAGAGACCCTCTTTCTCCATGAAATCGGCCAGCTGCTCCCTTGGATTTTGTTGCCCTATTCCAAATTTCCCTACTTTCAGCTCACCGTTCTCTCTTGTGCCTAGTTTTGCATTGAAGTCTCCCATTAACACCGTATATTGGGTTTTGAAGGAATGCAAATGCAATGCTCTAGAGATATCCTCATACATTTCCTCCACCTCCTCATCGGGGTGTGCCGAGGTTGGTGCGTAAACCTGTATGACCTTCAGCAAATACCGTTTGGTGATTCTGAGTATAAGGTACGCAACCCTCATCGACACACTCCCGATCTTTACAACGTTGTTAACGAGAGGCTTGTGGACGATAAATCCGACCTTCCTTGGGACAGATGGTCGCCCTCCCGGTGACAGAGCAAGTTGCCGGATTCGAGGATTACCGTGTCCTCCCCCTCTCTTCGGACTTCGGATAATCCTATAATATGCCAGCGTAACTTGTCTATCTCTTCTTTCAGCTCCACGATCTTCTTGTCAGTCCTCAGGGTGCGTGCGTTGTATGTTGCCAGGTCGAGTCGTTTTAGGTGGCAATCGAACCTTCACCAGAGATACTTAGCACCCCCTGCCCCGCCGTTACCATGGTCACCACCGTAGCCAGGAATAGCGGGGCCGCCGGGGACTGGGGGCTGTTTATTATTGTCATTGCTCATGGGGGGTTTTTTGCCATAGTTGCCACGCTTGGCGAGCGGGTTGGCAACCGCAGTTTTTTTATTGTAATTTTGACTACAATCAGGAAGATGCTGCTGCCCATCTCCTGCCTGTTTCCCTTTATCGCTTTTTACGTCACCCACGGGAAGATATTATGGGGTAGTGGATATTCTTGACCGGCACTACACGGCATACCGCCACTACACGGCATTTACTGATTAATAACTTTTAATTAATAACCGATCTTATAAGGAGCTGTGGTAGATCAGGGCCTTGGCGATCGCTGTAAATTTTACAGTACGCGAACCACCCGGGTTCGATCCCCGCCGGCACCAATGAAACTGTTCATTGTAATTATTTTAAGTGCTAATTTACCATGTGCTCGGCGGTGAAGGAAGAATTATGCGCAAGATATGTGAAGTTCGTCAACACGCATTGGTGTAGCGCGGCGGACATTTCCTTGCCTTAAAACCCCCTAAGAAATGAGAGGAGGACTGTGCCTAGCAGTGGGACGTATATAGGCTGTAACTTTTAACTTTTAAAAGGTTTATACTTTACTTTATTTTATAATTTAAAAACTAAACTTTCATCACGTACACTTTTCACACTTACGTTTTTTTCTCTACGTAAAAATCTGAAATCTCATTGAGAATCATAATATAAAAATGGTAGATAATTAAATAAAGTTTACTTGGATAATATAAACACGTCTTAATTTTTTTTATAGGATAAGGGTGACAAACGAGTCCACCTGATGGTAAGTGGTTGCTGCGGCCCATAGACATCTACATCTATCCTCTGTTACAAATCAAAATGTAGATGCGTTGTCACCCGTGAGGACTAAGATGGAATGCCTCATTCTCAGTAAAAAAGGCCTCCGGCCACCTGCACTCACCAAGCGAAACGCAGAGGTAAACCTCTACTTCACGCTGGTTTTCTGTGAGGTCGTGGTACCACCCCGGTTAGAGTCGGCCCATCCGTGCGACAGCAAAAGCTGCCGCGTGGCTCTACCACTGTTTAATTGACATATTTTATTAAGAGTGGTGTTAAAATACCGTGTTCATTAGCGTATTACACAGAAGGTCATTTGGTATTTTTTAAGAATCTATTGCTGAGGGTCAACGAATTACAGACGATACTTAAACTGTTAAAAGTAATCTTTATTCACATGCTAAAATGAACTTACGATATAAGTTGCCATAAGCGAAGATACTCATTGCGTTCATCTTCTTCATCAGCACGTACAAGTCCATGAAGAAACTATCCTCATAATCTATCTCTTTCGTAGGATTATTCGTCATTATTAAAGGGAAATAATTTACCCGCTATCTTAAATTATGATTCCTCATTTTTCTTTTTCTCAATCGCAGTTTTCGTTGCTTTTGTGTTTTGTATGAATGCCCGAATTATTGTTTTAACTGACATCTCTACTCATTCCCTGTTCTCAGCCAAACTAAGGGTCCTGCCTATCAGATCATTATTAAGTGGCGAAGCTTGCAAAGTCACTTATTGATTTCACGATGTCTGTCCGTCTGTCCCACGATTATCTCGAGAACGGTTTCGAATTTTCAAATTCTGTTTTCAGCAATCGATTACTGATCACCCAGGCATCTGAACCTCCTATTTTGAAACTGATTGCTCAACGGCAACCGTTAGAAACCGCTACAAAGCTGATTGCTTCGCCACTTTGTTATGCTGTTAACTTGCTAGGCTTATTATAATATTAAAGTGTCAAACCAAGTGATCGCAAGTGGCTAGTGCAGCCCGTGAATAGAATAGAATAACTTTTTATTCAATATAGATTAATTATTATTGAGTCATTTTTAGGGTTCCGTACCTCAAAAGTAAAAAACGGAACCCTTATATGATCACTTTGTTGTCCGTTTGTCTGTCTGTCAAGACCCTTTTTCTCAGGAACGGTATCAAGCTGAAATTCATATCAAATACTCAAGTCCATTGCCTCTTAGAGCTGTGAAAAAATCAAACTACTAAGCCAACGCAATCAAAAGATACAGCCGTTTATGCCGCAAATTTGCGACATTCGCAAGGGAATCAAAACCTACAGGGTACTTCCCGTGAACTCAGAATCTTGAAATTTGGTACGAAGCAACGTTTTATAGCACAGATAAAGGAAAAATTGCGAAATGCATAAATTTTTTTTAGTTACATCATATAATAAAAATATTTTTAATAATTTTAAACTTATATACCTACGGATTTGTTCGGAACCCTCGGTGCGCGAGTCCGACTTGCACTTGGCCGATTTTTTTTTACTTTACCACTGGTTCGGAAAAAACTTCTGTCCTGAAAATAGCCAACAAGAAACCCAGATGGACTTTTAAAAAAAGTAAATTATACATCACGAAAGGTTGTACAAAGTATTTACAAAATTTATTTTAATACTACTTTTTAAGCGATTTTCTAGGGGTTATTATCAACCAAGGAAACTGTAGTTGTCAACCCTGAGGACAAAGATAATATGACATCTCATGCCCATGTCTTTAACTTGCCTTCTTGCTTTTCAAGCGGCAATGAAACATTGCTGTGTGAGGCAATCTGTGTTTTATTTTCAGCAATTAACTGTTGATACGCTGTGATGATGGTGATGCTGAAATAATAGATCTTTTTCAAAGATTGGATTAAATAAGCTGTCAAAGAAAGAGAAACCAAAGGCTACGACCCACTGCGCTATTGGGCAGTAAAATAACAATCATAACGTCAGATGTGCGTGGGAAATATTAACAAGAATTGAAGTATAGGTTCAAAACTAATTTGGGAGTCAATTAGCGAACTATTACCATATAGCTCGCTTTTTCATCTCATTTAGAGCATTCATTAAATTGTTTGTTTTTATTGCAATCCTGACTGGCACTGACTGCTAAGATTTTACAAGTTCTTGGCGCGAAAAACTTAGATGATCCTCGAATGAAGCCAATTTTTTCAAGGATGGGGAGCTGACCTTTGACTACGACTACGAGCTAGTGGTTGTCGCACATATGAATCAAGACAAAATCATCCAATCTTCGAAATTAATTATAAATTCATAGATCTTTCACCTTCTATACAATTCAATATAAGTATGAAAAAGATGACATAGAAAGTAATAAAACTTTTGAATTTATTATTGACGAAAAATTGGAAAATTGGCTATACATATACAGTGATGCCTACGCAGCAATGTATGAATAAGGCATGACGTACCTAAGTTTGTGTTACTCGTGTTAGAACGACCGGACAAAGAATTTTGGTTAAGTTATAACCACATCATTACTCATCAATATTAAAGACCACGTGGTCCAGTTTACAATAGCCGGGTACTGCTATTTCAATTCTAACCGAATCTGAGTGAACATCTCAATTCCTCACCTTAATATAAAGTGTTTCATCTATGTATTTGCTTTATTATTATTATTATTACTACATAAATGGTCGACTTATAGAATATTCTCGAACTGTTCAGCGACTTTCGTCAATAACTCGTAGACGGTTAAATTACGTTAACGAATTTCAATAGGGATTATTGAAGGAGGCCTTGGTTAGATAGTTGATTAATTGCTTCACTCATTAATCATCGTATTTTTCTACAAATAATTTAACATTTTGAAGTCGGGGCCTTATTACTTCTATAAATTATGTTTTAGCACCAACATCGATTTGTTAAATAATTTTTTTTTTAGTTTTTTGAAGACGAGTTTTCCTTTTTATTTAAAGATAATTGTATATCTTTTTGAGTGGACTAAGAAATATCACTACTTCAATGTTGTTGAAATAGTTACATTAAGAATTTATAATGGTATCCCTACTAGCTGTTCCCCGCGACTTCGACCGCGTACCCTAAAATATAAGCAGCCCAAGTTACTCCTTATCACATCAGCTATCTGCCAGTATGTATAACTATTGACATTAATATTTATACGATACTAACGTCACTCAATTGTTTTGCCTTCCCGGAACCCCTCCACTAACACTTAAACTTTATGGCATGGTATTAAAGTTCAAATTGACTTTTAAGTATTATTACGAATCTTTTGTATGGGAATTCAGAAAAGTGTTGTTTTTAGACTTTTTCAGGCAATTTTTTAAATTTTTCTCTCCGTGAGAACCATCTTCGTACTTCAAGGAATATTATAAAAAAAGAATTAGCGAAATAGGTTCAGCTGCTCTCGAGATTTGCGCTTAGCAACACATTCAGCGATTCATTTGAATATTATAGATTTAGCCACCGTTCATCATCATCATTACAGCCCTTCACAAGTCCACTGCTGAACATAGACCTCCCCCAAAGAATGCCACAAAGCACGGTCCTGAGCCACTTGCATCCATCGACTTCCGCATGTCTTACCAGGTCGTCACTTCATCTCGTGGGGGGTCGCCCTACACTTCGCCTACCAGTACGAGGCTGCCACTCAAGAACCTTTCTTCCCCATCGGTTGTCGGTTCTTCGAGCTATATGGCCGGCCCACTGCCACTTCAGCTTACTAATCCGTTACCACCCTTAGGTGTGGAAATTTTGTCAAAATTTATACGGACTGACTCCTGCATGGCTAGTATGGGCTGGGGACAAAATTTTTATCCCCCGATTATATCCACTGACAAGAGATAAAATTATCTTGTCCCTATGCCAAAGCACGGCAACGGGTAGAAGTATATCCCCGTTTGACATTAACGAGTAGACATATATCCTCCGTCCTTAGCATGGAGTCAAATTAAAGATAAAAAATTATGCTTTTTTGACATATCAAAGGGACAATTCTATCCTGGTTCATTGAACGTGGGTGTAAGTTTATATTGATACAAAAAATGCATCTAGGTCTAAGTCTATCTCCTATTTTATATACTGTGTATATTATATCCACCGGTGTGCCCATGCTCGAAGGGTGGATAAAACTAAGCGAGGGGATAAACATTTTCTCCTTCCTCCGGGGATAAAATTATCGCCTGCCCATGCTAGCCCTGCTGAAGTATAACACTATCGAGTCAAAACAAGAATCATCAATATTGTTTCACAAATAAGAAAGATATCGCGTAACATGTGTACCTACAGAAAAAAAGGAAAAATCCTAAAATCGAATTATGAGGCTAAAAAATCGTACTTCAAAAAAAATTTAAGCTGTATCTATATATTTGTTAAGTTTTATCAATGATAGACACGATTAAATGTAAGGACAATGAGAGTGGAAGATGTGAAAAGTCATTAAAAAACGTGTGTGTGTGCTTATGTAAACACATAGGAAGTTATACTTCTTTAGCGTAACAAAACAAAAATAACTAAAAATTAATTAAGATCCTGGTGACAAGGACGTAGTTACACAAAAATGTTCCAACCCACAAGTCATTCAAAAATGAGTTAAATATGCAGATCTTCTTATTTTGACATCTTCGCGAAGATGTCAAAATAAGTAGATCTGCATATTTAACTCATTTTTGATTGTCACTCCCATTAATGACTTGATGTAGGCAGAATTCTTTTGAGAGAAGCCAAAAAGTAAAGAACAAGAAGAACTTATTTTTTAATGACTTGTGGGTTGGAACGTTTTTGTATAACTACGTCCATTTTTTTTTATTAATTGACGGCGTGGACGTAACGGTTTATAAAAAATTATAATTTGTTTTTATTAAGGTTTTTAACTTTTTATTTACTATTAATACTGTTTCACAAAATAAACATTTTGATGAGTAACCAATAACCTCTTTTTTCTTTATAAAGATATAAATAAATATATTAACGATTTTACACCATTATGCTCAGAATGCAGAACTGCAATACAATTTCCACATTTAAGTTTGTTTTACAAAACTTCTTTCTCTCTATCCACCATTAATATATTGCAAAACATATTTTTTATAGAAGAGGGGGCAAACGAGCATGCGGCTCACCTGATGGTAAGTGACTACCGCCGCCCATGAACAATCGCCACACCAGGGGAAGTGCCGGTTTCGTTGCCGGCCTTTTAAAAAGGTGTAAGCTCTTTTCTTGAAGGTCCCTAAATAGTATATTTTTTTTCTTATGTGCATTTAAAGAAAATCACTTAATGCTAATATACTTTGAAGTGGCAGAGAATTTGTATTATATAAATGTAATAATAATATATATTATGTTGAATTATTTTAATTCCCCACGAGATGGAGTGACGACCTGGTAAGTCATGCAGGAAGTCGATGGACGCAGGTGGCTCAGGACCGTGCTTTGTGGCATTCCTTGGGGGAGGCCTATGTTCAGCAGTGGACTTACGAAAGGCTGTAATGATGATGATGATTTTAAATCCTATACTTTCTTTTGAGCATGTCCATTTTTAAATTTTTTCTTTCTCTATTATTCTTCTCTTTAATTTAGATATTGTTTTTAAACCTTTCCCTCTTTCTTGGTGTCACTTCAACACCACTGATTGATGTAGTATAAGCAGATAAGCTAGGTACAGGCAGGTACAGGTTCAACACCTGATCAGATGATCTAGGCGGAAGATGGAGATTAACCTGGAATTCAAACAAATTCAATAGAAAAGGTAGACTTATTTCACAGAACTTATGTAATGCAAGGGCAATCTAACATATAATCTAGTTTAACAATAATATGTAGATGAATAATTATTCAACTTCTATACAATTATTTTGTCTAGACAATTTTTAATGTATGCAGTAAGATATTAGACCCTTTATATTGATCCTTTTTACTGGAAAAGAGGCATTCTGTCTTAGTTCTCACGACTGACAACGCATCTGCATTTTAAATTGCAAACGAAGATAGATGCAGATGTCTATGGGCCACAGCAACCACTTAGCATCAGGTGGACTGTGTGCTCGTTTGTCATCCTAATTCTATATTTTTTTTTATTAAGAACACCATTTTATTGTTATGAATGTAATACAACATTTATGAACTATATATTTTGAAACACCCATTTTCAGCAGAATAGGGTACAGGTTTCATTATTTATTTGATTTATTTCACTTTCTTTCAGAGTGGAATGTCAGATGATTTGAATTATCATACCCGTTGAGTCCTCACGGGTGTCAACGCATCTGCAATTTGATTCGCAAACGAGGATAGATGTAGATGTCTATGGGCCGCAGCTACCACATATCATCAGGTGGACTGTGTGCTCGTTTGTCACCTTTATCCTAAAAAAAAAACTGCATTAGATCGACCGCTGTCATCGGTATACAATTTAAACAAACTATATTAAAATCTCACGAAGTCAAAAAATCGTATGAAATATCTTTTACTAAATCGTTGTCATCCACCTCCAAATAATTTTTGCTCTTTTAATATAAACTGTTACATACACGTTTTAAATGCCCTTTTTTATTACACTTTTAACAAAAGTAATTCGCATATCGATATTTATCTTTACTATGGTTCTTATATCCACAAACCAAGCAAGATATGTGTTTTCCTGTAGTTTGACGAACAGAATTTTCTTGGGCTCGTAAAGCGAAAACGGTTTGTGCTGCCGCTGATGATTTGGCTAGCCCCTCATATTGCAATGACATTTGAACTGCAACTCGAGCACATCGCCAAGTTATCGATGTTTTCACTAAAAACTTTTCTTTTTCCTCGGCATTCGCCAATCCTAGCACAAACTTGTCTCTTAATGCCGTCTCGAGTTCTATTTTAAAACCACAAAACTGTGCGATATGACGAACCCGGGCGCACATTCAGTTAAGTCTTCGCCTGGTCTTTGTTTCGCTTTATAAAAACATATCTTTCCGCAAACATACATTTCTCTGAGGAAAACTGGTTGTCAATCTGTTCAATAGGAGTCTTATAGGTTGTCTTCTAGTTTTAACGGTAAAACTAAATCGCCTACTAGGCGATATGTATCTTCTGCTAATGATGTGAGCAAAAAAGCTCTTCTCATAACTCCTGCTTTGTTAGTGACGTCATGATATGATTTTATACGTGGTAGAGCCATTCTGCAGCTATATTACTGGTATAGTTGTAGCACGACCGGAGAAGGACCAGGTTCTCACAGAATGCGTTTCGTATGGTGAGTGTAGAGAACCGGAGACCCTTTTTACTGGGAAAGAGGCATTCCATCTTATTCTTTACGGGTGACCACGCATCTG
Organism: Parnassius glacialis; assembly: GCA_033319125.1. NCBI lineage: Eukaryota > Metazoa > Arthropoda > Insecta > Lepidoptera > Papilionidae > Parnassius > Parnassius glacialis. The sequence continues at coordinate 50,568,208 of JAVANC010000001.1, read as the reverse complement.
CATTTTGATTATTTATTGAGGATATATCTAGATGTCTACGGGTCACAGCAACCACTTACCATCAGGTGGACTGTGTGCTCGTTTGGCACCCTATTATATAAAAAATGATAATCATTTGCAATACAGAACTGGACAAATCGACTCTTAAAAATATCCCACTCTTGCATGTGGTGATCAAATGTGAGGTTGTTGCCGGACAAAGAGATTTAAATATATATTGCCGAACAACATATTTCCTTTATTTGACATTATTTATTTGTAACTATTTAATTTTATTGCACTCAATAATGCGTGAATAAGGTCCTCGTCACCAAATGTATATTTAAGGGGAGTTCATCACTAAACAAATGAAATTTATACCTTTTATTGAATGACAACACAACTGTCAGATCTTAGTTTTTTCATAAGCCTACAATATGGCTTACATACCTACTCTAGAACAATATAAATAAAACACGTGTTGTAGATTCATATATATTTGAATAAATATCTTAAATATAGTTATCAGTTCCCACGAAAACTTGAGAGACAAATACCCACTGAAGTTGTCGCTTTTAAGTGTCAGTGTGCGTGCGCATCATAACAACTTCATGGTGTCGTATTTAAGTGTCGGTGTCTGCGCGCATCGTAAAAATTCACTGTCATAATTTTTCCCAAACGTCCTAAAAGAAGTATGTATAACTTCAAAAATCCTTCAATTTATTTCTTATATATTCAAATTTATTTCATAATTTTTCAGCGCACACTTGAGATAAGATTTGAAAAAGGATAGCACTTTTGAATAATTTCTTCTTTAATTTAAAATTCAACACAAAATAAATTATAAATTTTAAAATCGTTCACAAAATCTTTTCTTATATTCACGTGAATACTACACATTGAATAAAAATAATTTTACGAGGGGTACGTGGGTAGTCCACCCCCGTGACGATGGGTGTTATTGTTGTAAAGCGCCCAAAACGTCGGGAATAAAAAAAGTTAAATTTAAGCACGATGAAAGCCGCAAACTTAGCTTTATTGAATTTATAAAAGCTCGCCAAAATTGTTAACTTTTGTGCAATGTACCGTACCGTAAGTTCCCTGAGGTATTTGCGTTGCCGTATTGCACTGAATTTCAATAATCTATGTTAAATACTTTGAGAGAATAACCTCTGTGGCAGACAGATGGATCGACCGTAGACAGCGAAACCATCCAATTGGATTCTCTGTCTACGGGTTGAACACTTACTAAATAACATTTTTATACATTTCATTTTATTATATTTCATCAGGTGATTAGTGTTCCGTTTTATTGAAGTAGATGCGAGAAACTAGAAAAGGGTAAATAAAAATAAAATTGCTGATCACGAAGTTTAATTCCTCGTTGTTCGTTTTGCCGTTTTATTTAATTTTAATTTTTCTGCCGACTTCCAAAAAGGAGACGGTACTTGTCGACGTACTTTTATGTGTTACCTCATAACGGCAATGTTTTTTTTATGTGTTACCTCATAACTTTTTACTGGGTGAATCGATTTCGATGATTCTTTTTTTATTTGAAAGCTGGAACAATTCTTATGTGGTCCCATATGAATTTGATCAAGGTCAGACCAATAGTTTTGGAGTTATTCTTAATAACTTATACTGAAGTCGGCTGTAAAAAAAAAATAATTTTAAATTATAATCTATATAAATAAATAAAATTGAAGTCTCTGTTTGTAATGCCGAAATAACAGCTTTTTAATATATGCATATAACGGTACACTATTTTTAAAATTTTTGTCTGTCTGTCAGTTTGTTCCGGCTAATCTCCAAAACGGCTGGACCGATTTTGACCGGACTTTCACTGACAGATAGCTGATGTTATAAGAAGTAACTTAGGCTACTTTTATTTTAGATAAAGAATTAGGGTTCCGAGCAAAAAATTAAAACTCATGAAATCCAGTCGTAATAAATTACGCGCGGGCGAAGTCGCGGCGAACAGCTAGTTTTATATAAATCGTTGTTGCCGAGTCACTGTACTTAGAATAAGCAATTGACCGGAAATGCGTCCCTATTGATGTTTGACTACATTTTATGCTTAGCTGTCTATATTGCTTTTAGGTTCGCCCGACCCTCACTGATAAAGTAAAGTATGAGTGATTAGAAGCCGAACAACATTGTAATTTTATATATGTATGTGCAAAAACCCTTACTTTTAGATTAATTATTATGCTATTGTATAAGACGAATTGGAAGTAAAGCTTTGATAGCTCAGGGGGTTAAATTGGAACATAATATCCATCATCTATAATATAAAAATGAATCGCTGAATGTGTTGCTAAGCGCAAATCTCGAGAGCAGCTGAACCGATTTCGCTAATTCTTTTTTTATAATATTCCTGATGGTTCTTACGGAGATAAAAATTAAAAAAAAGCCTGAAAATGCCTAAAAGCAATACTTTTCTATATTCCCATACAAAAGATTCGTAATAATACTTTTAAAAGTCAATTTGAACTTTAATACCATACCATAAAGTTTAAGTGTTAGTGGAAGGATTCCGGGAAGGCAAAACAATTGAGTGACGTTAGTATCGTATAAATATTAATGTCAATATTTGTCAATATTTATACACACTGGCAAATAGCTGATTCGCGAAAAATAACTCCACGCGGGTGAAGTCGCGGAGAACAGCTAGTATTTCTATAAATTCCACCATTACCACCATTACAGCCTACAAGAGTCTACTGCTGAAGATAGGCTTTTACTTTTTATCAAAAGATTTTTAACTTTTGCGTGGGCCAAGGAATATCACATCGTCCATGTTGTCTGAACTACATTAAAAAGATTCTCTATTTTGCCATCCTTAAGGGCATAATTCTTCTCGAAATTTATATGGGAACACCCCCAAAGCATAACCTGTTCAATAAAAAAAAAATCGGTTCACAAGACATCGCGTGACATAGATACAAATTAAACGTTATGTCAAATTGTAAACCTCCTCCTTTTTTAAAAACTTCGTTGGGTCTTTTTATATAATATACCAGAGGATTTTAGAACACGAGCGCTATATACTATTCACATCCTATCGGGCTGAATAAATATACAATATGTATCAAAAACCCTGTGGTTCCCGTTAAGTACGTTATCGGGATCATTATTCAAACGTATAGAAATAACTTTTTTTTAAAAACTCGAACAATTTTTTTTATTTTATTAAAAAAATAATTGTATGCAAATAGGGTATTTTACACCATGTAAAAAAAAATCAAAGAGTATATATTTATGATAGATTTTGTAAAAAGTAAACGAGAAATATTGATTTCTATTTATAGAAAAGCATTATAAATTTTATATTACAATTTAAAGAATAACTTTTTTTACCTGTGCCTCAAATCTGCAAAACGATGTTCGCCATGTTATATAGCGTCGTGACGTCACTAGGTCAAAGAACTAGGTTATGTGCTGTGTACTAACTAGTTAATTTGAAAATTTTTCAAGTTATAATTACAATTGTTGACTTTTATTCCGAATTTTATTGAAAAGGCATCAAGGAAGACAGATTCGTAAAAGCGAATTTATTATATTTGGTCTGAGTACAAATGTCTTTACCCATATAATAGAAGAAAACAGGAATTAAGTAAAACACTGCACTGCACTTGCAAGGGCTATCAAAATGGCCCACAAAGGGCGGAACAGACGAGCGATTAATCTAATCCATTACAAAATTTTACTTGCAATAGGTACCTATCATGTCATTATGTTTTATTTTGATTGATCGATAGTTAAATATAAGTCATACTTACATGAAAGTGATCTTCACAGAAGTATAGTTTAGATTCTGTAGACAATGCCTTTGGTTTTCTTCTTGCAGGTTTTAATCAATTGTTTCTCATATTTAAATCAGTTGGCACTTTTATCCATAACTTCTCTGGTGTTCTTATGCTCGTATTTTGCAATCAGGCACAACACAACAATGTTATAGATGATAACTCATTATTAAACATTTAAAAGTACCTTATTCCTTTGCAAAATTGTCAAAATTCTAGGACAGTGACGTCACGAGTTGAATAGTATGGCGGCTAGCGTTTTCACGCGAAAATTTAAAACGATAGATTAAAAGTAATTTTTATGTCACTATTTGGTTTTAAAAAATTTATATAAAAATTATAGTGGTTCATTATCACTCTAGGATTCATTTAAAACACTTTTTGAAAATGGGTGTAATACCCTATTGTATGTGGTTTTATTACCTCTGCATTGTCTGGGCAGTAAGAGGATTCTCAAACACCCCGCTTTACTTAGCTTTAGCATCGGCTAGTAAGAGTAAGTAGAGTAGTAGTAGTAAGAGGTAATAAAACAACATAAAATTAAAAAAAAATTATAAAATTAAAAATATATGGTCGAGTTTTTAAAAAAGTTATTTCTATAGGTTTGAACTGACCCTGATAACATACTTAACTAGAACCACAGGGTTTTTGTTACATGGTGTATAAAAGAAAATGGTAAATGTAAATTAAATATAGGAACATAAATAAATAAAAACCCAACCAGATGGAAGCCCTCCGCACTGTAGACGTTTGGTCTACAGTGCGGAGTCGGGGGGACAGGAAAAGAAACTGGCGGACGATATTGAGGAGCACCGCCTCCAGATGAACCAAAAGTCTACTCGGGATTAGCCGGTTCGCAGAGACAACTACAGGAAATAGTTTGGGTCGGCATGCCACCCCACATGTCGGTCACCTCGTCAGCCAGGTCTAGATATTTTGTTTGCTTATCTATTTCGGCTTTCACTAGATTCTCGTCATTCGGAATGGTAATGTTGATCAAAAATATCCTTGACTGTGCCCAGTCCATCAGCACAATATCAAGCTTATTGGTAAGAATTGTCCTGACTTTGATGATGGACCGGTCCTAGTAGAGCCTGGCGCGGCCATTTTTAAGCAAGGCTTCTGGCAAGTACTTATAACCATACCATAGTTTTCGATCCATGACACCGTATTTCAAAGCGAGCTCCTGGTGTAGAATCCTGGCTACTAGGTTTTGTCTATGTAAGTACATAGAGTTAGAAAACGTTTGTTATAATTATTAAAACAATTGAAGTTTGCATCGCTATAAAGTGATAAGGGCTTACTTCGATTTGCCTGCGATTTGCTTCTTATCGATTTCGACTTTTGTTAGAATTGCACTTACTGCGAAATTACATACTCTAAAGACTATGTTGGCATACCTATAACATACTCTATGACCCGAGTATGGATTGAATCCTTTTTACGTAAGTACGTACAATTGGAATACCGTATAAATTAGTTTACCTACCCAAAAATTGTACTGATGTAGATTCAGTCAATTTAGTTATTCGTTTTGCGTTCATTTGATTGAATTGTGGATTGTGTCGGGATATTTCACACAAGTGGGACTTGCAAATTGAATGCATTGGTTTTATGATTGCTGTTCAGATTCATTTCCTTGAAAAGCATTGGAGTCTGTGATTATAAAGTGTTATTTTTACACTTTTGAAAAGATATATTGTTTAAATTTTATCTAATTTTTTATTTAATATTTGTATTTTATCGTATTTTATATTTGTATAGTGACGTAAAATTCCCAAACCGAAGTAACACAGTCATGTGCGTGCGTGCGTGCGTGTGTGTGTGCGGGCGTGCGTGCGTGTGTGTGCGAGTGTGTGTGTTTGTGCTGTTGATGTGACATACATTCTAATTATCTTGCACTACCAGTCCGTATCTGGTATATTTGAGGTGATTATTAAGCTCTTTGCTCTGTGCGAGATTCACCGGGAATTTTACTTTTCATAAGACCGTAGATATAAGACATGCAATTTATATTTAAGGTTTACGTACTTACGGAATATAATAATTTATGATGTTCGGTTATTCTGGATTGATATTAGGTAGGAAAAGACATGACGAAAAAACTAATATAATTGACTATATTAGATACGTAGATTTGTATTTCTGCGGTGTCACCACTGAGCAACTGAAAGGTAAAATTTTAATTCTCAATCGTGACTTCGCGTTCGAAATTAATTGCTGTGAGTGAGCGTTAAGATTATTGTCAAACCACATGTACTACATGATAAATCCCCCAATTTTTCTCTCTTTCAGTCGAAACCTTTCGTATGTCCATTGTTATAAATTATAATACGTCTTTCAAATACTTAACATCGTGTAAAAATATGAAACAACCCATTTAACAGTCGCCGGAGGTTGTCTTTTAATCATATAAAAAGCCATAAAGACGCCTCCACTCTAGTGTATTAAGTTGTCAATAATGTAATATTGCAACAGTATCGGCTTACTTGTGGTTGGCCGATTGAATGACGAATACTTATTCAGGTCGAACGAGACACAACTATTATTTTACAAAGTTAATACATTATAATAAAGTGCGTTCCTCTTCTTCTTTAGCTTTTTAAATGACTTCAAAAATAATGGCTAACTTTTTTCTACTCTATGAACTTTTTTATTTTCTATGTAACACCATATCTCCGTTGACTTGTTTTTATTATCAAAAGAGAGTCTTATAACATACATTTTAAGCAGATCAGATGATAATTGGAGTTGGTTTTAATTTTTTTACATAAGTATATTTATGAATGTGCTAGCAGCATTGATTTCTTTAATTAAACTGAACACTGTCAGTTTTACGTGGTAGAGCCATGCTGCAGCTATATTACTGGTATAGTTGTAGCACGAATAGGTCGGCTCGACCGGGGAAGGACCACGCTCTTACAGAACACCAGTGTAAAATAGCAGCTTAACTCCGCTGTGTTTCGTATGGTGAGTGTAGAGAACCGGAGACCTTTGTACTGGAAACGAGGCATTCTATCTTAGTCCTCACGGGTGACAACACATCTGCATTTTGATTCGTAATCGAGGATAGATGTATATGTGTATGGGTCACAGCAACCACTTACCATTAGGTGGACTGTGTGCTTGTTTGTCACCCTAATTCTAAATAAAAAAACAAACTTACAGTCCACTAGATGTTAAGTGGCTACAGCAGTCCATGGACATCTACAGACAACTTCAAAAAGGGAGGCCACAGTTGCATTGCCACCTCTGGGCACTATATAAGATGGAATGCCTCACAGCCTGTAACTGTACAGGCTCTTTATATACTCTTCAGACGGGCACACAGCATTGCAAGCGTTGCCATTTGGTGGCAGGCAGGCAAGAGGATGATTCCCACATAGTAATCGTAATGTTTGTCCTTGTGAGAATGTACGTAACATGCCTCCACGATACAGGAGAATATCCTAGTGTGTGGTAAGGTTTTTCTACTGACTTCAAAAAGGAGTCGGTACTCAATTCGACTGTATGTTTTTTTATGTGTGTTACCTCATAACTTCTTACTGGGTGAACCGATTTCGATGATTCTTTTTTTGTTTGAAAGCTGGTACTTCCCATATGGTTCCCTATAAGTTTGATCAAGGTCTGAGCAATAGTTTTTGAGTTATTCTTAATAGTTTATATTGAAGTCGGCTGTACAACATTTTTCATTTTAAATTATTAAAAAAGAAATAGTAATATTAAGCATTGAGTTATATGTACTACGTACTAGAGAAGCCTTTCTAAACAAAAAATGTGTACTACTCTATGTCTTCGAGCATGCGCGGGAGGTAGTAGTAAAGTCGCGCATGCGCAGTTTTGCAGATTTAAGCGCGTTGTGCCTACGCGATCAGTTTATATAAAGAAATATATTTTTCATGATTTTTTTCTTTTGTAATATTACGATATTATTACATATTTATTCACTCGAACAAAAATAATTTTACTTACTAAATTGTTATTTACGTCTTAAACTTTAATTTGAAATCTTGTATTATTTGCGCCGCTCCACACTGCATGAATATTGAAACCACAGACTAATTAGTAGATTGAAACTACACTAAATGACACACTACGGATTGCAGTATAGTTCAGTTGAACATAGTGTATGTTCGGAATGCGCAATCTAGTACGTAGTACATATATATCGATGATATTAAGCATTTCTTAGATCGTAGCGCATAATCACCGTCACTCCAATAGGCGGGTGTATTGGCAAGTGCACAGCCAATAGCTTTGTATTATTTATGTTGTCTGTGAGAGTACTCACTAATCTGTGGGATTTGTGTTCGGTATTTTCGAATGGTTTTCCCGTCATCAGATTGTTAGGACTTAGGACTTCGCCGGTCAGTCATTAGTGAGCGTCGCGTGCAGGCGTGGTTGACATTTATTCATTTTCATTCATTGCAACCTGTATATAAAAAGAAAAGTTCACTGCTTAACATAGGCCTCACTCAAAGACTGTGTGAAGGTGGTTCTGTCTGAATATTTGCAATGCTGGACAAGCGGTTTTTATTTAAATGTATAAGGTACATGCGGGAACTTTGCCGCCCAATAAAACCAAAACTAAGAGCAGGACAGAGACAAAAACAAAGTCTTTATACTATAACTAATATATTAAGAAAAATAGCAAACAAGCTTTGCCAATAATTAGGAACACTTCGAAAAATCAACTTATAAAAAACTAACTACACTACACAATACTAAAATCGACTAAAATTGTTGCTATATCTTCAACTGTCAAAATGACGTCGATAAAGCAGCGCCCTGTTGACCCTTTATTATTTGATTGACTTATATAGAGCTATCGTATCACAGAGCCACCTATATAAACAAGGCAGTCGTTTTTGAGTTTTAAGAAAGTGACCATATTAACCGAATGACCATTTTACCCTCACGTACTATAATCTAACATAGTAAAAAATCTAGTGACCGACCGAAGATTCGGTTTTGGTTTCGGTTTCGGCAAGTTTCGGCAAAAAAATCTAGTTTCGGTAATAGTTAAGGCTTCGGAAAAAATTTTGCCGAACCTTCGGCGGCGCCGAAACTCAGTGGGTTATCGTGTGTCGTTCGGATGAGTTCGTGACTGGTGTATTATTCATAACTATATAGAAACAGAAACTTTTTTATTCAATATAGTTTATAAATAATACTTATTGAAAGTTACTCTTTTGTTTAATTACCACTCGTTCGAAAAGAAACCTCTGTCCTTGGAAGAACCAGCAAGAAACCCAGCGGGACTTTATAAAATAACAGCTTCCAATCAGAGGCGTAGCGTGGACTCATATAAATTATAAACGTGAGCGAAGTTGCATCAGCGAGGCCCCTTTTCTTTCGTTCCAAGGATCTACATAATAGATCTTACCCACCAAACATGCTTTAACATGACATACCTACTCATATCTATTACTTGTAAATCCTGATAAGTCTCGTATTCCGTCAAGGTAACGGTCTCGGTCTTTAAAGATACTTACAACGGCCTCGCAGTCGCACTTAAAAGGGGCTTCTTGCGAGGTCCCAAACAAACACACTTAAAATTTTGACTTTCTTTTTCGAGTGTAAAAGTGATCATGTTAATTAGTCATCTGTGGTGAAGTCTGGGGGCATCGCATTTTAGGGGGCCTCGCGAGGCCCCTTTAAGTGCGAGGCCGTGGGCGAGGGCCCACTTCGCCCACGCCTAGCTACGCCACTGCTTACAATCATGTATGTAACACCATTAACGACACAAATTCAATTAGAAATAGCTTGGTAGTGATTACCTCACTCCCAGGGATTATTATCATCCATAAATTCCTGATATTATAATAACCCTTTTTATACAAACTTAGTTTATTAGTTTTGACCTTCGAGCAGGTTTTGTATATTTTCTGGGATTTTGTTATGTATATATTGTGTGTAAGTGTGCGAGTGTGATAATTAAGTTAATGCTCTCATCAAATAATTTTAACAATATTGTGAACACAATAAAATATGTTCTCAATTAGCGAGTAACTTTTTATGGTGATTTTTTTTAACAAAATTGACTTAAAAAGTATTTCTTAACGTTAAATTGTTGATTTTTACTTTAAAATAAATAAATTGCTACATGACAATCACAGTTACTGTTTTTCATTAACATGCTTTACCTATCTGTACATGTATAAAAATACTTACATATACCAGATTTCAGTATACAATAAAAAAATTAACATGTCTAAATAAGTTTCGGTTTCGGCCGAAACTTACACCCAGACCTAAGGTTCGTTTTCTGTTTTGGTTTCGGTTGAAAATCCTGTTTCGGTCGGACACTAAAAAAATCTTGGTTGCCAATCCGCCTGCCTAGCGTGGTAACTACGAGAAAACTCCCATCCGTGAGGCAATCTACATATATAAGGAGGCCTACATTTATCAGTAGACTGATAGAATAGATATGTATGAATGCAATGAAATAAGTAAGCAATATGGTCTATTTTAAAAACTAAATTTTTTAATAATGCCGCCTGGGAAATTGGCGTCATTCTACGAGGTCACATGTTTATGTTAGTATTTTAGTCACTATCCGGCGTTGTCAGCGCTCTTCTGTCAATTCACTACGACATGGTATCCGTTCTGGAAACATGAGTGCATGGACTGGACTGTCTTCAATATCCAGTCAAAATATTTCCTGACGTTAATTAAAATGTTGAAATAACTCATAATACCTGTTATTATTTCAATATTATTGTTATTATTCGTTTCGAGAATTTATAATGATTTTAAATACTATACTTTCATCATCATCATCATCATCGTTATCGGTATGTCTGACCGTAAAGTTTATGTATCCATATATAGTTGTTGCTAACCGTTCCGCATGTGAACCTTTCTTGAAATCAATGGTAAATGGTAAAACACATTTAGTGGGTATTATTTAAATAATATGAGGAGGGATGATTTAAAATCCTTTGCAATCGTGTTTGGTTTCGTAGTGTTATGTAAATATATTGTACCAAATATAAGACTTTAACTTTTTAGGGTTCCGTAGTTACACAACAAGGAACCCTTATAGTTTGTCTGAGCTCGATTTTGCTCAGAGACCGTAAGTGCTACAAGTCTGTAATTTGGCACAGCTATAAATATTAATCACGCTTAGAAAACAGTGAAATAAAATCTTAAAAAACATTTTTATTTTAGGTACTTCCCATACAAGAAAATGGAGGATGACTTTTTTTAACTGGCCATTCCATCATGAGGGTAATCGTTTGGTGTTGCTTTTCAAATACACTGGGTTGTGGAACAACAACTTTCATGCCCCCCCCCTCCTCCCTTTCTACCAACTAAAACGCTGTTTTTGGAAATGTGAAGAGTATACACGATCGTATATATAATGAAGTTAAAAGTAAAACTATCACAGCTAAGTAGAATTAAGAAGTTAACGAATAATAGTCGACCAACTAATAAAATGCACTTCGATTATTAAAAAATTCTTTACAACTCCATAGAAAATGACCTAGAACTAGCTACATTATATCTTTGTAACGTTATTTTAAACTGTTAAAAATAAACACTTTATGCAGAAAACGACTTATTATACATTAGTACTATAGTCTTACTTTTTCATTTGCGGGATAGGCAGGGAGGATCATTCTTACTTACTTACTACTTTTACTTATTTTTTAGTTGGTAGTTATTGTAGGCCTTATTTAAAGTATTCATACCATCATATAGCCTCGTATAGTTTCATTCGTCACACTCTTAGTTTACGCGGGCGACCTCAGCATAATTTAGGGTTTACGTGAAGATTCGTTACGGTCATATATGTATACCTTAGGGTTGCACTGCCGGGAATATATAGATAGATAGTCAACTACGATCATCTTTGTACCTTGGCGACAAACGAGCTCACAGTCCACCTGATGGTAAGTGGTTGCTGTGGCCCATAGACATCTACATCTATCTTCGATTACGAATGAAAATGCAGATGCGTTGTCATCCGTGAGGACTAAGATGGAATGCCTCGTTTCCAATAAAAAGGGTCTCCGGTTCTATACACTCACCATACGAAACACAGCAGCGTTAAGCTGCTATTTTACGTCGGTATTCTGTGAGAGCGTGGTCCTTCTCCTGTCGTAAGTAAATGATTTGATGTAAGGAAATTGCATTATTTTGAAAATCGAAAAGATTTTTTAATCTTTTTTGAATACCACTCCTTATAAGTCAGATTTGAAAATAAGTTCTTCAGTTACGGTCACCCATTTTCAGTCGTTACAGCGGTCAAACCGCGAACTCACTTATTATGCTCATTATTAAGGCAACAACCCTACCTCTACATTGTGCGTGGCGCGACACGCACTTGGCCAGTTTCTATTATAATATTGTAAGAAATTGCTACTGTAAAGCTACAGGAAAAGGCTTTAATACCACTTCTGATGTAAGAAACTGTTCCACTTCTGATATTAAAAGAACACCACTCGGTAACAAACCCTGCTTACTATCAGGACTCCAATTACATGATAACACCAAAGTATGCAAACCAACAGCATCACTACCCATCTCAATGTAACACAGGACAGCCTCTCAACAACACGACCTTCTTTGCCTTAAGCCGAAGTTACCGACATCCGTTTCAAATTTCAAGAATGGGAACGAGCCGCAAGAGAGCTGAGGAACGAAGTCACTATGTTGCGCAGGATAATTGCAACATTTGCGAATTCACCGCCGTCGCAGAATGTACACACGAAACGTGGTAACCGTAATATTAGTCATATTTCATCGATGATTGCGACACCATCACGCGATACCGTGTGTCAGCGGGTTGATGACCGTGAAACTAGGGTGACCTCGGTCGTCAATGCATCACACCTCAGCCCTTGACTGAATTCATAAGTAAGCCAACTTCACAACAAGGGAAGACGTTTGCGGGTGTTGCCTGAAAATCTTCACAACCGGCACCTTCTTGTGGCCTAAAGCGAAAAATGTGGAAATAGAATCAGTTCCAATGGTGAGCCGAAACAAGATTGATAAGGACGGGTTTGCTCTTGTTGAAAAGAGACGTCGGTCGAGACTCGTCTGTAACCAGCGTGGGACCGCGAAAATAAACGCGAGTACAACTCTGCGTTTTATGGAGCCAACCATACAGCTCTACATCTCACGTTTGGACAAAAGTACGTCAGGAGAAGACGTCCTGCGTTTCGTGCAAGAACGAAGCCGATGTCGCATTGAGGATCCGATCTCTTTACATTTGAAGCGTTTGGAGTCTAATAGGTCAACAAAATTCAAATCCTATGTACTCCAGGTTCCTGCAAAACACAAAGAGACATTCCTCGCTTCCGATTTCTGGTCCTCTGAGTTAGTGTTTTGCCGATACAGGGACCAAAGAAGAAAGTTCCCTAAATAATGTCATGTATGTCTAAATATGTATTTTAGGTTAAGGTATATATCGCTATGGACCAATGTTCTTAATTTTTAAGTCTTTGATGCCTGAAATAAATTTATTGTATTGTATTGTATTGTATAAGTCTCAAAAAGGTTGCACACTACGAAATCTTTTCACAAGAGCAAAGATTTTTGTAGGTTTTTGTCGAGAAAATCATATTAGCGTCAACATATCTTTTTATCACTTAGAGAAGTTTTTCGATTCGTCACTTAGTATGTTATTTATGTTAAAAGTTGGCGCATAAATAATTTTTCCACAATATAAAGCTATAATTTATGTTGATTCGTTACAGCCATAAAACACGGTTCTTTGGCCCTACACAAAGTTTCTCCTAGTCATAATTATATTCTTACTCGTGGCTGTCAGCCTCTGCACTTCTAGTAGATGACTCATGATTTACAAAGCCAATAGGATATTGAAGTAGCAAAGGATATTTTTTATTAAAGTATGGCGGCGCTGCAGTCGCGCCACAAGCGAAAATACATCGAAGCCTAAATCGCGCTATCAAATTTCCGATTTAAAAATAGTATATATAGAATAACTCGGATCTACCATTCGGAGCGTTGGCCGCTCCCCGGGCGGAACACTTTCTCTATACGATTTGAATACATTACAGGGGTTCTAATCTTAAAAAATTTAAAATAATATGTGCGGTGATAGAACAAATTGCCGGATTCGAGGATTACTGAATTACCGATTACTCCTCTCTCTTCGGACCTCAGATAAACCTATAATATCCCAGCGCAACTTCTTTCAGGTCCAGGATATTCTCGTCAGTAATCAGGGTAAGTGCGTTATATGTTGCTAGGTCGAGTCGTCTTAGGTGGCAACCGAACCTCCACTTGAGAATCTTAGCACCCTTTTTTCGTTCCGCCGTTACCGTGGTCGTTACGGTAGCCAGGAATAGCAAGGTTGCCGGACGCTGGGGCGGTCTTTTGTAACTCTCGCTATGGGCAGGTATATTTTCATAGTTACCACGCTTGGCGAGCGGGTTGGCAACTTCAGTTTTTTATTGCTATTTACCTGTTATCAGAAAGACGCAGCTGCCCATCTTCTACCTTAGGTTAGAAGTAGGTGGGGTAGTGGATATTTTTCCCGCCACAACACTGGGGTAAAATTTAAGATAAAATATTCTATTACATTATCAAAGTTTACTTTCTTGACCTTTTCGATAGATCTTCATTCATATATCCATTTTAGTTAGTCGCGCTTGGCTCATTGTGGACCTTAAGTAAGATTTTATTAACTAGAGTTTTGAAAAGCTTCTTTCACGTGAAGCTATCGAAACAGAAATACATAGTTAAAAAAAATCTTACACACAGCGCTAGATTCCGAACAGACTCAGATGAGAAGCTCCAATGAAGTCCAACGGTACTACTGGAATATGCGACGGTTATAAACAAATAATTGAATGACTGTGTTTGATGTTTGTTGCTACGTGCGCTACTTTCTCGGATCGCGTTACTCACTCGACCAATCGCTACCTAAGCTGAACTCATTTATTTAAGACATTAAATTATGTTCGAAAGTAAATAAAAATAAATTTGCGATACATATTAAGATACGTATAATATTTGTTTGTAGGTAGATACTATATTAGATAGATTTATTTATTGGTATATCTTTATTCTCTGGCTGTGCGAATGAGTCGTCGTTGTCACCCCTGGGTGCTTGGCACCTGAGGACTCCTACCGCCCCCCCTTTTCGCCGACACTGCAGTGGAGGCCTATGTTCAGCAGTGGACTTTTGATAGGTTGGAAAGGTATTGTCCCGTATGAACCAGTAGATGGGCAGCAGCATCTTTCTGACTAACTCTGACTCAGAATAATATTTTGATCAATCTTCGCATCGTCTAGACATATCACCTATGGGTTACAGATAATATAATTAGTAATTATTCTATGTTGATTCCTATATTACGCTCCTGGGGAAATGGGGAAACAAATCACAATTTCTGTGTAATAATATAGTATTTAATAAGGTATGTAGTTAAGTAGATATATATTAATTTATTTAAGTACTTGACCGTTCTATTTTTAAATTTTAATTTTTTTAAATTTGTTGTACAAATTTTGTTGTTAGTTTTGGCCACGCGGACAATAAAATGCTGCAAGTAATAATAATTACTTTGCTGGCACAGGTTTAAAGTATCTAACGAAAGTGATATATAATTTTCTGACCTGAACACATTCTCCCACTAACTATTGGTACTATGTACGTTAACCATGAAGCGAAGTAAAGTGCATTGGCGAGGCGAAACTAGACCTTTATGTGATGCGGTAAAGCCATTTACTATTAATTAATAGTTGCTGCATTGGAAGCTTGAAACGCCAAATGAAGTCAACGACTAACTCTCTTAATGTTTTGCCATGAGTTCGCTTATATATTACATAATCGTCGGGCTAGTGGCCGTTAACGCGACTAATGACCATAAGGTCTAGGGTTCGAATTCCGGGGTCGGGCCAATAAAAGAAAGTTATTGAATTTTTCTGTCAAGAATAGTCATTAGAGCCTATCAAAAGTCCACTGGTGAACAAAGGCTTCGCCAATAGATTTCTACAAAAGGGGTTTTTTGGCACAGTTGTCACGCTTAGCAGGGGGTCCAACCATCATTTCTTATTATTTTCGGTAGTTATAAGGATGATGCTGACTGTTCATGACACAGTGACTGTTCATAATAAAGTTGTGTGTACGTAAAAGTGGTGAAAAGTCAGTTAGAATAGAATAGAATAGAATAAAATAGAATAGTTTTTTATTCAATATACATTACATGTGTAATTCTTATTGAAAGTATTTTTTTACTTTACCACTGGTTCGAAAAAACCCTCTGTTCTGGGAAGAACCAGCAAGAAACCCAGCGGGACTTTTTTTTAAAAATAAATTTTACAATATAAATGATTACGAACTATTCACAAAATTTATTTTAGAAACTGCTTTGAAGCGACCACCTCATTCCCAGGGGTTATTATCAACCATGTATTCATTTATACTATAATAACCCTTTTTATACAGTTTCAGCTTAATAAAACATTTAAACTTGGTAATAGAGAGAACCTGTACACTTTCTGGGACCTTGTTGTAATAGCGTATACATTGCCCCAAGAATGAATACGGTAACCATCCGTGAAGCCTTCGAAGACAGTTGTCCCGTTATAAACAAGACCTCAACACGAAAAGTTCCTTGGTGGAACACTAAGCTAAAGCAGCTTAGGGAAAAGACCAGGAAACTGTTTAATAGGGCTAAAAAAACCAAAGAATGGGATATTTATAGTGCAGCCCTAACCTATTATAATAAAGAAATTAGGAAAGCTAAGAGAGCATCGTAGAGGAAGCTATGCGAGGAAGTTGAGTTTTTGGCTCGCAGTGCAAGACAACACAAAATGCTATTGAAAACTAAACCTAATCAGATCGGGCTTCTTAAAAAGCCTGATGGTAAATTCACAAATAGTGAAACGAAAACTCTGGAGCTACTAGCGTCAACCCATTTCCTAGGGTCATATATGACTCTGGCCTCGAACTCTTTCAGAGCCTTTGATTGTGAGATCGCCTTGTAATGAGGACTGGTGTAGGGCTACAAAGATAATAAGGCCAAAGCTGGTGCAGTGAGTTGTTGACTCCTTTAAACCATATAAGATAACTGGGGAGGATGGAATAATGCCCATCCATCTACAGAGGGGTATCCATATCCTTCTTCCTTATCTGGTAAAAATCTTCAGAGCAAATTTTGCATGGGATATATCCAAAACGATGAACAATTGTCAAAGATCTATTTATACCTAAGTCTGGTAGAAAGGACTACGCCTTACCAAAGTCCTTTAGACCTATAAGCCTTTCTTCCTTTCTTCTGAAGACATTGGAAAAGGTTATAGATAGATATATTAGGAATGTAGCTCTAGTTACGAGACCTATAAACTACTACCAGCATGCTTACCGCAGAGGAAAATCTACGGAAACAGCCCTGATTAGTGTTATTGACAAGATCAAAAAAGCGCTGGAGGATAAAATAGGATAGCTCTTTGTGCCATTCTAGACATTGCGGGCGCCTTCGACAGTAGCCCTACCTCACTGCTGGTTGGGGGCCTAACATCTAAAAATGTTGACCCCACAACCATCAGGTGGGTGAAGTTGATGCTCTCAAACAGAAATGCAAAAATAGAGCTGTTTCAATCTTCGATTTAGATTGCAACTACAAGAGGTTATCCACCAGGTGGTGTTTTGTCAACACTCCTTTGGACTCTTGCGGTTGACCAATTATTGTACAAAATGGCAGATCTTCGCATTGACACACTAGGTTATACTGATGACCTTGTGATCATTGCGAGGGGTTTTTGCCAAAGTACTTTATCATCAATCATACAAAGAGCCCTAAACACCATAAACAATAGGTGGAGAGATAACAGTTTATCGGTTAATGCTGATAAAACTATTATAATACCCTTTACCAAAAAGGGACGGTTGGACAAATTAGTCACACCAAAACTTAATGGTAAGGAAGTACCATTCTCCACTGAAGTTAAGTACTTGGGCGTAACAATCGACCAAAAACTAACGCGGAACTCTTACCTTAGCAATGTATGTCATAAGGCAGAAATTGCTTTAGGTACGTGCAGTCGCATGGTCGGGAACAACTGGGGCTTGCGTCGCAGTATGATCCTATGGCTGCACAGCAGTATAGTGAGGCCGATCCTTACCTACACACCTCCACTATCTGGTGTAATAAAGCCAACCAAAAGACGACTGTGGACAGACTAAATACCATCATCAAATAACGATCATCGCCTGGAGCGGCTCTTAATGCAATTCTAGGCTTAACGCCCCTTGATCTTTACTTAGACAAGGAGGCGAAGGCTAGCTTGTATAGGATTAACGCTCAGGGCGGTTTGAGCTTGCTTTCCTATAGATTGAGATCCATGCTCGACTCAATTAAGGAAACACTGGTCTTATGCATGATCTGAGATATCATGCGTCCACTATATACTTGCAACAAAAACTATACAGTGGAACTACCCTCCAGAGAAGACTGGCTGAATGGACAGGTCATCTGTGAGGTCGGTAGCCTTATATAGTATACCGATGGGTCAAAAATGGGCCTCAACGTAGGCTTTGGAATTTATGGGGAGAGACCAAAATTCAAACTTAGTATGTATTTGGTTAGATCACCTCTATCTTCCAGGCATAAATTTTCGCCATACTTCACTGTGCGGAAATCAATCTGCAAAAACACTACGTAAACCATATAATCTATATTAACTCTGATAGTCAAGCAGCACTGTTAGCGCGGAGATCAAACTTGGTGAACTCGAAGCTAGTTGGAGACTGCGGGAACCGCCTAAACGCCTTGGGAGGTAATAACAAGGTAGTTTTATGATAGGTTCCGGGTCTTGCGGGTATTGTAGGCAACGAAACTGCCGACAAGTTTGCACGGGAGGGCTCAAAGAGTACACAATTTGGACCCGAGCCATTTTGTGGAATCTCAAAAAGCCTCGCCCGATTGACCCTAGAAACACTTTACCACAACAAATCACTTAAGATCTGGTCTGATATATCATGCTTAAAACATTCAAAAACCTTAATCCGGGCTTTCGAATTCGCTTCGGAAGCCCTGGGATTAGGTAAAAATAAAGTGCGCATTCTGGTAAGAGTCCTGACTGGACACGGTTGTCTTAAAAAGCACATGTCCATCCTGGGACTAAGCAACTCAAGGATGAGCCGGTTTTGCTCCCTAGAGGAGGAAACGCCTTTACACATCCTGACTAATTGCGGACCCTTAATGCGCAAACGCAGCACTCATCTGGGAAACTATATATTTCGCCCAGAAAAAGTAAAATTACTCACAGTTAAGCAACTCCTTCTATTCATTGAGGAAGTAGGGCTTAGATCTTTTCGGTCTCAGTGATACTGGTCTCTCTAGTCCTGCATAGTTACTCGTACAAAAAAAACCTACTTTAATTTAGGGTTCCGCGAAAAAAATTCCACGCGGGCGGAGTCACGGGGTACAGCTAATCAATTACTAAATAAATAATCGAATCGAACAGACATGCTCGAAAGCGAGTTAATAAAAATATAGTAATAATAATAAACACTTAGCACGTAACCCTCACAGTAATGAGTCATAATTATTTTTGTCTCTGTGTTGTGTGTCATCTGTTGGTAATCCAAATAAACAGAAAAAAACAGAAAGACTTCAAGTTATAATCGATACTAATACGCTTACATAACACAGGAACCAAACGTCGAATATCAAAACGAAGCTAACCACAACTCCTCTGTGGAGTGATGGACCACTCAAAATGTATGTTGAACTCCGCGTCCCGCTAAAGACTCTCCACTCGGGGCTATTAATTAAATAAAATGCAATTGAGTTCATTATACACTGGCAAACAGCATGTGAATAGAAACTTAATGAAGTTTAGGAGACACCTAGGTCTTTACTTTATGCCTTAAAAGGGTTTGTATTGATTGTATTTTGTTTAGTTTTAATTTGCATATTGGAATGTACCATTTTCTTGCGAGTAGAAACCTTTGTAAAGTGTTTATTATCATAATATTATTGTTTTATAGATATTACATTTTATTTTATTTGTTTGGTCTAATAAAGTTTTAATTTTCGTATTGTAATGAACTTTTTTTTAAGACGGTATTATTAGCTTGGTATGTATGTATGTAACGGAAATTTTGAATGTGATTTTTATCACATTCAAAACGTTGGATTGCTTTGAAACTTCGCACGCTTATCAAGTACCGATGATAATGCAATAATTTAAATAGTTTATTCCATTATCCTTGCCAGGATCCTCAGGATTTGCGAATAATTCATAAAACTACTACGTACTACTACTACTACTACTAATACTACTATTTCTGCCAGTTCAATCTACTGTAAGCCGCGTAAAAGAACTTCGTTCCAAAAACACGCTTTTGTAGTTAGCCGCACAAAAAAATAGAAAGTAAATAATAGTTTAAAAAAATTAAAAAAAACTCGCTTTTGTAGATAACCGAAATAAAAAAAGAAAATAATTTTCAATAAGTTTAAAATAAGATAATGGTGATTAATATAAAACATTATTTTATTGTTATAAAGCGTGGGTTTTTTTTTTAATTTTTTTAAACTATTATTTATTGCTAGTAGTAATCTTCGACAAATAACCTAACATCTATTATTTCATTATTATGAAAGAAACAAAATTTTTCAAAAGGGAGTGATCACAGAACACAGTTACTCTTTATCAAGAGAAGAACGCCAACTTCATACTAAAAAACGGAAACACGTGTTTATGTATGTATACGGAAAGCGCTACGGTGGACGCCCATATAAAACTTTTTAGCGGGAATTTCAAACCTTTGTATTCTGTAACTTTAATCTTTTTATTTAAGGCTTATTCGAGTAATTTTGGCTCAAGCCTCACAAACCTATGGAGTAAATTCCCATATATTTGAGAGGTTGCACCAAAATTACTCGAATATAATTTAGTATGTGGGATAAAACAAAACTATAAATAAGTATAGTTATGTAATTTTATTTTCTGGAAGACATTGTTTTATAAACAACACATTATTATTGATGTTTTTTATTGCTTTTGCACGTAATATTTCTACGCACGTTACTAATATATAACACATGTTATTGGCAGAGAGTTATTCTTCACAGAACATTAACGTAAATTTAAATCAGCAAAATTCTCATGATGAAAACTTAACTCAGCCCAAATACGTGATCTGAAACAGATACAATTTGAGTCAATATAGTAATAAACCCTACAAATAACGGCCAATAAATTCGAAATGTTTATAGCCTTACCACAATATTGTCATAAGTTTTTCTTTTCCTATCATAGGAAACTTGCAGAAAGTGATTAGATGATTTTGTGCTTTTTATTTAATTCGGCAACTTTCGGCACACACTATTGTGAAGAGGAAATTTTTGTGTAAATTTGCCCATGTTCGCCTACAGTTGGCGGCGTTCTGAAAGTTGTTGGTTTTTCGGGCATACATCAAAAGAATACGAGTGGTTGATTGTGCCTGTACTGTACCCATACTGTTGTCACCTTTTCTTTCATGTGTTGAAATCAATGAGTCAAAAATTATTGTGTAACAATGGCAAAGTGAATCAAAAACGTGACGTACTTTTTTATTTATATGGGGAAATGCCTATGCATACTCATCTCGCGGGGACAAGGACGGGTTATATCGGACTCGCACCGACTAAAACCATATATAGCATATTATATATAATATAGCATATTGGCAGGGCCAAGAGAACGCTTTCGCACACATCCGCCATTTTCTTTCTCAGGCAAAGCGCACTAGAAACACCAAGGCATGGCCTCCAACGACACCTGCGTAACGGCCCACCCCGAGTTCGATACGCGGAGGCCATGGGGCCAGGAAAACCGACCGCTCGATAGCACCGGCTTTTCCGACCCCAGCGGCGGATCTGGTCTTTGGTTCCGCCGCCTACCAAGTTTGGGTTGCGGAGGATAGGGAGAGCGGCGCCTCGCAATACAGACACTCCTCTCCCCCTGCGGCCCCACCACCACCTCATCAACGGTGCGGCCCCATCAGAGTCGCGGAGGATAGGGCGAGTGGTGCATCGCTATACAAACACTTATCTTGGGCTAAGCCCACTCGGAGTGGCTCGGTACGCCCAGAAAAATGTTATGAGATAATAAATCCCCGACGCAAAAAGTGTTAAGTTTGACCGCTACCTGTGTGTCCGTCTGTCTATGTGTCTGCTGTGGCACCGTAGCTCTTGTACGGGTGAACCGATTTAGGTGCGGTTTTTTAACTTTCCGCTTTGAAAATTAATAATTTTTAAAAGTAGGATAGATAGATTTCGGTCCGATGTGAGATTGAGAATGCGAGTTTTCATCAGATCTTCACGTTTTGAGGTCCTAGGAAGCCGTTCCGCTTATTGCCGGCTGGACGTCCGGCCGAGTGTGTGGGTGTGTGTGTGTGTGTGTGTGTGTGTGTGTGTGTGTGTGTGTGTGTGTGTGTGTGTGCGTGTGTGTGTGTGTGCGTGTGTGCGTACGTACGTGCGTGCGTGCGTGCGTGCGTACGTGCGAGCGTGCGTGCGTACCTGCGTGTGAGCGTGCGTGCGTGCGTGTGCGCGAGTGCGCGTGAACGCTTGTGCGCGTGCGCGTGCGCGTGCGCGTGCGCGTGTGTGCGCGTGCGCGTGTGTGCGCGTGTGTGTGTGTGTGTTTGTCTTTGTTTGTGTGTACGTGTGTGTGCATTTTTGGAATCGGGCGAGCCGTTTAAAAGATTTTCAAAAAATAAAAAACAAAAAACATAAAATAAATAGATTTCGAGTGTTGCGCTCGAAAATAAGCGGAAGTTCCAGGCATGGCCTGCAGGGTCAACCGTTTTTCAGATTTTTTTATTTAAAAGCTGGTTTTCTAGCAGTGGTTCCTAGACATGTTTTTTTATCAAAATCGGTTCAGCCGTTTGAAGATCATCAGCTCTTTTTGTTTCGAGGGTTTTTAAATTTTTAAATTTAAGTTATTAACTGTTGTCTATTACCGACATAATTTTTTTTTTCAAAACAATGTAAGAGCCTATAAATATACAGACATATATTCCTACAGTTAATCCACTTAGTTTATTTGCTAAATTACACAGTTGATATATTGATATAGCAACTGAAAATATTCAGAAGATCTCTCCGTGGTTAAATTGGCCTGGAGCTGGAGGATATAATTTTTAATTTTGTTAGCAACATGATAAAACTTATTTGCATACAGAAATCACATTTTCGATTTGCCGTTTTGCATGTTATCTATGTTTAAACTTTATGAATAAATCATTTGTCATCACGTCCTCACTTTAAAGTTATAATTTATGTCGATTTGATAAAGTCTATAATAACGTTATATTCATAAATAACTATCGGGAGCGTCGACAAAATCTGCGTACTTGCTATCTTTAATACCAGCGTATAATCTTTTCACGTGTACTCAAAACTTGTCACTATAATTATGACGACATTTTTAATTTTTTTTTTACTTTATACTATTCATAACATTTAAATGTTTAATTTATTCTGGCAGTCTGTATCGAGTGTAGCGAACACGTTAACCGCATAAACATACTTCATCAAGATTACTCCGTAGCTTACGGCTCGGCGCACCGTTTTAGAATACTAAATGAAGACTAAATGATTATTTAAAAGCTTTTTTTAATTCAACAAACGCTGAAACAAGTTGTTATCTTTTCTATCCAAAATTATTAAAACTTTTATTAAGATATTCTTTATTATATATTATATTCTTCATATATATATATAGCCGTTTCGTATCGATTAATTTTAAATAATAAGGGAAAAATTAAAGTATTATAAAATATGAAGAATATATATATATATATATATATATATATATATATATATATATATATATATATATATACTAGCTGTGCCCCGCGGTTTCACCCGCGTTATCACGAGTCGGATGTGCGCGACATGCCCTAAAGCATTTTATAACTTAAATTACATATTTTATTTGATAGCAATGGATGAAAAAAATGGCATAATTAATGGAGTACTTTTATCTGTCGGCATATTATGTATGATGTAGAGCGAAGTTAAGTTTTATCCACTTTCCCTCCCCCTCCTGGTTGAGCGTCTCCCCCCCCCCCACACACGTTACAGAAAGTGTCCCGAAGCGCGGTTTTTTTTTCAGTTTTGAAGAAAACCGTACACGATACATGAAAAGTGTGTAGACATGAAATGATCCTTGAGCTATCAAACTCTTATACTTATTAATCAATTACATTTTCAAAATACCATAGCAACGTGAAATGAAAGAGTTCAAAAATAAAGATGTAACTAATCATTGTCATAAAAGTACTCAATTAATTTTCACTTTATTTTAGCTATAATGATTGAACTAACCTCGCTCTTAGAAGCTTTCTATACTGGCTTCTCGCAGTTCTCACCGGGCGGCTAGGGTTTATGCGTAGTTCGCGCGCCCAGCCAAGTATTGAATTATTTTAATTTTACATTATCTCTTAAACTATGCGTCCAAATAACATGGTATAAAGAACAAAGTTTATCTTCATAAAATTGTCTTGATGATGAAGGAACTTTCGTTCGTAAGGATAAATCGGCCATGCCTAATAATAACGCTCATAAATCACTTTTAAATTTTCAATATTTTTTTGTCACTAAATACCTAATTATGGCTTATGTATAAGAAATAGACATATAGTATTGCGGACTTTTTTTAGACGGAGTAAAGATCTATATTTTTCTAGAACATTATATTTACGTATCCCTAACGATAACACCAGCGTCCGCGGATAAATCATCTCGGGAGTGCTTTTTCTTTTGACATGCTTAACAAATATCCATATTTAAGTCTAGCTTAGTGATATAGCTTAATGCTAGATAGCCTATACTATTCCACATGAATCTGGCGATAATATACAAAAAGAATTTTTCAAATCGCACTGGTAGTTCCAGAGATTAGCGCGTTTAAACAAAGAAAAAACAAAAAAAACTCTTCCGCTTTATTATTAGTCTTCAGATGTGACAAATTATCTGCGTTTGGATTCTTAATCAAGGATAGATAATTTTGGCTCAATCTATAACTTTATATTTATTTTTATGATTTTATTCATAATTTCTAAAATTTAATTTTTGTGGTAGGTGTATAGATTTTTTAAAATAGAAAAAGCAGCTTAAATAGATGTGTGTGAACTGATACATATGTATGTTAGCTAATTATTGAAGGTGCGAATACTTTATAGTAAGTACCTCCTATCAAGTCGTTATCTCACCGGCACTGTGATTAGATGTGATCAATCGTCCAGCTCTGTATAGATAAATGGACTACTCTATGTATTAACTATATTCGAGTGTTATAACCGTGACACTGAGAAACAATATACTCAAGTTTAATGCGATCCGTTGTCACTTTTTTGGTCCAGTGCTTCGATAAAAAGAAGCATTTAATCAGTTAGCTGACGTGTTTATGTATTTCATTTACGTTTCGATTGATTAAAGTGGATTGATTAGAGGGAACTATTGTTGTTGATACAAATGCATCGCAGTTTCATATGATGACCAATGACCACTCAGTTATCTAATGCAGATGTATACGTAGGGAAGTCCTTTACGTCGTAGAGGCGTTGGAGTTTTTATCTTTAAATAAAATGGTCTCGTTGCCGTCTTTTCACTAAAGCCAACGTTATTCATAGTATAACTTTTAAGAATTTTAACTGTATAGTCAAGACTACTGTAGGCTTTCATACCTGTTGCCAAGGGAGATCGTTCTTTTAGATTAAATTCTAAGTCGTTATATTATCTTGGCGCAGATTGCGTGTGAATTCCCAACTATAGTATGTGCCAAATCGATTGAGAAAAACGGACAATGACCTTTCGGTCGTTTAACCAGGGGTTACAAACCTTCAATATATAGGCACATTTTATATGTAGTACTTTCTTTATTTATAATGATTTTTTTATAATGATTGATATAATATATATTTATTAACTATTATTAAAAAGTTATGTGAAAGATCGCTGTAGAAGAAAAATCATCTATTGTTATAAAGTA
This sequence comes from Parnassius glacialis, assembly GCA_033319125.1. Taxonomy (NCBI): domain Eukaryota; kingdom Metazoa; phylum Arthropoda; class Insecta; order Lepidoptera; family Papilionidae; genus Parnassius; species Parnassius glacialis. Next base: position 50,542,457 of record JAVANC010000001.1, on the reverse strand, counting down.
CTTTATTCATTTAACAACAAAAAACATTAATTTATAACACATATAAAGATTCGAGTGATAACGACACCGAATAAGTACGTACTTATGCAAAAGATAAAACTTTATTTTTAATATTATATAAGAACTTTATTTTTATTCGGTGCAATCATCACTCGTATCTTCACTTGATGAACTATCTGTAACATTAATTATAAAGCGATCTGCAGTTTGGTCAATTCTATCATCCATGCCACGCATTTTTTGTTCAACCTTAAGGACATGCTGAACACAGTTTTTCCATTTATCTGGCGTGATTTGAGTTAAACCATCTTTAAGTAAATTTTTAACATCTTTTAACTTGAAAGTTGTATTTTTTCGTGCAACGTACCCTTTCACATCTGCCCACACAAGTTCAATGGGGTTAAGCTCACAGTGATAAGGAGGTAACCTTACCACTGTGATGCTTTTTTCTTTTGCCATCTCGTCGGTGACGTAACTTCGATAGTTATCTTTAACTGCCTTTATTTTTTCCATTAAGTGGGTCTTTGTGTCCGAGGGCACGTATGCGATCTGTTTAGATTCTAGCCATTCCTGCATATTTTGTTTCCGCCAAGACATTGTTGGGGTTTTTTCTAAACGTCTGGAGTGGTAACTAGCGTTATCCATAACTATGACATCGCCGCTTTGCAGTTTTTCTATTACTTTTCTAAACCAGTCCTCGAAATGGAGAGCGTCCATACTCTCATGGTAGTCACCAGTAGATGATGATTCAAATATCCAATCACATCCCTCCAAAAAGCCATTTTCATTGCCAACGTGTACAACTATTAATCGCTTTCCTTTACCCGAAGGGGCTTTCGCGCCAGTAGAGTAGCCTTCTAACCGTGATTGACGAGAAGATTCAATTGTGGTGTCTTCCCATACCTTTCCCATAGTATGACCTGCGTTAATCCATGTTTCGTCAAGGTAAAAAATGTTACGTCCCTCGTTTCTTAATATTTGTATTTCTCTCAAATATCTGGTACGCCACAGAACTATCTCTGGGCGATCTATTAGACCACTTTTTCTGTTTCTCTTTATATATTTGAATTTTAAATGGCGCAACACACGTCGCAGGGAAGTTTTGCTCAAGTTTGGCAACTGGTCATCTTGATTTATACTGAGCAAAATTTTGTCTAAAGTCGGTAATTCTCCTGCAAGAAAGAACTGATGCACTTTCGCTCTTATAGCCGATTTATCAAAATCGTCCAACTTGTCAATTACAGACTTTTTTCTTTTATTAATTATTCCCTTTTCTGGTATTTTATGGGAATCTCTATACACGCTTAATACGCGATATATAGTGCTCTTGCTGACTCCTGAGATCTCCGAAACCTTTTCTACCATATTAACGTTTGAAGGATACACGTCTTCGTGCCAGGTGTTTTTGACATATTTGTATACATTAATGATAATCTCTTGTTCCCCGACCGACAAAGTGGTAGGTTTTCTCTTTTTAACTGGTGACGTTAAAGGTGCTCCAGAAGATGGGCCTGTAAATAAATGACAAAAATATACTACCATAGTACTACATCACATAAATACATATTGTTTTAGAAAATAAATACCACATGGTCACATAAAAAGAGCGCTTTAAGAAATAGAAAGGCTACGTCGTCGCATTTGTACCTATTTGTACGTACCTGCTACGTTTATTATGGGTCGGCGACGTCTCTTTCCACTTGATGTTGAAGGACCGGGTCCTTCACCAAATTCTCCTGAACTCATGTCGATTTAGTAACGACCGTCACAGTAAAACTAATATAACAGATTCAAAAAACAAAAACTTAACGATATAACAAATTTAACAGTAAAAACTCAACTAAAACAATGCAATGAATGCTATGAATTACCCGAGACGTACACACGCAAGCGCTATCCGAACACGAATGAAAACAAAATGGCGGACCGGCCCAAAAAAGGTGACGCATCTCTGGCTGCCATTGTCACGTTTCTTTTAGAACGAACTGACGTAACGCGCGTTTTGTTTATTTTAAAGGGATGAATTTGCAAAAGCTCAATATGGTGATTATATTGCTTCAAATATTTTTTTAATATGAAACTGTTATTAAATGAATTGCTGCGTTACTTACCATAAATTGAAATATAAAATATAACACATTTTTCGCGATGTACCGTAAGATTTTACTATGTTTATAGGAACCACAGACAATATTATTTAAGAAACAAAAAAACAAAACATATGTGCTGACCTAGAAGTGGGAATAATATCAATATTTAAATATTGTTATCACATCTAAATTGAGATTTTGTAAGTTACGCCTTTTGACACTCGGCTCATATCTGAGGTCATTGTCCGTTTTTCTCAATCGATATGGCACATACTATAGATTCTACCTTACAAGTTCGAGGATTCGAGTGTAGTTTAGTTCGTCATTATTCAAAACCACTGTTGTTGTAGTGAAATATATCTACAGTTAGGTATAGCAGATGCTAATTAATTAGGGCATCCTCAAATTTTTCTATATAAAAGTAAAATGTTTTTTCTGAAAAATTAGTTATCTAATTTATAAAAAATAATGTTTGTTTGTTCGTATTTTATGCACTGCCATACCGTTAGTCAGATTGCGCTAAAACTTTGTCAAATTATTGTCTACACTTGCGCAAAGGTTATAAAGGCACATAGTACAATCAACTTACAGTAGGTGGCGCGCGTATCGAACCTACAATTAATTTGAAAGTTATGTATCATCCAATGAGGGCGAATTTTTGTGGCACCAGGGCGGCGCCACTAAAAAGTGAGGTTTAATATTTAACAGATTTCATAGCGGGGAAGTTGAATTGAATTTGGTCGGAAAATGTAAAGGTTATTGTTTGTTTCTGTACTATTAGCTATATTTTAAATTAATAACATTAAGAATAAATAAACCAAACCACAGATATTCATAAAAGTAGAAAAATTAAAAAAAAGTTAAAAATTTGCAAAAAATGAAAGAGCAAAGCACTGACGCATTATTTTGTGTATTAATATAATACTTTAGAAACTTTAAACTCTAATTAAAAAACAACTTCTCAATTAAATTACATTGTGTAACGAAACACTTTACCTCAGTGTCAACTACCGACATCTGGTGAGCGGAAAATTATTAGCCCTAATTTCAATTAATTTATTATCATTCCTAATTAAACAATATAACTTATCTCTTTAAATTTAAGTTTAAATTATTTCGCCGGGTACCAGCTAGTATTTTATAATTATTGTTAGAGCTACTAGATAGGAAAAACTTATATTTGAAATGCAACTTTTGGTTTATGGTGACACTGTGTAACAAATAACTTCACCTAATTCGTTGGCCAAACTGTGTCTAGTCGTCAATAATGCGGAGTTAAGCTGAACGCACATATGTCCGCGCCGTACGCGCCGAATTTTAGAATTCGTTGTATGAAATCATATGCAACCTCGTGCATTACACCCGCACCGTACCGCCGAATTTTATAAAATGCGGTAGGTATACGATATCGAAGGACGAATGCTGATGACGTCATATTATAACGCGGCGCGTTTGGCGCGTGTGGATACTCAGTGTTGTGTAATGTTGCCAACTTAGTGGATTTTCCACTAAAACTGGTGGTTTCGACTTACGTGATAGTTTTTGTATTTTTATAACTTAATTAATTCGTAATTAATTATACATAATTTGATTTTTTTTACATCGGTTATCAATATGAATACTTAGTGATAAATTATTTACATACTGTAACTAAAAAATGGTTAAATTTAATTCAAAAACCCAATTGATTACTTAATTATCAATTAAAATACTTACCTCAAACATACAAAAAGCCTTTTTTCTGGTTCAATTGGTCTTCTAAATCTTGAGTTTTCTATAGAAAGATATGGTTTTAGTACATGTACCAATTCTTGAAGTATCTTGTATGTTAAATGCACATATCTGAAAAATCGTTCATCATCACCTAATAAATCTTTAAATAAAGTATATCCCCTTCATATTCTCCATACAATTGCCTTTTTAAATTAATATTATGAATCCAGAATCTTCTTTTTCTCCGAATTTTTTTTCTTCTTCTTATGCCAATAAGCAGGCTATTACTATATTTCTTTCCATAGTGATTTCGAGCGATCAATTTCAATGTACCGTTTCACACCAGTGGTTGGAAAAAATTACAAAAGTTGTTGGTAATACAAAAGATTTGCGGACGGTGCGGACGATGCGTACGGGCATATGTGCGAGGCCATCAGTAAAATTCGGCGCGTACGGCGCGTACCTAGGACGACGTAGGATGCCGAGTGGAAGGCGGCGCGCGACGGTCTGATGCTTGGGTGATAAATGAACAACGACCTTAATGCTCCAATCTACTTCAAGACGGATCTTTAAAAAAATAAATAAATGGAAATGAAATCAATTTTCTAAATAAATTGTTTATGATATTGGAAGTTTTTTCTTTTTAGCCCCCGACGAAAACATGGGTGTTATAAGTTTTTAATGTGTTTCTGTGTATTTGTCTGCGACATCGTAGCTCCCAAACGGATAGTTTCCAAAGCGGGTGCTTTAAATTTAGTTTTTTTTTTTGCTTGAAAGGTGACTTTTTTATAGATGACAACAGTCCACCTGATGGTAAGTGGTTACTGTGGCCCATAGACATCTACATCTATCCTCGATTACAAATCAAAATGCAAATGCGTTGTCACTCCTGAAGACTAAGATGGAATGCCTAGTTTCCAGTAAAAAGGAATCCATTCATAAGCAAGTACTGAGACAGAATGTTTCTGTACCAGTAAAAAAAGGATCTCAAGTTCTTGTAAGTTGTCACGCAAAGCGCAGCTTCTTTTTTACCATGGATATTCTGCGAGAGCGAGCTCCTTTCTCGGTCAAGCCGATCCATTTGTGCTTCAGCGATAACACTTTATCACGTAAAACAAAATTAACATGCTTAAAGTAAAGTAACGTTCTTTTACACATCCCATTACTGGGCACAAGGTCTTCTCTCATTGATCAAACATTGTTATAAAAACAAAAATAATCGAAATATGCGATTGTTATTTTTGTTTAGGTCTTTGATATGCAAAATAAAGGTCAGTTTGCTTCAAACATGCTGTCTAGTTGAGACGAAGCTCATGAATATTATTTGAAAAGCGGCTTAACTTGCTTTGTTATATAATCTCTGACGCTTTGTTAGGCTTTTGTGAACTCATATCAGTCGTACATTAAACGTTGGATGAGAATTATAGTGTCAGTTTTGTTGATTAAAACTTATTTGATGTATAAATTATTATTATAGTCATGCTAGCTCAGGTGCTCTTAAATTTGACAGTGCGCGAGCAACCTGGATTCGATTCCCGCTTGCACAAGGAAATTGTTGATTGCAATTATAAATGCGGATCATCAAGTGATCAGCAAGGAAAATATCTAAAGGAAAACTCCATGTCTGAGTTTGTCTGGATAAATATTTGTGGATATGCGAAGTCGACCCTGAAGCAGCGCAGCGGACTTATTGCTCCATAACCCCCTCAGAAATGAAGGGAGGCTTACGCCCAGCTTTGAGACGTATACTACACCATGTAACAAAAACTCTGTGGTTGCCATTAAGTGCGTGTGACCAAAAAAAAAAATTATATTTTTTTTTATTTGCATATTGTATGTGGTTTCATTATCTTTGCATTGGCCGGGAGTACGAGACGGGAGTAAGACCTTTTGTCAAAGAACCCACTTTACCGATGCGTGTGTCAGTTAGAGGTAATATCACCACATATCATTCATCATTACAGCCCTTCACAAGTCCACTGCTGAACATAGGCCTCCCCCAAGGAATGCCACAAAGCACGGTCCTGAGCCACCTGCATCCATCGACTTCCTGCATATCTTACCAGGTCGTCACTAAATCTAGTGGGGGGACGCCCTACACTTCGCCTACCGGTACGAGGCTGCCTCTCGATAACCTTTTTTACCCATCGGTTGTCGGTTCGTCGAGCTATATGGCCGGCCCATTGCCACTTCAGTTTACTAATCCGTTGGGCTATGTCGGTCACTCTGGTTCTATTGCGGATATACTCATTTCTAAGTTTATCATGTAGAGAAACTCCGAGCATAGCCCTCTCCATAGCTCGCTGAGCGACCTTGAGCTTCTTCATCCGGCCAGCAGTGAAGGACCACGTCTCAGTTCCATAGGTCATCACTGGCAACACGCACTGGTTGTACAGTCACATATCATTTGCAAATAAAAATTTATTTTAATTTATTTTAATTTTTTTATAGTCGAGTTTTTTGTAGTAAAGTTATTTCTATACGTTTCAATAGTAACTGATTCTGATAATACACTTAGCGGGAACCACAGGGTTTTTGTTACGTGTTGTGTTGTTATTTATTTTATTATAGCTTCGATTGAAGCAAGTTTGATCCAAGGTGCATTAAAATGCACTTAAGTTCAAGGCATAACCTGACGACAAAATGCGAAAACGATAAAAGCCGAACGACTATGCCGTTCGAGCGTAATGAAAGAAAATTGAACATGTCTAGTGCTTGCTTTAGGTCGGCTCTGCTATTTAGTAACTAATGCCGAATTTTATACAGTATAAACCGGCCGATCAGAGAGGATTAAGTCGTCGATGATTCGAGCTGCTCTGCGCTGGATGCGGTCATGTGGAAGGAGCTGGCACTGGAGAGAGCAAGTTGAGTTCAAGATGGACGCAAAAAGGGAGCCTAAAACTGGCGTGGGCCAGTGAGTCACCCTCCCTGTGTGGAGATGGTAGTGATGGCTTACAGATGGCTGTCCATGTGGCGAGAAACCAGAATGCACAGGTTCCCGAAAGAAGGCGAACTAGTTTCTCGCCTATTCTGCCTATGTGCTCTGGCTTTGCCTTGGCAATAACCCTTTTGGAGGACCTGGAGGCGAAGTTATACTTCTTTTTAAGCATGCTGGTGTTTACATCCCGAGTCGCCGAAGCCGCAGCCCAGGCTTGATAACACTCCTGCTTACTGCGTAATGCAGTCTTACAGGAGCGACCAAACCAAGGCTGAGATCTGCCTCCGGTGGGTGCCATAGATGATGGAATAAATAGTTCCATTCCCTATAGCACCACGTCAGTGAAAGAGTCAGCAACAGTGCTGAGATCATCCAGCGAAATGCAAACGCGCCCAATGTGGGATGCAAAGAAAGACCGCATTCCGTCCCAATCAGTTGACCTGTAATGCCAAACACGGCAGCAACCTACATATCGCAATTTATAATATAATATCTCAATGACTAGATTGTGTTGCTGTGTATATTTATAGAAATAAATACAACAGTTACAAGTTCACAAGCGAATACTCGATACGTAACATCTGAAGCGTATATGAACCATAATTGATTTTCCACAGTCTGGATGCTCATCTTATAAAATATCGATCAGCAACACTTGCCTTATGTCCCTTTTGTTTAAATTTCATTTTATTTTTATTACTCGTAAATGCCTGATGAAATATCAGTTATAGCGTTAAATATATTTGTCTTTACATAAGAATTTTCGTAATAGAGCTTTTGATATACTAATATCCATTCTATCTAGGCTTACTTATCTGCCTTTAATTCTGTGAAATATGTCAGCAGAGTAACATACCGGAATGCTAGTAAAATTAAAGATGATGTTCCGGGAACATCATCTATATACCTATTCGTGAAAAAAAATTACAGTCTATATACGTCCCACTGATTGGCACTGGCTTCCCCTAATTTCTGAGAGTGTTTTAGGGCAAGGAAATGTCCGCCGCGCTGCCCCAATGCGTTTTGGCGAATTTTGCATGTCTTCGAAATATTTTTTGTTCTTATTTCACAGACATGCAGGTTTCCTCACGATGTTTTCCTTCACCGCCGAGAACATGGTGAATCAGCAGTTAAAATTGCAATTAACAATTTCATTGGTGCCGGCGGGATCGAACCCGGGTTGCTCGCGTATTGCGACTTTTACAGCGAGCGCTAACCATCTGAGGTACCACGGCTCCTTCGTGAAAGTTGAGCCGTAATAGAACAGGCGGTGGTCTTATTCATCAGCCCGTAGACGTGCACTGATGGGAGTGGGCCTTTTCCATTATAGGAAGGTTTGCCTTCAACGCCCTATTTGGCAGGTGGATAGACGATTACAGTACTGGACGTTTCACACATTTGACGCTGCTCTCCGTCATCGAGCTGGGTATTTTCCAAGGTCGTCTCTTATGACGTCTACGGGACGAAACGAGTTGGTGGGTTCCATTACGCTGCCACGTTTAAGTACTTACTTATGCTTTGAAAGGCGGCAATGAAAAACATCGTCACGAGAAAACTTCATGTCCGAGAAATTAAAACAATTTCTGGAATATAATACTATAGCTATAATAGTGTTGCGCGCCACTATTAATGTCTTGTACATGGCAACACTAGTTACACTAGCGCCCTCTAGTATCGAGTAGCAGAACTAGGAGAGTCAAGATCCTTCCAGAAATTTCGGGACCGATATGTACTCGAACATTCTAGATGTCGCTACAGTAGAAGGTTCCGGAAACTATATAAGGCCGGTATAGACCACGAACAAGTCAGTATTGAATTGGCGATACAAGAGAATACTTCGAAGCGAAATAACTGTGAACTAAAGTGATTGTGTTTTATTATTAGTGTAGTTTTAGACTGTAATTAGTGTTGTGTGATTAAAGTGTCAATTTTGGTAATTTAATCGGCAGTTTTTAATGGTCTCGAACCCCAAGCTCGTAACAATACTATATTTCTAGAACATAATATAATTTTATACGTGGTAGAGCCATGGTGCTATACGCGGTAGAGCCATGGTGCAGCTATATTAGTAGTACAATTGTAGCATGAATGGGTCGACTCGACCGGGGAAGTACCACGCTCTCACAGAATACCAGCGTTAAATAGTAGCTTAACACTGCTGTGTATCATGTGGTGAGTGTAGAGAACCGGAGACCCTTTTTACAGGCAAACGCATCTGCATTTTTATTCGCAAACAAGGATAGATGTAGATGTCTATGGGCCACAGCAATCACTTAGAATCAGGTGGACTGTGTGCTCGTTTGTCACCCTATCCTATAAAAAAATGCCTGTTTGTACGGAAACAGCGCGACGGATTGTGTTCGAAGCATAACTTCTCTTGTGAAATTAAAGCAGCTTTTGGAGATGGCTGCATCGATTTTAATGGTTATTTTTTTGTTAAATAGGCTATACCTTATTGTCAGTCTTATTCTTCTCAATTAGCCTGTAAAAGTCCAATATAGGACATTGGCTTTCTCCATTGTACGAAGATTTGCCTTAAACACCACGCCTGGCTGGCGCATAGAAGAACGCAGTAATGGACTTTTCATAGCATTGAATTTGACGCTTGCTAATCTGAGTATTTCACATAGTTGTCTCTTACGACACCTACGGGACTAAACGGGATGGTGGGTTCTCTTTCACTGTCACCAAGCAGCTGACGTCACTGCTTTGAATATCGGAATTAAAAATTCAGGATGTCCACGAAATTAAGAATATTTCCAGAATATACGAAGACTGTTTATTCGGAAACAGCGCGACAGATTGCTTTCTGCGATATAACTGCCCTTATTAGTTATGAAATTAAAACAGGCTTGTAACCTTTTCTTAACCGAGTTTAAAAAGACCTACATTTCGATTAATACTTAATAATGATCATAATTATTTTTTTAATTTCTTTTGTTAAGAACAATAATAAAAAAACTGTTTTTTTTTTATATAATAAGGGTGACAAATGAGTACACAGTCCACCTGATGGTAAGTGATTGCTGTGGCTCATAGACATCTACTCGTACATTTATCCTCGTTTGCGAATCAAAATGCAGATGCGTTGTCACCCGTGAGGACTAAGATGGAATGCCTTGTTTCCAGTAAAAAGGGTCTCCGTTTCTCTACACGAACCGTTTACTACCGTTTCTGCTACAACTATAACAGTAATATAACTGCAGCATGGTTCTACCACGTAAAATGCTTCATCATTATTATAGCCATTTTCAAATCTAAGCCATTCTCAAGTTTAAGTAGGATTTATTAATGTTGCATTTTCGTTTTTTTTTAATCTCAATTTTTTTCGAATAAATTATAGCCTAAACACTCCTGGCTTTGTTACTTTCTATCTGTGTGTGAAGTTTCATTACAATCGGTTCAGCCATTCTGAAGATTAGCCCAGGCACACGGAGACAAACATACAGATATTTAAAAATTGGTAGTTTTTTTTTTTTTTTTTTTTTTTTATAGGATAAGGGTTACAAACGAGCACACAGTCCACCTGATGGTAAGTGGTTGCTGCGGCCCATAGACATCTACATCTATCCTCTATTACAAATCAAAATGTACATGCGTTGTCACCCGTGAGGACTAGGATAGAATGCCTCATTTCCAGTAAAAAGGGCCTCCGGCCACCTGCACTCACCAAACGAAACGCAGAGGTGAACCTCTATTTCACGCTGGTATTCTGTGAGGTCGTGGTACCACCCCGGTTCGAGACGGCCCATCCGTGCGACAGCAAAAGCTGCTACGTGGCTCTACCACTGTTAGAGTTATGTAACTTTATTTTTTATATTAAAGTGATTCTAGTACACGGGTTTGACATTACATTGTTTGTACTATTTATAAAATATGTCCTTAAATCTAGTGGATGTAGCTCTGCACTCCTTCACAAGTCCACTGCTGAACATAGGCCTCCCCCAAGGAATGCCACAAAGCACGGTCCTGAGCCACCTGCATCCATCGACTTCCTGCATGTTTTACCAGGTCGTCACTCCATCTAGTGGGGGGACGCACTACACTTAGCCTGCCAGTACGAGGCTGCTACTCGAGAACCTTTTTTACCTATCGGTTGTCGGTTCTTCGAGTTATATGGCAGGCCCATTGCCACTTCAGCTTAATAATCCGTTGGGCTATGTCGGTCACTCTTGTTCTACTGCGGATATCCTCATTTCTAAGTTTATCACGCAGAGAAACTCCGAGCATAGCCCTCTCCATAGCTCGCTGAGCGACCTTGAGCTTCTTCATCGGGCCAGCAGTGAAGGACCACGTCTCAGTTCCATATGTCATCACTGACAACACGCACTGGTTGTACAGTCTCGTTTTCAAGTTTTGAGGTATACCTGACGAGAAGATGTGCCGTAATTTCCCGAACGCTGCCTAACAGAGTTGAATCCGTCGATTGATCTCTCGGTCGAAGTTGGACTAACCTAGTCGGACTATTTGTCCCAGGTAAACATACTCGTCAACAACTTCGAGCTTAGTGCTCCCAACACCTACCGGCATAAGTGTGATATGGACATTAAACATAATCTTCGTTTTGTCCATGTTCATCTTAAGACCATCCAGAAAGCATGAAAACGTCTTACAATGCAGCGGTGAAGAGTTTCGGGGATATAACGTCACCCTGTCTTACGGCCTGGCCACGGGGATCGGCGGCACGAACGGCGAAGCGGCAGGCGGGGCGACAATTCGCGCGGCGTGGTTTGAGGGCCACGGGCAGTCAGGTTCGCCGCCACGACTAGATAGACGAAGAGCGAAATGTCTTTATCAAAGTTATCTCGATATTGCTTAGAAAGTAATCGTTTTTTGGTTCAAGACATAATATTTGGAAGAGATTGTGGAGTACATGATTTGAATAGGAATCGGGTGATAGATAGAGAACTCCACAAGAAGTACGAGAAGTACAGAATGTATCCAGAAATTTTTTTCGAATATACCAGAATGAGTGTCGAAACCTTCGATTATATTCTTGTTAATAATAACTACCATTTCCAAAGCTGCTAGTAGGCCTAGCATACTTGCCGAGATACTTCTCGGCAATAAAAGTTTCACTATTCATTTTTCGCCGCGAAAACAACTAAAATATTTTGTTTCCTATACTATTCGCCGCGTCTGCCGCTCGTTTCCGTGGCTTGCGTCGTGCTAATTCATGCCTTTGTTTCAGTCGCCCGCCGCGCCGCCAGTCGCCCGTGCGATTCGCTCGGTAAATTTCGCCGGTCGCTTCGCCACTCGCCGCTGCGCGTGGCTTGATCCGTACATTTCTATACATTTATTTTAGTCGCTAGACGCCTCGTCGTTCGCACCGCGCGAATTTTCGCTATGGCGAATGTCCCGTGGCCAGGCTGTTACACCTCTCTGCAATTGGATAGGTTTCATACTCTGGTTCTGTACTTGGATAGCCATCGTAGCTCTACTGAAGAACTCTAGAACAGATTAGTTATGTTAAGGCAGTTATTTAGACATTACAGATAATACTTCAGTTTTATTTATGTGTATAAATATTTTTTTTATAGAATAGGGTGACAAACGAGCACACAGTCCACCTGATGGCAGATCAGGACCATTATTCAAACGTATAGAAATAACTTTTTTAAAAACTCGAACAATATTTTATTTAAAAAAAAAATTGTATGTGGTTTTATTACCTCTGCATTCTCTAGGGAGTAAGAGGGTTGTCAAAACCCCGCTTTACTTAGCTTTACCATCGGCTAGTGTCAGTAATACGTAATAAAACCACATAAAATTAAAAAAAAATAATGTAATAAAAAGATATAGTCGAGTTTTTAAAAAAAAACGTTATATCTATAGGTTTGAAAACTGATCCTGATAACGTACTTAACGGGAACCACAGGGGTTTTGTTACAAGTTGTATATAAAAATTAAATGCTGTCGGTTAGTCCCGCTAAACCTCAATAACGGCTCGACCGATTTCGATGAATTTTTTGTGTGTGTTTGAATGGATTCATAGATGGACTAGATTCACATTTGGACTCGGTAGGTGCCGCCGTTGTCGAGATCCAGAAATAAGCCTGATCGCTCGTAACGTTATCTAATCTGTGTCGCTAGTGGCGAAAACAATATGGACAGTTGCTACAACAGAACCTATTCAATAAAAAGGCTGTGAGCATAACGAAGAAACATTTTCAAACTGCCTAGTCCTACTGAATTATGCACTGGACACCTGGCGCACAAGAACTCACTTTAAAGGTCAGATAACAAACAACATTATTAACGCAATATTTCATTTATACATATTTACATACTCAACGTGGTAGAGCCATGCTGCAGCTATATTAGTAGTATAGTTGTAGCACGAATAGGTCGGCTCGACCGGGGAAGAACCACGCTCTCACAAAATACCAGCGTAAAATATCAGCTTAACACTGATGTGTTTCGTATGTTGAAAGTAGAGAACCGGAGACCCATTACTGGAAAAGAGGCATTCCATCTTAGTCCTCACGGGTGACGACGCATCTGCATTTTGATTATTTGTTGAGGATAAATGTAAATAAAAAAAATAGTCCTCACGGGTGACAACGCATCTGCATTTTGATTTGTAATCGAGGATAGATGTAAATATCTATGGGCCGCAGCAGTCACTTACCATCAGGTGGACTGTGTGCTCGTTTGTCACATTTATCCTATAAAAAATAGTCCTCAGAGGTGACAACGCATCTGTAGACTTATTTATTTAAAATTGATTGCAGGTGTCCATGATTGCGATAGCCACTTACAATCAGGTGGGCTATAAATTCCTTTGTCACTTTTTTATAAAAAATAAAACTTAGAAGTTAGTGGTCTCCATAATTCATATTGAGGTTTCTAAAGTGCCCCACAAGAGTTCGAAGTTCACGAGATACGTAATCTTGTGAATTTCGAACTCCTTTTAGATGGTGAGCCCTAACTTCTAAGTTTTTTTTACCAAGATAGGGCTTGTATTAGGAAAATTATTTTAATATCATAAGGTAGGTTCAAGACAAATGACATTCATTATACGCGTCGATGAGTTAATTTACAAACAATATGCATGTAGCACCTACGCAAAAGCCATTGCATTGAAATCGCTACAACAAATTCCGTTCGGAATACAAATTCCCTTACTTAGAGTGAAGGGGGCTTGTTAGACGGAGTTCAGATATTCTCAATACGTAAGATTGTGTGAATAGGAATACATTTTCGAGGTACTCTCTCTTATGTGTAAATCAAATAAAATTTTTAAGTATACTATATTAACTGTTCATTAATGACAAGTAATATTTTTTTAGACAGGTATTCAAGAAAAATCAGCTAAAAAGTTATTTTGACAGCATAGTATGTTGGCCTTAAAAACCACAAGCTATGCTTGGTCAGCAACTCATTCATTTAAATAAACAGTTAGGTTAGATTAGGTATGGTTTCCTAGTTTTGCTTTATTTTATTTTCAAATAGTGGATGAATGATTAAATAAATGATTTTACGATAACAGCAAAACAGTTGAGCATGTTTGTTGGTGTAGAAATAATAAGAAAATATTAATTAATTTTACAGCTTACCAAAATTTTACAAAACCCGAATCACTATTTGTTGGTGCAGATTTATTTATTTACCTATGACATTAATTTTAAAGCTGCCTGATATCACATTACTTGGTGAACAATTTAGTTATTTTTGCCGGCCACTAGAAGCAGCTCAATTTACTTTGATTGCTGACATAATACATTTTGGAGCTGACCAAAAACCTCTTTAATTAGCTGACTGTTTAAATGATAGCCGATATAGATAATTTATATATATTGACATTAGACAAACATAAACGCGAGGTAACGAAATTCAGAGACATCGCCTTAACTCGCAGTGACGTCCTCCTTTCCTATGTTGATGACAGTGACGATGCTCGGTGTGGTCCTTTTCTGCCTACGAGTCCGTATGGATAATAATATTCTCTTACCTATTTCTAACTCCAAATACAAGAACGCATTCGTATACGGGTGTATCCTGTGATTTAGTCTTAAAGATTTAGAGAATCAATATAATTACAGGTAGGAAGGTATCCCATCTTAATCCACAAGCGTGACTCTACCACGTGAACTGGACTGTAAGTTTACGCAATAGAGCCGAAAATAGAATGGGTCGTTTTGGTTAGTGTAGAGAACCAGAGGCCCATTTTACTGCAAACGCATCTGCATTTTGATTCTTTACTGAGGATAGGTCTGTTGGTCAAAACATTCACTTACCAGCAGGTGCACTGTGTACTCGTTTGTCACCCTTATTCTATAAAGAATAGTACAAAAGTTGATAGAATACGTGATCCATGTTTACGTATTCCACAAGCTATTGAATTTTTGGATAACAGATAATTCATAAATACATGTTTTTTTTTAACTTCCTAGCTTTGAATATTTGTTTAAGCAAATTATCGAAACCAAAAATAAAGCAGATTATATGTTGATTATATGCTTCTTACAGAATGATCATGTTTTCATGCGTTTTTATACTAGGAATTATCGAACACATTATACGGACGTATTGGAAGTTATTCTGCTGTTTGGTTTCGTTTCGTGTTTGTAGTGTACGTTTTATTACCTTTGGACTTTGTTTTTGTAAATTAAAAGTATTAAGGGAACTCACAGTCTACCTGATAGTAAGTGATTACTGCAGTCTGTTGACACTTGGAATTAACTACAAATTTTACCTGCCCTATCTAATAGAAGTTACAATTTAAAGTTTGTTTACCATTTACATATTACTTTTTTACATATATTTCATAGTTTAATAAAAATAAAAAGTTATAAAATAGTCATGAAGAAAAATTTACAGTTTTTTTAAATTGTAGTAAAGCTATACTTTGTATATTTCTGTTTAATAAAAATAAAAGTTTACAAAATTGCCATGGAGAAACATTTACAATTTTGTAGAGTTGCAGCTATAATTTTACATATTTCTAATTTACAAAATTGCCTGAAAACCTAGTTTATTAGAATGAAATGAAATGAAATATTTTATTTGCGTTTGGTTACGGCACATTGAAGATGGTCATAGTAATTAAACATCCACTTAATCAGCCATTATTAATAACATGCAAATAAATATTTAGAACTATAAAATATCCGGGTAATAATATTTAAGAGTTCTGTGTCTATAACAAAATGTCAACAAGTAGTCAATAAATAGGAAATAATTAATAAAGGTTTCATAATTGGTCCAGTAAATTCGTTTATCAAGTTTCTATCACCTATCGTAGTTCAAGTATTCCTGTACAGTGTAAAAAGCATTTTCACTGAGAAAGTTGTGTAATTCTCTTTTAAATTGAATGAAAGGTAGGTCTCGAATTACTTGTGGTATCTTATTATATACTGTCATACACATATAATAGCATTTTTTGTATAACCTCGCACTTTTGGGACTTGCACCGTATTAAAAGAAGAATTAAAGTTATACGTCAACATTATTGTTTATTATAAAATTGCGATACGGTCCTGGCTCATTTGAAGTTGGTAATAAATAATTATTGTTAAAATATAAATATTAAGCATAGTGCTTAGGTCCTTTATCGACTATATCGCCGGTAAATCGAAGGCGAGTGATTTACTCGCTATTTTTTTTTAGTTCAATATTGATTATTACATAATACTTATTGAAAGTCATTTTTTATTTACCACTGGTTCGGAAAATACCTCAGTCCTGGGAAGAACCAGCAAGAAACCCAGCGGGACTTTTTTTAAAACATAATTTCACTTAACAATAATTTTGTTTATACAATTTTTAAATGATATTTTCATAGAACTAGCATGGTGATGATCACCCTATTCCCAGGGGTTATTTTCATTCATGTATTCCTTGATATTATAATAACCCTTCTTGTACAGTTTTTCTTTAATAAAACTTTTAAACTTGTTTATTGACAAACTTCGAATATGTTCTGGGATTTTGTTGTAAAAGCGTATACATTGCCCCATAAATGAATTACTGATTCTGTGAAGTCTAGTAACTGGCATTACAAGCTTATGTTTGTTCCTAATATTTAAAGTATGCACATCTTTATTCTTATTAAAGCGATTTATGTTTTTATGCACATACATTACATTCTCATAAATATATTACGATACCAAAGTTAATATGTTTATTTCTTTAAATTTTTCGTTGAGAGACTCTTTACAATTTAGGTTATAAATCGCCCGTACGGCTCTCTTTTGCAAAAGAAATATAGCTTCAATATCAGTCGCATTACCCCATAGCAAAATTCCATGAGACATTACGCTATGAAAGTAACCTAGCTGTCTCAACATCTGTGAGACTTCTAATCTTTCTTACAGCATATGCTGCAGAACTAAGACTGCTTGCTAATTTATATATATGGGGGCCCCATTGAAGTTTCGCGTCAATAGTAATACCAAGAAAAACAGTGGTATCCACAAGACTCAACTCCTCCCATTTAACAGCACATTGGTATTAGAATGTTTTACATTAGGTATTGTAAATTTAATACACTTTGTCTTATTGCCGTTTATGAGCATATTGTTGGCGTTTAACCAATGTACCAATTTCGATAGAGCATTATTTACATCGTCATAATTAATTAACTGTCGTTTGAGTTTAAAAATCAGAGAGGTATCGTCAGCAAATAATACTATATCGTGATTGTCCCCTACAAGATAAGGTAAGTCATTAATATAAATTAAAAACAGGAATGGGCCAAGAATCGAGCCCTGAGGAACGCCCATTGATATTACCGATCCGGAGGAACCTTTACCATTAATCACTACTTTTTGAATTCTGTTACTTAAATATGAAGTAATAAGTCTAAGCGCTAAATTTTTTACACCGTAATGTTGTAGTTTCCTGATTAATATCTCATGATGAACACAATCGAAAGCCTTGGAAAGATCACAGAAAATACCTAAGGCATCTTGTGAATTCTCCCAGGCATTAAAAATATATTTCATAAGCTCAACACCGGCGTCAGACGTCGAGCGACCCCTTGTAAAACCAAATTGGTTTTTATGAAGTAATTTATTTGTATTAAAAAAAGTTAACAATTGATCCAAAATAATTTTTTCAAAAATTTTACTGATAGTTGGTAGTACAGAAATAGGTCTAAAATTAGCGGGGTCCAATGTATTAACGTTAATACCGTATCCTTTCCAGTCCAGTAGCTTGAAAACGTTTTCTAATGCAGCGGTGAAGAGTTTCTGGGATATAACGTCACCCTGTCTTACAACTTTCTGCAGTTGGATAGGTTTCGTACTCTGGTTCTGTACTCGGATAGTCATCGTAGCCCTACTGTACAAATGCTTCAAGCATTTATACTTGTTCTATTTTAAGGAAAAATTTTGGGGTGTCTGGCAGTTTTTTCCACCATCGAAATGATCTGGTTTTTGGGGATTATTATTAAAAAAATGACACGACACGCTATTAAATTTTCAGCGTAAGTCAATTTTTTTATTTTTTTTTAAATATCATTGGGGTGGTCTGGTTCCGTACCACCCCATTCAAATGATCTGCATTCTTGATCTTATTATTGATAATAGAATAGAGTTTGTGTTATTTCATGCTGGGTCAATTGCCATTTTCACCTTGCGCAGTACTTGTCCCACCTGTACATGCAAGGCAGACTAGCCATTCTCTATACAAACTTCGTAAACAACACTTTTGACCTATATAACTAGATGGGTCAAATCCATGCTCAAAATGTGTCGCGAGCTCTCCGGCTATAAAATAAATTTGCCGCCGAAAATGCCAGACTTTTTAAAATTTTGAAGGATTAATTTACAAATATTAAGCAGTGATACGTTTACAATTGCGTAAAATTATTTTACGGCAATTACTGTACAATTCGATAAAAATGCTAGTCAATTTTTACAAATTTGTCAGTTTGTACAGAGATGACAAGGATTGTCCACATCTCATCATCATCATCATTACAGCCCTTCACAAGTCCACTGCTGAACATAGGCCTCCCCCAAAGAATGCCACAAAGCACGGTCCTGAGCCACCTGCATCCATCGACTTCCTGCATATCTTACCAGGTCGTCACTCCATCTAGTGGGGGGACGCCCTACACTTCGCTTGTCGGTACGAGGCTGCCACTCGAGAACCTTTCTTCCCCATCGGTTGTCGGTTCTTCGAGCTATATGGCCGGCCCATTGCCACTTCAGCTTACTAATCCGTTGGGCTATGTCGGTCACTCTGGTTCTACTGCGGATATCCTCATTTCTGAGTTTATCACGCAGAGAAACTCCGAGCATAGCCCTCTCCATAGCTCGCTGAGCGACCTTGAGCTTCCTCATACGGCCAGCAGTGAAGGACCACGTCTCAGTTCCGTAAGTCATCACTGGCAACACACACTGGTTGTACAATTTCGTTTTAAGGTTTTGAGGTATGTCTGACGAGAAGATGTGTCGTAGCTTCCCGAACGCTGCCCAGCCGAGTTGAATCCGTCGATTGACCTCTCGGTCGAAGTTGGACTTACCTAGTCGGACTATTTGTTCCAGGTAAACATACTCGTCAACAACTTCGAGCTTAGTGTTCCCAACAACTACCGGCATAGGTGTGACATGGACATTAAACATGATCTTTGTTTTGTCCATGTTCATCTTAAGACCTATCCGTTGGGAAACACTATTGAGGTCATTGAGCATAGTGCTTAGGTCCTCCAGCGATTCTGCCATAAGGACTATATCGTCGGCAAATCGAAGGTGAGTGATGTACTCGCCATTGATGTTGATACCGTATCCTTTCCAGTCCAGAAGCTTGAAAACGTCTTCCAATGCAGCGGTGAAGAGTTTCGGGGATATGACGTCACCCTGTCTTACACCTCTCTGCAATTGGATAGGTTTCGTACTCTGGTTCTGTACTCGGATAGCCATCTTAGCCCTACTGTACAAGCACTTCAACACTTCGATATACCGACAGTCAACTTGGCACCGCTGAAGGGACTGCAGCACCGCCCAAATTTCGACGGAATCAAAGGCTTTCTCATAGTCCACATACGCCAGACATAGTGGCAAAGTGTACTCTTCGGACTTCTGTACAATTTTCCGTAGGGTATGTATGTGGTCTATGGTGCTAAAGCCTTTTCGGAAACCGGCTTGTTCGGGAGGCTGGAAGTCGTCAAGTCTGCGCGCGAGACGATTCGTAATGACTCACGAAAACAGCACGTAGACGCGGCTCAGAAGGGAAATCGGTCTGTAGTTCTTCAAGAGAGCGTTGTCGCCTTTCTTGAAGAACAAGACCACCGCACTTCTGCTCCACGCCTCCGGTGTAATGCCACCATGGAGGACGGAATTAAAGAGCTTCTGAAGGACTTCAAGTACCGGTTTTCCACCCGCTTTCAGAAGCTCCGCTGTAATTCCATCCTCGCCTGGGGCCTTGCCGTTTTTAAGGTGCTGGAGAGCCATTCTAATCTCGCTCAGACTGACGTCCGGGATATCATCGGAATAATGTCGGATAAGACTCGCTCTTGGATCGTTACTCACACTTGCGTGTGGCTCCAACGATGACGTGTACAGCTGCCCATAGAACCTCTCAATCTCACTCAAAATCTCAGGTGCCCGGAAACAATGCTGCCACATTCGGTCTTGAGCTTTGACAGTTGGCTCTTTCTGGCAGACAGATCTCTGGCAAAGACTTTGGAGCCTTGGTTCCGCTTGATCGCTTCTTCAATACGAGCTGTATTGAAGTTGCGTAAGTCCCGCCGCATGCATTTGGAGATCTGTCTGTTCAGTTGCCTGTATGCTGCCAAATCTGTTGAAGAATGTAGCTTCATCTCCCGTCTAACAGCCATGAGATTAAGAGTGTGATCGGAGAGTTTTTGTGTTCTTCTGCGGCGGGTCTTGCAGAACTTAGCTCCGACCGCATGGACAGTTTCCACGAGCTTGTCATTCAAATCGTCGACTTCATTGCAGTCTTCTAGGCACTGAAAACGGTTTTGTAACTCGAGCTGAAAGGTTTCGGGACTTTGGATTAGAGAACGAGGGGGACGGAGCGTTGACTTCATTAGACGAGACCTCTCCAACTTAACGTTTAGGTTCAGTGTGCCTCTAACCATTCGGTGATCGCTGCCGGTTTTCACCCTCGCGATCACTGAGACATCACTGAACAGTTGTCGTTTGGTCGTCATAATGAAGTCAATCTCATTTTCTTCGTAACTTTCATTATGGGGGGTATATTGCCATAGTTGCCACGCTTGGCGAGCGGGTTGGCAACCGCAGTTTTTTATTGTATTTTGCCGTTACCAGGAAGATGCTGCTGCCCATCTCCTGCCTGTGTCCCTTTGTCGCCTTTTACGACACCCACGGGAAGATATGGGGTAGTGGATATTCTTAACCGCCACTACACGGCACACATCTATCTACAGTCTTTTTTCTACTTATACACTATATATTAGATATATAAGCATTCACTAACGTTTATATTGAGGGAGCCAGCTCGGGGAGACAACCAGTCTTTGGATTGCATTAACAATAAAAACAAGACTCGAGTTACATTGATATAAGCTTTCATAGTTGGTATTAAATTTAAAGCTATTATATATTATACGTTATTATGTTTACAAACAACCGACAGGGCAGTAAACAATATATCTTTTGCTTTTCGTTTACGACATCGTGAAATCTATAGATACATTTTCTGTATATTCAAAAAGCTAAAAGGCAGAGAATGTGTTCGTTCACAAGATATTATTCTTTTACTCAGATCTTTCGCTGACGGTGCTCGTTCGATTTAAAAGCGTATTATGAAATTATGTTATATTATATACAAGTACGTGCTTATGGCTTTTATTGGCGTTTAATAAATTTAAATTTTCCTTTTTTATTAAAAGGTGGTGATTGAATGCTTTCTCACACCTGCTGTTAATTTTATTTTATTTTACATAATTTTTCTCCGGACTAGATGTTAAAGTTTATACGACCCACTGCTAGGCACAGACCTCCCCTCTAAGTGAGTTTTGGAGCTGGAAAGATTCCATCACGCTATTCAAATTTGTATTGTGAGACTTCCAATGGCCTGGTTATGTTTTTTTTTAATTTCTCAGACATGAAGGTTTCTTCATCAGTTTTTTTACCACCAAACACGCAGTATATCAGCATTTCAAATTACACTTTCATTGGTACTGTACCATTAGATCTTTTAAACTACCCACGCAATGGATTTTGATGCGGTTTATATCAATAGACACAATAATTCAAGAGGAAGCTTTATATGTATAATAAATACATATTATATATTATACTAGCTCGCCAGGCAGACGTTGTTCTGCCCTTTCCAACGACCCTTCCTATAAAAATCCTTAAATTCGCAATAAAAAATTTTTGAGGGATAAAAACTATCCTATCTCTCAAGTTGAACCAAAATGCACACAATGTGCAAAATTTAATTGAAATCAGTTCAGTAGTTTAGGAGTCCATCGCAGACAAGCAACGTGACACGTAATTTTTATATACAAAGATAATTCTTCTGTCTGTGTGTACCTATGTACTGAACTCCTCCTAAACGGCTGCACCGATTTTGATGAAATTTTGTTTGTGTGATTAAGTTGATTAGAGAATGGCTTAGATTCACAATTTGAACCGGTAGATGGCGTTGTTGTCGGGATCCAGAAATCGACCGTGCGATACTAGTATTTTTTTTTTTTATAGGATAATGGTGACAAACGAGCACACAGTCCACCTGATGGTAAGTGGTTGCTGCGGCCCATAGACATCTACATCTATCCTCGTTTGCGAATCAAAATGCAGATGCGTTGTCACCCGTGAGGACTAAGTTGGAATGCCTCATTTCCAGTAAAAAGGGCCTCCGGCCACCTGCACTCACCAAGCGAAACGCAGAGATAAACCTCTACTTCACGCTGGTATTCTGTGAGGTCGTGGTACCAACCCGGTTCGAGCCGGCCCATCCGTGCGACAGCAAAAGCTACCGCGTGGCTCTACCACTGTTATTAAGTATTAAATAAAATATAAGTTGTGATAAGAACTTTAAATTTCGCATCACGAATTTGTATTATTAAATTTTGCACACATCTTTTTAATATAAGAGCGTTAACGCTTTTAAATTTAGAACATACGTCTTCTTGGAAGCCAAGTCGTCTGCCAAGGTGCTCCGTTACGATTTTTTCAATTTATTGCAAAGTATTTTGATATTATTTGATGGCGTCGACTGCATTTAATTACACATAAATTGCACCCTTACTTCCGACATTGCACCCTTAAATTTATAGCATTAGACATCTTTAGCCAACGTTTTAACGAATACGCATATAATGCATATTAAATAAGTCTGGGTGAAATTTAATGCAAATAATGAAATGTGATTGTAAATACACACATTTTGCATTGTTTGCGTTAACATGTATGTGCAAATAACTTGTGCGTTAAAATATTTCAAATTTGTAAATATTCATAAATAAGGATTTGGATTTAAGTATGTTAAAATTATTGAACGTACCCTAGTGACTATGAGGGATTGGATGCCGGCAGTAGACGAGACAGAGAGAGAGAGAGCGAGAGAGAGAGAGAGAGAGAAAGAGAAAGAGAAAGAGAGAGAGAGAGAGATTTTCAGCAGTGGTAGAGCCACGCGGCAGCTTTTGCTGTCGCACGGATGGGCCGGCTCAAACCGGGGTGGTACCACGACCTCACAGAATACCAGCGTGAAGTAGAGGTTTGCCTCTGCGTTTCGCTTGGTGAGTGCAGGTGGCCGGAGGCCCTTTTTACTGGAAATGAGGCATTCCATCCTAGTCCTCACGGGTGACAACGCATCTACATTTTGATTTGTAATAGAGGATAGATGTAGATGTCTATGGGCCGCAGCAACCATTTACCATCAGGTGGACTGTGTGCTCGTTTGTCACCCTTATCCTATAAAAAAAAAGAGATCTTAATAATGGAGATAACTGTTGTTAAAAGCGCTAAGACAGTAAATAGAAGTATTAAAGTCCAGACTTCAGAAGTTATTATGTGATTCTTTTTAGTTTTTTGAAGTCAGCTTTATTTTATATTAATTTTATTTAAATTTAAAAAAAAGTAAAATTAAAAAATTTAATTTAATTTTTTAATTTTTTGACGGTGTTGTAAAAGTTCAAGTTTCAGCCTATATTCGTCTCCTCTCATTTCTGTGAGGGCAAGGAAATGTCCGCCGCGCTGCCGCTATGCGTGTTGGCGATCTTCACATGTCTTCGAAATATATATTTTTCTTATTTGTCAGAGATGCAGGTTTACTCACAATATTTTTCTTCAACGACGAGCACGTGGAATATCAGCACTTAAAATTGTAATTAACAATTTCATTGGTGCCGGCGGGGATCGAACATTTACAGCGAGCGTTTAGCTCTTGGGCTACCACGGCTTTTAGCTGCCACGGCTCTTGACGGTGTAAGAATATCCACTACCCCATATCGTCCCGGGGTGTCGTAAGAGGTGACAGAGGGAAAATAAAACAGGAGATGGGGAACAGCATTTTCCCTATAGCAATTCGAAATTATAAAAAACTGCAGTTGCCAACCCGGCCACCAAACGTGGCAAATATGGTAAAATCCCCCTATGGGGCAATCTACTGGGAGGCATATGTTCAGTAGTGGACTTCAACAGGCGGCAACGGTAACGTTTTGTGAGTGGAGTAAGGAATACCACAAGCTTGAATGTCGACAAAATAGTGTCATTAAAACCTTCATCTTCATCTTCTATTTGTCCACCCTTTTTTATTTATTTATTAACTTTTTCAAAAAAAATTACGTAATATTATAACTTCGCCAAACTGTAAAGACAGTTTGTTGGCGAATATATGCACTCCTATAAAGGTATCTTTTCTGCCGACTTCCAAAAAGGAGACGGTACTCAATTCGAGTGTATGTTTTTTTTTTTGCTTTTTTTATGTGTGTTACCTCATAACTTTGTACTGGGCAAACCGATTTCGATGATTCTTTTTTTATATGAATGCTGATAGTTCTCGTGTGGTCCCATATGAATTTGATCAAGGTCGGAACAATGGTTATTGAGTTATTCTTAAATAACCTATATTGAAGTCGGCTGTACAAAATTTTTAATTTTTAATTATTACATAAACAGCTACACCCACCCACATTACATTGCAACCAAGTATGGAAGATAATACGGTTTCTATTTGATCACTTAATTATTGAAATGATATCCTAAATATTACTCGTATATATTTTTCAAATATTATAAATGGATATCGGGGTGTCAAAAATCTTCAACTTTATCTAGAAAGTAATTCTTATGTTTATTTTTAATTGTGTGCGAGCAGCTATGCAGATTTAGAAAGACCAGTATCACTGCGACCTATAAGATCTATTGTGACCGCTGCTATGCCTGTAGTTCACTGCTAAGCTCTACGTCATCAATGAATAGGAGTTGCCACGCTGTGAGCAGTTTCACTTCTTCTGAGCGGAGTACATAGTTCCCAGATGAGTGTTACGTTTGCGCATTATGGGTCCACAATCAATTAGGATGTGCAGAGGCGTTTCTTTTTTTCCACATTTAGGGGTCTTTTTTCGAACTTATATAGGATCACCACTGATCTTCTTGTTAAAAATTTTAAATCGGTTTACAATTAACGAAGATAGCGCGTAATGTTCATTAAAAAATATTATAGGGTCGAATTGAGGACCTTCCATTTTCTCTAAGTCGGCAAAAAATGTATATTATTATTATTGTATTGTTGCGGGGTGGTTCATCTATAATTTGAAACAGGATTCGGTTAAAGACAAAATTACATGAAACTAAGTAATCTAATCTTAATATATACAATTCCCGTGTCGCGGTGTTTGTTACCAAACTCCTCCGAAACGGCTCAACCGATTTCTATGAAATTTTGTGTGCATATCGGGTAGGTCTGAGAATCGGCCAACATCTATTTTTCAAACACCTAAATGATAAAGGTGACCCACTCCTAAACCTTTTATTTTTAATATTTTTGACAAAAATTTTAATTTTATTATGATTTACCATTGAAAAATAGATAAAACTTCAAATTTTAACCCTGTAACCCCTGTTTTTTAATCGCGATTTTTAAAACAAAAATATTTGTTAGAAATAATGTATATGGCAAAACAACGTTTGCCGGGTCAGCTAGTATATTATATAATATTTTAAAATTCAACATTTTGTACAACAGACTTCAATATAAATTATTAAGAATAACTCAAAAACTATTGGTTAGACCTTCTAAAAATCATATAGTCGAATTGAGTATTCTTTTTGAAGTCGATAGTAAATTAATTTTTGTTTGTTCGTATTTTAAGCGCTGCCATACCATTCATCAGATTGCGCTAAAACTTTGTGAACTTATTGCTTGCCCTTGTGAGATTATAGGCATAGTACAATTAACTTACACTAAGTGGCGCGCACCCTGAGGACTGACGAGAAGATCGTGAAGCTGGAAGAAGAGATAGACAAGTTGCGCTGGAATATTATAGGATTATCCGAGGTCCGAAGAGAGGGGAGGATACGGTAATCCTCGAATCCGGCAACTTGTTCTATCACCGGGAGGGCGACCATCTGTCCCAAGGAGGTGTCGGATTTATCGTCCACAAGTCTCTCGTTAACAACGTTGTAAAGATTGGGAGTGTGTCAACGAAGGTTGCGTATCTTATACTCAGAATCACCGAACGGTATTCGCTGAAGGTCATACAGGTTTACGCACCATCCTCGGCACACCCCGATGAGGAGGTGGAGGAAATGTATGAGGATCCAAAACCCACTATACGGTGTTAATGGGAGACTTCAATGCAAAACTAGGCATAAGAGAGAACGGTGAGCTGAAAGTAGGGAAATTCAGAATAGAGCAACGGAACCCAAGGGGCCAGCAGCTGGCCGACTTCATTTTAGAAAGAGGGACTCTTTATGATCAACTCTTTCTTTAAGAAGCGCCCGCGCAGGAAGTGGACCTGGTCAAGCCCCGACGGTTAGACAAAAATAAGATTGACTTCATTATGACGACCAAACCACAACTGTCCAGTGATGTCTCAGTGATCGCGGGGGTGAAAATTGGTAACGATCACCGAACAGTTAGAGGCACACTGGACCTAAACGTTAAATTAGAGAGGTCTCGTCTAATGAAGTCGACACTCCGTCCCCCTCGTGCTCTAGTCCAAAGTCCCGAAACCTTTCAGCTCAAGTTACAAAATCGTTTTCAGTGCCTGGAAGACTGCAATGAAGTGGACGATATAAATGATAAGCTCGTGGCAACTGTTCATGCGGTCGGAGCTAAGTTTTGTAAGACCCGCCGCAAAAGAACACAAAAACTCTCCGATCACACTCTTAATCTCATGGCTGTTAGACGGGATATGAAGCTGCAGTCTTCAGTAGATTTGACAGAATACAGGCAACTGAACAGACAGATCTCCAAATGCATGCGGCGGGACTTACGCAACTTTAATACTGTTTGTATTGAAGAAGCGATCGAGTGGAACTATGGCTCCAGCCTTTGCTAGAGATCTGTCTGCCACAAAGAGCCAACTGTCGAAGCTGAAGATCGAGTGTGGCAGCGTCATTTCCGGGACACCTGAGTTTTTGAGTGAGATTGAGAGTTTCTATGGACAGCTGTACACATCATCGTTGGAGCCACACATAAGTGTGAGTAACGGTCCAAGAGCGAGTCTTGTCAGTCACTATTCCGAAGATATCCCGGACGTCAGTCTGAGCGAGATTAGAATGGTCCTCCAGAATCTTAAAAACGGCAAGGCCCCAGGCGAGGATGGAATTACAGTGGAGCTTCTGAAAGCGGGTGGAAAACCGGTACTTGAAGTCCTTCAGAAGCTCTTTAATTCCGTCCTCCATGGTGGCATTACACCGGAGGCGTGGATCAGAAGTGCGGTGGTCTTGTTCTTCAAGAAAGGTGACAACGTTCTCTTGAAGAACTACAGACGGATTTCCCTCCGGAACCGCGTCTACATGCTGTTTTCGAGAGTCATCACGAATCGTCTCGCGCGCAGACTTGACGACTTCCAGCCGCCCTAACAAGCCGGTTTCCGAAAAGGCTTTAGCACCATAGACCACATACATACCCTTCAGCAAATTGTACAGAAGTTCGAAGAGTACAATTTGCCACTATGTCTGGCGTATGTGGACTATGAGAAAGCCTTTGATTCCGTCGAAATTTGGGCGGTGCTGCAGTCCCTTCAGCGGTGCCAAGTTGACTGTCGATATATTGAAGTGCTGAAGTGCTTGTACATTAGGGCTACGATGGTTATCCGAGTACAGAACCAGAGAGTACGAAACCTATCCAATTGCAGAGAGGTGTAAGACAGGGTGACGTGATATCCCCGAAACTCTTCACGGCTGCATTGGAATACGTTTTCAAGCGTCTCGACTGGAAAGGATACGGTATTAACATCAATGGCGAGTACATCACTCACTTTCGATTTGCCGACGATATCATGTTTAATGTCTATGTCACACCTATGCCGATGGTTGTTGGGAGCACTAAGCTCGAAGTTGTTGACGAGTATGTTTACCTGGGACAAATAGTCCGACTAGGTAAGTCCAATTTCGACCGAGAGGTCAATCGACGGATTCAACTCGGTTGGGCAGCGTTCGGGAAATAACGGCACATCTTCTCGTCAGGTATACCTCAAAACTTGAAAACGAGACTGTACAACCAGTGCGTGTTGCCAGTGGTGACATATGGATCTGAGACGTGGTCCTACACTGCTGGCCGGATGAGGAAGCTCAAGGTTGCTCAGCGAGCTGTGGAGAGAGCTATGCTCGGAGTTTCTCTGAGTGATAAACTTAGAAATGAGGATATCCGCAGTAGAACCAGAGTGACCGACATGGTCTAACGGATTAGTAAGCTGAAGTGGCAATGGGCCGACCATGTAACTCGAAGAACAGTCAACGGGGAAATAAGGTTTTCGAGTGGCGACCTCGTACCGGCGGACGAAGTGTAGGGCGTCTTCCCACTAGATGGAGTGACGACCTGGTAGGACATGCAGGAAGTCGATGGATGCAGGTGGCTCAGAACCGTGTTTTGTGGCATTCCTTGGGGGAGGCCTATGAAGTGGCAGCAGCAGTGGATTTGTGAAGGGTTATAATAATGATGATGATGATGAAGTGGCGCGCGTATCATACCTACAAAATTATTTGAAAGTTATACGATACGTACATCACTCAAGTTCAATGAATGTATTATCATTCCTAGTCAAACAAAGTAACTCTTCCAAATTTAAAACGATATTTCGACATTTATTTATTCAGTGACAGCAGTAGTTTTTAGTTAATTTTTAGTTTTCACTAGTAGTTAGTTTTTACGTAGTAGAGCCATGCTGCAGCTATATTAGTAGTATAGTTGTAGCACGAATGGGTCGGCTCGGCCGGGGGGAGGGGGGACCATGCTCTCACAGAATACCAACGTAAAGTGGCAGCTTTGCGCTGCTGTGTTTCGTATGGTGAGTGTAGAGAACCGGAGACTCTTTTTACTGGAAATGAGGCATTCCATCTTGGTCCTCACGGGTGACAACGCGTCAGCATTTTGATCTTTAATAGAGGATAGATGTAGATGTCTATGGGCCACAGCAACCACTTGCCATCGGGTGGACTGTGTGCTCGTTTGTCACCCTTATCCTATACAAAAAAAAGCAACGCGCCGTGTACTAGTGAGTCATAAGATTTATTTAATTAACTAGAGACTCGCCTTGGGTTCGCCTGCATATGCTCTAGTAATGTGTTTTTTAAAAATTTAACATAATCAAAGATAAGGGGAACGTCGTTTAGAGCCGGGGCGGCATCAGAGGCAGCTGAACTGAGTAAGTGGCGCAAATATGAGTCTCTGATAGATGACTACATATTTGTGCCATTTGCTGTAGAGACTATTGGTCCGTGGGGTCCACGTGCGGTGAAGTTCCTAAAGGAACTCCATCCGCGGCTGGTCGTTGCTGCTGGTGATAAGAGGGCTGGTTCTTTCCTTGCTCAAAGGCTAAGTATAGCCATTCAGCGGGGGAACGCAGCCAGCGTTCTTGGCTCCATACCGCGGGGAGTAGGAATATATGATATTTAAGTTTCTAGTTTTAGTTTTTTTTTATTATAATAGTTTTTAGTATTGTATATTTTAATAAATGTAAATATTTATTTTACTATTTTTTCACATAAAATAATCAAGTTCTTCTGATCTAGATCCATCCTGGCATTGTTCTCTATTATATGTTCGTGAAGTTTCATCAAAATCAGTTTAGCGATTCCGAAGATTAGCCCGGACAGACGGACAGACTTTTGCTTTTTTTGTGTCCTTATAGCATGCCCTAATGCCAATAACCCCCTGAGCTCAATAGAAGCCAGTGAATTCGATATTATAGACAGACACTTCTATTTATATGTAAAGATGAGAGAATGCCGTAGATGCTCGTAAATCATCAAGTAACCTGTAGACAACTCTAAACAAAGAAGGGTGCGTTGTTTTTTTTACGGAGAAATATCTACGCATATCCGTCTCGCGGGGGCAACGACACTTTATGTCTGACTCGCACAAACTAAAACCCCGTGGTGTTTTCTTCGTCGCATATCGGCGAATTGTAACCCCTGCGGAGTAAAAATGCATGACTCAACCTGTTATTATATTGGCATTCTAGACCATTCATTCTTTAAAATGAAAATATACTTTCATAATATAGGTACGTCTTAGTGCTGGGCACAAGTCTCCTCGCGTTTCTGAGAGGGTTTTTAGTTTTTAGGTAAGGAAACGTGCGCCGCGGCCGTAATGCGTATTCGAATGAATGAATTAACTAATTGTTCGTCACACACAACACGATGCATAATATAAAGAAATTGCAAATAAAAACAAAAAAAAAACATGTTTTTTTGATTTCTCAGACATGCTGATTTTATCACGATGTTTTCCTACACTGCCGAACACGTGGTAAATCAGCACTTATAATTGCAATTAACAATTTCGTTATTGTTGGCGGGGATTGAACCAAGTTTCTCGCGTACTGTGAAAATGTTTCCTTCTCCGCCGAGGACGTGATAAATCAGCACTTAAAATTGCAATTAACAATTTCATTGGTGCTGGCGGGGATTGAACCAGGTTTCTCGCGTACTGTGAAAATGTTTCCTTCTCTGCCGAGTACGTGATAAATCAGCATTTAAAATTGCCATTAACAATTTCATTGGTGCTGGCGGGGATTGAACCAGGTTTCTCGCGTACTGTGAAAATGTTTCCTTCTCTTCACATTTACATTTCTCCGACAAAAAACAAGGTTTCCTTACGTTTTCCTTCATCGCCGAGCACGTGATAAATCGGGGCATTAAATTGCAATTAACTATTTCATTGCTACCAGCGGGAAATGAACCTGGGTTGCTAGCATACTGTGAAATTTGCGACGAGTGCTTAGTCCTAAGTTACCAGAACTCTACCCACTAGTAAAGCTTCTGCTTTAATTCTCATAACTTGTATTACTGAAATTGACTCCCTGAAGCGCCACGCCGCCGTTGTGACCGCCGGATATTATGTCGAAAAAGCAGCGACCGTAAAGAAATTTTTAATAGATGGAACTTATGTAGTATTTTTTTTCAATTGTTAAATGAGTAAACGTTTAAGTAGAAAGTAAGTAAGTAAAGAAAGAGAGGTAAAAGTAAGTAAAAACCAATAAATATTTTGACTGGGCCCTCCCCTTTTTTGTAGATATTTCACGCATTTTGCTTCGTTTTACAAAATATTTATAGCAAGGGAGTGCATTAATTTGTCGGCGTCTATCTTTCCGTCCGATTACAATATGATGGGTGACTTCAAGGCAAATGTGGAATAGGCGTTTGTTACGCAAAGACCGTGTATTTTACCATCTTGGAATTCAT
Organism: Parnassius glacialis; assembly: GCA_033319125.1. Lineage (NCBI taxonomy): Eukaryota > Metazoa > Arthropoda > Insecta > Lepidoptera > Papilionidae > Parnassius > Parnassius glacialis. The sequence continues at coordinate 50,510,913 of JAVANC010000001.1, read as the reverse complement.
CAATACTTGCAACCAGGTGGGATTGTTGTCCATCAATGGCTTAAAATAAGTAAAATATATAACCTTAAATCGTAGTTGACGCCGCAAAGAGGTGAAAACCTCAATTTTTCAAAAATTTACAGGAGAGCAAGAAAACATTTATTATTCCCCCATAACTAGCTTTTTTACATTAGAAAATTAATCTTATTTGTAGTTTTCTACCAAGTCTAATATATTTAATTTTCTGATGAAAAAGCTGGTAGTCGGGGAATAATAAATGTTTTCTTGCTCTCCTGTAATTTTTTGAAAACTTGAGGTTCGCCGCTTTGCGTCGTTAACGACGAATTGTGTACATGAAAACTTTTTTTAAGAATTTACACTAAAAAATGAACTAGAGTGTGGTGTGGTGAGTCATTTAGTAAACATTTTATGTAGGATTCAATTTAATATTTTAATATGAACCGAATAGAAATATTGCTTTACTGTTTATCAGAGACTTTAAAAGAGAGAGAGGGAACCATAAATTAAGCAATATTTTATTTTCTAGTTGTGATAATGTACCAAAAAAAGTGATATCAAAAAAAAATTGTTTATACACAAATTTCATTTCACTAAGAAATATGAGGTTAACAATTAATGCAATAGGATAATATTAACGGCTTTACATATAATCATCGACTATCGCTTGCTTAAAACTATTAATTACCTCAATAAAAGACAAGTTTTCTGTTGTCATTAGAAAAGAGAGGGGGGGGGGGGGGGGATAAAGAGAGCGATTTTAAGAATTCTTAAGTTTTATGAGAAAGGTTGTAAAAGCTTAAACTCAAAATTCACAATGTTAAAATTGACGAAAATTTAGACTATATGAAGTTTGAGATAAACAAGAGTTTGTTTATGCTCAATCTTCAGGTGGGAATAGATCTGGCATTTCTTGCACAGTATTTTTTGTTTGTATCATCTTTAAACTATATGTTGAACAGGCCCTCATATTATATAAGTATAAACCACTTTCTTCGATTTCCCTTGAGACTATGCGGTTAGGTAAAAGTAGCTCGTTTTTCAGAAAATTTAATTTGTCAAAAAAATAATACTCATGAATTTAATATGCATGTTGTAAGTCGCGTATCTTATTATGATGCGTTGTGATGATATTAGTAATAGTAAATTGCAATTATAATAAGTATAGAGAGGTTGAAGTTGAGTGATTTATAACTTTCAAATAAACGGTACGATACGCGCGCCACCCTCACAAGTGCAAGCAATAAGTTCACAAAGTTTTAGCGCAGTCTGATGAACGGTATGGCAGCGTAAAATACGAACGAACAAAAAATAATTTTCTACCGACTGCAAAATGGAGGTGGTACTCAATTCGACTGTATGATTTTTTTATTTGAAAGCTGGTGCTTGTCATGTGGTCCCATATAAATTTGATCAAGGTCTCACCACTAGTTTTTGAATTATTCTTTATAATTTTTATTGAAGTCGGTTGTACAAAACGTTTAATTTTAAAATATTGTAATATATTAGATTATTTAGTTTTTTGTTGTTATTGTTTGTCTTTAATCGAATCCTGTTTCTAATTTTAGATGAACCACCCTGCAACAATACAATAACAATAATCTACATATTTTGCCGGCTTAAAGAAAAATAGGAGATTCTCAATTCGACTCAATAATAGTTTTTTAATGAATATTACGCGCTCTCTTCGTTAATGGTAAACCGAAGAACTGAATCGAAGAACAAAGTCTGAAGCAAAGGTGCTATATTTGTGTAATTTAAATGCAGTCTACGCCATCAAATAATATCAAAATACTTTGCAATAAATTGAAAACATCGTAACGGAGCAGCTTGGCAGACGACTTGGCTTTCAAGAAGAGATATGTTCTAAATTGAAAAGCGTGAAAGCGAAATTTAAAAATGCAAATTCGTGATGCGAAATGTAAAGTTCTTATCACCACTTATATTTTATTTAATACTAGTTTCGCAGGGTTGATTTCTGGATCTCGACAACAACGCCACCTACCGGTTCAAATTGTGAATCTAAGCCATTCTCTAATCAACTTAATCACACTAAAAATTTCATCAAAATCGGTGCAGCCGTATAAATTATATAATATGCATGTATTATACATATAGAAATTCATCTTGAAATATTCTGTCCTTTTTTTTTATAGGATAAGGGTGACAAACGAGCACACAGTCCACCTGATGGTAAGTGGTTGCTGCGGCCCATAGACATCTACATCTATCCTCGTTTGCGAATCAAAATGCAGAAGCGTTGTCACCCGTGAGGACTAAGATGGAATGCCTCATTTCGAGTAAAAAGGGCCTCCGGCCACCTGCACTCACCAAGCGTAACGCAGAGGTAAACCTCTACTTCACGCTGGTATTCTGTGAGGTCGTGGTACCACCCCAGTTCGAGCCGGCCCATCCGTGCGACAGCAAAAGCTGCCGCCTGGCTCTACCACTGTTAAAATTCTGTCTATTGATGTAAACCGCATCAAAATCAAAAACGTTCAAAAGATCTAATCGTACGGTACCAATGAAAGTGTAATTTGAAATGCTGATATACTGCGTGTTTGGTGGTGAAAAAAAACCTGCTTTATAATATAAATAAGAAGTATAATATAAAAAAAAAGAAACCTTCACGTCTGAGACATTAAAACCCATATCCAGGCCATTGGAAGTCTCACAATACGAATTTGAACAGCGTGATGGACTCTTCCCAACTCCAAAACTTACTTAGAAGGGAGGTCTGTGCCTAGCAGTAGGTCGTATACACTTTACTTTAACTTCTAGAGCCCGGAGGAAAACTATGTAAAATAAAATAAAATTAACGGCAGAAGTGATAAAGCATTCTATCACCGCATTTTAATAAGAAAGAAAAAAATAATTGTATTAAATACATAATGCATAAGCACGTACTTGTATAATATAATATAATTTAATCATACACTCTTAAATCGAACGTGCACCGTCAGCGAAAGATCTGAGTAAAAGAATAATATCTTATGAACACATTCTTTGCCTTTTAGCTTTTTGAATATACAGAAAATGTATGTATAGATTTCACGATGTCGTAAACGAAAAGCAAAAGATATATTGTTTACTACCCTGTCGGTTGTTTGTAAACATAATGATGCAGAATATATAATAGCTTTAAATTTAATACCAACTATGAAATCTTATATCAATGTAACTCGAGTCTTGTTTTTATTGCTAATGCAATCCAAAGACTAGTTTACTCCCCGAGCTGGCTCCCTCAATAGAAACGTTAGTGAATGCTTATATATAGTACATAAGTAGAAAAAAGATAGTAGATAGATGTGGGCTATTCCATGTCATATCGTTTTTTTATAAAATATAAGATTCAACGTAATTCTGTGTACGTATCATGAAACTATTTGCCACAGATAAATCAAGGCCCTATCTAATGAACGATACAAACTGACAAATTTGTAAAAATTGACTAGCTTTTGTCGAATTGTACAGTAATTGCCGTAAAATAATCTTACGCAATTGTGAAAGTATTACTGCTTAATATTTGTAAATTAATCCTTCGAAATTTAAAAAAAGTCTGTAATTTTTTCCGCAAATGTATTCTGTAGGCGGAGAGCTGGGGTCTAGTTAAATAGGTCAAAAGTGTTGTTTACTAAAGTTGTATAGAGAATGACTAGTCTGCCTTGCATGTACAGGTGGGACAAGTCCTGCGCAAAGTAAAAGTAAGGTAAAATATTTGTGTTAAAAAATATAAATGACCCAGCATGAAATAACACAAATCCTATTCTATTATCAATAATAACAGTAATATATCGAATGCAGATCATTCGAGTGGGGTGGCACGGAAACAGACCACGCTGAAAATGTAATAACGTGTCAGGTCCATTTTTTTATAATAATCCCAAAGAGCCAAATCAATTCGATGGTGGAAAATACTGTCAGACACCCTAAAAATATCCTCATTCTCTCGCAGGCTAAATCATATAGATGTATGTTTGTCTCTTTTTAGCGTCGCTTTTTCGAGTTTCATCGAGTTTCAAATCACGACGATTCCATAGAAATTTTCACTTCAAAAAGGAAAGTATTATACTTTTCATATACAAGTGCTTTCTTTACTTTAATTACCAAAACTTCGTAGGCAACTCTACGACGTAGCAGTTCTACGGCTACGTACTCTGTAAGAAAAGCATGTCTATATTATGTATGTATGCTTTTTGAATATTTAATGCATATATCATTTTAATGTTTTTAGATATATTTTTAGTTGGTGCTTCTTGTCTATAAATATAAAATAATAGCTTGATTACTTGATTACAGCCTCCTCCGGTCCGCTCTTCGAACTCCTAGGATAACTATGAACCATCGTCTGCATCGTCGATACAAGAAATTTGTGTGAATATGACAGTGACCTCAATTGCTCAATAGTTAAAAGTTAAAGTTACAGCCTATATACGTCACACTGCTGGGCACAAGTCTCCTCTTAATAATGAGAGGGAAATATCCGCCGCGCTGCCCCAATGCGTGTTGGCGAATTTCACATGTATTCTTATTTCTCAGACATGCGGGTTTCCTCACTATGTTTTCCTTCATCGCCGAGCACGTGGTAAATCAGCACTTAAAATTGCAATTAACAGTTTCATTGGTGCCGGCGGGGACCGAACCCGGGTTGCTCGTGTGCTGTGAAATTTACAGTGAGTCCCTGAGCTACCATGGCTCAACTTTACGCCAAGTCTTTCAGAAATTGCACGATAGATGCATATGTTAAGGGCAAAATGATACTAAGGAACTTTACAAATCACCGCCATTACTTGATTAATCTGATAATTTATCCACCATATTATATTCTGTCTAATTTATATATTTTAACGAATGTCCGCTTTATTTGCGTGGCCCAAAGGCCACTGCAGTTACAGTCTCAAACTACTGTGCTGATGTTACTTGATACTTATAGGTGCATTCGTATTTTCGACAAAGTTAAGAGAAGTTATAGATACAAATTATCGGCTAGATCATGAAATGGCGGTAAATCATGAAATGCCCAGGCAGATTACGATTTATCTAATTCTACGATCGAACTACGGCATAGCGAACAGGCGACGCCGTTTGTATAATATTATTGACGAAAACTGCCGACGCTGTTGGTATAATGACGAATCATACATGCTGCCGACGATATTAAATTAACGTAAATCGGCACATCCGCACCAACGATACTTAAAGATACTATACATTACACTATAACACTAAGCTATACTACTAAAATATGTATTATTTCACTCTCATACAGTTGTGAATTGTGTACCTATCTGTGTGCCTACTATTAGATTTGTATGGTGAAATAAACTTTAAATTATTTATTATACATCCCGATACATCCTATTAAAATCCATTACTGAACATAGGTCTCCCCCACAAAATAGAATAATTTTTATTCAGTATTGATTATTACATAAATGGGTCGGCTCGACCGGGGAAGGACCACGCACTCACAGAATACCAGCGTAAAATAGCAGCTTCATGCAGCTGTGTTTCATATGGTGAGTGTAGAGAACCGGAGACCCTTTTTACTGCAAAAGAGGCGTTCCCTCTTAGTTCTCACGGGTGACAACGCATCTACATTTTGATTCGCAAACGAGGAGAGATGTAGATGTCTATGGGCCTCAGCAACCACTTACCATCAGGTGGACTGTGTGCTCGTTTGTCACCCTATCCTATAATTTTTTTTTACCACTGGTTCGGAAAATACCTCTGTCCTGGGAAGAACCAGCATTAAACTCAGCAGGACTTTTTTCAAACATGTTTCACTTAACAATAATTTCGTTTATACAATTTTTTAATGATTTTTCATAGAACCAGCATGGTGGCGATTAGGGGTTATTTTCATTCATGTATTCCTTGATATTATAATAACCCTTTTTGTACAGTTTTTCTTTAATAACAGTTTTAAACTTGTTTATTGACAAACTTTGAATGTGTTCTGGGATTTTGTTGTAAAAGCGTATACATTGCCCCATAAATGAATTACTGATTCTGTGAAGTCTAGTAACTGGCATTACAAGCCTATGTTTGTTCCTAGTGATTAAGGTATCAATATCCTTATTTTTATTAAAGCTTTTTATGTTTTTCTATACATACATTACATTTTCATAAATATATTGCGATGCCAAAGTTAATATGTTTATTTCTTTAAATTTTTGTCTCAGGGACTCTTTACAATTTAGGTTATAAATCGCCCGAACGGCTCTCTTTTGCAAATCAAATATAGCTTCAATATCGGTCGCATTACCCCAGAGCAAAATTCCATAAGACATTACGCTATGAAAATAACTAAAATACACTAATCTAGCTGTCTCAACATCTGTGAGACTTCTAATCTTTTTTACAGCATATGCTGCAGAACTACAGTACATAGGTTGACTCAAATGGGGATATTTGCCATAGTTGCTGCGCTTGGCAAGCTGGTTGGCAACTGCAGTTTTTTTATTTTTATATGTTATTAGGAAGATCCCATCTCCTGATTAGACATCACCATCATCATCATCATCATTACAGCCCTTCACAAGTCCACTGCTGAACATAGGTATCCACTAAGGAATGCCACAAAGCACGGTCACGAGCCACCTGCATCCATTGACTTCCTGCATGTCTTACCAGGTCGTCATTCCGTCTAGCGGGGGGACGCCCTACACTTCGCTTACCGGTACGAGACTGCCGCTCGAGAACCTTTGATAGACTTAAAAACGAGGATATCTGCAGTAGAACCAGAGTAATCGACATAGCCCAAAGAATTTGGCAATGGCCACTTCAGCATACTAATTCTTTGGGTGATTGACGGCTGAAGGCCATATAGCTCGATTAGACATCAACCACCTATAATTAAGAAACTTAATTTACTTTATTAGAAGCCTGGAAAAAGTAAAGAATATAAAAAAACAGGAAAAAAGGTTTTACTCCAATTGAAAGAAATTTGCTGTTTATTTGTATAGCTTTGAAATATTATTGCTTTTTCATGCATTTTTCCCCAGAGTGCTATTTATTGGATCCCTCAGATGACAATAATTTTATTTATTTAAAAACTTAAATGTAACACCTTAAGGTAAAGGGTACATAGGGCGGACTTAATGCCATATGGCATTCTCTGCCAGTCAACCCTGGGTGCCAAAAACAATTGTAGGCAGGTCCGAAACATAATACATAAATAAAGTGTACATATATTAAAATATAATATATACATAGTATATACATACACAACATATATGTAATGTGTATACATGTTTATAAACTTTATAAATAAATATCCATATTAATATATAAATCAATAAATATTTGAAGAAAAAAAATGTCAGTAACTGCCCTCAGGTAATTATATTATAGAAGTAATTTAATAATATGAGATCTGATTCAAAAACTAGTGATCTGCTCCGGCTTTGCCTGGGAGGTACATTTTAATGTAATTTATGTCATCATTTGGATTTTCGATAATCATCAACGACTATTTATTTTATCAATTTTTAGATTTCGCAAAAAAAAGCTTTTTGAATAAAATATAGTCTCGATCCCTCCCGGCATTGGCTCCCTATTTTTTTGTAAAGCTATTCCATATGGACAGACAAATTAAAAAAAATCATTTCGTAATGACATGCAAATTAACCTCTGATTTCAATAAAAGTGCAGTTATTTCGCTAATACAGACATACACTTAAATTTTATTTATATGTGTATAGATACCCAATCATTAGTCTCCTGAAACTAAAACAGAATCTATAAACTTGTTTGCGCTATTGTCTGCTGGTCTGCAAACACAACACCGCGATAACTTTGTTTGTAAACTGTCGAGTCAACGAAACACGAACTCAGTTTTGAATACTAATACAATTTAAACAATTACAAAGACCGAAAAGGGTTTGCAACATAATGGTTTACAAGTTTAATTATTTTCGTGCAGATGCGATATTATTCCATGGACCTAATTTGCAGTGTCATAGAGCAAAGAAATCAAATTAATTTAAATGTAAATACACATTTCATAGAATATAAGTGTATAGCATATTAATCCATAGATCGTTATTATGCTCTTAGCGAAATTAATCACCCGTAACGAATATCTGTCTGAATGGTTAGTATGTTTTTAACCCCGACGCAAACAAAGCGGTGTGTATCTGCGTATAGTATGTCAGTGACATCGTACCTCCCAAACGGATGAACCGATTTATCTTTTTTTGTTTGAAAGGTGACTTTTACGAGAATGTTCTTAGGTATGAATCTTTTCCGCTGTTTGAAGATCGTCAGCTCTTCTTATTCTGGGGTTTTTAAACATTCTAATTAAAGTTTTTGACCATGAGAAGTTTCTAATGTTCAGCTTATAATTTCGGCAACAAAAACAAGTTTTAGTTGTAAGAAAAGTAGGTTAAAATAATTAAATATAAAAAATTTTGTACAACCGACTTCAATGTAAATTATTTAGAATAACTCAAAAACTATTAGTCAGACCTTGACAAATTTGTATAGAACCACATGAGAAGCACAAGCTTTCAAATAAAAAAAGAATCATCGAAATCGGTTCACCCAGTAAGAAGTTATGATGTAACACACATAAAAAAATATGCAGTCGAATTGAGTACCGGCTCCTTTTTGAAGTCGGTAGAAAAACCATGCGTGAGTGTCGTAGAACACTCGGTAGGAACGAAGTTCCTTTGGTAGTATTTTATTATTTATAAACGTATTATATTATTGATTAAAAAATACAAATAAATTAATTACTAGCGTTTGTTAAAATGAAGCGTCATTTATAATCTTTATATATAAAAAGTACGTGTCACGTTGTTTGTCCGCGATGGACTCCTAAACTACTGAACTGATTTCAATGAAATTTTGCACACTGTATGCATTTTGGTCCAACTTGAGAGATAGGATGGTTTTTATCCCGATAAATAACCCTCAAAATTTTTTATTGCGAATTTAGGGATTTTTATAGGAAGAGTCGTCGGAAAGGGCAGAACAACGTCTGCCTGGTCAGCTAGTAAAATAATATTTCTTTTATGACAAGATAAGAAAAAGCGTGAGGGAGATGGATATTATTCCATCTCGTTTCCTTATAGCCGCCAGGGGCGTCTACACTACGTCAGAAAAGGCCGTGACGGAAAAATCTAACACTTTTTCTCGCCTAGCCCCCATCCGCCAAATTCGTACCAGCCGTTAAGGAACTTCGTTCCAATAATACGCTACGCTGTCTCTATTTATTTATGACAGTATTCATTTATATTAATCTAAGTACACTGTTGATCGTAAACCTCCTAAACAGATTGTCTCATAGAACTGTGTTTACGATAGTTGCCGACCGGCGTTGGGGCTGGCAACTGCAATTTTTATTTTGTAGTTGTTAGATGCTGCTTTCCATATCCTGGTTTGTTTCATTCTGTCGCCTCTTATGATACCTTCGGGGCGATGTGTGGTAGTGGATATTTATATAACGACACTTCCTTTTTATGTTATGTATCATACGTTGTAGAACCATGCTGCAGCTATATTAGTAGTATAGTTGTAACACGAATGGGTCGGCTCGACCGGGGAAGGACCACGCTCTCACAGAATACCAGCGTAAAATAGCAGCTTAACGCTGCTGTTTCGTATGGTGAGTGTAGAGAACCGGAGACCCTTTTTACTGGAAATGAGGCATTCTATCTTAGTCCTCACGGGTGACAACGCATCTGTTTCTTGATTTGTAATAGATGATAGATGTAGATGTCTATGGGCCGCAGCAACCACTTACCATCAGGTGGACTGTGTGCTCGTTTGTCACCCTTATCCTATAAAAAAATGTTTTGCGTCACGAAATACAAACTCAGATAGTACGGAGACTATGGCAGTAATATTTTTTTCATGCATTCATTCATTTATCATAAGAGAGGTATTGGTCACAATTTTATGTTGCCACGCTTTATCTTAATTTATTATGTTTTTATCAGGAAAATTCTGCCAATGCTATTTCAGTTTCTCTGTCATCTCTCACGATGATAAGCGGTAATGGATACTCTTACAGCGCTCCTGCACGGCAATGATATCAGTGTTATATAATTCAATATCCAATGTTATCAGATCCGTATAAACTATGCAGCTTCCCTTCAATATATCTAACACTGGTATGTAAACTATGGAACGAGCGGTTCTGTTTAATTTGGCGAGACAGACGCATAATGTACTCTATATTGTGCGGTTGTGCTCCATTAAGGGAGCCATTTCCTATTAATTGCCCATTCTACATATAATGGTTCGGTTACTTACAAATTTTGTTTACTAGGATAAAGGTATTGTATACCTTAAGCGAAAGCTCAAGGTAATGTTCCACTATCGCCTGAAAATTAAAATTCCAACATTTTATCGAATAAAATCGTATCTAGCAATCATATTATACATATAAATGATATAAAACGCACATTGTTAGAAAGATAAATGATTGTTGAACTTATTAATAATTTTTTTAAATCGATTAATTGCTATTTTTAAATAAAAAAAGGGTTTTAGTTGCTTATGGTGTGGATTTATCAAGTCCCTGTGACTTGTAAACACTATAACTTTTGAAAATATCAATTGTTTAACTCAATCTATTTTTTAATCTCTTCATCTATCGTGTGGGAAGCCACTGAATGTAAATGGCAGTGTATTTTTGTTTTGTTTAGCTATAATTAATTTTTTTCGGTTCCAAAATGGCGAAATTTTCGTTGATTTGGTTGCCTCGTATATAAATTGTTTCTGTAAATGGGGATCTACAGCCACAGAGTAGTTTAGTTCACAGAGTACCTTTGTATTAAGTTCAGTTCGGCTTCAGTCGCCGTCGTGAGTGGACATTGTTTCGGTTGTTTTCAGCGGCTCAAAAAGATCGCTGTACAAATACACAATATTCGAATAACCAAATTTCTTAAATACTTGATTATAATAATAATAAGAGATTTTTTTATTACAATATTTAAAAGCACAGAATAAATAATAGTAGTACGTACTAAAAGTAAGTAGTATATATTTTTTTGTCATGGGTGACATTTTCATGCTTTACGAGGGTGTCGAAAGTCGAAACCGATAGGGTTGTCGAAATGTAAATCCAAGATGGCGGCCGCAATAGGTATAAATTTTTTCATCATGGGTGTCATTTTCATGGTTTTCGAGGGTGCTGAAGCCGATAGTGCTGTCGAAATGTAAATCCAAGGTGGAGGCTGCAATAGGTATAAAATTTTTCATCATAGGTGTCATTTTCATGGTTTTCGAGGGTGTTGAAGCTGATAGTGCAGTCGAAATGTAAATCCAAGATGGCGGCTGAATTAGGTACCAATTTATTCATCATGGGTGTCATTTTCATGGTTTTCGAGGGTGTTGAAGCCGATAGTGCGGTCAAAATGTAAATCCGAGATGGCGGCTGCAAACTATATAAATTTTTTCATCTTGGGTGTCATTTTCATTGTTTTCGAGGGTGTTGAAACCGATAGTGCTGTCGAAATGTAAATCCAAGATGGCGGCTGTAATAGGTATCAATTTTTTCATCATGGGTGTCATTTTCATGGTTTTCGAGAGAGTTGAAGCCGATAGTGCTGTCGAAATGTAAATCCAAGATGGCGGCTGCAATAGATATAATTTTTTTCATAATGGGTTACATTTTCATGGTTTTCGAGAGAGTTGAAGCTGATAGAGTTGTCGAAATGTAAATCCAAGGTGGCGGCTGCAATGGGTATCAATTTTTTCATCATGGGTGTCATTTTCATGGGTTTCGAGGGTGTTGAAGCCGATAGTGCTGTCGAAATGTAAATCCAAGATGGCGGTTGAAGTAGGTACCAATTTTTTCATCATGGGTGTCATTTTCATGGTTTTCGAGGGTGTTGAAGCCGATAGTGCTATCGAAATGTAAATCCAAGATGGCGGCTGCAATAGATATAAATTTTTTCATCATTGGTGTCATTTTCATGGTTTTGGGGGGTGCTGATGCCGATAGTGCTGTCGAAATGTAAATCCAAGGTGGCGGCTGCAATAGATATCAAGTTTTTCGTCTTGGGTGTCATTTTCAAGGTTTTCGAGGGTGTTGAATCCGATAGTGCTGTCGAAATGTAAATCCAAGATGGCGGCTGCAATAGATATAATTTTTTTCATCATGGGTGTCATTTTCATGGTTTTCGAGAGAGTTGAAGCTGATAGAGTTGTCGAAATGTAAATCCAAGGTGGCGGCTGCAATGGGTATCAATTTTTTCATCATGGGTGTCATTTTCATGGGTTTCGAGGGTGTTGAAGCCGATAGTGCTGTCGAAATGTAAATCCAAGATGGCGGTTGAAGTAGGTACCAATTTTTTCATCATGGGTGTCATTTTCATGGTTTTCGAGGGTGTTGAAGCCGATAGTGCTATCGAAATGTAAATCCAAGATGGCGGCTGCAATAGATATAAATTTTTTCATCATTGGTGTCATTTTCATGGTTTTGGGGGGTGCTGATGCCGATAGTGCTGTCGAAATGTAAATCCAAGGTGGCGGCTGCAATAGATATCAAGTTTTTCGTCTTGGGTGTCATTTTCAAGGTTTTCGAGGGTGTTGAATCCGATAGTGCTGTCGAAATGTAAATCCAAGATGGCGGCAGAAGTTGGTACCAATTTTTTCATCTCGGGTGTCATTTTCATGGTTTTCAAGAGTGTTGAAGCCGATAGTGCTGTCGAAATGTAAATCCAAGATGGCGGCTGCAATATGTATCAATTTTTTCATCATGGGTGTCATTTTCATGGTTTTCGAGGGTGTTGAAGCCGATAGGGCTGTCGAAATGTATTTAAACTACTTTAATAATTCCGTATAATCATGTTATACGTAATTTTTTTTAATGCGCTTAAGGTATGCCCAATTGGATTTACCAATATATTTTGTTTGGCTGGTAGTCACTGACACCAACGCCCATTTCATTCCGTTAGCTATCATAGAAACAGAAACTTTTTTATTCAATATAGATTATAAATAATACTTATTGAAAGTCACTCGAAATAAAATATTTATGACGTGATAGTTTTCGATAGATGAAGCTATAAATAATAATCATCTTGTTTACACCATACGTAAATTAAAATTAATTTAAAATTTACGTCAAATTAGTACAAGACGTCTGATAGTACGATCTACGCCAGCAGGGCTAGCATGGACAGGAAACATCCCCGGGGAAAGGAGAATATGATTATCACCTGGCTTAGTTTTATCCACCCTTCGAGCGTGGGCACACCGGTGGATATAATATCCACAGTAGATAAAATCGAAGACAGACAGACTTAGATAGATTTTTTGTATAAACGTAAACTTAAACCAACGTCCAGTGAACTAGGATAAAAATGTCCCTTTCAAATGTCAAAAAAGTATATTTTTTTATTCTTCATTTGTCTTTATGCTACGGACGGGGGATATATGTCTAAACGTTATATCAAACAGGGATATAATTCTCCCCGTAGCCGTGCTTTAGCATAAAGACAATATAATTTTTTCTCTTGTCAGTGGATATAATCAGGTGATAAAGTTTTTGTCCCGAGCCATGATAGCTGTGCTGCCAAGCAAAGCGACTAATGGCAGCTCTTCACGTTAGGCAACATTGTATCGAATGTTATGGCAAATATATTAGCCAAGAGTTTGTGATGGCGTCCACACGTTGAAAGGTTCAGTTTACTTCGGTTCAGGCCAATGTACGGACGAATTTATTAAAATGGATATTGAGGTGCTACAGACTGCTGCGGGTTATTTATTGACAGCATACCGCTACTACGTAAATGTGTATAAGAAAAGGGTGACAACAAAGAAATGAAAAAAAGAAAATTTAATTTCTTGTGTTCCAAAAACTATTTTCGACTTGGTAGGGCTCTATAAAGCGATATATTTCTACATTGGCCCTTGTTACTGCCATTTTATTGACATTTAGTTACAACACGTGAATATAAAATTTAAATCAGGTTCGTGCGATCAACGTGTGGACGCGTTAGCCATAACTCTGCCACAACCCTTTGATCTTTTGTAAAAAACCGACACCACACGGATGTCGCGCCAACTTGTGGGTCATCATTCCAATACATACCAACGTAAGCACAAACACTCGCTCTATATGATGGCCATCCATCCATAGTATTGGCCACAAATTTCGCCACAATGTTGGCCAACGTGAAGAGCCGCATTAAAGCCTCGTCTATGATGGCCATTATGTGGCAATGGTATTAGCCAATGCCTTAGCCATCATATAGCCTTGGGTAAATTTTTGGGTTTGTAGAGGCCAATACGTCGGCGCGCGATACCGGTGTTGTTTGCTTTTCAACGCATATCAAAGAGCGTTGGCACAGAGATTGCCATCATGCCGACACGTTGGCTGCGTAGTTGGTTTGCAACGATCTCCCATCGGGACAGTAACGTGAGTTCAGTACGCGCGTGTACGATATATCCATTATTTCTACAAAATGGTGGTGAAAAAAGTGATGACACGTTTTTCTGCCAGTCAATTTTAGGGCAAAAATAACACATTGAAGCCGGTTACAAAGCACATAAAACAATAAAAAGTATACACATATGCACATATTATCAGAAAAATAAAATATTGATAATATATACACACATATATACATCTGCGCAAACATACAAGTGTAGATATTTATACTGATTAAACGAAGTTGGAGATAGTTTTAATAATGACTAAGCTTAGTAATTTTGAACCATTTTAGTTAATGAATTGCAAACAAACATTTAAGAAAAATGGGAGGTTGTTAAGATTCCAGCTAATAAACATTAAAGATAAATGTTTGTTTTCTGAAAGATTGTCTTGATTTTTCGGGCAGAGTATTCCAAGGGGCACGGCTAGGTTAGCAAACGATGAAGTCTCTTGCCTTTAAGGTACCTACATTGTAATTGAATGTAAAGACACTTTGGCAAATTAATCCTTTTTGACAAATCGGACAGTTTGCTTCGAATGCGTGGTATGTTGACAACAGGGGGATGGAGACTGGTCGAGCGTATGGTTGACCGGCTGTGGAAGAGAGTCAGAGTAATTAAATCATGCAAGTTTTGAGCACATTCTCTGAAATGTATTGTAGAAGACCGGAAGGCTGGCTACTTTGCGTCTACAGACTGTGGTAGGCATGTGTGTGTTCGGGATTTATTGATTGAGGTCACTACTCACTTACTAAAATAAGAGAAGTCCTATCGGCTGTTATTTTACTTATTTCTATTTAGAGTAGGGTGGGTAAATAACCCCACTTTTAGTAAATTAATTAACTGTTATTTTTCAGACTTCAAAAAGGAGCGGGTACTCAATTCGACTGTATGTTTTATAGGGTCCCGTAGCCAAATGGCAAAAAACAGAACCCTTATGGATTCGTCATGTGTGTCTGTCTGTCCGTCCGTATGTCACAGCGCCTTTTTTCCGAAACTATAAGAACTATGCTGTTGAAGCTTGGTAAGTAGATGTATTTTGTGAACCGCGTTAAGATTTTTACACAAAAATAGAAAAAAACATTAAATTTTGGGGGTTCCCCATATTTAGGACTGAATGATAAAAAATTTCATCAAACCCATACGTGTGGGATATATATGGATAGGTCTTCAAAAATGAAGTTGGGGTTTATAATATAATTTTTAGCGTTATAGTTTGCGCGAGATACACTTCCAACGTGGTAAAATGTGCGTCCCCCGCTGTAACTTCTAAAATAAGAGAATGATAAAATTAAAAAAATATATATTATGTACATTACCATGTAAGCTTCCACCGGAAATTGATTTGGACGAGATCTAGTAAGTAGTTTTTTTTAATACGTCATAAATCGTAAACCGCAATTTACCTTTCATTCAATCAACTTAAATATAAAAATTAAAATAAAAAACATTTAACTTCATAAACATAAACCTTATGCATAAACCGTGGACCATTATTTTCTAATAATAAATCTGTAAAAGGTGCCTAAGTAAATAATGTTACTTGCTGCTACGGAACCCTTCATGTGCGAGTCCGACTCGCACTTGGCCGCTTTTTTATGTGTGTTACCTCATAACTTCTTACTGGGTGAACCGATTTCGATGATTCCTTTTTTATTTGAAAGCTGATGCTTCCCATGTGATCCCATATAAATTTGATCAAGGTCTGACCAATAGTTTTTGAGTTATTCTTAATAATTTATATTGAAGTCGGTTGTACAAAATTTTTAATTTTAAATTATTTACAAAGCCGCTTGATAATTGTTTAATTGAAACATTTAGTGTTACATTTTTTTATGTTGTTCATGGTCTCTCGGAATTTTTACGAGCTTCTTTCCTATAAAAATAAATAAATAAAAATAAAATAAAATTGGTTTATTTCAGACGTTTGCCCATATTGTTAGTAGCAAAAAAGAGATCTTATCTCATGAAGTTTAGTCTTATTTTTGCTTACATTGTAATCGTAGACCTTATTAGGTCTATGCATAAATATTTATTTTTATACTCTTGTGTTTATTATCAAGGTTTGAATAAAATATTAATGACGGCTCGATAGCACAGTGAAAAACGTTAGGCTGCGGCTGGTGGCCTTGTGGGCCGGAGGTTAGATTCCCGCTCGGAACAATCAACCGTGTGCACCGCAAATCTTTTTTCAGGGGCCCCAGGGTAGTGAATAGCGAAAAATGATCAATGGGATGCCTATTTCGGATAGGACATGGTTTCTTTTACATATTGTAGGTCTCTATGGACATCCATGTGATGTTATGAGGAATGTGTAGTCTTTTGCATACCTTAAGCGAAAGCGCAAGGTTTGTTCTACTATCGCCTAAAAATTAAAATTCCAACGTTTTATCGAATAAAATCGTATCTAGCAATCATATTATACATATAAATGATATAAAAAGCACATTGTTACAAATATAAATGATTGTTGAACTTATTAATACTTTTTTTTAAATTGATTAATTGCTATTTACAAATAAAAAAGGGGTTTTTGTGGCTTATGGTGTGGATTTATCAAGTCCGGAAGGCTTGTAAACACTCTAACTTTTGAAAATATCAATTGTTTAACTCAATCTATTTTTTAATCTCTTCATCTATCATGTGGGAAGCCACTGAATGTAAATGGCAGTGTAATTTTGTTTTGTTTAGCTATAATTAATTTTTTTCGGCTCCAAAATGGCGAAATTTTCGTTGATTTGGTAGCCTTGTACGTAAATTAATTCTGTAAAGGGAGCTAAAGCCACAGAGTAGTTTACTCACTCACTCACTTCGACACTCAGTTCGACGCACAGAGTACTTTTTATATACTGGTCCGTCGCCGTCGTGAGTGGACATTGTTTCGGATGTTTGCAGCGGCTCAAAAAGATCGCTGTACAAATACACAATATTCGAATATCCAAATTTCTTAAATACCTGATTATTATAATAATAAGAGATTTTTTTATTACAATGTTTTAAAAGCACAGAATAAATAATAGTAGTACGTACTAAAAGTAAGTAGTATCAATTTTTTTGTCATGGGTGACAGTTTGATGGTTTTCGAGTGTTGAAACCGATAGGGTTGTCAAAATGTAAATCCAAGATGGCGGCCGCAATAGGTATAAATTTTTTCATCTTGGGTGTCATTTTCATGGTTTTCGAGGATGTTGAAGCCGATAGTGGTGTCGAAATGTAAATCCAAGATGGCGGCTGCAATAGATATCAATTTTTTCATCATGGGTGTCATTTTCATAGTTTTCGAGGGTGCTGAAGCCGATAGTACTGTCGAAATGTAAATCCAAGATGGCGGCTGCAATAGATATCAATTTTTTTATCATGGGTGTCATTCTCATTGTTTTCGCGGGTGTTGAAGCCGATAGTGCTGTCGAAATGTAAATCCAAGGTGGCGGCTGCAATGGGTATCAATTTTTTCATCATGGGTGTCATTTTCATGGGTTTCGAGGGTTTTGAAGCCGATAGTCCTGTCGAAATGTATTTAAACTACTTTAAAAAATTCCGTATAATCATGTTATACGTATGTTTTTATGCGCTTAAGGTATGCTCAATTGGATTTACCAATTATTTCACTTTTAGGTACTTCTATAAAAAACAGCTTTAAATTTCTTTTTGCTCTAATCCAGTCGCTACAAAAATATTGCAACTAGAAAATGTTTTCTTAAACGATGCTCAGTTAACATTTAAATAATATTTAAATTTAAAATGCTAACTTTTCGTTTGTCGCGCAGTACTTTTATATTTTGTCAGAGAGTTTTACAAAATTGCAACATAATAGTACATTGAAAGCTTTGTGAAGGGTTATGACTTGGCAAGAATTAATGTCACGTAACGTAGATAGAGTAAGTGCGGTGAACTTGCAAGGACTTTGATCTTCGCTTTCACGTTTCCATAAATAAATATACTTTTGAATGAGAAAAATTTAGCCTGAATATTAAACTGTTTTAATTAGTTTGATTTTTATACCGCCACTTCATAGTATCGTAGTTTAGTAGTAGTAGTTTCGTAGTCTCTGGTATAAGAAGAGTTTTTGTTACGAAAGAAGTCTCTTAGTCTTTTTGGCGTAATTTGATATTTATTTTTTTCAAAATTCATACTTACTTTACGGTTAAGTTTTAATATTTTTAAATATAAGCAGCCTAGGATAAACCTGGAACTAATTTTAAACTACTTTTTGTAATAACACGAATTGAGTTTAGAAAATATTTATTAAAATTATATTTCGAGGCCGTAGTTTATTTGAAAAGTATAGGTACAACACTAGCCGTGGTATGCGTTGCAAAGCCATTTTCTACCAACTTCAAAGTGGATGAGGTAATCAATTCGACTATATTTTTTTATGTGTGTTACCTCATAACTTTTTTCTAGGTGAACCAATTTCGATGATTCTTATTTTATTTGAAAGTTGGTGCTTCTCAAATGGTCCCATATAAATTTTAATACCTGACCGATGGTTTTCGAGTTATCCTTAATAATTTATATTGAAATCTGTTGTACAAAATTTTTAATTTTAAATTATATTTAGCAACATTCACAGGTACACAATTTATCGGAGTTTCAGAACAAAGAAACATTTTATTTTATTTTATTTCATAACTCCAATAGGAGGTGAATTGTTGAATACACTCTTTTTTACAATAAAAAGACTTCTAAATAAGATTGCGTCAAATAATAGACAAATCTTAATATATAAAAATTACGTGTCACGTTGTTTGTCCGCGATTGACTCCTAAACTACTGAACTGATTTCAATGAAATTTTGCACACTGTGTGCATTTTGGTCCAACTTGAGAGATAGGATAGTTTTTATCCCGATAAATGACCCTCAAAATTTTTTATTGCGAATTTAAGGATTTTTATAGGAAGGGTCGTTAAAAAGGGCAGAACAACGTCTGCCTGGCGAGCTAGTATGTGTATAAATTGCTTTTATATATTTCACGCATCTCTAAACATTATTTTGACTTTATTAGTAAAATAGTTAAACTAATGTTTAATATTTAATTATCATATAGCCTGCTTCGTATTTTTTATTTAAGATTTTATTTTTATTTTACATAATTACCACTAGCTTCCATTTATTGCGTTCAAAAGTTTAATGGCTATAGATAACCTTCTGAAATATCTGAAGAGATAGAAACCCAGTATATTTACAGACGGTGAGGCATTCCATTTTAGTTCTCATTGGTGACCACACATCTGACGACTTCTTTGCATGAAGTTGCAGGTATCCATGGACTGCTGAAGTACCTTACTATCAGGTGGACTGGTCCTTTCATTTCCATAAAAAAGCATATCTTTTGCAAAGATTTTTATCTGGTAATTATGTTTATCTTAATTTATGGTAGAGCCATGCTGCAGCTATATAAGTAGTATAGTTGTAGCACGAATGGGTTGGCTCGACCGGGGAAGGACCACGCTCTCACAAAATGCCAGCGTGAAATAGCGGTTTTACGCTGCTGTGTTTCGTATGGTGAGTGTAGAGAACCGGAGACCCTTTTTATTGGAAATGAGATATTCCATCTTAGTCCTCACGGGTGACAACGTATCTGCATTTTCATTTGTAATCGAGGAGAGATGCAGATGTCTATGGGCCGCAGTAGCCACTTACCATCAGGTGGACTGTGTGCTCGTTCGTCATCCTTATCATATAAAAAAAGTTTTGTGCGAATATACAGGCAGAATTTATGCTATTTTACTTCGAAATTGATGTTATAGTTAATATTTTTTTATCTGAATTATGAATTCGCAGAAATCTCCCTTTTGTCTCTATTCTCGTTGTAACGTAATAATCCCTTGTCCTTTATGTGCTACATGTCAAGGATCAGACGTGCCTACGTTGATTAATTTTTAGAATCTCGTCACTGGTCGTGAGTATCGCAACCTCCAATCTGCTTTCTTACTTTGGAGCGTGTTTCGAATATTTAAACATATAGGGAAGTGAATGTTTGTATTTAAAGTATAAATTGAAAAAAAAAAACTTAATCTGGTGCCTTGCTTTGACAGAAAGAAAACTATATTTTTCTTTTTATCAACCTGTGAAATTCCACTTAAGAATATGAATTTCTTCCATATAAGAAAAAAACAAACATTTTATTTTGGCACAAATAATTTATGTACACAAAAAATATTAAATTTTCACATAAAATACGACTTTGTGCGTCGTAAATTATGTCACAAGAAATCACTCAGCATAAGTTGCAAACTTTTGGTTTTCGACATTTATATTCATGTATTTATTTTTGAAAAATAATTTTCTATTTCGTAATTTGAATTATGAGTTAACATGTTATATAACTTAAACTTAACATTCGTTATAAAATATTAACTGTACATTGTAACATTTCATTGTTCTGTGTTTGATAAACATGTCAGCAATTCCAGCGCACCGTCGTCGCTGGCGTCGCGTAGTTCTGCGAAGTCGTGACGCGGTATAGGCTAAATACCTGTTGATTTAAGGACATTTTACTTTTAATTTTTATTTTTTGCTTAAAAACTATTTTTTTTTTCAAAAGGGAAGGGGATGTTGTGGTGGCGACTATACGTCATGTTTATATAGTATGTGCCAAATCGATTGAGAAAAACGGACAATGACCTTTCGTTCGTTTAACCAGGGGTTACAAACCTTCAATATATAGGCACATTTTATATGTAGTACTTTCTTTATTTATAATGATTTTTTTATAATGATTGATATAATATATATTTATTAACTATTATTAAAAAGTTATGTGAAAGATCGCTGTAGAAGAAAAATCATCTATTGTTATAAAGTACTTTATTCATTTAACAACAAAAAACATTAATTTATAACACATATAAAGATTCGAGTGATAACGACACCGAATAAGTACGTACTTATGCAAAAGATAAAACTTTATTTTTAATATTATATAAGAACTTTATTTTTATTCGGTGCAATCATCACTCGTATCTTCACTTGATGAACTATCTGTAACATTAATTATAAAGCGATCTGCAGTTTGGTCAATTCTATCATCCATGCCACGCATTTTTTGTTCAACCTTAAGGACATGCTGAACACAGTTTTTCCATTTATCTGGCGTGATTTGAGTTAAACCATCTTTAAGTAAATTTTTAACATCTTTTAACTTGAAAGTTGTATTTTTTCGTGCAACGTACCCTTTCACATCTGCCCACACAAGTTCAATGGGGTTAAGCTCACAGTGATAAGGAGGTAACCTTACCACTGTGATGCTTTTTTCTTTTGCCATCTCGTCGGTGACGTAACTTCGATAGTTATCTTTAACTGCCTTTATTTTTTCCATTAAGTGGGTCTTTGTGTCCGAGGGCACGTATGCGATCTGTTTAGATTCTAGCCATTCCTGCATATTTTGTTTCCGCCAAGACATTGTTGGGGTTTTTTCTAAACGTCTGGAGTGGTAACTAGCGTTATCCATAACTATGACATCGCCGCTTTGCAGTTTTTCTATTACTTTTCTAAACCAGTCCTCGAAATGGAGAGCGTCCATACTCTCATGGTAGTCACCAGTAGATGATGATTCAAATACCCAATCACATCCCTCCAAAAAGCCATTTTCATTGCCAACGTGTACAACTATTAATCGCTTTCCTTTACCCGAAGGGGCTTTCGCGCCAGTAGAGTAGCCTTCTAACCGTGATTGACGAGAAGATTCAATTGTGGTGTCTTCCCATACCTTTCCCATAGTATGACCTGCGTTAATCCATGTTTCGTCAAGGTAAAAAATGTTACGTCCCTCGTTTCTTAATATTTGTATTTCTCTCAAATATCTGGTACGCCACAGAACTATCTCTGGGCGATCTATTAGACCACTTTTTCTGTTTCTCTTTATATATTTGAATTTTAAATGGCGCAACACACGTCGCAGGGAAGTTTTGCTCAAGTTTGGCAACTGGTCATCTTGATTTATACTGAGCAAAATTTTGTCTAAAGTCGGTAATTCTCCTGCAAGAAAGAACTGATGCACTTTCGCTCTTATAGCCGATTTATCAAAATCGTCCAACTTGTCAATTACAGACTTTTTTCTTTTATTAATTATTCCCTTTTCTGGTATTTTATGGGAATCTCTATACACGCTTAATACGCGATATATAGTGCTCTTGCTGACTCCTGAGATCTCCGAAACCTTTTCTACCATATTAACGTTTGAAGGATACACGTCTTCGGGCCAGGTGTTTTTGACATATTTGTATACATTAATGATAATCTCTTGTTCCCCGACCGACAAAGTGGTAGGTTTTCTCTTTTTTACTGGTGACGTTAAAGGTGCTCCAGAAGATGGGCCTGTAAATAAATGACAAAAATATACTACCATAGTACTACATCACATAAATACATATTGTTTTAGAAAATAAATACCACATGGTCACATAAAAAGAGCGCTTTAAGAAATAGAAAGGCTACGTCGTCGCATTTGTACCTATTTGTACGTACCTGCTACGTTTATTATGGGTCGGCGACGTCTCTTTCCACTTGATGTTGAAGGACCGGGTCCTTCACCAAATTCTCCTGAACTCATGTCGATTTAGTAACGACCGTCACAGTAAAACTAATATAACAGATTCAAAAAACAAAAACTTAACGATATAACAAATTTAACAGTAAAAACTTAACTAAAACAATGCAATGAATGCTATGAATTACCCGAGACGTACACACGCAAGCGCTATCCGAACACGAATGAAAACAAAATGGCGGACCGGCCCAAAAAAGGTGACGCATCTCTGGCTGCCATTGTCACGTTTCTTTTAGAACGAACTGACGTAACGCGCGTTTTGTTTATTTTAAAGGGATGAATTTGCAAAAGCTCAATATGGTGATTATATTGCTTCAAATATTTTTTTAATATGAAACTGTTATTAAATGAATTGCTGCGTTACTTACCATAAATTGAAATATAAAATATAACACATTTTTCGCGATGTACCGTAAGATTTTACTATGTTTATAGGAACCACAGACAATATTATTTAAGAAACAAAAAAACAAAACATATGTGCTGACCTAGAAGTGGGAATAATATCAATATTTAAATATTGTTATCACATCTAAATTGAGATTTTGTAAGTTACGCCTTTTGACACTCGGCTCATATCTGAGGTCATTGTCCGTTTTTCTCAATCGATATGGCACATACTATAGTTGAATCAGCATTCTTAGCGAGCCGCCGCGAGGCGAACCATTCGCCCCCGTCACGCGCCCTCCTCGGTAGTCACCTAGTTAGCTATACAGTACCTATAGTATGTGCCAAATCGATTGAGAAAAACGGACAATGACCTTTCGGTCGTTTAACCAGGGGTTACAAACCTTCAATATATAGGCACATTTTATATGTAGTACTTTCTTTATTTATAATGATTTTTTTATAATGATTGATATAATATATATTTATTAACTATTATTAAAAAGTTATGTGAAAGATCGCTGTAGAAGAAAAATCATCTATTGTTATAAAGTACTTTATTCATTTAACAACAAAAAACATTAATTTATAACACATATAAAGATTCGAGTGATAACGACACCGAATAAGTACGTACTTATGCAAAAGATAAAACTTTATTTTTAATATTATATAAGAACTTTATTTTTATTCGGTGCAATCATCACTCGTATCTTCACTTGATGAACTATCTGTAACATTAATTATAAAGCGATCTGCAGTTTGGTCAATTCTATCATCCATGCCACGCATTTTTTGTTCAACCTTAAGGACATGCTGAACACAGTTTTTCCATTTATCTGGCGTGATTTGAGTTAAACCATCTTTAAGTAAATTTTTAACATCTTTTAACTTGAAAGTTGTATTTTTTCGTGCAACGTACCCTTTCACATCTGCCCACACAAGTTCAATGGGGTTAAGCTCACAGTGATAAGGAGGTAACCTTACCACTGTGATGCTTTTTTCTTTTGCCATCTCGTCGGTGACGTAACTTCGATAGTTATCTTTAACTGCCTTTATTTTTTCCATTAAGTGGGTCTTTGTGTCCGAGGGCACGTATGCGATCTGTTTAGATTCTAGCCATTCCTGCATATTTTGTTTCCGCCAAGACATTGTTGGGGTTTTTTCTAAACGTCTGGAGTGGTAACTAGCGTTATCCATAACTATGACATCGCCGCTTTGCAGTTTTTCTATTACTTTTCTAAACCAGTCCTCGAAATGGAGAGCGTCCATACTCTCATGGTAGTCACCAGTAGATGATGATTCAAATACCCAATCACATCCCTCCAAAAAGCCATTTTCATTGCCAACGTGTACAACTATTAATCGCTTTCCTTTACCCGAAGGGGCTTTCGCGCCAGTAGAGTAGCCTTCTAACCGTGATTGACGAGAAGATTCAATTGTGGTGTCTTCCCATACCTTTCCCATAGTATGACCTGCGTTAATCCATGTTTCGTCAAGGTAAAAAATGTTACGTCCCTCGTTTCTTAATATTTGTATTTCTCTCAAATATCTGGTACGCCACAGAACTATCTCTGGGCGATCTATTAGACCACTTTTTCTGTTTCTCTTTATATATTTGAATTTTAAATGGCGCAACACACGTCGCAGGGAAGTTTTGCTCAAGTTTGGCAACTGGTCATCTTGATTTATACTGAGCAAAATTTTGTCTAAAGTCGGTAATTCTCCTGCAAGAAAGAACTGATGCACTTTCGCTCTTATAGCCGATTTATCAAAATCGTCCAACTTGTCAATTACAGACTTTTTTCTTTTATTAATTATTCCCTTTTCTGGTATTTTATGGGAATCTCTATACACGCTTAATACGCGATATATAGTGCTCTTGCTGACTCCTGAGATCTCCGAAACCTTTTCTACCATATTAACGTTTGAAGGATACACGTCTTCGGGCCAGGTGTTTTTGACATATTTGTATACATTAATGATAATCTCTTGTTCCCCGACCGACAAAGTGGTAGGTTTTCTCTTTTTTACTGGTGACGTTAAAGGTGCTCCAGAAGATGGGCCTGTAAATAAATGACAAAAATATACTACCATAGTACTACATCACATAAATACATATTGTTTTAGAAAATAAATACCACATGGTCACATAAAAAGAGCGCTTTAAGAAATAGAAAGGCTACGTCGTCGCATTTGTACCTATTTGTACGTACCTGCTACGTTTATTATGGGTCGGCGACGTCTCTTTCCACTTGATGTTGAAGGACCGGGTCCTTCACCAAATTCTCCTGAACTCATGTCGATTTAGTAACGACCGTCACAGTAAAACTAATATAACAGATTCAAAAAACAAAAACTTAACGATATAACAAATTTAACAGTAAAAACTCAACTAAAACAATGCAATGAATGCTATGAATTACCCGAGACGTACACACGCAAGCGCTATCCGAACACGAATGAAAACAAAATGGCGGACCGGCCCAAAAAAGGTGACGCATCTCTGGCTGCCATTGTCACGTTTCTTTTAGAACGAACTGACGTAACGCGCGTTTTGTTTATTTTAAAGGGATGAATTTGCAAAAGCTCAATATGGTGATTATATTGCTTCAAATATTTTTTTAATATGAAACTGTTATTAAATGAATTGCTGCGTTACTTACCATAAATTGAAATATAAAATATAACACATTTTTCGCGATGTACCGTAAGATTTTACTATGTTTATAGGAACCACAGACAATATTATTTAAGAAACAAAAAAACAAAACATATGTGCTGACCTAGAAGTGGGAATAATATCAATATTTAAATATTGTTATCACATCTAAATTGAGATTTTGTAAGTTACGCCTTTTGACACTCGGCTCATATCTGAGGTCATTGTCCGTTTTTCTCAATCGATATGGCACATACTATAGTTAGTTAAATTAAGGATTATTCTGAAAAGGATAATACATTGTTATATATAAACAATTAAGTTTTATTTGTGCACCACAACTTCTGAACTATCATAAGCAAAAATAATAGGACCGTACAGTGAATAGAGTTAAGAATTAGTTTTTTTATAGGATGAGGGTGACAAACGAGCACACAGTCCACCTGATGGTAAGTGGTTGCTGCGGCCCATAGACATCTACATTTATCCTCGTTTGCGAATCAAAATGCAGATGCGTTGTCACCCGTGAGGACTAAGATGGAATGCCTTATTTCCAGTAAAAAGGGCCTCCGGCCACCTGCACTCACCATGCGAAACGCAGAGGTAAACCTCTACTTCACGCTGGTATTCTGTGAGGTCGTGGTACCACCCCGGTTCGAGCCGGCCCATCCGTGCGACAGCAAAAGCTGCCGCGTGGCTCTACCACTGTTAAAATTATTAAAAATTAAAATTATTAGTGAATTAATCTAGACTCCAAAAAGAACCACAAAAGAGACTATCCGCATAGTGCAGGATTATAGTGCAGGAGTGTATGCGTAAGGCACACGTGCACTCTCTATTCCTTCACTCTCATAGTCTGATGGGACGTTAATCAGACACGACCGGAGAGACATCAGGTGCAGGTCTTTTCGTGCTTTTCGAGGCACAGTAGTGAAACACAGTCAATTTCCTGACTCCAGGTTGCTACTGAGTATTTCTTGATAGAAAAACCGAATATTTGTTTTCTTGTCCCGAGCCGGGATTCGCACCCGCGACCACACACAGGACCACATGATTTCTCACTTTCGCCGCTACTATTTTCTTGAATGTATGTTATATTTATTGCTGTTTCTTACCAGACCGGAGGTATTTTCCGAAAAAGCGGCATAGTAAATTAAACATATGACTGACTTATTATTTATAATCTACAATTTTGAATAAAACAGTTTCTATTTTTATTTCTATGTTTATCTATAAGATCTAAGGAGCTCTAAATTAAAAAAAAGTATATTTTACAAAATTTTCGCTTCCACTGGGATTAGAATACATGAAAAATAGCCCAACAAGTCAGAAGCAGGCCGTGGAAAGTTATAAAAGTAAAAGAAATCGCTTCGCCTAAGCGCTATCCCGCGCATGAAAACGATAGATTGTAAGATGACATTAAAATGGAAAATGTATTACAAAATGTTCACATAACGTTTAGGAAGAGGGGGGGGGGGGGGGTTGTAATACTGTGCGTTACGTTAGTAATAAATATCACTGAAACACAAGTTATTTCTATCTCCCAGAGTCCAATTCTACCAAAAAAATACCATGCATCATCAATATAGTCGTTTAGTAATTAAATACGCATTAATAAGTATAACGCAAAGTTACTGGTCATACTCAAAATATACACAAAAACTACTGGTCAAATCTTGATCATATTTATATGGGACTATGAGAAGCACCAGCTTTTAAATAAAAAAATGGTCATCAAAATCGGTTCACTTATAAAAAGTTATTAGGTAACAGACATTAAAAAAATATATTCGAATTCAGTATCTCCTCGTTTTTAAATTCGGTTAAAAATAATACACTTTTTCTATGCAAGCATGAACGTATCCTAATATGAGATATTTAGGGTTCCTAATTTGAGATATATGTCTAATTTAAATGATAAATACAATTAATTAGTTTACTTTTATTGGCTATAAATATACGTTACAATAACAGTCAGCGTTTATTTATATTAAGAATAATTATTCAGACGTTTTTCTGAAACCTTTAACAGTTTGCATTAGTTGCAGATTTTTCGGAAGCTTTTCCAAGCATCATACATTTGTGTTTACTTCTGCATGAAAATCTAATGTATGTTTGGTCAAAACATGTCAGGGATTACCGTGTAACCAGGTTTCAATTAAAGATCCCAATGGAGCACCATGTATTAAATATAGTGCTATATTTTTTCGACGAAAAATTACCATTGGAGGCTCATAGATTCCGCAAGTTCGGACTACCGTTATTCCAGTCTTATTAACGTTGAGTAGTCTGTGTAGAGAATTGTTTATTTTTTCCATTGCTTGTTCAATAAAGTTTGAAAAATGGTTTTACGTCTGGGTTAAATCATCCATTCCTTGGAGCGAAAACAGCTTGTAGTGTCCGGTCTGCGTATGAAGCCTTGTTACCATATCTTATCAGACTTAGAAGCCATTTACAAATTAAACAGGCGCTAAACCAACTGAAATATTGTAATTTTTGACATTTTTATCTATTATTCTTATATAGGTTTGATCCCATTTCTGGCACCAATTGTTACGAGCTTGGGGTTCGAAACAATTAAAAACTACCGATTGAGTTACCAAAATTGACACTTTAATTACAGAACACTAATTACAACTTAAAACACACTAATAATAAAATACAATTGTACTACTGATCACTTTAGTTCACAGTTATATCACTTCGAAGTATTCGCTTATATCGCCAATTCAATACTGACCCGGTCGTGGTCTATACCGGCCTTATATAGGTCCTCAAATAGTTTCCAAAACTTCTACTGTAGAAACATCTAGAATGTTCGAGTACATATCGGTCCCGAAATTTTTAGAACGATCTTGATTTTCCTAGTTCTGCTACTCGATACTAGAGGGCGCTAGTGGTAACTAGTGTTGGTATGTACAAGACGTTAATAGTGGCGCGCAACAATAATATTTCAAGGTGCCTCCTGGAACGCCATATCCTTTTGACGTTTTTTAATAACATATTTGTTCACGTGTGACCGGATTAACAGCACGTTGATATCTACGCGTGTGTACTTTGACGGCTCAGTGGCTTAGCATGAGTTGCTGCCCTGGGGGCCGTGGGTTCGAATCCCGCACGGTACAAGTATTTGTATGGCCTACAAATAATTGTTCCGGGTCTGGGTGTTTGTCCTTGTGCAATTTGTGTTTATAAACTACCCCCAGGTTACAGGAAAAAATTCCAGTGTGGAGGTAACGTTTATTAAAGAAAAAAGAAAGAAAGAATACGTGGCGTGATCCTAAATGTTCCTTTTAATTGGCGGCATCTGCAATGAATACGAATTTAACATGTAAACTATTATTTTTAACTAAAGCCCAGAATGGTGTACCTAATGTAAGATATCCCATTTTAGGAGTCAACTCATATAACTAACTCACTATAAAGTATAAACCCAACATAATGAAATGTCATGTTTGTTTTATCTAATAAACACAATACAATGAATTGAAATTTCAAAATTGACTCTTTAACAGACATCACAAATCCATATTTAATCTAATTGTACTTATTTTTAATAATGTAACATACCTTGCAACCGAGAACGAAACGGCGTATTTTCTCGCCTGTTTGACAGCCAACGATACTACTATAGCGCACGACAAGTAAACGAACTTTCCAATACTGCTCTCATTTTAGGAACCTATCTCTTACTAGGCATCTTTACCCTATTATATAAAGATATGGGTTATTTAGGGTTATGCTAGATTAGGCTGAAGTGGCAGTGGGCTTGATTGGCAACTTTATACCTCTTGAAGAAGTGTTACGTGGCGGCACGAATGAGTCGGCTCGACCGGGGAAGGGCCACGCTCACACAGAATACTAGCGTAAAATAGCACCTTGACGCTGCTGTGTTTCGTATGGTGAGTGTCTAGAACCGGAGCCCCTTTTTACTGGTAAAGAGGCATTCCATCTTAGTCCTCACGCGTCTGCATTTTGATTCGTAAACAAGAATAGTTGTAGATGTCTATGGGCCACAGAAACCGCTTACCATCAGGTGGACTGTGTGCTCGTTTGTCACCCTTATGCTATGTAAAAAAGCCGCATTAGTAGACGGAAATATGTCTTGATGAAGCATATGGTAGTCAATGACTACTTAAATCATAGTTGTAATTTGTGCCAATAAATACAGCTTAATCTAATTTACCAGGTCTTGTTTTTTCTTCTCTTATCTGCAGATGTCAGACAAAAACAATAAATCATCGCATTTAACCATAATGTTGCCAGTCTGAAGTCACTAGACTTGAAAATTACGTTCTTGACAGCGACTGTGAATTGTTATCTTTTTTCTTATTTACCCCACGTCAAAAAAGAGCGGTGTTATATGTTTTTTTTTACTTATTATAAGTCATTGCTCGACCACAATCCTAGCTGGTGGTAAGCGGTGATGCAGTCTTAGATGGTAAATCGCACTGGCTTAGCGCAACAAAAGCCTATTCACTCTTGCGTTGAAGACGCCCAGATTGTATTCCGACGGAAGGATAGACGCGGGCAAATTATTCCACTCTTTTGCTTTACGCAAAGGAGTGGATTAATTGCGTGTGTATCGGTGTGTCTCTCGTGGCATTGTAACTCACAAGCGGTTGAACCGATCTAGACTTAGTTTCTTTTGTTTGCAAAATGGCTTGATGAGTGTTCTTAGCTACGATACAAGAAAATCTTTTCTGCCGTTTGAAGATCATCAGCTCTTTTTGTTTCGGTGGTTATTAAAATTTATAATTTAAATTATTTTAAAAATGTCTTACGTTAATTCACAGTGCTGAAAAATTACCTCCATATATCATCTTTGGTAAAAAAAAACTATTTTTTTTTAACTGAGCGTAAATAAAGTATAAAATTTAATAATAAACACTTACATGACAAACATCATACGCATGCTTATAAACATAGTTAATATGTTATTCTGCCACCATTATTTTAAACTAACTAATTGGTCATTTCCATAACAAAAACGTTTAGATATTCGGTGAATTTATTTTTAATATTTTTCATTCATTAATTCATTATAACGCATCAAAGTCAACAGTTGAAGATAGGCGTCCCCATAGGTTGACTTATAAGGGGATATTTCACCTATACATCGTTTATTATATTGTATGAAGAAATATTAACCACTGTTACCACACTCGGCAGGCGGGTGGCAACCGTAGTTTTTTATTTTCTAGTAGTTATTTGGAAGGCGTACTGTTTATCTCCTGGTTTGTTTCCCTCTGTCGCCTCTCATAACACCCACATGACGTTATGGGGTAGTGGATTTTTTTATAGATTAAGTGTCACAAATGAGCACACAGACCACCTTATGGTAAGTGGAAGCTGTGGCTCATAGACTTTTACATTTATCCTCGTTTGCGAATCAAAATGCAGATGCGTTGTCACCCCTGAGGACTGAGATGAAATGCCTCATTTCCAGTAAAAAGGGTCTCCGGTTCTCTACAACACTCACGATATGAAACACAGCAGCGTTAAGCTGCTATTTTACGCTGGTATTCTGTGAAAGCGTGATTCTACCCCGGTCGAGCCGACCCCATTCGTGCTGCAACCACAATATTACTGCAGCATGGCTCTACCACGTAACATATTCTTAAATCGTCATAACAGTCTTCTTTACTTCTTTACTTTAATATAAAACAAATATTTAATAATTTAAAAGTAAATAAGTAACCAGCTTAAGCTGGTTAAGCCAGGTAACAGCTGGCATATAAGCTGTAACACCCCTGGGTATCGGCCTCTTGTTATTTTTGAGTTGGTAATAAATTGCTGCACTGTTCTAGTGTTTGTTGGAAGACTTCTCAACTCTTCTCAACTTAGAAGTTGCCTAACTTTGCCACTAGCGTAAACTTTGTTACTTGCAACACATTTAGAGGAGCAAATCATAGTTGTATTATGTGGTAAACTTGCCTTCATCCTTGAAGTTAAATTCTATTATTTTCATTAATCACATCTTCATAAAATTGGCCTTAAATTAAATATACATATAGACTACCTAAATTATGAACAGCAATATAAATTAGCCATTTAGGCCCAAAATTGAGAAAGAATCTCGAGTGCAAAAGTTGTATTTAAAATACTCTATCCGACATCTCATGAAATATTTTTACTTTCCCAGATATATCCAGCGATGTTTTTCTTCACCACCGAGCATATAGTTGATTAGAACTTAAAATTGGAATTAACAATTTTATTGGCACCGGTGGGGATTGAGCTCGGGTTGTGCACGTACTTTGAAGTTGTGCATAGCTCCTGAGCATATTAATTAATTAATTAAGTACATTGTTGGCTAATTATATATTCAAATAAATGCGTCTACCGAGCAACTTACCCATTTAAAAAAATGGGCTGCCTTTGTGAATTTGCAATGAAGATGATTTCTACACACACCACTGTAAATGACTGGGTTTACAAAAAGAAGTCAAATTCCATATAAATTAAAACTAGCTTTCTATAGTCTTAATCTATAGTCTCCTTTGTTTGTAGTTAGCTATAGACCTGTATGGAGAACAGGACCTACGTGCTTATCATAACGAATTATTTTATTCAGATCCATAAGAATATAGTTTCACTATATAAGTACCTACTATGTTTAAATATATACTTTGTTCTTTTTCTTTAAAATACGTTATAGATTCGGACTATTAGATTATTCGGGTGAACTATGGGTAGCTAAAGTGTTAACTTACTATATGTGCGTAGAGTAAGTTGCATCATTATTATTCCATCACAAGTTCACTGCTGAACGTGGCCTCTTCCAATGAATGCCGCAAAGCACGGCCTGAGACGTGGTCCTTCACTGCTGGTCGAATAATGTAGCTCAAGGTCGCTTAGCGAGCTATGGCGAGGGCTGTGCTCGGACTTTCTCTACACGTAGACTTTGAAATAAGGAACCAGAGTAACTGATATAGCTCGAAGAACCAATAACCAATGGGGAAAAAGGTTTTCGAGTGGCAGCCTCATGCCGAGAAGCGAAGTGTAGGGTCCCCATTAAATGGAGTGACGACATAGTTAGATATGTCGATATAAGTATAAGTCGATATATGCAGTTGGCTTAGATTTTGTGTTCAGCAGTGGACCTGTGAATAGCTGTAATGTTGATTATGATCTTTTTGGGTATTTATACGTTATTTTAGGAAAAGCATGCTAGCATCATGGCTATCATCATCATTACAGTCTTTTAAAAGTCAACCGTTGAACACAAGTCTCCCTCATTGATTACATCCGTTCGGTTTGGCAACCGTTGTTTTTTTATTTTCTAGTTATTAAATAGGTGCTGCTTTCCATTTCCTGGTTTGTTTTCCTCTGTCGCCTCTAACGTCACCCACGTGACAATATAGGATAGTAAATATTCTGACACCGCCACATTACTAGAATATACGTCAATTACTCCTACTAAGACAAATGTACCAAATGTGGTACCAAGTTTGGTCAAAGGGGAATGCCTATTTCTGGCCATGAAACGCCCAACAATTTGCATTTGTTTAAAAAATACATTTTTTTAAGGTAATTAATCGCGGTATTTATGTATCCAATAAAGATTGCAATATTTTTGGACAAATAAAAAGTGCCGAAAAGATAAAAATGAAATTAGGTAAATCCGCAAGTCATTAGTTTGTGGATAAAGTAAAAAGTGTTGCCAATCACAAATCTCGTTAAAAAAAGTCGATTCTGCTTTTTCAATCGAATTTTATGGTGTCTTTATTATAGTGATAATATTATATTACAATAATGAGGGCTAATAATTTTCCACTCACCAGATGTCGCTAGGTGTGACTGAGGTAAAGTTTTTTTTATACAGTGTCAGTTAATTGAGAAATTAGTTTTAAATAATAGTTTATCATATTCTAGAGTATTATATTAATACACAACACAATGTGTCAGTGGTTTGATTTTTAATTTTTTGGACATTATAACTCTTTTTTTTAAAAAGTCGTCTTTTAGTTATATTTATATTTTGATTAATTCATTTCCAACGTAATTAATATAAAATATAACTAATAATACAGAAAGAAACCTTAAATATTACATTTTCCTAAGAAATTATTGTCCCCGCTATGAAATCTGTCAAATATATTACCTCACTCTAAAGTGGCGCCGCCCTGGTGGCAGAAAAAGTCGTGGATGCCCTCATTAATATGATGTTATGATAATTAAACAAGCGAATTGCTAGTTGATTTACCACGAACTCATTAGACCATAACAAAAACGCTACTGCACAATTTAACCGTTATTCTTATCTGTTCTTAAAAATAAATTTAAAATGGAATTTACATAAATAAAACAAAACATATTTTAAAAAGCGTGCAGAACTTAAAGCGAATCAAAGATTAATCTTTTTTTATGAAATTATAAATCGAATAAAAAATCTCTATCTATTTATCGATTTTAAATCTGTTAATTGGCAACATCAAATCTGACAGCTCGGCCCATGTCATAATTATTAAAACTAAGAGTTTTTGGCGGGAACTCGACCGGCGGCGGCTTGCTGCTCCTGTATTATTGTTTAAATAATGGTTTGAAGTGGACTTTGATATGTAAAAGTAGTGCGATTTTGTGTATTAAGTGTCTGCGCATGTGAACTATTAATGGAAACTGTGAAACAAGTGCTCTGATGGTGATGGAATCTCAAGATAAGCTGTTTGTTTGCATAGGCGCCTTTAGATACCATCGCCAACTGTCAGCTGCCTGCTGGCTCAAGTTACCGTCAAAATCTCCCAAGGCTGCACAATGTGACGCATCAACATATTGTGAAGCAGTGAAATATGAAGGAAAATTATACATGAAGACAAGGCTGTATAGCATAGTTCCTTTGCCTGCTCTCTCGAGCGAATAATAAAAACAAACAACAACAACAACTATTAAAACTAAATAGTCACAAGTCGAATTCCTTTACATTTGTGTTATTTTGTTTGTTTTCTCGCGGATTTGTTATCTACAACGAATAAGTTTTCTAAATGGACTCCGATAATTCTTCTCACCATATTGCCCACGGCCTGAAAATGGATCCCACTCCCACTTCTTACGATAACCTCTGCACGAACTTGGACTCAATATCCACTGTTAACGATGACCCCCAGCTTTCACACCGGCCAGAGTTCTTCCCAGCTCTCAGTAACTCATTCAAGAGGACATTTACGGTGTGTCAATTGTGGTTTAAATGTCACGAAAATACGAAGTCATTTATTGTTAAAAAACTGTTCTCGTGAAAATAAAAAACCTTTATATCTTAAAAATCCGGACTTTTTTAAACCTATTCCTTAACCATTTCATTCTTTTAATTGCATATTATCATTTCCATATGCTTTTATATGTGGGCACCCATAGCCGAAGTGTCTATGAACGGTGGGCATTCCCCTTTGGGTATCAAAACTTGTAAGAGGCAGAGGTTCGGGCAGCACCATCTTCTTGAAAACAACTCAAAATAATGACTACGGTTACCAACCCGCCTGCCTATCGTGGTAACTACGGGAAATATGGTGTATATTAGACCCCTATGTGGCAATTACATTAAAAAAATTAATATGAACGATATTTTTTTTACGTGTTAGAGCCATGCTGCAGCTATGTTACTGGTATAGTTGTAGCATGAATGGGTCGGCTTGACCGGAGAGGGACCACGCTCTCACAGAATACCAGCGTAAAATAACAGCTTAGCGCTCCATCTCAGTCCTCACAGGTGACAACGCATTTGCATTTTGATTCGTAAACGAGGATAGATGTAGATGTCTATGTGTCGCAGCAACTATTTACCATCATGTGGACTGTGTGCTCGCTTGTTACACTTATCCTATAAAAAAAATCTATGGACGAAGCCTATGTTTAGCAATAGGCTTGATAGGCTGTGATGATGATAAAGTTTACCACGACAAATGTTTGTGGCTGAATTTATTTACGATAGTAGTCAAATGTTGGATTCGAACAGACGAAATTTCAGCATCGCGTCCAGCCTAAGCCACTTTGCTATTGACGCTTTACACTCTTTTGAATTATGATTACTACGACGCCATAAGGCGACCACCTTATGGAAATCGTAATCCATAAATTTTTAGATTTGTATGTTAAGCAAGTTGTCTTTGGCAGTATGAACGTAAACAATTAACTAATTATTTAATAATAAAAAAAAATAGCTTTATACACTACTTCTACCTAAAAACTTGAACTATGCCAAATTTGATGCGATGCGATGCGCAATGTACTTAAAAAGGGGTATACAGTTTTATTTTCACGTAATGAAGTCCGAGAAAGGAATTTGAAACACGTTCTATTTATTCAAAGGTACGACAACACAAAGAGAAATAAATTAAAACAGTCATCAACCGTAGACACATGCTCCAAGTAATTAATAGTTTAATTCAATAGCACTGTCTAGATTAAGGGAATTAAGTTTCAGAACGACAAATAAACCGGGCTAACGAGACGCCACCTGTCTGAACCTGTGCACCTTAAACGTTTGTACTTTTAATGGTTCAAATCATTGCTAAAGTTTCATGATACATTGATATTCTTGAGTAAAAATAAGTAACATACGCTATAAAGTTAGTTACTGGTTTGAAACATAACGATTTATTTTACTATTTTTATTTTTATTAACTTCCTTAGCACGTGCAGTTTCATTCTTTATCATATTTTTTTATAAAATATGGTTGAGCACACAGTACACCTGATGGTAAGTGGACATTGTGGCCCATAGGCAACTAATCCTCCTCCTTGGTTAAGAATCAAAATGTAGAATATACTTAAAAGGATCCGCGTTGTAGCCGTAGCACAAACAGGTTGGCTCGACCGGGTATGGGGTTACCAGATGAAAAAATCAAAAGTCCGGAGAAAAAGCCTGATTTCCATTTAAAAATCCTGAGATTTATTATAGTTTGAGAAAATAACCTTACTTAAAAAGGTATCTTCACACATTAAGCATGATAAAACTGTTTAAGTACCTACATGGATAAATAAGTTTTGTTTTTAATTGTACAATTATTACCAAAGGAAGATTATTTTCAGTTTCTTTAACTTTTTATTAAAGAGATCTTTAAAATGTAAGTTGTATTGTATTGAAAATTCTAACAATCCTGAGATTTCATGAGATTTGCAAAATCCAGCCGCAATCCTGAGAAAAGTCTAAAAATCCTGAAATCTCAGGATTTGTCCTGTGTCTATGGTAACCCTAACCGGGTAAGGACCACGCTCACAGAATACCGGCGTAAAATAGCAGCGGCCAACGCTCCGTGTCTCTAGTTGCTGTGATGTTAGCCTTTTGGCTCTTACAGCTTTATCGGACGGGATATTTCAGAGCTGTTTAATATATTATAGCGCTTTAATTTCAGAACGTTGATAGCGCGAGTTAGGCTTCGGCACGTTTCGCTTGTGGTGCTAGGAAAGCGCCACCACAATTTTATTTATTTGGATGGTCAGAGAAAAAATATTGAGACTCGATAATTAGGACTGAGACTAACGTGTACTGAATCAGTTTGGCTGATGCTCTGCTAAAAGGAAAAGGAGAACTTAATAAATTGTTACTTTACTTATTTATTGTTTGTTACTTTGTTTACGTGGTAGAGTCATGCTGCAGCTATATTAGTAGTATAGTTGCAGCACGAATGGGTCGGCTCGACCGGGGAAGAACCACGCTCTCACAGAATACCAGTGTAAAATAGCAGCTTAACGTTGCTGTTTCGTATGGTGAGTGTAGAGAACCGGAGACCCCTTTTACTGGAAACGAGGCATTCCTTCTTAGTGCTCACGGGTGACGACGCATCTGCATTTTGATTTGTAATCGAGGATAGGTGTAGATGTCTATGGGCCGCAGCAACCACTTACCATCACGTGGACTGTGTGCTCGTTTGTCACCTTATTAAAAAAAAGTTTTTTTATTGTAATTCTGCTAGATCGTTACTGATTCTCCAAAGATATTATAATTCTTATTATTTTAACTTAATCATGAGCAAAACGAAACATATTGCATATTACCTTAATAGATTGGCTTCTTGTATTTTGGCCACGCGAATAGCATTCATCACAAGCGTTCCGTGAAACTACTAATTAGTTTATTTTAATTATTTTAATAGGTAAGCTTCACAAATTTTCACCATTCGTTGTACATTTGTTGCTTGTTGAACAAGCACTACCACTACTGTTTTTAAGAATGATTAAGGAAAATGACGGATTACATATATACACAGTCAGGTCATAAGTATTGTCACACAGTAAAAAATTTTCTTTTAGAATGCTGGCCACAAAAAAGTTTATTGAATTCGAATTTCGAATTGTTCATGAAAATAAAACTGTATACTTTTTAGAATTTTACTCATTTTTAAATATGGAGTGGATGCTTAAAGAAGACCGTGTTGCAGCTATTGCGTTGCATCGTTGCGGTTACGCGCTAATTCAAATTTTTGACATACTGAAAAATTTGAATATAACAAAAAGATTCGTTTATCGTACCATCAAATGATACAATGAAGACTCTAGTGTAGATGACAGGTCAAGAAGTGGTCGCCCTCGGTCTGTTAGGACTCCAGCAGTGATAAAAGCTGTGAAGGCGCGAATTCAAAGAAATCCCAAACGTAAGCAGAAACTGTTGGCCCTTCAGATGGGGTTAAGCAGAACCACGGTGAAAAGGGTGTTAAATGAAGACTTAGGGCTTCGAGCATATCGAAGAAAAACAGGACATCGTTTGAGTGCTCGTCTAATGGATCTGAAACTGAAGAGATGCCGCGCTTTGTTGAAGCGGTACGCGGGAAAAAAATATCGGGAAATTATTTTTTTGGATGAAAAAATTTTTACCGTAGAAGAGAGCTACAACAAACAAAATGATAAGGTGTACGCACACAGTAGTGGAGAAGCGAGCAACCGTATTCCGCGTGTCAAACGAGGTCATTTTCCATCCTCGCTCATGGTATGGTTGGGAGTTTCTTATTGGAGCTTAACAGAGGTACATTTTTGTGAGAAAGGTGTAAAAACGAATGCAGTTGTGTATCAAAATACAGTCCTGACGAACCTTGTGGAACCTGTTTCTCATACAATGGTTAATAACAGGCACTGGGTATTCCAACAAGATTCGGCGCCAGCTCATAGAGCGAAGAGCACATAAGACTTGCTGGCAGCGCGTGAAATCGACATCATCCGGCACGAAGACTGGCTCTCCTCCAGTCCAGATTTGAATCCGTTAGATTACAAGATATGGCAACACTTGGAGGAAAAGGCGTGCTCAAAGCCTCATTCCAATTTGGAGTCACTCAAGACATCCTTGATTAAGGCAGCCGCCGATATTGACATGGACCTCGTTCGTGCTGCGATAAACGACTGGCCGCGCAGATTGAAGGCTTGTATTCAAAATCATGGAGGTCATTTTGAATAAACTTTAGTGTCATAAGAATCTATGTTTTGTTGAGTTCATTTTGGTATATAAATGGTTACATAATGAATAAACTTGTTTCAATTATTTTATATTAAACATGTGACAAAATTTATGATCTGACTAGGTATAACGTACAAGGAATAAACAATAACTTTAACTGTATACTGTGAAGTGGCGGTGTAAGAGTAGACACTTCCCTATATTAGTCAGAAAGAGAAAGTAAAAAATGCGGTTGCCATCCAACGTGGTAACTACGGCAAATACCCCCTTTATGAGGCAGTATTTTTTTTTATAGGATATGGGTGACAAACGAGCACACAGTCCACCTGATGGTAAGTGGTTGCTGCGGCCCATAGACATCTACATCTATCCTCGTTTGCGAATCAAAATGCAGATGCGTTGTCACCCGTGAGGACTAAGATGGAATGCCTCATTTCCAGTAAAAAGGGCCTCCGGCCACCTGCACTCACCAAGCGAAACGCAGAGGTAAACCTCTACTTCACGCTGGTATTCTGTGAGGTCGTAGTACCACCCCGGTTCGAGCCGGCCCATCCCTGAGACAGCATAAACTGCCGCGTGGCTCTACCACTGTTAAAGTAAGTAAGTAAAGTATATAAGGAGCCCTATGTTTAGTGAACTTTTAAAGAATAACTAATAATATATATAATAATAAATAAAAATACTTGTAATGAATAACTTATGTGCTATTATACGAGTATATTAAAATGTCTCTTAAAAAATTAGTGCTGATTAGTAAGTTTTCCATTAACAATATTAAAAAAGATCTTCATAAATTAGTCTGGCGTTTAATAAGATAACGAAGAAGAAATTATTATCTCATCTGTAATTTGTAACATTTGTTTTTAATCTAAACTTGCAAAGGGAACACTTATTAAGCATTTTTTTTACGTGGTAGAGCTATGCTGCAGCTACTGGTATAGTTGTAGCACGAATGGGTCGGCTCGACCGGGGTAGGACCACGCTCTCACAGAATACCAGCGTAAAATAGTAGCTTAACGCTGCTATGTTTCATTTGGTGAGTGTAAAGAACGGGAGACATTTTTACTGCAAACGAGGTATACCATCTTAGTCCTCACGGGTGACAACGCATCTGCATTTTGATTCGTAATCGAGAATAGATGTAGATGTCTATGGCCCACAGCAACCACTTACTATCAGGTGGACTGTGTGCCCGTTTGTTACCCTTATCCTATAAAAAAGGGCTTTTTAACTTTTTTAACCGACTTAGAAACAAAGAGGTACTCA
Organism: Parnassius glacialis; assembly: GCA_033319125.1. Taxonomy (NCBI): domain Eukaryota; kingdom Metazoa; phylum Arthropoda; class Insecta; order Lepidoptera; family Papilionidae; genus Parnassius; species Parnassius glacialis. The sequence goes on along the minus strand of JAVANC010000001.1, from coordinate 50,470,271 downwards.
ATTCGACTGTATTTTTATGAGTATATTTTGAGTAGGTTTGAGTTATAATTAATAATGCGTATTTAATTACGAAACGACTACATTGACGATGCATGATATTTTTTTGGTAGAATTGGACTCTGGAAGATAAAAATAACTTGTGTTTCACTGTACCACTGATATTGATACTAATGTAACGCGCAGTATTACATATTGTTACGCGCCACTATTAATGTCTTGTACATGGCAACACTAGTTACACTAGCGCCCTCTTAGTGTCGAGTAAAAGAAAGTGTTGCGCGCCTTGTACATGGCAACACTAGTTACACTAGCGCCCTCTAGTGTCGAGTAGCAGAACTAGGAGAGTCGAGATCCTTCCAGAAATGTCGGGACCGATATGTACTCGAACATTCTAGATGTCGCTACAGTAGAAGGTTCTGGAAACTATTTGAGGCCCTATATAAGGCCGGTATAGACCACGACCGAGGCAGATTGAATTGGCGATACAAGAGAATACTTCGAAGCGAAATATCGGCGAACTGTGTTTTATTATTAGTGTGATTTTAAGTTGTAATTAGTGTTGTGTAATTAAATAGTCAATTTTGGTAATTCAATCGGCAGTTTGTAATTGTCTCGAACCCCAAGCTCGTAACAATTGGTGTCAGAAGTGGGATCAAATATGCCGATTTTACCTAAAGACGACACGGAGGGTATCTGTACCCGAAGTCAACGCCACCAGGAGACGGACCAGAGACGATTTGGTGATGCAACGCCGCAAACGTCGGAGGGTCAGCTGCTAACCACGGAGGCAGGCCCGTCATCAGCTCCTGCATCTACAGCACCTGACTTAGGTGCTCTGATGATGATGCTACAGGATCAGGCTCGCCGACAGGAGGAACAGGCCCGCCGACAGGAGGAACAGGCCCGCCAACAGGAAGAACAAGCCCGCCGACAAGAGGAACAGGGCCGTCGGTTGGAAGAGCAGCTGCACCGCCTACAGGAGGAACAGGCCCGTCAACAGGAGGAACAGGCCCGCCAACAGGAAGAACAAGCCCGCTGACAAGAGGAACAGGGCCGTCGGTTGGAAGAGCAGCTCAAACGCTATAAGGAAGAGCAGATACTCCTCATGAAGGACCTTTACGCTACCTTCGGTAAAGAGATAAAGGAGTTGAAGGATAAGGTTGCTCAATATGACAACCGCCTGTCGGAAGCTGAAACCCGAATCGACCAAGTGTACAATCGGGTTGACATCGTGATGGCTGACGTGAAGAAAACGCTGGATGACCTCAAACTTGGGGATGGCGTTACAGCTCCCGTGGTAGCTACAACACCTTCGCTACGTGGATTCAAAGTGCCGCCGTTCGACGGGACTTCTTCCTGGTCGGCCTACAAAATCCAATTCGAGGCTGTCATGAAAGCGAACAGCTGGAATAAAAGTAAGGCCATGACTGCTCTCACCCTAGGCCTGCGCGACCAGGCCTTAACTGTTCTGGAAGCTCTCGGTAAGGAAGTGACTTACGAGCAGCTCCTTGAGGCATTGGAGGCGAGGTACGGCGATGCTCACCTGGAACACGTCTTTCGTGCGCAGCTCAAAGATCGCGTGCAACGCAGTAACGAAAACCTGCAGCAATGGGCCCTTGAGGTAGAGAAGCTGGTTCGAAAAGCATACCAGTCTGTACCTGCGCTCATTGTAGGGAACCTGGTGCAGACATTCATCGACGGCATCCGCGACCTTGAAGTCAGAGCTGCTGTGAGGCTCGGGCACCACGAGACGCTTAAGGACGCCTTGACTCATGCACTGGAGGTGGAAGCCGTGCGGCAGGATCATCGTTCCCATCGCGTCAGGGAGGTTGCAGCAGCTACAGTTCGGGACCGCAATAACGGCTACAGCCCTAGGTGCTACGGCTGTGGGGAAAGGGGTCATCTTCGATCCAGCTGCCCTAAGCGAACTGTAGAAAGGGAAGGTGATCGATCCCGAGAGGGTAGTGTGGCTAATAGCACCGCCCAGCAGCAGCAGGGAAACGAGTAAAAGCCAGGACTGCGGGGCGGGTGCTGGCTGATGTTAAAAAAGCCCCAAGGATTTCGATCTCACAAACCCATGATGGGAACAGCCTGATCATCAAGGGCGAGGTCAACGGAACGCCGTGTAAACTGACCATAGACACTGGAGCCTCTCGCACGGTTGTCAGTTCCCAACTTATAAGTCGGTTCCTTGAGAACTCCGCATACAACCGCGAACGCATTAATTTGGTGACAGCCACCGGTCAGCGCATACCCGTCCGTGGAGAGAAGGAGATGGAGTTGAAGCTAGGCAACATGATCTACCGGCATAATGTCATCGTGGCTGATATAATGGACGACTGCATCCTGGGCCTAGACTTTATGAGGAAGAATTGTTGTGAGATCGACGTAAGGCAAGGTGTTTTGAAATGTGGACAAGAGGAACTTTTTGTGGAAGGGGCGTTACCAGGGAATGTGTACAGCCTTAAGAAGATTGTTCTTCCGCCGAGATCGGAAACGATTGTGCCGGTTAGTCTTCCTCGGAATCCTGGGCAAGCTAATCGTTGTGTACTTGTGGAAAGGGTAGACAATGACCTTCCATGGAGAGTGGCTCGAACCTTGGTCAGAACCACCGACATCTCAGGAGTACGTGTGTTGAACCCTTGTGATCAGGAACAACTTATAGAAAAGGGCACATTGGTTGGTACTAGTGAGGAAGTGGATTGGTTGCGTCGGTGCCAATATCTATCAACTGGGACCCCCAGCAAGGATGGACAAACGAGAGTGACCACACTTTTAGAAGACTGTCGCAGCGTTCTCTCCCCGAATGAAATGGTCAAGGCGAAGAAGTTGTTACTCCAGTACGCCAATGTTTTCTCGTCAAACGAAGCTGACATAGGAAAGACTGGCTTAGTTCAACACAAAATAAACACAGGACAAGAATTGCCTATTCGTCAGCGGCCAAGAAGATTGCCTGTAGCACGTGAAAAGGAAGTGGAAACCATGATTGAGGGAATGGTGAAGGATGGTGTTATTGAACCTTCATCTAGTCCATGGTGTTCACCTGTGGTGCTGGTAAAGAAGAAGGACGGCAGCATGCGGTTTTGTGTTGACTACCGCCGTCTGAACGACGTTACGAAGAAGGACAGCTATCCCTTGCCAAGAATTGATGACACGCTGGACATGCTTACAGGCGTAAAGTGGTTTAGTACGCTGGACCTGAAAAGTGGCTACTGGCAGGTTGAAATTGACCCTAAGGACAAGGAGAAAACTGCATTCTCCACAGGAAAGGGTCTGTGGCAATTTAAAGTCATGCCGTTTGGATTGTGCAATGCTCCAGCAACGTTTGAAAGGTTGATGGAGCTTGTACTTACCGGGCTAATTGGAGATGCCTGTCTGGTCTATTTGGATGACATCATCATCGTAGGCCGTACGTTTGAGGAACACCTTCAAAACCTGGAACGCGTGCTCATGAAGATCCAGAGTGCCAACCTCAAGTTGAGTCCGAAGAAGTGCTCACTATTCAAACGGCAAGTTAGCTTTTTGGGGTATGTAGTGTCGGAAGAAGGTATCCGCACGGATCCAGAGAAAATTGCCGCTGTCAAAGATTGGCCGGTTCCAAAAGACAAGACACAGGTTAGGGCATTTTTGGGTTTGTGCTCTTATTATCGGCGATTTGTGAAGAACTTTGCAGATATAGCCAAACCTCTGCACAGGCTAACCGAGGAGAAGCGACATTTCTGCTGGGATGAAAGTTGCAATATTGCATTCCAGGAGCTCAAGAACCGTCTGTGCAAAACACCTATTTTGGGGTACCCTGATGCGGGCAAGGAATTCATAGTTGACACAGACGCAAGTGATATAGGACTTGGCGGTGTGTTGTCTCAACGGAATGGTGATCAAGAGATTGTGATAGCGTACTTCAGCAAGTCATTGTCAAAGCCGGAAAGGAACTATTGTGTCACAAGACGGGAATTGCTTGCTGTGGTAAAGCCCTTGCAGCATTTTAGCAAATATCTTCTGGGGCGGAAATTCCACTTACGAACCGACCATGCTGCACTGAAATGGCTATTGCAGTTCAAAAATCCGGAAGGACAAGTTGCGAGATGGATTGAACTACTGCAGGAATACGACTTTGTGATCGAACATCGCAGCGGGAAATCTCATGGGAATGCAGATGCATTGTCAAGAAGACCTTGCCCTGAAGATTGCAAGCATTGTACTAGGCAAGAGGGTAAGGAAGTGGTATCTGTGAGGATGCTCAAGACAGACCAGCTCAGTAATGAGTGGAAGGACAGCCTACAAAATGCACAGCAGGAAGATTCGGACATTAAGCCGATTTTGGAATGGATGAAGGCCAGTGCTCCTAAGCCCAAGTGGAGCGACGTCTCAGCACTGAGTTCGACCACGAAAAGCTATTGGGCCCAATGGGACAGCTTGCTGATTCAGGATGGAGTCCTGTGCCGTAAATGGGAAAATGGTCGGGGAGACAGATGTCATTTGCAAATGGTTGTCCCTAAGGCTAAAGTACCGGATGTTCTACAGCTGTACCATAATGGTTGTTCAGGAGGCCACCTGGGAGTTAAACGAACTCTACTGAAGATCCGAGAACGGTTTTACTGGGTCCACTGTCGTGACGATGTCGAGGACTGGTGCCGCAAATGTACATGTTGTGCGGCTGTAAAGGGACCTCAAACTCGTAGTAGAGGCGCATTGAAATTGTACAATGTTGGTGCACCATGGGAGAGGATAGCCATTGACGTTGCGGGGCCGTTTCCGGAAAGTGAAAGTGGTAACAAGTATTTCATGGTTGTGATGGATTACTTCACTAAGTGGCCAGAAGTCTTCGCCATTCCAAATCAAGAAGCTTCAACAGTTGCAGATAAACTAGTTCATGAAGTCTTCTGTCGTTTTGGAGTACCCTTAGAGATTCACAGCGATCAAGGAAGGAATTTTGAGTCTCAAATATTCCAGGAAACTTGCAGAGTTATGGGTACTCATAAAACACGAACAACTTCTTACCACCCACAATCTGATGGAATGGTAGAACGATTTAATCAGACATTGGAAAGGTACCTGGCAAAAGTTGTGGAAAAACAGCAACGAGACTGGGACAGGCACATACAACCGTTTTTGTTGTCATATCGAAGCGCTGTTCACGAAAGTACATCAGTGACGCCAGCTTTCGCAAACTTTGGGAGAGAATTACGGCTGCCTGCAGACCTGATCACCGGAACACCACCTGATGCCCCACGCAGTATAACCGATTATGCAAATGATTTGCGGAACAAAATGAATGACATTTATGAGCACGTCAGACAGTCGGGCCAGCAAACGTCTGAGAAGATGAAAACACGGTATGACCGCAAAATGAACAACAAAGGGTTTGACGAAGGTTCACTAGTGTGGTTACACAATCCAGCTCGCAGCAAAGGGAAATCTCCTAAGCTTCAAGCTAAATGGGACGGACCGTACCGGATTGTGACAAGAATCAATGACGTAACCTACCGGATACAGAAAGGTGCCAGAGGTACTCCTAAGATCGTCCATGTGGATCGACTGGCGCGTTATTATGGGGCCAATAATGCTCGGGACGAGCATGTCTTAGGAGGGGGCAGTGTTACGCGCCACTATTAATGTCTTGTACATGGCAACACTAGTTACACTAGCGCCCTCTTAGTGTCGAGTAAAAGAAAGTGTTGCGCGCCTTGTACATGGCAACACTAGTTACACTAGCGCCCTCTAGTGTCGAGTAGCAGAACTAGGAGAGTCGAGATCCTTCCAGAAATGTCGGGACCGATATGTACTCGAACATTCTAGATGTCGCTACAGTAGAAGGTTCTGGAAACTATTTGAGGCCCTATATAAGGCCGGTATAGACCACGACCGAGGCAGATTGAATTGGCGATACAAGAGAATACTTCGAAGCGAAATATCGGCGAACTGTGTTTTATTATTAGTGTGATTTTAAGTTGTAATTAGTGTTGTGTAATTAAATAGTCAATTTTGGTAATTCAATCGGCAGTTTGTAATTGTCTCGAACCCCAAGCTCGTAACAATATTATTGCATTAATTATTGTCTTAATAAATTTTGTTAAGTAAACTAGCCATAGGCGCCGTGATAGCTCAAGGGTAAACGCTCGCTTTAAATCCGCAGTACGCGAGCAATCCGGACTCGATATCCACGGGCACTAATAAAATTGTTTATTGCAATTTGTAGGATTTATCAAGTGTTCTGTGGAAATATTTGAAAAAAAAGATCGAAGACATTTTAAGTCCGCATTCGGGCAGCGATGCGGACATTTTTTACCTTAAGCTGCGCTCAGCAATGTGATGAGATCTGTGCTCAGAAATGTGACGTCTATAGGCTAAAACTTTATATTACTTTAGACTAGTCTTGGACCTCCGGCATTTTTGCCATGGAGCCCTCAGAGTTCATAGATCCCAGGTTTAGAAATCCCTTACAGCAAACACCGGCGTCAGCCCGTTTAAATAAAAGGTGATTTCTTTTTGTAATACGATTTAGTATTATCATTTAAAATGTAGCACGTAAGGGAATAGTGAACTAAATTAGCTTGTAAAATATACAAAGCTGCAAAAGTGCCTGATTACGTAGAGTAGATAATAAAAAAAAATTAAAAACTTAAAAACTCAATAATTATTATTGGGATATGGAAAAGTTCCAAGGAATTGTATTAAGTAATTAGCATTACATAGTAGTTTGGATACCACGAAAACGATCGTTCTGGCAGAGACTCGAACCCGAGACCTCATGGTCAGCAGCTACGCTTAAAATACTATTAGACCATCGAGGCAGTTTAGTTATAGGTGTCATCCCTAAGTAAAATACCGTTTTACAGAATAATTATAATATTCATTTCCATAACGCCGAGCGAAGCTCGTTCTTCAAGGTATTTACTTAATATTACATTTCATTTTGAGTAGCTCCAAATATGAAATAGTAAGTAAAAATAGAATATACAATTTTACGAAAATAATTTCCAATTGACAAGACTGACAATATGTCTTGTTAGAATGACATTTTAGGTATCGAAACAACTCATATGTATTTTCCAAAAGTATTTTATTTCGTTGAGGTAGAATTCTCAAACATATGTGATCTAGGGGTATTGATGGATAGCAAACTGACTTCCTATATAATTACCTGGTACTTTTTTACGTGGTAGAGCCATGCTGCAGCTATATTATAGTTGTGAACGTAGTAGGACCACGCTCTCACATAATACCAGCGTAAAGTAAGTAGTTTAATGCTGCTGTGTTTCGTATGGTGATTATAGAGAATTAAAAACCATTTTAACTGAACACGAGGCATTCCATTTTAGTCATCAGGGGTGACAGTGCTTCTGCATTTTAATTTTTAATCCAGGATAAATGTAGATATCTATCGGCCACAGCTTACACTTACCATCAGGTGAACTGTGTGCTCGTTTGTCACTTTAATACTATAAGAATACATTTGGATTACATCTCAAGTCGAGCCTTTAGAATAAGTGAATTTTTTAAGAATTATAAAGAACTTTAAGAATATGAACACGAAAATATGTCTTTACAATTATAAAGATGGAAGCATTTTAAAGTACGGTATGTACGCAGGGTCAACCTTCTATAAAGTAAACCGCAATAGAGTTGAGATAATACAACAGCCTAACAGCCCCCCAACTTCCTGACTCCGGGCAGCTACTGAACAAAAGTGCAAAAAAAAAAACCATTAACTGATTTTGTCGTAGTCTCCTTTCTTCGGGAGTTTACAACACATCTTCTCCTCAGGTATACCTCGAAACCTGAAAACAAGATTGTACAACCAGCTGCCAGTGATGACTTATGGATCTGAGACATGGTCCTTTACTGCCGGTATGTGGAAGCTCAGGGTCGCTTTGCGAGCTATAGAGGGCTATACTCGGGGTTTCTTTGCGTGATAAACTTAGAAATGAAGATATCCGCAGTAGAACCAGAGTAACCGACATAGCCAATTGTTTAGTAAGCTGAAGTGGCAAGGGGTCGGCCATATAGCTTGAAGAACCAGCAACCGATGGGAAGGAAGGATTGTCGTGGGGCAGCCTCGTACCGGTAGGCGAAGTGTAGGGCGTCCCTACACTAGATGTAGTAAAAACATGGTAAGACTTGCAGGAAGTTGATGGATGCAGGTGGCTCAGGACAGTGTATTGTGGCATTCCTTGAGAGAGGCCTACGTTCTGCAGTACACTTGTGAAGGGTTGTAATGAACATGATAAACTGATTTAGGCCCGATCCGGGATTCGAGCCCGGGACCTCATGACTAGCAACAGCACTTACGACCACTAGAATAACGGAGGCAGTCAATCCTACCAAGTAAAATCTATTTAAAGCTGTAAGATTTTATTGGCATTTCACATAGATAGTCCCGCTGGGTTTCTTGCTGGTTCTTTACAGGACAGAGGTTTTTTTTTGTAAATCAGTGGTAAAAGTAAAAAATGACTTTCTATAAGTATTATCTACATTGAATAAAAATTATTCTATTCTATTCTATAGCTCACTAACGAAACTCACTCTCACACGTGGTAGAGCCATGCTGCAGTTATATTAGTAATATAGTTGTAGCACGAATGGGTCGACTCGACCGGGGAAGGACCACGCTCTCACAGAATACCAGCGTAAAATAGCAGCTTAACACTGTCGTGTTTCGTATGGTGAGTGTAGAGAACCGGAGACCCATTTTACTGGAAAAGAGGCATTCCATCTTAGTCCTCACGGGTGAAGACGCATCTGCATTTTGATTCTTTATTGAGGATAAATGTGGATGTCTATGGGTCACAGCAGCCACTTACCATCAGGTGGACTGTGTGCTCGTTTGTCACCCTATCCTATAAAAAAATACTCACTGGATGAAATAGAGTGCATATATGCATATATGTATATTCTCTAACACCATCACAACATGACTAACTGAACTGAATCATGTTCAGAAGTTGATTTCAAAACTATGTTTAATGTCGATAATTATACTTTAATGTATAGAAAACAAGCCTACATAATAAAAAGTCTAATTCTATAAAAGTGAATTTTGTTTTATTACTATCAGTGATTATTATTATGAACAATCTTTAATTACGAGTATAGTAAGATATCAAAGAAAAGGTCACTGTTATCACTGGCTTATAATAAACTTGAAGCGTGCCTTATTAAGGCTTGTTTATGTAATAAAATTGGAGTAGGGATAGGAAGCAATTTCAATATATTTTAACCGACTTTAAAAAAGGAGGATGCACTCAGTTTGACTGTGTTTTTTATATGTGTAACCTCAGAACTTCGCCGTGGTAGCTCATATGGTTAGTGCTCGCTGTAAGCACCAATGAAATTGTTAATTGCAATTTTAAGTGCTGATTTACCACGTGCTCGGCGGTGAAGGAAAACATCGTGAGGAAACTTGCATGGCTGAGATATTCGATAAAAATATATTTCGAAGACATGTGAAGTTCGCCAACACCCATTGGGGCAGCGCGGCGGACACTTCCTAGCTCTAAAACCCTCTCAGAAATGAGAGGAGGTCTGTGGCCAGACGTGACGTAAATAGGCTGTAATTTTTTTTGCAACTTTACTTTACTTTTTACCTCAGAACTTTTTTATATGTGTGAACTGATGAGGTGAACTGATTTTGATGATTGTTTTTTTTATTTGAAAGCTGTTGCTACTCATATGATCCCATATATTTAAACGATCAAGATCTGACCAGTAGTTTTTGAGCTATTCTTAATAATGCGTATTTAATTCACCTTGACTACACTGATGTTTTCATTTTATTTATATTGAAGTCGGTTGTACAAAATTTTTAATTTTACCATTTTGTTGTATTCACAAGTAAGATTAAACATGTAATGGCGGTGTTAGAATATCCACTACCTCACATCGTCATGTGAATAATGTCCTTTTTTGTTTTTTTTTTAAAAAGCGTTACCCCACACTAGGATATTCTCCTGTATCGTGGAGGCAGTTTACAAACACAAATTGCACAAGGACAAACATCCAGACCCGGAACAATTATTCGTAGGCCATACAAATATTTGTTCCGTGCGGGATTCTAACCCGCGGCCTTTAGCGCAGCAACTCATTGCTAAGCCACTGCGCCATGGAGCCGTCAACGTAAGAAGCAAAAGAGAGAAGCAAACCAGGAGATGGACAGTAGCGTCTTCCTAACAACAACTAAAAATAAGAAAACAAGAGTGCCAACCCGCCTGCCAATTGTGGCAGCTATGCTATACACTACGACTAACAAATATTTCCCTTCTGAGACAATGTAAGGGAGAAGCCGATGTTCACAATTAGGCTTTAATAGTCTGTAATGAAAGTAACAGTAACAAACGAGCACACAGTCCACCATATGCTAAGTGGTCGCCCATAGACTATTACATCCATCATCGATTAACATTCAAAACGTGGATGCGTTATCATCGACGAGTAGTAAAATGGATTGCCTTGTTACCAATGGATTGGTCGGTCCTCTACATTCACCCTACGGAAATCAGCAGCAATTTGCTGATATTATTTGACGATGTTCTTGGGAGCGAGGACTTTACCTGGTCAAAACGATCCACTCATGATGTAGTCATGATACAGCTTTAATACGTCTATAATAACTGTACAAAAAGGGTTATTATAATATCAAGGAATACATAAATGAAAATAACCCCTGGGAATAAGGTGATCGCCACCATGCTGGTTCTATGAAAATTCATTAAAAAATTGTATAATCAAAACTATTGTTATGTGAAATATTTCCCGCTGGGTTTCTTGCTGGTTCTTCCCAGGGCAGAGGTATTTTTCGAACCAGTGGTAAATTAAAAAAATGACTTTCAATAAATATAATCTAATAATCAATATTGAATAAAAATCATTCTATTCTATTCTATACCGCGTAAAGTATCATACCATAGTAACACTATCCTTTTGGCCGCGGGTTCAAATCCCGCACGAACCAAGCGTTTGTTGTTCTAAGTCTGGATGTTTGTTAATGTGCAATTTAAGTATATAAAGTTTTAACAGTGGTAGAGCCACGCAGCAGCTTTTGCTGTTGCACGGATGGGCCGGCTCGAACCGGGGTGGTACCACGACCTCACAGAATACCAGCGTGAAGTAGAGGTTTACTTCTGCGTTTCGCTTGGTGAGTGCAGGTGGCCGGAGGCCCTTTTTACTGGAAATGAGGCATTCCATCTAAGTCCTCACGGGTGACAACGAAATTGCATTTTGAATTGTAATAGAGGATAGATGTAGATGTCTATGGGCCGCAGCGGCCACTTACCACCAGGTGGACTGTGTGCTCGTTTGTCACCCTTATCCTATAAAAAAAAACACATCCACAAAAGAGGAGAAAATCCTAGAATAAAAATCTATATAAATACTCGATATTTTATTTGGAGGTTTCTTTGGTATATTATTCTGTCACGAGTTTTTCATATAATAATACTGCTGTAAAAAGTAGTTCAACGTTATTGTACGGAATGAGTTTTCGGCCGTTAATTGGTTGCCAGAGAACTATACAAAGCTGCAGCACGAATGGGTTGGCTTAACTGAGGTATTCCCAAGCTCTTACAGAATACCAGCGTGAAACAGCAGAATAATGCTGATGTGTTTCGTATGATGCGTGCAGAGAACCGGATACCCTTTTTACTGGAAACGAGGCATTCCATCTTAGTTCTCACGGGTAGCGCATCTACATTTTGATTCTTAACCGAGGATAAATGTAGCACGTAAATTTAATGTTGTAGCACGAATGGGTCGGTTCGACCGGGGAAAGACCAATCTCTCACAGAATACCAGCGTAAAATAGCAGCTTAATGCTGCTGTGTTTCGTATGGTGAGTGTAGAGATCTGGAGATACTTTTTACTGCAAAAGAGACATTCCATCTTAGTCCTAACGGCTGACAACGTATCTGCATTTTGATTTGCAAACGAAGATAGATGTAGATGTCTATGGGCTACAGCAACCACTTACCATCAGGTGAACTTTGTGCTCGCTTGTCACCTTTATCCATTAAAAAAAACCTTAGGATATATCGTTCGGAATCCTGCGAATAGTTTTGTAGTTCACATAATACTATTCCAAGCATAGAGCTATACAAGTGCCTCGCGCACGTCGCTTGTAAAAGCTGTTCAAAGATAGAACGGCCGATAAAATGAAGCTTATAATGTAACGCTCACGCAGTCTGATAACGTGATAAAAACAACTGGATATTTTGTTTTGTTTGCTAAACGTGAGCCGTGATAGTCCCGGCGCATGGAGGTTTTTTTTGTACAATTGCTTAATTGAAAATAAATTCTATTCGTGTAGTATTTTAATTTCATGAATTCTAATTTCAATAACTTCTAATATAAGGTATTTTTTTTTATAGGACTGGGTGACAAACGAGCACACAGTCCACCTGATGGTAAGTGGTTGCTGTGACCCATAGACATCTACACCTATCCTCAATAAAGAATCAAATGCGTTGTCACCCGTGAGGACTAAGATGGAATGCCTCTTTTCCAGTAAAAAGGGTCTCCGGTTATCTACACTCACCATACGAAACACAGCAGTGTTGAGATGCTAACTTTACGTTGGTATTCTGTGAGAGCGTGGTCTTTCCCCGTTCGAGCCGGCCCATTCGTGCTACATCTATATTACTAATATAGCTGCAGCATGGCTCTACCACGTACATTTAAATTACTTTACTTACTTTACTTTATTTTACTCAATTTTTAAACAGATTTGGTCTGTACTGTCTAAAATAACTATTAAAACTCCGTTGTTCTCGCAAACTTTTTAAACACTGCATAAATAATACAATGCTCTCTCTGAAGAACTTCCTATCTCCGGACAGTTACTGAGAATTTCATCACAGCAAACTAAATATTTTTTTGGCCCGACCCGTTATTCGAAACTAGAACTTCATGCGTAGCATTTACGACCAAAGAGGCTAGATTATAACATTGTAACATAGTCAAGGTGACGCGTTTAGTTTAAGATCTTTTTGGTCACAACCTTGAAAATAAAGACATTTTAACAAAGTACATTCAAGTGAATAATATCTCTAAAGAAAATTATGACGAGATTATCACCATCACAGTAAGCAATGAAAGTTTTAGTTGCAAATTAAAGTGCCAATTTTCCACGTAGGACTCTGTAGTGATGAAAAATATCGTTGTGAAACCTATATATTTAAGAAATTTAAAACATTTTGTCAATACGACAAAATTCGTCCAACGACGGGAAGTAGAGTCAAAAATGTGAGACATTTTATCAATCTCAGGTGTCCTCGCTTGGTATTTAATAAATTATGCAAACGACGTATTTATTACGTGATTATTTTTAATTATCGCAGTAAAGTTACGGTTTCGGCTCGGCTCGATTGGGGAAGGGCGACGCAGTAACAGAATACCAGTTTTAAATACGATAGATAGACAATATAGAGAATAAACGGGCTACACAGCGGCTGTGGTACCCCACGCCAAATGCTGAGTGCGACACTTTTCTGTCACGTTCGGGAAGGTCGATACTTTACTAATATTAATAATAACCTTAAAATAAGAAAACAAATTATGTACAATATGGCGTTGTGTATTGCTGTGAATTGTATAGTTGTAGCACGAATGAGTGGGCTCGACCGGGGAAGGACAACGCTCTCACAGAACACCAGCGTAAAATAGCAGCTTAATGTTGCTGTTTTACGTATGGTGAGTGTAGAGACCGTAGACTCTTTTTACTGGACACGAAGCATAATATCTTAGTTCTCAAGGGTGACAACGTATTTTGATTCGTAATCGAGGATAGATGTAGATGTCTATGCGTCTAACCACTTACCATCAGTTGGACTGTGTGCTCGTTGGTCACCCAATCTTATTTTAAAAAAAGAATAGAGAGTGCACCTGTGCATGAATATACACTTGGATACTATAATTCTGTCCTGCACCGATAGCTAGTCTCTGTTGAGAGTGGCCGCTGTGGCCGAAATTCGGTCTGGAGGACATTAACTTAGGTTAACTGTAAGCACTTTTTTCATCATTAACACTACGTTACCATTAAAGCCTATCTGAAGCCCACTACAAAACATAAACCTCCCCATAGATTGTAGGTATTTGGCATAATTGCCACGCTATGCAAGCGGATTGGCAACCGCAGTTTTTTTTTTTTATTTTTTTTACAGGATTGGGTGACAAACGAGCACACAGTCCACCTGATGGTAAGTGGTTGCTGTGACCCATAGACATCTACACCTATCCTCAATAAAGAATCAAATGCGTTGTCACCCGTGAGGACTAAGATGGAATGCCTCTTTTCCAGTAAAAAGGGTCTCCGGTTATCTACACTCACCATACGAAACACAGCAGTGTTGAGATGCTAACTTTACGTTGGTATTCTGTGAGAGCGTGGTCTTTCCCCGTTCGAGCCGGCCCATTCGTGCTACATCTATATTACTAATATAGCTGCAGCATGGCTCTACCACGTACATTTAAATTACTTTACTTACTTTACTTTATTTTACTCAATTTTTAAACAGATTTGGTCTGTACTGTCTAAAATAACTATTAAAACTCCGTTGTTCTCGCAAACTTTTTAAACACTGCATAAATAATACAATGCTCTCTCTGAAGAACTTCCTATCTCCGGACAGTTACTGAGAATTTCATCACAGCAAACTAAATATTTTTTTGGCCCGACCCGTTATTCGAAACTAGAACTTCATGCGTAGCATTTACGACCAAAGAGGCTAGATTATAACATTGTAACATAGTCAAGGTGACGCGTTTAGTTTAAGATCTTTTTGGTCACAACCTTGAAAATAAAGACATTTTAACAAAGTACATTCAAGTGAATAATATCTCTAAAGAAAATTATGACGAGATTATCACCATCACAGTAAGCAATGAAAGTTTTAGTTGCAAATTAAAGTGCCAATTTTCCACGTAGGACTCTGTAGTGATGAAAAATATCGTTGTGAAACCTATATATTTAAGAAATTTAAAACATTTTGTCAATACGACAAAATTCGTCCAACGACGGGAAGTAGAGTCAAAAATGTGAGACATTTTATCAATCTCAGGTGTCCTCGCTTGGTATTTAATAAATTATGCAAACGACGTATTTATTACGTGATTATTTTTAATTATCGCAGTAAAGTTACGGTTTCGGCTCGGCTCGATTGGGGAAGGGCGACGCAGTAACAGAATACCAGTTTTAAATACGATAGATAGACAATATAGAGAATAAACGGGCTACACAGCGGCTGTGGTACCCCACGCCAAATGCTGAGTGCGACACTTTTCTGTCACGTTCGGGAAGGTCGATACTTTACTAATATTAATAATAACCTTAAAATAAGAAAACAAATTATGTACAATATGGCGTTGTGTATTGCTGTGAATTGTATAGTTGTAGCACGAATGAGTGGGCTCGACCGGGGAAGGACAACGCTCTCACAGAACACCAGCGTAAAATAGCAGCTTAATGTTGCTGTTTTACGTATGGTGAGTGTAGAGACCGTAGACTCTTTTTACTGGACACGAAGCATAATATCTTAGTTCTCAAGGGTGACAACGTATTTTGATTCGTAATCGAGGATAGATGTAGATGTCTATGCGTCTAACCACTTACCATCAGTTGGACTGTGTGCTCGTTGGTCACCCAATCTTATTTTAAAAAAAGAATAGAGAGTGCACCTGTGCATGAATATACACTTGGATACTATAATTCTGTCCTGCACCGATAGCTAGTCTCTGTTGAGAGTGGCCGCTGTGGCCGAAATTCGGTCTGGAGGACATTAACTTAGGTTAACTGTAAGCACTTTTTTCATCATTAACACTACGTTACCATTAAAGCCTATCTGAAGCCCACTACAAAACATAAACCTCCCCATAGATTGTAGGTATTTGGCATAATTGCCACGCTATGCAAGCGGATTGGCAACCGCAGTTTTTTTTTTTTATTTTTTTTACAGGATTGGGTGACAAACGAGCACACAGTCCACCTGATGGTAAGTGATTGCTGTGGCCCATAGACATCTACATCTATCCTCGTTTGCGAATCAAAATGCAGATGCGTTGTCAGCCGTGAGGACTAAGATGGAATGCTTTTTTTCCAGTAAAAAGGGTCTCCGGTTCTCTACACTCACCATACGAAACACAGCAGTGTTAAGCTGCTATTTAACGCTGGTATTCTGTGAGAGCGTGGTCTTGCCCGGTCGAGCCGACCCATTCGTGCTACAACTATACTACTAATATAGCTGTAGCATGGGTCTACCACGTTCAAAAAAGATTAAGATTCTGCTGCCTATCTCTGAGTTAAATTTCCCTCTGTTGCTCCTTACGACACCTACCGTATGATATCCGGGTAGTGGATATTCTTACACCTTACTTGGATAAAAATGTTGTAATTTATTGATTTTATGTTGTAGCTAAATGAAAAGAACATTTTGTAACGCTAAATTATGTGTTTCGTGGTCCTAGTAAACGAATCATTTTTGAAACCCCATTTACTTCGTAAGAGATTAGAAGCGAGAAAGATAAATGGTTGTGATTTATTTGGGACGTTACGCCGAAAACAAGCGACACAATAATGTAAGGTTAAAAGTGCTGTCAATGGGATTTTTATACAAGGTGCGAATCGCGTCTATTCACTGTAATTGCTTAAATGCCTCACGAATATAAAATTATAATAAATTTTCATTACTAATTGAGCCGTGGTAGCTCAGATGGTTAGCGCTCGCTGTAAGCTTCACAGTACTCGAGCAACCCGGGTTCGGTCCACGCTGGCACTAATGAAATTGTTAATTGCAATTTTAAGTGCTGATTTACCGCGTGCCTGGCGGTGAAGGAAAACATCGTAACGAAATCTGCATGTCTGAGAAATAAGAAAAAATATTTCGAAGACATGTGAAGTTCGTCAACATGCATTGGGGCAGCGCGGCGGACACTTTCTTGCCCTAAAATCCTCTCAAAAATGAGAGGAGGTCTGAGCCCAGCAGTGGGACGTAAATAGGCTGCAACTTTACTGTACTTTTTTTACTAATTAGGCATGAAAATAAGGATGCATATTCATATATAAGATTTATATCCCATAGGATAGTAGCGGTTTTATTTACTCTTTATTTACAGTTCAGTTGATAGTAGTTAGTTGTTTATGGCATTTCCCATTGTAACCTCTTATGATAATAATGATAATGTCCTCCAGATCGAATTTGGGTTACGGCGGCCAGTCTCAACGGAGACTTTCCATCGGCGCAGAACAGGGTTATAGTGCCCAGGTGTATGCGCAAGCACAGGTGCACTCTCTATTCCCTCACTCTCATAGTCCAATGGAACGGTAATTCGACACGACCGGAGAGACATCAGGCGCAGGACTAACTGCTTTATGTGATTTCCTAGGCACGGGGGTGAAATATCGCCAACTTTCAACTCCAGGTTGCTAATGAGAACTTTTTAACAGAAAAACCCGATAACTGATTTTGACCCGACCCGGGATTCGAACTCGAACCACTAGACCAACGAGACAGTCAAAATGATACCCTCTTACCTTCTTACCCTCTTACCCTCTTATGATACCCATGGGACTAAATGGGGTTTTTTTTATAGGATAGCGTGACAAACGAGTACACAATCCACCTGATGGTAAGTGGTTGCTGTAGCCCATAGATATCTACATCTATCCTTCTTTGCGAATCAAAATGCAGAATGCATTGTCACCCGTGAGGACTAAGATATAATGCCTCTTTTCCAGTAAAAAGGGTCTCCGGTTCTCTACACTCACCATACGAGATACAGCAGTGTTAAGCTGCTGTTTTACGCTGGTATTCTGTGAGAGCGTGGTCCTTCTCCAGTCGAGCCGACCCATTCATGCTACAACTATACAAATAATATAGCTGCAGCGTGGCTCTACCACGTAAATGGGTGATGGATTCTATTAGACCCGCAACACACGGTAAACTATTAATTTATTATGAACTATATTTATAATTAAACTAACGACAAACATATTTATCTCAATTAAGATTAATACTGAAAAAGGGCAAAAAACGATGTAAATAAAATATTATTTTAAAAATAATATTTTTTATTTAAAATTAAATAAAACTGTTACTGTCCTGTGTAGTCGCGGGTAAGAGTACCCACTACCCCATATCTTCCTGTGGGTGTCGTAAGAGGCGACAGAGGGAAACTGAGGCAGAAGATGGGCAGCAGTATCTTTCTGATAACAACAAAATAACAATAAAAAAACTGCGGTTACCAACTCGCTCGACAAGCGTGATAACAATTGCAATATACCCCTCGTGAATAAAGTTACGAAGAGACGGCCCCCAGTCCCCGGGGCCCCGCTATTTCTGGCTACGGTGGTGAACATGGTAACGGCGGTGCAGGGGGTGCTAAAAATGAAGATGACTCGACCTGGTAACATATAACGCCCGCACCCTGAGGACTGACGAGAAGATCCTGAAGCTGGAAGAAGAGGTAAACAAGGTGCGCTGGAATATTTTAGGATTATCGGAGGTCCGAAGAAAGGGGAAAGACACGGTAATCCTCGAATCCGGCAACTTTTTCTATCACCGGGAGGGCGACCATCTGTCCCAAGGAGGTGTCGGATTTATCGTCCACAAGTCTCTAGTTAACAACGTTGTAAAGATTGGGAGTGTGTCGACGAGGGTTGCGTACCTTATACTCAGTATCACCAAACGGTATTCGCTGAAGGCCATACAGGTTTACGCATCAACTTAGGCACATCTCGATGAGCAGGTGGAGGAAATGTATGAGGATATATCCAGAGCCATGCATTCCTCCAAAACTCTAGTATTAATAAATTTGTTACATTTCTCCAAAGGCTGCTATACGGTGTTAATGGGAGACTTCAACGCAAAACTAGGCACAAGAGAGAACGTTGAGCTGAAGGTAGGGAAATTCGGAATAGGGCAACGGAACCTAAAAGGCCGCACACAGCTGGCCGACTTCATGGAGAAAAAGGGACTCTTTATGATGAACTCTTTTTTCCAGAAGATCTGGTCGAGTCCCGACGGTTCAACAAAAAATAACTTCGTTATGACGACCAGACGACAACTGTTCAGTGATGTCTCAGTGATCATAAGGGTGAAAATCGGCAGCGATCACCGAATGGTGAGAGGCACACTGGTTGTAGTGTTTGTTTAGTAGGAAAGGTTACGTCTAATGAAGTCAACCCTCCGTTCCCCCCGTGCTCTAATCCAACACTTTCAGCTTAAGTTACATAATCGTTTTCAGTGCCTAGAAGATTGCAATGGTCTAAAATGGACGATATAAATGACAAGCTCGTGGAAACTGTCCATGCGGTCGGAGCTAAGTTTTGCAAGGCCCGCCGCAGAAGGACACAAAAACTCTCAGATCACACTCTCAATCCAATGGCTGTTAGACGAAAAATGAAGCTGCAGTCTTCAGCAGATTTGACAGCATACAGGCAAATGAATAGACAGTTCTCCAAATGCACGCAGCGAGACTTACGCAATTTCAGTACAGCTCGTATTGAACAAGTGATCGAGCGGAACCAGGGCTCCAAAGTCTTATCCAGAGATCTGTCTGCCAGAAAGAACCAACTGTGAAAGCTGAAGACAGAGTGTGGCAGCATCGTTTCCGGAACACTTGAGATTTTCAGAGACATTGAGAGGTTTTATGGACAGTTGTACACATCAAGATTAGTTTAGTAGTAGTAGATTAGTGTAGTAGTAGTCAGATTAGTTCACCATTAAGAAGAACTGTATTAGGTAGGAATTCTCCATATGCCAGATCCTGTAAAGTTGTTAATGAATACAGCGATCAAATCGACATTCACTTTGACTCACCCAGAATATTCTCTAAGTGTCTCCGTAAATGTATAAGTTAATAGCGTAAAGTAAAATAGATATGTATATTATTTTTAATTTTTTATTATTTTCACTTTTTAAGTTTATGGAGCTCTTACTAATAGATATATTTTTAATTTTAGTTGAGGAATAACTTATTGTTTTTTCAGTTTATGTTTTTATAAAGTTATATGCATGCGGAGTTTACCTTTAAGTAATTGTAGCACTTTTGTTAATACTTTTAAGTAATTGTACTAATTTGATGTGTTAGTGTTAGCAATTGTTGGTAAACCAAATAAATAGAAAAAAAGTGAGGGTAAAGATCTAAGAATAAGTCTTATCCGACATTATTTCGATTATATTCCGGACGTCAGTCTGAGCGAGATTAGAATAGCTCTCCAGCACCTTAAAAACATCAAGTCCCCAGGCGAGGATGGAATTATAGCGGAACTTTTGAAATTGGGTGGAAAACCGATACTTAAAGTCCTTCAGAAGCTCTTTAATTGCGTCCTCCATGATTCCACTACAACGGAGGTATGGAGCAGAAGTGCGTTGGTCTTGTTCTTCACGAAAGGCGACAATGCTCTCTTGAAAAACTACAGACCGATTTTTCATTTTTTCAGTCGTGACGAATCGTACGCAGACTCGACGACTTCCAGCCTCCCGAATAAGCCGGTTTCCGAAAAGGCTTTAGCACAATAGACCACATACATCCCTTTCGGCATATTGTACAGAAGACTTAGGTGTACAATTTGCCACTTTGCCTTGCGTATGTGGACGTCGAAACGACTCTGGCTGAATCGTTAATCGCTTGATAAATTGTCAACTTGTCTTTCCTCACTAACGCGTAGAAAGCACGAGTAAAAGAGTCGGCAAGGGACACCCAATAAAAGTGTTTATCTACCAAATTGGTATAAATTGAAGACGGGCTAAGTTAAGAGTACTCTTAGCTAACCTAGACTTAACCTACGAGCATGTATGAGTAGATCAGGATAGTGTAAAATGGAAATCCGTCTCTGAATAACCCCTCTGAGTGACATGACAGGGAGATTCTGTATGTATGTATAATTAACAAAAAAATAATTAGAAATAGTTCAGCTACGCAAGCAACAAAGTACCAGAAATCATCTGGCACCAATGAAATTGATATTTTATCTGCCGATGTACCATGTGCTAACCGGTGAAAGAAAACATTTTGAGAAAATCCTCCCGAGGAGTAAAATATTTCGAAGACATAATACGAAATCCGCCAACACGTATTGGAGCACAGTAGGCTCGTACGAGACAGACTTATTACACTATAACCCTCTCCAAACTGAGTGGAAGCCGACAGTGGAACGTATAAAGGTTACAGCCTTTTTACTTTACTATCAAGCTAGCTGTTCCCCGCGACTTCACCCGCGTGTAATTTAGGGTTTTAACTTTTTTTCACGGAACCCTAACTCTTTCTAAAATAAAAGTAGCCTAAGTTACTCCTTATTACATCAGCTATCTGTCAATAAATTTCTCGTCAATATTGATCCAGCCATTTTGGAGATTAGCCGGAACAAACAGACAGACAAAAATTTAAAAGTTGTGTTTTTGTTAGTACCTTATATAATTTCATATGCATTAATTAAAAAAGCTGTTATTTTGACATTACAAACATACACTTCAATTTTACTTATTTGTATAGATGTATAGATATGCAGGACAAATTATAACAGTGTCATAAATATGTGTGTTCATTATAATATGTAAACACGGAGTTTTTTTTATATCATTTAGTCTGAAGAACAAGCACGCATACCACACAAAGGCAAGCCTTTATTCGAAACATCACAACATTATGTTACTGTTGTTTTAGTAGGTAATTCTATGAGAGCGTGGTACTTTTCCGGTCGGGCCGGTCGTTTTACATCGCAGCGCGACTGCCTTTTGGTCTAGTGGTTGTAACGCATCTCCTAATCATGTGGTCCTGGATTCGAAACGAATCCTGGATCGGATTAAAATTGGTTATTGTGTTTCTCTAACAAGAAATTCTTATTAGCAGCCCGGAGTCAGGAAGTTTGCAGTTTCACCCTCGTGCCTCAGAAAGCAAAAGTCGTTGGCCTTGCGCATGATCTTTTTCCGGTCTTGTTGGATTACCGACCTTCGGTTTATGATAATGAGGGAATAGAGAGTGTATCTGTACTAGCTCACACATTCATATACAGTAGAAAGCCGATTACCCGAACGCCGATTAACCGAATCGCCAATTATCGAAATCGGTCCTAAGCGTAATAAAAAATTAAAACCAAGTACTGTAAGTACATATTTCGTATAATATTTACCGCGGCGCTGATGCTCTCTATCTCTCTCTCTCTAGTGCACTACTTACGTATTGTAGAACTATGTTTGTTAAACTTAATAAAGTTTATTCTATGTGTGACAGTTCGTTTTTCTTTATTACATACCAGTCTGTGTCCGATTATACGAATTTTCGATTATCCGAATCGACCCCGGTCCCAATTAATTCGGATAATTGGCGTTCTGCTGTACTGTAATTTTTTCTTACACTCACGTCTAGTCTACGTTGAGAATGGCCGTTCAAATCAAAATTTAGTCAAGAAGACATTATTTATTATTACTGCAGCATTGTTCCACTATGCAAAAACATTACTTTTCCTAATCTACCTGTTAATCGCGTAGTGGTGGTGTAAGAATATTCTTCCCGTGGGTGACATAAGAGGCGACAGCGGGAAACAGAAAAATGGGCAGCAGCATCTTTCTGATGACAAATAAAAATTATAAAAATCTGCGGTTACCAAGCCAGTTTACCAAGCGCGCAACAATGACATATATGAGGCAATCTATGGGAATCACCAAACGGTATTCATCAGACATATGAGGCAATCTATCGGAGGCATATATGCAGCAGACTTTTATAGACTATAACGTATGGATAAATGAATTTACCTGTATGTGATTAATTTTAAACGTGGTAGAGCCATGCTGCAGTTATATTAATTGTGTATTTGTAGCACGACCGCGTTCTTACATAATACCAGCGTAAAACTGCAGCCTAATACTGTTGTGGTCCGTAAGGTGAGTGTAGAGAACCGAAGACCCTTTTTACTGGAAAATAGACATTCCGTCTTCGTCCTTACGGCTGGCAACGCATCTGTATTTTGATTCTTAATTGGGGATAAAGTTTTGAACTTTGAGCAGGTCAAATTTTGTATATTTTCTGGAATTTTGTTGTAAAAGCGTATACATCGCCCCAACAATGAATTACTGACTCGATGGAGTCGAGTAACTGGTACTACTAGCTTATGTCTGTTCCTAGTATTTACAGAATGAATATCACTTATTTTTGTAAAACTACTTTTATTTTTGTGTACGTACATTACATTTTTCATAAATGTATTGAGAGGCCAAAGTTAATATATTAATTTCCTTAAATTTTTGTCGCAGCGACTCTTTAGGCTTTAAATCATAAATTTCTCTTATGGCCCTCTTCTGTAAAACAAATATAATTTCAGTGTCAGCTGCGTGTCCCCAAAGCAAAATACCATACGACATTATGCTATGGAAATAGCTAAAGTATACTAGTCTAGCTGTTTCAACACTAGTTAGACTTCTAATCTTTTTTACGGCATATGGTGCAGAACTAAGTCTGCTTGCTAGTTTTGATATATGGGGGCTCTATTGAAGCTTCGCGTATAAATATATGTATGTATGGCTACAGCATGTTCTTACCACCAAATGGATTATGGTACATTTATTCATTCATTCATTACAGTTATCAAGCTCCCCTAGTGAACATAGGGTTCTACTATGAGTCACGGCGTCTACTTACCATCAGGTGGACTGTGAGCTCTTTTATCAGCCTTATTCTATTTAAAAAAAATGTGACTTTAAGTTTTTGTAATAAAATCAAAGGAAGGCTTGAACTCGAATTAAATATACGTGGTAGAGCAATGCTGCAGCTATATTAGTAGTATAGTTGTAGCACGAATGGGTCGGCTCGAACGGGGAAGGACCACGCTCTCACAGAATACCAGCGTAAAATGACAGCTTGACACTGCTGTGTTTCGTATGGTGATTGTAGAGAACCGGAGACCCATTTTACTGGAAAATAGGCATTCCATCTTAGTCCTCGCGGGTGCCGACGGATCGCCTTTTGATTCTTTTTTAATAGGATATAGGAGGATAGATGTAGATGCCTATGGGTCACAACAACCACTTACCATCAGGTGGACTGTGTGCTCGTTTGTCACCCAATCCTATAAAAATAGATATAGTGTGGACA
The DNA here is from genome assembly GCA_033319125.1 of Parnassius glacialis. NCBI lineage: Eukaryota > Metazoa > Arthropoda > Insecta > Lepidoptera > Papilionidae > Parnassius > Parnassius glacialis. The sequence continues at coordinate 50,446,193 of JAVANC010000001.1, read as the reverse complement.
GAGACGTATGTATAAAATAACAATAATTTCAATTTATGTTTTACTATGTATTTTTATTTATTTGCTCGGAAAACGTGCGCTCTTATTAACATTTCACTTGTAACTGATATTTTTATGCTATTACTAGCTGTTCCCCGCGCCTTCGCTTACGTGTAATTTAGGGTTTTAATTATTATGCTCGGAACCCTAATTCTTTTTCTAAAATAAAAGTAACCTAAGTTACTCCTTATAACATCAGGCATCTGTCGGTGAAATTCCCGTTAAAATCAGCTCAGCCATTTCGGAGATTAGCCGGAACAAACAGATTTTTTAAAAAAAAGTTAAGTTTTTGTTATAAGTATCGTATATACTTTCATTTGCATTATTAAAAGCTCTTATTTTGGGCATTACAAACAAACACTTCAATTTTATTTATTTGTATAGATATTGATAAACTAAATTACATAAAAACAAAACGCTAACCCTTCTAATTTTTAAAATTAAATGTCTTACGTTATTAAAATTAAAGATTTACATAGTTACAATTCATATTTTTTTTTATGGAAGAGAAGGCAAAAGAACATAACCGTATGCTCGTGACCTGATGGCAATTGATCACCGTCGCTCTACAGCACCAGGGAAATTACAGGATTCGATTCCCTGATTTTTCTCTATTGAAATTACCATTGAAATGGCAAAGGTACATACTTCATCTATTATTTTTATTGTTGTGTTATGCCGTTGATATGTCTTCAAAATAGATAAAAATAATAATAACTATAGTTAGGAACCAATATTTAAAGTATGTCTCTTATATAACCCCCTTTTTAAATTATAATAATTAAGTACTCGTAGTGGAACGTGTATCAAGCGATCACGTCACTTCGTAATGGACATTAATTAGTCATATTTTATGGAAAGCATGACTGATGTATTTTGTATTTTCGTATGTTAAAAAGATATGCCATATCATCATGATGAAATGAATACGTAGCACTTTTCATTTTGTAGTGGCAGACCTGGGTTCCAATTGTGTACGTTCCTGTTGGAAAATGGAAATGGTAAAGATAATATTACGTGTATGTAAATTATACAATTAAAAAAAAATCTTAATATATTTTTAATTATGATATTTACATTAATGTTCTGTATGCTACAATTTGCTGAATCTACAGTTATAACTTAAATTGACATTTTACTTTTAATCCTTATTTTAACTACACGTTACGGTTATATATAGAGTGAATTAATTTAATATTAGCCGGCTAAAATTTGGTTTATCTTTGAGCGTACTTCACGCCTATATGATATATTTTTGCGAAATTTGGTCTCACAGACCAAATTTCGATCACGGCGGGAGGCCAGTCTCAACGTAGACAAGGCCATCATCAAGGCGCAGGGCAGGATCATTTGTGCACGACTGCTTGCGCAAACACACGTGCATTCTCTATTCTGTCACTTTCATATGATGGGACGGAAATACGGGACAGCCAGAGAGATACCAGGCACATCTCCAACGACTTCACGTGATTTTCCAGGCACGGGGGTGAAACGCTTATGATGATGCTGATGTAACCTTCACACCAAATTTAATTTTGACGAGTGAGTGATGAAAATGGTATTTTTTTATAGGATAAGGGTGACAAACGAGCACACAGTCCACCTGATGGTAAGTGGTTGCTGCGGCCCATAAATGTCAATGTCTATTTACAACTATCCTCGTTTGCGAATCAAAATGCAGATGCGTTGTCACCCGTGAGGACTAAGATGGAATGCCTCATTTCCAGTAAAAAGGGCCTCCGGCCACCTGCACTCATCAAGCGAAACGCAGAGGTAAACCTCTACTTCACGCTGGTATTCTGTGAGGTCGTGGTACCACCCCGGTTTGAGCCGGCTCATCTGTGCAACAGCAAAAGCTGCAGCGTGGCTCTACCACTGTTAAAAAAAATTCAGGTCTTTTTAACTCATCAACTAAAATAGGTTTATTTATGAAATTTAAGATTCTAGATATCAAGGAGATCTTAATATATGCAAAATAACAAGTAAGTAGGTCTAGTCTAAAGTTCAAAAGTGGCTCGAAATTATTCGTGTAAAAACACACTGCCTGTGCGTCGCTCTTTACTTTTCCGAACTTGGGTGACACACTACCATGTGCTAGATTAAGGTAAGGTAAATATTAAGAAAAACTGGGGAGCAAAATAACAAATACGAACATAGTAGACCTTGAAATGCCGAAACTGCTGACGATCGATAGATTCCAATATACTGGTTAGCACACCTTTTGCCGATTTCGGTGAATTACGAAAGCTTTGTGTTCATAAATGGATTGTTTTCAGGTTTTAGACAAGAAATATGAAACATATTTTGTGTATCATATAAAAATGTATTTTTGTATTTGTTTTAAATATATTAAATATTATCTATCTCCTTTACGGGATTCATTCTAGTGTTTGCAAAGTGTAGGGTTACATCCAATAAATATGAAATTTGTATTTTTCCATGAGATGTTTAGTAGCTACGGCAGCTCATGGACATCTACAACCTGCAATTTGCAATTTCGGATAATGAAAGTTGTCAACTATGCCAATTTTTTATGATTTCTCAAATGGCCGTTTATTCACTAATGTTTCAGAGAATCACATGGGTTCTTTTTGTAACAAATTCAAACTTATTATCTTCTCTTAATACTACTGCGATTTTATACAGTGATGTTAAGCTTACTCTATTTATTAATTAATTCGTTTATTAAAGCCTATCACGGGTCCATTGTTGAACATAAGCCACTCCTAAGGGAACCACAAAACACGGTACCGAGTGACCTGCATCCATCGACTTCCTGTATCTCTTATTAGGTCGTTACTCTACGTAGTGGGGGCGCCCTACACTTCGCTTACCTTAACTTTAGTGACTAACGAACTTACAGTTCACCTGATCGTAAGTCGGTACTGCAGATCACGGAGACCTGCAGCCAAATTCTAGCAAAGAAAGCTACAGGTGCGTTGTCGTCTCTGAAGACTTTTTTCTTTATAGACTATGGTTGACAAACGAGCACACAGTCCAACTGATGTTAAGTGGATGCAGTGGCCGATAGACATCTATATTTGTGCTCGATTAAGAATCAAAATGTAGATGCGAACCCCTGAGGACTAAGATGGAATGTCTCATTTTCAGTAAAAAGTGTCTCCGGTTCTCTACACTCACCATACACAAACAGCGGCATTATTCTGTTGTGTCACGCTGGTATACTGTGAGAACCTGGTCGTACTTCGGTCGAGCTCACTCATTCATGCCGGAGCTATTGGAGACGTTTGAGGTCCGCCATCACGTATTGGGGTAGCGCGGTGAACACTACCTTCTGCATAAACCCGCCCAAAAGGTCTGTACCCAGAAGCGGGACTTATAACGGACGTAACTTCAGAAGTAGTCAAACGTATATTTGTGCATGCATAGATTTTTTTTTTGAATTAAGGGTGACAAACGAGCACTCATTCATGCTGGAGCTCCAGGATAACTCTACCATGTAAAAATATACGAATACATTATACGATTACATAATTTTTCTATCTATATAATATAATTAATTTATATTAAATAAAAACAATCTATTTATATCTCTGTAAGCAAATATGTTTCCACAGTTCCTTTCGCCCGAGTTATAGAGAGTATAGTGTTCGTAAATGACGGGAAAGTTTTGCGTGAGTTAGGATGAAAGTAATATTTATAGGTGAAAATTCCTGCTCATGGCACAAAATAGGACAAAAATAAAATTTATTGCATTTTTGTACCTCACCTAGTGAACACACAGTTTGTTTTTCTACTGACTTCAAAAAGGTGCCGGTATTCAATTCGACTGTATGTTTTTTTTATGTGTGTTACCTCATAACTTTTTACTGGGTGAACCAATTTCGATGATTTATTTATTTGAAAGCTGGTGCTTCACATGTGGCCACATATAAATTTGATCAAGGTTTGACTAATAGTTTTTGCGTTATTCTTAACAATTTATATTGAAGTCGGTTGTAAAAAAATTTAAATTAATTTTTTCCGATACTTATTCCCTTGACAGTTAAATAGCAGGTTTTTCATTTTTACTTTGGCATATTTTGGGGTGTCTTTTATTATAAATTGAATATTATAAATTAAAAAAGTCTGACTTTAATAATCCTATAGATAAAATGAAACATTACTATTATCTAATATAATCTTTCTTACTCTTTATTTAATTCCTTTTCGGGGTTTCCTGAAAATAATTAGTACATACATACAACACGATGTTCTACACTTAAACGTGGTAGAGCCACGCTGCAGCTATATTATAGTTGTAGCACGAATGTGTCCACTCGACCGGGTAAGGACCATTCTCACAGAATAATAGCGTAAAATAGCAGCTTAATGCTACTATGTTTTGTATGGAGAGTGTAGAGAACCGGTGACCCTTTTATTGGATACGAGGTATTACAGTATACGAGGTATTACTTAGTCCTCTGGGGTGACAACGCATCTGTATTTTGATTGTTAATCGGAGATAAACTAGTTTATAGACCACCGAATCCACTTATCATCAAGTGGGCTATGTGCTCGTTTGTCACCCTTAATTCTATAAAAAAATCTATGCATGCACAAATATACGTTTGACTACTTCTTAAGTTACATCCGTTATAAGTCCCACTTCTGGGCACAGAACTTTTGGGTGGGTTTATGCAGAAGGTAGTGTTCACCGCGCTGCCCCAATACGTGATGGCGGGCCTCAAACGTCTTCACACCGTTTTTTAATTTCGCAGACATGCAGGTTTCCTCAGGATGGTTTCCTTCGCCTCCGAGTAAGTGATAAATCAGCACTTAAAATTGCAATTTTAGTTGGTGTCAACATATTCATCACGATTTTGGACATATAGATAAAAAATATATAGATAATATAATATATAGATAAAAAAATAAATTTTTTGTTAAATAAATAAAGAATTTTTGGAGCTTTCGTGCGATTTAAAACAGAAAGGGAGAAGAAACCTACAAAACAATAGCTTTTGAAGGGATTCTAACTAGAAATTTGAAGCTTAGCAGCAAGGTAAATAGACACAGGTAAAACGGTTCAATAAAAGGAGCTTAGGGAGCTTTTGTTTCGGGTCAATACAAACATACGTATGACCGCAATTTTGTCTAAAACGTGCTGGAATGATTTATTTATAAAATAAATTGTAATGCGTGAAGAAATCTAAGCGCTGTTGGTTCAGTGGTTCTCAAATTTTTTTAAAATTTATTATAAGCCAATGCTAAACTACAACTCAACCTGATGGTAATTGATGATGAAGCTTTTGATGGTAAATCACACTGTCAAAGCGTAACAAATGTTTATTCACTCTTTACTGAAGACACTCGGATTGTAATCAGACGGAAAGAGAGACGCCGGCAAACTATTCAACTCCTTTGCTGTACTCATTACGAAAGACGAGGCAAACCATTTGGTTCGAATAAGTAGAATATTAACAGCAAAGGAGTGAAGAATTGTAGACCTTTCGGTAATCAGTTGGTGGAAAAGGGAGGGGGAAATCAAGGCATGTAATTCCTGCGCACATTCTCAGAAATGCATCCTATAGAATATTGAGTGGCTTGCTACTCTGCGCTTGTGCTCGACGCTGACAAGATTGATCTCAACCAAATTAAGTTCGCCTCTTAGCGCCTCTCTCCATTGAAACCAACAAACCTCGTTGGTATTTTGGTTACTGTTTATTTGGTTAAACTAGACTATAATTAGAAACATTCAGAATAACTATACTCCCAGTACTATCTGTGCACTTCAATCATTATTATCATCATTACAGCCCTTCGCAAGTTCACTGCTGAATATAGGCCTCCCCCAAAGAATGCCACAAAGCACGGCCCTGAGCCACTAACATCCAGTGCACTTATAAATTTTAAATTTATATATTTGTAGAGCAGGGCAGATTCCAGTCCAAATGCGGATTGGTTAACGATTTTTATAAGAGTTTTAGTGGTTGGTGAGAGGCAGCAGAGAAGAATGGAACAGCAGATGAGATCTTCCTCATAACAACTCAAAATAATAAAAACAGAGGTTGGCAACCCGCATGCCAAACGTGGTAACTGTGGCAAATATCCCCTCTACGAGGTAAACTATGTTATATGCAGAGGTCTATGTTTATCAGGAGGGGAGTTTTATAAGTTGTAATGAATGTATGAATGATTTTTATAGAATGAAATGAATGTACGGTGACAAACTAGCACACAGTACATCTGGTGATAAGTTAATGCTATGGCCATAGATACATACCTAGTCAGGTCATAAATTCTGTCACATGTTTAATATAAAATAATTGAAACAAGTTTATTCATTATGTAACCATTTATATACCAAAATAAACTCAACAAAACATAGATTCTTATGACACTAAAGTTTATTCAAAATGACCTCCGTGATTTTGAATACAGGCCTTCAATCTGCGCGGCCAGTCGTCTATAGCAGCACGAACGAGGTTTATGTCAATATCGGCGGCAGCCTTAATCAAGGATGTCTTGAGTGACTCCAAATTGGGATGATGCTTTGAGCACGCCTTTTCCTCCAAGTATTGCCATATCTTGTAATCTAACGGATTTAAATCTGGACTGGAGGAGGGCCAGTCTTCGTGCCGGATGAAGTCGATTTCACGCGCCGCCAGCCAGTCTTGTGTGCTCTTCGCTCTATGAGCTGGCGCTGAATCTTGTTGGAATATCCAGTGCCTGTTATTGAACATGGTATGAGAAACAGGTTCCACAAGGTTCATCAGGACTGTATTTTGATACACAACTGCATTCGTTTTTACACCTTTCTCACAAAAATGTACCTCTGTTAAGCCCCAATAAGAAACTCCCAACCATACCATGAGCGAGGATGGAAAATGACCTCGTTGGACACGCGGAATTCGGTTGCTTGCTTCTTCACTACTGTGTGCGTATACCTTATCATTTTGTTTGTTGTAGCTCTCTTCTACCGTAAAAAATTATTCATCCGAAAAAAGAATTTCCCGATATTTTTTTCCCGCGTACCGCTTCAACAAAGCGCGGCATCTCTTCAGTCTCAGGTCCATTAGACGAGCATTCAAACGATGTCCTGTTTTTTTTCGATATGCCCGAAGCCCTAAGTCTTCATTTAACACCCTTTTCACCGTGGTTCTGCTTAACCCCATCTGAAGGGCCAACAGTTTCTGCTTACGTTTGGAATTTCTTTGAATTCGCGCCTTCACAGCTTTTTTCGCTGCTGGAGTCCTAACAGACCGAGGGCGACCACTTCTTGACCTGTCATCTACACTAGAGTCTTCATTGTATCGTTTGATGGTACGATAAATGAATCTTTTGGTTATATTCAAATTTTTCAGTATGTCAAAAAATTGAATTGGCGCGTAACCGCAACGATGCAATGCAATAACTGTAACACGGTCTTCTTTAAGCGTCCACTCCATATTTAAAAATGAGTAAAATTCTAAAAAGTATAGAGTTTTATTTTCATGAACAATTCGAAATTCGAAATCAATAATTTTTTTTTGTAGCCAGCATTCTAAAAGAAAAGTTTTTACTGTGTGACAATACTTATGACCTGACTGTGTACATTCATCCTTCGTCAAGAATCGAAATACAGATTTACATCCCCATAAACTAAGATAGTTTACCTCGTGTAAAAGTAGTCTCCGGTTCTGTTAACTGACCGTACAAAACACAACAGTATTATGCTGCTATTTTACGCTAGTATTCTGTATGACTTTGGTTCTTCTCCGATCGAACCCATCCATTCGTGCTGCCGCTATAATATTACTGCAGAGTGGCTCTACCACGTATACACTTTAATTTAATATATTCTTTTTATTTTGTGAATGTCAGGCTTTCGCTTGAGGAGTATTTTCACCACCTTCAGCAGCTAATACTATATTAGTGCTTAAAAATTACATTAGCACTGTCATGAATCACGTTCCACAACCACTCGGCGTGTAGTGCATCATCATATCATTACAATTCCACTGCTTAACATAGCCCAACCTCAATGTGCCATTTGAATAAATCCACTTGCTGCAGGCGTCAGTCCATCATTCGGGGGCAGCCCTACACTTCGCTTGCCGGTACAAGATGCTACTCGAGAACCTTTGTTCAGTTCTGAGCCACCCGAATCATCGACTATTAGCATAACTTACCGGGTCGTCACCTCTACTCGAGAACCTGTCTTCCTCATCCGATTGTTCGAGCTATTTGGCCAGCTCATTGCCACTTCAGTTCTCTAATCCATAATAATACATAACGTATAATCAAAATCGTCTCTAAATTAAGTTGTTTTTGTTACTTTGGAACTGAAAATTCTCACAAATTAGCGAATTGTTTACAGCCTAAGTAATTGACTAAATCGGATTAGATTTGCTCTCCTTTATTTTTCTTCATTGTTTTTTTACTTGTTTTGATGAGAAACTTTGAAAATTGATATTTTCGTTTGTAGTCGATGCTTTTTGTAGCAACATTTTGTCCTAACTTTTCCTTTTAATAACATTAAGCATAACTAACTTCACGTATTTTATCGCGTTTTTTTCAATTCCTGACGTTTCGGCTGCTTTACAGCACCCATAGTCACGGGGAATGGGACTGAGGTGTTTGAAAACTTGAGGTCATATTTAACGAAGGCTACCTTTTTATAATACTAATAAAGCTATTAACATTATTAGTACTTCCGTTATCTATTCCAAGTGCTTGTGTTAGGAGTTGTTCACGACATTAGCTGAATGGCAGATTCGAACCTACGACATTTTGTTTTTGCGGCCGCACCCTTAACTATTTAGGCTACTGCTTATAACTCCGACTCGTTATGTTTTCAGCGTTTTATTTTTGATAAACGCACACGGGTGAATTATCAAAGGGAATTACGACTCAACGTCTTTTCCAGACGTAATATTCCTTTAAAAGGACGTGGATCATTAATATTAAATTAAGGGGCTAATGATTATAATTACAGAACGTAAAGAGCTTAAATTATTTTATTACGTGTTTAATTCTGTTTTTATTAGCTTGACGCATATCACGATAAATATATTATTCCGAATGATTTATGCAAAAAAAATTTCATTTATTACAGCGAATAAAATTTCAATGCTGAAAATAGGTCTCACCCATAAATTGTCTCATATGGGGAATATTTGCTATAGTTGCCACACTTGGCAAGTGGGCAACCGCATTTTTTTTATTTATTTATTGTTGCCTCTGACGACTCTCATGGGACGATATTGGGTTTAGCTTTTTTAAAAAAAAATTAAATGATCGTTACACACGTTAACCTTTTATTACGATTATGAATACATCATTGCAAATTATTTACCATCAGGTAGACTGTGCGCTCGTTTGTCACCCTTATACCATAAAAAAAAAATATGTAAGTAAATTTTGCTACTCAATATTTATTTTTGAATGAAATTAGGCCCATGGTCACGAGGGACTGTGGAGTACACGAAATATTGGGAACATAAGTCAAAATAAACAAAAAATATTTAATGGGGTTGTGCGCTGGCCAGCCTCCGAAGGGTCTTTAACCTGAGGATACCTCGTGTAGAGGCGAAACACGTGTTGTAATTTCGAGAGTGGTGTATCGTGCCTAGTGTGGTGGTGCTGGGATTGACGGCGACGGGTATAGTGCGCGCGATTAAGGGAGGGTGGGAGGTCCCCTTAAAACTGGGCAGGACACATCATTTTCTTTCTTTACGCGGAATTAAGCAAATTCGTTTATAACAACCCCATTATAATGGATTTCCGCAAAGTAACGCCTGATTATATTAAAAAAATTACTTCTAAATGTTCTTAGTCCCTTAGTCTCTTAGTCTCATAATCTCTATATATAATAATTCAAAAATAAAAATTTTGTACAACTAAATTATTAAGAATAACTCAATAACTATTGATCAGACCTAAATCAAATTTATATGGGACCACATATGAAGCATCAGCTTTCAAATAAAAAAAGATTCACCGAAATCGATTGACCCAGTAAAAAGTTATGAGGTAACACACATCAAAAATCATACAGTCAAAATGAGTCCTTTTTGTAGTCGGTAGAAAACCAATTCCTGTCCGTTAGTGTCGATAAAACTCAAAAACAGCTTGACCGATTTGGATGAAATGTTTTGTGTGTACCAGAAGATCAAGGTGGCGTAGTTGTCGAAATCCAGAAAGCACTCGTGCTGAGCTGGGACGGATCCCTGGTTTGACATAAACTTGAAAAAAAAAAAAATTGTTCGCATATTTTCCGTTAGACGTCTTTTTTGAAAAATAATCTATTTTGAACATGAGGCTAATTATAAGAAATTGTAATTGATTCTTATAAAAGTAAAGTAAAGTTGCAGCCTATTTACGTCCCACTGCTGGGCACAGGCCTCCTCTCATTTCTTAGGGGGTTTTAAGGCAAGGAAATGTCCGCCGCGCTACCCCAATGCGTGTTGGCGAACTTCACATGTCTGAGGATTTTTTTTCTTATTTCTCAGACATGCAGATTTCCTCACGATGTTTTCCTTTACCGCCGAGCACGTGATAAATCAGCACTTAAAATTGCAATTAACAATTTCATTGGAGCCGGCGGGGATCAAACCCGGGTTGCTCGAGTACTGTGAATCTTACAGCGAGCGCTAACCATCTGAGCTACCACGGCTTCTTATAACAAGATGGGTAACACAGAGTTCGTACGTATTCTTGACCTTGGCCTTTATTATTTCAATCATAAATTTCATATTTCATGAGCTGTCTGTTTTATTTTATAACAATAGCACGTAGGTAGAGATCTTATTGAGTCACGTAGAGTTTGTCATATAAGTCAATTGAGCATTTATCTTTTAATTAATTTATGAGGATGTTAACAGAGGAAAATGCTCAAACAATTGAGATTGCATCATTTCTTAAAGGTTTAATTAATACAATTGAATGGTTACAGGATAAAAGTAGAAAAATTGATTTGGCATCTGTGTGGAGTAGAATTACATGTTTAAGTTAATACTTTTCTTTATAGGAGAGGGGGCAAACGAGCATGCGGCTCACCTGATGGTAAGTGACTACCGCCACCCATGAACAACCGCATCACCAGGGAAACCGCAGGTGCGTTGCCGACCTTATAAATAAGTCGTACCGGTTCAAAAATCACTGGTAGTAGCTGAGGTCTATTTGGCCTTCCCTTCTAAGTGACAACAGAACCTTATTCGATATATATATAATAGGGAGAAAGGGTAGCCATAAAATTGAAGAAATAAGACAAAAGAGTTCTTTTTACCGGTAAACAAGTCTGTGCATTCTGAAGATTTAATTGAACTGGATTTAGTCGCCCCCAGTTCGAAACTTTGTTTAACAGAGACTCGACTTTAGATACAAGTTAGTTACGGAACTCTGAAATTTAACCCAATTAATTATACGGTACCAACAACAACGGCGAGTATAACAATTGACTTCGATTTGACGACGATGTTATAGTTATTATATTGCATGTCATGCTATAGCTACATGTGGTGCTGCAGCTATACAATCAGTCGGCTAGACCGGGGAAGGACCACGCTCTCACCATCGTGAAATAGAAGATTAATGCTGCCGTGTTTCGTATTTTGAATGTAGAGAACTGGATTCCCCTTTTTACTGGAGACGGGGTATTTCATCTGAGTTCTCAGGGCTGTCAGTCAACGCATCTGCACTTTTAGATTTTTTTAAGCTTATTGGAGGATAGATCACACCCTTGTTCTATAAAAAATATAATGTCCTCGAGACCGAGTTTCAATCACGTCGGTCAGTCTTAACGGAGACTATCCATCTGCGCAGGACCGGAGAGAGAACAGGCGCAGGACCATCGGCTTTACGAGGCACGGGGGTGAAACACCGCCAACTTACTGACACCAGGTTGTTACTGAAAATTTCTTGACAGAAAACTCAATATCTTTTTTCCAGACTCGGGATTTGAAACTGGGACCTCATGACCAGAAGTCACGATTATGAGCACTAGTGAGGCTGAGGCAGAGAATTAACACCAATGAGGCAGCCAAAATATATATTCCTTAGGATACTGCAAAAGGTTAAATATTTTTTTAATGAAAAGTACAAACCGAATTCGAAAACTAAAAAAAATATTCCACATTACATTTATGATTCAGATTTTATACGTTGTAGAGCCATGCTGCAGCTATATTACTGGTATAGTTGTAGCACGAATGGTTCGGCTCGACCGGGGAAGGACCACGCTCTCACAGAATACCAGCGTAAAATAGCTTAACGCTGCTGTGTTTCGTATGGTGAGTGTAGAGAACTGGAGACCCTTTTAACTGGAAAGGAGGCATTCCATCTTAGTCCTCACGGGTTACAACGCATTTGCATTTTGATTCGTAATCGAGGATATATGTAGATGTCTATGGGCCACAGCAACCACTTACCATCAGGTGGACTGTGTGCTCGTTTGTCACCCTTATCCTATAAAAAAACATTGAAATCGGGGTTTTATTATTAATTTTACTATAGATGTTATAATTCACATTTTATTATTGTTCTTAATATAAATAGTTCGGCAAATAAAGATGTGATCGTCGTGATTTTTGTTTTATAAATCTTTCATAAGCCCTGGTTTTTCAAATGAAAAGATTGACTGCGGCTTGCGTGCTTACTAAAAAAATAAAGTGTTACAACAAAACCAGGCTCAGCTAAACGCGTCGTTTCTGAAAGCTGTCCGATAACGCGGCCGATAAAATATCGCTTATTGTGTTTTTCACGCTCACGCACCTGATAAATGGATTAAAACAAACCTTATAGATACAATGTATCGCTTCCAAGCCTGGATGTTTCATTTTCATGAAGCAAAACAGGCACATTTGTTTTTGGGAAATGAACGCAGTTCTGGAATTGTTTCATCTCAACACCTTATTGATTACCGTTACCGTCATAGCCTGTCAAAGTCCAATGCTGAATTTAGGCTTCATAGATATTTGCCAAGCTTGTAGGCAGGTTGGCAACGGCAGCTTTTTTTTCTGTTTGGTTAGTTCCCTCTGTCGCTTACAACGAAACCTACTGGACGATATGGTGTAGTATATATTCTTACTCCTCCACTACACGGTAAACGTAATAATAATAAAATATATTTTATGTATGCGTGTAGCCAATGATGACTTATGGTATTAAAATCTCTCAGCGAGCTTTGGAGACAGCTATGCTCGGAGTTACTCTGGTTGATAGACTTCATAACGAGGATTTCTGCAGCAAAAACAGTACTGATATATAGTCCAATAAAACAGTAGGCTGAAGTGGTAAAGAGTATAGACCTTATAACTCGAAGAGCTGACAACCGATGGGAAAGAAAGGCTCTCGGGTTTCAGCCTCGTGCTGGCAAGTGCAGTGTTAAGTGACACGTCACAAGATGAAGTGGCAACCTGATGACAAATGGATGGACATGGCCGACGGATAAAAGTATTTCAATACCGTGCTTTATGGCAGACTATGGGATAGATCTGTACCAGTACCTGTGATATGATACAATAATGATTATGATGATATTATATGGCTAATTTAAAGCATATAATATACACCTGTATATTATTTAATTATAAAAAATGTATTTGCATGCTATTATAGATGCATCGGCAGAGTCGGGAAGGGTCGCCCTAGGCGAAAGTTTATCGACCAAATTGGCGATATATTGAAAATGTGCTAAATCAAGAGTACCTTTAACCGACGAGCGTGTATGCGTAGGTATATGGATGTGGAGGAGGCGAGAGAGGTATGTCAGGATCGTGCCAAATAGAAGTCCATAGTCTCTGCCTACCCCTCTGGGTGACAGGCGTGAGTGTTTATGTATAGATGGCTGAAAAAGCTGAAATATACTTTATATTAACCACCTAAATGTACCCCTTTTTCAAAGCAAATAAATCTTCATTTCATTTCATGTCACTTCATTTTATTAAGTGGCGAAGCTTGCGAAGACACTTATTGATTTCACGATTTCTGTCCGTCTGTTCCACGATTATCTCGAGAACGGTTTCGAATTTTCAAATTCTGTTTTCAGCAATCGATTACTGATCACCCAGGCATCTGAACCTCCTATTTTGAAACTGATTGCTCAACGGCAACCGTTAGAAACCGCTACAAAGCTGATTGCTTCGCCACTTTGCTATGCTGTTAGCTTGCTAGGTTTATTTAACATAGGTACTACACTATGGTGAAGTTAGCCTTTGAAATATTACACGTTTTAATTCCTCCCTCTCCTTTCTACCATCGGACAACCAGGCGGTCGGCGGGTGTTCATGCCTTTGTTGTCGATATTCCACGCATTAAAACCAAACGGTTTTGGCATGGAACACTAACAATATTGCTAAAGCAAAGTTCTGAAAAACAGTACTATACAATATTAAAAACATGTTTCTCCGTCGATACAGGTCTAATTTTATGCCATAAAAGATACTGTAATTTATCAGATCTCTAGGAGGAACATAGTCGAACCCCTCACTGATCAGGTTATTTAAGTTATAGATTTTTTAGATTACAAAGTTCCTTCAAAAGCCAGAAAATTTTCTAGCATAGGACAGAATTTATATTTGAATTTAAAAAAAATCTATATTTTATGTACACCTCCCGCCTCACCATTCTTTGTGAGAAACAGTTCTTGCCGTTAAAAGGTTGTCTGGAAGAAATCGCTTCTTGAGCGAAGTGACCGCCTTATTCTATCTCTTATATCTTTGTGAATTTAGAAAAATACTTAATAACCGTCTGAGACTCTGAGACTAATTTTACATTTCGTAAAAACCCTAGAGCTATATTATATTATCATATGGACTTCCCTAAGATACATAATAGAACTAAACAGTTTCATTGGAGCGCTGGCTCTGGCCCGCCAGTTTATCGCTCACTCGCTCTGCGAAAGCACGCATGACGCGATCGCGAAGTTGCTTTCGATATTGAAAGTTTTCAGCTTAAAATTGCGTGAGATTAAGTAACCTTTTAAATAATAGTGTCGTTTTAATAGTACGTTAATACTATAGATTGTATTTCTCGAAGTTCTAATAATATACTTTAGCAGGATAATGTAGATGAATAAAGTAAATTGTTAGTATTTTCCTTGATGGAGATAATTTTGTGTAAAAAGGTGAGTGCAGTTTTGATTTTATTGTTTTGAATGAAGAAATAATTAGATAAGAATACTTTTTTGGACGATTCAAAAAAGGGGTCATTAATTCCATTGTTTTATTTAATGTATATATCTATATACATGAAATTATATACGGATATAATGCGATATCGCCGGGCTTAGTAAATCCATTTACCTGATTTTGTTTACCGATACAATATACCTGTATAATATAATATAAATTATCACATATGCTGGATTTTCTACAAATGGTGAAGATAACTTAAACATACCTAATAATTTTAGTTAAGCGCACTTAAGCTATAATCCTAATAAATGTTAGTACACAAATAAGCATTAAATGTTTTTGACATTGCACCTGAAACGTGCTTCGTTCATAAAGTATAAGTTTTGAAATGAGAACACAAGGTGAATTAGCACAAGATAAAACCGTTGATTGACCATGTAGCGGTGGTGTATGAATATACATAACCTCATATCATCCCGTGGGTGTCGTAAGAGGTGAGAGAGGGGAAGGAACCAGGAGATGAGCAACAGCTTCTTCCATCAAAAATAAAATAAAAACTGCAGTTGGCAAGCGTGACAACTATAGCAAAGATCCCCCTCATAGGGCATTTTATGAAGAGGCCTATGTCCAGCGTTGGACTTTGATAGACTGTAATGAATGAATGAATGAATGAATGAATAACTGTCCATTGCATCATCGCACCAAAGCGTAGGTTATTCTTTTATTTTTTTCTACTAGAGTGTGCAAACAAGCATGCGGCTCACCTGATCAAGTGACTACCGCCACTCATGAACAACTGCAACACATATGGGAATTGCAGATGCATTGCTGGCCTTTTAAAAAGAGTAGGCTCTTTTCTTGATGGTCCCTAAGTGGTAACAGTCCGAAAAAATCGCTGGCGGTAGTCGATTCCACAAGGAAGTTTTGCGAGGAAGAAAACCTCTTCAATCAATTTAAAAAAAAACAATCTATAGTAGGTTATTTACTCTATTCTACCTATTTCAAACAGGTTATAAGGTTTTCGCCTTACAATGAAATTTTTAAAACGTTTTATATACAAGAAAAGTCACAAACAGACAACAGATCTATGAAAACCGATATGTATTGTAAGGGCCTAGCATCCACTTACTGTCAAGTTGGCTGTGTACTCACAACACCCAACTTGACAGTAAATGGACCATCCACATGAGCCTAACAATTTACATTTATTTTATTCTTTCTTAAAAAACGTTACCTCCACACAAGGATATTCTCCTGTATCGTGGGGGCAATTTACATACATTAATTTCACAAGGAGAAACATCCAGACCCGGAACAATTATTTGTAGGCCATACAAATATTTGTTCCTTGCGGGATCGGTGCGATGACGGCTCCGTGGCGCAGTGGCTTAGCAATGAGTTGCTGCGCTGGGGGCGCGGGTTCGAATCCAGCACGGAACAAGTATTTGTATGGCCTACAAATAATTGTTCCGAGTCTGGATGTTTGTCCTTGTGCAATTTGTGTTTGTGAACTGCCTCCACGATACAGGAGAAAATCCTAGTGTGGGAGTAACGTAAAAAAAAAAAAGATAAAAAAAGATCCTAACCCGCGGCCCTTAACGCAGCAACTCATTGCTAAGCCACTGCGCCATGGGGCCTTCTATTCGTTATCGATTAAAAATCATAAACAGGTGCGTTTTCATCTCTGAAGACTAATTTGGAATGCCTTCTTATCATAAAGGAAGTTCTTCAATTTTCTGCCTCACCATACAAAAACAGCAGAATTATGATAATTTTATGATGAATTTTTGTGCGACCATGATCCTTACAAGGTCAAACAGACCCAATCATGCTGCAACCATAATTCAGCTTTAAAGCAGCTTCGCTTTAAGACGCTACCTCGTACAAATTACGCAGCTTATGTGAAAATTAACAGTACTTTTAAAAATGGCAGGCATCGTAGAATGTTACGTAGAAAGAGCTACGTCGCGTGGCTTTCTACGTTTGCTATTAGTTAATACAAATAAGTGCTTATGGATAATTTACTAGATCGTTAATCAAAATTAATGTAGGGGCCTTTTTTGAATGATAGTTTAATTAAAACGATGATTTCGAGGACGTAGTAAGCAAGATGGCGCAGTGGCTAAGCGTTAGGAGGGTTGTGGGTTTGAATCCCGCATGTCAAACTAGAAACTTATTTACAATGATCTTAGTTATTATGATATTTAAGGCAAGTACTTACTATATATATTTAATAATGCTAGCTCTCTCGGCATACGTTGTTCTGCCCTTACCGGTAGGTGGGGCAATGAGTTACGTGGTAGAGCCATGCTGCAGCTATATTAATAGTATAGTTGTAGCACGAGTGGGTCGGTTCGATCGGGGAAGGACCACGCTCGCACTTAATGCTGCTGTGTTTCGTATGGTGAGTTTAGAGAACCGGAGACCCTTTTTACTGGAAAAGAGGCATTCTATCTTAGTCCTTACGGCTGACAAAGCATCTGCATTTTGATTCGTAAACGAGGATAAATGTAGATGTCTATGGGCCACAGCAACCACTTACGATCAGGTGGACTGTGTGCTCGTTTGTCACCTTATTCTATAAAAAAAATGTAAATATAATATTTTATTAACTCGAACACAGCGCCACCTGTCAGCATTGTGTGATTATTTTTTTAGCACTAAATCAACATTCTGTTTGTGAATATAAGTAAATTTGGTTTATAAATATAAGATTTCTTAATAATGACTGAAGCGCCACCAATCGGACCTTAAACTAGCAATGAACCATCGTTGAGTAGATCTCAATCGGTTAACTTCTATATGTGGTAGAGCCATGCTGCAGATATATGAGTAATAAAGTTGTAGCACGAATGGCTCGGCTCAACCGGAAAAGGACCACGCTCTCAAGGAATACCAGCGTAAAATAGCTGCTTAATACTCTAGTGTTTCGTATGGTGAGTGTAGAGCAGCGATCCCTAAAGTGAGTTCCGCGGAACCTAGGGGTTCCGTAGAAAAGTCACCAGGGTTTCGTGAAATTATTTTTATTGCGCATACAAGTGTCGGAGATAAACCGAATTTTAAAGCAATGATTGGTAAAACAGTGAAACAATTTCATTTTTGAGTATAAATTTAAGTAAAGAATAGTGTTTTACTTTTAAAATAATTTTAATAAAAGTTTTTGTTCTTATTTAAATTACAATGTCTTTGATTTGATAAAATAAAAGGTATTTGATGGGTGTTCCGTTATCTTAAAAGTTTAGGAACTCCTAGTGTAAAGAACTGGAGGTCCCTTTTACTGGAAATGAGGTATTCCATCTTAATCCTCACGGGTGACAACGCATCTGCATTTTGATTCGTAGTCGAGGATAGATGTAGATGTCTATGGGCCACACCAACTACTTTCCATCTGGTGGACTGTGTGCTCGCTTGTCACCGTTACCATATAAAAATAGTTCTTATGTCATACGATCACTATCAGACTTAGTATTTAGTATATTTCCTATTATTTAGTATTTTAAAAGAAAAGAGGTATGTAAGGATCGTGACACTTGGCGATCTGTTCTCTCTGGCTACCCCGTCAGGGATTGTGCGTTACCGTACCGTTCACCTGATTGTGGTAAAACTTCTTTCGTCAACTGGCATTTTTACAGTAGGTGGCGTGATATCGTATTGACAAATTTATCTGAAAGTTGTAAATCATTCAATTTCAATTAGCATATTCCGAATGAAACAATATATCTCTTCCAAATTTAACACGATTTCCACAATTATTTCTTCTGCGCCGGGTACCAGCTAGTCTTAATATAATATATGGCAATTTAAAATTAACAAACATTTGTACAGCCGACTTCAATATAAGTTATTAAGAATAACTCAAAAATTATTGGTCTGACCTTAATCAAATTTATATGGGACCACACGAGAAGTAACAGCTTTCAAATAAAAAAGTCATCGAAATCGGTTCGCCCAGTAAAAAGTTAAGAGGTAACACACATAAAAAAACATACAGCCGAATTGAGTACCGTCTCCTTTTTGGAAGTCGGCAGAAAATCCCGTGTCGCGATGAAATTTGTAAATCCTTATTGCTTGCTCCAACTTGACAGATAGGATAGTTTTTACCCCGATATATGGCCCTAAATATTTCTGTTGCGTAATTTAAGGATTTATTTATAGGACAAAGGGTCGGAAAGGGCAGAACCTCTGTCTGATCAGTTAGTATCTCTATATTAATGCGTGAATGGAAAACTTTGTAACCCTTTTTAGATTTATGTACCCAAAAAGTAACCAACGGGACCCTATTACTAAGGTTCCGGTGTCCATCCGTTCGTCTGTCAGCGGGTTGTATCTCATGAGCTGTAATAAGTAGACAGTTGAAATTTTCACAGAATGTGTATTTCTACTGCCGCTATAATAATAAATAAACAATAAAATTAGAATTCATTGAAAATTAAAAGTGGCTCCACTACTAGAAACGTGTATTACGATGGTACGGAACCCTTTATGCGCGAGTCCGACTCGCACTCGGTCGGTTATTATACATATTGCGCGCATTAAGAAGTGTGAGATTTGGCATAGTTAAGTTTATATGGAGAGGCAGTATAGAAAGCAAAAATTTATATTTAATGTGTTAGAAATACAATTAATTTAATAAAATGAAAGATAACATTGTATACGTTCATAATGCCAAAGTCAAACACAATATTGTCGCTTGGACAAATTATGTTGTTTGTTGACGTTCAGACCGCCAATGACTCGGAGAAAGTACGAGCATTTATGTTATATTACCTAATCTAAGACCAATGTCAAACGCTTAATAGTCTGTGGTCAAGCAGTCGTACAGAGTATACCCGATTGTCGCCACAGAATCTAGCAAAGCATTTTAAAATGTTGCTAGCAAAATAATAACTGACAGTTTCACTGAATAATCTGTGCATTTGTGTGATTTCAAATGTTCCTATTTCAAGTGTATATTAGCTGATGTTTTATATGATAATGTGCAATGGAAATACAGCTGTTTAACTTACAAACCTAAAAAAATAATTAACGGTGGAATTTAGACCACTGCGCGATTACTCGTACACATCAATATTTACAAGAATTGCTCCTAGAATATAAAAAATTATGCCATATTTCTTTCGTTTCAGTTATACAAGATGAGTTTGAGTCGTCAATATTACATATATTGACGACTGAGAACTACTAACTTATTTTTAATACAACGTACTCTACGTTGTATTAAAAATAAGTTATACTTTATAAAAAAATCTGATTAAAAAGTTGGTAGCCTAAGAGCGTCGGAGCAGACCCTCCAAAGAAGGGATTTACATGACTTCGAATATATGCGGCATGCAATTTTTCACTATATAGATAGCAATTAATGATTCTGTAGAGACTGGAACTCAAACCGAGGTTCCTTGTATTAAACTGTAAGCATTACCACCACAATAGGATATTCACCGGTACTGTTTACGTTATAGTTATGGTTAAGTGTAGACTACATAATAATAGCGGTTCATTTTTAGGTAGATATGTAACAATTTATAATTAGTTTCTATAGAAGAGAGCCATAAGAGCAATTTACGAGTATAACCTATGTAGGTCCGAAGAAATCCCTTAAAGAAAAATTTTAAGGAATAAAAATATTAACTGTGGCCTCGACGAAAATTGAATGTATGTACACAAAAACAAAAATAGTTTTATTAAAAGTAATAATCTACATTCTTTTAATACTAGGAACTAGCACAAGTTAGTTATACCGGTTACTCAACTCCAGAGAGTCAGTAATTCATGGGGCAATGTATATGCCTTGTTGTAAGTCCCAGAAAATGTACAGACCTTGTCTATCAAAAGGTTTAAAATATTTATTCGACAAAAATTGTTTAGTAAAGGTTATTATATTATTAAAGAGTACATGATTGATAATAACCTCTGAGAATGAGGTGATCGCTACCCTGTTGTTTCTAAATATTGCGCTGTTTGTGAATGTGTTTTTACAACAAAATCCCAAAAAATATGCAGACTTTATCTATCAAAAGGCTGACAAAAGATTAAGGCGGGAAATATTGTCGGGGGCGCTACTTCCAAGCGCCCGCAGCCTACGCACACTAACACAATGTGTATGTACACGGCTAACAACAACCTAAGCCAAAACTACAATATCTATGTATAGCCTATAAAATATTATCATCATACTATCAAAAGATTTCGTAGTAGACTAATTTACCGCGAAAATATAAGTGTCTCTTTTATATTTTCGCGGTAAATTAGTCGAGGTAGTCCTTAGATGCCGAGCTCTGCAACCTTAGTCGTTAATCATTCTAATGTTAACGCAACGTCGTCGGAACGTGGTGGGATATTTATGAGGAATTAATTTCGAAGTAATAATATTGGTAATCGACAAAGGAGATGATCGAAGACGAAATTCCTTGTTTAGTGGTTGTGAGAACATTATGTACGAGCGGAAGATTGTAATAATATTTATTAAAAATTGGATTTTCTCCTGTGGAACGGTGTTGAGGACAGCTAGAGACCCGCCGCCCCGTCGCCCCTTCGTACCCCGCTACCCCCCGCGCACCCCGCACACCGGCGCCGACCAGCAATGTCGGCGTCCAATCAGCGCGCGTGTGGCTCCATTTGTCGTCGCACGGCACTACTCACAGACTGAGGCACCTTCTAGCGAGATATAAGAAGGGCGTCTCGGTCTGTGAGCTGTTCATTTCACTTCGGAGCGGCACTAAGGAAGAAACCTGAAGAAGACTCAAGACTCCTAAATCAAGACCTCCCTCTGTACATAGTGTTAGACATAGTTATAGTTAGTCAGTGCCGAATTATTGTAAATAGTTAATACAGTATATTAAAAAGTACCATCTTTTCTTCAAGCAGTCCCCTAGTATAGCTAACCTCAGATCAGTCGTTAAGTAATCAGTCACAAATAAATATACAGTCCACTGTTCATCCATTATATTCTTGGTCCATCGCCGCCGGATTCAAGCCAGAAGAAAGAAGCAAGAAGTAAGAAGAAACAAGAAAGAAGCCAATTATAGAAGAAAGAACATAATTATAGAAGAAAGGACATAATTATAGAAGAGAGAAGATCATTATAGAAGATCTTCAAGGAAGAAAGAAGTTCGTCGACGAAGAGAGAAGATCGTCGGTACTAATTTCTTCCCTGTTTCTTGTCACGATTACGTCACATACGTCTATTGTCTGTTTCCAGACAATTTCTTGTTTCTTAACCGCGTTTACGCGGCCAGTGGTCACTCCCTAACGGTGCCAAACTGTGACCATCTGGTAACGCCCTTGTGGCGGGAACGACATCCATACGTGTGTCTTTTTAAAGACTGTACGTACGTCTTTTTGAAGACGACCGGAGGTCGCAACGTGGGACCATGAGGAAGACACGAAGCCAGAAGACACGGAACGATGATGACATGCCGGTAGGAATGCGCATATTCGAAGAAGCACCCGCGTCCCCGTCCGATTATCTCGCAATGGCACAAGCGCCCTCCGCCGCGCCCGCGCTCCAGGCCCCGCCCGCGCCCGCATCTACGCCCGCGCCCGCGCCCCCGCCGCCGCGCCCCGCTATGTCCGTGTCTACGACCGATCGTTTGGGAGAGGTTAGCACTTCCGCGCCGCGTACAGAGACACTCGCCGCGATTATTGAAGATCTTCCGTCTACAGAGATTAGTTCGATAGTACGTACCGTCGCGCCTGTAACAGACGTACATAGGCCCGCACCCCGCGCCCCGTCGGTTCGCTCCGTTCGTTCAGCCCGGTCGACGGCTAGTGCGATAGCTAAATTAAAGCAAATAGAGTATAACGCCGCGGAGGAACTAGCTGCAATTAGGAGGAAGCAATTGCAGTTGGAAGAAGATCTTATTAGGAAGAAGTACGCTAGGGACGTCGCGCAACTGCAAGAAGAAACAGATAGGGAAAGTGTCAACGAAGACGAGTTAGTTGAAAATAGGGTACGCGTTGATAGGTGGTTAGAAAACGTAGAGACTGTGCGGGGGGAGTCGCCCTCCCGCCCCTCTCAGCCCGCGCCCCGCATCGAGTTAGAGCAGACCCTACCGAACAGGGTAACCGGTTACGACCACAGTGAAGATGCCCAGGGGAGGACGGAAGCGAATAACGTTCAACCGCGCCGCATAGATTCGGTACAGAGGGAAGATGGAGTCGCCGTAGGAATGAACCAGGTGGATCGTCGTGTACGGGTTACGTCGCCGTCGCGCGTCCAACGCCGCACTCTATCGCCTACACATAGATCGCCACATCGCCACGCGGATCGTAGATCACCGTCGCCGTATAGGGATGTAGGTGTACATAGATCGCCATCGCCACATCGCCACGCGGATCGTAGATTATCGTCGCCGTATAGGGATGTAGGTGCGCATAGGACGCCAGCGCCACAACGTAGGCTAGAGAGAGATAGGGATAGAGATAGGTCGCTTACTCCGCGAGGGAAAGATAGGGGTATAGAGCGACTAGCGGAAGCTCTGGAGAATATGGTCAGAGTTAGGCCCGCTGCCGCGAAGCAGACGCAGGACTTGCCTATTTTTAACGGTTCGGCCGCGGAATGGTTAGCGTTCAAAGCCGCGATGAAAGAATCCACGCGTCTATATGGATTCACAGATACGGAAAATATGGCAAGGTTAAGAAACTGTCTACGCGGTGAAGCTAGGGAGGTAGTATCGGCACTGCTGTTTACCGCGAAGGATCCAGCAGATATTATGCGAACATTAGAGCAGTGTTTCGGCCGCCCGGAAGTAATTATCGATCGAGCGTTAGAAGAATTGAAACGCCTTCCGCGCCCGGGTCAAACCGCACAGGAATTAAATGCGTTCGCAATAAAGTTGCAAAATATCGTGTGCATTTTGCAAAACGTTGACGGCAAGGGATATCTGCAAAATCCAATGCTTACTAGGGAAGTAACGAGTAAGTTAAGCCCTCACTTACGGTCGCGTTGGTGTGATTATGCGGAGCACTACGGAAGTGCAGACGAACCGGACATCGTTACACTGTCCAGGTTCATGATGAGAGAGGCTGATCGTGCGTTGAGTCATGCCTATACGTCCGTAGAGCCGACTAAGGAATCGCCCGTAAGACGAGAGGCCCCGTCGTCGAAAAGGATAGTGACACGCCGCGTAGAGAATAGGGCTCGCGACGTAAAAACGTTCACCGCACAGGAGGACACCAGTAGTGCCTCTTGTATGTGCTGCGGAGGTGAACACGTGATCGCTAAGTGTAGAAAGTTAGCGCAAATGGGTGTGGACGACCGGTGGAATTGGGTAAAGGAAGGTGGGGTATGTTTTCTGTGTTTAAGTAGTAAACACCGACGGTTCAAATGTAGAGCGAAGAAATGCGGCGTCGACGGCTGCAACGCCCCCCACCATGCCCTCCTTCACACCCGCAAGACCCGCGCACCCGAGACATCGGCAAAACCGGATGAGACCGTGCTCGTCGCGTCTAACGTCGCTAGTAATGCGTCCGTATTATTGAAAGTGTGTCCCATTACGTTACGTGGACCACGCGGTAGGGAAATAGATACGTATGCGTTGCTTGACGAAGGCTCAACCATTTCGTTGATCGACGACGACTTAGCGCGCGAGTTAGGAGCGGAAGGACCGGTAAAGCCGTTGAATATTAGAGGAGTAAGCAATAGTCAGCGCGAGGCCGATAGCAGGCTAGTTAACATAGGCATACGTGGCAAGACGCGCAGCGAAATGTACAGAATAAATGCGCGTACGGTAACAAATTTACAGATAGGTTCGCAGTCGGTAAATAAAGAGTGTTTACGGTTGAAACACTTACGCAACCTACCGAGCTCGGTTTGCTACGAGGACGCCAAACCGAGATTATTATTAGGCGCCGACAACTGGCATTTAATAATCACCCGTAATTTAAGGATAGGACGTCGAAGGCAGCCTATAGCTGCACGAACGTTATTGGGATGGGTGATACAGGGAACCGTGCCGCGATTCACGTGTAGGGAGGACGGTGAAACCGTACTACATGTCGTAAGCAGTAGCGGACGGTTAGATAGGGACATTCGCACGTTCGCCAGTCAGGACGAGGAGTTAACGGAACTCCTTAAACGGCAGTACGAGATCGATTCCATCGGTATCTCGCTAAAAAGTAGGCCGCGACGGGAAGAGGAGCGCGCTGTCGAGATATTCCGGCGCACCGTCAAGAAGGTCGGCGAGCAATACCAGGTGGGACTGCCATGGAAGGACGACGACGTGCGGATGCCTCCCAGCTACGAGATGGCTGCTCGAAGACTGCGGACGATCGAGAAGAAGATGGACAAATCGCCGGAGTTTCGAGACGCCTATACAGCACAAATGGACAACCTCCTGGCGAAAGGATACGCAAGGGAAGCTGAAAGGACAGAGAGAGAGGACCCCAAGAGCTGGTACCTGCCCCACTTCGCAGTACAGAATCCGAACAAGCCTGGGAAGACAAGAGTGGTTTTCGACGCGGCAGCGCGTGCGTCCGGTAAATGTTTGAACGATTATTTACTTGACGGCCCCGACTTCTTACGGAACCTACCGGGCATACTATTTAGATTTAGGGAGAACGAAATAGCCGTGTCCGCGGATATTAGGGAAATGTTTTTACGCGTAAAGATAGACCGTCGCGACCAACCCGCGCAATTGTTTCTGTGGCGAGGCAACGAGCGATCCAGCCCACCGCGGGAATACGTTATGACTTCAATGATTTTCGGTGCGAGGAGCTCGCCGTTTCTCGCACATAGTGTTAGGGATCATAACGCGCGCGCACACGCAGAGACACATCCGTTGGCACTTAACGCTATCGTACGTAGTCACTACATGGATGACTACCTAGACAGTTATGCTACGGTAGAGGAAGCGGTAAACACTGCGAGGCAGGTTATGGAAGTACACCAGCAGGCCGGCTTCACCTTAGCAGGCTGGAATTCGAACCACGCAGCCCTACTAGAAGACAAGCCGGAGGAATTACTAGCGAGCAAGCCTAAGGAGGTAGGCTTGAGACAAGACAGCCCAGGCAGAACCCTAGGGCTATTATGGATGGCCGATGAAGATGCCTTAACGTTCAACACATCCATGAACAGGGTACCGAACGAAGTGAAGACGCTGCAGAGGCCACCGACCAAAAGAGAGGCGTTAAGTGCAGTCATGTCGGTCTTCGACCCGCTGGGACTGCTGAGCTACCTCACCATCACCGCTAAGATCCTGCTGCAAGACCTGTGGCGGATGAAGAAGGTCGGATGGGACGACGAACTACCCGAGGAGGCAGCTGAGGAATTCCAGAGGTGGCTGCGAGTCGTCGAGGAAGTATCACGACTGCGGCTGCCTAGGTGCTATGCTCCTACGGGGGGAGTGGTAGAGCGTCAGCTTCACGTGTTTAACGACGCAAGCGAACGTGCGTACGCATCCGTGGCGTATTGGCGATTACGATACCGCGACGGAACGGTTAAGGTACGATTAGTGGCGGCCAAGGCGAAAGTCGCCCCGATAAAGGCGCAAAGCATTCCGCGGTTAGAGTTACAGGCGAATCTAATAGGCGCGCGACTCGCGGAATTCGTGCAAGGCGAGCACAGAGTGGTAGCCGATAGGGTAGTTTATTGGACAGACTCCACTACGGCGCTCCATTGGATTCAGAACGATACGGCGCGTTACACCCCATACGTAGCACATAGATTAGGGGAGATATCGGAGAAGACGTCACCCGAGCAATGGAGGTGGATACCGACCGCAGACAACATCGCGGATCAGGCAACGCGCATTAATTATACGTACAAGGAAGAGAGCGACAAATGGTTTACGGGACCACCATTCCTGTACGAAGATGAAGATCGATGGCCTCGACGTCGGGAAGAGAAGGCAGGGGATGAAGATGACGAGCTGGAGGAAGTCGTGGCGCACCAGAGCGACACCAGGGACGCTCCACACCTGCCAGACATCAAGAGGTTCTCTTCTTATGAGAGATTGGTCAGGGCCACCGCTCGCATATTACAGTTCGTCGATGCCATGAGAGGAAAGGCGCACGGACTAACATTGGACCACATCCAGAAAGCAGAACGGATGTGGATAGAGCGAAGTCAACAAGACAGTTTTGCTGAAGACATCAGTCGACTGCAGAAAGGAAAGAACTTGGCAACCGGCAGCGCGTTGAGGAAGCTCGACCCCATATTCGAAAATGGCATACTGCGAGCTAGAGGACGGATTGACGCAGCCGATGTGGACAGCCAAATGAAGAGACCCACCATCCTGAACGGACGCCACCAGTTTGTAAAGCTGCTTGTGGAGAAGGCGCATAAGGAAGCAAGCCACGCCAACAGGGAACGGGTAGTGAACGACCTACGCACGAGATATCACATACTTCGACTACGACCAACCGTAAGAGAAGTGGAGCGGAGATGTCTGCAGTGCAGGGTACGCAAGGCGACACCACGGCCGGCGGTTATCGGAGATCTACCACCTGAACGGTTAGGGGCATTCGCGCGACCATTCACCTACACCGGAATCGACTATTTCGGGCCTATAACGGTAACAATAGGACGTAGGCATGAAAAACGGTGGATAGCGTTATTCACTTGTTTGACGACGCGCGCGGTACATCTAGAGATAGTTTATTCCCTAACGACGGACTCGGCGATATCGGCATTGCGGCGCATGGCGGCTAGGCGTGGGTGGCCACGGGTCATCTACTCTGACAACGGAACGAATTTCCATGGGGCGGACACCGAGCTACGACGGGCAATGGAGGAGTGGGCACCCCTGCTGAAGGACTACGCGTTGACTCGGCGGACAGACTGGAAGTTCATCGCGCCGGGCGCGCCGAACCAGGGAGGCGCATGGGAGCGTCTCGTGCGCTCAGTGAAGACCGCGCTCGAAGCCACTCTACACCAGAAGAGCCCGCGGGAGGAGACGTTGGTGACGCTCCTCACCGAAGCCGAGAATACAGTGAACTCTCGACCGTTGACACACGTACCGGTCGACATCGACGAGGAAGAAGCGCTGACACCCAACCACTTCCTGCTGCTGGGACCATCGAGCCTTCCAGTAACCGCGCCGTGCACGCCTAATGATCGTCGGGCGTGGAGAGCGGCGCAAGGACTTGCCGACGAGTACTGGAAGCGCTGGATGAAGGAGTACCTGCCGACGCTGGTTGCGCGCGGGGACTCACGGGATGTGCAGCAGCGACAACTACAAGAGGGGGACCTCGTCGTGGTGGCAGACGGAAGCCTGCCAAGGAACGTGTGGCCGCGTGGAATTATAACGCGGACATTTCCCGGACCAGACGGCGTGGTGCGCAACGTGGAGGTGCGGACCAGGGGCGGATTGCTGCGGCGGCCGGTCAGGAAGATCGCCGTCCTCCCGAAAGAAGATGAGGCTCGCGAGCTACGCCGGGGGGAGGATGTTGAGGACAGCTAGAGACCCGCCGCCCCGTCGCCCCTTCGTACCCCGCTACCCCCCGCGCACCCCGCACACCGGCGCCGACCAGCAATGTCGGCGTCCAATCAGCGCGCGTGTGGCTCCATTTGTCGTCGCACGGCACTACTCACAGACTGAGGCACCTTCTAGCGAGATATAAGAAGGGCGTCTCGGTCTGTGAGCTGTTCATTTCACTTCGGAGCGGCACTAAGGAAGAAACCTGAAGAAGACTCAAGACTCCTAAATCAAGACCTCCCTCTGTACATAGTGTTAGACATAGTTATAGTTAGTCAGTGCCGAATTATTGTAAATAGTTAATACAGTATATTAAAAAGTACCATCTTTTCTTCAAGCAGTCCCCTAGTATAGCTAACCTCAGATCAGTCGTTAAGTAATCAGTCACAAATAAATATACAGTCCACTGTTCATCCATTATAAACGGTTTGAGTTCAAAAGCTAGAGGACTCTAAATTTAGATTAAATAGCTATTATATTTTATAATTACTATCAGATTATTATATTTTGTACGTGGTAGAGCCACGCTGCAGCTATATTAGTAGTATAGTTGTAGCACGAATGGGTCGGCTCGACCGGGGAAGGACCACGCTCTCACAGAATACCAGCGTCAAATAGCAGCTTAACGCTGCTGTGTAACGCTGCGGAGACCCTTTTTACTGGAAATGAGGCATTCCATCTTAGTTCTCACGGGTGAGAACGCATCTGCATTGTGAATTGTAATAGAGGATAGATGTAGATGTCTATGGGCCGCAGCAACCACTTGCCATCATGTGGACTGTGTGCTCGTTTGTCTCCCTTATCCTAAAAAAAAAAGATAAAACTAGAAACTATCTTATGAGCAAATACATAAAATTTGACAATAAAATCTCTAAAAATAAATTTCTTTGTTTGCTTGGCTTTTAAAAAACCAATGTAGATTTTACGTTCATAAAAATTTTGATCAAGCCTAAATTGTACATTTTGACAATGAATTTTACAAAAAAAATATGTAGTGTACAGAGGAACGTACTTATTCCAATTTTGCGATGCTAATGCGAGGAAATTAGTTGGGAAATAATAAATATTAATAATAATTGCAACACTGGCGGATGTGTTTCATTTTAAAAAATAAAACAACAATT
Source organism: Parnassius glacialis (assembly GCA_033319125.1). Taxonomy (NCBI): domain Eukaryota; kingdom Metazoa; phylum Arthropoda; class Insecta; order Lepidoptera; family Papilionidae; genus Parnassius; species Parnassius glacialis. The sequence continues at coordinate 50,416,556 of JAVANC010000001.1, read as the reverse complement.
GAGTCTGAGTACTACTCGTTACTACCTCGTTTGTCTAGCGGTCGTAAGCGCGACTTCTGATCACGTAGTTCTGGGTTCGAAAATCAATTATTGGGTTTTTATGTCAAGAAAATTCTCTGTACCTCGGAGTCAGGCAGTTGTCGGTGTTTTACCACCGTGCCTCGGTAAACAAGTGAAGCCATTGGTTTGCACCTGTTCTCTCTCCGGTCGTGTCGGATTGTCGTTCCATCAGACTATGAGATAGAGAGAAATAGAAAAGAATTTGTGCACTATATTCCAGTCCTGCGCAGGTTGCAAGCCTCCGTTGAGTCTGACTGCGGTGACCGAAATTCGGTTTTCTTTTATAGTAGAGGAGGCAAACGAGCATGTGGCTCACCTGATGGTAAGCGACTACCACCGCCCATGAACAACTAAACCACCAAGGGAATTGTAAGTGCGTTGCCCACCTTTTAAAAAGGAGTAAGCTCTTTTCTTGAAGGTACCTAAATCGTATCGGTCCGGAAAAATCGCTGGTGGTAAGCTATTCCACAGAGAGTTTGCATGCGGAAGAAAACTTCTAGTGAAACGTATAGTGGTGGACCGCCAAGCATCCAGATTGTGTGGATGGTATCGGGAGTTTTGTCGCGATGTGTGTTAGGACATTATTATTTTTAAGTTAACTACTACGCCGTTTTGTACTTAAGAATATATCACATACAACTAAGAACTCTTAGTATTAACCTACTAAGTTGTGGTGTTAGGAGAATATTATATAAATAGGGTAACATCATAAAAATATCATAAGCCGTCATATCTACATTTTGCACGAGTCCCAACAAATAGGTTTAAGCTTATTAATACACATTCAACAAATATCGAGAGCTAGCTATGTCAGCTATTTTGTTCGCAATAATATCTTTTTTATCCGCCTTCAAAATAAAAGAAAATGTTCCAAATTTTTCTGTATGTTCTTTTTTTTGTACCTAAGTATATGTTCCTCGATATATTCGATAATCTTACTAATTGTTCTCATGCTTGTATATTAAAGAAGTATGTCTATTTGTAAAACAACATCCGGAACACTTTGAAAATCATATAGATGTAAGTGAATTAAATGTAGCTCCTAGAAATAAACATAAGCTCTGTTTACCTCAATGCAGGCTCGAATTGTATAAAAGGAATTATTATGCTAATGCTATAAAGGTATATAACAAATTGCCCAACTACTTTAAAGAGTTACCTTTAACCATGTTTAAAAAAAAAAGTTGACACAATCGTTAAAGGAATAATGTTTTTACGACTGAAAAGAATTTATATATCTTATTGCGAAAAATAAATCTGACATCAGTATTGATATGTAGGTAACTAATAATTATTTTATCCTGAATAACCATGGAAGTATGTATATTAACAATTAAGTAGGTTTATTACATAATCTAACATTATAAAATTTATCACTTGAATTTACATTATAATTTTGTCATCAATTAATTAATTTGTTTTTTAATAATCATAAATGTACATAATTGAGTTCCTATTTGTTGTTTTAAGGAAAATTGCATGTATACCTATAAAATATTTGCACAACATATTTGTTTTATAGAAGAGGGGGCAAACGAGCATGCGGCTCTCCTGATGGTAAGGGACTACCGACGTCAATGAACAACCGCAACACCAAGGGAATTGCAGATGCGTTGCTGGCCTTTTAGAAATGTGTAAGCTCTTTTCTTGAAGGTCCCTAAGTGGTATCGGTCCGGAAAAATCGCCGGTGGTAAACAGTTCCACGGAGAAGTTGTACGAGGAAGGAAACTCATAGTAAAACGTACAGTCGTGAATCGCCAAGCAACCAGATGGTGAGGATGGTATCGTGAATTTTGACGCGATGTGCGTTCGTGAAATTTGGCGGCTGGAATTAATCCGAACAATTCCTCAGAGCAAACCCCGTGTGAAATTTGATAGAAAATGCAAAGCAATCCAACATCCTTACGCAGTGCTAGTGTATCTAGCCGATCAGAAAGAACTCGGTCGTCGACGATTCGAACCGCTCTGTGCTGGATGCGGTCAAGTGGAAGGATCTCGCACTGGGGTGCCCCGGCCCAGAGATGAGAACAGTATTCCAAACCCAAACTTGCGCTTTGTAAAGTTGCAAGCGATGTGCCGGCATAAAATATTGTCTAGCTCTAATATGTTGACGCCGAGGATTCCGATGCTAGCTGAGGCAGCAAGGGGAGTTCCTTGAAACTGAGGAGATAGAACAAAGTGGTCCTTAGTGGTAGAATGCGATATTCGAGCGTGTGATATTTATTATTTCTATTCAAAAGGGTCTAAAAATTAGATCTTTAATAGAAATTAAAACACGACTTCAAAGAATTATAAGAATAAAGTGATTTCCACTTGAAAGCTTCAGAAAGTAGAGCTTTAATTCTGCACTATGTTAAAAATATTAATTTAATAGGTTTAATGATAGTGATGATAATAAAGTATTGTCCTTTTTATTGTTAAAAATTTGTTATTTAAATTATTTGGAAAATTTATACAAATCACTAAAGCATTACTAACCTCCTAGGGAGTTTTATAATAACTGGCAACACTAGAGAGAAAAAGGAGGTAAAAGGGGAGTTTTGGCGGGAACTTGATCGGCGGCGGTTTGCTGCTCCTGTATTATAGCTTAAATAATAGTTTGAAGTGGATTTTGATATGTAAAAGTGGTGCGATTTTATGTATTAACTGTCTACGCATGTGAACTATTAGTGGAAACGGTGAAACAAGTGCTCTGATGGTGATGGATTCTCAAGATAAGCAGTTTGCATAGGCGCCTTTAGATACTATCGCCAACTGTCAGCTGCCTGCTGGCTCAAGTTGCCGTCAAAATCTCCCAAGGGCTGCACAATGTGACGCATCAACATATTGTGAAGCAGTGAACTATGAAGGATAATAATACATAAAGACAAGGCTTGGGGAAATTATAATAAACCGAATAATAATACTCAAAACTTGGCCTAAAGGTCTAGATACCAGGCCATAAACTCCAAAAAAAAAGGAGGTAGAAGAGTTTAAAAAGTTCGTTGTTTCGTCGTAAAATTAATAACGGATTAAAAGGTTTAATTAAACAGTCAAAACTTATTATTTCTTTAAACACTATATCTCAGCACTAATTTTTATTATATTTTTTTTAGTTCTTTAAAATCGGCTTTTACTTTTTACTAGCTGTTTTCCATCAATTCGCCCGCGTGTAATTTAGGGTTTGAATTGTTTTGCGCGGAAACCAATTTCTTTTTCTAAAATAAAAGTTGTCTAAGTTACTCCTTATAACATCAGCTATCTGCCAGTGAAAGTCCCGACAAAGTCGGTCTAGCCATTTCGGAGATTAACCAAAACAAACAGACAGACAAACCGATAGACAGATTTAAAAAAAAATGTGTTATTGTTATAAGTACCGTATATACTTTCATATGCATTTAGTAAAAAGCTGGTATTTTGACATTACAAACAGACACTTCAATTTTATTTATTTGTATCTATAAATGTATAGATTGGAATACTTATTTGCTTAGTTTCTTTTAAAACCGAGTAATTTGTAAATTTACTTGGCGTGCACTTTTTTACTATGGATATCATTATAACTTTATAAAGTGTAAGATATAATTTCGTCACAAAAAACATTCTACCGATCACCCACACTGACTCCATTAAGGTGGGTGCTATACAACAATATATTTTAAAAGGTCAGTGATATAGATATATGATATACCCATACCACATATACATTTTTTTTTATATAGGATAAGGGTGACAAACGAGCACACAGTCCACCTGATGGTAAGTGGTTGCTGCGGCCCATAGACATCTACATCTATCCTCAATTACAAGTCAAAATGTAGATGCGTTGTCACCCGTGAGGACTAGGATGGAATGCCTCATTTCCAGTTAAAAGGGCCTCCGGCCACCTGCACTCACCAAGCGAAACGCAGAGGTAAACCTCTACTTCACGCTGGTATTCTGTGACATACTCGTATACGACAAAGGAAGGAAATAAGAGGTAACAATTACTCTAATTTACAGCAAAGTTTCTTGGATTGCGAACTTCAATTATATGGCAGGAACGATATTCCTACCGCAACGATAATGCTCGCACACATATGGCAAAATTATACTTACAAAAGTTTTAAGCATTTAACTGGGAATTCCCAGTTAAATACTGGGAATTCTCCACTCAATTTACTTACTGGATCTCTCACCGACAGATTTTCAACCTTTTACGCAACTATAAAATTATTTGAATGAACATTTAAAAATGAGGGAAATTGAACTTATTCTTTCAAACAAAAAGTTAGGATATTAATTGTCAAATAATAAATTCATGTTCTGCCTAATCGTTGTAAAACATCGTGTATTCCGAAAGTGCTTACTTACTGCCTAAATCTGTATATTTTTATTCTTATAATTCGGAATACTCATTCTATCTGTCCTCTACTGCGTCTTGTTTAATTTAACTGAATTACAGTTTCCTAATCTATATTATTATAATTAAATATATAAAATATTTAATAAAAACTATAATAAAAATAATCTAAAACTAATAACTTAATTATCATACAGTCCAACTCTAACACCGGCTACATTTCCTCGCTGAATGGATATAATTAGCCTTTGAGCGAGTAAAGAACCAGTTTTCTTATCATCAGCAGCAACAACCATTCGCGGATAGAGTTCCTTTAGAAACCTCACCGCAAGTGGACCCCACGGACCGATAGTCTCTACAGCAAATCGCACAAATATGTAGTCATCTCTCAGATACTCATATTGCGCTATTTACTCAATTCAGCTGTTCTTGATGCTGGCCCGGCTCTAAACCAGGTACCCCTGACATGAGAGGCCACCAAAGTATCTATGCAAATAGCATCCCACACAAGGGGTTTACCTCTCTTCCAAGGGGCCAATGTCATACCGTCGGGTCTCTTACCATCGTCACAAGGCTCTAAAACCGATGAAAAATTTATAGAGACAAGAATCCTTCGGATGACATCGTTCAAAGAATCGTGCCGTGAAAACCCACCAGCACTTTTCTTACATGAAATTCCGCGGAGCCCAAACTCGTCGACATTTCTACCACAGGGGGAATCAATGGGATTGACAAATCGCCACTCCTAGACGGATTCCTACGGCGATGCGCAAGCGTTCCTCATCAAGTAATGTGCCGAGATTTCTTGATGGTAAAGCGTGTAACCAGTGACAGTTGCGAAACAGATAGAAGGTGTGCCTGATCTTAGTCACTATGGAAGTAATGAAACAAATCATTCTACACACTGTACCAACGGAATATCCCACTGTTTTTGTTGATTAATTTCCTGTGGAACATTTTCGCCGGGACAGAGCGTTTGCCATGTCTGCCCTCCATAGCTAAGCACATATCTACTTAATTATTTAAAATCATGTTACATAAATCACTGACACTATGCACGAATGCAAGGAAAGCAGGCAATGCAACGCTAGAAAGATTTTTTTTTATAGGATAAGGGTGACAAACGAGCACACAGTCCACCTGATTGTAAGTGGTTGCTGCAGCCCATAGACATATACATCTATCCTCTATTCCAAATCAAAATGTAGATGCGTTGTCACTCGTAAGGACTAAGATGGAATGCCTCATTTCCAGTAAGAAAGGCCTCCGGCCACCTGCACTCACCAAGCGGAACGCAGAGGTAAACCTCTACTTCACGCTGGTTTTCTGTGAGGTCGTGGTACCATCCCGGTTCGAGCCGGCCGACTACTGTTTCTCACACCAATGCCACAAAATTTTATAGGTAAAGTAGCTTGAGTCCAGGCTGTTGTATTTAAAGTTAAATTTAAAAAATTTTCTATAGCTATTTTAAAATTATTATCTATATCTTCTGCCGTGTAGTGCCGGTCAAGAATATCCACTACCCCATATCCTCCCGTGGGTGTCGTAAAAGGCGACAAAGGGAAACAGGCGGGAGATGGGCAGCAGCATCTTCCTGATAATAGCCAAAGTTACAATAAAAAAACTGCGGTTGCCAACCCGCTCGCCAAGCGTGGCAACTATGGCAAATACCCCCCCAATGACGAGAGTAACAAAGAGACGGCCCCCAGTCCCCGGCGGCCCCGCTATTCCTGGCTACGGTGGCGACCATGGTAACGGCGGAGCAGGGGGTGCTAAGAATCTCCTGTGGAGGTTTGGTTGCCACCTACGACGACTCGACCTGGCAACGTACAACGCACGCACCCTGAGGACTGACGAGAAGATCGTGGAGCTGGAAGAAGAGATAGACAAGTTGCGCTGGCATATATATGGCATATAGGATTATCCGAAGTCCGAAGAGAGGGGGAGGACACGGTAGTCCTCGAATCCGGCAACTTGCTCTATCACCGGGAGGGCGACCATCTGTCCCAAGGAGGTGTCGGATTTATCGTCCACAAGTCTCTCGTTAACAACGTTGTAAAGATCGGGAGTGTGTCGACGAGGGTTGCGTACCTTATACTCAGAATCACCAAACGGTATTCGCTGAAGGTCATACAGGTTTACGCACCAACTTCGGCACACCCCGATGAGGAGGTGGAGGAAATGTATGAGGATATCTCTAGAGCCATGCATTCCTCCAAAACCCAATATACGGTGTTAATGGGAGACTTCAATGCAAAACTAGGCACAAGAGAGAACGGTAAGCTGAAAGTAGGGAAATTTGGAATAGGGCAACGGAACCCAAGGGGCCAGCAGCTGGCCGACTTCATGGAGAAAGAAGGACTCTTTATGATGAACTCTTTCTTCAAGAAGCGGCCCCACAGGAAGTGGACCTGGTCGGGCCCCGACGGTTCGACAAAAAATGAGATTGACTTCATTATGACGACCAGACGACAACTGTTCAGTGATGTCTCAGTGATCGCGAGGGTGAAAACCGGCAGCGATCACCGAATGGTTAGAGGCACACTGAACCTAAATGTTAAGTTGGAGAGGTCTCGTCTGATGAAATCAACGCTCCGTCCTCCTCGTGCTCTAATCCAAAGTCCCGAAACCTTTCAGCTCGAGTTACAAAACCGTTTTCAGTGCCTAGAAGACTGCAATGAAGTGGACGATATGAATGACAAGCTCGTGGAAACTGTCCATGCGGTCGGAGCTAAGTTCTGCAAGACCCGCCGTAGAAGAACACAAAAACTCTCCGATCACACTCTTAATCTCATGGCTGTTAGACGGGAGATGAGGCTACATTCTTCAACAGATTTGACAGCATACAGGCACCTGAACAGACAGATCTCCAAATGCATGCGGCGAGACTTACGCAACTTCAATACAGCTCGTATTGAACAAGCGATCGAGCGGAACCAAGGCTCCAAAGTCTTTGCCAGAGATCTGTCTGCCAGAAAGAGCAAACTGTCAAAGCTGAAGACCGAATGTGACAGCATCGTTTCCGGGGCACCTGAGATTTTGAGTGAGATTGAGAGGTTCTATGGGCAGCTGTACACGTCATCGTTGGAGCCACACGCAAGTGTGAGTAACGATCCAAGAGCGAGTCTTATTCGACACTATTCCGAAGATATCCCGGACGTCAGTCTGAGCGAGATTAGAATGGCTCTCCAGCACCTTAAAAACGGCAAGGCCCCAGGCGAGGATGGAATTACAGCGGAGCTTCTGAAAGCGGGTGGAAGACCGGTACTTGAAGTCCTTCAGAAGCTCTTTAATTCCGTCCTCCATGGTGGCATTACACCGGAGGCGTGGAGCAGAAGTGCGGTGGTCTTGTTCTTCAAGAAAGGTGACAACGCTCTCTTGAAGAACTACAGACCGATTTCCCTTCTGAGCCGCGTCTACGTGCTGTTTTCGAGAGTCATTACCAATCGTCTCGCGCGCAGACTTGACGACTTCCAGCCTCCCGAACAAGCCGGTTTCCGAAAGGGCTTTAGCACCATAGACCACATACATACCCTACGGCAAATTGTACAGAAGTCCGAAGAGTACAATTTGCCACTATGTCTGGCGTATGTGGACTATGAAAAAGCCTTTGATTCCGTCGAAATTTGGGCGGTGCTGCAGTCCCTTCAGCGGTGCCAAGTTGACTGTCGGTATATCGAAGTGCTGAAGTGTTTGTACAATAGAGCTACGATGGTTATCCAAATACAGAACCAGAGTACGAAACCTATCCAGTTGCAGAGAGGTGTAAGACAGGGTGACGTTATATCCCCGAAACTCTTCACCGCTGCATTGGAAGACGTTTTCAAGCTTCTGGACTGGAAAGGATACGGAATTAACATCAATGGCGAGTACATCACTCACCTTCGATTTGCCGACGATATAGTTCTCATGGCAGAATCGCTGGAGGAACTAAGCACTATGCTCAATGACCTCAATAGTGTCTCCCAACGGATAGGTCTTAAGATGAACATGGACAAAACAAAGATTATGTTTAATGTCCATGTCACACCTATGCCGGTAGTTGTTGGGAGCACTAAGCTCGAAGTTGTTGACGAGTATGTTTACCTGGGACAATTAGTCCGACTAGGTATGTCCAACTTCGACCGAGAGGTCAATCGACGGATTAGAATAGAATAGAATAGAATAATTTTTTATTCAATATTGATTATTACATAATACTTATTGAAAGTCATTTTTTATTTACCACTGGTTCGGAAAATACCTCAGTCCTAGGAAGAACCAGCAAGAAACCCAGCGGGACTTTTTTTTAAACATAATTTCACTTAACAATAATTTTGTTTATACAATTTTTAAATGATATTTTCATAGAACCAGCATGGTGGCGATCACCCTATTCCACCCGATTCAACTCGGCTGGGCAGCGTTCGGGAAGCTACGACACATCTTCTCGTCAGATATACCTCAAAACCTTAAAACAAAATTGTACAACCAGTGCGTGTTGCCAGTGATGACTTACGGAACTGAGACGTGGTCCTTCACTGCTGGCCGTATGAGGAAGCTCAAGGTCGCTCAGCGAGCTATGGAGAGGGCTATGCTCGGAGTTTCTCTGCGTGATAAACTTAGGAATGAGGATATCCGCAGTAGAACCAGAGTAACCGACATAGCCCAACGGATAAGTAAGCTGAAGTGGCAGTGGGCTGGCTATATAGCTCGAAGAACCGACAACCGATGGGGAAGAAAGGTTCTCGAGTGGCAGCCTCGTACCGGTAGGCGAAGTGTAGGGCGTCCCCCCACAAGATGGAGTGACGACCTGGTAAGACATGCAGGAAATCGATGGATGCAGGTGGCTCGGGACCGTGCTTTGTGGCATTCCTTGGGGGAGGCCTATGTTCAGCAGTGGACTTGTGAAGGGCTGTAATGATGATGATGATCAATATCTTTTAAAATATCCGAACATTTCCAGACTGGACTCGAGCGGAGTATAATCTAGGTGCAAGGAGACAATATTTTAAAAGAATAAGAGAAATGTGGGGTCTAAGTTATATTATTTCTTTTTCTTTTTTTTAAACGTTACCTCCCCTCCACATTAGGGTTTTCTCCTATATAGTGGGCGTTTACATACATAAATTGCACAAGGACAAACACCCAGACCCGAAACAATTAGTTGTAGGCCATACAATAACTTGTTTCGTGCGCGGTTTGAACCCGCGGCCCTTAGCGCAACATTTCAAGCTAAGCCTCTACGCCACGGAGCCGTCAACGTGTTTTAAAAATTGATAAAATTTTGTTTTTAAAACGGGTTTCATACTATCGATAAACAACGGGGCACCTAGCAGGTACAGCGATTCCGTATTAGCAGTTTTTATTCCTGGAGAAATATGATTGAAATTTTGAATTATAGTGTCTCTGTTAGAATTAGATAAATTATTGGAAAAAAATATTTCACTTTTATTTCTATTTGGTTCAATATTGTAATAGAATATTTTTAAAATTTCGAAAAATATGAGTTAGATCACTGAGAACGTCATCTGCTCTACCTCCCAGTGTATTGTCGTCCAGGTACCAGATATTCAGCTTGGATTTAAAATTTCAAATAATGGGTTGAATTCCTAAACTGAAAAGTGCTGGACCTATTGGGTCACCCTGCTGAACACCGACAGCTGAATCGATAATATGGTTTTCGTAAAATAAGTTAGTATTTTGACTGCAACATTGCCAAATTTCGGGGGTATTGCTAGCTACTTCTTTTTGCAGGGTTACCCTATCGATAGAGTTAAAAGCATTCCTTAGGTCAACTTTCACAAGAACAGATGTATCAGAGTTTGTTAAAAATGTTTGCACTGAATGTACCGCCACCTCATAGCTACCTCTAGTGTCAAAACTTAGTTGAGTAGGCTGAAATTTTGTCTTAAGGTTAGAGATTATGTGCCTGCAAGCTAACTTTGCAGTAAGTGTCGAAATGTGTCCTTTTTTTGAAGGCACATAATCTTGCCCCATATAAGAATGGAATGAAATTAGGATTAACATTACTAAAAAGCTAAAAATTACATAATTTTGTATTGACATTAAGAAATACTCCGCCGGCGTCACCGGCAGAAACGCTTACATACTTATATCTTTACATAATTCCGTCAATGCCACCAGCAGAGTCATTCGAATATGACATAATTTCGTCTAAACTGTCTTTTTCAGAAATTTGTAAAGGTTGCATAGAAGTCTTGGGGGCAGCGGCAAACTTTGAGCAGGATTGACTGAAGGATGTTTTTGACGAAGTCCTTCAAGAGTTTTGACATTACGAGGAGCCAGAATGTCACCTGAGAATAAAATACGTGATGCATTTTTAAGTCGCTACCTATTACCACATTTTATCGAGGTCGAGATAAATGAGTATTAATAGGGTAATCTAAATTTTGAAAAGATGTCTCTTTTAGTAGAGACGTAATTGATTTAATTATTATTTTATCAACATGAAAATGGGAATACACGAATATAAATAATTTTTGCCAACTCTTCACTATTAGTGAAACAATTTTGTATAGTGTATGCCAATGCCTTAGCAAGCTGTATCCTCGCACTTCTAGGAATTCTTTTAACCACTGGTAAATTACAATAATAATTGTAAATTTGCTCCGAAAAAAGGGAAAAATTTGTATCATTAGAGAAATTACTAATAGAGCTATGAATTTCTACGATAGGCTGTGAAGCCGAAATACTTTTACTATGACATCGTATGATATGTATATTTAATACCCTTTTACCTTTGAACAACCTACCGTTGGTACAATTTTGAGAATGTAGAAAATCCGGCAGTGGCTGTAGCGGAGCGGAGATATTCATTAAAAATCTAAACAGATCTCTACAGCACTCAAAAGTCTTTATATTACATACCTTCATATTGACTTGAAATGTGCTGTACCCCGCATCTTTCTCTGAAACACAATCATTTACGGCCTAAATAAAAGTATTTTGTTCTATAAATGAAATCTTATCATAATAATTCACAGGATTTATTCCATATTGGTAAAAATAATTTGTAGTCGTTATACTTTGACAGTTTACAACGACTAAGCAGAAAAATGTTTTCCTTTATAAATGAGTATTATATCTGAAATCCAAAAACAATAAACCTAGCAAGCTAAGAGCATAGTAAAGTGGCGACGCAATCAGCTTTGTAGCGGTTTCTAACGGAAAAAAAAATTCAAAATAGGAGGTTCAGATGCCTGGGTGATCAGTAATCGATTGCTGAAAACAGAATTTGAAAATTTGAAACCGTTCTCGAGATAATTGTGGGACAGACGGACAGACGGACGCACAGACGGACAGACGGACAGACGGACAGACATCGTGAAATCAATAAGTGACTTCGCAAGCTTCGCCACTTAATAATTATTATGATATATTTATTGATCTTTTTATTGTAATTTTTAATCAAAATTGGCCTCTAAATAACAAAATAAAATAAGTTAAATATACGTAGCTTTTGACAGTTGAAATTTTTTGATCGTTTAATTTATTCTTTACATAGTATAGAACTAAGTCACTTCCCGCCGTCTGTACGCTCAGATCTTTTAAATTATATAACAGAGTTTAATGCGGTTTTCATTACTAGACAGAATAACTTAAGAGAAAAGGCTATATATAAAATAATTGCATATAATCTATTTTCTGCCGACTTCCAAAAAGGAGACGGTACTCAATTCGGGTGTATGTTTTTTTTATGTGTGTTACCTCATAACTTTGTACTGAGCGAACCGATTTCGATGATTCTTTTTTTATATGAAAGCTGATAGTTCTCGTGTGGTCCCATATTTGATCAAGGTCAGACCAATGGTTATTGAGTTATTCTTAAATAACCTATATTAAAATCGCTTATATTGAAGTCGGCTGTACAAAATTTTTAATTTTAAATCCGTGTGTATGTGACTGAACTCTTCCTAAACGGCTGGACCGCTTTTGATTATATTTTGTGTGTGTGATTAAGTTGATTAAAGAATGGCTTACATTCACAATTGGATCCGGCAGGTGGCGCTTTTGTCGAGATCCAGAAATCAACCGTGCAAAGCCGGGGCAGTTCGCTAGTGTTTAACATATCAAGTCCTCCCTATCTAAAAAACGTTTTAAATTGCTTAGCTCCTGTCATAATTTTTCTTTTGCAAAAAGTGAAAATATGTAATGTTCACTTTATGCAAAATGTTATACAATAACCCTTTATTATACAACTAGCTGACCAGGCAGACGTTATTCTGCCCTTTTCGAACGACCATTTGCTTTCTTAAAAAAAACTCCTGAAATTAGCAATAAAAAATTGAGGGTCACTTATCGGGATAAAAACTATCCTATCTCTCAAGTTGGACCAAACTGCACACAGTCTGCAAAATTTTTTTGAAATCGGTTCTATTTGTTGAATACTTATAGCAACACTTGGTGGTTATACTACTAAATTGTAGCTTATATTAAACGTTAGCATTTTTAACATAGCGCCATCTATCACATATTTACTCAATCCAGTCAACAGATATCGTCATCTGACAGAATCGTTTGGAGCTAACATATAATTGTGACTGTCAAATAATAGACAAATAATTTTCAATAAAATAATATTGTATTGCGACTATAAATTGAGATGTAAGCTATCCTATCTTTTAAGTTGGACCAAACTGCACATTGACCAAAAATTTCATTGAAATCAGTTCAGTAGTTTAGGAGTCCATCGCGGACAAACAACGTGACACGTACTTTTTATATATAAAGATGTGTGTTCAATGGATTTTGTAAACTTTTAATTGATACCTTGTCCCATGTATGGATTACTAACTCTGTGAAATGTCATTACAAACTTGTGTACTTATCTATTGTACGTCATGAAAACAGTAACAACGATTTACTCCTGAATTATTAACCCAACCAATAAAACACTTACGTACCAATATTATGTCACTCATTCATAAATTCCATCAATCATAAGCACTTTATTTCGTCAGCACAAGGTAATTATTATCAATTATTGTGGAGTAACCCATAAGTTTCATTAGTCATACAGGGCATGTTTGTTTTATCAAAAACAACTACGCGCTTTTGCTATTGTGGTAAGAGAGCTAGTGACAAATTTTGGGTAGGTGTTTAAGGCGCTCGAATATATAACGAAGCCCTATAAGCTAAATAAACACAGATTGGAACGTTTGAACAATGTAATTAACTAGACTTATCTCTTAAACTTTAATACATTGTTTCGTATTGTGGCCACCATACACAACACACGTTTGCGTTTTTGTTTTGTTATTACGTATATATGAAATGTGTAAAATAAAAAATAATCAAAAAGAGAGTAGAATTCAATTTCATAGAAGTAAAAATAATAAATTAATTTCACATTCTGAATTCAATGCTAAGATATACTACTCGTATAAAGCTATTAAAGCCTAGATTTCTAAATTTGAATTAATTTATTCTTAAAGTTCTTTCATAGTCAGTTGTACCTATGTCTTTTTATGTCTAACTTTTTCTTGGTAGACCGATTTCGATGATTCTTTTTTTATTTGAAAGCTGGTGCTTTTCATGTGGTTCCACATAAATTTGATCAAGGTTTGATCAATAGTTTTTCGGTTATCCTTAATAATTTATATTGAAGTCGGTGGTACAAAATATTTCATTTTACCACGTTTAAAGTTAATTTTTTAACCCTTTTAAGTTGACAAAGGAATATCTCAATTTCAATTACGTCTACAAAGTTACATTAAAACATTCATCCCCTATTTTTCCATGCTTGTAAGAGGTGTAATTTTTTTATGGAACATCTGAGGACTAAAGCTGAACGCACATTTGTTCGCGCCGTACGCACCGTACGCGCTGAATTTTATAAAATGCGTTGGGTATCCGTATATTGAAGGACGCATGCTGCTGACGTCATATAACGCGGCGCATTCGGCGCGTGCTGATTTTTTTTTGGAGTTTATGGCCTGGTATCTAGACCTTTAGGCCAAGTCTTGAGTATTTTTATTCGGTTTATTATAATTTCCCCAAGCCTTGTCTTTATGTATTATTATTATTCTTCATAGTTCACTGTTTCACAATATGTTGATGCGTCACATTGTGCAGCCCTTGGGAGATTTAGACGGCAACTTGAGCCAGCAGGCAGCTGACAGTTGGCGATGGTATCTAAAGACGCCTATGCAAACAGCTTATCTTGAGAATCCATCACCATCAGAGCACTTGTTTCACCGTTTCCACTAACAGTTCACATGCGTAGACAGTTAATACATAAAATCGCACCACTTTTACATATCAAAATCCACTTCATACTATTATTTAAACTATAATACAGGAGCAGGAAACCGCCGCCGATCAAGTTCCCGTCGAAACTTCCGCGTGCTGATACTGTGTTGTCTAATGTTGCCAACTAAGTGGATTTTCCACTATAAAACTGGTGGTTTCAACTTACATACGTGATATTTTTTGTAATTTTGTATTTTTTAATTAATTTATAATTCATCATCATCATTACAGCCCTTCACAAGTCCACTGCTGAACATAGGCCTCCCCCAAAGAATGCCACAAAGCACGGTCCTGAGCCACCTGCATCCATCGACTTCCTGCATATCTTACCAGGTCGTCACTCCATCTAGTGGGGGGACGCCCTACACTTCGCCTGCCGGTACGAGGCTGCCACTCGAGAACCTTTCTTCCCCATCGGTTGTCGGTTCTTCGAGCTATATGGCCGGCCCATTGCCACTTCAGCTTACTAATCCGTTGGGCTATGTCGGTCACTCTGGTTCTACTGCGGATATCCTCATTTCTGAGTTTATCACGCAGAGGAACTCCGAGCATAGCCCTCTCCATAGCTCGCTGAGCGACCTTGAGCTTCCTTATCCGGCCAGCAGTGAAGGACCACGTTTCAGTTCCGTATGTCATCACTGGCAACACGCACTGGGTGTACAGTCTCGTTTTCAAGTTTTGCGGTATACCTGACGAGAAGATGTGGCGTAATTTCCCGAACGCTGCCCAACCGAGTTGAATTCGTCGATTGACCTCTCGGTCGAAGTTGGACTTACCTAGTCGGACTATTTGTCCCAGGTAAACATACTCGTCAACAACTTCGAGCTTAGTGTTCCCAACAACTACCGGCATAGGTGAGACATGGACATTAAACTGACTGGGACTGCAGCACCGCCCAAATTTCGACGGAATCAAAGGCTTTCTCATAGTCCACATACGCCAGACATAGTGGCAAATTGTACTCCTCGGACTTCTGTACAATTTGCCGTAGGGTATGTATGTGGTCTATGGTGCTAAAGCCTTTTCGGAAACCGGCTTGTTCGGGAGGCTGGAAGTCGTCAAGTCTGCGCGCGAGACGATTCGTAATGACTCTCGAAAACAGCACGTAGACGCGGCTCAGAAGGGAAATCGGTCTGTAGTTCTTCAAGAGAGCGTTGTCGCCTTTCTTGAAGAACAAGACCATATATAATTATATATAATTTATAATTAATTATAAATAATTTGAACTTTTTTGCATCAATTATCAAACATCAACAAGTCTTTTCTCTGGTTCAATTGGAAAAAAAACCATTCTTACGTAATATTTTGTAAGTCGAAATTGCAAATGAACTTCCATTTACCACTGCATCTGATGAGTTAAATATTGTTTCCCATTGGACAACATGGCTTACTAACCCATTCGGTCCAGATGACAATTGATGACTGAATTGATCTAGCTTTTACTGTGTAATTTAAAAATCGCCAAAATCATCCTTACGTAATTAATGAATGGCCCCTAAGCTCATAAAAGGCAGTTATTTCTCTATTACAGACAGGCTTCAAATTTATTTATATGTATAGATACTATACTTGACAGCTCCGTGACGCAGTGGCTTAGCAATGAGTTGCAGTGCTGAGAGCTGCGGGTTCGAATCCCGCACGGAACAAGTATTTGTACGGCCTACGAATAATTTTCCGTATTCATATATTTATCCTTCTGAAATTTATGTAAACTGCTCCCACTATATACAAGAGAAACTCCTAGTGTGGAGGTTAAGTTTTATGTAAAATATAAGATACAACGACGCATTGCATCTTAGTACTCAAGTGTGACAACGCATCTGAATTTTTATTCTTAATCGAGGTTTATGTAGTTGTCTATGGAACACTTACCATCAGATGGACTGTGTGCTCGTTTGTCACCTTATTCTATACAAAATACAGTTTGTTGTTGGTGGATAGAGTCGTGGTATTTTATCGACAGTAAAGCACAACCAACTTGCTATCGAAACCGAGGTGCGCATATTTTATAACTATCTGTCATTCAATTGTCATTCTATGGATAGTCATTAACTGTTTTATATTGCACTAGACTATCACGATCGTCTTTGAATTAGCGCCAAAACGAACGATCGTGAGTAAAATATTGAGTAATTAATAAATGTCACGGTTACACCGTACTACTTCTATTCTGCTAATAAAGTTAAATTTACCAGTAAAGTTACACAAATTTTACAGATTTTATCGCGTTTAATTTACTTGTTTCAGTTAATGATTTCTTATATTTACGCGAACACTACAGATTAAATGAAACAAATTTTGCGGATTTTATCGCGTTGAAGTCGTTGAAATGTCGTTGAAGAAACTGAAGGTAGCCGGGCTAGCTATGAAATCGGGACGTCAAACACCTCAGTCCCTCACGTGACCATGGGTGCTGTAAAACGTCGGAAATTAAAAAGTTTAAGTATAACGCGATGAAATGAGTAAAATTAGTTTCATTTAATGGTTTAACTTATTTTTAATTTCCGACGTTTCGAGTGCTTAACAGTACCGGGAATTAAAAATGAGTTAAAGTAGTAAATTAAACCCGATAAAATCCGTAAAATTAAATTTATTCAATGTCAAATGTCCGTGTAAATATAAGTGTGATTAAGTAAACCTCTAATGTTTGGTGGTAATGATACAAATTAATACTTGTCTAGTATTTGACCATACTCGTACATGCAAGACTTACCTATTAATATAATAAAGGCTGGTCTCACCAATTCCATTGGTGACATCAGACAGACTCGAAACAATTTGATTACTCCCTAGCGCATTGGATTAGTATTGAATTGCGGAGCTGGAGGCCGCGGGTCCGAATCCCGCATGGAACAAGAATTTTTATGGTCTACAAATAATTGTTTCGAGTCTGGATGTTGGTCCTATTGCAATTTATGTAGGTAAACTGCCCCTACGATGCAGGAGAAAATCCTAGTTTGGGTAATGTTTAAAAAAATGTTCTTGTTCCTTGTAGGTTTAAACCCTCGGCCTCACAGCACCGCAGCCAAATGCTTAGAAACTGCGCTAGCGGGCCTAATGGTTAAATATAGATGATGTTTGATCATATTTAATGATGTTGTGGCGGCACTGTTCTCGCACTACAAATAAAACGTCTAAAACCTAAAACACGCTATGGACGTTTCCAAACTACTCCGGTATATATACGTACGGAGCTATTCTATATTTATTATCCATTACAGCCTATAAAAGTTCACTGCTGAACATAGACCTCGTTACTGCGCCCCCTTGCACTAAAGTGGGTCGCTTCCGATACGGCAGAAAGGCCCCCCAGGCCATAGTCAGTCCCACAGGTGGTGTTTAGTGGGTAGGCACTTCATAGTGAGTCCCACATAACCACGCAGCCGGCTGCGTGGTATGCCACGAGCATTGACCACCTCCCTCCACCGCTTCCCGGAGGGTAGCCCCTTGCTTTGCAAAAAAAATAGACCTCATATAGATTGCCTCATAGGACAGATTTTGCACTAATTGCCACATTTGGCAGACGGGTTGACAACAACAGTTTTTTATTATTTTGAGTTTTTATCAAGAAAACGCTGCTGTCCATCTCCTGGTTCAGTTTCTCTCTGTCGCCTCTTACGACACCCAAAGGACGTTATGGGGTAATGGATATTCTTACACCGGCCGAAATTAGATGCTTAAATAGATATTAAACTAAACAAGAAATGCCAGTCACAGTTCCGGTAACTTTAAACTTAGGTGGGAGTAAATTAAGGAAGATTTAAAGAACCGAAGCAAATATTAAAACCTTATCGTACTATTTTTCGTCGTCACCCATTAAAATTTTAATGGACCTTCGCTAGTGGCTTTATTACAACAGCACGCAAGTGTTAAATGTTGTTGACCGTGCAGTGGCCGTGTAAGAATACATTCGTAACTAAATTAACCCGTGATAGCTCTACACGGTGGGTCTACATCTTGTAGTGGCGCTGTAAGAAGTACCCCATATCTTCACGTGGGAGTCATAAATTTCACAGTAGGCGAACATCTGTGAAGTGACCGTATAAGAATATCCATTATCCCATTTAGTCCCGTGGGTGTCGTGAGAGGTGACAGTGGGTAGCAAACCAGGAGACGGGCAGCAGTGTCTCCCTACTAACGTCAAGAAAATAAAACATTCCGTAGGCGTATTACGTGTCTTGCAGAAGGCTAGCGATAGCCAAACTAGAACAATAATTGCTGATAAATCACAGATTCGTTTTATGTACCAGCGATAACCAAGCCCTAGCTAACTAGCGACCACAAGGCAGCGCTGTCTCCAGTTAGCTTGGTTATCGCTGATACATAATACGAATCTGCGATTTATCAGCAATTATTGTTCTAACTTCGCTATCGCTAGCCTCCTGCAAGATACGTAATACGCCTACCGGTTGCCAACCCGCCAGCCCAGCGCGGAAACCACGCCAAATATGATACAATCTTCGGGAGGTTCATGTTCAGAACTTTCGATAGGCTGCAACGGAAACGGTTAAGTGGTGTTAACTGCTGCATTATTTGTCTTTTTATTTCGCAGCCATTCTTAAGCTTGTTTAATAAAAGTTTATTCGTTTCTTTAACAAATTTAAAGTAAACATTGAAAACCGTACAGTCGCAGCGTAAGAATATGCACTACCCCATATCATCCTGTTGGTAACGTAATAGGCGAGAGAATAGAAAAGAAGATTATAGTACATAATACTTATTGAAAGTCATTTTTTACTTTTACCACTGGTTCGCAAAAAAGACCTCTGTCCTGGGAAGAACCAGCAAGAAACCCAGTTGGACTTTTTTTTAAAAGCACAATTTACAATATAATATTTTATACAATAATTATGAAAACATTTAGAAACAGCATGGTAGTGATCACCTCATTCCCAGGGGTTATTATAAGTCATGTACTCTTTAGTAGTATAAAAACCCTTACTTGACAATTTTTGCTTAATAAATACTTTAAACCTTTTGATAGAAAAGGTCTGCATATTTTCTGGGACTTTGTTGTAAAAGCGTATACATTGCCCCATGAAGGAATTATTGACGTAATTGGTATAATTACCTTGTGCTTGTTCCTAGTATTTACAGATTGTTCATCACTATTATTAATAAAACTATTTTTCTTTTTATGTACATATAGAGGGAAATGTAAAAGGGGCATACAGCATATTCCTGATTAACTTAGTGATAATAATATAGGAGGCCTGTATTCATCAATGGCGATTTTGTATGCTGTATTTTTGCTCTAATGATGATGATGATTATTATTATTTTGATTTTGAAACAAAACTCTGGTGTTGAAATTATAAAAATAGACACAAATAAAGTATCCTTTTTACAACATGAACGTTTGAGTCAAGCCATGCACTGTTGAATTGTTGTTTATTTTTTTGACATTATTTGACAGCGCCTTATTAACTTATTTTTTAATAGAATAGGGTGATAAACGAGCACGCAGTCCACCTGATGATAAGTGGTTGCTATGGCCCATAGACATCTACATTTATCTTCGTTTGCGAATTAAAAATGCAGATGCGTTGTCACCCGTGAGGACTAAGATGGAATGCCTCTTTTCCAGTGCAAAAAGTCTCCGGCTATCAAAACTCACCATACGAAACACAGCAGCCTTAAGCTGCCATTTTGCGCTGGTATTCTGTGAGAGCGTGGTCCTTCCCCTGTCGAGTGACTCTACCGCATATAAAACATACACATACATATTATATGACAGAGCCTTACTAACTTATATGGCAGTAAGTGTTGATATATTCGTAGCATGTAAAGTGAAGCAGGTTTTCTTTATTTTCTGTGTGTATAGCATTAAAAATAAGAAGTATGTTGAAATTAAAAAGGAGATGAAGTAAAGCAAAGGGCCATATAATGTTGTGTCTAACGATGGTTTTGTATCAAGTCGATCCCTACGTGCCTTGAATGTATAACACTGTGCACATAATATGACACTATTTCTCGGTTGTGAATTGAGTTCTCAAAGTTGTCACGTAGCGGAAACCTACGTTTAGGAAAGGACAACATTTTAGAAGCAAAGAAATATTCCTTTAATCAAGTGCGCGTGAGAAATGAGTATATTTGTTATTCACTTGATAGAGCACACTTTTGGTATTAAGTGGATTCTATGGCCCATAGACATCTACACATAAATTCAATTAAAAATCAAAATGATTTTTCACTCCAGAGGATACTGATTTAATGGCTCGTTACTAATAGAGGCTCTCTTGTATCCGGTTTTATTTCAAAAGGTTTTAAAAATGTAAAAAAGAAGTATCTTTAATGAAAACTTTATAGACACTATTCCTTACGTACCGTAGTCTTCAGCGAAATCTACTCATGGACATCAAGCTCTTGGACTATAAAATATGAAACTAATGTTACCACATTAGTTGCAGATTTACTGAAATTCCTATCCATCCTAAATACATAATCATTTCTTACACGTGTTAAATATTTTTGATTTTTACCAATTTTCTACCACTACAATTATTTCGAACAAAAATATGTAATAAAAAAATTAAATTATTTGTAGCAGTAGGTATAGTATTTTATTTCATAAATATTTCATAAATATTTGGGTACAGACAAAAATCAATTTTATAATTACAGAGGTTATTCAAACATGCTATAATACTGTTTGTTGAATTATGATAACTTAACTATTCCTTCAATTATTGGAGAAGCAATAGTAAAAATTTCACCATAGTTTTTATTTGTACAACTAATTGAATTAATCCTTTCTAGTGCAACTCGGGAGGTGTTTTGTTTGATTCTTTGCACCACTATTTTGAATTACCAGAACATTTTAAGGTTGTTTCAGTAACTAAAATTGAATATTTATATAAAAAATAAAAATAGTTATTAACATTTCCAAAATTCGGTAATAATATGAACAGGCGTTTGAATAACATTGACAATACGAGTACGTGGAATGATTGTAATTCTTTATTGCGAAGGCAACCCAACCAATAACTTTAATGAATAGAGGGCCAAGTTCGGATGACTTTAGAAGTTTTTACATTCATATTTTTGGTGGGATATCATTCATTTTTGAAAAAAAAATGTTTTATTCTTTTATTAATTTAAATTAATTCATAATCTTCGGCGTTTCTTCCTACATTTACGTTTTGCTGTTTTCTGGGGGCACGGCAGTGCCGTTCGAGCTAAGTCGAGCAAAAAAGCGTACCATCCTTTTCTCGAAGCAGTTCAGGCCATTTTCGATCCCCTATAACTTCGTTACGGATAAAACTAGAAGCCTGAATTTTCAGTAACCAAGCACGAATCGTGTTAACACGGTATATTTCAAATTTCATTCAATTTACACCAGTTGTTTATGAATTATAACTAGTCAAAGTTTTTTTTTATAGAATAGGGGGCAAACGAGCATGCGGCTCACCTGATGGTAAGTGACTACCGCCGCCCATGAACAACCGCAACACCAGGGGAATTGCAGATGCGTTGCCGACCTTTTAGAAAGGTGTAAGCTCTTTTCTTGAAGGTTCCTAAGTCGTATCGGTCCGGAAAATTCGCTGGTGGTAATTGATTCCACAAGGAAGTCGTGCGAGGGAGAAAACTTCTTCTAAATCGCACAGTGGTGGACCGCCAATCATCCAGATGGTATGGATGGTAACGCGAGTTTTGTCGCGATGTGCGATGGTGAAATTGAGCGGCTGGAATTAGTCCGAACAATTCCTCAGAGCACTCCCCGTGATAAATGCGATAAAATACGCAAAGAGATGCAACATCTCTACGCAGTGCCAGTGTATCGAGCCGACCAGAAAGAACTCGGTCGCCGACGATTCGAACCGCTCTGCGCTGGATGCGGTCAAGTGGAAGGAGCTGGCACTGGGGTGCCCCGGCCCAGAGATGAGAACAGTATTCCATGTGGGGCCGAACTTGCGCTTTGTAAAGTTGCAAGCGATGTGCCGGCATGAAATACTGTCTCGCTCTGCTGAGCACGCCAAGCTTTTTAGAGGCCAATTTGGCCTTCACTTCCAAGTGACCACGAAACTGCACATTATTCGATATGTCGACGCCAAGGATTCCGATACTGGCTGAGGCAGTAAGGGGAGTGCCTTGAAACTGAGGAGATACGACAAAGGGGTTCTTTTTAGCGGTAAACGCGCAAACTTGTGTCTTCTGGGGATTGAACTGGACTAGATTTAGTCGGCCCCAATCCGAGACTTTGTTAAGCAAAGACTCGACTTCAGACACAAGTTTGTCCCGATACTCGGCGACGTTTTCCCGAGAAATATTGGCACGGCCGGTATATAAGGCATCACCAGTGCTGTCGTCCGCATAGCAGTGAATGCTAACAGTTAGCAACATATCATTGATATGCAGGAGAAACAGCGTTGGTGATAGCACGCAGCCTTGTGGAACACCAGCGTTGATAGGCTTGAGATCAGAGCATGCACCGTCTACTACGACCTTGATGCTCCGATCAGCAAGGAAACTGGTGATCCATTTGCACAATTTCTCGGGAAGCCCATAGGAAGGAAGCTTCGAAAGAAGCGCTTTGTGCCAGACCCGATCAAAGGCCTTCGCTACGTCCAAACTAACGGCTAATGCCTCCCCCTTGGACTCTACTGCCTCCGCCCATCTATGAGTTAAGTAGACTAGAAGATCACCAGCTGATCGACCCCGACGAAAACCGTACTGGCGGTCACTAATCAGCTGGTGATCCTCAAGGTACCTCATGTGCTGGCAGTTTATAATGGCTTTAAGTTATTAAGTTTCTTAATTTTGTCACTCACTGACTGACCGATCATTAAAACTCTAAGGCATTTCTAGCAGACATAGAAGCTTCAAGTTTAGAATACAATTAGTGTTTGGTGTATAAATCAAGGAAAAATTAAAATATTTTGTAATTTCGGTTCAGTTTTCTAGATACACCAACTGCATATATAACTTTGTAATCCTATGTAAATATATTGGATTACAAAGTTACATTTGCAGTGAATGAATCAGTGTACCTGTATATGTATAATATAATGGAATAAAAGATGTAGATAGGTAGGTACCTAGATATAATTATGTTAAAAGGTAACTTGTGAAATGGTCAACTGATTGAAAAAGCAAGAATGGGACATGTCTTATGAAGTTGTACCAAAGTCGCGCAAAGTATATAGTAAACTAAATTACCCGAAAATCCGTTGTTGGTATTCAAGAAGTAGATGGTACCGGAAAGGAAAAAAAATTAGGACTATCTACAAAAATAAATTAGATGCCATCAAAAACATAACTTGTAAAAAAAGACAAGCCTCGCAACTCAGTTCTTCTACCGTAAAAAGTTGTGAGATCCATGAATACCAGGTCGGTTAATTTATTCAGATGTTTCATTCTGTCTCAATTTATTACGTAATTAGCTAACCTAACAACATCTTATAGTGACCATATCAATATTAAAAATCTTTTATGTTTTAAATATATAGATTGACTTGGCAATCGCACTAATCAATCTAATTTAATATAAAATGTATTACTTGTGAGATACATTGTGTTTTCAAGCGATGGCCAAGTCAATCTATTTATTTAAAACACAACAAGGCACAAACAAAATTTACCCCTGAAATTCTATCGTAAAAAACTCCACGCGAACGAAGTCGCGGGGGCGGCTAGTGATATATATAATTTGTCGAAGAATATAGCATCTACCTTGATGCCAAATTTCAAGTTCGTAAGTAACCCAAAGGTGGCCTAGGTTTATTATGAGTTATTCAGTGAGTGATAATAAGAGGGCTTTTCAGAAGAACTATAACAAGTTTATTTATGAAACTTGGGATTCCAGTTACGGTATTAATTCCTTATTGTTATTAATAATATTATAAAGCTTTTGAGTTAAGGGGGTCTGAAAGTAGCTCGAAATGGTTCATGTAAATGCTTGTAAATGTAAATGCTTATTTTAGCATAGTTTAACAGATTGGTTTAATATTATCTGTGCGTTACTATCGGGACCACTGAAAACTACTGTTGTTTCGGTGACACCATAAGCTGAGTGAGGTCCGTTTGCCTAACGCGCCACAACGGAATATGAGGAACGTATTTATTTTATTTTTCTTTTTACTATAATCTATAAATATACATACTTTTAAATTGTTATATCCGTCAAATTGTTGTTTTCTTTATTTTTTTTTTGTTATACTATTGTTAATTGATGTGTCTACAAATGTTAAAACTTAAGTACCTAACGATGTTTGTGGCATGTTGCAATAAATGTTTCGTTATCTGCAGTCCCTTCCGAGGAGTTGCCAACTAAAGTGAAGAGAGGTCAAAGCGTGGGAAAAAAGATGGTGGCCTTGTTCTTCGGAAGGGCGGGTCATTACGCAACAATTGTTTTAGAGGATCGAAAATTTACTGAAGAGTGGTACACTAACAATTGTTTGGCACTTGTCTTGGAAAAAGTTCGGGAGAAACGACCTCGCATTTGGATTCTCCTTAACCACGACAACGTCTCATCGCACACCGCCAAGCAAACAATCGACTAATTGGCGACGTCAGACGTGGAATAACTCGGTCACCCGCCCTATAGCCCTAGAAAATAAAAGAAAACCTTCGAGGAAAGCTTTTTATGGACGCTGAGGAAGCAGGGGCTGCGTCTCAAAATATCGTCGAAGAGACACCTAAGGGCGTGTGGGCAAAGTGCTTTTCTCAGTGGTTCCATCGGATGCAGCGATATATTGATGTAAATGCACACTATTTTGAAAAGTATAATAAAACTAATAACTTTCAAATAAAACTAATTTTACGGATTTTATCGCGTATATTAACTTATTTTATATTCCCGACGTTTCGGGTGCTTTCCAGCACCCGTGGTCACGGGGGACTGAGGTGTTTGACGTCCCGATGTCACAGTTAGCCCGTCTACCTTCAGTTTTTTAATATTCATTTTTGGTTCGATTTACGCAGAATGAACTTACAGTATCCTGAAGTCTTGCAGTGTTATGCTTGGGTTTGTATTTAATTTTATTAATTATGTGATCCTAAGCAGATGGCAGCACCCATCCATCTTTTCTATTGAAATTAGGATGTTTTTTAATTTCAATAGCCTCGCGAATCATCCTTGGTAGGAATCGGTGTTCTTGTGCGAGGATTTGTGGTCTATCAAATCTAATGTAATGGCGGGGAAGATCTTGAACATGTTCACAAACTGCAGACTTCCCGATACGTCGGTGCTTCACGTCAGCTATATGTTCTTTAACGCGGGTTTTTATAGATCTTTTTGTTTGTCCTATGTACGAGAGACCACATTCACAATCCAGCTTGTATACTCCTGTATCTTGTAGAGGGATATGACACTTGACGGATGGTAAAAATTGACCAACCTTCTTCAGCGGCTTGAAGTATGTTTTAATGGAAGCTCGCTTCAAGATGTAGCCAACCTTGTCTGTGACTCCTCTGACATAGGGTAGTACAGCAGGCACACGCTCGAATGTGGCTGGCTTCACTCGGTCACTGTGACGTAGGCGCGGGACCCGAAGCTTGTTGTCTTGCAGTACTTGATCGACGTGCTGAAGCTCGGCGGCCAGATGTTTTCTGTCACAGATCCCTCGTGCTCTCTGAAACAAAGATTTTCCCACGGTAGCTAATTGTGAAGGATGATGTGTAGTGTTCGCGTAAATATAAGAAATCATTATGTAAACTAATAACTTGCTAGTTTGTTCACTTTTTGATTTTCTAAGAATTTTTAGTGTCACCCTCGTACTATTGTTAATTGATGTGTCTACAAATGTTAAAATTTAAGTACCTAATGATGTTTGTGGCATGTTGCAATAAATTTTCTTCCTTTCTTTTTTTTTCTAAATATTGGTCCGTTTCCCTTTTCTTTTCAAAGTTAGATGAAACACTAACGTGTCTTTTTTTATAGAATAGGGGACAAACGAGCATGCGGCTCACCTGATGGTAAGTGACTACCGCCGCCCATGAACAACTGCAACACCAGGGGAATTGCAGATGCGTTGCCGGCCTTTTAAAAAGGTGTAAGCTCTTTTCTTGAAGGTTCCTAAGTCGTATCGGTCCGGAAAATTCGCTGGTGGTAATTGATTCCACAAGGAAGTCATGCGAGGGAGAAAACTTCTTCTAAATCGCACAGTGGTGGACCGCCAATCATCCAGATGGTATGGATGGTAACGCGAGTTTTGTCGCGATGTGCGATGGTGAAATTGAGCGGCTGGAATTAATCCGAACAATTCCTCAGAGCACTCCCCGTGATAGATGCGATAAAATACGCAAAGAGATGCAACATCTCTACGCAGTGCCAGTGTATCGAGCCGATCAGAAAGAACTCGGTCGTCGACGATTCGAAATGCTCTGCGCTGGATGCGGTCAAGTGGAAGAAGCTGGCACTGGGGTGCCCCGGCCCAGAGATGAGAACAGTATTCCATGTGGGGCCGAACTTGCGCTTTGTAAAGTTGCAAGCGATGTGCCGGCATGAAATACTGTCTCGCTCTGCTGAGCACACCAAGCTTTTTTGAGGCCAATTTGGCCTTCCCTTCCAAATGACTACGAAACTGCACACTATTCGATATGTCGACGCCAAGGATTCCGATACTGGCTGAGCCAGCAAGGGGAGTGCCTTGAAACTGAGGAGATACGACATCTAGATCTAGAGTGAAGATTGTGTAAAAATGACAGTTCTTTTGCATTGATTTTCAAAAAGGGCAAAAGCGAATGACTGTCGAATTAAATGTATTGTGTGATAATATTATGTAAGTCATATAAATTATATAACTGTATGTAACTTTTTGGTAGATTAAATTAAGTGCTCAATAAAAATGTCTTAAGGTAAAAAAAAGTAAATGTAGTGTAATTTATCAATTGTACTGTTTATTGTAATACATTTGTACTTGTAACGAGTCATTCTATCTTAGTTCTCAGGGGCGACAGTTTAATTAAGGGTAGGTGTCTGTGAGTCTTAAGATACATTTACCATCAGGTGGACAGTGAGCTCATTTTAACCGACTTCAGAGAAAAGGAAACTTATAATTCAACTGTATGTTTTCTGTGTGCATGTTACGCTATATATTCATCTACTGTGAATCGATTTTGATGATTTACAAAAAAATATCTTCTCTGCATATTATAAAACAGTCGCTTCCCGCCGTCTGTACGCTTACGCTAATTTCCTTAAAGTTTTGTCGGAGTGACTCTTTAGGTTTTAAATCATAGATTGCTCTTATGGCCCTCTTCTGTAAAACAAATATAATTTCAGTGTCAGTCGCGTGTCCCTTTAAAAAAATACCATGCTATGGAAATAGCTAAAGTAAACAAGTCCGGCTGTTTCCACACTGGTAAGATTTCTAAACTTCTTTACAGCACATGCTGCAGAACTAAGTCTGCTTGCTAATTTTGATATATGGGAGCTCCATTGAAGCATCGCATCTAGTGTTATTCCAAGAAAATGGTGGTATCGACAAGACTCAGTTCCTCCCCATATAAAATTACATTAGTATTTAATTGATTGACAAAAATTGTGTTTATAAAAAGTATAAGCCGTCTTCAAATAATTAAAATAAATAAAATAATATCACATTAATAATGGTGCTTAAGGCATAGTAGTGTCTGACTTCAGAATGTGAAATTATATTTTTTTCAAAGAATAAGGATGACGACAAACAATCTTTGATTAAGCATAAATGATGATGTTTACACCCCTAAAGGATAAAGACGGAATACTTAGTTTCTAGAATAGTCTCCGGATCTCTACACTCACCATACAAAACGTAGCAACATTAAGCTGCTATTTTCCCGCTGGTATTCCGTGAGAGCCTGATCCTTTCCCGGTCAAGTTGACACATTCGTGCTACAAATATAATATATCTAGGGCGTGGCTCTGACACGTAAACATTTTATTATGGTAATATTGTATATTCTTAAGTAAATATAGTTTTGGCAGGAACTTGATCAGCGGCGGTATGCTGCTCCTGTATTATAGTTTAAATAATAGTTTGAAGTGGATTTTGATATGTAAAAGTGGTGCGATTTTATGTATTAACTGTCTACGCATGTGAACTATTAGTGGAAACGGTGAAACAAGTGTTCTGATGGTGATGGATTCTCAAGATAAGCTGTTTGCATAGGGGCCTTTAGATACCATCGCCAACTGTCAGCTGTCTGCTGGCTCAAGTTGCCGTCAAAATCTCCCAAGGGCTGCACAATGTGACGCATCAACATATTGTGAAGCAGTGAAATATGAAGGATAATAATACATAAAGACAAGGCTTGGGGAAATTATAATAAACCGAATAAAAATACTCAAGACTTGGCCTAAAGGTCTAGATACCAGGCCATAAACTCCAAAAAAAAACCCGCTTGCTAAACGTGGCAACTATGGTAAATATGTGAGATATGAGGCAATCTAAGGCAGAGGCCTACGTTCAGCAGCGGACTTTAATAGACCTAACAGTGACAATTTTAAAGATTCTTTAATTTAAGAAAATCACTTTTCGTGCATTTTCTACAATATTTTACATTTTTAATGTGTAGTGTTCGCGTAAATATAAAAAATCAATATTTCACTTTTCAAAACAACACACTTGTGTAAGTCTATTCAATTGGCCCTAATTTCCCATGTCCTACTGTGTCGTTAATCACCGGCTGGACAGTAGACGACCTCCCGCCGACACGTCGTCGACTAATTGTTGTCTGTTACCTTCACATTGGCAAATAACTTCATTATTTTCCTTGGAAACATATATAAAATAAGAGAGTGCAATTACCATCTAGTCTAAAATGTTAAATCTATTTTAAACCCTTTTAAAAACCAGAAATCTAATAATGCCTTTCATATTATACTTATCATCAATATTATTGTTTTCTTTTGTCATGCCTTGACCAAACTTTTCATTAGTCTCATTCGTTCAGTACAGTCCAGAAGTCCACTGCTGTAAATAAGTTATAGTTGGCAACATGGCATGCGGCTTGACAACCGCAGTCTTTTTAACCGATTTAAAACGAGGAGGTACTCAATTCGACTGTATTTTTTGTGTGTTACCTTATAAATTTTTTGAGGTGAAGCGATTTCGATGATTCTTTTTTAACACGCTTTTATTGGCTTGGTATGTATCTATGTAACGAAATTTTCGAATGTGATTTTCGCACACTTATCAAGGACCAATGACAATGCAATAATTTAAATAGTTTGTCCCATTATCTTGCCAGGATCCTCAGGATTTGCGAATAATTCATAAAACACCTACGATTTCTGCCAGTTCAATCTACTGTAAGCCGCGTAAAAGAACTTCATTAAAAATACAAAAACAAAAAATATAAAATAAATGATTGTTTAAATTTTCAATAAGTTTAAAGTTTACGTAATTAGCGAGAAACCCGATTGTACTTTTTCTGCCGACTTCCAAAAAGGAGATGGTACTCAATTCGACTGTATTTTTTTGGTATTTTTTATGTGTGTTACCTCATAACTTTTTACTGGGTGAACCGATTTCGACAGTTCTTTTTTGTTTGAAAGCTGGTACTTCTCGTGTGGTCCCATATAAATTTGATCAAGGTCAAACCAATAGTTTTTGAGTTATTTTTAGTAACTTATATAGAAGTCGGCTGTACAAAATTTTTAATTTTAAATTATTGAGGCACTGGATGCATGTTCATGTGCTGTATCCGTTGCCTCGGAAAAGCAACCCAGATATATGAACTAATGTATATTTAATTTATTATCTACTTTTGCTAACAGATTTTATGACATTTTCTGTGTATTTTTAACAAATTATGGTCTGAAATAAATGATTAATTATTCTTAGTTATGTTTATGATTTTGTTAACATATTATTAAGTCGGGTCTGTTGTGAGTTACGTTTACATTGATTTATATTATTTTGTTAATATTAAAATATTATTATAAATACTTATGCATTGGATATATTAATTTTAGTAATGAGTTATAATTTAGTATTAGAATTAACTTGAATGAATCCCTATGATCCTTGTTGGTCGAAATAAACAAAAAATAAATAAATAAAAAGTAAAATAAGAAAATAGTGATTAACACAAAAAAAAAACTAATTTTATGATAAAAAAGCGTATACTGTTTTAACAACAATTTTATAAAACGATAAGTTTTTTCTTTCGTGATTTATTTTATAATATATATCTAAGTTATAATATATATACGAGTAACATACGTAATCACACATGGAGCAAGGTGACAGGTTTTAGTTCATTGTTCTTACATGATGTCGTCAGGTTTTAAAATTATCAAATATAATTAAAATTAAAAATTTTGTACAGCCGACTTCGATATAAGTTATTTAAGAATAACTCAAAATCTATTAGTCTGACCTTTATCAAATTGGACCGCACGAGAACTATCAGCTTTCATATAAAAAAAGAATCATCGAAATTGGTTCGCCCAGTCCAAAGTTATGAGCTAACACACATAAAAAAAACATACAGTCGAATTAAGTACCGTCTCCTTTTTGGAAGTCGGCAAAAAACCAGACGGTCTATACTATATAAGTATAATGATATAATATTACAAAGGCTTTATACTTTTTTGAGTATTTAGTAATATCGACTATTCCTACTCTTTTAGTATTTACTATACTCTAGTAATATTTCATATGTTTTTTTCTCTAATATTCGCTTTCATGCTCTCTGATATGCTCATTCTTGTCAATTCGTTTATACGTGGTAGAGCCATGCTGAAGCTAATTAATAGTATAGTTATAGCACGAATGGGTCGGCTCGACCAGGGTAGCACCACGCTCTCACAGAATACCAGCGTAAAATAGCAGCTTAATGCTGTTTTGTTTCGTATGGTGAGTGTAGAGAACCGGATACCCTTTTTACTGGAAAAGAGGCATTCCATCTTAGGCATTTTGATTCTTTATTGAGGGTGGATGTGGATGTCTATGGGTCACAGCAACCAGTTACCATCATGTGGACTGTATGCTCGTTTGTCACTCTATCCTATAAAAAAAATGCAGGAGAATTGAATACATATATAAATGTAAGAAACAGGTACTCCATCGGATAAATTCGGGAGTTTCCATTTCTTGATTGATTTGATTTGATTGATTGATTGGTTTCAGTATTATAAAAAGCCACCAAAACGCACTAAGCTGGAAAGATTTCTCATGTCAAGTCCAACTAAAGCGTAGCTTAAAATCAATTTTAAGTCAAACTTCGAATTACTATTGCAAAATCTAGTACTTTAATGACTGCACAGCGTTTTAGCGGCGAGCGTGATATCTACCGTCTATGCGATGCCGTAAGTAGTCTGTATTAGCTGTTTGTTCTGTAATCGTTTCGACACTGACACCGTATGATTTCTCTCGTCTCGTATGAGACTGATGAGATTTCCAGCCATTGTCATCATCATCATTATCAACATTACAGCTCAGGACAAGTCCAGAACTGAAAATAGGCCTTCCTGAAAGACTGTCACAACGCACGGTCGGGTCAGCTAGTCGGAAGGACCACGCCTGCATACACCTTCGTAAAATAGAAGCATATTACTGCTACGGTTCGTGCGGCGAGTTTATAGAACCGGTGACTCTTTTTACTTGTAATAAATCTTACCATCATAGTTCTCAGGGATTACCATACATCTGCATTTTGATTCTTAATCGAGGATTGATGTTTGTGTCTTTGGACCACGTTACCCACTTACCATCAGGCGAATTATGTGCTCGTTTTTCACCCATAATAATCATCATTACAATCATCATTATAGTCCTTCACAAATCTAATGCTGAACATAGGCCTCCCCCAAAGAATGCCACAAAGCACGGTCCTGAGCCACCTGCATCCATTGACTTCCTGCATGTCTTACCAGGTCTTCACTCCATCTAGTGGAGGGATGCCCTACGCTTCGCCTGCCGGTACGAGGCTGCCACTCGAGAACCTTGCTTCCCAATTGGTTGTCAGTTATTTGAGTTATATGGCCGGCTCATTGTCACCTCAGCATACAAATTTTTTGGGCCATGTCGGTTACTCTGGTTCTACTGCGGAAATCCTCGTTTTTAAGTCTATCACGCAGAGAAACCTCGAGCATAGCCCTCTCCAAAGCTCGCTAAGCGACTTGAGCTTCCTCATATGACCATTGAAGGACACCTTTCAGATCCATAGATCATCACTGGCAACACGCACTGGTTGTACAATTTAGTTTTGAGGTTTTGAGGTATGTTTGATGAGAAGATATATCGTAATCTCCCGAGCGCTGCCCAGCCGAGTTGTTTCTTTTTTTCAAAACGTTTGTCCCAGGTAAACATACTCGTCAACAACTTCGAGCTTAGTGCTCCCAACAACTACCGGCATAGGTGTGACATGGACATTAAACATAATCTTTGTTTTGTCCATGTTCATCTTAAGACCTATCCGTTGGGAGACACTATTGAGGTCATTGAGCATAGTGCTTAGATCCTTCAGCAATTCTGCCATAACGACTAGCGTCAACAAATTAAAGGTGAGTGATGTACTTGCCATTTATGTTAATACCGTATCTTTTCCAATCCAGTAGATTAAATACGTCTTTCAATGCGGTGGTGAAGAGTAAAAGAGATGTAACGTCACCCTGTATTACACCTCATCATCATTATAGCCCATCACAAATCCACTGTTGAACATAGGAATGCCACGAAGCGCGGTCCTGAGCTACCATCGACATCCATCGAATTCGTGCATGTCTTAAAAGTCAGTCACTTCTTACCTCTTGTCTCCCATACTTAAAAATGTCTCATAATATTTTGCTTAATTGTAGATATAGATAATCAAACTTTTAACAATTAAATTATCAACCGTGTAGAAGCGGAGTAAGAATATAGTCTCGCAGGTGTCCTGAGAGGCAACAGAGGGAAACAATCCAAAGGATGGGCAGCAGCATGTTATTAATTAATTAGGACGGTTCCGTGGCGCAGTGGCTTCCCAATGAGATGTTGCGCTGGGGGCCGCGGGTTCGAACCCCGCACGGAAAAAGTATTTGTATGGCCTACAAATAATTGTACCGGGTCTGGATGTTTGTCCTCGTGCAATTTATGTTTATAAACTGCTTCCACGACACAGGAGAAAAACCTAGTCTGGGGGTAACGTTTAAAAAAATTACAAAATAATAAAAACTTTGGGTGCCATCCCGCTTGCCAGGCAACAATGGCAAATATTCCTCTTATGCCGCAATCTGTGGCCAAAAAGGCCTCCCTTTTTTATAGAATAACGCTGATAAACGAGCATACAGACCACCTGTTAGTACGTGTATGCTGTGGCCCATACATCTATCCTCGATTAGGAATCAAAATGCAGATACATAGTCACCTCTGAGGACTAAGATGGAAAAATAATACCTCGTTTCCAGTTAAAATGTTCTCTACACTCACTACACGAAACACAGCAGTATTAAGCTGCTATTTTACGCCGGTATTCTGTGATAATAACGTGATCTTTGCCTAGTCGAGCCAACCCACTCGTGTTACAACCATAATATAGCTGCAGCATGCCTCTACCACGTTAACAAGGCCTATGTTTCGCAGTGGACTTTGATAGACCGTGATTATATAGCAGAATGGAATTAATCTAGAAATATCTTCTAGCCTGCTATTACCATCGACCATGACTTTTATAACGTTTGCATTCGCAATTCACGTTTCGTGAATACAAGTTCAAGCAAAAAATACTATTAATAGACCCAACGTCTAATTCATGACACTAAAATAAAATTTACTGCTTATTTATTATCGCTGTTACCAGACGCACACTTTTTCAATATCGCACGTAAATTTATTTCTACTTTTGTTGGCCCCTCGAGCTTCGACACAACTTATGTCGTATTATCGTTAAGTGTCGCGTATAGGGTTGCCACACGTCCTCTATTTCAGACCTAATTTACTTATCATCTTTAATTTAAAGATTTCAAATTAGGGGACAAGAAAAATTTTTATAGAGGACAAGGCAATATTGCGCGTATTCGACATTCCCTTGCCAGTTAAAGTCGAAGAATTTAAAAATCTCGTTCATGTGACGTTACATAACTGATGCCACTTTGATGCGACATGCTAGAAAAACAGCTACCATAACAGCATTTCATTGAAAACAATGTGATATCCTTTATTTTCGTACGAATATTATTATATTATTATTATATACTTTATAGTACACCACAAAAACGATAATAAAACAGATTACACACTGAAATTTAAGAAGTTTTATCGCTAAAAGCGATCTCTTCCAGAAAACTTATTCCTTCTTTTTTATTCTTTTTAATCCTATCCAATCCTCCAAAACATGAAACGAGAGCTGACAACCCTAGTCGCGTACGTTGGATTGGCGGGCATTTCTACCTGACTGCGTTTCATCCGAGATTTTCGATATTATACTATTTATGGAATATGAAAATTTT
This sequence comes from Parnassius glacialis, assembly GCA_033319125.1. Classification (NCBI taxonomy): domain Eukaryota; kingdom Metazoa; phylum Arthropoda; class Insecta; order Lepidoptera; family Papilionidae; genus Parnassius; species Parnassius glacialis. Next base: position 50,381,562 of record JAVANC010000001.1, on the reverse strand, counting down.
CATGGTATACAAATTTAACAATACACGAAATCTATTTTTGTCACTTTCGTGTAATTCAAGCTAAAAATATATTTCTTAGTGAACCAAAAAGTGAGTAATACGTTATATTATGAAAATACTTAAAATTGTATGAAAAAACCGAATATAGATTTCTAAATACAGTCTGTGTATATTTTATCATGTATGATTCCCAGTGTTTTTTTTCTTTTGCATATTAAGATTTTTTTATAGGATAGGGTGACAAACGGGCACAGTCGACCTGATGGCAAGTGGTTGCTGTGGCCCATGGACATCTACGTCTATCCTCGTTTGCGAATCAAAATGCAGAGGCGTTGTCACCCGTGAGGACTAAGATGGGATGCCTCTTTGCCAGTAAAAAGGATCTCCGGTTCTCTACACTCACCATACGAAACAGCAGCATTAAGCTGCTATTTTACGCTGGTATTCTGTGATAGCGTGGTCCTTCCCCGGTCGAGCCGACCCATTCGTGCTACAACTATACTACTAACATAGCTGTAGCATGGTTCTACCACGTAAAAAATTATACGTATAATATTTTTTGTGAAAAGTACTGTATAAGGATCAGCTATTTGGTCGATCCATTATCACTACAGTGCAAGTGAATAACTGCCATATATCAAGAATGATTTAAAAAAAAAACATGTTTGATAATAAAATTAGTTTGAAATTAGAATTCTTAACCAAACAAAAAATATTTTGATTTGAAATGGCCAGTACTTCAGAATGGCAATTTCACAGGTGAGACCTAGACCTATTATTTCGAAGAACCGAAAACCGATGGAAGAAAAATTCTCGAGTACGTAGGTCACTCAATAAGTTTTGAGATGCTCGAAATTTAAAAATGGAACGCACCCGTGTTATATGTTTCTAAAAAGCAAATTTATTTAAAAATAGAACTCAATGAGCCAATTGCTCAATATTAAAAAAAAAACAAAGTTCTATTAATTTTCCTGCAACGCTTCCCGCGCTTTTCATTTAAAACGATGGATCTTAACCGTGAACATTTGCACGCTAAGATATATTATGATTTTAAATTTGGTTTAACCGAACAATTAAACTTACAACGGTTACACTCAGCATTAGAGGACTCAGCTCCATTACGCGCATCAATTTTAGGTGGATTGCTGAATTCAAAAGTGGTAAAATTAATCGTAAAGATAACCAAAGAACCGGGGCCCCAAACAGCAGTAACAGCAGAAAATGTATGGACTACTGAAATGTTGATGTGAGAAGACCCACGAATCACATTTACGGACATCGAAAAGATTGAAGGCATTAGTTCGGGGAGCATTCATACCATCCTACATCAAAATCTTGGAGTGAGAAAGCTTTGTTGTCGATGGATCCCTCGTTTGCTCTCCGAAAGCGAAAAACAGACTCGTGTGGATTTGTGCCATGAAATGCGTCTACGTTTTGAAAACGGGGCATCTTGGCGTGTTTCGGAAATCGTTACTGGTGATGACACATGGATCTATCAATATAATCCGGAAAATAAAAGATAATTTTTGGTATGGGTCTACTCAGAAGGACAGTTACCGTCAAAACTGCAAAGACCTCGCAATGCTGGCAAAAAATGGTGGCTAATTTTTTTCGCGGAGCGGACACTTGTCGACGTCAATGCTGGAAAATTGAAAGTTAATCAACTCTGAATGGTATACTACAGTTGCATTACCCAAAGCTTTTCAAGCTGTGCGGGAGAGAAGACCAAAGACCGGGCTTCGGGGAATCATGCTGCATCACGATAACGCCTCTTCACATACTCTAAGTCTAAGTCATATAAACTCTAAGTCAGCCTGACTTAGCTCCTTGTGATTTCTTTTTGTTCCCAAGGGTCAAAGAAAAAATAAAAGGCTAGTTTTTTTCGAGCGCCGAAGAAGCCGTTGGCTGCCTACGAAGAAGCCATTTCCGACCTGTCAGATCAAGACTGGAAAAAGTGGTTTCAAAGTTGGTTTAGGCGAATGGATCTTTGGATAGAGCATAATGGAGATTATTTTGAAAAGATGTAAAATAATTATTAATAGTATCTAGAATACTTTTTGTATATCTTAAAACTTATTGAGTGTCCTACGTATGCAGCCTTGTACCGGTAAGAAGAGTGTACGGCGGCTCTCCACTAGCTGGTGTTTGTAGCCATCCTCGTTTGAAGTTTGCTGCAGGTGTCCATGGACTGCAGTAGTCACTTGATACCCACTAAACTGCAAGTTCGTTTGCCAATTCATTTTTCTACTGACTTCAAACAGGAGGCGGTACCATAGAGATAATATAGATAGAGTAGGGAAGCCAGCCGCAAATGTGACTTCTCGTTAGAAAGAGAGAGAAGATCAATATTGCTATCTGTCTCTCTCTAACGACGCATGTTGTCAAGCTAACCTAACATGACAAAATAATACCGCGCATGCGCTCATATTCATATTCATATTCATATTCATATTATTTATTGCATCCATAATGTTACAGTTAAGGTGTTGAGAACATTTTAAGTTTTAACTTAAAACTATGAGATCATTATGGGCCCTGCAGGGCACGGCAATTAAGAGAGAGGAGGGTCATTTAAGTGAAACATTAATGATAAATACACTTTGAAATAAAAATATAATCTAGATACTAGGTAGATATTTAAAATTTATCATTTAAGTATTCGTTTAGTGTGTAGTAATGTTTACAAATTAAAAAATCCTTAATTTTATTTATAAAAATAGATTTATTTTCTATATTTTTTATCGAGTCTGGGAGTTTGTTAAAAATTTTGATTGACATGACGAAGGGACCTGATGAATGTAGCTTAAGGCGAGATATGGGTAGAGTTAGTGTTTCTTTATGGCGTAATTGGTATCTGGTATTGCTTTCTCCTCGTTTGATATAGAATTCTGGGTGTTTTTTACGCTCTGTTGTTGTTAGAGAAGGACAGACAGCAACTCTCATCTTCTTTCTCTTTCTAACAGCGCGTCAGTTCCACTTGCAGAAAAGCATATGGCTTCTCCACTCTATCTATATTATCTCTATGGGCGGTACACAATTCAACTGTACGTTTTCCTTCTTTTATGTACGAGTATGTTAGCTCATAACTTTTTCTTGGGTGAACCGATTTCGATGATTCTTTTTTCATTTGAAAGCTGGTGTTTTACATGTGGTTTCATTTAAATTTGATTAAGGTCTGACTAATATTTATTGAGTTATTCTTAATAATTTATATTGAAGTCGGTTGTACAATGTTTTTTTATTTATACTAAAAGTAGAGTAACTGTCCCGGCGTATTGCCGCACCTTTGTTAGGACACCTAGATTTCTTGCAGCTGCTTTGGCCCTGAACTTAATGATCTGCAATACATTTATATATTATCACTACAAATCATGACTCAGTGCAAAGACAGTGTATCCCGTAGATATTTTTTTACTTTAATACTGTTAATGGTAAAGGGCATTGCATCTTAGTCTTTATCTCAAGGTATTTATGTCGTTTAACGTCGTTGTGGTTTCTTTATAGAATAAGGGTGCCAAACGATCACTCTGTCTACCTGATGGTAAGTGCATGCTGTGGCCTCTAACATCTATCCTCGATTAAGAATCAAAATGAAAATGTGTTGCAACCTTTGGGGACTAAGATGCCTCGTTGCCAGTTAAAAGAGGCTCCGGTTTTCTACACTATGCTATTTTACGCTGGTATTCTGTGAGAGCGTGGTCCTTCCCCGGTCGAGCCGACCCATTCTCGCTACAACTATACTGTAAATATAGCTGCAGCTTGGTTCCACCACGTAAAAAGGAACTATGGCTACATTGCTTTATTAAAACCACTTTTATTTTACGTTTGATGTTCATACTATACAAATAATATTAAAATCATTCATATAAATATAAAATTGTAGTGCACACAAAATAGTCCCAATAATAAACCTTTTTGTTTGTACGAAATGGTCAGCCCATTAACACTATAGCTCAATGATTCTTGGGGCAACGTCAGTTAACATTTTTTTATATATTACTGGCTGGTACCCGGTACTTTGCTGCCACAGTAAAGAAAAAATATTGTCGAAATATCGTTTCGAAATTTGGAAGAGTTGTATTGTTTAATAGGAATGATAACACATGCATTGAAGTTAAATGATATATAACTTTCAAATAAATTTGTTGTTGCAACACGCGCGTCACCTACTATAAGTTAATGAGGGCTAATAATCTTCCACTCACCAGATGTCGCTACTAGCGACTGAGGTAAAGTTTTTTGTTACACAGTGTCAGTTAATTGAGAAATTAGTTTTAAATAATAGTTTATCATTGTCTAGAGTATTATATTAATATATAACACAACACAGCGTCAGTGGTTTGATTTTTAATTTTTTGCACATTATAACTCTTTTTTTTTTAAAGTCGTCTTTTAGTTATATTTATAGTTTGGTTTATTCATTTCTAATGTAATTAATATAAAATATAACTAATAATACAGAAAGAAACCTTAAAGATTACATTTTCCTAAGAAATTATCGTCCCCGCTATGAAATCTGTCAAATATTTTACCTTACTCGAAAGTGGCGCCGCCCTGGTGGCAGAAAAAGTCGTGGATGCCCTCATTGTACTATGCCTATAACCTTCGCGTAAGTCCAAGCAATAAGTTCACAAAGTTTTAGCGCAATCTGATGAAAGGCATGGCAGCGCTTAAAATACGAACAAACAAAAATACTTTTTTATATATTACATTACTTTGTCTAACTAAATTATATATATTTAGTTTTTCTATTTGGTGGCAGAAAGAGGATATTTACTAATACAGAAAATAAGTCTTACCACACCAAAATAAAAGAATTCACAAATTGCTCTAACTCTACATTTGGTTTGGTGAAGTACCGCACTGGAATATCACACACGAAAGTGTAAACTGTGCTGACCTTAAATTTGAAGTTACGAATAAAATTTGTCCCAAAGTTTGAACACAAGAGGGAATTCAGTATTTTATATCCGAAATGTTTGAATGAAGTTTTACTCCTCCCGCAAGCACAGGTTAGCGTGATAGGGGACGTCCCTCGCTATCTAAATCGACCGTTATCAGTGCCATAGATATGGATTTTACTAGTCTATCGCCACTTCAACGTGATACTATTCTGAGCTTTGTTGCATACACCCAGCAAATGTATTTAACATTCTATACCATTCAAGGTAAAAAGAGTTTGGTTTATTTACCTACATATTTTTCCACTTTCACTTCTATCCTTTTTGTTGTCTGGTAGTTTACGTGGTAGAGCTATGCCGTAGCTATATTAGTAGTATATTCGTAGCATGAATAGGATGGCTCGACCGGGGAAGGACCACGCTCTCACAGAATACCAGCGTAAAATAGCCGCTTAACACTGCTGTGTTTCGTATGGTGAGTGTAGAGAACTGGAGACCCATTTTACTGGAAACGAGGCATTCCATCTTAGTCCTCACGGGTGACGACGCATCTGCATTTTGATTCTTTATTGAGGCTAAATGTAGATGTCTATGAGTCACAGCAACCACTTAACATCAGGTGGACTGTGTGCTCGTTTTTTACCCTATCCGATAAAAAAGAAAGTCTGATTAATCGAGGGTGAGAGTATCCCTCTCGATTCTCTTGATTTAGCAGTCGGTCTTTTCGAAACTATTTATTTAAATCATATAAAAAATCTTCAAATATTTCTTACATTCATTAACGATACTTACTACTTAGCTTCATAAACTTACAAACATTATTTTTGGGTTGTTCAGAAATATTTTTAAGAAGTATTTTTTATTACAAATTATTTTACAATTACATTAATATAGTAATAACATTTTCATCTATTGCGCTGTTTTATATGCAAAAGAATGATTATATTCTTTATAACACAAACAAATTTATTCAATTGTATTTTCAATATTACTTTCATCAGTTTTATGTGTCTAAGCGTGACGGTCACGCGAGTTCAGTACTTTTTCCCCAACACAAAAGTGCCCAATGTACCTTAATAAGTTTTCACATTGAGTTATATGTACTACGTACTAGATAAGCCATTCCAAATAAATATTATTGTTTAATATTATTATAAAATAATTATTAAAAATCGTTAGCGGGAGATAGTAGAGCGCATGCGCGAAGACTGTTTATAAAATAAGATATTAATATAAAATATATATAAGAATTTAATATAAAAACTCTTATTTTAATCTGAATAAACATATTTCTAAATAAAATGTAATCTTATGGAATTCACAAATCTTCAATTTACGCAACATTTAGTTAAGTGTACGGATTGTAGTACAGTTCAGTTGAACATAGTCAATGTTCGGAATGCGAAATCTAGTGCGTAGTACATATATATCGAAGAGTTTTCACTTAAAAAAAACCGGCCAAGTGCGAGTCGGACTCGCGCACCGAGGGTTCCGAACAAATCCGTAGGTATATGAGTTCAAAATTATTAAAAATATTTTTATTATATGATGTAACTAAAAATTTATGCTTTTCGCAATTTTTCCTTTATCTGTGCTATAATACGTTGCTTCGTGCCAAATATTAAGATTCTCAGTTCACGGGAAGTACCCTGTAGGTTTTGAATTTTGATTCCCTTGCGAATATCGAAAATTTGCGGCATAAACGGCTGTATCTTTTGATTGCGTTGGCTTAGAAGTTTGATTTTTTCACAGCCCCAAGGGACAGTAGACTTGAGTATTTGATATAAATTTCAGCTTGATACCTCTACGCGTTCCTGAGAAAAAGGGTCTTGACAGACAGACAGACAGACAGACAGACAGACAGACAGACAGACAGACAGACAGACGGACAACAAAGTGATCCTATAAGGGTTCCGTTTTTTCCTTTTGAGGTACGGAACCCTAAAAATGATGCGTGTCACCTCCGACGCGCGACTGGAGTATACCAAATTCGTCGTGTTTAGGCCATCTAACTAGTAACACTGCCACTTTGAGAGTCAAGTCAATCAATTTTATTCGACAAAACCACCTATAGAATGAAGTACACACACGCTCAGTATAAGATGCGCGAATGTGTTGCACGGAGCTGCAACATAACGACTTCTCTTTTTGTTAACAGACGATTTCGCTCCTCATCTAATGCTTGTCGCTGGTTCTGATATGAGAATCGATTTGTAAGAAGTAAATTACAACTACAATCGCGCGTCGGAACAAAATGATGTTTCACACGCTTATTTCATTGAAATGACTTATTTGACTGACTGATGTCAGTGAAATAATTTTGTCTGAAATGATGATACAACAATGAACAAATAAAATGTCTTATACACGGTCCATCTTGACGTACGTCCCGCCAAGTTCATGCACGATGCACGATGCAAAACGACAATGAGTAGGCTTTACGTACAACAATGACGTACGTCAAGCCTATTCATTGTCGTTTTGCATCGTGCATCGTGCATGAACTTGGCGGGACGTGCGTCAAGATGGACCGTGCATAATACGTTTAACGCTTATTATAAGTCAATAAAAATCTCTTTATTGTCACAGAATAAATAATAGTACAAGAAGTATTGTGAAGACGCGGCAAGAAATCCAGCAAGAGTTTGTTTTTCTATGTATGTTGTACAAATTAAACCTAAAAACATTTAGAAACAACATGATGATAATGGCTATTGTGATGTTGTGTTTTAGATAGGGTGGGCTGATACATAGGTAGATTAGCCCTTTTCAAATTAAAGAAATACAATAAAAATAATTAATATCATATTTTTTTTAATATTGTGTGTTTTATATGAATACCATTACTGGAAAACCTACCTTTTTACTGGAAAAGAGGCATTCCATCTTAGTCCTCACGGGTGACAACGCATCTGCATTTTGATTCGCAAACGAGGATAAATGTAGATGTCTATGGGTCACAGCAACCACTGCTGACCACAGCAACCACTGTGGACCACAGCACACAGGTGGACTGTGTGCTCGTTTGTCACCCGATCCTATAAAAAAATGTCCTTTCACTGTTGAATAAATAGGTGTAGTAGTGAGGAAAAAAGGAATGACTGGACATGCTGGCCTGCTTTTATACCCACGACCAGAGACTAGTGTTGCTCAGTTTACGATTGTATTGTATGAGATTACACAGCCTTAACATCTTAGGGTCGTACCATATTGGAGATGAACCATAACGATTATTAAATGGACCCGAATTAGATAAAAGATTTTCGGAATATTTTAAGTAATTTATTATTAAGTGGCGAAGCTTGCGAAGACACTTATTGATTTCACGATGTCTGTCCGTCTGTCCGTCTGTCCGCCTGTCCGTCTGTCCCACGATTACCTCGAGAACGGTTTTGAATTTTCAAATTCTGTTTTCAGCAATCGATTACTGATCACCCAGGCATCTGAACCTCCTATTTTGAAACTGATTGCTCAACGGCAACCGTTAGAAACCGCTACAAAGCTGATTGCTTCGCCACTTTGCTATGCTGTTAGCTTGCTAGGTTTAATAGTAACATTATAAGTTAATTAAGTTATTACGAGAATAGCGTACAATGCAACACTTTGCTAATCACTACTAGTAAAGAGTTCTTCAGATTCGTTTTGTTTTTTTATTAAGATAGGATTGGTAAACAATATAGTATTATTTGTTGCAGATGATGATGTAAATTGACACCAAGCTCACGATGCCGCCGCCTGCCAACCGAAATCCAGGTAGGAAAACATAGTAGGGTTAATATTAGATGGTTTCTGACACAAACAAGCTATTTATCAAACAAAGTAGGGTTAATATCAGATGGCTTTCGAAACATTCTATATATTATGTTTACCTGTGTCAAACTACGCTTGTTTGTGTCGGAAGACATCGAAGATGTGATCAAAAATTTGAATGATCAATGATATACTTTTAAAGTTACTCATTACAATAATAAATAATCAGCAGCATTTATACCTTTAAAAAAATAAAGAAAACTTTTTTAAATAAAACTGAAGTGACAAACTAACTTACAGCACACCTAATGGTAAGTGGCTTCTGCAGCCCATGGACATTTTATACAACCAACTTTAAACGGAAAAGGCTATATTACAACACATAATGCTTCTTCTTCTTAATAACTGGCTTTATGGCTCTGGGATCTAGCCCTTCTGAGCCTGAAGTTACAATATATTATAATAATTATCCTTCATAGTATACTGCTTCACAATATGTTGATGCGTCACATTGTGCAGCTTGTCGTGAAGCGACAATTAAAGAAAAGAAAAATATAACCTAACCTAAGAACAGAAAAACAACAAGTAGACCAAGAAAATAATATATTTAAAGTTTCAGAAAAGTATTTACAATTTTATAAAAAAAATGAAATATGAAGATGATGGATGAAATGAGATTACAATTAGGTTTTAAAAAAAATAAAGGTAGGAGAATAGGACAATATAGTTTTATAGGGGAGCCTGGAGCCTCGCTGCTTTTGTAGAAATAGGCACACGCAGAGCTTGAGGTTTCTCAGCGGCGACGGCACGCAGCGCCTGGACTGGGCACACGCAGCGTCCGGAGCCGGCGCACGTAGCGCCTGGGGTAGGTGCGCTCAGTACTTGGAGAAGTAGTCGCCGCGCCCAGAGGTAGCGCGGGCAGTAGGTGCACTCGGCGCCTGGAGCAAGCAGTCGTAGCGTGCCCGAAGGTAGCGTGGCCCCGCGCTTGAAGCAGACTGCCGACGAATTCGGATGTAGATGGAGGCTTGCATGATCCCGGGGCAATGCGGCCCCGGGATAAGGCCTTTAGTAGATGCTTCTCCTTTGAGAACTGAAGCGAGACTGTCCTGTATTCTCCAATTGTTCGGCTTTTATACCTTTTTAGAGAAAACGAGAAATTATTTAAATTAAAACGAAATTTATTGTAACTGACCTACAGCCAAAAAGTATTTATGTAGGAAGAACATCATACCAGAGACGAATTTGAATAAAAGTTACCATAACAACCACATAAACAATGGTTGTCAAATTGAGCAATTTTTAGTTTTAGGACTGTTATTAAGAAACTATTACATTTAAGTAAGAAATGAGATATTATTCATATAGGAAAAACTAATGCACGGTAGCGTGCGCGAAGCCTGAAATTGTAGAGTTACAGAGAATTCAAATAAAGACCGAAAAAGGTAAGACTTCATTGACAGCTATTTTAAAAGTGCTAAATAGTGTGAAAATACGAAGTAAAATAATATGTTATTGTGTAAAAACGTTACAGGATCCTATAGAAATAAAGGTGATGCAAAATATAAATGCAGAAAATCAAAAACAGAATGAAAAAAGTAGTATAAAGTGATGCAAAACATGAATGCAGAATATCAAAACAGAATGGAAAATTAGTGTACAATGAAATGTAAGTAGCATAACACTACAAGCTCTTGGGAGATTTAGACGGCAACTTGAGCCAGCAGACAGGTGACGGTTGGCGATGGTATCTCAAGGCTTCCCGAGAAATTGTGCAATTGGATCACCAGCTTTCTTGCAGATCGGAGCATCAAGGTCGTAGTAGACGGTGCATGCTCCGATTACAAGCCCATTAACGCTGGTGTTCCACAAGGCTGCGTGCTATCACCAACGTTGTTTCTTCTGCATATCAATGATATGTTGCAAACCAGTAACATTCATTGCTATGCAGACGACAGCACTGGTGATGCTTTATACACCGGCCGTGCCAATATTTCTCGGGAAAACGTCGCCGAGTACCGGAACAAACTTGTGTCTGAAGTCGAGACTTTTTTGAACAAAGTCTCAGACGGGGGGCGACTAAATCTAGTCCAGTTCAATCCCCAGAAGACACAAGTTTGCGCGTTTACCGCTAAAAAGATTCCCTTTGTCGTATCTCCTCAGTTTCAAGGCACTCCCCTAGTTGCCTCAGCCAGTATCGGAATCCTCGGTGTCGACATATCGAGTGACGTGCAGTTTCGTGGTCACTTGGAAGAGAAGGCCAAATTGGCCTCTAAAAAGCTTGGCGTGCTCAGCAGAGCGGGACAGTATTTCATGCGGGCACACCGCTTGCAACTTTACAAGGCGCAGGTTCGGCCTCACATGGAATACTGTTCCCATCTCTGGGCAGGGGCCCCCCAGTGCCAGCTCCTTCCACTTGACCGCATCCAGCGCAGGGCGGTTCGAATCGTCGACGACCGAGTTCTTTCCGATCGGCTTGACTCACTGGCACTGCGTAGAGAGGTTGCATCTCTTTGCGTATTTTATCGCATCTACCACGGGGAGTGCTCTGAGGAATTGTTCGGACTAATTCCAGCCGCTCAATTTCACCAACGCACATCGCGACAGAACTTGCGATACCATCCATATCATCTAGATGATTGGCGGTCCACCACTGTGCGATTCAGAAGAAGTTTTCTCCCTCGCACAACTTCCTTGTGGAATCGATTACCACCAGCGATTTTTCCGGACCGATACGACTTAGGGACCTTCAAGAAAAGAGCCTACTCCTTTTTAAAAGGCCGGCAACGCATCTGCGATTCCCCTGGTGTTGCAGTTGTTCATGGGCGGCGGTAGTCACTTACCATCAGGTGAGCCGCATGCTCGTTTGCCCCCTCTCCTATAAAAAAAAAGGCAAAATCTAAGCAGACAGACACCTTATTTTGAGAATCACATCACCATTAGAGCTCTTGTTTCACAGTTTCCACTAATAGTTCACATGCGCAGACACTTAATACACAAAATCGCACCACTTTTACATATCAAAGTCCACTTCAAACCATTATTTAAACAATAATACAGGAGCAGCAAACTGCCGCCGGAGAAGTTCCCGCCAAAACTCCAACACATAATGCATATTCGGGGATAGAAACAATTATATAGTAATGTATATAGAAATAATTATCTAGTAATTTATGAATGATAATAACTCCTGGGAACGAGGTGATCACTGCCAAGCCATTTCTAATTTGTTTTGTGTTGTTAATTGTATAACATATAGGTATGATTGTTAGCTGTTTTGTTTTTGTAAAATATCCCGCTGGCTTTCTTGCTGGTTCTTCCCAGAACAGAAGTTTTTGCCGAACCAGTGGTAAATTAATCTTTACATTGAATCATCATTATCTTGAATAAAAAAGTTTCTATTTCTGTTTCTGTTTCTCTAATAGATTATTTCGCCACGACATGTCCTTCTATGAAATAAATTAAAATATTAACGTTAATTATAAGCAGAAGATATAAGGTCGATTTAAAAAAAATGTATATAATGGTAAAAGAATCTGATAAATAAAATGCCAGGCAACATGAAGAATATTTAGAACGTCTTTAGCTGTGCAAATAGCAATCAACATACGAGTGCGTTCTGCACACAGCCAGTAACATTGGCAGTCGTTAGCATATTTATAAATTATTTTGCCAATACGACAGAATCTCATTATCAGATGCGAGCACTGTCAAAACATATAAATATGTATTAATTTAAAATAATGTACTCAAGCCTTCTGCACAGGATTACAGTGCACGAGTATGTGCACTAACACAGGTGCACTCTCTATTCCCACATTTTTATTTTTTTATATGAGAACGAACACAACAAACGAACATACGGCTAACCTGATGGTAAGTGGCACGACGCTTGGAGAAATTTAGAAGTAACATAGTGAAAAAACTTCCATCACTTTCATACCAAAATGATCCAAATTTTTTGTATGGAACATTATTTAAGCTTATTTGCAATGAATTTGATAATACTTTTACTTTTAAAACATTCTCCTTGAACAGTCGGAAGTCATTTAATGAATGGGCGACAGTAGGAGTCCATAAGAGCAGACATAGGTTATATGATCTTTACCATGAAAGGTCACATAACATAGCGTCGAATTTAGGGAATATGTAAAAAAATATTCAAAAATATTTAAAAGAGTGTGCTCCACAGCCAAGTCTTTGCATTTGAGCAACAAAATTAAGACGGCTTCTAATAAAATTAAAATGACATGGAGAATAATTAATAGCGAATCTGGTAAGATCAACTCTCGCAATTCAAACTACCAGTTAAGTGTTAATAACAAATTAACCGAATCAGATCAGGACGTTGCAATGGTTTTTGAGAAATATTTTACTGATATTCCGATATTAACCACTAAGTCACTGAATAAGAATAAGTCCTGCGGTCGCCGAATCATTACTTAAACAAAATGTAAATGCGTGTACAAAGAATTTTACATTTCATGAAGTATCATCAAAAGATATTGTAAAATATTTTAAAACTATTGATGTTAAGAAAACTGCGGATCTGTGAGGGATTTCCGTTAAAGTTATTGCGTCTATAATAGATACAATCGCGCCTCATTTAGCTATTATTTTTAATACTAGTATCTAATCTGGTGTGTTTCCTGATTTAATGAAGTATAGTAAAGTAATACCTTTATTTAAATCTGGTAATACATTAGACCCCGCCAATTTTAGACCTATTTCTGTACTACCAACACTTAGTAAGATTTTTGAAAAAATTATTCTTGATGAAATGTTAAATTTCTTTAATATAAATAATTTACTTCATAAAAATCAATTTGGTTTCACAAGAGATCGCTCGTCAACTGATCCTGGTGTTGAGCTGATTAAATATATATTTAATGCATAGGAGAATTCACAGGATGCTTTGGGTATATTTTGTGACCTATCCAAAGCCTTCGATTGTGTTCACCATGAAACATTAATCAGGAAACTTCAACACTACGGTGTAAGAAGTGAGGCTCTTAAATTAATTATTTCATATTTAAGTAAGAGAACGCATAAAGTTGTCACTAACAGTAAGAGTTCTTCCGGGTCGATGGTACAGACGGTCGTGCCTCAAGGCTCAATTCTCGGCCCCTTTCTGTTTCTTCTATACATTAATGATTTACCTTACATAGTAGGAGATAACCATGATATAGTATTATTTGCATATGACACTTCTTTAATTTTCAAATTAAGTCGACAATTGCTAAAATATGACGAAGTAAATAATGCTATATCTAAATTAGTAAATTGGTTCAATGTTAATAATTTGCATTTAAATGGCACTAAAACGAAATGTATGAAATTTATGACTCCAAATGTCAAACAATTAAATACTAATGTAAATTTAAATGGGGAGAAACTGAGTCTTGTAGATACCACCATTTTACTTGGAATCACACTAGACGCGAAGCTTCAATGGAGCCCCCATATATCAAAACTAGCAAGCAGACTTAGTTCTGCAGCATATGCCGTAAAAAATATTAGAAATCTAACTAGTGTTGAAACAGCTAGACTAGTTTACTTTAGCTATTTCCATAGCATAATATGTATTTTGCTATGGGGACACGCAGCTGACACTGACATTATATTTGTTTTACAGAAGAGGGCCATAAGAGCAATTTATGATTTAAAGCCTAAAGAGTCGCTTCGACAAAAAATTAAGGATATTAATATATTAACTTTGGCCTCTCAATACATTTATGAAAATGTAATGTACATACACAAAAATAAAAGTAGTTTTACAAAAATAAGTGATATTCATTCTGTAAATACTAGGAACAGACACAAGCTAGTAGTACCAGTTACTCGACTCCATCGAGTCAGTAATTCATTCTTGGGGCGATGTATACGCTTTTACAACAAAATTTCAGAAAGTATACAAAATTTGACCTGCTCAAAGTTCAAAAACTTTATTAAACAAAGTTTATATAAAAAGAGTTATTATAATATTAAAGAATTTATGGATGATAATAACCCCTGGGAATGAGGTGATTGCTTCCAAGCTATTTCTAATTTGTTTTGTGTGGTTAATTGTGATTTGTTTATAGGATAAGGGTGACAAACGAGCACACAGTCCACCTGATGGTAAGTGGTTTCTGTGGCCCATAGACATCTACATCTATCCTCTATTACAAATCAGAATTTATAAGAATTTATAGATGATAATAACCCCTGGAAATGAGGTGATCGCTACCACGCTATTTCTAATTTGTTGTGCTGTTAATTTGTGTAACATACATGATTGTAAGCTGTTATTTAAAAAAAAGTCCCGCTGGGTTTCTTGCTGGTTCTTCCCAGGACAGAGGTTTTTTTTCGAACCAGTGGTAATTATACAAAAGAGTGACTTTGAATAAGTATTATTTATAATCTATATTGAATAAAAAAGTTTCTGTTCTGTTCTGTTCTTTTCTACCGCCGTCCATTAACAACTGCAACACCAGGTGAATTGCAGTTGCGTTGCCGGCCTTTCAAAAAAGAGTAGGCTCTTTTCTTGAAGGTCCCTAAGTCATATCGGTCCGGGAGAATTGCTGGTGGTATTCGATTCTACAAGGAAGTTGTGCGAGGAAGAAATGGGATTGTTCGACACGACCGGAGAGAGATCAGGCGCAGAATCAAAGGCTTTACGTGCTTTCCGGGACACGGGGGTGTTCCGATTCTAACTGATTCTAACTAGGGGTATTCAAATACTAAGTAGCGGGCCGGAGTACTTAGAATTTTTTCACAGAAAAACTCAATAACTGAATTAGGTCCGACTCGAGATTCGAACCTGGGATCTCATGATTAGCAGTCGCATTTACGATCATACACCTAAGAGGTAGTACTAGTACATAGTTATACAGTATCAGTAAGTCAGAATGTGTCAAAAAAGCACGTACAGCAATTCACAATGATGTGTTATTCCCAGTGTTAATGTAAGATAGTGAAAGTTGGGTATGCCATAAAAAGCATGAGAGTAACATTGATGCTGCAAAATGCTACCGTTAACAATTACATTAGATGTTACTTTGAATAATAGGATAAGAAATTGTGTGATAACAGAAACGTGCGGTTTGCAAGATTATGCTGTTAACAGGGTTAAGTAAGGAATGCTTCTTTAGTTTGAGCACGCAAAAAATGAATGAAAAAAGGGTGATATGAGTAGAGTCGGCAAAGAATGCACCGGACAGAAGTTTATCAACGAAATTGACGATATATTGAAGACTAGCTGTTCCACCGCGACTTCGCTGGCGTGTAATTTAGGGCTTTAATTTTGATGCGCAGAACCCTAAATATTTTTCTAAAATATAAGTAGCCTAAGTTACTCCTTATAACATGAGCTATCTATCAGTGAAAATCCCGTCAAAATCAGTCCAGCCGTTTTGGTGATTAGCCGGAACAAACAGACAGACAGACAGAGAAAAATGTTAAAAATTGTATTTTTGTTATATACATTACAAACAGATATTTCAATTTTATTTATTTTTATAGATAGTCCAACTTAAACGTAACATTATCCGACGATCATGTATGCATGGGTATATGGATGGGAATGGAGCGAGAGAGGTGTGTCAGGATCATGCCAAATAGAATTCCGAATCTCTACTTACCTCTCGTGGTGACGGGCATGAGAATTTCCGTTTTTTTTTTTTATAGGATAGGGTGACAAACGAGCACACAGTCCACCTGATGGTAAGTGGTTGCTGTGGCTCATAGACATCTACATTTCCCCTCGCTTGCGAATCAATATGCAGATACGTTGACCCGTGAGGACTAAGATGGGATGCCTCTTTTCCAGTAAAATGGGTCTCCGGTTCTCTACACTTACCATACGAAACACGGCAGTGTCAAGCTCTCATTTTACGCTGGTATTCTGTGAGAGCGTAATCCTTCCTCGGTCGAGCCGACCTATTCGTGCTACAACTATACTACTAATAAAGCCATGCCGCTCTACCACGTATAAAATTTCTGCATCTCTATCTCTACTTAGTACAAAATAAAGTCGCTTCCCGCCGTCTGTACGCTTAGATATTTTCAACTACGCAACGAATTTTGATACGGTTTTCATTAATAGACATAATGTTTAAAGAGAAAAGTTTATTATATGTATAATATATGCATATTATAAATTATATAATTCCTCTGTCCGTGTGTATGTGACTGACGTTTAGGAGGAACTAAACGGCTGGCACGATTTTAATGAAATTTTGTGTGTGTGTGTGTGTGTGTGTGTGTGTGTGTGTGATTAAGTTCATTAAAGGATGGTTTACAATCGGTAGGTGGCGTTGTTGTCGAGATCCAGAAATCTATGTATGTTAAACAGTACCTCAGTGTAAGTACAAGCATGTACGTTATTGCTCTAACAAAACACTGGTAAGTTTTTTTATAGGGTAGGGTGACAAACGAGCACACAGTCCACGGTCGAGCCGAACCATTTGTGCTACAACTATACAACTATAATAGCTGCAGCACGACTCTACCACGTATAGTTACTGTTTCTTCAAAATTTTTGATTAAAACTACCCAACCTTTAATGAATCAATTTATTATATAACGACCTAAACGCTTTTTCTTTCCTTAGGTTTAATTCCTGAATCGTTATGTCGATTAATATAAAGTATTTAAAAAAATCATTCGTAAAGAATTTAATTGAGTAGTACTTCATGTATGCGGATATTAGTTTCTGAGCATATTATATGCACGAAGAATTATCTATTCCCACGCATCAATATCGTCTAAAAGTCCATATTTTGTCCAACCTGTCCTTGATCCCAAAGATTTTCATAATTGAAAGGAAGTAGTTCACCGGAATGGGGTCAGTGGAAATTTAACTATATTTGAAACAATTTTAGGAATTGAGCAACCTTTATAAAGTGAAAGTATTTGAGAGATTTTCGTTTAATAGGGATTATTCCTTTCATACACTGCTAGTATTTCATACGCTTCTGTATTTTATGTCTCGTGAATTAATTCAATGAAAATTTCATCTTTCATCTTAGTCCACATAGATTACAACGCTTTTTGATTTTTAATTTTAGTCGACGATTATGATTGAGGATATGAGTAAGGTAAAAGTAAAATTATAACCTATATCCCACTCCTGGGCACAGGCCTCCTCTCTTTTCTATTGCCCCAATGGGTGGGGAAAGTGGGGGACTTCATATGTCTTCGAAATATTTTTTTTTATGTGACAGCACTTGTTTTTATATTTAACATCCAGGTTTCATATCAGCCAAGTGGTAAGTCAGCACTTAAAATTGCAATTAACAATTTAATTGGTGATGGTGGGGATCGAATCCGGGTTGCTCCCTCACTGTGATAATTATATTTGTAGCAAGCGATTAGCCCCTGAGCCATCACGGCACTGGTTGAGGATACTAGTTATTAATGTCTATAAGCTACAGAATTCGCTAACCATCAGGTGTACTGCGTTATTTTTGTTACTTTTACTTGTATGAAGTCGATGGATGCAGATGGCTCAGGACCGTGTTTGTGGCATCCTTGGGGGAGGTCTATGTTCAGCAGTAGACTTGTGAAGGGCTGTAATGATGATGATGATGATGATGATAAAAGTAATATTTTATTGATTAACAAATATATGAATTACTAGCTTTTATTAAAATGAAGCGCTATTTAAAATAAAATAATAGTTCTTTCGTGAAAAGATAAGAAAAAGTGTGAGGGAGATGGATATTATTCCATCTCGCTTCCTTGTAAACGCCAAGGCCGTCTACATCATAAGGGATCTTGACGGAAAAATCCAACACTTTTTCTCGCCTAGCCCCCATCCGCCAAATTCGTACCGTCCGATAAGGAACTTCGTTCCAAAAATACTTAAAAAGGTAAACTATGCCTTAATGACTGGTGAGCTACTAATTGGAAACAACAGTGACAAAAATCTTGTAACAACTTGTACATAAACATTCTATATGAATATATTACTATTCAGTGTCAAATTGTCAATACATTCATGATGCACTAAAAAATTCACGATAACGTATTAAATGTTAATAATATTCTTATTTCTTCTATTCTTGCCTATTAAAATTGAGATAAATCTTAAATAAATAATAAGAAATAAATCAGTTAGAAGTAAAAATATTACTAAGCCGATTACTAAGCCGAAAAATGTTGATGTAGATAGTGCATTTGGATCAAGGTGGTGCAAAACTATAAATTACTTATAGCTATTTTTTAAATAACATTTCTAGCTGACGTGGTAGAGCCATGCTGCAGCTATATTAGTGGTATAGTTGTAGCACTAATGGGTTGGCTCGACCGGGGAAGGACCACGTTCTCACACAATACCAGCATAAAATAGCAGCTTAACGTTGCTGTGTTTCATATGGTGAGTGTAGAGAACCGGAGATCTTTTTTACTGGAACCGAGGCATTCCATCTTAGTCCTCACGGGTGATGACGCATCTGCATTTTGATTCGTAATCGAGGATAGATGTAGATGTCTATGGGCTACAGCAACCACTTACCAGCAGGTGGACTGTATGCTCGTTTATCACCCTTATCCTATAAAAAACACTTCTCCAGCGCTTTTCACTCAACGGATTTCTTGCCAAAATACATCTCTTCACTTTGCTATTCACAAGATTCGCAAATTTAATTATAAACTATCAATAAAACCTGTAAACAAGAAACAATCAAAGCAGATAATATGTTGCTTTTTAATTTAAGTATTTTATAAGTCATAAGGTAAAAGCCAGATAGTTGCCTCTATGTTATACACTATGTTAAGAATATAAGTTGTGTTAGCGCTTGATTACAATAAGAAGTGACCTCCAGCAGGCTTCAGTGCCATGTAAACCATCGGAGTAGGCCCAAGTGTTCGAAGGGGTCAAGCGGGAGGAACGAATTAACGCATTCGTAACGTGGCGCGCTCGCCTCTCTGAAGAGCGTTATATGCGTGCAAACGCGTTGTTGGAGCAATCCTGCCGCACTTTGAAGCCTGGATGCATCGAAGAACAGGACGACTCACCTACAGACTCACACAGATAATGACCGGGCACGGGTGCTTCGGTGATTATCTGTGTAAGATTGGACGGGAAGCGACGGCGAACTGTTTCCACTGCGGTGGGCAGGAACAGGACTCCGCATCCCATACGTTGGCAACATGCCCAGCGTGGGAACGGGAGCGGACAGTCCTGGTAAGCCGGATCGGTCAGAACCTCTCCCTGCCGGCGGTCGTGTCGGCGATGCTGAGCAGGTACTCTGCGTGGAGGGCCGTAGCCACCTTCTGTGAATCCGTTATGATCCAGAAGGAGGCTGCTGAGCGGTGTCGGGAGAGGACAGATCCCGCTCGAAGACGACGCCGCCAAGGCGTTCGTCAGGGCCCTCCCCTTGATGATGGTGTTCCCCTACCAGAAACGGGGCCTCGGGGGTTACGGGCGATCGGGGCGGGGGCCCCGAGCGTCTAGTGATGTAACACCTGTGGAGGACAGTGACTCGAAAGTGGTCTCGAGCACCGTGATAGCATTGCGAGGGTGCTGGGGGTAGTAAGGACTGCCCCCGGGACGTGCTTTAATAGAGCAAAGCGTGAGAGGGGCCCCGGTTGCGTTCCGAACGGAGATCCCGGGACCCCTCATATACGCTGATGAAGACTACCGTGGGGTTTTGGCCGGTAGGAGTCCGGCATAACCTTTCCGTTGCCCCCGCAACAGAAGGTATCCATGAGGATTTCCCCACGATAAAAAAAGGCCCAAGAGTTTTGTCCATGTGAGCGAAAATCTTCCGCGCCGAAACTTTGACAGGCGTTGAAATTATTTTGATAAGTAATTTTTATTTTATATATTTATTACTGATCGTGTTTTCAATCAACTTTATGTTTCTTTGCATGCGTTAAATTAGATTGTTTATTCTGTTTTATTGCTGAATAGTTTTTATTTATTTTATAAATAAAAAAGGCAAGTATCAGCATCAAAAGGGATAGTCGCCCTACTTATTTTCGTGGATAGTTGCACCTGGAGTGACTATGAATTCTATAACGAGCAAACGCATTTTTTTCCTTTTCTCGTTTTTCCCAATTTACTGTGATATATAACTTCATCATCATCATCATTACAGCCTTTCATAAGTCCACTGCTGAACATAGGCCTCCCCCACGGAATGCCACAAAGCACGGTCCTGAGCCACCTGCATCCATCGACTTCCTGCATGTCTTACCAGGTTGTCACTCCATCTCGTGGGAGGTCGCCCTACACTTCGCCTACCGGTACGAGGTTGCCACTCTAAACCCTTTCTTCCCCATCGGTTGTCTGTCATCTTCGAGCTGTATGGCCGGCGCACTGCCACTTCAGCTTACTAATCCGTTTACTGTAACTTGGTTTAAACAAAATAAATTCTTAACTGTTTCATATATTCATTCTAGGTGAGCAAAATGCCTCGCAAGTATAAGCGAAAAACAGGCGTGGTACCACGCCACATCAGCTGGGCAGAAGAGACCTTAGCACTTTAAGTAATAGATGCTAATATTTTACTAATAACTTACATAACTTTAAGTTTGAATAATATTTTTATATTTTAAAATATTAAAACTGAATTAATTTATTAATTCAGTTAATTAATATTTTAAGTTGTACTTAGTAAAAGATCCCAGGAAACTATAAATCTGATAAATAAACAGTGAAGATTATGTATCTACTTAAATTAATATAAATTTGTTTCTATCCAAAAATATATATATCGAGGTGACTATCCCCGCACGAAGCGTTTTCTACGCTAGACTACTATCTCCCACTATAGGCAACTACCGTTTTTAAGAGGTCAAACAAAACAGGATTTATTCAAAACCATTGTTAATTTTGTTTACAAAAATAGGCTATTATAGAAGATAAAACACCATGTTTTGAGTTACATATTGCATAATTTTCAGCAAGTATTTTTTTAAATAGAGCTTTTTTAAAAAGGGGGGCAACTATCCGGCTTTTACCCTATTATTACTAGAAATCACAATAATTCTCTTACAAAATTACCATATCTTAGTATGTACGCTGGTTGATATATTTTTATATTAAGTAATAAAATGAAGAAAATACCTACCGCTTTCAATTAATCCAATGCCCCAAGAAAAACCTAAAACATTGAAAAATATTATTTTAGTATAAGAATTGTTATTTCACGTCAATAAGAAATCAAATAAATATTCAGTAAACATGAATAATATCAAAATAATGAAGCATTTGTTAGCAGCGTCTGCGGTAGTCAGGTGACATTGCGGTAATTGACAGATAGTCGATATATTATTAGGTATGAATGGGTAGGAATAAATTATTGGACTGAAATATAAGGTGTCTAGAAGCATTGCGCCACGTAAAATATTAAAAAGGATTTTTTTTGATAAAATATCTTATTTTTATGATGTGACAAACGAACGAAAGTTATGAGTTAAATCAAGAGAATATATGATTTGCCAAAGTTACCATGCTTGGCAGGCGGATTGTCGACCGCAGTTTTTTATATATATTTTTGTCGTTAAGAAGACGTTAAGAAGGCGCCGTGTAGTGGCGGTTAAGAATATCCACTACCCCATATCTTCCCGTGGGTGTCGTAAAAGGCGACAAAGGGAAACAGGTAGGAGATGGGCAGCAGCATCTTCCTGATAACAGCAAAAATTAGAATAAAAAAATTGCGGTTGCCAACCCGCTCACCAAGCGTGGCAACTATGGCAATATATCCCCCATGAGCAATGACGATAATAAACGGCCCCCAGTCCCTGGCGGTCTCGCTATTCCTGGCTACAGTGGCGACCATGGTAACGGCGGGGCAGGGGGTGTTAAGAATCTCCGGTGGAGGTTCGGTTGCCACCTAAGACGACTCGACCTGGCAATATACAACGCACGCACCCTGAGGACTGACGGGAAGATCGTGGAGCTGTAAGAAGAGATAGACAAGTTACGCTGGCATATTATAGGATTATCCGAAATCCGAAGAGAGGGGGAGGACACGGTAATCCTCGAATCCGGCAACATGCTCTATCATCGGGAGGGCGACCATCTGTCCCAAGGAGGTGTCGGATTTATTGTCCACAAGTCTGTCGTTAACAAAGTTGTAAGGATTGAGAGTGTGTCGACGAGAGTTGCGTACCTTATACTCAGAATAACCAAACGGTATTCGCTGAAGGTCATACAGGTTTACGCACCAACCTCGGCACACTCTGACGAGGAGGTGGAGGAAATGTATGAGGATATCTTTAGAGCCATGCATTCCTCCAAAACCCACTTTGCGGTGTTGATGGGAGACTTCAATGCAAAACTAGGCACAAGAGAGAACGGTGAGCTGAAAGTAGGGAAATTCTGAATAGGGCAACGGAACCCAAGGGGCCAGCAGGTGGCCAACTTCATGGAGAAAGAGGGACTCTTTATGATGAACTCTTTCTTCCAGAAGCGGCCCCACAGGAAGTGGACCTGGTCGAGCCCCGACGGTTCGACAAAAAATGAGATTGACTTCATTATGACGACCAGACGACAACTGTTCAGTGATGTCTCCGTGATCGCGAGGGTGAAAACTTGTAGCGATCACCGAATGTTTAGAGGCACACTGAACCTAAACGTTAAGTTGGAGAGGTCTCGTCTAATGAAGTCAACGCTCCGTCCCCCTCGTGCTCTGTTCCAAAGTCCCGAAACCTTTCAGCTCTTACTGCAAAACCGTTTTCAGTGCCTAGAAGACTGCAATGAAGTGGACGATATGAATGACAAGCTCGTGGAAACTGTCCATGCGGTCGGAGCTAAGTTCTGCAAGACCCGCCGTAGAAGAACACAAAAACTCTCCGATCACACTCTCAATCTCATGGCTGTTAGACGGGAGATGAAGATACATTCTTCAACAGATTTGACAGCATACAGGCAACTGAACAGACAGATCTCCAAATGCATGCAACGGAACTTACGCAACTTCAATACAGCTTGTATTGAAGAAGCGATCGAGCGGAACCAAGGCTCCAAAGTCTTTGCCAGAGATCTGTCTGCCAGAAAGAGCCAACTGTCAAAGCTGAAGACCGAATGTGGCAGCATTGTTTCCGGGGCACCTGAAATTTTGAGTGAGATTGAGAGGTTCTATGGGCAGCTGTATACGTCATCGTTGGAGCCACACGCAAGTGTGAGTAACGATCCAAGAGCGAGTCTTATCCGACATTATTCCGAAGATATCCCGGACGTCAGTCTGAGCGAGATTAGAATGGCTCTCCAGCACCTTAAAAACGGCAAGGCCCCAGGCGAGGATGGAATTACAGCGGAGCTTCTGAAAGCGGGTGGAAGACCGTCATCCTTTGGCTACACGTAGACAGCGACGACCATCCGCGCGTCTACGGGTGCCTCTATAGGTCCCATAGCCGTAATGCCGAGACAGACCGACTCATCGAACACTTCCAAATGGCTACAGATTCCTTGCTACAACAGGTCCCATACGCAGAGATCATGATCCTTGGCGATTTTAACGCCCACCACGCCGAATGGCTCGGTTAACATTTAACCGATCATGCGAGGAGATCTGTTTATGACTTTGCCTTAGCATATGGTCTGACACAACTGGTTACATCGCCTACGCGGATTCCAGATGTTGAGAATGATACACCTTCCCTCTTGGACATTCTGCTGACCTCTCATCCGGACGGATATCAGGTTTCCGTCGATGCCTCTATTGGCTCTTCGGACCATTGTCTGATCCGGAGTGTGGTGCCACTCACGCTCCCCCCGCGGTTGCGTCCTGCAGGTTGCCGCCGTGTTTGGCATTACAGGTCGGCGGATCAGGTGTGCTCCGGATTTGGCACCGGTTCTAACGCGTCTTTTCCGGTACTCCTACTCCCTAGGCGTAGTCTCCCACTCAGTCTACCCGATCCCTAAAAAAGGCGACCGCTCAGACCCGTCCAATTACAGGCCTATCGCCATCGCCCACTTGTTCTCCAAAATAATGGAATCCGTTATAAACTGCCACCTCATGCGGTACCTTGAGGATCACCAGCTGATTAGTGACCGCCAAAACGGTTTTCGTCGGGGTCGATCAGCTGGTGATCTTCTGGTCTAATTGACTCATAGATGGGCGGAGGCAGTAGAGTCCAAGGGGGAGGCATTGGCCGTTAGTTTGGACATTGCGGAGGCCTTCGATCGGGTTTGGCACAAAGCGCTTCTTTCGAAGCTCCCTTCCTATGGGCTTCCCGAGAAATTGTGCAATTGGATCACCAGCTTTCTTGCAGATCGGAGCATCAAGGTCGTTGTAGACGGTGCATGCTCCGACTACAAGCCTATTAACGCTGGTGTTCTACAAGGCTGCGTGCTATCACTAACGCTGTTTCTTCTGCATATCAATGATATGTTGCAAACCGGTAGCATTCACTGCTATGCTCACTGGTGATGCTCTATACACCGGCCGTGCCAATATTTCTCGGGAAAACATCGCCGAGTACCAGAACAAAGTTGTGTCTGAAGTTGAGTCTTTGCTGGACAAAGTCTCGAATTGGGGGCAACTAAATCTAGTCCAGTTTAATCCTCAAAAGACACAAGTTTGCGCGTTTACCGCTAAAAAGAACCCCTTTGTCGGATCTCCTCAGTTTCAAGGCACTCCCCTTGCTGCCTCAGTTAGCATCGGAAAAAGAAGAAAAGAGCCCACACCTTTTTAAAAGGCCGGCAACGCATCTGCAATTCCCCTGGTGGTGCGGTTGTTCATGGGCGGCGGTAGTAACTTACCATCAGGTGAGCCGCATGCTCGTTTGGCTCCTCTCCTATAAAAAAAAACCTGGTGGTTTTTTTGTCCTATACCGTGCTTACTAGTGCGATGTTGCCCTTTTCTTCCCCATTAGTTACCAATTTTTATAGCTAGTCTGACAATTTACTTTTTTAACTTTAAGCCCACCAAACATCACAAGGTATTCAGTTAACGTAAGAAAAAACGTTCACGCACATTGAAAACACCATCTTTTAATTTTTCGGCTATTTGAAGTAAACAGAACAACAACCGTTAATATTTCAAGTAGGCTTTCCCAATATTTTTTTAGATGAAAATAGCGGGGATATGAACAGCAATATTTTATTTTCGAGATCTGAGTTCTGAGGAATGGTTTGGGGACAATTATTGATGTGCTTGTTTGGAAACTGTGGATGAATAAATACTTTGTTTCGAATGTAATAGAATATATTATCTTTAATGTGTCATTTTTTTATTTTTGTCACTGACTCGGAAAAAACATTTTTACCGGGATAGATTTTACGTTACTTTTACTTACTTCTCTACTTAGATATCCATCTGGGTAACACTTGCTCTTGCCTCCAAATACTTAGTTGTCATTGTACTGTTGTCTTCCAGTCTGAACGTTAAAGACAGCCAGTATAATTACATGCTGTGAACATCAGCAGCGCTCTTTGCTTGAATTTGGCTGCAGTTGTCAATGAATGCAATAGCCACTCACTAGAAATGGACAGTAAGTTCATTTATCACTTCAGTTTTATAAAACTCAGCGTACTTTTCTACCGACTTCCATAAAGGAGACGGTACTCAATTCGACTGTATGTTTTTTTATGTGTGTTACCTCATAACTTTTTACTAGATGAACCGATTTCGATAATTCTTTTTTTATTTGAAAGCTGGTACTTCTC
This sequence comes from Parnassius glacialis, assembly GCA_033319125.1. Classification (NCBI taxonomy): domain Eukaryota; kingdom Metazoa; phylum Arthropoda; class Insecta; order Lepidoptera; family Papilionidae; genus Parnassius; species Parnassius glacialis. The sequence continues at coordinate 50,355,309 of JAVANC010000001.1, read as the reverse complement.
GTGTGGTCATATATGAATATGAAAAAGGTCAGACTAATAGTTTTTGAGTGATTCTTAATAACTTATATTATTGAAGTCGGCTGTACAAAATATTTAATTTTAAATTATAGCTTTAACACATTACATGTAAAACGTTATTATTTAAATAATGACTCTTTTAAAATAATTAAATAGTCTGTCTACTATAAATACACCTGTGATATGAATTGCGCTTAAAATTGAAACCTAGTTCATATACCTAGTCAGGTCATAAATTCTGTCACATGTTTAATATAAAATAATTGAAACAGGTTTATTCATTATGTAACCATTTATATACCAAAATGAACTTAACAAAACATAGATTCTTATGACACTAAAGTTTATTCAAAATGACCTCCGTGATTTTGAATAGAGGCCTTCAATCTGCGCGGCCAGTCGTCTATCGCAGCACGAACGACGTCCATGTCAATATCGGCGGCTGCCTTAATCAAGGATGTCTTGAGTGACGCCAAATTGGGATGAAGCTTTGAGCACGCCTTTTCCTCCAAGTGTTGCCATATCTTGTAATCTAACGGATTCAAATCTGGACTGGAGGAGGGCCAGTCTTCGTTCCGGATGAAGTCGATTTCACGCGCCTCAACCAGTCTTGTGTGCTCTTCGCTCTATGAGCTGGCGCCGAATCTTGTTGGAATACCCAGTGCCTGTTATTGAACATGGTATGAGAAACAGGTTCCACAAGGTTCGTCAGGACTGTATTTTGATACACAACTGCATTCGTTTTTACACCTTTCTCACATAAATGTACCTCTGTTAAGCCCCAATAAGAAACTTCCAACCATACCATGAGCGAGGATGGAAAATGGCCACGCGGAACACGGTTGCTCGCTTCTTCACTACTGTGTGCGTACACCTTATCATTTTGTTTGTTGTAGCTCTCTTCTACGGTAAAAATTTTTTCATCCGAAAAAAGAATTTCCCGATATTTTTTCCCGCGTACCGCTTCAACAAAGCGCGGCATCTCTTCAGTCTCAGGTCCATTAGACGAGCATTCAAACGATGTCCTGTTTTTCTTCGATATGCCCGAAGCCCTAAGTCTTCATTTAACACCCTTTTCACCGAGGCTCTGCTTAACCCCATCTGAAGGGCCAACAGTTTCTGCTTACGTTTGGGATTTCTTTGAATTCGCGCCTTCACAGCTTTTATCACTGCTGGAGTCCTAACAGACCGAGGGCGACCACTTCTTGACGATAAACGAATCTTTTGGTTATATTCAGTAGGTCAAAAATTTGAATTGGCGCGTAACCGCAACGATGCAACGCAATAACTGCAACACGGTCTTTTTTAAGCGTCCACTCCATATTTAAAAATGAGTAAAATTCCAAAAAGTATACAATTTTATTTTCATGAACAATTCGAAATTCGAATTTAATAAACTTTTTTGTGGCCAGCATTCTAAAACAAAAGTTTTTACTGTGTGACAATACTTATGACCTGACTGTGTACTATAAAAATGAACTCTTTCTTTAGCGTGCCTTTTATGCTTATTATTTTTTTTATTTTAATCATCAATAACTTTATAGAAATCTATATGTGTAAAAATTAATATTTCTTTGTTTGAGCCGCATCCGTTCCTATACCATGCATCAGCTTACAAAGAACGTTTGGTGAGTTATAGTGTTATTTTTCATAAAATAATGGTTACAAACGAGCTCACAGTCCACCTGATGACAAGTGGATGCTGAGGTCTATAGAAATCTACATCTATACTCAGTTAAGGATCAAAATGCAGATGCGTTGTCACTCCTGAGGACTGAGATAGAATGCCTCGTTTCCAGTAAAAAAAGGTATCCGGTTCTCTAAACTCACCATACGAAACACAAGCATTTGATATTTTACGCTGGTATTCTGGCAGAACATTGTCCTTCCCCGTTCGAGCCTACCCATTTGCGCTATCAACAAAAATATATGTACTTGGAGCATGGCTCTACCATGTAGAATACGCTCACGCGAAGATTTCTGACAAAAACAATTTGTTTGTTAGTCAGGTTTCTATGCGTTTCGATACCATTCAACCGATGACGAGTATTATAAGGGTGATTTTCCACCAGAGATGTGCTGTGGTAAGTTGCTAAAGATGCGTTTGATATCCACCAATCATATTTATTGGTCCATATAGCTTAGCACTGGTGGTAACAGGTTCAATTAAGCTGTTTTATATGGATGCGTGCTATGGATGGTCGCGAGTGGTGTAGCTATGTGCAGAGAAGAACTCCCCGTGCCTTCCCTACTGTCGAGACATCGCATAGCTCGAGCTGCGCATCTTCCTCGCACAGCTACAATGCGGCGGTGCGTCTTCATAGCTTAGCATCAGTGGAAACGGTCACATAGTTTCATAGCTTAGCTTTCACATCCTCGTGGTTTAGCTGCACAGCACATCTCTAGTGGAAAAGTACCCTAACGCATGCCGGCACAGCCAGTAGAGTTAAAAAAGTTGACTTATATACATCCCAAGCAACAACACAACACAACACAAGTCACGTTGTAGAATATATATTTCCTTTAGAGGGTTTTCCCACAAAATAATATTTTATTGCTTGAAATTCGAAGTATAATTTTATAGGTTGCAAAACCATCTGCAGCTGTATTCTTATGACTGCAGCACGTAATGGTCGGCTTGAGCGGGGAAGCAGCTTGTATATTCCGGTAGGTAGCGCAATAACTTTCACTCTCACTCCGAGTTCACTCCCGACTTTTTTACATTGTTAATATGACATTTTTTAATAAGTTCATTATAGCACTACCTATATTGGGTTCAGATTTGATAATTTTATTCCATAAACAAAGAATTTGATAACTTAACCGAATCGTATTTTCTTAACGGAAACCACAGGGTTTTTGTTACATATTATATAAATAAAATGATAGAGGTTTGCAATTGTGCGCACATCACGGAAAAACTACTGGATAGATTTCAATTAGGTTTTCTAAGTTTTATTTCTTAGACATTTAACCCTTGTCTAAGAAAAAAATATTAATTTAATAATTAATATAAAGTTATTAAATTCTTAAGAAACAACGATTTTTATTAGCACTAAGTGTTCAGTAATGTGTGTTTTTTTGATATATCAAGCAACGCGGATAAAGTCGCGGGTATCAGTTATATGTAGTAACAAATATATTGTGTGTATTCACCCCAATAGGTCAAGTTGTTCAGAAGTTAAACAACCCTAACCGATGCACCAATTATTTTATATATAACTATATGTTATCCGTCCATCTGGCCATTGTCGATTATAGCATACGTGTTTTACCTCTAAACGTGGCCATTATCGCGTAAAATGTATTCTGCGATGTCTAAAAGTTAAGTGAGAGGTGAGATTTTTTTTAATTTTCCACGGGGTTCTTAACGAATTATTGCGTGCATAATGAAGTTCAAGGAACGCTTAATTGTGTTTATTTAACAATGTATTAGAAAAGTAAACGTGAGCTAAACGACATGGTGACGACAATAGGATTTAAGTGAGCGGAGAACTGTCCACTTATTTTCTTTTTAATGGAAGCGTTAGCTGCTAGTGATGCGCATTATGTTGTAGTAAATAAGATTTAGGGATGAATCATAATTGTGCAGTTAAACTATTCCTAGCCCCTTAACAATAGTTGACTCAATGACTAACGTAAAATATATTTATCTATGGTGTGTTGGTTTAAATGACCAACTGCTAGTTCAGATTTATTAAAAAAGGATGATTATGCATAAAATAAACTTGGACTGTATTATACGGTGGAGGATTTCATATTTGGCCGATTCTGCAAATACACTAAATTTAGATAAGAAAGGACGTGAATGCATGCGCACTCACCTAGACTTCTGCTGTTCTGCCTCGTGTCTCAAGGGTTGCAGCCACGATTGTTCGGTGCCGGCTTTCTTCACACATATAAACTTTTTTATAGTATAAGGGTGACAAACGAGCACACAGTCCACCTGGTGGTAAGTGGTTGCTGTGGCCCATAGACATATCTTCGTTTGCGAATTAAAATGCAGATGCGTTGTCAGCCGTGAGGACTAAGATGAGAAGAGAATGCCTCTTTTCCAGTAAAAAGGGTCTCCGGTTCTCTACACTAACCATACGAAACACCGCAGCATTAAGCTGCTATTTTACGCTGGTATTCTGCGAGAGCGTGGTCCTTCCCCGGTCGAGGCGACCCATTCGTGCTACAACTATACTATTAATATAGCTGCAGCATGGCTCTACCACGTAAAAATTCACAGATAATCGCGAAATGTAGCGTTATTGCAAATGTTTCTACACTTTACGATAATTTTGTATAGTTTAATATCTAAATTATACAAACGACGGCGCGAGATAGAAGCGGCTACTGCTTGTGCGTGTTCGTCGTTCGTTCGTCGTCGTGACGTCTAGTACATGTCTTATGCGAATTCCGTTAACACAAGAGTGCACATGCTAAAGGCATATGGGGAGGTAAATAGGCAACCCGGAAATGGACTATTTGCAGTACTCTTATTGGATAATAATTATTGAATCCCTTTTTACTGGAAATGAGGCATTCCATCTTAGTCTTCACGGGTGACAACGCATCTACATTTTGATTTGTAATAGAGGATAGATGTAGATGTCTATGGGCCGCAGCAACCACTTACCATCAGGTGGACTGTGTGCTCGCTTGTGACCTTATCCTATAAAAAAAAATCACATAAGCGTTAGGGGGTAGTGCAAAAGTGGTGCGAACAATCTGCATCATATAATTTAAATTCGCATCTTTTACTAAGTGTACTAAAACTTGATTGATTGTCCAGTTTACGTTTCATTAAGGCTTTTACGCAACTAAAAATATACAAATAAGATTTATTTAACTTTAAAAACCTTGACGTCACTACATTATATTCTTTTATTAGTATACAACTTCCATAGACACGACTCTTTTGACAACTCTTGTTTATTTTTTTTTCATTTATTACCTTAATTTTTTCATTCATAGGCCCCTCCCATAGATTGCCACATAAAGTGTATATTTTACACAGTTGCCACGCTTGGCAAACAGGTTGGCAACCACAGTATTTTATTATTTTGAACTGGTATCAGAAAGATTTTGCAGCCTATTTTCTGCATAATTTCCCACCGACGCCTTTTACAACACTTGAGAGATGGTATGTGGCAGTAGATTCCCTTACGCCATCACTACATGACCACACTGCTGGAGTATTTCAATAATTATTTTCAAACACCCAATTATGTTTAACAAAAATCATGTTTAACGTCCATGCCGGTAGTTGTTGGGAGCACTAAGCTCGAAGTTGTTGACGAGTATGTTTACCTGGGACAAATAGTCCGACAAGGTAAGTCCAACTTCGACCGAGAGGTCAATCGACGGATTCAACTCGGCTGGGCAGCGTTCGGGAAACTACGACACATCTTCTCGTTAGACATACCTCAAAACCTGAAAACGAAATTGTACAACCATTGCGTGTTGCCAGTGATGACTTACGGATCTGAGACGTGGACCTTCACTGCTGGCCGTATGAGGAAGCTCAAGGCCGCTCAGCGAGCTATGGAGAGGGCTATGCTCGGAGTTTCTCTGCGTGATAAACTTAGGAATGGATATCCGCAGTAGAACCAGAGTAACCGACATAGCCCAACGGATTAGTAAGCTGAAATGGCAGTGGGCCGACCATATAGCGGGAAGAAAGGTTCTTGAGTGGCAGCCTTGTACCGGTAGGCGAAGTATAGGGAGACCCCCCACGAGATGGAGTGACGACCTGGTGAGACATGCAGGAAGTCGATGAATGCAGGTAGCTCAGGACCGTGCTTTGTGCCATTCCTTGGGGAGGCCTATGTTTAGCAGTAGACTTGTGAAGGGCTGTAATGATGATGATGATGAATTATGTTTATTTTTTTCGCAACTTTGAAGACGCTAACATACGTATCCATACGAATGTTTTCTTTGCCGCCATGCATGTGTCGCCGGTAATTAAATATATTTGGCTCAGGAATGAAATTTTGACTCCAGCTATCACGGCTCTCAAACTCAAAAATATCGATTTATTGTTTAATACCGATAGTTTTTACTGAAAACAGCAAAAGGAACATCACTAACAATAAGACTCACGCCACTTGAGAGCACGAACATTTGGTCTGTAAAGCGCGACTGTCCCCGTCGACACGTTCGTAAGTATGAGTACACATCATGCTCTCATCGAATACAATATGTACATTGTATTCACCTTTCAATGGACTGTAGATCAGTATAAGTAACAGAACATTACTGAATAATGTTGTGATTGGCTATTATTGAATAACTGTACGTTGTAATGTATAGTATGCCAGTGGAAGGAACATGGAAGATTTCCCGCTAGATCAAGAGGCCCGGGGAGCGACTAATGCTTCGTGTGGTACTCCGAAGTTTAGTCAGTATTATATACAGGGTTATTTTCCAATAACCGGCCAAATTTGCAGAGAAGGTTCAGAATAAGTAATATAGGCAAATGATGAAGAAAAATTAATTTAATAATATAATTTAAAATTAAATATTTTGTACAGTCGACTTCAATATAAATTGTTAAGAATAACTCAAAAACGATTGGTCTGACCTTGATCAAATTCACATGAGACTACACGAGAAGTATCAGCTTTCATATAAAAAAAGAATCATCGAACTCGGTTCGCCCAGTACAAAGTTATGAGGTAACACACATAAAAAAAACATACAGTCGAATTGAGTACCATCTCCTTATTGGAAGTCGGCAGAAAATGGGTTGTGTCTAAATGGCTTGCAGGACAGCTAAGATGTAATTAAGACAAAACCTCAGGACAGTCAATAGCACTAGAAGCGATCTTTAACAAAAAAGTGAGATCAGCAATTTCACGTCGCCCAGGAAGAGGAAGAAGGTGATATTTTTCTACCGACTTCAAAAAGGAGACGGTACTCAATTCGACTGTATTTTTTTTAGGTGTGTTACCTCATAACTTTTTATTGGGTCAACCGATTTCGAGGATTCTTTTTTATTTAAAAGCTGGTGCTTCACATATGATCCCATTTAAGTTTCATTAAGGTCTGACTAATAGTTTTTGAGTTATTTTAATAATTTATATTGAAGTCGGTTGTACAAAATTTAAAATTTTAAACTATTACAGTAAATTGGCATATGGTCTGACACAACTGGTTACTTCGCCTACGCGGATTCCAGATGTGGAGGATCATACAACTTCCCTGTTGGACCTTCTGCTGACCTCTCATCCGGACGGATATCAGGTTTCCGTCGATGCCCCTCTCGGCTCTTCGGACCACTGTCTGATCCGGACTATGGTGCCACTCACGCTCCCTTCGCGGTTGCGTTCTGCAGGTTGCCGCCGTGTTTGGCATTACAGGTCGGCGGATTGGGACGAAATGCGGTCTTTCTTTGCATCCTACCCATGGGGGCAGGTTTGCTTCTCGCCGGATGATCCCAGCGCTGTTGCTGACTCTGTCACTGATGTGGTGCTACAGGGAATGGAACTATTTATTCCATCATCTGTGGTACCCATCGGAGGCAGATCTCATTCTTGGTTTGGTCGCTCCTGTAAAACTGCATTACGCAGTAAGCAGGAGTGTTATCAAGCCTGAGATGTGGCTTCAGCGACTCGGGATGTAAACACCAGCATACTTAAAAAGAAGTATAACTTCACCTCCAGGTCAAAAGAGTTATTGCCAAGGCAAAGTCAGAGCACATAGGCAGAATTGGCGAGAAACTAGTTCGCCTTCCTTCGGGAACCCATGCATTCTGGTCTCTCGCCAAGGCTGTCCAAGGGAATTTCTGTAAGCCATCACTACCATCTCTGCACAGGGGGGACGACTCACTGGCCAAAGACGCAAAAGACAAAGCCGACCTTTTAGGCTCCCTTTATGCGTCCAACTCGACTCTTGATGACGGGGGGGAAACACCGCCGACCATCCCGCGGTGTCAGTGCTCCATGCCGAATGTGCTGTTCTCACAGCGCTAGGTTCGCAAAGCACTTCTCTCCCTGGACATCCACAAATCGAGTGGGACTGACGGAATCCCCCCAATTGTGCTGAGAACGTGTGCTCCGGAGTTGGCACCGGGCCTAACGCGTCTTTTCCAGTACTCCTACTCCCAAGGCGTAGTCCCGAATTCATGGAAGACAGCTTTTGTCCACCCGATCCCTAAAAAAGGCGACCGCTCAGACCCGTCTAACTATATGCCTATCGTGATCACCTCCTTGTTCTCCAAAATAATGGAATCCATTATTAACTGCCAGCTCATCCGGTACCTTGAGGATCACCAGCTGATTAGTGACCGCCAATACGGTTTTCGTCGGGGTCGATCAGCTGGTGATCTTCTGGTCTCCCTGACCTATGGGCTATACTCTACTGCCTCCACCCATCTATGGATGGGTGGAGGCAGTAGAGTCCAAGGGGGAGGCGTTGGCCGTTAGTCTGGACATTGCGAAGGCCTTTGATCGGGTTTGACACAAAGCGCTTCTTTCGAAGCTCCCTTCCTATGGGCTTCCCGAGAAATTGTGCAATTGGATCACCAGCTTCCTTGCAGATCGGAGCATCAAGGTCGTTGTAGACGGTTCATGTTCTGACTACAAGCCTATTAACGCTGGTGTTCCACAAGGCTGTGTGCTGTCACCAACGCTGTTTCTTCTGCATATCAATGATATGTTGCTAACTGGTAACATTCATTGCTATGCGGATGACAGCACTGGTGATGCTCTAGGTATACACCGGCCGTGCTAATATTTCTCGGGAAAACGTCGCCGAGTACCGGAACAAACTTGTGTCTGAAGTCGAGTCTTTGCTGGACAAAGTCTCGGACTGGGGGCAACTAAATCTAGTCCAGTTTAATCCTCAGAAGACACAAGTTTGCGCGTTTACCGCTAAAAAGAACCCCTTTGTCGTATCTCCTCAGTTTCAAGGCACTCCTCTAGTTGCCTCAGCCAGTATCGGAATCCTCGGCGTCAACATATCGAGTGACGTGCAGTTTCATGGTCACTTGGAAGAGAAGGCCAAATTGGCCTCTAAAAAGCTTGGCGTGCTCAGCAGAGCGGGACAGTATTTCATGCCGGCACACCGCCTGCAACTTTACAAGGCGCAGGTTCGGCCTCACATGGAATATTGTTCCCATCTCTGGGCAGGGGCTCCCCAGTGCCAGCTCCTTCCACTTAACCGCATCCAGCGCAGAGCGGCTCGAATCGTCGACGACCGAGCCCTTTCCGATAGGCTCGATTCATTGGCACTGCGAAGAGATGTTGCATCCCTTTGCATTTTCTTTCGCATCTACCATGGGGAGTGCTCTGAGGAATTGTTCAGATTAATCCCAGCCGTCAAATTTCACGAACACACATCGCGGCAGAACTCCCGATACCAACCACACCATCTGAATGATTGGCGGTCCACCACTGTGCGATTTAGAAGATGTTTTTTTCCTCGCACGACTTCCTTGTGGAATCGATTACCATCAGCGATTTTTCCGGACCGATACGACTTAGGGAGCTTCAAGAAAAGAGCGTACTCCTTTTTAAAAGGCCGGCAACGCATCTGCAATTCCCTCCCTGGTGTTGCAGTTGTTCATGGGCGGCGGTAGTCACTTACCATCAGGTGAGCCGCATGCTCGTTTGCCCCCTCTCCTATAAAAAAAATATAATTATCAGAAGTATAGCCATAATCTTTGATTCTATTACAAAGGTAACGGACAAACATTCATTAAATATTTTCAAGTCGGGTGATGTATGTTACATACCTGGGATTTCAGATTTGTAATGCGTACTTTAAATTATTTCTAACTAGAGATCAATACAGGATCTTAAGCGTTTTAGGCTTAGTGAAGTTCTTAGAGCTATGCATCAAAAATCTGAGAGCTTTAGGGGCTTTCGAATATTTGGCAATAATTATTCCCAAGTGAGCGTCAAATATCAATTTAGAATCATGAAGAAACACCAAGATCTCGAACAATGAAACTATTTTTAAGATATTCACCTTTTAGTTTGTAGTTGAAGACAACCGGTTTATGTTTGCGACTACACAACTATATAAAGTAGGGATTATAAAATATACATACAAGTAAATAGAACACGATAAAATTAATAGGCTACAGCTAAAAGCCTAAGTGCGGTTAACAGTGGTAGAGCCACGCGGCAGCTTTTGCTGTCGCACGGATGGGCCGGCTCGAACCGGGGTGGTACCACGACCTTACAGAATACCAGCGTGAAGTAGAGGTTTACCTCTGCGTTTCGTTTGGTGAGTGCAGGTGGCCGGAGGCCCTTTTTACTGGAAATGAGGCATTCCATCTTAGTCCTCACGTGTGACAACGCATCTGCATTTTGATTTGTAATAGAGGATAGATGTAGATGTCTATGGGCCGCAGCAACCACTTACCATCAGGTGGACTGTGTGCTCGTTTGTCACCCTTATCCTATAAAAAAAATATCCAGGTTTAGCTGGCTACAAACAGATTCTATTTATTAATGGTATCGTATGGCTGAATGCTTTCGGAAAAAAAAATAGTAAAGTTGGAATAATAATTAAAATAATCGTGACTTCTATTAACTTTGTAAAAAATACGAAAGCATCTATCAAGTAATATCAGCGATAGTAGGTTAATTTTAAGACATCAGTTAAATTTGTCAAAATACGGAAGCACATATCAAGTTATATCAGCGACAGTGGGTTGCGGCTGAGGGGGCCCTAGCCCCTCAGCCGCAACCCACTAGGGTCAACCCAGAGCCGCCGACATTTTGTTATTTAAAAATTATTGATACAAATCGAGCACATCTATGTTTAAGCAACCATTTCGATGAAGGCCATTGGCACGGCTTCTGAAGCGTGGCGATTACCGTAAACTCTCGACTATGGGAACGACCCATATCCATTTGTTGAATGTTACGGGTTAAGAAAGATTGAAATATATATGTAATGCTTAAATAAATACAAAAATATTTAAAGCAAAAATAAAATTATACAAGAAACACAATCTAGAAACTTCCAAATCCATTAGATTAACCACAATAAAAGAACATACTTTGAGAGGTAAAGTTCGCAGTTTTACGACGTCAAACACTTAAAGCTCTCTAGTAAATTAGAAGAAACCTAGCGTTTTTACGGTTTAGTATTGCAGCACGAAAGTTTCGTAGATTTTGAGACCATGTACGAGTATAATGAACTTACCAAACCAATACTACTCTATACTATAAATATTGATATTAAACTTATAAAAAGCCGGTGGTAAAGTCGGGTACGGACTTCAGTTAAACCTTATTATATTTTCAATTAAAAAAAATCAAAAAAATTACTTGCAAATGATAGCTTCAGAAGTCGGTACAATGTCTGTTGAGATTATTTTTTTAAGATTATTTTAATGTTTAATTATTTTATTATTTTGAGTGGAATATGAAATATCACAAGTTCAAGGTAACAACCAAAATGTTGCGTAAATAGTTACATTAAAAACTGCTTCCCTTATTTTTCTACCCTCAGGGTTTTTTCTTAAAATTGGGTTAAAAATGTATTAAAAAATGTGGTGCCGCTGTCGTCGCGCCACAAATTTATACAGTACTACTCCTAAAGTATAACCTATTTTATAAAAAAACCGGTGAAGCCGGTTTTGAGACATCGTTAAAAGAACCTTCTCGTTTTTGGAACTCGGTTAAAAACAAGAAAGAATGTATCAATCAATAAATTATACAATGTTCCGAACGGTATGCTCAAGCCACAAATTTAATAAAATAGTTCGATCCAATTCGATAAAACGATTCTTGTGTCTAGCAATTTTGGTAAGACAATGTATATATTATATTATAAAAATAAATATTTTATCTTTTATGCGACTCGATGGTATTATATTCCTCAATCCACACTAAAAGAACGTCACGAACTCCTTGCGGCGTTATTGAATTGTCTTTGGTCGGAAAGAAAGTTTATTTCATGCTTATATAATAACAATATAATACACAAAGTAATCTCGAAGACATGTAAGGTTGGAGGACCGTATTGGGACAACTTAGTGGACACATCCTTGACCTAAAACCCTCTCAGAAAGTAGGGGAAGCTTGTATTCTGTGCAATGGGACATATATAGGCCGTAACTTTACTATATCCGAGAGTCTTATGGACAAAATCCTGTTATGAAGAAAAAAAATGAAAAGAAATGTGTAAGAATACATGTATGTGTCCCAAAATTCAACGATAAGCCAACACTGGAGGATAGACCTGCCCCGGACTAATCGGGGAAAAAAAGAAAAAAAAATGTATCCCAATTATATTTTAAGTTATATACAAAAAATGAAATTCTTCAGAAATTGAGACCGTTTATGATATTTTTCACTACCATGACCACAATTTTTTAAATATTTTTTTCGTTTTCTTTTATAGGCAACCTGAATAGTACTGCTATCTACTACAATTCTTAAAAACTCCAGAATAACTCTTGTTTTATCACGAAAATTAATGAAACTTATTTTATTCCCTAAATTTTTTGAAGACTTTTACTTTTAACCAAATTTAACTTATCGTGGTGTAAAAAAAAAGTATGAACACTAGTATGGCAAGTTTTTTTAAAAATTGACGCAACTAACCAACATTCCAAAATGGTATAATACTCTAGGAAAACAAGTTATAAAAAAATATGGGCCTATTATTTCTTAACAGGGGCCAAATGACGGTCGGGTGTAATAAAAGTATTAGTTCTTGAAACATGTTTAATATTTCAAAACAAATGGTAAAAACAGTTTCACGTGTAGTTTATTAAGTTATTAACATTATAGCAAATGTTCGAACTGCTTGCCACCAGCATTAATACATGCACGACATCGCCTTAAAAATGATCGTTTTATTTGTCTTGCATATCTTCTGCTATTAATGTAATCAGCAGCCTGAGTGATATTTCGACGAAGCTCGTCCAATGTCACAATGGGTTTTGAGTAGACCCTGTTTTTAAGACAACCCCAATAGAAGAAGTCCAGGGGGTTCAAATCGGGTGAACGGGGTGGCCATAAGATAGGACCAAGTCGCCCGATCCAACGCCCTGGATACTCTTGATTTGAATATTCTCGCACAGGACGGGCATAATGTGCTCGGCAACCATCATTTTGGAACCACATGTTTTGAAGATCACTTTCATTACTCCAACTATGTAGGTTGTGAAGATTTAAATACCCATCTCTCTTGCACGTTGTTTCATCCGACCATAGAATTTGTCTAGGAAGTGGGGATCTTCACTGTGCCTTTGCAGCATTACACGGCAAAATGTGACCCGTAGCGGATAGTCTCGCGGTAATAATGTCTGCACACGCCTGTAGTGATATGGGTGCAGCTTGTGACGTTTTAATATTCGATGTGCAGAACTTTTCGGGATTCCCGTAGCTTCTTCTATGGCACGTACCGAAGTAGTCGAGTCATTTTCTATGTCATTGAGAACTTCTTCATCACGATCCAATCTAGATCTTCCAGCGCTTCTCCTATTGGATGGCATACGACCCTCCGAAAACGCTTGATGCACATTAATAAACACTCGATAATCAGGATATTTTTGAGCATTTGGGTGTCTTTCTCGATACAGTCTGCTAGCAGCGTTAGCATTACATCGGCATTCTCCATAGATTAAATGCATATTAGCGTATTCCTGTGGTGTGTACGGTTGCGGCATGTTAAACGCCAAACAGTCCAAAATGCGCCAGAACTCTAAATCACAAAACACACAATCGTAGTCCAAGATAATGCCAGGTCAGTTCAGTTTGCAGATCACTTCCAGTCCAAATAATGCCAGGTCAGTTAAGTTTGCAGGTCGATTCCAGTCCAAAAAGCCAAGCCAATAGTTGATAGTATGTACGAGGGTCACGTAAGTTGAATTGGGAACGGTGCGCAGTAAACAAAGGAGCAGAGCGTACTGAACAGACTTGCTGAGAATAATAACAGCTTCTCTACCTGCCCTGTTGTTGTCTCTTTTTAACGTAAATATCTCTATCTATCTATCTCTCTCTAACATCTAAGGTATTAATGCCCCATTCGAATTCCTAGAAATTGTAACAGGAACCCATTTTGGGCATGTAGTAAAAGTGATTACTGACGAATACAATTTAAGGAATTTGGCCCCTGTTTAGAAATAATAGGCCCATATTTTTTATAACTTGTTTTCCTAGAGTATTATACCATTTTGGAATGTTGGTTAGTTGCGTCAATTTTAAAAAAACTTGCCATACTAGTGTTCATACTTTTTTTTTACACCACGATAAGTTAAATTTGGTTAAAAGTAAAAGTCTTCAAAAAATTTAGGGAATAAAATAAGTTTCATTAATTTTCGTGATAAAACAAGAGTTATTCTGGAGTTTTTAAGAATTGTGGTAGATAGCAGTACTATTCAGGTTGCCTATAAAAAAAAGAAAAAAATATTTAAAAAATTGTGGTCATGGTAGTGAAAAATATCATAAACGGTCTCAATTTCTGAAGAATTTCATTTTTTTATATAACATAAAATATAATTGGGATATATTTTTTTTTCTTTTTTTCCCCGATTAGTCCGGGGCAGGTCTATCCTCCAGTGTTGGCTCATCGTTGAATTTTGGGACACGTTGTATAAATAAAAAACAGATACCAAATTAATCCCTCAGGTCTCACTGTAGTAAACATATAATCCCACTCTTACGTCTACATCCTTAAGTCTTGTAGATTGGTCAGAAAACACCCAAATATATATTTCCCTTTATATAATTTCAAAGTACCGTACTAAATAAAAATTTAGGTTGCATAGTGTGTTTAACTAATGAGTGGTCACACTGACACATTTAGCAAACTATTAAAACATTAATCATAATTAGATGTTGTTGTAATTTATAATATGTTCATCGTATTTTCGGAAACGGATTAACGGATTATTTTTGAATAGGCTATTATACTTCGGGAGTGGTCCCTTTTAAAGGGGAATGCCCACCGTTCATAGACACTTCGGCCATGGGTGCACACCAGTGCACACATATAAAAGCATATGGAAAGGATAATATGCATTAAAAGAACGAAATGGTTAAGGAATTGGTTTAAAATCCGGATTTTTAAGATATAAAGCTTTTTATTTTCACAAGAACAGTTTTTGAACAACTAATGACTTAGTATTTTCGTGACATTTAAACCACAATTGACACAGCGTAAATGACCTCTTGAATGAATTACTGAGACCTGGGAAGAACTCTGGCCGGTGTGAAAGCTGGGGTCATCGTTAACAGTGGACATCGAGTCCAAGTTCGTGCAGAGGTTATCGTAAGAAGCGGTAGTGGGATCCATGGCCGAGGCCGTGGTCAATAGGGTGAGAAGAATTATCGGAGTTCATTTAGAAAGCTTATTTGTTGATTAGATAACAAATCCGCGAGAAAACAAACAAAATAACAAAAATGCAAAGGAAGTCGACTTGTGACTTTTTAGTTTTGATATTGTTGTTGTTGTTGTTTTTATTATTCGCTCGAGAGAGCAGGCAAAGAAACTATGCCATACAGCCTTGTCTTTATGTATAATTATCCTTCATAGTTCACTGCTTCACAATATGTTGATGCGTCACATTGTGCAGCCCTTGGGAGATTTTGACGGCAACTTGAGCCAGCAGGTAGCTGACAGTTGGCGATAGTATCTAATCTCCTATGCAAACAGCTTATCTTGAGAATCCACCACCATCAGAGCACTTGTTTCACCGTTTCCACTAATAGTTCACATGCGTAGACAGTTAATACATAAAATCGCACCACTTTTACATATCAAAATCCACTTCAAACTATTATTTAAACTATATACAGGAGCAGCAAACCGCCGCCGATCAAAATCCCGCCAAATTCTTTTTAGTTTTGACAATTATGACATGGGCCTAGCTGTCAGATACGATGTTGCCACTTAACAGACATAAAATCTATAAAGGGATATCGATTTTTTTATTCGATTCATAATTTCATATAAAAGAATAATCTTTGATTCGCTTTAAGTTATTTTTTTATAGAGCTTTAAGTTCTGCACGCCTTTTAAAATATGTTTTGTTTTATTTATTTAAATTCCATTTTAAATGTATTTTTAAGAACATATAAGTATAACAAATAATTTTTGCATTAGCGTTTTTGTTATGTTCTAAAGAGTTTATGGTAAATCAATCAGCAATTCGCTTGTTTAATTATCATAACATCATAATAATTATCGAAAAATAATATTTGCATTATAATAATGACACAATAAAAAGTCTTTTGAAAAAACAGAATTGATTTTTTTAACGAGATTTGTAATTGGCAACACTTTGTTTATCCACAAAGTAATGAATTGTAGATTTAGTTAGTTTTATTTTTATCTTTTCGGTACTTTTTTGTGCAAAAATATTGCCATATTTTCTGGATACATAAACACCGCGATTAATTACCATAAAAAAGATATATATTTTTAACAAATGCAAATTGTTGGGCGTTTCATGGCCAGAATTGGGCATTTCCATTTAAGAAAGAACTCCATTCCTAAGAGCGAAAAAATAGAGGATAAAGATTTTAATGTTAGGTACATAAATCACTTTCGAGTTCAACTGTAACTTGTGATATTAGACCCCTCAAAATATTAAAGTAATTAAAATTAAAAGATATAATATGAGTTCCATATAACAGCTTTAGAAACCTATGTTTAAGCAACCACAATCGACTACACTGACTATAGCCGACTAAAATTAGGTGCAACAGCATTTCGGCTTTTAGCTAGACTTTTAATTGAACGTGGTAGAGCCATACTGCAGCTATATTAGTAGTATAGTTGTAGCACGAATGGGTCGGCTCGACCGGGGAAGGACCACGCTCTCACAGAATACCAGCGTAAAATAGCAGCTTAACACTGTTGTGTTTCGCATGGTGAGTGTAGAAAACCGGAGAACTTTTTACTGGAAAAGAGGCATTCCATCTTAGTCCTCACGGGTGACAACGCATCTGCATTTTGATTATTTATCGAGGATAGATGTAGATGTCTATGGGTCACATCAACTACTTACCATCAAGTGGACTGTGTGCTCGTTTGTCACCCTATCCTATAAAAAAAATAGCTGTGATATACGTAATGGACGCAGCACCTAAGAAGTAGCAGCGAATGAGGGCTAGTAATTTTCTACTCACCAGATGTCGCTAGTTAACACTGAGGTAAAGTTATTTGTTACACAATGTATTTTATTTGAAAAGTTGGTTTTTAATAAAAATTTATCACTTTCTAGAGTATTATATTAATACACAAAACAATGCGTCAGTGGTTCGCTCTTTAATTTTTTGCACATTTAAAATTTTTATATATGAATATCCGTGGTTTGGTTTATTTATTTTTAATCTTATTAATATAAAACATAGCTAATAGAACAGAAAGAGACAATAACCTGTACATTTTTCGAACAAAATAACTTCTAACTATGAAATCTGCCAAATATTATACCTAACTTTCTAGTGGCGCCGCCCTGGTGGCAGAAAAAGTCGTGGATGCCCTCATTGGCACGGCTTCTGAAGCGTGGCGATTACCGCAAACTCTCTCGACTATGGGAATGACGCCATTTGTGAAATGTTACAGGTTAAACATTATATATATAATGTTATATATATATATATATATATATATATATATATATATATATATATATATATATATATATAATGTTATATATATATATATATATATATATATATATATATATATATAATGTTTAAATAAATACAAATATATTTAAAGCAAAAATAAAATTATACAAGAAACACAATCTAGAAACTTCCAAATCCATTAGATTGACCACAATAAAAGAACATACTTAGAGAGGTAAGTTCGCAGTTTTACGACGTCGGTGTATCGAAGCATTAAAGTCCCGACTTCAGGAGCTATTATGTAGAAATTATATATTTCTTTACTTTTGTAGTGGATTTTTACTTTTTATTAAAATTTTAATTTTTTCGCAATCCATTTATATGGTGACAAATAATAAGGAACACTTTAATATTTCTAAGTATTTTAAACTGCTTAGTATATGCGTGCACATAATTTTCAATTGTTAAATATTCTGATCAGAAAAATTAATATAAAATCTATCTAAAACTAAAAAAGGACAGTCAGAATTACATAAATAATTAGGAAATAGTTGGTTCTCTTATGATGTTATGTCCTTGCAAGGTGTCACATAATATATACCTTGCATAATCATTCAATAAATATTTGAATTTGACAGTTTTCAGCGTAGCTATGTTGCATCTGGAGGTTAATTTTACACGCAGTCTTTTTCCTAGCGCTATCTTTAAACCACTTGATGATAAAACATTTTTCAATCGCGCAGGTCGTGGCTGGCTCGAGACAATGGTAGAGCTGCCGTCAGTAGTCGGAGAAGAGCCTACTGCCCCTGACGTGGTAAGTTAAATTATTCATTAATCTAAACACATAAAAAAGCGTTCAAACAATTGAGGCTTAAAGTCACGCTACCGAAGTTTCTGAACGATCCCACACAATATACAAAAAAACATGCGTGAGTGTCGTGGAACACTCGGTTGGAACGAAGTTTCTTTCATAGTATATTATTATTGATAAATGTATTATATTATTGATGAACAAATATACATAAATTAATTATTAGCGTCTATTAAAATGAAGCGTTATTTAAAATAAAATACACTATGACACAAAGCGTAGTGACAAAAAAATCTTACACTTTTTGTCGCCTAGCTCCCATCCGCCAAACCCGTACCGTCCGATAAGGACCTTCGTTCCAAAATATATTATATAGGAGCACCCTACCCTACAAACAGGGACAGTTTTCCACTCACCGGCTGCGATTATAACAAAATTATACGTAAAAATAAGAAAAGTTACAACTTATATACTACTGCTAAGCACAGGCTTCCTCCCATCTCTGAAAGGGTTATAAACTAATTATAATACTCGTACTAGTTGCTCTAGCACAGCTTTACCACAGCTCTACTACGTAAAACTATTTTACGTGGTAGTGGCGCCATAATGATTTTACTCATAGTTATCATAAGTTAGATTGTATTTCGAAAGTTTGATATTAAAAGTTTGATGATCATTATATTATATGTTTTATAATTTTGTTACCATCCCACCAAAGACAGAAAAGAATGGTAGGTAACGAGTGACTTGAGTCGATGGAATCATCTCCTTGTTCAGATAACATACGAGTATGATAGGTACTATTGCAGACATCTTTAGAATCAGGATTAGTCAGAAAGGTTTAAGTTGAGTTTATATTTATATTTAAAAAAAAAATATTTAATGTAGTACTAGTATCGTTTGTGGTCCAATCGTGTAGAAAAACACTAAGTATTTGCCACAAAAAGCTATCACCATTGAGTAATGTAATCTAGAATATTACCCTGGCGGGGTATTTGCTGGCATAACTATTTTTTGTAAGTTTTCTCATGACAGGAAGGCAAAGGGATCTTAGCTCATGCAGCCATGAACGTGATCAAATTCCTTTAATCAGTGAAAGCGTTTTTTAAAGAAAAATCATGTATGCATATATATATATAGTTTATTTCATTTTAGCTGCCTTTACGACAACATACACAATCTTTTTACAGTACTTTTTGAATGATATTAGTTTCAGTTCCCTCCTTTTATAATAGTCACTAAAAAAGGCAACAATTTTCGATGTTCAAGCATTTTAAGGAAATTATCTTAGTTATATTATATTAATTAAGATAATTTTCTTTACATATAAAACAATTCATAAAGCTTCTAAATCTAAAATTTAACAAATAATACCTGTTATTCCTTAATTAAATTCAAATGTTTTCAACTTCATCCAATCATATAATTTTGTTTATACTCGTAGTACCTTAACTAACTTTGCACAATTTACATAACAATAAAGTTCAATGTCTGTGCATGGTGAATACATACAAGCCTTTTTTAAAGAATAAGTGTAAAAAGTTATCACCTGGTAAATGGTTGCTGTGGCCCAAAGGCATTTACATCTTCATTTACATTCTCGGTTAAGAATCGAAATGCAGATGCGTTTGTCACTCCTGAGAAATAAAAACACATGAAGAAAGGGTTGAGAACTCCATCTCTACTCCTTCATCGAGAATGTAAGGGCCGTCAGGGCTGTGGTAATGTATGAAAGCGTTCCCGTAGGCGTAAGCGTTACCATGGGGTTCAAGTCGGTAGGAGTCTGGCATTTAGGCCGGCAACGTATCTGCAATTCCCCTGGTGTTGCAGTTGTTCATGGGCGGCGGTAATCACTTACCGTCAGGTGAGTCGTATACTCCTTTGCCCGCTCTCCTATAAAATAAATAAATAAACTGACTATCGCGCCGCGACAGGTATCCATGAGGATTTCTCCGCGTACAAATAAATGTAGAAACACAGCAAACCCAAATGAAGACTGCAGTATGTCCCTACTGATTTGCCTAGATTCAATTGACACTCTGTTACATTGAGTTTTTGAAACATAGATTTATGCTACAAATGTCTTCCGAATCTATATAAATGAGTAAATTTCACGTTCCTACTCAAAAATTACCAACAGATTCGAGAATTTCGAAAATTAATTTCCAAAATTCTCGAAATCGGACATTTCCTCACGTTTACTCATAAAAACAAGATCCATCCCTCATGAAAGATTGAACCTTTAAATCGACTGTAGGCTTAATACAGTTAAACTGACATATTAGTTCCAGCACTTTCCTTCGTAATGTTATCCAATCGAGCACGTTCAAATAAGCGATTAGGTTTAGCATTGATTATAAAATAATATATCAGCACGCCAGTTGAGACGTTGAGATACAGTTTCGAATAAGACATTTATGAGATTGGGATGAAAATCATTTAAATTATTTAATTATAGTTAACATATCTATCCTCGATTGAGAATCAAAATATAGATGCGTTATCACCTCCGGCTTAGATAGAATGCCTCGTTTCGCTACACTCACCAAAGCTGCTATTTTACGATAGTATTCTGTAAAAGCGTGTTCCTTCCCCGGTCAGAACCCTTTCGTGTTACAACTAATAGAAATATATATATTTCTATTGCTCAATACAGTTACACCATAAATTCCTTAGTATTTGTGTTATCATTTTATGAAGAATGCTTTTGGGAGTCGGCCAAGATTGACTGATTCGTTTTGCAGTTATCTGCATCGTAAGCGATAACATGTTGCGTCATCGGTGACCTTCCACCTGTCAGAACGTATCACGTACATCATACGTTGTTTTAAAGAAATATACTTGTAACCCAGGTATTACGAGTATAGCACAGTTAACACTTGTCTGATTTTAAAAACGCATTTATTCACATAATTATTGACTGACTCGTTGGTCTACTGATTGTAAACGTAACTGATCATGAGGTCCCGAGTTAGAATCCCGGATGGAGCCAAAAAAATGCTTGGCGATCCACGATTGTACGTTTTACTAGGAGTTTTCTTCCTCGTACAACTTCTCTGTGGAACTGTTTACCACCAGCAATTTTTCCGGACCGTTACGACTTAGGGACTTTCAAGAAAAGAGCCTACTCCTTTTTAAAAGGCCGGCAACGCACCTGCAATTCCCCTGGTGTTGCGGTTGTTCATGGGCGGCGGTAGTCACTTACCATCAGGTGAGCCGCATGCTCGTTTGCCCCCTCTTCTATAAAAAAGAAACTTTTTGAGTTTTCCGACACGAAATTCTCATTAGCTGCCCGAAGTAAGGAAGTTAGCGGTGTCTCACCCCCGAGCCTCAGAAAGCACGTAAAGCCGTTGGTCCTCACATCGAAATGTGAGAATGATAGAATAGAGAGTGCACTTGTGCTTGCGCATACACTTGGGCACTATAATCGTACCCTGCGCCGATGGCTAGTATCCGTTGAAGTTGACCGCCGTGATTGCAATTCGGTAGCGAGTTCCGAGGTTCTGGAGGACATTATTATTTACTTGAAACTCTATGTATTTTTTTATAGGTTAAGGATGACAAACGAGCACACAGTCCACCTGATGGTAAGTGGTTGCTGTTTCCCATAGACATCTACATCTATCCTCAATTACGAATCAAAATGAAGATATGCTGTTACCTGTGAGGACCAAGATAAAATGCCTCGTTTCCAGTAAAAAGGGTTTCCGGCTCTCTACACCCGCCATACGAAACACAGCAGCGTTAAGCTGCTATTTTAATCTGGTATTCTGTGAGAGCGTGGTCCTTCCCCGGTCGAGCCGACCCATTCGTGCTACAACCATAATATAGCTACACCTTGGCTCTACCACGTATAAAGTAGTTGTAGTTGTTTTAAGTTAAGTAGATTTAATGTTTAATTAAATGTTATGTTGATATATATATATATATATATATATATATATATATATATATATATATATATATATATATATATATATATATATAAACATAGTATTATATAAATGAATTAATTAATGATTTATTCGTTACACACAGCACTATGTAAAAATAAATAAAAACAACAAACAATATAAAAGAACACATATACACACATAAATTGGGTTGCAGCAATGAAAAGGTCTCCCTTCGACCTGCATAATGCTTAATCAGTGTTGCCAGCGTAGCACAGCGCTATTATTCTCGGTGGTTCTCGGTCGGTGCCTCATATCTACAGACCACATATCAGATATAATATTTCTGTTACGAAGTTAGACCAAAAAAGAAAAAAGACGGAGTGCTGCATACACTTCAAATCCGTCCTTCATGGTGGCACTACTCCGAAAGCGTGGAGCAGAAGTGCGGTGGACTTTTTTTTAAAGAAAGGCGACAACGCTCTCTTTAAGAACTACAGACCGATTGATCTCCTGAGTCGCGTCTATGTGCTGTTTTCAAGAGTCATTACGAATTATAACGCACGCAGATTCGACGACTTCCAGCCTCCCGAACAAGCTGGTTTCCGAAAAGGCTTTAGCGCCATAAACCACATAAACTATACCCTTCGGCAAATTGTACAGAAGACCTAAGAGTACAATCTGTCACTTTGTCTTGCGTATGTGGACTATGGAGAAAGCCTTTGATTCCGTTGAAATTTGGGTGCTTCAGTCGCTTCAGCGGTGCCAAGTTAACTGTCGGTACATCGAAATGCTGAAGTGTTTATACAGTAGAGATAAGATGGCTATTCGAGTGAAGAACCGGATTACAAAACCTATCCAATAGCAGAAAGGTGTAAGACAGGGTGACGTTATATCCCCGAAACGCTTCACCGCTGCATTGGAAGACGATTTTAAGCCACTGGACTGAAAAGGATTCGGTATTAACATCAATAGCGAGTAACATCACTCACCTACGATTTGGCGACGATAGTCCTTATGGCACAATCGCTGGAGGACCTAAGCACTATGCTCAATGACAATAGTGCCTCCCAACGGATAAGTCTATAAAGTTATAATTATTAGTTTAAAGTTTATGTACGAAATTGTTCAACGGTGGCGTTGAGTCAATAAGTGCATTTTAATTTAATTTTGAATAAATAAATGATTGGGAGTTAGTTCTCAATTATACTGGCCAGAGAAATAAACATGCGAATAAAAAAATATATATATATACTAGCTGACCAGGCAGACGTTGTTCTGCCCTTTTCGACGACCCTTCACATAAAAAATCCTTAAATTCGTAACAAAATAATATTGAGTGTCTTTTATCAGGATAAAAACTATCCTATCTCTCAAGTTGGACCAAACTGCACAAATTTCATTGAAATCAGTTCAATAGTTTAGGAGTTCATCGCGGACAAACAACGTGACACGTAATTTTTATATACAAAGATATGTATACAAAGTCTACGAACATTTCACTCCCCATACCTACACTTCTAAAGAAAGGCTACGAAACATTTATTCCGGTCATCAAGCACATTCGTTGTGTTAAATCGGACATATAATATGTAGTCGCAACTAGTCGGAAGGCTAAATCACGCAATTTTGTTCTTATTTCATATGAAAATAAGTTCGATTGTGTTTATGAATTAAGAGTAAACAAGTTATTAGAACTAATGTTAAACAGTTGTATACGTTTCAGTTCAAATATAGAATAGTACCGTGTATCTCGATTCGTAGATCTCGAGTTCAGATCCTAGAGGCGGCGGCTAAATTTTGTGTTAACAAACAAATTATTGTTTTTTTTTACAAATGCTAGATTGACAAAGCAAATTTATGCTGCGAAAGTAAGTGGCAAAGTCGATAATGAAAAGCCTAGAGGGAAGTTTTATTAAAATATTGGCTAGTTAGAGTACCCTTTTCCGACGAGCATGTTTGCGTAAATATATGGATGTGAAAGAAGCGAAAGAGGTGTGACAGGATCGTGTTAAATGGGAGTCCGTAGTCTCTGCCTCTACCTCTACCTCTGGATGACAGGCGTGGGATCGTAATCGTGGGGATTTTTTTTCTTTTGGATGGAAGGTGTAGTAGTAGTAGTAAGAGTATATAAAAGTACACACACAAGTGTAATAATGATACTATATAATCCAATTTATTAATACAATAGAGCGAGTCTTATCATCATCAAAAAAATTATTAGAGAGGGAGCAAACGAGTATGCGGCTCACCTGATGGTAAGTGACTACTGCCGCCCATGAACAACCACAACATCAGGGAGGGAATTGCAGGTGCGTTGCCGGCCTTTTAGAAAGGAGTAGGCTCTTTTCTTGAAAGTCCCTAAGTCGTAACGGTCCGGAAAAATTGCTGGTGGTAATCGATTCCACAAGGAAGTTGTGCAAGGAAGAAAACTTCTTCTAAATCGCACAGTGGTAGACCGCCAATAATCCAGATGGTATGAGTGGTATCGCGTGTTTTGTCGCGATATGAGATGTTGAAATTGAGCGGCTGGAATCAGTCCGAACAATTCCTCAGAGCATTACCGTGATAGATGCGATAAAATACGCAAAGAGATGCAACATCTCTATGCCAGTGAGTCAAGCCGGTCGGATAGAACTTGGTCGTCGACGATTCGAACCGCTCTGCGCTGGATGCGGTCAAGTGGAAGGAGCCGGCACTCAAAAAAAAGTTCTTAAAGATACATATAATATATGTATAAAATATATACGTATAAAATAATATACATATACCTATGTATATTATTTTATAATGTAAGTGTTCCTAATATTTACAAAAATAAAATCTTTTAACGTATCTATACCTATTATATATATCTTTATCAGAATAATGTTTAAAAAAATATATCCTTGCTTATATAGAAGTACACACACAAGTGTAATAATGACACTATATAACCACTGACTTCTATATATATAAAAGTGCGCTAACCCGATTTATTAATACAATAGAGCGAGTCTTATATCATCATTCGTTTGTTTGACTCATCTCCTGATATTCTCCCTACAGTAAGTATGAATGTATTTTTTAAAAAGCCTTTAATAAAATGTGAGGGCATTAGTATTTTCTCCGTTGCCGTGGAGGCAGTTTACATACATAAATTTCACAAGGACTGCCGAGTTCTGGTCTCAAGGCTATGGAGAGCCAGTATTAATAATTACAGGGTGTGTGCTTCACTAACTGAAGTGAGATGATCACGCCATAAAAGAAATATAAAAGATTTATAATTATTTTATGGAGTAATTATTTATTGGAATGATCTATATTTTTGATCTGTTTGCGTTAATTAATATTTAACAAACTGATTCTATAAAGGTTCCGTTTCTTTCCTTTTGAGGAACGGAACCCTAAAAGCGACAATACAAAACGGCGCAAGGTATCAGCCCTACCCGCCCTTTCGGTGTTAGTATGTCACCTCTGAACGCAATGGGGCAACAATTAATTTCAAACCGTTTGAAGCATAATAAACTTTAGTGCTAGGAAATAAGGAACTTTGTATAACGTAGCTACTAAGATTGATAGCCAGTCACCCGTGTGTATGCTCCCTACGGCCGTTCAATTTGTTCAATTAATTAGATAATTTGACGTCCAATTTATTTTAGTACCCAAAATAACAGGGTATTATTAATATATACATACAATGTGCTTGATTGTTGAATTTACGACCACATGTATTGGTGGTTAGAGTGCTCAGATAACTATGTCGCTGATCCTGGCTTCAAAAACGAGTTCAGTGAAGAAAAACATTATGAGGAAAACATGAGTACATAAAAGTCCGGCACTACGCATTGGGGCAGCGCGGCGGACATTCCCGTGTCTTTTTATAAATTGGCTAGGAAAGTAGTTAATTGCCAAAGACGTATTAAAAAAGATAGACAGGTTACACATTAACATTATTGTATTTTAAAATGACGCAGGTAGTACTATATCTACGTACCAGTTATTTATTGTGACACGTTGTGCTAGCAAAAAGAGACAAATGATAGGGCATACCTATCGTTAGAAAAAGATGAATATACATCATTAGTTGCGTATTGATTACTGCCGAGCGCTCATTGACGCGAGCGCGTGACATACCGATATGGAAAATGAACACTAGCTAGCGTCAAAGTTTTCTCTAGCGGTTGGTGTTAAAATAATAAAACCAATTATGAATAAAATATCTATATTCAAAATATTAACGAGACGTTTTTCTTGTCTCTAACAGTTGCAGTGTAATTTGTGTACAACCTAAAACAGTAAGGTATTTTTGCCACGAATAACTAGAAGATTAACGCGCTGTAGCGAAGGTATAGTTGCGATGCGAGAGCGTGCCCGACTGAATGCGAGTCGGGCAATTACCTAACTTTTGTATTGCCATTTTAGAGCGAGTATGACGTATCTATACTTTTAAAATCATCTTAGGTTATTGCAGCCCGTGGACACCTGTAACTAACATCAAGCAAATAAGGTTACAGTTGCGCTGAGACTAATATGTAATGTCTCACAGTTTATAATTATATTGGTTCTCTATATCATTAAAACTAGAACACAACAGTTCAGGCATTGCTGCTTGGCGGCTAACAAGGAAGACAAATCTACCCCTAAACGAATCCTACCACCTCTTACCGCCTTATTGTTGGTTTTCAAAGATCTCGAAATATATTTTGATGTCTCAGATATGTAGATTATTATTGGTAGAGCCAAGATGCAGCTATATTATGTTTGCAGCACGAATTGGTCGACTTGACCGGAATAAGACCACTCTCTCTCTAAATCCCGTACTAAAATAGCAGAGAACCGGAGACCCTTTTACTGGAGACGAGGCATTCCATCTTAGTCCTTAGGGGTGACAACGCATGCATTGTATTGCATTGCATTTCTCATCTGCATTTTGATTCTTAATCGAGCATAAATGCAGATGTCTATGGGACATAGCATCCACTTACCATCAGGTAAACTGTGGCACTCGTTTGAAACCCTTATTATATAGCGACAAAGTACTATAAATTTTAAAACGAGCGTTTACTAGAGACTAGAGCGTTTACTAGAGACTAGAGCGTTTACTAGAGCGTGTACTAGAGCGAGAATATTTTTGTCGAGAGTTATTGGCTAGTTAACAAATCACAATAAAGCTTATAGATTACGAGCTCAGTTAAGAGATCAGTGTGTTTTACGTTTGCGGATTTAACCTCCGATACACTAAATCTATTACCGCTACGTCCTATTTATTTTAGTTCGTAAAGTAATAAATGCAGTACACATATTAATGTGCTTTATATAATTTTCTATGATTTCAAATGGAACATTGAAAATAACAAAACATCATAGAGTCTGGTTAGCTGCAGACGTAAGCCATATAATTTCCTCCAGACCAAATAACGGGCACGGTGACCGATAGGAGACTAGCCACCTGTGTAAGACTATATGCGCAAGCACAGGTGCAATCTCTATTCCCTATACCACGGATTCTGTAATAAAGGCAAACATCGTGAGAAAACCAGCACGTCTGAGAAACTTATTGTAATTCAAGCACTTGTAAAGTACCGTGCTGTAGCACGATGCGTGGTAGAGCCACGCTGCAGCTATATTAGTAGTATAGTTGTAGCACGAATGGGTCGGATCGACCGGAGAAGGAGCACTTTCTCACAGAATACCAGCGTAAAATGGCAGCTTAACACTGCTGTGTGTCGTATGGTGAGTGTAGAGAACCGGAGATCCATTTTACTGGCAAAGAGGCATTCCATCTTAGTCCTCACGGGTGACGACGCATCTGCATTTTGATTCTTTATTGAGGATAAATGTACATGTCTATGGGGCACAGCAACTACTTACCGTCAGGTGGACTGTGTGCTCGTTTGTCATCCTATTCTATAATAAAAATAACGATGGTATCTTTCGTGCTCGATGACATGTTTAAAATAAGTGAAGGTGAAGATAGAGTAATGACGTCAAAACACTTCAACACCCCACTTCATCCCGTTGGTGTCGTAAAAGGATACTATAGGAAATGCCAGCAGCGTATATAATAAATATTAACATTTACGTAACAAACAAAAAGTATGGCCAACAACAGGTTTCCCTTATATTGCTTGATGGCAGGTAGATAGTTGTTGGAAGAAAATGAAAGAAGAACAATCTAATAGATAAATTATAAGCAATTCAATATAATGAAGGTGGTGATAAGTTTACAGATCAGGAGAGAGTCAGGTAGAATGATATTTTACATTACATTATATATATATACTAGCTGACCAGGCAGACGTTGTTCTGCCCTTTCCGAATAACCATTTGCTTTCCCAAAAAAACTCCTGAAATTAGCAATAAAAAATTTGAGGGTCACTTATCGGGATAAAAACTATCCTATCTCTCAAGTTGGACCAAACTGCACACAGTCTGCAAAATTTTTTTGAAATCGGTTCTATCTGTTGAATACTTACAGCAACACGTGGTGGTTATACTACTAAATTGTAGCTTATATTAAACGTTTGTATTTTTAACATAGCGCCATCTATTAAATATTTACTCAATCCAGTCAACAGATATCGTCATCTGACAGAATCGTTTGAAGCTAACAGATAATTGTGACTGTCAAATAATAGACAAATAATTTTCAATAAAATAATATTGTATTGCGACTATAAATTGAGATGTAAGCTATCCTATCTTTTAAGTTGGACCAAACTGCACATTGAACAATAATTTCATTGGAATCAGTTCAGTAGTTTAGGAGTCCATCGCGGACAAACAACGTGACACGTACTTTTTATATATAAAGATATATATATATATATATATATATATATATGTGTGTGTGTGTGTGTGTGTGTGTGTGTGTGTGTGTGTTTGTGTGTTTGTATAAGATCGTTGTATAACTATCTCTTTACCGCCAGACCGACAGCAGTGTCAAAGTTGCGAGATGTCTGGTACTGCGGTCATCAATCGCCGTGTCAAGCCTCAAGATTTTTTTGGCAAAGTCCTTCTTCTTCAGCCTAGTTTTTGTTTTTATTAATAAAATTTCCCATGTAAGGCCGGCCACATACATACGGAATTCCGTTTCGGAATTACGAATGGGTCCGCCACACACATACGGAATCCCGTTTAACTCGCAAAATTTCGAACGGAAAACTACCGTACGTGTGTAACGGGTCATAGATTTTATATGGACTTGCTGTGTTCGAAATTTCGAATCGGAATATCGAAACGGAATCCCGAAACGGAATTCCGTATGTATGTGGCGGGCCTTAACCCTATAACTGAATTAATACACCTGTCGATATTAAGTTACTCCTAGTAAAATGTAAAAGGAATACAATTAAGCTAAAAGGTGCATTAAGTAACATCAGGGTAATGGCCGACATTTACCTAATTGATTTTTAAAATAAAAAGCCAGAGTAAATTTAACGTAGCAATTTTGAGAGAAAGATTTTGAGCGGGTTATGTCACATTTACTATATGTATAAGCATCCGAAATTTTATATTCTTTGAGTGCTTTTCAGTTTGTGTGCTATTTTGATACTCTATGTTCTACTAGATGTTCCCCGCGACTTCGCCCGCGTGGAATTATTTTGCGCGGAACCCTAAAATAAAAGTAACCTAAGTTACTTCTTGCCTAAGAGCCTAAGTTAACTGATTTGCGGCTAGTGTATGGGCGTCGGCCACATACAAACAGAATGTAAAAAAGCAGCTCGACAGGGTACAACGCGGGTTTGTTCAGAAAATTATTAAGTCTTATAAAACCGTATCCCTCCACTCGGCCCTACTACTCGCTGGGTTGCTTCCTTTGGACCTTAGGGTTCGGGAAGCAGCCTTAATTTATGAAGTGAAGAAAGGATACTCCCAGCGAGTAGTAGGAGATCGGGACGTGGAACGAAAATTAGAATATATAAAGACACCTCACCCCGCGAATCAGGATGGGCTGCAGTTTGTATGCCTGGAGGATGGTGCACAGGTCGACCAACACAATAATAGAGGTCTAAAAATTTTCACAGACGGGAGTAAGATCGAGGGGAAAGTCGGCGCTGCGTTATCCATTTGGAATGACGCAGCGGAGACAAGTAGCCGAAAATTCAAATTGGAAAACTTCTGCACTGTCTACCAGGCGGAGTTGCTGGCCTTATATGAGGCAACAAATTATGCCCTGAAATATTCGGCACCTAGCTGCAACATCTACAGCGACTCAAGATCTGCTCTCCAGACAGTTGTGCAAAACGTTTCCCTCCATCCCCTAGCGGCAAAAACTAGGAAAAATATTTTGGAAATAAATAAAAAAGGAAAATTAATAAAATTATTTTGGATTAAGGCACACGCAGGATTGGAGGGAAACGAGAGAGCAGATGAGTTAGCAAAAGAAGCCGCCCTTAAATTAAAACGCAAACCGGACTACGATAAATGCCCGATTTCATTCGTCAAGCGACAGATTCGTCTGGGTTCGCTTGACGAATGGAACCGACGCTACGTGGAAGGCGAAACAGCCTCCGTAACGAAGGTATTTTTTCCAGACGCCTTAAGCGCTTATCCCATTGTAAGGAAGCTACATATAGATTCGCTCACTGTGCAAGTGATGACAGGACATGGCGGGTTTTCCGAATACTTGCACCGATTCAAGTGTAAGGAGAGCCCGGCATGTGCCTGTGATCCGATGAAAGAGGAAAGCGTAATACATATTGTAACAGAATGTCCAGTTTATGGTAAGGAGAGAAACGATATTGAAATGGAACTACAAATGAAAATAAGTAAAGAAAACATAAGTATAATAATAAGAAATAAACATGTAAGAAATAGATTTTTAAAATATTGTAAAGTTATAGTCAATAAGGTAGTACACAAGAACAAATAACAGTATAAAAAGGGAACTGTAAATTATATATAGGCATATAATGTAAACAGTCCCATTAAATTTGTATAAATAAGTAAAATAAAGTAGATTAAGACATAATGATAAGTACAATGTATTAGCAAAGTAAGACATATGTAATAGAAATAAGAACACTATTGTATGAAACTTACAAAAAAGAAAGTAAAAAAGAAAAAAGCAAAAAAGATAAAAGCAAAAAAGATAAAATAAAAACTAAAAAAGAAAAGAAAAACAAATGAAATAAAAAATATAAAAAGAGGAAAAACGTCCCTGATCTCCACGTTAGGGGGAACCAGAATTAAAAAAAAAAAAAAAAGTTAACTGATTTTGACCCGACCTGGAATGCAAATCCGTGACCAGCAACTTGTACAATCACTGGACCAACGAGGGCGTCAAGTTTTAAATTAAATTTCAGATTTCAATTAGTAAGAAAATATTTCTATATAAATCTTTAATATTTTTTAAATAATATTACTAAAAAAAATAGTGAAGCACATTTTTATATTCTGGTCTGTAATAACCTGACTTAACTAGACCACTCTAACGGTCGTTTCCTAACGAAGTTTTCCATCCCTGTCAGGCACGTGGTACCAAGAGCTATAAAATTTCACACTAACAGTCACAGGTGTTAGACACGGATGTTTATTATAGTCCATTTTTAATTTATAAACTAAAAACGACATAAAATAATGTGTCATTATTAAACAATTGTAAATTTTTAATATCCGAGTGACAAATGCACTAACAGAACAGTTCACCAGGATTGTGTGGTAGCGATCTATGGACACCAGAAACCAACTTCTAAATAAAAAAGCAACAGGTACTTTGTCACCTCAAAGGACGCCTCTAAATTACTGACAGGGTAGCTGCTGCAAATAGGTGGTACCAAGACAGATGGAACTCCCTAGGCTTAAAAGTAGACCAATGACCAAATATTGTTAAAACTTTTTTTCATTAGAATAAGAGTTACAAACGAACAAACAACCCACCATATGTTAAGTGGATGCTGGGGCTCATAGATATCTACATCTATCCTCAAATTAGAATCAAAATTGTTGTCACCCCAGAGGACTAATATGAAATGCCCCGTTTCCAGTAAAAAGTCACCATACGAATCTGCTATTTTACGCCGGTATTCTGTGAGAGCGTGGTCCTTCCCAGTCGAGCCAACTCATTCATGCTACGACCATAATATAGCTGAATAAATTATTTCATAAATAAAATTGAAGTGTCTGTTTGTAATGTTAAAATAACAGCTTTTTACTAAATGCATATGAAAGTATATACGGTACTAATAACAAAAAAACAATTTTCAAATTGAATAAAACTACTTTTACGGATTCTATCGCGTTTAATTAACTTATTTTTTTATTAATTCGCGACGTTGCGGGTAATTTACAACACCCATGGTCACGGGGGACCGAGGTGATTGACGTTCCGATGTCAGAGTTGACCCGGAGTAACTTCAGCTTTTTTTAATTATTAATTTTGGTCCGATCTACGCAGAATATTTATTCAATGTGTAGTATTCGCATAAATATAAGAAATCATTATGTAAACCAGTAAGGACTGGAAACAATTTTTAAAATTTTTGTCTGTCTGTCTGTTTATTCCGGCTAATCTTCGCAACGACAGGACCAATTTTGACTTTCACTGGCAGATATTATAAGGAGTAACTTAGAATACTTTTATTTTCAAAAAAGAATTAGTTTTCCGTGCAAAAAAATTAAAACCTATGAAATTGTAGTAAATTCCACGTGGGCGAAGTCGCGGGGGACAGCTAGTATAAAATAAATTACACCGCAAGGGCATCATTTTAATTTAAAGAAAAATTCCTCCTCTTCGAGTTAAAAATAGGGTATAAAATTTCTAATTAGATTACACTCTAGTTGTTACCTTGAGCTTGTGATATTCCATTCTAAATGGTTAACATTAAACTTATAATAAAAAGTAAAAACTGACTTCAAGAAGCTTACAATAATGAAATATTTTTCAAATACCAGCTTCTAAAGGTGGTGATAAGACTTACTGTATCAAGGAACTCAAGTCCACGCCACTATACACCGGTAATTTATGTATTTTCATTCAATTTCAAATAACAACATAACTAACAAAGCTTTTAACTATGATAACTACTAAATACAATAAACAAAATTGTTTCGCTTAATTTGATTATCAACCCCGTGGGGATTGCTTGCAAAGTAAACACAAATTATTATTAATATATGAAACAATCAACGCTATTAATGTTATAAGTATTTCCTTTAACAACTTATTGAAATGGTCGAGCCATGCATAATGTGACTGTAGCACGAATGAGTCGGCTCGACCAAGTAAGGACCACGCTCTCACAGATAACTGCTGTCTTTGTTTGTTGATTGCTGTTTTTTTTTATAGGATAAGGTGCCAAATGAGCACACAGTCCACCTGATGGTAAGTGGCTGCTTCGACCCATAGACATCTACATTTATCCTCGTTTGCGAATCAAAATTCAGATGCGTTGTCACCCGTGAGGACTAAGATTGAATGCCTCTTTTTCAGTAAAAAGGTAAGATAAGTAAAGTTCTCTTCACTCCCCATACAAAACGCAGCAGTGTTAAGCTGCTATTTTACGCTGGTATTCTGTGAGAGCGTGGTCCTTCCCCGGTCGAGCCGACCCATTCGTGCTACAACTATACTACTAATATAGCTGCAGGATGGCTCTACCACGTGCAAAAACGTGCACGTGCACGTGCTGTACTAGAAAGGAGGCATTCAATTTTTGTCCTCAGGGGTAAAAACGCATCTGAATTTTCGCATGAAATTCTCACCACTTACCATCAGGTAAGACTACGTGCTCATTTGTCACTCTTATTCTATAAATGCAAATTTATAGACTTGGATAGAATTACAGGCGAAAACAAAACTATTATATTCAATTAAGACTTGTTTAAAGTGTTTAAAGATCTTATGAAAGTCAGAATTATTTAACTACTGGCTGAAAAAATCTTAAAGACTTTTTAAATTACAAAAATATTTGACATGAACAAACGTACGGTTTAACTTCCGAATTTAACCTTGTCACTCGCAAGCCGAGACATTCATGATTATAAATCCCCCGATTTATCTTTCATTTCAAGCTTCGGAGAGATGATTGATGGACCTTTTTATACAACAAGTCTTTGATCACGGGGTGGATACAATCGTTGGATGTTGCTTTGAGTTCTACGTAGTAACGAATCAGCCCAATTTTCACCCTGATGTATTTAATTTACTTCAATAATAATGGCAATTTACATACTTAAATGAACATGCACTAATCGTGGCGTTTTTAAAATGACGTCAGAAAAAATATTTAAAGTGAATTTCTTGCTTTCGTATTAATGTGAATTCTACAAGGCCTAAGTCCAGTAGTGACTGCCACAAGCTGATTATGTTAACATAATCATGAATGCTCTGTTTAAGTTAATCGTTTTTAATAATAAATAAGAAGAAAACACAGAGAAAATAAATTCTCCTGATAGACAATATTTGTTTTAATAAGAAACTGTTACACAATTTCCAAAGGAGCGCAGACTGATGTATATTAGCTATGGCATGCCGGTATCATAATGTGCCATAAAAATGCAGTTCAAAACTCCTTCCTTTCTGTGCCTGTTGAGTTGTGCAAAGCACGTCTCGACGCGTACTTCTCACTGATGATCATTGAGTTCGTGGGGCACCCATTTGTCAAGCTTGCCAATTTGAAGCAAATAGACCAATATTGTTTTGATGCTAACGTCGAAAGCTGCTGCTAATTCAGCCGTAGATTGAGTATCATCAGCTCCCACAATCGCCTTTAATTCTTCATTGTTGACCAAAGTTTTAGGATGACCACGGGGTTCATTTTTCAGGTCGACATTTCCAAACCAATAACAAGTGGTACGGTCGTTTATAATATTTGCTCCGTAAATGTCGTTGTTTTTGCGTGCCGCTTGTGCCCCGTTGTTGCCACGACGGTACTCATATTCCATAATTACTCGAATTTTTAACGTATCCATGATGACGAAAAAGAATCATATGCGATGAAAACATAGCGGTAATCAATGTCTAACATAAACAAATGAATGATAATTTTGAGAAAAGAATTCTATTTTTTCTTAAATAAAATTAATTCATATTAGAATTCTTAGCCAAACAAAACCTATTTTGGTTTATATGGCCACTACTGCAGAACGGTAATTTCATAGATAAAAACCTATTATTATTTCGTATTTTGCTCCTTTTTAGAGTGATACTATTTTACACTGATATACTGTGAGAACGTGGTTCTTTCCTTGTCGAGTCCATTTGTGCTGCAACCATAATTATGAGTACAGCAAGGCTCTACCACGTATGTGTATTTTAATATGTTAATCGACAACTGATGTATGTGTCAATAGACCATCGCATTCACTTACCTTTTGATAAACTATGTGCTCGTCTGTCAGTATGTCTGTCTGAGCGGCAGGAGTTTGTTACGCCGGAAGGATCTATAGATACCGACCTCACCTGCACACTCACATGAATCCACAACACACCTCTTATATACGTCATTTCTCAATTAATTAAATTTTTGTTCGATTTTTAAATCCAATAGTGTTCCAAAAAAGTTTATGTGACTCAAAAATTACCAGCTAAACAAATTTTCTTGTTGTTTTTAACGTCCGCAAATATAAAAAAATACAGTTACTGTAGTCAACTGAATTATGTTCTTTTCTAAATATAACACACAAAAACAAAGGTCATTAGTTGCTGCAAAGCAGACAAAACCAAATAAGCAACACCTGTTTGTAAGTAAAGTATATTTGGCAGCCATCGCCCTCCTGCATTCGTTAAAAGAAATTAGGACAAGAGCATTTTAACGGAGTATGATATTAATTTGATGACACAGAGTAACACAATAATAATACAACTCAATGGCGCAAGTGGCTTAAAGCTTGACTGCAGCACTGCAGGTTGTAAATTCGATTTACTCACGGAACTAGTATTATGACCTACTAATAATTGTTGAGTCTTTTATATTTGTTTTATGATAAAGGTGATAAACGAGTACACAGTCCACCTGATGGTAAGTGGTTGCTGTGACCCATAAACATCCACATCTATCTTGGATTACGAATCAAAATGCAAATGTGTTGTCACACGTGAGGAGTAAGATGGAATGTCTCGTTTCCAGTAAAACGGGTCTCTGGTTCTCTACGCTCACCATACGAAACACAGCAGCGTTAAGCTGCTATTTTACGCCGGTATTATGTGAGAGCGTGGTCCTTCCCCGTTCGAGCCGACCCATTCGTGCTACAACTATACTACTAATATAGCTGCAGCATGGCTCTACCACGTCTTACGTTTACCCTTGAGAAAATAATGTATGCAAAACGCCTCGACGGTACAAAACAATTCCTTAGTTTCTAGTTACGTTTTTAAAAATATAAATGTGATTATTGCACCAATGTAATTAGAGTATAAGCTTTCATATTTGAGAATAACTATCAACTATTACGTTATAACATCTCTTGGTCATTTTCCGCTTTTAACCACAATAACACATTTTTGTTATAACTACAGGAAGCTATTAACTGCGAAGAATATCCGATCACTAACGTTTATGTAATAGGAGAGCCTGCTTGTGACAGGACCCCAGTAGAACATAATAGACATGGTTAACGACTTCGACAGAATTCCAATTCATGGCCCACTAATAAACAGAATAGTACGTAGTACAATGAAAACGTGAAAAATGAATAATTTCAGCGGACTTTAATAAAAGGAGGAGGTACTCAATTCAACTTTATGGTTTTGTACGTATGTTGTGCAATATCTTCGCCAAAGAGGGCTAATAATCTTCCGCTCACCAGATGTCGCTAGTTGATACTGAGGTGAAGTTTTTGTTACACAAAGGAGACGGTACTCAATTCGACTGTATGTTTTTTTAAGTGCGTTACTTCATAACTTTTTACTGGGCGAACCGATTTCGATGATTATTTTTCTGACGACTTCCAAAAACGTGACGGTACTCAATTCGAGTGTATGTTTTTTTTTATGTGTGTTACCTCATAACTTTGTACTGGGGGAACCGATTTCGATGATTCTTTTTTATTTTTTTATATGAAAGCTGATAGTTCTCGTGTGGTCCCATATGAATTTGATCAAGGTCAGACCAACTGTTATTGAGTTATTCTTAAATAACCTATATTGAAGTCGCTTATATTGAAGTCGGCTGTACAAAATTTTTAATTTTAAATTATTTATTTGAAAGCTGGTACTTCCTGTGTGGTTCCATATTATGAATTTTATCAAGGTCAGAACAATGGTTTTGAGTTATTCTTTACAACTTATATTGAAGTCGGCTGTACAACATTTTTAATTTTTAATTATTAATTGAGAAGTTAGTTTTAAATAAAAATTTATCAATTTCTAAAGTATTGTATTAATACACAACACAATGCTTCAGGTTTATTCTTTAAGTTTTTGCAACTTTTTCTACCGACTTCAAAAAAGAGGAGGTACTCAATTCGACTGTATGTTCTTTTTTATGTATGTTACCTCATAACTTTTTTCTGGGTGAACCGATTTCGATGATTCTTTTTTATTTGAAAGCTGGTGATTTTCGGGTTGTCCCATATAAATTTGATCAAGGTCTAAACAATATTTTTTGAGTTATTCTTAATAAATTATACTGAAGTCGGTTGCACAATTTTTTTTATTATCTTTTTTTTTATTTTTTTTACTTTTATGAATATTTGTGGTTTGCTTTATTTATTTGTAGTAAAATTAATATAAACTATAACTAATAGTATAGAAAGAAACATTAACGTTTATATTTTTTCGAACAAATTAAATTCCCCACTATGAAATCTCTTTAATATAATACCTCATTTTTAAGTGGCGCCGCCCTGGTGGCAGAAAAAATCGTGGATGCCCTCATAGTGATGTACGTGGTATTGTGATTGTGGGTGGTACGATTTTAACAACATGGGAAAAAATTGGAAGATTAAGTTTTTATTTTTTACATATCCATTCAGACGACATTATAGCTGTTACCTTGAACTTGCGATAGTGCTTAGTCCACTCAAAAGGCTCGTTGTTTAAACTTAGAAAAATTAAAACCGAATTTAAAAAAAAACTAAAAAGAATAAGATGATTTCTACATACAGTTTTACAGTGGTAGAGCCACGCGGCAGCTTTTGCTGTCGCACGGATGGGCCGGCTCGAACCGTACCACGGTACCACGACCTCACAGAAAACCAGCGTGAAGTAGAGGTTTACCTCTGCGTTTCGCTTGGTGAGTGCAGGTGGCCGGAGGCCCTTTTTACTGGAAATGAGGCATTCCATCTTAGTCCTCACGGGTGACAACGAAATTGCATTTTGAATTGTAATAGAGGATAGTTCTAGATGCCTATGGGCCGCAGCAACCACTTACCATCAGGTGGACTGTGTGCTCGTTTGTCACCCTTATCCTATTAAAAAAAACATAATTAGCATTTGAAGTCAGTGTAAGTGTAAATTAAACACAAAAAAGAAAAACCATTTAGGAGTTTACCTACTCCTTAAGAATCGATTTTCATTAATAGCCCGCGGTACAGAAATTAGATGGGGAAGTGAAATCGTGTTTAAACAAAAAGTTAGGAAAGTCGTTATTTTGCCCCCCTCCGCACAATACATTCGCGCATCTTACACTGAACTCGTGTATTTATGGCTATAATGGTTATATTTATTTAATACTATTATATAAAATAAGATATAAAATTATTAGTTTAAAAATATACCCTATCATTATAATGGTTAAAAATATAAGTTAATTTTGTTTGTTAATTTTTAATTGTTAAATATATAAGTAAAGTTGATATTGTTACGAGTATGTATGTGTTAGCATTAACGAGTTGAATAATTTATTTTCTTCAACATAAACCAATAATATTAAAACAATAAAGTAACAAACAATTTTAAATTGTGAATACATAATTAAATCAAAATGGTTCCACAGCTTCATAAAAAGTATACTCCAGTCGGAGCTTTAATCGGAGATTTAATTATAATATTGGTATATAAAGTACGAATTGAACCGTATTCACGTTACATGGAGAATGCAAACACTGCTTATATCATATCAACAAAATTTGATAACGACGCAATACATTGCTAATGCATTTATTTAATGATATCGTCCCGATGAATAAATTTCCTGGTTACTGAAAACTGAGTGAATCCAGTCATGACTAGTATATAAGTATATAAGTATTAAAGTTGTTGCTCAATGTCAAATACACATTTTTAGGGTTCCGTACCTCAAAAGGAAAAAACGGAACCCTTATAGAATCACTTTGTTGTCCGTCTGTCTGTCTGTCTGTCTGTCAAGACCCTTTTTCTCAGGAACGCGTGGAGGTATCAAGCTGAAATTCAAATCAAATACTCAAGTCTACTGTCCCTTGACGCTGTGAAAAAATCAAACTTCTAAGCCAAACCAATCAAAAGATACAGCTGTTTATGCCGCAAATATTATGCCGCAAGGGAATCAAAACCTACAGGGTACTTCCCGTGAACTCAGAATCTTGAAATTTGGTACGAAGCAACGTATTATAGCACAGATAAAGGAAAAGTTGCGAAAAGCATAAACTTTTAGTTACATCATATAATAAAAACATTTTTAATAATTTTAAACTACGGATTTGTACGGAACCCTCGGTGCGCGAGTCCGACTCGCACTTGACCGGTTTTTATAGCTTTACTTGATTCGTACTCGGCTCGGAGGACCAGAGTTTACGTAATGTTTCAGTGCGTATCATATAATAAAAATTTGTAGTAAATATTCATCACAGATGGTAAATATCTTTTGACGAAAATAGATATAATTCCATAATATATTCTCCGATATTTAGAAAAAAATAACTTTTCTTTTAAAGTAAAAAA
This sequence comes from Parnassius glacialis, assembly GCA_033319125.1. Classification (NCBI taxonomy): domain Eukaryota; kingdom Metazoa; phylum Arthropoda; class Insecta; order Lepidoptera; family Papilionidae; genus Parnassius; species Parnassius glacialis. The sequence continues at coordinate 50,315,268 of JAVANC010000001.1, read as the reverse complement.
CGACGTTAAGGAACAAAAAAGAATTTAATTACTTTCACATAATACTTAGACTTGGTATATTGAAGACTTAAAGGCCCCGAGTTCGGAAGGTATTTTATGTGTATGTTATTTCAACCTAATTAGTTTTTTAAAATTGATTTTAACATTTTATAAAATGTTAATACCTGTCTAATGACCTCGACGGAAGTTTATCGGCCAATTTTTTTTATAGAATAAGGGTGACAAACGAGCACACAGTCCATCTGATGGTAAGTTACTGTGGCCCATAGACATCTACATTTATCCTCGTTTGCGAATCAAAATGCAGATGCGTTACCAGCCGTTAGTTCTAACGGCTGGCGACAACAAAAATGGATGGAATGTCTCTTTTCCAGTAAAAAAGGTCTCCGGTTCTCTACACTCACCATACGAAACACAGCAGCATTAAGCTGCTATTTTACGTTGGTATTCTGTGTGAGCGTGGTCTTCTCCGGTCGAGCCGCCCGTTCGTGCTACAACTATACCATTAATATAGCTGCAGTATGGCTCTACCACGTTTTATTGACGATATAATGCTGATGGTCCAAATTTAGAGTATCCTCAACCGACGAGCATGTATGCAAAAATAAATGTATGTGAAAGAAGCGAGAGAGGTGTGTCGGGAGCATGCCAAACTATACATGTTGACAAACTATAAAGCATCAATATCGCGCGCACGGTGGTTTGTGCTCGTTTAGTGCGGCATTCGAACCTGCGTCCCTCAGCGCCGCACTAATGTCACTGTGCCACCGAACCGTCAAATATGAAATATGAAGGCATAAAGAGCTCACGCTCCATTCCCATTACAGGACGAAGTCAGTTTACTTCTGTGGCCTACCAACATCAGGACTGCGGTAGTATGCTCGGCAAAACACAAAGAGATAATCACCTTGCGGTTTAGCCGGTAGGAGTCTGGCAAAATGTCTCGGTCGAATCCGCGAATGAAAGGTATCCATGAGCATTTCCCCACTTAAAAAAAAGAAGTGGTAGACGGCTGTTGTCGAATTATGGATTCAAACCGAAGCCAAGTCTTTTGAGTTTTGCATTTCGTAATCATAGCTATTAGGGCAACGTTGGAGTACTTTTCAACTTTTTCGAACCTTTGTAAACATACATAAATGAAATTTTCGCGCAAAAATAAATTCATTTTATGATTTAATACACGGAAATTGTTTGTGTGAAGACAAAAACGCAAATCATAATAATTGGTGGGATAAAAAAAATTAAATGTCACTAAATCTCTATATTATGAACAAGTACCAGATTTCATAATTAAACCATGTAAAACTCATATCAAATGAAAAGTTATTATTTTTGGTCATATTGAGAACACATTTTATAAATTCATTTCTTTTTTTATTTCATGAAATGATAACAAAATCGAAATCGACAAAGCGCCCGCCCCGGTCAGTGATCGAGAAATGAAGTTGGACGTTGTTTTTCTAAAATGCTCACCGCTTTAGTACTTACTAATTCACTCGACAACTGCGGGAGGCAAGATAGCGTTTCCATACCTACACACAACACGGTACTACGTGGGGTACACTGAAAGTTTTTCGTAACAAATAATTTAAAATTTAAAATTTTGTACAGCCGACTTCAATATAAGTTATTAATAGTAACTCAAATAACTCAAAAACTATTAGTTTGACCTTGATAAAATTCATATGGGACCACATGAGAAGTATCAGCTTTCATATAAAAATAGAATCATCGAAATCGGTCTACCCAGTAAAAAGTTATGAGGTAACACACATAAAAAAAAAACATACGCGTCGAATTGAGTACCGTCTACTTTTTGGAAGTCGGCAGATAAATGAAATATAATAATTTATTTATTTACTGTTTTTACGCCCCCATTGTAATTTTTAATTTATATATTTCTTAAAGTGTATGCTGTCGGCTCTGCTGACTTTACAACTTCATCGAAATAGACTCGTAAGCGAGGACTTACGAGCTAGTAAGTACAACAGTTTTTGAGCTAACTGCAGTCCCGAGGCACCCCGATCCCTGCTTTTGGAGTGAGGCTCCTCGAGCTAGGGGGGCTCGATGTGATTCAAGGACCCCTCAGAAGAAGGTACGAACCTGGGCTTAAGTCGTTCGGTGTGTTTCGCTTGTGGTGCGACGACAGCGCCGCCACATCAATACCCTGCTCAAACTGGAGCTCGATGGTGCAGTCTAGTTGTCGACAAATGTGCTAGTGCCAGGGATTGCCTTGTAGTCTGCGGTGAGTCGAGAAGAATAAGTATTCTGTGAGAGTGCCGTGAAGCAGAGGCGAGCAGTAAGGCTCAGAGCCATGCTGAACACTGCAGCACAGAGAAGAGTTTGAAAGAACAGGAAGCATTATTCCAGCGTTGAGGTGAAGAACCTTGTAAAGCTAGGTGGCTTGCAGGACCTGAAGACTGCAAACGATATCTGCTCGGGAGTGACACTTGACAAAGGTTTGAAGTTGTGGTTTCCGATTTTTCGAAGATAGTTTGGTTGCGTGTTTACATCATGGCGGTTGGTCACCACTTTGACTTTGGCCGTAGAATGAAAAAGGGAGATCTCCCACCGTATGCGGCCCGGAAGCGACCAACGCTCCTGTGATAGTTTGGAGCTGTTATATATATATATATATATATAGCTCAGTAATTCAAAATGTTGATAGCATGATTTAGGCCTCGGTGCGTTTCACTTGTGGCGCGACGATAGCGCCGCCACATAATAATATCTTACCACTGGGCGCCTTGTGGTCGAAATACCCTTATTCATTCAAATTTAAGTTGTATAGTAAGCAAGCTTTATATCACTTTCAACTCTCAGGTATTTATACGCATAACTATACTTCCAACTGCACATTATTAATATATAAATCTAAGAAGACAATGTCTAATCTGTGCTCTGAATGTTTTTCACTAATTATTTTCTGTGCCAAGGTTCTGTGATTATGTGTTTGACATTGACAGTATGTACGTAAAAAATAATGTTATGTTTTATTTTACTTCATTATTTGTGCTTTCTCCATTCCTTCTTCATATAAACTTTAACCATGCCATATCTCAGTTCCTCCGTGCCGTGCGCGCAATATGCTTTTAAAACTGGCCAAGTGCGTATCGGGCCCCGCACAATGTAGTGGTAGGGTTCCATAGTTGGTCGTCAAAATACGTGGGCTTTCTTGATAATTAGCATAATAAGTAAGTTCGCTCTTTGAACGCTATAATGACTAAAAATGGGCCCAAATAGGAAAACGGAAACTGAGGACTTATTTTCAAAACAGACTTATAGGTAGGGTATTCAATGAAGATTAAAAAAAACTTTTCGATTTTGAAAATAATACAATCGACATCAAATCACTCACATGCCAAGGTAGAAAGATAATCATAGTTGACTACCTATCTATATATTCCCGGCAGTGGAACCCTAAGGTATACCTTTATGACCGTAACGAACCTTCACGTCAAACACCACTGCTCTAAATTATCCTGAGGTCGCCCACGTAAATCAAGAGTGTGACGAATGAAAGTGAATGAGGCTGTCCGCTAGCTGGCAACTGTCTTTTTTAATTTGTTTACGTTGTATCCTATGTAAATGTCCATATATAGGTAAACTGTATGCTAAGGTGTTAATTGAAAGAGTTATGGATGAAACTGATGGAAAAATTTGGGATGAGCAAGCTGGATTTAGAAAGGGGATGGGGTGTACGGACCAAGTCTTTTCCATGCGCATGATTGCGGAGAAGTTTTTGGCCAAAAACCAGAAAGTTTTTTGTGCGTTCATGGACTTGGAAAAGGCTTATGACAGAGTGGACAGGAATGTGTTATGGCAAACAATGAACTTATTTGGGTTGAGCGCTGGTTTGATACAGGCATTGAGGTCCCTTTATAGGGACTCTAGTGCTTGTATCAGGATCAACGGGGTCTACTCGGACTGGTTTGGCATACATAAAGGTGTCAGACAGGGATGTGTAGCTTCCCCGTGGCTGTTTAACTTATATATGGACAGTTGTTTGCAAACTTTGAAAGTTGAAGAATGTGGGTTGAGAATGGGTGAGTTAACCGTCAAATGCCTTTTGTACGCCGATGATCTAGTCATATTTGCATCGTCGGCGGTCGAATTGCAAATGATGGTTACTCTAATGAACTTGTCATTGAAAGAAAGGGGTATGAAAGTGAACGCAAGTAAGACGAAAGTGATGGTTTTTGAAAGAGAAGAGAGTAAAACGTTATGCGAAATAAGAATAGAAGGGGAGTTGATTGAGCAAGTGGATGAGTTTGTATATTTGGGATGTTTATTTAGCAGGGATGGTAGATATGATAAGGATATAGAACGACGAGTGAATGCAGGAAATAGAGTGAATGGGGCTCTACACGCTATTATGAGGAGTCAGAATGTGTCAAATAAGGCACGTATGGCAATTCATAGTGCTGTGTTAGTCCCTACTCTAATGTATGGTAGTGAAAGTTGGGTCTGGCAGAAGAAGCATGAGAGTAGAATAAATGCTGTAGAAATGCGGTCCTTAAGGAGTATGCTAGGGCTGAATCTAGATGACAGGGTGAGAAATAGTGTGATAAGAGAAAAGTGTGGTTTGCAAGATGACGTTGTGACCAGGATTAAAAAAGGAATGCTTCGGTGGTTTGGTCATGTAGAAAGAATGAATGAGGAAAGAGTGACAAAGCAAATTTATGTTGCAGAAGTGAACGGCAGGGTCGGGAAGGGACGCCCTAGACGAAAGTTTATCGACCAAATCGGCGATACTTTAAAAATGGGCCAGATTAGGAGTACCCTTAACCGACGAGCGTGTATGCGTAGGTATATGGATGTGGAGGAAGCGAGAGAGGTGTGTCAGGATCGTGCCAAATGGAAGTCCGTAGTCTCTGCCTACCCCTCTGGGTGACAGGCGTGAGTGTTTATGTATGTATCCTATGTATAACTTTTAGCTGATAATTGAAAATTAGCCCTTAATCAAATTTCGTTATTGCAAGAATCAACTGCAAAATAATCATACCGTATGTATGTAATCACTCTAAGAATCATACTATCGCGTCTGTCATCGATAGTTAACTTTAACAAACTTTGCACCTGTCATTTCTCTTATCTTTTCTCTTTTTAAAAAACGTTACCCCCACACTACCGTGTAGTGGCGGTCAAGAATAGCCACTACAACATATCTTCCCGTGGGTCTCGTAAAAGGCGACAAAGGGAAACAGGCAGGAGATGGGCAGCAGCATCTTTCTGATAATAGCCAAAATTACAATAAAAAAACTGCGGTTGCCAACCCACTCGCCAAGCGTGGCACCTATGGCAAATACCCCCTTATGAAGAGAGTAACAAGGAGACGGCCCCCAGTCCCCGGCGGCCCCGCTATTCCTAGCTACGATGGCGACCATAATAACGGCGGGGCAGGGGGTGCTAAGAATCTCCGGTGGAGGTTCAGTTGCCACCTTAGATGACTCGACCTGGCAACATACAACGCACGCAACCTGAGGACTGACAAGAAGATCGTGGAGCTGGAAGAAGAGATAGACAAGTTACGCTGGCATATTATAGGATTATCCGAAGTCCGAAGAGAGGGGGAGGACACGGTAATCCTCGAATCCGGCAATTTGTTCTGTCGCCGGGAGGGCGACCATCTGTCCCAAGGAGGTGTCGGATTTATCGTCCACAAGTCTCTCGTTAACAAAGTTGTAAAGATCGGGAGTTTGTCGACGAGGGGTGCGTACCTTATACTCAGAATCACCAAACGATATTCGCTGAAGGTCATACAGGTTTACGCACCAACCTCGGCACACCCCGATGAGGCGGTGGAGGAAATGTATGAGGATATCTCTAGAGCCATGCATTCCTCCAAAACCCAATATACGGTGTTAATGGGAGACTTCAATGCAAAACTAGGCACAAGAGAGAACGGTGAACTGAAAGTAGGAAAATTTGGAATAGGGCAACGGAACCCAAGGGGCCAGCAGCTGGCCGACTTCATGGAGAAAGAGGGACTCTGTATGATGAACTCTTTCTTCCAGAAGCGGCCCCACAGGAAGTGGATCTGGTCGCGCCCCGACGGTTCGACAAAAAATGAGATTTACTTCATTATAACGACCAGACGACAACTGTTCAGTGATGTCTCCGTGATCGTGAGGGTGAAAACTGGTAGCGACAACCGAATGGTTAGAGGCACACTGAATCTAAACGTTAAGTTGGAGAAGTCTTGTGTAATGAAGTCAACGCTCCGTCCCCCTCGTGCTCTGTTCCAAAGCCCTGAAACCTTTCAGCTCGAGTTACAAAACCGTTTTCAGTGCCTAGAAGACTGCAATGAAGTGGACCATATGAATGACAAGCTCGTGGAAACTGTCCATGCGGTTGGAGCTAAGTTCTGCAAGACCCGCCGCAGAGGAACACAAAAACTCTCCGATCACACTCTTAATCTCATGGCTGTTAGACGGGAGATGAAGCTACATTCTTCAACAGATTTGACAGCATACAGGCAATTGAACAGACAGATCTCCAAATGCATGCGGCGGGACTTACGCAACTTCAATACAGCTTGTATTGAAAAAGCGATCGAACGGAACCAAGGCTCCAAAGTCTTTACCAGAGATTTGTCTGCCAGAAACAGCCAACTGTCAAAGTTGAAGACCGAGTGTGGTAGCATCGTTTCCGGGGCACCTGAGATTTTGAGTGAGATTGAGAGGTTCTATGGACAGCTGTACACGTCATCGTTGGAGCCACACGCAAGTGTGAGTAACGATCCAAGAGCGAGTCTTATCCGACACTATTCCGAAGATATCCCGGACGTCAGTCTGAGCGAGATTAGAATGGCTCTCCAGCATCTTAAAAACGGCAAGGCCCCAGGCGAGGATGGAATTACAGCGGAGCTTCTGAAAGCGGGTGGAAAACCGGTACTGGAAGTCCTTCAGAGGCTATTTAATTCTGTCGTCTATGGTGGCATTACACCGGAGGCGTGGAGCAGAAGTGCGGTGGTCTTATTCTTCAAGAAAGGTGACATTGCTCTCTTGAAGAACTACAGACCGATTTCCCTTCTGAGCCGCGTCTACGTGCTGTTTTCTAGAGTCATTACGAATCGTCTCGCGCGCAGACTTGACGACTTCCAGCCATCCGAACAAGCCGGTTTCCGAAAGAGCTTTAGCACCATAGACTAAATACATACCCTTCGGCAAGTTGTACAGAAGTCCGAGAAGTACAATTTGCCACTATGCCTGGCGTATGTGGACTATGAGAAAGCCTTTGATTCCGTCCAAATTTGGGCGATGCTGCAGTCCCTTCAGCGGTGCCAAGTTGACTATCGGAATATCGAAGTGCTGAAGTGCTTGTACAGTAGGGCTACGATGGCTATCCGAGTACAGAACCAGAGTACAAAACCTATCCAGTTGCAGAGAGGTGTAAAACAGGGTGACGTTATATCCCCGAAACTCTTCACCGCTGCATTGGAAGACGTTTTCAAGCTTCTGGACTAGAAAGGATACGGTATGAACATCACTGACGAGTACATCACTCACTTTCGATTTGTCGACGATATAGTCCTTATGGTAGAATCGCTGGATGACCTAAGCACTATGCTCAATGTCCTCAATAGTGTAGTAGTAGAACCTCAGTAGTTGTTGGGAGCACTAAGCTCGAAGTTGTTGACGAGTATGTTTACCTGGGACAAATAGTCAGACTAGGTAAGTCCAACTTCGACCGAGATGGATTCAACTCGGCTGGGCAGCGTTCGGGAAGCTACGACACATCTTCTCGTCAGACATACCTTAAAACGAAATTGTACAACCAGTGCGTGTTGCCAGTGATGACTTACGGATCTGAGACGTGATCCTTCACTGCTGGCTGTATGAGGAAGCTCAAGGTCGCTCAGCGAGCTATGGAGAGGGCTTAGCTCGGAGTTTCTCTGCGTGATAAACTTAGGAATGAGGATATCCGCAGTAGAACCAGAGTGACCGACATAGCCCAACGGATTAGTAAGCCGAAGTGGCAGTGAGCCGGCCATATAGCTCGAAGAACCGACAACCGACGGGGAAGAAAGGTTCTTGAGTGGCAGCCTCGTACCGGTAGGCGAAGTGTAGGGTGACCCCCCCCCCCCACGAGATGGAGTGACGACCTGGTAAGACATTCAGAAAGTCGATGGATGCAGGTGACTCAGGACCGTGCTTTGTGGCATTCCTTGGGGGAAGCCTATGTTCAGCAGTGGACTTATCAAAGGCTGTAATGATGTAATGATGACCCCCACACTAAGATTTTTTCATTTATCGTGGAGGCAGTTTACAAATATAGATTGTACGAAGACAAACCTGGATGTTTGTCTTCGTGCCCGGAACAATTATTTTTAGACCATAAAAATACTTGTTCCGTACATGATTCGAACCCGGGGCCCCCAGCGCAATGACTCATTGCTAAGCCACTGCGCCACGGAGCCGTTAAACTAATATTTATACACATACAGCAAAACTTGCAATAAATTTATATAAATCATCAGCCTCTTTTATTTTATTTTCATCATATTAAGGAAAATTGGTTCACTTAAAACAGACTTACGAGATAATTTCTTATTAGTTGTTTTTCTTTAACGTGTAATGTTGGTGTAAGAATACCCACTATCCCAAAAATCGTTCCCTAACGTAACTTTTTCGATAATAATTTACGACATCCAAGGAACAAAATAGACTGATATGGATTCTATTACGCCAAGACTGCTGTTTTATACGACCACTACAATATTTATTAACCAGATTCGAATCAAGTTAAAAGTAGAGAGTTTTGGAGGAGACATCTGGGTATCAAATAATTAAGTAACATGTGATTTTGTGCACTTTACTGGAGTACATCTGAATTATTAATTCATAATAGCCAATCAAAAACAATCGACCACTCAGCCTACCTGATGGTAATGGATGCTGAGGGCCTTGCAAACAAAAAGGGTCTCCGGTTCTGTACACTCACTATACGAAACACAGCAGCATTAAGATGCAATTTCACGTTGGTATTCTATGAGAGCGTGGTCCTTCTCCGGTCGAGCCATTCGTGCTACAATCGCAATAAAGCTACAGCGTGGCTCTACTAGTCTCTACTACTAACATATTATTCTTTTAATTAACTAACTACAAACATAACTACAAAATAACTGAATAGAAAAATCATTTCTCATCAAATTTAGGCCGAAAACTCGTGGGATGTTTCTGGCTACACTTGTGCCTATCGATGACGATATGCCATGTTGCCATTACATGACGCAGTCTTTTGTCGTTGCATGAAGAATAAAATCGAATATAATGATTTTTATTCAATATTGGTTATTACATAATACATATTGAAAGTCATTTTTTATTTACCACTGGTTAGGAAAATACCTCTGTCCTGGGAAGAGCCAGCAAGAAACTCTGGGGTACTTTTGTTAAACATAATTTCACTTAACAAAACTTTTGTTTATACAATTTTAAATGAATTTTCATAGAACCAGCATGGTGGCGATCACCTTTTTCCCAGGGGTTATTTTCATTCATGTATTCCTTGATATTATAATAACCCTTTTTGTACAGTTTTTCTTTAATAAAACTGTGAAACTTGTTTATTGACAAACATTGAACATGTTCTGGAATTTTGTTGTAAAAGCGTATACACTGCCCCATAAATGAATTACTAATTCTGTGGAGTCTAGTAACTGGCATTACAAGTTTATGTTTGTCCCTAGTGTTTAAGGTATGAACATCCTTATTCTTATTAAAGCTATATATGTTTTTATGTACATACATTACATTTTCATAAATATATTGCGACGCCAAAGTTAATATGTTTATTCCTTTAAATTTTTCGCTGAGGGACTCTTTACGATTTAGGTTATAGATCACCCGTACGGCTCTATTTTGCAAAACAAATATAGCTTCAATATCAGTCGCATTACCCCATAGAAAAATTCCATAAAACATTACGCTATGAAAGTTACTACAATACACTAATCTAGCTGTCTCAACATCTGTGAGACTTCTAATCTTTCTTACAGCATATGCTGCAGAACTAAGTCTGCTTGCTAATTTAGATATATATATAGGGGCTCCATTGGAGGGCCCCATGAAAATTCGCGTCAATAGTAATACCAGGAAAAACAGTGGTATCCACAAGACTCAACTCCTCCCCATTTAAGAGCACACTGGTATTCGAATGTTTTACAATAAGTATTGTAAATTTAATACACTTTGTTTTATTGCCGTTTAAGAGCATATTGTTGGTGTTAAATCTATGTACCAATTTCGATAGAGCATTATTTACATCGTCATAATTAATTAACTGCCGTTTGAGTTTGAAAATTAAAGAAGTATCGTCAGTAAATAATACTATATCGTGATTGTCCCCTACAAGATAAGGTAAGTTATTAATGTAGATTAAGAACAGGAAAGGGCCAAGAATCGAGCCCTGAGGAACGCCCATTGATACTACCGATCCGGAGGAACCTTTACCATTTATCACGACTTTTTGAGTTCTGTTACTTAAATATGAAGTAATAAGTCTAAGCGCCAAATTTTTTACACCGTAATGTTGTAGTTTCCTGATTAATGTCTCATGATAAACACAATCGAAAGCATTGGAAAGGACACAGAAAATTACTAAGGTATCTTGTGAATTCTCCCAGCCATTAAAAATATATTTCATAAGCTCAACACCGGCGTGAGACGTCGAGCGACCCCTTGTAAAACCAAATTTGTTTTAATGAAGTAATTTATTTGTATTAAAAAAATTAACAATTGATCTAAAATTATTTTTTCAAAAATTTTACTGAAAGTTGGTAGTACAGAAATAGGTCTATAATTAGCGGGGTCCAATGTATTACCAGATTTAAATAAAGGTATTACTTTAGTATACTTCATTAAACCAGGAAACACACCAGAATCGATACAAGTATTAAAATAATAGCAAGATGAGGTGCAATTAAATCTATTACAGACGCAATCACTGTAACGGAAATCCCTCACAAATCTGCAGTTTTCTTTACATCAATGGTTTTGAAGTATTTTACAATATTATGCGGTAATACATTTTCAAATCTAAATTCTTTTAAACAGGTATTAACATTATTTTTAAGTAATGACTCGGCGACAGTTGGAGAAGTATTCAATGATTCTGTTATCAGGATAGGAACATCAGTGAAATATTTCTTAAACACCGCTGCAACTTCCTGATTTGATTTAGTCAATTCATTATTAATTTTAATTGATAGTTTGAGTAACGAGGTTTCTCTTTACCGGTTTAGCTGTTAATTAATCAAACAAGTACAACTGTATTGTTGCTTAACAGCAGGAAGAGGTGCAAAATAATTTTAGAAAGTTACCTTTACCGTTACAGCCTATTTAAATCCATTGTTGAACATAGGCCTCGCCCATAGATTGCCTCATAGGAGGTATACAACGTGTCCCAAAATTCAACGATAAGCCAACACCGGAGGATAGACCTGCCCCGGACTAATCGGGGAAAAAAAGAAAAAAATATATATCCCAATTATATTTTAAGTTATATAAAAAAAATGAAATTCTTCAGAAATTGAGACCGTTTATGATATTTTTCACTACCATGACCACAATTTTTTAAATATTTTTTTCTTTTTTTTTTTTTTTTAGGTAACCTGAATAGTACTGCTATCTACCACAATTCTTAAAAACTCCAGAATAACTCTTGTTTTATCACGAAAATTAATGAAACTTATTTTATTCCCTAAATTTTTTGAAGACTTTTACTTTTAACCAAATTTAACTTATCGTGGTGTAAAAAAAAAGTATGAACACTAGTATGGCAAGTTTTTTTTAAAAATTGACGCAACTAACCAACATTCCAAAATGGTATAATACTCTAGGAAAACAAGTTATAAAAAATATGGGCCTATTATTTCTAAACAGGGGCCAAATTCCTTAAATTGTAATTGTCAGTAATCACTTTTACTACATGCCCAAAATGGGTTCCTGTTACAATTTGTAGGAATTCGAATGGGGCATCAATACCTTAGATGTTAGAGAGAGATAGATAAATAGAGATATTTACGTTAAAAAGAGACAACAACAGGGCAGGTAGAGAAGCTGTTATTATTCTCAGCAAGTCGGTTCAGTATGCTCTGCTCCTTTGTTTACTGCGCACCGTTCACAATTCAACTTACGTGGCCCTCGTACATACTATCGACTTTTGGCTTGGCTTTTTGGACTGAAAATAGAGAGTAACATACAGCATTCCTTAAATTGACGTCGATTTTATAAGTAAAGTATTACTTATAATCGTTGATTACCTGTTGCTTAAATTAAACATTATAACCTCTAAGCCTGTCTCTTTCTGTTGTCATAAATTAAAAGAAAGAGAGCAACGATTATAAATGATAGAGCCATATTGCAACTATATTATGGTTGTAGCACGAATTCCACGCTTTCACAGAATACCAGTGTAAAATAACAGCTTAATACTGCTGTGTTTCATTTGGTGAGTGTAGAGAACCGGAAACTCTTTTTACTGGAAACAAGGCATTCCATCTTAGTGGTCAGGGATGACAATGCATCTGCATTTTGATTCTTGATCAAGGAAAGATGTTTTTTACGCCAGAACATAGTATCCAACTTCCCATTGAGTGGACTGTGCGCTCGTTTGTCGCCCTTATTTCATAAAAGATAACTGAAAGCATTTCTTAAATTGATGAACAAATAACTTATGCTACTTTGAATTAAAGTTGAAAGTTGTAGAGCCTCATGTGATTATAGATTGCTAATAAAATCTATAAGCACCATTATTCCGTTTCACTAACTCTTGAGAACATAAAATGGTTTCATTGACTGCACTTCACAACCGCCGTGGGAATCGTTTTCAAAGAGAACTGAAATTACGCTTTCAAGTACGTACAGTTTGTTACGGGGAAACAGTTTCTTTTATTATTGCCGTTAAACTTTGCTTGAAAAAGTAATTCTCAAAGCGGCAAACATTAAAGCGTGTATGAAATCAAACAAATATTTTAACATTCATGCTCAGTGAATTAATTGGAAAAGGCACAAAACTATGATAGAAAATGTATTATTTGAGTTATTTTATTTAATAAGATTCGCGTAAAAAAAATTGGCGGTCACCATCTCCCTCTCACAACTGCATTTTCACATCTCTTACTCTTACAGTGTATTATTTAGTATATAGTCACAGAAATCTAAATAATATGTCTTATTATTTAGAATTCTGTGTATATAGTGTATCGGCGGAGTAAGAGAATCCATATATAATAATAAAATGAATGAAATATCTTTCAATAAGTATTATGTATAGATTATATCTATATATTGAATAAAAATGATTCTATTCTATTCTATATTTTTGACAAACGAGCACACGGTCCACCTCATGGTAAGTGGTTGCTGCGGCCCATAGACATCTACATCTATCCTCTATTACAAATCAAAATGTAGATGCGTTGTCACCCGTGAGGACTAAGATGGAATGCCTCATTTCCAGTAAAAAGGGCCTCCGGCCACCTGCACTCACCAAGCGAAACGCAGAGGTAAACCTCTACTTCACGCTGGTTTTCTGTGAGGTCGTGGTACCACCCCGGTTCGAGCCGGCCCATCCGTGCGACAGCAAAAGCTGCCGCGTGGCTCTATCACTGTTAATCACGGGGTACCGGGGTAGGATCACGCTCTCACAGAATACCAGCGTAAAATAGCAGCTTAATTCTGCTGTTTCGTATGGTGAGTGTAGATGTAGAGAATCAGTGACCCTTTTTATTGGAAACGAGGCATTCCATCTTTGTCCTTAGGCATTTGCATTTTGATTCTTTATTGAGAATAAATGTGGATATCATTGGGTCACATCTACTTGCCACCAGATGAACTGTATGATTGTTTGTCATCCTTATTTTATTTTTAAAAAATTCACTATCCCATATAACCCCGCGGGGTTGTAAGAGCAGCGCATCTTCTCAATAGCACAGAATAAATAATAGTACAATAAATTCAAAATACCGCGGCCACACACATCGCGCTAGCGCGAAGATTCACACTATCGCAATGTATTTGACCGGCCCTTCGTGAATACTTCATCACTTCGTGCGAAGTTTCAAGCACATCGCTTCGCTGTCGGTAAATTTTCGAAGCGACCGTCGCGTCAATTTTTTTAGCGTGTGTTTAGCAGTGTTGCAAAAGTTCCCGATTTATCGGGAGATCTACTGGCTACTTACTACTATCTTTTTTTATAGGATAGGGTGACAAACTAGCACACAGTCCACCTGATGGTAAGTGGTTGCTGTGGCCCATAGACATCTACATTTATCCTCGTTTGCGAATCAAAATGTAGAAGCGTCGTCACCCGTGAGGACTAAGATGGAATGCCTCTTTTCCAGTAAAGTGGGTCTCCGGTTCTCTACACTCACCATACGAAAAGCATCATAGTTAAGCTGCTATTTTACGCTGGTATTCTGTGAGAGCGTGGTCCTTCCCCGATCGAGCCGACCCAGTCGTGCTACAACTACATTACTAATATAGCTGCAGCATGGCTCTACCACGTATAAAATATTTTATTTTAATTAGTATCTCCTGATATCCCGATTTAGCGACTGTGTCTCCCGATTTTTTGCATTTTCAACTAATGTAAAATAATATTCATAAATGAAATTGAAAAGTAATATTCTAAATGTGAAAAAACTAAAATGAACCTTTAACACAAAATCTATGTACGGGGAATTCCCGAAATTGCTCGGACTACGTCCTATGGGACCTATACCTATACCCTTATTAGGGTTTTAACTTCCCGGTATGCTTAAAGCATATTGCACGGAAACATCCTAAAATAGAGTTCATTTTTGTCTGGTAAGTGTACGGGGGAGATCCCTAAAGATTACTTTGTTCGGGTTGTTTTACGAATGTATATAGTGTTGTTCGTTCCTATGAATTGCATTCACTAATTACTTGCCTTTTTCTGTTGTGTTGTGAACTGTTGTGCTTTATGTTCAAATTTGTTAGAGAGCAATAGTCATCAAAAATAGTTTAGAATGGCGTTTGCTTCTATATCTTAAATACGAAAGAAATTAAATCACTCAGTGAAAAAAACAGAAGAATTTTGGACAAGCGTGAGTAGCGAAAAATATATACTTATAAAAATTTTAGTTTAAAATATAAAGACATTATTATGATTGCAAAAAAAATTGAAACAAGAAAGAACGACATCTAAAAGAACCTGTTTTTTGATACATTTCTAAAAATAAATATCTCCCGATTTCTCCCGATTTTTAGCTGGCAAATCTATTTTTTATTTTTCACTTTTGCTACACTGGTGATTAGCGCGATAAAATTTACAACGCGCCGTGTGGCCAGGCACCTTAGCGCTAGGCCGAAGGCGAAGATTTATCACGATAATTCTATCCCGCCCGATGTGTGTGACCGAGGCAAAATAGTAAGAAATTGCGATTCACAACCCGTCTGTCAAGCGTCGCAACTATGGAAAATATCGCCCCTGAGAGGGAGGCCAATGTTCATTAGTGTAAAAATGTACAGCAGTTATCTTCCATGTCAAAAATATTTTTTAAACTACTAAATATTCCAGCCATCCGTTACAGCATATATAGTCCACTGCTGAACATAGGCCTCCTCCATAGATTACCTCAAAGGGTATTTCGGCATAGTTATTATCAGGATGATGCTGCAGCTCATCTCCTGTTTCAGTTTCCCGCTGTCGGCTCTTACGATTGTGACGTAACGATGTGGGGTAGTGGATATACTTACAACGTGTAACGTTGTACGCTATTCTAGTTAATGTAACTAATGATTTTAATAAATTACTTAGTATTCTAAATCTCTTTCATTCACTGATGCTCAATACTTGTTATTACTCACCTCTTGTATAGTACGACCCTAATCTATACAAATAAATAAAATTGAAGTGTCTGTTTGTAATGTTAAAATTATTAAATTAAATGCATATGAAAGTATATGCGATACTTATAACAAAACTACAATTTTTGGAATTTTTGTCTGTCTGTCGGTTTGTCTGTCTGTCTGTTTGTTTGTTCCGGCTAATCTCGGAAATGGCTGGATCGATTTTGACGGGACTTTCACTGGCAGATAGCTGATGCCATAAGGAGTAACTTATGCTACTTTTATTTTAGAAAAAGAATTAGGGTTCCGCGCAAAAAAACTAAAACCCCAATTAACACGCGGGCGAAGTCGCGAGGAACAGCTAGTATGTTATAATTAACTAGCTGCTCCCCGCGACTTCGCCCGCGTGTAATTTAGGATTTTAATTATGTTGCACGGAACCCTAATTCTTTTTCTAAAATTTAAATATCCTAAGTTACTCCTTATAACATCAGCTATCTGCCAGTGAAAGTCCCGTCAAAATCGGTCCAGCCGTTTTGGAGGTTAGCCGGAACAAACAGACAGACAGACAAAAATTTTAAAAATAGTGTCTTTGTTATCAGTATCGTATACACTGTCATATGCATTTAGTAAAAAGCTGTTATTTTAACATTACAAACAGACACTTCAATTTTATTTATTTGTATAGATATAACTGAAGAGCCGTGGTAGCTCAGATGTTTAGCGCTCGCTGTAAGTTTCACAGTACGCGAGCAAACCGGGTTCGATCCCAGCCGGCACCAATGAAATTGTTAATTGCAATATCAAGTGCTTATTTACCACGTGTTCGCTGGTGAAGGAAAACATCGTGAGGAAACCTGCATGTCTAAGAAATAGAAAAAAAATGACTAACACATGTGAAGTTCGCCAACACGCATTGGGGCAGCGCGGCGGATCTTTCCTTGCCCTAAAACCCTCTCAGAAATGAGAGGAGGCCTGTGCCTAGCAGTGGGACGTATATAGGCTGTAACTTTTACTTTACTAATGTAACTTGCAGTCGTAAACTGTGCAATACTAGTCTCTGGTTGGTCTTATAGATCTATGTATAAAAACCAGCTAGAATGCCCAGTCATGCCTTTTTCCTCGCCGGTCAGGAATTACAGTGATTGAACATTACCCGATTACTTCTAAATCTAATCTTCAATTTGTGTGTGTTTGAGTATGTGTATAGATGGTTTAGATTCACAATTGGATCCACTAGGTGGCGCTGTTATCAAGATCCAGAAATCATGCGTGCGAAGCCGGGGCGGATTGCTAGTATTTTATAATAATAAAGTTATATGCGTCACAGTGTGAACTTCTTGTTGTTGTTGAATGTCATTGTAAACAAAACTCGGCGGTACAGAACCGTAAATCCTCAACGTTTTCTTGTAACGATTCGTTTTTAGTTTAATTACGCGTTTTATTGATGTAATTCCCGTTGTTTAACACCAGTCGTTAAGGGTTTAACGACTGTGTTAAATGTTAAAAATAGTTTTCTTGTCAGAATTAATTTCTCTTTTAATTGATTAATTATAGCACCTTCTTTTTTAATTTATTTTGCACCCTTTTCTGCTACTAAACTACAGTACGTGGTAGCGCCACGATGCAGCTATATTACGGTTGTAGCACGAATGGGTCGACTAGACCGGGGAAGGACCACGCTACAGAATACCAATATGAAATGGCATCTTAATGCTGCTGTGTTTCTGAGTGTAGATATCCGGAGGCCGTTTTTGCTCGTTTGGCTCACAGTATCCAATTACCATCAGGTAGACTGAATGCTCGTTAGTCACCTTTATTCTACTCGTATATTATACGTGATAGAGCCATACTACAGCTATATTAGTAGTATGGTAGTAGCACGAATGGTCGACTCGACCGGGGAAGGTCCGCCCTCTCAGAATACCAGCGTAAAATAGCAGCTTAACGCAGCTGTGTTTCGTATGGTGACTGTAGAGAAACAGAGATCTTTTTTTACTTGAAACTTTTTTTCTTAGAAATTTTGATTCTTAGTCGAGGATAGATGTAGATGTCTATGGGTTACAGCAACTACTTACCATCAGGTGGAGTGTGTACTCGTTTGTCACCCTAATCCTATAAAAAAATAACGCCTAAAATATGCCATATGACACGATATAAGACAATCCATCATCCTATATCGTAACGTTGGTGTTTTAATCCCATGGCTTAGTATAGATGACCGTGGAGTGGCGGTGTAAGAATTTCCACTACTCCATATCGTCTTTTGTGTGTCGTAAAGCGACAGAAGGAAATTGAAACAGATGATGGGCACCAGCATCTTCCTGATGACAACTAAAATTAATTAAAAAAAAACTGCGGTTGACAACCCACTTGCCAAGCATTTCATTTACGGCTAACTATGGGGGAGGCCTATGTTCAGCAATGGACTTTTATAGGATGTGATGGATAGATGGATGGATCGATGGACTAGACATGGCGGTTCACCTATATTGTATACGCCAGGCGTAAAATGCACAGACAGTGGGCTTAGCCAAATTGACTTTCTATGATCGTTGTCGCTAATGGAAAATTTTAATAATAAAAATCCCCTGAAAACAAGAACTAAGCATCCCTACTTTGGAAGCTGATTTGTAGAAATTATCATTCTTTTGTTACTAAGCTTTTACATTTTATTAGAATTTTATTTTTTACTCTTTTGAGTAGAAAATAAAATATCAGAAATTTATAGCAACAACTGGATTGTCATCTAAATACTTAAATTAAAAACTTCATCCCCGATTTTTTCATCCTTAGATTTTCTCTTCAAATTTTTTATATGGCATCACTTTTGAAGAAAAACCTCTTTAATAAAAAAAAACATGCGTGAGCGTCGTGGAACGCTCGGTTGGAACGAAGTTCCTTATTATTGATAAACGTATTATATTATTGATTAACAAATACAAATAAATGTATTACTAGCGTCTATTACATTGAAGCGTCATTTAAAATAAAAAATACACTATGACACAAGGGGTAGTGACAAAAAATCTTACACTTTTTGTCGCCTAGCTCCCATCCGTCAAACCCGTACCGTCCGATAAGGACCTTGGTTCCAAAAAGACAGCTGACGAAGATATCACGTAACATACAACAGAAAATAACATACTGTCAAATTAAGAACGTCCACCTTTATTTAAAATCGGTTAAAAATGAACCGTCTCAACGTTAAGATACATCATTCTCATTTATTTTAATAGTTATCTATTAGCGTTTTCGATTGTAGAAAGTCATCTTGGCTAACCAACCACTGAGCAGAGAAGCGCGACATGTTCAACGGAAGTGGGAATGACGATCATCAACAAACCTTCTGCACACGGCTTACACAAGTCCTATTATATGTCCAGTACAGTTCCAATTTTTAGAGATCTTTACCGTGATCGAAAACAAACTAGAGGACTATTAACAGCTATATATTTTTTAAATATTCTTTGATATCGTTTAACAGGCATGCAAAGCGTATTCATACTGTTGATATTTCTAAGGGCTGCTGCGAAGTTGTGAGGGAGGGAGAAGGTGACGGCGCTCCCGCTCCCGAGGGCGAAAGGCTTCCAGGAGATGGAGCCAGCTGCTCCGCTCCGGATGACCAGGTATTTAATTCCTTCCATGCTTGGGTAAAAGCCCTTTATTTCACTTCAAGTTTGTTTAATTCGCTATTATTCACCACTTTGAGGTCATTTAAATTAAAAGAAATTGGTTTTTACTTAGTAAAATAGTAGCTCAGACCTCCTTATAAGTCTGAAAATGAAACACAATATTTCAATTATATTTTTCATTTGAAAAATACTTTTTTCATGAGAATCTAGCTATAATTCGTTCGCAGAGAGATGCAACAGGAACAGAGATAAACAAATCAGGAGATGGGTAGAAGCGACTTCCTATAACAACTATAAAATAAATAATTTAAAATTGAAAATTTTATACAGCCGACTTCAATATAACTTATTTAAGAATAACTCAACCATTGGTCTGACCTTGATCAAATTGATATGGGACCACACGAGAACTATCAGCTTTCATATAAATAAGAATCATCGAAATAGATTCACCCAGTACAAAGTTATAAGGTAACACACATGAAAAAAACACATACAGTCGAATTGAGTACCGTCTCCTTTTTGGAAGTCTGCAGAAAAACTACAGTTGCCAACCCGCCTGCCAAGTGTAGCAAATGTCGCTTTTGTGAAGCAATCTATGGGGAGGCCTATGTTCAGCTGTGGACTTTGATGAACTGTAATGAATTAATTAATTAATGAAAAATGGTGCGTTACTACAATTATAAAAAAGATTTATACTCGTAGTTCAAAAAGAGTCATAAATTTTTCATTGTCTTGCTGAATTCAAAAGCAGAGACGATAAAGTTGTGAAGATTCGACTACGATGGCGTTCCATCAATACTCTATTTGATCAAATCTGCAAATTGCGTACATATGTAAAGCTTCCTTATTGAAATTAAGCTGTTTTTTTTTTTAAATTACAATGGCCTCATAAATCATCCTTAATAGGAACTAGGTATTCAATCAGCACAAATTTAAACCATCATTTGATAACAACTTTCTCTTCGTTACTCTTAATCGAGGTGGGTAAAAAGACCGTCGATTGGATTGGGGTCAATTCATAATCACAAATTCGACGTCGACGAGGGAAAAAGTTCACGAACCGGCGAAGAAACATGGCTTGTTTCATCGTCGACTGTATGGAGCTTTGACGATGGGCCAACTGCAACAAAATGTCGCCGTACGCGTTACACATAGAAACAAATGTTCTCCTCGTTTTTTTGCAAGACGGTCATATTGCTACTGTGGTGCTAAAGGATCAATCAATCCAGTCCAGTTTGATCCTCAGAAGACACAAGTTTGCGCGTTTACTGCTATAAAGCACCCCTTTGTCGTATCTCCTCAGTTTCAAGGCACTCCTCTTGTTGCCTCAGCCAGGTTTAGAATCCTCTACGTCGACATATCGAGTGACGTGCAATTTCGTCGTCACTTGGAAGAGAAGGCCATTAGCCTCTAAAAAGCTTGGCGTGCTCAGCAGAGCGGGACAGTATTTCATGTCGGCACACCGCCTGCTACTTCTTTACAAGGCGCTGGTTCGGCCTCACATGGAATACTGTTCCCATCTCTTGGCTGGGGCTCCCCAGTGCCAGCTTCTTCCGCTTGACCGCATCCAGCGCATAGCAGCTGGAATCGTCGACGACCGAGTCCTTTCCAATCGGCTTCAATTTCATTGCCCATCAGGTGAGCCGCATGCTCGTTTGCCCCCTCTCCTATAAATAAAAAAATCAAAGAACGTTTAACTTCAAGTTGTATTATTGGCTTAGTAAGAAAAGCAACTAAATTCCGGACCCTAGCAGGTTCCTAGAAGGTTCTTTGGCATCACGACAACGCAGATTCGCACATGATTACCAGGACAATCAATTTTTTTATTCACATAAAAATGTCCTTCAAACAAATCTTCATGTTCTACTGATTTGTTGTTTCCAGTTTTTGATTTTATCTGTTTCCAAAAAGCAATGAAAATTTAAAAGAAGAGGTTTTAAAGCAAACCGCAAGCCTATAAATTGGAGATTGGAATTTCTATAAGAGAGAGCTGAGATGTATTTTCCAAGTGGTTAAGACATATGGAAAATTGTACGTATATGTGCTCAGGGTGAATAATTTGAAAAGATCGATACGAGTACTAGATCGATCAGTACACAGGGTTATTTTGCAATAACCGGGCAAAGGAGAGAAAATTAATAGAATCAGGCGTTACTTTGCGGAAGTCCATTATATTAAAGTTGGCAAAAAATTACTTGCGGCGGATGTACGCGAAGTAATTTTTTGCCAACTTTAAAGGAAAGTTCAGAATAAGTAATATAGGCAAATGGTGAAGACAAAATTAATAAAAAAATCTCAATAATTCTGTACCTTTTATCTTTTAAATTCAAAATGCGTGGTGATGCATTATTTTAACTGATTTCACTGCGCACGCACACATTCGTAAGGGTCGCTCGGTAGGCAAAAACGTTGTTGCCTATAAATAACATTCAATTTGGAATAATTTGTAATAAAAGTAGGAAGCCTTATTTACTCGTATTTTCAAAATATGCAATAACTGTATATCATTATTTATATATTTAAAGTTTAAAATTTGGCTACTCTTTGAAAAATAACCCTATATGGCATCGATTATATCATAATTTTTGAGTATCTAGTTTTTTTGGCATCTCCCGTAAACGTCTGTAGAATTTGCGTTTAACGTATTTGAATAGATTTTTCGCTATGAGTCTTCTCGTATAGCTCTTACAATGCACGAGTGCGGTCGAACTTTGGATATGGTTGTACATGTGTACATTACACATTGTCACTTTATGCTTATTCTTTTTCCGACGCTACGAACGTTCGCACACTGTGACACTGCATGTAAATGTAGAACCACAACAACCAAAGGTCGACCGCACTCGTGAATTGCAAGAACTATATCTTCAAAGCAGGGGTTGAAAGCGGTAAAGGTATAAGCGTATGGTACCGTTATAGAATTACGATACAGCTTCGATTTAAAGGTAGAACCAAAACGGTTGACTATTACGGTTGTGGTACCGTTAAAAAAATAACTATACATATATTTTTTACGGTATCGTTATACCTACATATTACTAATACCTTTATCGAAATAATTTTGGTACCGAAAAAAATTATGCGTTAGAAGACTTATTATTAATTATAACTTATATTAATGTAACAACATATCTATTAATAGTTCGAAATCAAGAGTTTTGGTGTATGTGGTGGTGTGGTAGTAAAGGCTGTGGGCAGTGGCGGTGGTGGTGGTGGTGGTTATAGTAATGGTGGTGGTGTTTATGGAGCCACTGTTGGTCCACTGCCTACTACCACTACTTACGATACTACCACCTCCACCACCACTGACACCAGCACTGACACCATCAGCAACACTATCCACCAAGACCAGCACCACTTCCACCAACACCAATCCAACCACCCCCACCAATGTCTGGCAATTGTATTCCAAATATAATGAAGTGGTATTTACTCCTGGGGTCGCGACTCGCAAAATGTAGCTTATAACCTTCCCAAAGAAGCAACCTATCTCTATACTAAAGTGGGTGAATAAAGTCACACATTTAGCCTTATTACGTAGGATATCCTGCCATCTACGGCACTGTCAAGGTTAGACTAACTAACGTTTCAAGTAGTTGAGACCGACTTCATCACTCGGCAACGTACCTGTCTAACACATTCTCACGTATCTATCAATGTTATTACCTAGTTTTATTGTATATAATACGGAAAACGGTACTTACTTCACTTGATCTCTCGAGTACAAAAAAAAAGGAAATATCCTTATTTTCTCTAGAATTATTCATGCATACTGTACAACTATTAGGCATTTTTGCTAACACAACACTTATTAATTACCCATACACATTTATAATAACCTAATTCTTAATTATTTTAATTAAAATACTTAAATGTTAATTGCAAAAAAACTTAATAAATTAATTGATGTATAAAATTTCGAAATATTGTTGGTCTATTTATTTAAATGCGCACGACTAACAAACAGCCCTTTCATGGATACTCTGACTGAGCCGGCGCAAACCAGTTTGTACCCCGACGGAGCGTCGGTGAACCTGTCGGTGATAGCTCTCTGCGCTATGTGTGGGTGTGTTCGTAGCGAGCCGTGTATATGTAGCTTCCCCTCTGGTCGGTTTCTTTACTCATGTGCCATTGCGGCCGACATTCCGGCCTCGGAGCGGGCGGCAGGGTACATAGAAAACCTTTATTTTATAATTTAGATACTTGAAAAAGTAATGGTACCGCAATATTACAATATCGAAATTATACAGGTACCTTTATTTTAAAGCATCGAAATTTAAATGAATGACGTCATACCGCTAACCGTTTTAACCATAATTTTTTCGGTTATTCAATCCGTGCTTCAAAGTCTTGTTCGGGATAGGGTATTTAATTGGGAAAATGTTAATATATAATATACACTATATGTTTTCAATGTCAACGGTACAAATTCATAAATAAATGCATACTAGAGTTACAATCTTTATGTGTCCTACTACTGGGCACAGGTTTCCTGTCATTTTTGTGAGGGCAAGGAAGTGTACGCCGCGCTGCTCCAATGCTTTTTAACTCCACAACTCCACATGTCTTGAAATATTTTGATTTCTCAGACATGCAGGTTTCCTTGCGATGTTTTCCTTCACCGTAGAGCACATGGTGAATCGACACTTAAAATTGCAATTAACAATTCCATTGGTGCCGGCGGAGATCGAACCCGATTGTTCGCATAGTGTAAAATTTACAGCGAGCGCATAGCCTCTAAACTATGAGTAACACCGTTTCCGAAAGCTAAATTTATTTATGTTCAAAATTCCAAGTCATCAGGAAGTTAGTTGAAAATCAATTCTACTAAATTCGACCCGAACGGATATACACGAAGAAGAGTTAATAAAAAAGTATTAAAAATAAATAATATTTTCCTTCTGTCGTTTGAGGGCTATATTCACAAACTGTTTTTATGACTTTTGATTTAGGGCAGTCCTATTTGGCGTTCTAATTCGTTTACCCCAACTGTCATTCGTTATGTTATATGAAGGTCATAAGTTTTCGTAACTAAGTACTTTCGTATCGTAAATTTGTAATGCAAATATAATGTAATTTATTACGGCCCATATTTCACTGAGGCTTGTTTTTGTTGACAAAATAAATAGAAGTACGTTTGTAAATACAAAAGAAACTGGCTGTGTGATGGTAGCAGAAGAAAAAAAATCATTTATTCCTAAAAATAGAGCTACAGAACACAAAAAACAAAATCATTTTAATTCTAATTACATATAATAAGAAAATTACTGGCGGACCCCAAACTGGGCATAGCCTGTATCTTGGGGACCAGGAGCAGGGGCGTAGCTACCGCCGTATCAGCCGTATCAATGATACGGGGCCCCCGGGTTAGAGGGGCCCCGAACGTGTGTAACCAAAAATTCCAAAGACAGACAGACAGGACAGGAAAGGATATCAGTATTATCTATAGAAGCAAAGAATTAAAAAAAAACTAGGTTAGTTCCTAGAAGTATTAATTGTAAGTAATAACTTATAATCAATATATAATAATTTTAATTGAATTCAAGTGTTTTTGTTCCTTTTATGAAATCTTTACTCTTCATTTATTTATTTATTCGTATGGGGTTCTTACAATCGATAACAATAAATTAAAATTAAAATCTAAATTATAAAGTTATTCTATCTTTTAATTGCTGAATCCATGGGATAGTGCCGTTTTAGAGAGAGAACAGGTCTGTTGGGCAGCCGTGGTACCTTGTGAGTGGGCAGTCTCTAGCTATATGCTCAACATTCTGGACAGCAGCTCCACACTCACACCCCGGTGATTCCCTCCACCCGCACATGGACATGAAGGCATTGCTTGGTCCGCATCCGGTTCGTACCCTATTCAGTTGGCACCATTCCCTTCTTGGGAGAGCAAAACCAGCAGGTTTAAGTGTAGGGTTGATGGTAACTCCCATGTTATCAGGGGATTTTGCGTTCCATTCCTGCAACCACTGAGCAGATGTGTTAAATCCGCCGGACACGAGTTCACATGCGGTCTGGTATGTTGGGTGACGTGACTTCAGGCGGTGGGGTGGCGGATCAGTAAACTCCGCGTGAGCTGGCAGGTTGGGATTTCCGTAGACCTTCTGGGACTCTCGTAGTAGTATTTGTTGTCTTCTCAAATGGGGTGGGCTTATATGGCTTAGCAAGGGGAGCCACTGGAAGGGGGTACATTTTAAGGTTCCAGATATGCATCTCATGGTCTGGTTCAGCTGGGTGTCCACATGCAGCACATGTGCACTATTTGACCATACTGGTGTACAGTACTCTGCTGTTGAGTACACCAAATTGAGATCAGTTGTAGTTGTAGCCTGTGCAAGATGTTGTTTCTGGTCTTGAGCTTTTTGGATAATTTGTCCATGTGCGGAGCGTACGTGAGACTCCGATCGAGAGTCACGCCCAGGTATCTCGGAGTGGGGTTGTAGTGCAACATGGCTCCAGCAAACTCAACAGTAGGCTCGTATTTTGTCGTTTGGTTAGCCAAGTGAAACGCAGTTACTTCGGTTTTGGCAGTGTTTGGTACTAGTCTTCATTTCCTAAAGTATGTGTCTAGTATGCTTAAGTCCTCGTTAAGGATACCTTCGGTTGATTTGAAGGTTTCGTGTTGGGAAGCTAGTGCTATATCATCAGCATACATAAATTTACGACTCTGCGTTTCAGGTATATCATGTAAGTAAAGATTGAAGAGCAGCGGAGCTAAAACTGAACCCTGTGTGTTGTGTCCATTGTTCAGCTTTTTAGTACGACTTTCACTGTCGCCAAGGAAAACCATGAACTCACAGTTGCTAAGGATGCTATTTAACAGCCCCACTATTTTTCTGCATGGTTCCGCTTTCATGACCTTATAGACCAATCCTTGTCGCCAAACTGTGTCGTATGCCGCTGAGAGGTCTATTAAAACAGCAACCGTCTTTAGTTTCTTTTGAAACCCTGCTTCAATGTGGGTTGTGAGGGACTACACCTGTCGGTACAGTTGCAGCCACAACGGAAGCCAGCTTGTTCCACTGGAACCACCTTATCAATGAAAGAGCATAATGCGGTTGTAGATTAGTCTCTCCAGAAGTTTGTAGACACAGCTCAGAAGGGCGATAGGACGGTAGCTCTTACGATCGTCTGCAGGTTTTTGGGGTTTCAGCATAGCAATAATCTTCGATCTATTGAAGTCGCGAGGCAGTTTGTTACGTAACAGGATATCTGAGACAGGATATCTCTTTCAGCCATTGCCTGCATTTCGGGCCCAGGTGCTTTAGAAACTCATTGTAGACCCCATCGAAACCAGCAGCTTTATTAGGGGGCAATAGTTTCAAGGCGCGAACGGTTTCATCTTGGGAGAATTCTCGTTACAGCTGGTAGTCAATTGGTAGCGACGCCTTGAGCTGGTTAGCGCACTGTCGTGTCGCCCGGGTATCATCTTTCCTGCCTTTAACTCAACTATTCTGTTTGCAATCGCGTTGGCTAGTGGAGCAGATCCACCACGGTAGTTTGTTCCAGTCTTGCCTGCCAATCCATTGAGCACCCTCCAAGCTTTCCTGCTGGAAGTCTTAAAATCCATTGACTCCACGGTATCGAGCCACCTATTTCGACGTCCTTCGTCGAGAGATTTCAGAAGGTCATCACCTATT
The DNA here is from genome assembly GCA_033319125.1 of Parnassius glacialis. Classification (NCBI taxonomy): domain Eukaryota; kingdom Metazoa; phylum Arthropoda; class Insecta; order Lepidoptera; family Papilionidae; genus Parnassius; species Parnassius glacialis. The sequence goes on along the minus strand of JAVANC010000001.1, from coordinate 50,288,163 downwards.
TCATAGTTACCCGTACGCGTGTACTAATAATAATAATAAATTCTTTATTTCAGATAATTAAAATCCATATGTGGGTTAGTAACACAATAATAATAACAACACTTATAATAACAAGGGTTAGTAAAAAACAATGGTTTGCTTAAAATCTAGGGAAATAAAATAAATACACTGTGCCTAGACTGATCATCATGGGGGTGGATAGGGCCCAGTTATCAGTCTGCACAAGGCATTTCCACAGCGGCGATGTATATCTGTCCGCTATGGTCCTCAGAATGCTGTTGTGACTGGCTCGTACCCTGCTAATAAGGGATGCGGTTTTTTTGCGTATGATGGCATTAAAACCGTCTGTTTGGTATGCCGCAAACATCCCTGACGCACTACAAAAACGAGGCAGTCCCAACAGCATTTTTTTTTATAGGAGAGGGGGCAAACCAGCATGCGGCTCACCTGATGGTAAGTGACTACCGCCGCCCATGAACAACTGCAACACCAGGGGAATCGCAGATGCGTTGCCGGCCTTTTAAAAAGGAGTAGGCTCTTTTCTTGAAGGTCCCTAAGTCGTATCGGTCCGGAAAAATCGCTGGTGGTAATCGATTCCACAAGGAAGTTGTGCGAGGGAGAAAACTTCTTCTGAATCGCACAGTGGTGGACCGCCAATCATCTAGATGATTGTGTGTGTGTGTGTGTGTGTGTGTGTGTGCTTTAGGCTAAGGATTGAGCTTTCAGTAGAAAGTAGGTCGGAACCCGAACTGCGCGTCATGTATGTTTGCATACTTATCTAATTCCGAGTCAAACACACTGTCGAATACCTTAGCAATTGCTGTTGCAAGTGATATAGGGCGGTAATTCCCCCTGCTCGAGATGTCACCGGTCATGTCCTTAACAATGGGCACTACGATGGTCTTTATGAGGTCACGTGGTAAATAAGAGTGATTTATGCACATTGAGAAGAACAGGGCCAGCACTCTCGGCAGATGAGGCCCGGTATGCCTCAGATGTTCCACACTAATACCGTCATGGCCGGGGGACTTGCCACCGGTGATTCTTTTTAGCGCCTCTCTAACCTGCTTTGCAGTAATGTGCATCAGTAGCACGTCCCCCTGACATCCGGCCTTAGCACTATTCACAGATACTAAGGGCCCCAGTGGGGAATGCACTTTGAAATGTTGAGCAAAAATATTCGTAATATGTACCGACTCGCTATTCCCATCCACAATCACCGGGAGGCCAGGCCTAACATCACATTTCTTGGTAGCCTTCCAAAACTTTTTAATGTTTTTGTCCACCCTATGCTGTGCTAGGATGTCCATTTTTAATTGTTCCTGGTTTTGTTGACACCATTTTAACCGACTTTCGAACATTTTGCCGGACTCGTTCATTTGATCATAGATCCTTCCAGATGATGGCCTATTATACGACAACCATATCCTGAAGTTAAGCCTGGCCAACCGATGCGCCTCTTGAACATGTTTGTTCCAGCCACAGAGGTGTCTGTTTTTACTTGGCTTGTTACAAGGTTTTTTCTTAGTTTTGCTAGCCGCATCACTCAAGGCACCTACAATGCTGTCATACATCCGGTCTAACACCCGTTTGTGTTCATCCAAACTGCATAGCTCGCGACTGCACTCTGTAAACTCCGAGGGGAAATCAATCTCGCCTAGTGACAGAGTTCTTGATAATTACATATTTGTTTCTGATCTCTTTCCCCCCATATTACTGAGCTAGGATGCAAGTCGCGTGCTGTCCATTAAGGTCTATCAATCCTTAAGTCACATTTAACTATTAAGGGTAAAGATATATAAAGATCAGACACAAAGACGTCTTCTATAACCTCCACTTCGAGAACGGTTTGCCAGGCCGAGTTTGAGACAACACAGTGGTCATATTTTCAGATTCTGAGCCACTCATCATTAGTTTTCAGCAAGGGATGTACGCCTTGCGGTAGCCTCGGGGAATGCTCTTTTTAGCTGTTGCTATGATAAGTTTAGTGAATCTCTTGTAGTTTTCGGCACAGGGAGGTATCCATCTGATAGCAGCATCCATGTCAGCATTGAATTTGGACCAGTCTACTCTGTGGAAGTTCCATCGAGGCAAAGGCACGGAGTTTAATAAGGGGATCTTAATACCAACCTCCACAAGCACCGGTCGGTGCTGGCTGTTCGGGAAGTTTGAAAGAATTCTTCGTGTGGTTCGATTGATGTCACAGGTAGTAAACGTTAAGTCTGGATTATAATCCCGTTTCCATCTTGCTGATCTTAACGAACCTCTATCCTTGGCATTAAATACCAGGTGTAGGTTGTTGTTCTTCGCCCATTGCACGAGGTGTTCACCATTTGCATCATTTTTGTTATATCGCCAGGTCGTGTGATGACTATTGAAGTCACCGGCATATAGGCATGGGTGTGGGAAAGCGGGGAGGTTGGTAGTCCATGAAGAGTTCGGTGGTTTGTATACGTTTACAATGGTAAGGTTATTGATCTTTATTGCAGAGGCAAATACATCCAGACCCTAAGGCAAGTCTCCGCAGCGACATGTTTAATACCGTCTTTAACATAAGTGGCGATGCCATATTACGCGTGGTTAACTGAATGAGCAATGTAGTATCCCGGGATAGCACCACGGTTATATAGATCCTGTACATCTCTAACGTGAGTTTCTTGTAAAAGGAGTACGTCTATGTCATTTTCTAATAGAATCTTACTTACTACTTCGCATTTAGCTTGACTAATACTTTCTATATTAAGTTGGCAGATTCTGGTAATAGGTCCAATATCTCTAGTCCGGTGGCTCTCCGAGGAGAGCTGATCGCATTGAAGCATTTCAAGTGGGTAATTAAATGATACAATATTCTTTGAACGACTGTGATAGTGCTGTGAGGTTGCAAGTTTATAGCGCAACAGTACAGCAGCCAGTAGTTTGTTGTTCGTTTAGCGCCACCCACCCCGTGTCCCCACGTGCAGGGTGCGGGCGGCAATTCCTGCGGACGTGAATAACTTCATACCCCTACTCTTCATTGGGGCCCCCTAACAAATTTTGATACAGGGCCCCTCTAAGGCACGCTACGCCACTGACCAGGAGTACGGTTAATAATTTCAATTACGTAGTTAAAGCTAGCCAAATTCTCCAAAACAATAAATTATTTCTATAATTAACTTTTTAGGAAACGAAATCAACAACCCATTTCGTCCCGTGGATGTCGTAAGAGGCGACTTTGTGACGTACCAAAAAGATATTATAATGGCTTCCGATAGATAGCGGTATCTTATTTAGCCAGATGTAAAATATCCAGCAACATCAAAGGTGCACGTCAGTACTTCAATCACAAACATACGTCTTACCCTGACGTGTGATGGCGGCGAAAGAGAGTCCAACAACCTATTTCGTCCCGTAGATGTCGTAAGAGGCGACTTTGTGACGTACCAAAAAGATATTATAATTCTTTCGATAGATGGCGGTGTATCCATCTTATTTAGCCAGGTGTAAAATATCCAGCAACGTCAAAGGTGCAAGTCAGTACTTCAATCACAAACATACTTCAAACAAAAACTGACCGTGTGGTGGTGGCAGAAGAGAGTCGAACAACCCATTTCGTCCCATGAATGTCGTAAGAGGCGACTTTGTGACGTACCATAAAATATTATAATGGCTTCCGATAGATATCGGTATATCCATCTTGTTTAGCCAGATGTAAAATATCCAGCTACGTCAAAGGACAGCAGTCGTTTGTTACAACAAAAAACTGGCCATGTAGTGGTGGCAGAAGAGAGTCCAACAACCCATTTCGTCCCATGGATATCGTAAGAGGCGACTTTGTGACGTACCAGAAAGATATTATAATGATTTCGATAGATGGCGCTATATCCATCTTATTAGCCAGATGTAATATCCAACAACGGCAAAGGTGCAAGCCGTCGGTACTGCAATCACTAACGTACTACGTTTGTTATAATAAAAAAACTGGCCGTGTGGTGATGACTGAAGAGAATCCAAAAACACATTTTTCCCGTAGATGTCGTAAGAGGCGACTTTGTAACGTACCAGAAAGATATAATAATGGTTTAAGATACATGACGCTTTAACCATCTCCTTTACGCCAGACGTAAATTACCGGTAACATCCAAGGTGCGAGTAGTCTGGTGCTGCGATTGGAATTCCGCCTGCCATGTGTGAAGATAAAAGCAAATCTTTCCTACAACGGGAGAGACCTATATAAAGCAGTAAACTTTTGTGCAGATGAAAAAAATATGAAGAAATAAGAAAAATATGCGACGAAAGTTTTGATAATATATTTGGTGAGAATAGAATTTTACATTATATTTTTTATTTCTTCTTTACCAAAAAGTGTGATACTAAACAGTTCATTTTTACCTTCCATTTTCAATAAATCATTTTAAAGGAAAACAGCTGGTATGGTTGAAGCAGTTACGGGTCGACACGACCGGGAAAGGACTACGCTCTCATAAAATACCCGCGTGAAATAACAGCTTAATGCTGCTGTGCTTCGTGTGGTGAGTGTTGAGAACCGGAGGCCATTTACTAGAAAGGACGCATTCAGAGGTGACAACGCATTTGCATTTCGATTCTTAATCGCGTAGATGTAGATGTCTATGGGCTGCAGCCTCCACGTATCATCAGGTGGACTGTGTGCTCGTTTGTCACCCTTATCCTAAAAAAAATCAGAATTGTTTATCGTTATTGCGCTATCCTGATGAAAGTATTTCAGCTCCAATAACTTACTTTGGTATCGCTCAATATTGAACGAAAAATTAATAGTGGAATGAAACAGTGATCAATCACCAAATCCAGATTGGTTTTCTTTTCAAAAACTAAATGTTTACGTGGAGATATTTCTAATATACTATAAAAGTGTTTGTGTAGGTAATATTTTTCTTACATATAGTATTGAAAATGACAAATGGTAGAAATGAATGAAAAAATCAAACAAACGTTAATGTATGAAAACACGAGTAACTTTTTATCGGTCAACACGAATGAACATCGACTAGAAATAGTTACTGAGAACGATCCTTCTAATATCACTATAACATTGTTTGCATTTTTCTCACAAATTTAACTTTTTAAGGTTCCGTACCCAAGGATAACCAACGGCACCTCATTACTAAGCCGCCCGTCCATCCATCTGTTTATCAGCGGGCTGTATTTCATGATCCGTAATAGACAGTTGAAATTTTCACAGAACGTGTATTTCTGTTGCCGATATAACAACAAATAATAAAGATTAAAGTATATTAAATATTAAAGGGGGGGGGGGTCCCCCACACTTATGGATGGTATGAAACTCTTCATGCGCGAGTCCGACTCACACTTGGATGGTTTTTTCTCTTTTATTATTAGTAGTAATGTAACTGAAAAATTTTGTAGGCACCATTTCTTATTAGTCTGTCACTATCATTCAGAGTCACCCATAACTTACTTCTTGATAACCGCATATCACAACAATCACAACCAACTTTTACTACTATACATAAGACTACTACCACAGCATTGTTTTTTGACACATTCCGACTTCCCATTTATAACACATCCTAGATACACCAACTCATCTAACGATTCCTCTTCTATTCTCATTTCACATATCCTTTTACATTCTTCTCTTTCAAAAAAACATCACTTTCGCCTTACTTGCGTTTACTTTCTTCCCTTTTCTTTTAATTAGTTTATTAATGTAACCATAATTTGGAACTCGTCCGCCGACGACGAAAGTATGACTTGGTCGTTGGCGTACAAGACACTCTGACTGTCACTCTGATTGGGCTATTTGGACGGTTTTCCACTCGCCGGCACGGCGCCGTTTTTCCATGGAACGGTGCCGGTGTCGATCAACGCTCGGTTTTTGGATAGTACTAATACAGACTTCAGTTCTACAATACGTAAAAATAGTCGCAGCAAACCATCGTATTTGTTTTTGTATCTCCTTACATTTAAGACGAAAATATAATCAACGCACGGAAGTTATTTGAGTAAGTAAGTTATTTGAAAGGTTGAAAATGTATCCCAAAACATTTCAACTACTTCCGCATAGGGAAGAGACATTTCATCATTTCACAATTCAAGTTCTAGTCGCAATCTCAACGCGTCCCTTCTACCTCGGCCCGCGCACACGGCTATAATACCTACGTACACAATACACATGCAGTTTTACCGGCCGGCACCGGTGGGAGTCATCGCCGTGCCGGCGCCGCTAAGTGAAAACACATGCCATATATTACATATATTTAATAATTTCCCGGCAGCCGGGCCGGTGCCGGTAATAAATGCAAAAAAGTGAATGGAAAAGCGCCCATCAGCAGTCGGAATAGCCACAGGAAATCTACTCAACCCTGTCTGACGCGACTTCTTTCGCGTGGAATAATTTTTAGTAATTTATTATACTTCCCCATTTGAACCGGATTTTGTTAACAATTTCATGGGTTTTAATTTTTTTGCGTGGAATTCTCCTAATTCTTTTTCTAAAACTAAAGTAACCACGTCAAAATTGGTTTAGCCGTTTCGGAGATTAGCCGGAATAAACAAATATACAGATATACAGACAGACATTTTTTTGTTATAAGTACTGTATATACTTTCATATGCACTTAGTAAAATTTTTTTGACATTACAAACAGAAACTTCATTTTAATTTGTTTGTATAGATAACTGAATATTTTAAGCAAATCTCAAGGGGCGTGCGTTTAATTATTGCTGACAATTTTCGTGGTGAGAACACACTTAGTAACTTGACGAATTGCAAATCAATTTTATGTGGAGCGTCAGTTAGTATCTACACACGGGTTAATGGATCGAAATAAAGAGCAATTACGCACGTCAGCCACAATCTAATAAACTTAACTGGGTCTAAGCAATTAATAGAAATATATCTTAAGTAAATCTACTTCAAATGATTCGAGTAACTTATGATAATACCTCAATATACTGAATTTAATAGGTTAAGAAGCGGCAGTAATGGTTAAGAGTTCAAACTGCGAACATGAAAGACCTGAGTTCGAATCCGCCACTGGACTGCTGAGACCTTAAACCACTCCCAATACAAACATTTTAAGCATACTATTTTTTTATAGAATAAGAATGACAAACTAGCACACAATCCTGCTGATGGTAAGTATATGCTTTGGCCCATAGACATCTATCTCGATTGAGAAGCAAAATTCAGATGCATTGTCACCCCTGAGGACTAAGTTGGAATGCCTCATTTCCATTAAAAAGTTTCTACGTTTCTCTACACTCACCATATGAAACGCAGTATTGAGCTGCTATCCTACGCTAATATTCTGTAATATATAATCTGTAATTCTGGTCTTTCCCCGGTCGAACCAAATGGGTATTCGTACTACAGCCATGATATAACTACAGCATGGCTCTACCACGTATAAATCGTTAACGGAAATATTTTTAATGTTATAACATTATTAGTGTTTTTTTGAGAATTTTATAGGAACACTAGCGATCTCGGCAGACGTTCTCCTGCCTAGAAAATAAATCCAATTGGTTTATATTTAAACCATCTAACCTCCCACACAATAACACAAAAAATCCATCGGAAGCGATTACGATCGATTTTTGGACTTGGACTCTGACAAACACACGTCCAGAAGAATTATATATTATAAATATACCTACTAGCTGGCCAGGCGGACGTTGTTCTGCCCTCTCCGATGACACTGTGCCCTATAAAAATACTTAATAAAAAGTATTGAGGGTCACTTATAGGAATAAAAACTATCCTATCTCTCAAGTTGGACCAAACTGCACACAGTGTGCAAAATTTCATTGCAATCAGTTTAGTAGTTTAGGAGTTCATCGCGGACAAACAATGTGACACGTAATTTTTATAAAAAAAAAGATATATATATAAAGATTACTTTACCTTAGTTGCTTTTGCTAACGCCTTGTTTTGTTTCAGAATCGCGTTAGTGAAGACGACGGTTCGACAAATAGTCCACGAAACAGCCTCGACCCTTTTCGAACGGAGAGCGATCCGGGTATGTTTGTTATATATTTATTTAAAAAAGTATTCTACATAAGAGTTCTGTTAACACTACTAATAGTTCCAGCTGTAGTGGTAAGTAACAAAGGATTGAAATGCTAGAGATCATCTAACCTAAAACTGCACGCGTTTCCCTTATTTTTAATAGATTTTTACATATTTACTGTATTAAGTATCAGAGTTTATGATCAAATTCAATTCAAATATATATATATATATATATATATATATAATTGATATACATATATAAAGCCGTGATAGCTCAGATGGTTAGCGCTCGCTGTAAGCTTCACAGTACTCGAGCAATCCGGGTTCGATCCCCGCCGGCACCAATGAAATTATATATATAGTGCCACTATTTGCAAATACCCATAAATAGTTTCCTATTGCTTAATTGTTTTCTACCTACTCTGTTTTTGGTTAACCGAGGGATTTCCGATTAAATAAATAAATTTTAAGTGCTGATTTACCACGTGCTCGGCGGTGAAGGAAAACATCGAGAGGAAACCTGCATGTCTGAGAAATAAGAAAAAAAATATATTTCGAAGACATGTGAAGTTCGCCAACACGCATTGGGGCAGCGCGGCGGACACTTCCTAGCCCTAAAAACCCTCTCAGAAATGAGAGGAGGCCTGTGCCCAGCAGTGGGACGTAAATAGGCTGCACCTTTACTTTACTTTTTACATTACATATATAAATAAATACACACACATATATACGTATATATCTCAAGAACTGTATATATAAATAACTATAAACATATAAAGTAGGTAATTTGACTCAACTTTATAGACTACGGATATGCTCGTATAATTTTCTTTTAAAAACATTTTTGATACATTCCGTAGCGGTCCTATATAAATTTCAACCAGTCATCATTCGATTATCACTTAAGTTGGTTTTTATATTTTTTTAAATAACTCAATTAAAATAATATCTATTAATAACGTTTTCAACTTTTTACAGTGTCAACCGAATCCATACTGAGGACAGGACGATATTACAAAGGAATTTTCTGTCCGTCTTTAACGAATAGCTTTAAGGTAATAATTACTTTAATTTGTTTGTTTCTTTTTACAATTCTGTACGACATTTGCATATTCAGTGGCGGCTTTAGGGAGGGGCCAGCTGTCAGTGTCAAGGGGACGTCATGAGCCCTCGCGGTGCCTTGACCCACGAATTAATCTGATGTCATAGCTAACACGGATTACAATTTAGGGCTGCATAACTATTTATTATCAAGTGAAATTACAGTCAAGAAAAGTCTATTTAAAAGTTAATCTTGAATGTGGTAGAGCCATGCTGCAGCTATATTAATAGTATAGTTGTAGCACGAATGGGTCGGCTCGACCGGGGCAGGATCACGCTCTCACAGAATACCAGCGTAAAATAGCAGCTTAATGCTGCTGTGTTTCGTATGGTGAGTGTAGAGAACCGGAGACCCTTTTTACTGGAAAAGAGGCATTCCATCTTAGTCCTCACGGATGACAACGCACCTGCATTTTGATTCGCAAGCGAAGATAGATGTAGATGTCTATGGGTCACAGCAACCACTTACCATCAGGTGGACTGTGTGCTCGTTTGTCACCCTATCCTATAAAAAAAACTGAACCTACCACCTTCTTTTCTATTCTATCTGCTAAAGATCGCTATATAAGAAGATGTTAAGAAAATGTACGCGACACCTTACAGTAGGTACAAGTAGTAGCTCGGGCAACTTATATTTTTTAAATGGTAATTACACTTTTTGGTATTTTCTATTGCGTTGTGGAGACAGTTTCAATACATAAATTTTACAAGGACAAACATCCAGGCCCGAAACATTTATTAGTAGGCCATACAAATACCTGTTCTGAGCAGGATTTGAACCCGCGATCTTCGGCGCCGCACTAAGTCACTGCGCCACGGAACTGTCCATTTCAGTAACTGTTGAATATAGACAACTTAATACTTAGGAACGTGATTTTCTGAAACATCTACGTGATGTTTCCAAACAGCTGTAAACTTTTATCTGAGACATTCTTCACCGGGGAATACGTGGCTTAAATAATGATTTTACTTTTATTTTGTTTTTGACTTCGGAATTCTAAAAAGTTTACTACAGTTTTCCTTAGATACATAAAGGTAAAGGTGAGTGAATATTATCTGTGTGCTCTCTCATACTTTTTTTATAGAATAAGAACGACAAGAACACAAAGTGCACCTGATGGTAAGTGGATATCTACATCTATCCTCGACTAAGAATCAAAATGCAGATGCGCTGTCATCCCTGAGAACTAAGATGGAATGTCTAGTTACCAGTAAAGTGTGTCTCCGGTTCCCTACACTCACCACCCGAAACACAACATTATTCAGTGGTTTCACGCTGTTATTCTGTGTGAGCCTGGAACTACCCCTGTCGAGCAGACACATTTGCGCTGCAGCCATCGTGTGGCTCTACCATGTAATAATGTAAAATACTTTACTATCATCACCGTTGTAGTCTTTCTCGCAGATATATGTAGGCTTCTGTCAACACGCTAATACCCCATTAAAAAATCTCACACGAATTATAATCAACGAAACTAGCTATAAAAGTTTTACTACCTTTGACAGTTACTAAAGGTACTTAATTTAATTATTATGATATAATTATGAAGAATACACATATTACAAAAATAAACCATTTTTCAGGATAAAACGATAGAACTATCGTACCAGCGGTACTCACGGAGGCAACGCCAGAAGTCACTCATAATGGTCAACGTGGTCGATTTAGCACTTAAGGTAGGTACGTAGATTGTTATGTTCATTCAGATTAGAAATGAATTCTGTCAAACAGAGATTTCACTTTGCATTGCGCACTTATTTCAGGTTGTGCAATAAATCAAACAATAAATACCTTTTTTTTATTTCTTTAAAAAACGTTACCTTCACACTAGAATTTTTTCCTGTATCGTGGAGGCAGTTTACATTAATAAATTTCACAAGAACAAACATCCAGATCCGGAACAATTATTTGGAAGTCATACAAACACTTGTTCCGTGCGGTATTCGAACTCGCGGCCCCCAGCGCAGCAACTCATTGCTAAGCCACTGCGCCACGGAGCCGTCAAATATTTATTTTTATTCTCACAATTATGTACAGTATGTGAAATTTGAATTTAGTCTTGGCAGATTTCAATCGAGCCGTGGTAGCTCAGATGGTTAGCGCTCGCTATTAATTTCACAGTATGCGAGCAACCCGGGTTCGATCCCCGCCGGCACCAATGAAATTGTTAATTGCTATTTGAAGTGCTGATTTACCACGCGCTCGGCAGTGGATCCCTGCATGTCTGAGAAATAAAAAATAAAAAAATCGAAGACGTGAGAAGTTCGCCAACACGCATTGGAGCAGCGCGGCGGACACTTCCTTGCCCTAAAACCACCTTCTCAGAAATGAGGTAGGCCTGTGCCCAGCAGTGGGACGTATATAGGCTTCCAAAGAATAGAATATATATTTCAATCGTCGAGGCTTCGTCCTTCAATCCGCAGGGTGCACCTCCAAGGTTGACGTTTGAGAAAAAATTTGGCATTTTACGCCTTATACCTTTGACCTTTGTCTTGATAGATGAGATAAATAATATCAGCCTTATACTATGGATTGTAGAGAGAAGGAGGACCATCCCAGGAAAAGTGTCGCTAAAAATGTGTCCAATAAGAGTGGCGCTGCAGTATCATAGGATAAATTTGAGAAAAATGTGCCAAAAGTAATTAGAATAAAATGGAGAAATAAACAAGGACCGACCAATCCGCTTGGTTTTGTACTGCGTAAATAGTTGAGGTTTTGTATACTGGCATTTACTAACTACTACACACATACATACATGAAATTTTTCAAATATTTGAATTCAGCTGACTTCACTCCGTCTACAACAGCTATATTCATATCGTGTTTTTCAGACGCCAGCGCTATTGTGGTAGGTTTCGGGACCTCTATTTTCAGTAAATAGTAGGACACTTTTTCAACTTTCGCCCCTTATAAGATGGTTCTCCTTGTACTCTACACTCCATACCTTATACGTAGTGTTGTAAGAGAATCCATCGGCCAATATCTTCCCGTGGCGTGGGTGTCAGAACAAGCGACTATGAGAAACGTTAGAAAAATCTCATAAAATGTCTAATAGATGGCGCTATCTAGTCCAACCAAGTCTTGTAAAACGATGTGTAACGAACGTACTCCTACAAAACTAACCTTATTGGAACGAAGTTCTTTATCGGACGATACTGGTTTGGCGGATGGGAGCTAGGCGACAAAAAGTGTAAGATTTTTTCGTCTCTATCCCTTGTGTCATAGTGTAGACGCCCTTGGCGGCGAAATAAGAAAGTGAGATGGAATAATATCCGTCTCCCTCGCACTTTTTCTTATCTTGCCATGAAATAAATATTATTTTATTTGAAATGACGCTTCATTTTAATAGACGCTAGTAATTCATTTATTTGTATTTGTTAATCAATAAATACGTTTACCAATAATAATACGCGTAGTACGCAAGGCACTTCGTTCCAACCGAGTGTTCCACGACACTTACGCATTTTTTATTTCTAATTTATTATATTTTGATGCTGATCGATAATAAAATAACTATTCTCTTTTTCAGATATGTCTAGCAAATATATATACACTTACAAATAGAAATGACAGTAAGTACCAAAGATTTTTTTTTATCTTTATCATGTTTACACCAATCACACACAAGCAGAATCGGATTAAGAAATGCAGAAGCCTAGCAATAGCCTAGGCAATGCAAATATCGGGGCCCATAGACAATTGTGGCAAAAATATTTTACCTTATGGTCGATCCGGCCCTGATCACGAGGCGATTACTCAACAAAGCCCTCTTTGATTGTCACAAAGCACGGTTCTGACATCGAAATCATTAATTACTGACGTGGTAAATCAACAATTCAAGTTACAATTAACAATTTCAATGATGTCGGTATGGTTCGAACTCGGATTGCCGTGCTTTTAAAAATAAAATCGTGTTAAGTCTAAACTGCACACTTTGTCGAACCGGTAAAAAATAATTTTAAAAAAAATCTGAAAAATATCTTCTCCATTTTAGTCACGTGTCGTGTAAACACAGTAAAATAAATCATTGTCATTATGTTCATCTATCACGACCATACTGTTACATTAATCTATCTTTCCAAAGGGGAAATTATTCCGCAAAGAGAGATACAATTGTATAATACCACGGAGCCTCAGTCTTAAATCCTACGCGAAATATGCATTTGTATGTCCTACGAATAATTCTTCTGTCCATATTCATTTTTTAATATGAAACGCCTCGAGTATGTAAAGAAGATTTACCTAATCAAAATACATACTTTTTTTTAAAACGTTACCCCCACACTAGGATTTTCTCCTGTATCGTGCAGGCAGTTTACAAACATAGACTGTACGAGGACAAACATCCAGACCCGGAACAATTATTTGTAGGTCATACAAATACTTATATGGATGTATATAATACGATATTACTTTATACTTGGATATTATTACTTATATTTGGGATATTGGATATTCTTACCCCGCCACTACACGGACAACATAGGGTCAGTTCACACCGAGGCGTGAGGCATCGCGTTACGCCGCGCTGTGCGAGATGCATCGATCACTAATAAAAAACTAGATATACAATCAGTGAGAAAAAATGTCCTTACCGACCCCACTCGAGTCCGACACACAGCGCCCACTCGAACATTTGGGTGCGCTTTTAATTTGTACGTAGCTTTGTGAATACAACTTTAGGCAATGCATTTAAGGTTGAATTTACATTGATGTATATTTATTTCAACTAAAATTATGTCAAAACAATTGGCAACAGTTTTTAGAGAAGTTATGCATGGGATTGTGTATCAAGTTTTTTATTAGTGATCGATGGCGAGATATAATAATAGAAGGAGATATGCCCGGTAGTTGAAAATGTATCGGAACCCGGTGTCTCCAGTTGGCCCCTACCACCCGCCTACTACTACACTTGCTATCAGTAAAAGCAATAGATACGCAGTCGCGCGCACACCCGCATTTCATAAATCAGAACGTACTACACAATCAATTATAAACCGTATCCATACAGAAACAGCGTGCATTTACCATGCACCGTACTACTTACTCACACAAAAATATCAGTCGCTATCGTTGTGCTGTGCATTTTAAAAACAAAAGCCATTTATTTTACATATACATTAGTGATTGACTAAATTGGAAAGTTATCGATTCTCTTCCATTTATACTATAATTGCATTAAAATTGAAAATAAAATAAATAAAAAAAACGATATTCACAGGAAATTATATAATAAAAATAAACAATATGTAGCTAAACGTAAATTATTAAGTACCTAACCTACCTAACAAATACAATAAAAAAATCCGGTATTGTTGGTTTAGATTGTCATAGCGTATTGAAAAAGTAGGTATTTTGGCATATGGTACTAGTTTTTGTAGGTAACCAGCTTGGTGGCCTTTCTGTGGCATCAATTCATTTCTTTTTTAAATTAGCATCTTTTGGGAAGCTGAAAATGTACGATAATAATTTATTTATCATTTACATATATCCTACTCAATTTATTAACCTCACCATGTACCTGGCAAGCCTTTGTTAAAAAACCCCTGGTTGGTTAAAATTGTTAAATATATGAAAACAAACACACAGTCATGCATAACAAATAAATAGCCAGGAGAGTTATGTTGACTTATTTTTAGCAAAAGGTACTATTATAATATTATCTGAATTCTGAACCATGCCAATTAGGTATAATAACGCATTCGAAGCTTTTGAAAACATAAAAGTATGGAATTAACACGAAGATAAGGCATAATATACTATAATTCAACCCAAAACACTTCACCGATGATTAACCTAATTATTTAAGTAACTTACTTTATGATCGCTAGTTACGAATTCATTGTAGTAAACGGTGAAAATAATCAAAATAATTAAATACCGTTATGTCACATCAATCTTCTCACCGGGCTGAAACGGTTGACAAATTGAAAGAATAAACTATAATAGCTATTCGCCAATCGACATTGTTGTCGATAGCATACGTTAGTGGATCTGCGCAAGAACAACACTAACTCATCGCAAGATACAGTAGCCGTACTACACGATGCATCCCCATAAATAAAGTATCGTTTTGTTATATTTACATTGCTTGTTCTGTCACTTAGCGATATACATAAGTAGTGGTTAAGAAGCAATGTATTTACTACAAAATAGTACCGTTGCAGTGATATTTGAACACAAAAATAACGCATTAAGAGCAAAAAATATTTTACGATTTGTTGTTTTTCATGATTTTAAAGATAAAGATAGTCAAATACTTATTCTTACATAAGTAAGTGATTCCATGATCTACAAAGATGTTGTTTTGGCTTCGGTTTTTACAAGAAACCACTGAATAACACGGCATTCTGATATTGTTTCACGATTACTGTTGAAAGTATACTAATACGCAAAGACGGCCATTTGAATAGAACCTGAGCATTTTGATCATATCGCGCGGACACAGACACGCTCCCTTACCACTTCTCCTCTATTTAATATTTCTATGGATATCACGATGAGTCTTGTGGCGGCGTGCTGCGCAGTGCAAAACCACTGGCCTGTTAAAGCATCGTTGCGTCTCTGTGTGAACTGACCCTAACGGTGGACTGTTACAAATTCATGATAAGGATCATTTGCGTTAGAACTTTTGTTTTGAATATGTTCATTATCTTAACTCCAGTAGCCTCGGTGGTGGATAGCTACCAGATAGCATGGACGGTTGCGTTCGGATTCCTCAATGTGTTCGTGTGTTTGCTGGGCTGCTGGAGATGCTTCGCCAACAACTACCTTCATTGGGCAGCTGCTGCGACGTGGATATTGCTGATTGCACAAGGTCAGCATGTAACTCCAACAACTTTGAAATATTTTAATTAATTAAAAAATTAAAATTATTTACTTTGTTTTGTGGTGTCGCTGGCGTCACGCCGAAAGCGAAATGAACAGAAGCCTAAATCACGCTATCGAACTTTCTGAACTACTTTGTTATATATGAGACAGCTCTGTACTACCACACGGAACGTTTTTTTTTTATAGGATAAGGGTGAAAAACGAGCACACAGTCCACCTGATGGTAAGTGGTTGCTGCGGCCCATAGACATCTACATCTATCAAATGCAGATGCGTTTTCACCCGTGAGGACTAGGATGGAATGCCTCATTTCCAGTAAAAAGGGCCTCCGACCACCTGCACTCACCAAGCGAACCGCAGAGGTAAACCTCTACTTCACGCTGGTATTCTGTGAGGTCGTGGTACCACCCCGGTTCGAGCCGGCCCATCCGTGCGACAGCAAGAGCTGCCGCCTGGCTCTACCACTGTTAAAAACGTTTTCGTTTTTTCTATATGTATATAGAAAACGTAACCTCTACACTAAAATTTTCTCTTGTACCGTGGGGGCAGTTTACAAACACCACTGTGCGATTTAGAAGATGTTTTCTTCCTCGCACAACTTCCTTGTGGAATCGATTACCATCAGCGATTTTTTCGGACCGATTTGACTTAGGGACCTTCAATAAAAGGCGAGCACACAGTCCACCTGATGGTAAATGGTTGCTGTGATGCCATAGACATCTACATTTTTCCTCAATAAAGAATCAAGATGCAGATGCGTCGTCACCCATGAGGACTAAGATGGAATGCCTCGTCTCCAGTAAAATGGGTCTCCGGTTCTCTACACTCACCGTACGAAACACATGGTCCTTCCTCGGTCGAGCCGACCCATTCGTGCTACAACTATACTACTAATATAGCTGCAGCATGGCTCTACCACGTATAAAAACCCAGTACGTATCGAACCCTGTTCGGGTTTGCGCTCGGGCTCATTCTCGCAGGACCTGACGGACCTCAGGTAGCATAGTGACTTTTAGTATTTCCGATAGTCAACCCTTACGATATCCCCGAGATGAAACTACACAACAAGTATTTAACTTTACTGATGCTAGTCAGTCTAGTTCCGAATTTTAGTGATTACAATACATCCTACGCAGCAGGCAGTTCAAAATCTTTAGGTAAAGGTCCATCAAAGATCAAATGTGAAGTAAACACTGAGGTGAAGTACTTCATACCCCTGATCAAACTCGCTGTGTTACTAATCTTAACGGAACTGCGTGGTTAGACGAATGTTACCAACTGGTAACAAATGTTAACGCTATTGGAAAACTAAACAATGAATGAAATCAACGTTTTAAGTGACTTTACTTATATATATATATATATATGTGTGTGTGTGTGTGTGTTAGACACGTGACTCAGCGTTGAAATAAGTCATTCCCCTCTACCCCATTTGATTTGTATAGTTTTCTACTAGCTTTAACGATTGTAGAAAGTCAACTTTGAGAAGATCCTTTTCAGTGGAAATCTTGGTTCTCAGGGGTGACAACGCGTCTGCATTTTAATTATTAATCGAGGACAGATGTAGATGACTATGGGCCATACCATCGAGGACTGTGTGCTCATTCATCACACTTATCCGATAAAAAAAACGACGGGTTGCACTCCGGGAGTGCCGGCAGAAGTGAAAACTTGAATATTAACGTTGTGCATTTTTGATATTTTGGAATGGTTAGGGAATAATTTTGCACGAATTGCTTTAATTATCAGTATAAAAGTACTGTCATTATGTGGTAGAATACAATATTTATTTATTGCGCTATCGTACACAAACATGACAATTTATAATACCTTAAAAAGTTTATCTCTCAGAAAAATCACACACACGAACGTTCGCGCAAGCGCCGGCTGTCTACTCTCCGTCCGTCTTATGCCCGGGCTACACTAACGAGAAATGCCGTTAATTATCGCGTTGATGAGCGTTGAATGTAGGTGTGGCCACCACTTAACGCGATAATTCTACAACGGCAAAAACAACGCCGTTTCCCGTTGAACGATAACTCGAGTGTCGGTACATCAAAGAGATTAACGCACGAATTAACGCGTTGAAGCGGCCACACTACATTTGTCTCATTGTGCACGGTGAGCGCAACGGAGTCGCACGTATGGCTGCGATCGAGTGGAATAATGAAAAAGTTATTACGTTTCTTGAGATTCTGCAAACAGAGCCATGCTTAGGCAATGATAAAATATATTCATATAATAAAAATTTACACTCATCAAACATAGTGTAGCAGCGTCAACGTTCATCTTGCTTGAAATTCAAGGAATATTAACGTAAAGTGACCATACGTCCCGTTTTGAACGGGACTGTCCCTTTTCTCGGTCACCTGTCCCGTTGTTCCCAAACAAAGCTCCGGGGCGCAAAATAGTCCCGTTATCCTAAACCGCGAGAAAATTTAAAACTATGAAGTTCGTCAGACATGAACGGTGCGAGAGCGGGACCGACCCAAAAATAAGCGAATGGGATAATTTCAAAGTTTTCGCAGAAATTCGTTGGGTGATTCAAACATTTCTCACCAACATTCTCAACATAAATTCTCTTCCATTTTAATCGAATATATTTTATGTATACCTGGTACAAATGCTCCAGTAGAAAAAGTATTTTTCTATTATGAATAAATTGTGGACGTCTGAAAAAAAATCACTTACAGGTTTCAATTCTAAATGCGATGTTGATAACAAAAATCAATGTAAAAAAAAAAACAACTAACAAACAACTAAAAAAAAACTTGCCCTTATTTAAAATCATCACCATTTTTATTAAATCAAATTTGTTCCACTGACAAATATAAATATAATTAAAAAAATTGTTGCATTTAATAATTAATGTCTGAGGAGCTTTGCTTTAATGAAGCTGGTGAACTGGTGATTAATTTTTATTTTTCACAATTTGTTAAAATATATATAATTATAATTAATGTGATTATAATTATAGTGAACACTAATTGTATAAAGTTACAGTTTTTTAAATAAATAATAATTTCTTTTTATTGTTAACCTGCTAACTGGGGAGTATCTATAAATAAACCCATGTCCCGTTTTGAGTTAATAAATAAATGGTCAGTTTACTTTAACGCCGTTGAACGGCAAATGACGTCGACCATTCCAAGTGTGGCCACTCAGTTTATCGCGTTAAAATTAAGGCAATAATTGTTGCGTTTTTGGGCATTGACGTTTCTCGTTACTGTGGCCCGAGCATTACGAATTTTCGATCAGATCACGTGTCCTGACGCGAGTTTAACATTTTTACCCATTACAAAAAAGTGCACAACGCCGCTAAAGAAGTTTTCACTTCAAAAAAACCCGAACTTTGTGTACACTGTACGAAAAATTATAATATCAAATATCTCCTCAAACGCATTTTTAAGCGGATGTAGACCGTATCAATTATATTTGGTCCTAGTAATGCAAAAGTGATCCAACCCATAGACCGCAAACCTGAGAAGAATATCAAATGGCTCCTTTTAACCCAAAAGGCGGATAATATAAGAGCTATGAAAAATATCGTAAAATTTTATTTATGAATTACAAATAAAATTTACAGCCATATACCTCAAATAAGTTTTATCGGGCTAGATTATTTTTGCATAACTGAGTACATTCTATGTCCTACATAAATCAAATTACGCAGTAAATACTTTGATTTTTTTCCTTAATAATTTCACGCACAGAACACCCTTAGGCGAGAAGAATGTCAACTTCAAACACAGAAAATGGCACCTATAATGCACGCCATCTCTGTCGTGCCACCTAAAACTTTTTTGTGTGGGAATTTTGAAACGTTATTTTTTTTAGTAGGTGTCTTGGTTTGTTTCGTTTCAAAATAGGCTTAAGGATGTAAAATACCATATAAATAGACAGATATAGCTTGTAGTTTTTCATTTCAATAATATATATTGCTAAATTAAAACGAAAAAAAGCACAAATTTGTTATTTGTAAATTATGGTACTTTACATTCATACACCACTTTTAACGTTTTAAAATAAACTATTAGCCAAGAGCTTATTAATAACATGAAAAAGTCAACTTTTTCATGTCTTTAATTAGCACTACGAGTACCTGTAGTGTAATTTTTTTAGCTCTACTGCGGTGTAAGTATGGTCTTAAAATTATAATTTATAATTAAAAATTTTGTACAGCCGACTTCAATATAAGTTATTTAAGAATAACTCAAAAACTATTTGTCTGACCTTGATCAAATTCATATGGGACCACACGAGAACTATCAGCTTTCATATAAAAAAAGAATCATCGAAATCGGTTCACCCAGTACAAAGTAATGAGGTAACACATATAAAAAAAAACATACTGTCGAATTGAGTACCGTCTCCTTTTTGAAAGTCGGCAGAAAATCAGTTTTACCAGAGACTGACCAAATGCAAATAAATATATCTTACACAACAAGATGATACTAAATACTAAATGACAAATGAAAGCTATTGAAATATCAAATTAATGTTTATTATTATTTATTGTGTCAGTCTCCAGAAAAAACAAATTTAATTTTAACCTATGCAAAATTTAACATGTTAAACACACCCTAAAACACCATATTTAGAATATTGAGCTAAAAGCATAATGAAGTAACCAAAACTTTATTGTGTTAAAGTTAACTACTTTTTTTATGAAGAATGTGTTGTCTTTAACATATTAAATTTTGACATGGCTGAATAACTGAAAAATTGTCCACATTAAAAACTCACAGTTTGCGGTTATTGTGTTACATGTTGTAACTAACGTTAAAATGTCACCACCGACGTGATTGTGACTGTATGTACAGAAAAAGTAGTTCCATTATGTAATATCCTATTTATTCTGCAGGATATAAATTTTTCTTCTAGGAGCAGACGCAGATAACTCTTCAGCAAATTGGCGATTTTTCAAGATACAAAATCACTTAATACAAATGTGAAATATGCTATTAAATAAGTAATCTATTTTCATATCTTTATGTTGTGGAAATTTATCGAGAAACTCCAAATTTATCGAGTTTTCAAACAAAACTTCAATTGCCCCCTTTAATTTTTTTTATATGCTTCTGCCTCTAAAAAACCATGAATCATCATAGCACTACTATCAATACAGTTAATGAGGTTTCTAGAGGCGTATTTAAGGGACTTTTTTAGATCACTATATTCTGTAAACTCAATAAAAGTATATCGCTTGTGTCTCAGATACAAATTTTTTTTTACAAATTTTACATTTGTTGAGATTATTTTTTACAATAAACTCACAGACATACGGCCCTGCTTGTATTTTGCCACTGCTTTCCTCCAAGCAAATTCAAATGTAGAATTTACACTTTCTTCTAACTCATCGGTTAAAATTGTGACATAAGCAGTGTGTGTGTCTGTGGGCTAATAAAGTTTTAAAGTTTGTCAATATAACTTCACTTTGGTCATATTCACAATTTCATGTCCCAATAAAAGATAAGTTGCTAAGGACAGCCGTTTTAAGACCCGCAACAAACTGCAGTGGGATTTGAATTGCAGCCGCAATTGTCCAGAATGCATCCAAAAATATTTCCTAATGGGGTCCTGTTGGAACCTTCTTGTTTCCAAACTTTTTATTGATTTAAGTTTAGAACTGAGATATCTCCAGATTCATTCCATTCCATTGATGGACCATATCCAACGATATTGGGGTGGAGGGGCTCGTCTGCATCCATCGATATATATGTACTACACACTAGATTTCGTATTCCGAACATTGACTATGTTGAACTGAACTGTACTGCAATCCGTACACTAAACTAAACATTGCGTAAATTGAAGATTTGTGAATTCTATAAGATAGTTATTATTAGATTTTATTTAGAAATATATTTGTTTAGATTAAAAAAAAAGTATTAAATATTAAATGCTTATATTTATTTTATATTAATATGTATCTTATTTTATATTAAATTAATGTCTTCGCGTATGTGCGACTCTACTATCTCCAGCGCATGCGCGAAGACATAGAGTAGCGCACAATTTTTGTTTGGAATAGCTTCTCTAGTACGTAGTACATATATCTCAAAATCTGCATCCCAAAAATGTCATTTCTTTAAAAAAAACTGATTCCACGTCTTTATATATACTTCATACTACCACAGATATGCTAGCTCAGCGGCCAGGGAATCAATGAATTTATGCAAAAATGTTGTGACAATAAATTTAAATAAAAATTGTTTCACTGCACTCAGGTCTCAGTGGTCAAGGCATCGGTTTTCAAGCCCCGGAAAATCAAGTGTGGTACATGCTGTTTATAATCTTCGTGCCGTACGCCATGTTGCCACTTTCCCTCGGCTGGTGCATTGTGATCGGACTGCTGTCATCACTATCACACGTGCTGGCCACCGCAGTTGT
The DNA here is from genome assembly GCA_033319125.1 of Parnassius glacialis. Classification (NCBI taxonomy): domain Eukaryota; kingdom Metazoa; phylum Arthropoda; class Insecta; order Lepidoptera; family Papilionidae; genus Parnassius; species Parnassius glacialis. The sequence goes on along the minus strand of JAVANC010000001.1, from coordinate 50,265,844 downwards.
CATAAGGGACATCATGGATAATAATACTGAAGCAGTAAGTATTAGTCAGTGTAAATCGCCGTGTGGTTCCAGATTGAGAGAATCTATAACCCCACTTTTTTCACTTTTGAATAAGGGTGACAAACGAGCACACAGTCCACCTAAAGGTAAGTAGACGATGTAGGCCATAAACATCTACATTTATCCTCAAACAATAATCAAAATGCAGATACGTTGGTACCCCTGAGGAATAAGTTGAAATGCCACTTTTCCACTATAAAGGGTATCCGGTTCTCTACGCTCACCATACGAAACACAGCAGCGTTAAGCTGCTATTTCACACTGGTATTATGTTAGAGCGTGGTCCTACCACATTCAAGCTGACCCATACCATAATAAAGCTGCCGCGTGGCTCTACCACGTATAAAAATTTTATCCTATAAGTGTCCTAAGAGACGACCATGGAAAATGCTAGAATTTTTAATACTTTTCGATAGATGATGGTAGAACTAGTTTACGTCAGACGTACAGTTCCCAAACCGAACAAATGCAGAATCGTCAGAAATACGAGTGCCAAGGAGTGGAATATTTTGCCTGCATCTGTCTCTCCATCCGATTATAATATAAGTGTCTTTAAGGCAAGAGTGCACACGCTTTTATGCGGCTAAGTCAGTGCGCTTTATTATCTTCGGTTGCATCACCACGGCTTATAATAGTTACAAAATCCCGAGGGTAAAAGCAAACAACGGGAGCAGCTGATGTCCAGCGGAGGATTTTTACGAGATGGTAAAAAGGAGACAGTATGAAATATTTTCAATAATAATAATAATAATAATAATAATGTCCTCCAGACCGAATTTCGGCCACGGCGGCCAGTCTCAACGGAGACTAGCTATCGGCGCAGGACAGGATTATAGTGCCCAAGTGTATGCACTAGCACAGGTGCACTCTCTATTCCCTCACTCTCATAGCCCGATGGGACGGTAAACCGACACGACCGGAGAGAGATCAGGCGCAGGACCAACGGCTTTACGTGCTTTCCGAGGCACGGGGTTGAAACACCGCCAACTTCCTGACTCCGGGCAGATACTGAGGATTTCTTGATGAAAAAACTCAATAACTGATTTTTTGGCCCGACTCGGGATTCGAACCCAGGACCTCATGATCAGCAGTCGCACTACTACAACCACTAGACCAACGAGGCAGTGAAATATTTTCAATACTATACATATGTATATACATGTATATACCATAGTATCTTTGCGTTATTTCAGGCACAGTCTTGCGCATTGCGACTTCTAATAGCCAATGCTCTGCTATACAACGCGGTCAACTTTGCGGGAATGTACGCCAAGTACCTCACGGACTGGGGGCAGCGCAAAGCATTCCTCGAGACGCACCGCTCCATGGTCACCAGGCAACGTACTAAGAGTGAGAGCGATCGCCAATGGAAACTATTTCAGAGTGGTAAGCTTTGACAAAACACTAATTTAATTATTTTCCCGACTTAATAAGTGAAATTCTTTCGTTAAAAAAATACCCACAAACAAATTATCTTCCCAATTCAATTCTGTTACTGACAAATAATTTATACACACCTTAACCATGTGCTAGGATAGCCATACTTTATTATTCTCACGGACATTAGGTACGTTAAAGTAAACTTTAATTGGACGTAGTTATGCAATAATTTAAAAAATTAAAAATTTTGTACAGCCGACTTCAATATAAGCGACTTCAATATAGGTTATTTAAGAATAACTCAATAACCATTGGTCTGACCTTGATCAAATTCATATGGGATCACACGAGAACTATCAGCTTTCATATAAAAAAGAATCATCGAAATCGGTCCGCCCAGTACAAAGTTATGAGGTAACACGCATAAAAAAAAACATACACTCGAATTGAGTACCGTCTCCTTTTTGGAAGTCGGCAGAAAAGAATCCAACTCGAGTTTGTGTCAAAAAATGTTGACTTGAAAAATAATGTTTGTGGTCTATACTATTATGTGATGTAACAATTTTAGCAAACCTAACACAAATAAGAAGAAAAATTACAAACAGACAGAAACCATACCGATAATTTGAGTTTATGATATTTGAAGTATGGATACTTCAAATATCATAAACTCAAATTAACTTAATGCGGGTTGGATCCTTTTTGCATAACTACGTCCAATTTAAAAAGGCATATACCGGATATACAAAGGTATATTGGCGATGTAAGAATATCGACTACCCCATATCATCTCGTGGTGTCATAAGAGGTGACACGGAGGCCTAAAACAGAATATGGGCAGCAGCATCTTTCTAATAGCAACTCAAAATAATTAAAAACTGCGGTTGCCAACCCGCCTGCCAAGCGTGGCAGCTATGACAAAATCCTCCCTCTGAAGCAATATATGGGAGAGGATTATATTCAGCAGAATAGTTTTATAGGCTGTATAGATAACATATTTAACATATCCTACGCCTGCCGTAATACAGTGCAAACTATTACGGAGGGTAGAACATTAACTTTATTATCATAACTCGCAATGTGTTTTTGTTTACCTCATTTAAATTTTGATATGTATTTACTCTTCACTTAAATGTGTAACGTTATAGTGAGGTGGTAAGATCTAAGTCTTTGCTTTATTATAAAGTGTTATTTGTAACTTGTTGATAAATAAATAAATAAATAAAAACAAAATAAAAATATTTATGATAATCAACAACCCATTCACTGTTGAACTGTTGTTGGGCTTCTCTAGCTTAAGGGCGGATTTGCCTTAATTATCACGCTTCATATGCTATTTTTAACGGGGTAGTTAATAGGTTTTCCTGGACCTATACGACTTAGGGACCTTCAAGAAAAGAGCTTACTCCTTTCTAAAAGGCTGGCAACGCATCTGCACTTCCCCTGGTGTTGCAGTTGTTCATGGGCGGCGGTAGTCACTTTCCATCAGGTGAGCTGCATGCTCGTTTGCCCCCTGTTCTATAAGAAAAGCTTAGCTCGACAGGAGAAGGACCACGCTCTCACAGAACACCAGCGTGAAATAGTAACTTGATGCTGCTGTGTTCCGTTAGGTGGGCGTAGAGAACTGGAGACCATTTTTACTGGAAATGGAACATTACATCTTAGTCCTCAGGGGTGATAACGCATCGGTTTGATTCCTAATCAAGGATAGATGTAGGTTTCTATAGACCACAGCAGTCACTTACCATCAGGTGCCCGATTGTTACCCTAACTCTATAGAAAATATCATCGGAACATTTCTTTAACTGTGTCCACTTAGTTTTCACGTGCGCAGTCATATACGAGTTAATACGTACTCTAAATCACACTACTTTTACGTAATATGATTATTTAAAATCCTCCGGCGGTCAAGTTCCCGCCAAAACTTTATCTTAATATTTTACAGTGATACCAGACTTTTTAGCCAAAGAAATCTACAGTCACGTGTCGAAAGTAAAAGGAGAATTCCAAGAGCAGCAGTTCAACAATTTATATATACAGAGGCATGAAGATGTATCCATATTGTATGCGGACATAAAAGGTTTTACAGGTATTTATTTATTCTTTATTGCATTCCTTAATCTAAAAGAATATAAAGGACGGACTTAATGCCTTGAGGTATTCTCTACCAGTAAACTCATGAATTGGTGAGAATTTGACGTAGGTGGAGCAATATAGAATAAAAACAAAATAAAAAGATAATTAACTACGTTATATATACATTTTACTAATATATACCATAAATAAACTATAGAGATATCTCATATTTATACATATATACAAATATTAATTCTTCCCTAATTCTTTTTCTAAAATAAAAGTAGCCTAAGTTACTCCTTATGAAATCAGCTACCTGCCAGTGAAAGTCCCGTCAGAATCGGTCCAACCGTTTTGGAGATTAGCCGGAACAAACAGACAGACAGACAGACAGACAAACATTTTAAAAATTGTGTTTTTGTTATAAGTACCGTATCATAGAATTATTACGCATAGAAACGCAGTCCAGTACAAAACACGAGCGTTAAAATTATGCATATTCATTATGTTAGTGGGCGTGAGTCGAATGTGCCTACGCTCATCACACGCACACATACACGCCATTCAGTGATACCAGTTTCTGGCGTTTGCAATCAAATTGTGCAAATCACTATTTTTGATTAATTTTAAAAAATCAATATACTAAAAATTACGTATTACGTACTTACGAAGATTATTTAGTAGAAGTATTTTATGAGAATATAAAATGGAATAAAATAAACACGATAATGATGTTACTAATATAACTTTATTATACATATATTAATGGTAAAAACAGCAGACGTAATAAAATTTAAGAATATTATTAAACACAATTAATTTGCTCGAATACAATAAGCTCATCGTGTAATGTTTAATTTTAACCGACTTCTAAAAGGGAGGAGATTATCAATTCGGTGTATTATTTAATGTTTTTTACCTCAGAATTCTACAATTTCTAAACCGATTTAGATTTTTTTATTTGAAAGGATATACACACAGATTGATCGAATAACACACGCTGAAATTTTAATGGTTGTTTTCCTGAAGTAAAATGATTATGCCTTAGTAGTACAATAGATTTATTAAAATAAAATTATTCGGATGTAAAAATGGCAGATTTACAATCGAGAAAATCAAAACTCGAATGCGATCTCAAACCAATAGCAATATCTCGCAAGTAGGTCGGGCTTACAGGCTAGCTTATACCGAATTTCTATAATAAAGTCTGAAAAAAAAATTCGCTGGACGTAATGTAGTGTTACGTCTATCGCACGTGCTACCGCGCGCTTCCTACACAGTGAAGGGCCACTAATAAATGTTCATAACATGAAGTCTGAGGCGTAGTGATACGACATAAACTAGTTTGGACGCCCAAATAGCTTGTGAGGTATGACTATTGTAAATCTGGCCTTTTTTAATTGTAATATTTTTTAATTTAATAAATTGACTCTACTATCGAGACAGTATAATTTGGCTGCGGGACAACAACCACTAATATTTCAGCATGTATATACGAATTGATCAAGCTTAGAAATCAGTGTACATATATATTGATAACCTTTATTTTTGGGAGTCGGTTAAAATAGGCTATGTTTGGGTCTAACGTAACATCTGGTTAATGTTTGGGTGTAAAGTGACATCTGGTTAGTAAAGGCGTTCTTATTAATAATCTCATGATGTTGTAAATAAAAAAGTTTTTATTCTATACTCTAAAACGTAACCTTAGTCAATAAAAAAAGCAATTAAAATAAAATAGTTGCGTTAAAATGGCGTCGACGAATCGCGATTAGCTGATCACTCCGTATTAGTTTTAAATAGGCACCCATTGTTAATATAATGTTAACACTTAGAGAAGTAGTGTATCTATATATAAACATTTGAGTTTTACACAGAGCGTTGCGATTAAACGTTTTAAACACAAATAGAAAATAAATATTTTTAAAAGAAAATTGTGATTTTTTTCCCACAACTAGCAACATTTGTATTATGAGAGCTTAGGTAAGTAGGTACTTTTTTAGTTTTACGTACTTATAATGAATTAAATGTATAAAATTATATGTGAAATGTAATACCATCACTTCTTTTATGTTTATTGTATTGTCTGCTATCTCCTCTAATCACTGTAGTGTAACACAGGCTCGGCACGCACTTAACTAAACACGTCCACTCTCGCCCGAGGCTCTCGTGTAACTGACGCGGTGCGCTCGAGACTGTGACTTATATATATAAATGTATGTTTGTGTATTTGTGCAAACACTACATCTCTTTCTTATCAAGATTTTTTTTTTGTATTTTATCTCTATCCCTGATATCTGAATCTAAATGATTGTCTGTAATTTATTTCACCTATTGATGGAATTTTATCCCTACTTTTTCGTTGAAAAAACAGTTCAGAGGGTAACCTCCCGGTAACTGTAAGGAGGGGTGCTGTTATACATTAGAAGATACTCCCACAAACATTCTTTTAAATCCTTCCTCTCGATCTGACTGATACGAAGACGTTTCAAAATATCTCTGTTTTGTCTTTCAACTTCGCCGATCATTTGAGGCCAATATGGTACAGTACTAAATAACTTAATGTTACATTCTTTAAAGAAAGATCGAAACTCTTCACTAACGAACTGCTTGCCATTGTCTGCGGTGATAGAAATAGGATAACCAAGTCTACTGAACATTTCTTTTACCATTTTAATAATCTGTAAGCTTGTGATGTTTTTGTAATTTTTTACTTCTTTGTATCGACTATAGTAGTCGACCACTACTAACAGATACTCATTACTTGGCAATGGTCCCATTAGATCCATTGTGACATTTATCCATGGAGCTGCAGACAACTCTCGTCTCTTCATTGGTGCAGGTGGGTTTGGCAAACCCACTAATGTACAAACTTTACAGGCCTTTACTAATTGTTCTACGTCTTTATCGATACGGGGCCACCATACCTTTGATCTCAAGCGTCCCTTCATCGCTACGATACCTGGATGACCCTCCTATGCAGCATCTAATACACTCTTGAAGAGTAGCTGTGGTATTACAATTTTATTTCCACGAAGTAGAATGCTATCGTGGAAACAACTCGTTTTCAAAAAATTTGTAACTCTTAATTGAATCGTCCCAGTCGTTCTGATCGACACCTTTTTCACTTTGTAAATTTCTTGGTCTTTTTCTGAATATGCTACAATGGTACTCATTGGTATAGCAACTGGTCTAGAATTTTCCACTATTTGGTACACATGCTGGTCTTTTCCTTTTGGTGGGTTATCAGGATAGTTACATGATCGTGACAAGGGATCAGCTATATTTGTTTTCCTGGCTTGTATACAACCTTGAATGAATAAGACTGTAGCCTCAGTACCCATCGTTCAATCCTCGCACATGGTTTTGACTTAGACCCGAACAATATCTCTAGCGGCTTGTGGTCAGTGACTAAATCAAAAGGCTTTCCAAATAAAAAAATATTAATGTTCGACCCCCCAAACTAATGCTAGTGCCTCTTTTTCCGTTTGGCTATACCTGCGCTCGCAGTCTGTCAAAGTTCGATTACCATAGGCAATAATTCTAAGGACATTTGTATCATTTTGTACAAGGACAGCACCAAGTCCGACAGGGCTAGCATCTGCTATCACCTGTCTTGCATCTCTGACGTCATAATACCCTAAAATCTGTATTTCCGTGAGCATCCGTTTGAGTTTTTTGGAATGCTTTATCTTGTTCCCCAGACCATTGTTTTTCCAAGCTCTTCCTTTTGCTCATCTTCTGTCTTAGCAGGTGCTTCAGAAGTTCTGTCATGGCGGCCAAGTTAGGTATCCATTTGTTTATGTAGTTTAAGAGTCCTAAAAATCTTTGGAGTTCTTCTATGGTCTTTGGGACCCTAAATTTCATAATGCTCTCATCATACTTGTTGAAGGGTTTACTCCTTTATGTGTTTTTTTCAAAATTCACATCCTGCGTTTTATATATGCATTTATGGCTATTCAGCACGGCGTTGTTTTTACTAAGTACCTGTAGAACTTTCTTTAGTCATGCGCCATGTTCTTCTTCACTCTTTCCGAATACCAGGATATCACCAATAAAATTGACGACCCCTTCACAGTTTATCAGCATCCTTTCAATGATCTTCTGAAAAATCTCGGAAGCACAGGTAATTCCAAGCATTATTCTTTTATATCTATATAATCTTTTGGGGGTTATAAAAGTCGTTATGTGTCTGGATTCAGAGTGAATTTCCGCTTGATGGAAGACATTGTTTTATGTCTAATTTGTTAAAATATTTAGCTTTCTTCATTTTAGGCAAATATGGTCCATAGTAGGCAGGGGGTGGTTTTCTCGCAATATAGCGGCGTTTGTACATCTCATATCTACGCACAAACGTAATTCACCATTTTTTTTTATGATTGGAACATTGGTGAAACCCATTTAGACGAGCCTTGCACTTCTTCAATTATATCACTGTTTGGTGATTCCTTAATTTTGATTGCAACCTTCTCTTTAATGGGGATCGGTACTCTCCACTTGATTTATCCCGATACCAAGTTTTAAGACACCTAGACGGACTGCTGTGTTCTTACCCAACAGGTCTCTAGTACCCTCCGAAATCACGTAAATGGTTGTATGTTCCTTTCGTCCACCGACTTCGAGTATAGTTTCAAATGAACCCTCTATTGCCAAAGGAGAGTTACTACTATATGCTAATACTGTCTTGTCTGGTCTAAGGCATTTGATTAAAAACATATACTTTTTTGCTTTTTAACTCTTCCCACGTTTTGTAAGAATTACACTTTTCCGCAATTTGATCTATGAGATGATCATCTTGCTTTTCGAATGCACACTTTTCGGCCTGTTGACGCAATCTTATCAAAAACTTCTCAAATTTTTCTCCTTTTTCCTGTTTTAGCAATCGAAAAACATGCCGCTCATAAACTTTGCTCCGTTTAGGTTGAAAATACTCGTAGAGTTTTTTTATGGCTACTTTAAATACATCAACGGTTTCTGATGACTCGACACTGGCACCCGGTAAATTGTAGAATATTTTTTGTAACCCAGAGCCACCAAAATGCAATAGCATAGCTCGTTTATTGAGTGCTGATATAACTTCAGCTGCGTCCAGATAGATTAGACCTTTTCCATTTTTCACACCTTATTATTATTATTATTATTTTAGGGGCAAACTGAAACAGTTTCTTATATCTTTATTTCCAATTTAATGCTGGTATTTTAATACCCAAAGTTCAATTTAATGGTAGTAACTTAGTACCCAAAGTCCAATTTAATGGTAGTATCTTAGTACCCAAAGTTCAAATACCCAACTTCCAATTTAATGGTGGTATCTTAATACCCAACTTCCAATTTAATGGTGGTATCTTAATACCCAACTTCCAATTTAATGGTGGTATCTTAATACCCAACTTCCAATTTAATGGTGGTATCTTAATACCCAACTTCCAATTTAATGGTGGTATCTTTAATACCCAACTTCCAATTTAATGGTGGTATCTTAATACCCAACTCAATTTAATGATGGTATCTTAGTACCCAACTCAATTTAATGATGGTATCTTAGTACCCAACGCAATTTAATGATGGTATCTTAGTACCCAACTCAATTTAATGATGGTATCTTAGTACCCAACTCAATTTAATAATGGTATCTTAGTACCAAACATCAATTTAATGGTTGGTATCTTAATACCCAAACTCAATTTCTTGATAGTAATATGTTCCATAACACTCGCCCTTCTCTTTCGGTTTATTTGTTATACCGACTACTTCCATTGCTGTGCCATTTAGGCTTTGGGTGAATTCAATACCTATAATGTGCATTTACAGTATTACTACATACTACTACATACTACATTACCTACTATGCAATTTACAGAAGTCGTGAAGTGTCCACGATTTTTTGTAAGACATATATGCCCTGAAAGCGGTAAAATAGTATTTTCATTAAAGGCGATAAATATCACACCTACATGTAAAATGCCACTAAAATTTAGCTAACGACATTGTATTTCGGTTCGAATCGAGAGGAGTGATTAGTTACATCTACTATTTTTCCATCAAAAATATTTTTAAATAAAAGTTGTGCTAATAGACATATTATGTTAAAATAAATCATTATTTTATCATTGCTACAGAAACAGAAACTTTTTTTTATTCAATATAGATTATAAATAATACTTATTGAAAGTCACTCTTTTGTATAATTACCACTGGTTCGAAAAAAACTCTGTCCTGGGAAGAACCAGCAAGAAACCCAGCGGGACTTTTTTTTTTAAATAACAGCTTACAATCATGTATGTTACACAAATTAACAACACAACAAATTAGAAATAGCTTGGGAGCGATCACCTCACTTCCAGAGGCTATTATCATCTATAAATTCTTTAATATTATAATAATAAATAACTTTAATACATAAAGAAAATAAATTTTGCACACCATAAGCGTGGTCATATGCGAACATATAATTTATATAAATTATTAAAATGATCATAACAGGGTTAAAACAATAAATCATAATTAATAATCCACGGTTTTTTTTCCGCGGGTACTCTAGGAATTAATTTACAATTGCAATGCCAATAGTTGCACATTGCTAATCTATTTTTGATTATATCTTTATACTAAATAGGTACTTATCCCATCCTCGTCGCCACTTGTATTGTCTGCTATCTCCTCTAATCACTGTAGTGTAACACAGGCTCGGCACGCACTTAACTAAACACGTCCACTCTCGCCCGAGGCTCTCGTGTAACTGACGCGGTGCGCTCGAGACTGTGACTTATATATATATAAATGTATGTTTGTGTATTTGTGCAAACACTACATTTATCATCACCGTTGTGACAATATTTTACAACACAAACGGTAATTTTTATAATTTTTCGCGAGCTCTTCTCCGTAAGACGCGACGTTTCGTTACGCGGTTTCGCGTTAGTTTCACTTGCTTCACTTTCGGTGCGCGTACTAGTATTCTATGCGTAATAATTCTATGTACCGTATATACTTTCATATGCAATTAGTAAAAAGCTGTAATTTTGACATTACAAACAGACACTTCGATTTTATTTATTTGTAAGTATAGATATATAAATAGTGCATATAAATAACTATAAATATATAAGTCTAACAATATAAATGATATGGATGAATCATGTAAGAAGCGATGCCTTTAATAGTATATCTATAAAACTCTATATGTATATATATATATATATATATATATATATATATATATATATATATATATATATATATATACTTCACGATAAAATTTAAAAAACCTGTTAACGTGTAGTGGTGGTGTAAGAATATCCCGTAAACCATATCATCCCGAGGGTGCCTTGAGAGTCGTCTCTATCGTCAGAGAGAAAATGAAACAGGAGATGAGCAGCAGCATCTTACTGATAACAATTTAAAATAATATAAAACTGCCAACTTGTTTGCCAAGTGTGACAACTACGGCAATGATAAGGCAATATATGAGGGAAGCCTATGTTTAGCGGAGGATTGTTATATGCCGTAATGGATGGATGGATAGGTTGGTTGCAGGTGTCTACCTTACGTACCTTATATACCTATCCCTTCCTATCGTAATTGAGTGAATGAAGAGAATGCAAGTTTAAGCATATGACGTCGTTTTTATGAGTAAGGCCGGACGGTATGCTTTATTGTTTAATGAAAAACGCTTGGCGTATGTATCACATTCTTCTTTTTCATCATCAACAGCCTGTAAAGCCCATAAAAGCCAACTTCAATCCACCACTACACAATTAATTAAAAATATTTTCAACGGGCTTTATCGAGTTTAGTTTTATTTTACTACTATCCAACTTCATGTATGTTCATCATCATGCATGATCACGGGGGGACTGTAGTGTATGAGTTCCTGATGTCATTTCATTAGATGTGATAGGTCGTATAGTACAGGCAGGTATCTTTAAAATAAAACACCATCGTATGCTTTCCATATTAGGTTTGTCGAATATAAAAGATCCGCTTGAAGCTTTTAAATGAAACAATTAGTGCAAGAGGTGGAACACATACTTAATAAGGCAATTATAGTAGGAATCAGCTATTTAAACAGGTAGTCCTTTTTTTGCCTCATACCTATCAAGTAGTAATTCACCATCTGCTGTTCCCGCTCGAATGGTGATAGAGCTAATATAATTACAGTGATGCATTTCATGGGGGTAGCAATGCACCTGTCGCATTCTGTTTGAAGTAGGTTGCAGCTGTCCGCTGCAGTAGCCATTTACCTTTTTGTCACGTTAGTATTCTCAAAATAACACAACATTTACCTTTTTGCCACGTTAGTATTCTCAAAATAACACAACATTTACCTTTTTGCTACGTTAGTATTCTCAAAATAACACAACATTTACCTTTTTGCCACGTTAGTATTCTCAAAATAACACAACATTTACCTTTTTGCCACGTTAGTATTCTCAAAATAACATAACATTTACCTTTTTGCCACGTTAGTATTCTCAAAATAATACAATATTTACCTTTTTGCCACGTTAGTATTCTCAAAATAACACAACATTTACCTTTTTGCCACGTTAGTATTCTCAAAATAACACAACATTTACCTTTTTGCCACGTTACTATTCTCAAAATAACACAACATTTACCTTTTTGCCACGTTAGTATTCTCAAAATAACACAATATTTACCTTTTTGCCACGTTAGTATTCTCAAAATAACACAACATTTACCTTTTTGCCACGTTAGTATTCTCAAAATAACACAACATTTACCTTTTTGCCACTTTAGTATTCTCAAAATAACACAACATTTTAAAAAATTTAGTCCAAATATTTTTTACAGAATTGTCCAGTAAATGCAGTGCTCAAGAGTTAGTCAAGCTACTAAACGAACTGTTTGCGCGCTTCGACAGATTGGCATCGGTAAGTTAGTATATTTATTTTTCTGTGAAGGAAATTTATATTTCATTGACCATTTTAAAGTATAAACAATGAACTTTATTTTCAATAACTATATACAATAATTCTTTTTTTTATTCACGTTAGAAACAATGTAGCATCACCATCATGAACATCTTTACAACCCACCACAAGTCTACTGCTGGACAAAGGGCTTTCTTTAAATACTGCCACTGAAAAAATTCCTAAGCAACCAGCATGCATCGACTTTCTGCTGGTTGTCACTTAATCTGACGACGGTCGCCCTCACGAGACTGCCGCACGAGAATATTTCTTCCACGTCGGTGACTGGTGCTTGCTACATAGCTAGCTCATTATGACCTTAGTTAAAACCAAATCGTTGGATTACGTAGGTTACTTTGAACTTACTGTGGATTTTTTTATTATGGAACCACCGAGTATCTCTACAGATCACCGAACGTCTTTAAGCTTTTTTATACGGCAAGTAGTGTCACAAAGAAGAGAACGTAGGTTATTGCTGGCCGTATTAAATATCTGAATAATAATATGAGATCCTCCCCCTCTCCCTATCACGAGGGATCTGAAATAGTGTGATCCATTCAGGAGAATCACTGCCTGCGCATCAAGCTGCTGGGCGACTGCTATTTCTGCGTGAGCGGGCTGCCCGAACGGCGCGACAACCACGCCTTCTGCTGCGTCAACATGGGTCTGCACATGATCCGTGCGATACGTGACGTACGGTACAACGCACAGGTACGCGCACAACCACTACCATTGATTTTTTATATAAGTAGGTAATTGGAGTAACAAAAAAAACTCATAGTCTTCCTCATGGTTAGTGGCTACTGCAGTCCATGGACACCTGCAACCAACTTCAACCCCACACCGGTGGAAAAATGGGAGATGACATTTTTATATAATAGGTCGGGGAAAAAGTTTCTTCGTATTTTGTTTGTATAAAATTGAAGAAAAATCTCTTTGGTTGTACTGTTTGTATCTGGCTGGTTTTAATATCAACGCATATAGGATATTAATATAATAAAAACACTTTCCCGCCATTTTTCAATTATTTTCTGAGCGCCAAAATAAGTTAATCTAATGAAGAAACTCAATACATTCTGAAGTTTTCTTATAAAAAAAGGAAAAATTCGACTCAAGCCGCGAAAAAATTTTGACGTTTATGGACCTAATGCAATGTCAGTAATAATAGCACAAAGTTGGTTCAAGTGTTTTCAGTCCAAAAATTTTAGTGTCATAGATGCAGCTCGCTGTGGTCGCCCTCATAAGGATAAAGTCGATGTTATTTTTGAAAAACTGGAGCAAGATGAATTAACCACAAAACAGTTTTGACAAAGTTTTAAAAAAGTCTGGCTATACAAAAAACTCGATACTTGGGTACCACACGAACACACTGAAAGAAACCTAATGAATAGTGTACTCATTTGCGATTCTCTATTGAAACCGAATCTTTTTTGAAAAAATTGATCACTGATGATGAAAAGTGGATCACCTACGATAAGAACGTGCGAAAAAGATCATGGTCAAAGGGTAGTCAAGCTCCAGAGACTGTAGCGAAACCCAGTTAACACGCAATAAGGTGATGCTGTGTGTATGGTGGGATAGGAAGAACATCGTTTATTATGACTTTTTATCACCATGCCAGGCAAAACTATCGATTCGGATTTCTACTGCCAAAAAGACTCAAGCAAGAAATTGAGAAAAAATAGCCGGAATTGATCAACAGAAAAGGAGTGGTCTTTCATCATGATAACGCCAGATCACACACATCTTTGGCCACTCAGCAAAAATTGAGAGAGCTTGGTTGGGGAGTGTTAATGCATCTCCACCATATATTTCCGTCCCGACCTTGCACCTTCAGATTTTCACCTGTTTTGGTCTCTTCAGAATTCTTTGGGTAGTGTTAGGTTAACATTAAGAGAGGACTGTCAAAACTACTCCACGCTTTTTTTTAATCAAAAATCCGAAGATTTCTACAGCAACGGGATTATGTCTCTACCTACAAGACAGAATGGCACATATATATTATAATTAAATGTAATTAAACTTTGAAAAAAAATGTCTTGAATTGTATATAAAATACGAAGAAACTTTTCCCCGACCTTGTAATCCTAGTTTTTCACCTTGAGACTGTGTTTCTTAGTTCAATCAAAATGGTCAAGAAACTGATAAGTAAGAACTAATAGAATAGTGACGTCTCCGTGCCGCAGTGGCTTAGCAATGAGTTGCTGCGCTGGGGGCCGCGGGTTCAAATCCCGCACGGAACAAGTAGTTGTATGGCCCACAAATAATTGTTTCGGGTCTGGATGTTTGTCCTTGTGCAATTTGTGTTTGTAAACTGCCTCTGCGATACAGGAGAAAATCCTAGTGTAGAGATAACGTTTTCTTTTTAAAGAAAAAAAATTAATCCTTGGATGCACTGTGTTAGATTTTACTTTTTATACGTCCACTGAAGGAAATAACCTGTGATAAACTGTGTAGTGGCGGTGTTAGAATATCCATTATTCCATATCCTTAGCGGGAAAATGAGTTACTAATACTATATCATCAAACGGAAATTGAAACAGCAGATGGCCAGTATCTTCTTGATAACAATCAAAAATAATAAAAACTGCGATTTTAACCCTTCTGCCAAGCGTGGCAACTATGGCAAAATCCCTCCTATGAGGTAATCTGTGTTGTAATTTAAAATAAATGAATTAAGGAAATAAGCCATTCCATACAACGCCGGCTGGCTTTCATTGCTTGGTAAATCTACTAAAGATTACCATGCCATCAGGTGGGTTGGTGAGTGAAGAGCGGTTACCCTCGCACTAATAATGTTGCTTCCTATACCAGTCCACGCAATTTAAGTTTAACTTTTTCTAATTATTCCTCCCCAATTGTTGGTTGCCGGTGCCTTATACATCAGGCAGCAGGATGAATCACGTGTTGAGCTTAACATTTCAAGTCGTTGGCATACGTTTACACTCTGCTTCATTGCATTGAAATTATTACTTGTTAGAACCAATGCTGTAGCTATATTTCGGTTATAGTATGAATGAGTCGGCTCGACCTGGGAAGGACCACGCTCTCACAGAATACCAGCGTGAAATAGCAGCTAAATGCCCTCTTTTACTGGAGACGAACTCTCTCTTACTTGAGGATAAATGTAGATGTCTATGAGCCGCAGCATCCACTTACCATGAGGTGGACTGAGTACTCTTTTGTCACACTTATTCTATAAAAATAGTTTTTATATATTCTATTTCATAATATTTTTTTCCCATGAAAGCAAATCACGCGATTTTTTTTTCAAAAGTAAATCCGTACTTCTGCTTCTAACAATTTTTTAAGACAATTGACAGAATCGGGTGTTACTTTCCGGAAATCCATTATATTTAAAATGTTTACATTATTTTTTTATGCAGATCTTAACTAACCAATTTTAACATCTTTTATCACATAATTCAATGCATATACTTAAAAGTGACAAACGAGCACACAGTCCACCTGATTGTAAGTTTCGGCCAATAGACACCTACGTCTAGTCTACCGTCGACTAATAATCGAAATAATTAAATATTTTTCAGTTTTTGTCACTTACCACAAGTAACAGTAGTATGACGCTACTACGAGTATAATACGCTGGAATTTTGTGTTAGCGTGACGTTTTCCGGAGATGATTACGTAAACTTGTAATACATAAAATTTGTGTTTAATTTGGAATGATAATAAATTCATTAAAGTTCAATGTTTTTAGATAATTATATGATATTCATATTTAAATTGAATAACATATGAATTATGTTAAAATAAAATTTTACAATAATTAACAAACAAAATATGGAAGAATAAAAAAAAATAATACTAGACTAGAACTATTATTAAATTAAAATAACTAAAACTAAACCTTAAAAATAAAATAAAATAACTAATTAAATAAGAGGCCTGGGCCTCTTGGCAGGGTGCCCATCACGCAGGCAGCATTCCCGCGCTGAACTGCGATTGCAATTCTTTGCGCGAGAAAGCCGCCGGCGCGAGGGTCGCCTGTTGCCTCCCTCAACCTTTTGCTGAGCTCCCTGTGCAGCTCCAGCGCACTTTTGCCCCAAGGACCTAGTGTCTCGACGCCGAAAGCAAAAAACTGATATTGGGCGCCGAGACAGCTGTATTTAGAGACCTTGAGGCGTTCCCGGGCGTCCGCCGCCGCCCCCGCACGTTTGGTAGTTGCTGGTAGATAGGACGCCGCCAGGGTGTCTGTACAGGTGGCGTCCCACACCAGCGCACGGCCCGACTTCCAGGGTATCAACGACATTCCGTCAGGGCGCTTGCCATCGCTCCGCACAATCTGGGGCTCCAGAGCGGCGGGAACGTTGGCACTGACGAGCGCCCTTCTGAGAATATCGTTGAGAGCAGCGTGGCGGGACAGGCGGCCGGCGCCCGAGGTGCAGGAGAGGCCATGGTGGCCGAGTCGGTCCACTGGAGCCCCACAAGAAACACAGTTGTGACCTGTGCAGATCCCAGCTCCCAGCCGGAGACCGACGGCTATGCGTAGAGTGTCCGGGTTGATAAAAGTCCCAGTGTTGGGCGAGGGATATGCCTGGAGCCAGTAACCAGATTCTGGCTTGGACACAGCTAACAGCCTGGCCCGGTCCCTGCCAGTTGAAGGCTCTATTAAAGTTTGTAACGTGGCGACGGACGCTATTGTATCCCAGGCCCTTTGCTTATGTGGTTTGGATGGGAGATTTGGACTCGGTCCAGCTAGCCATGCATTCGTGGCCTCGTCCAAACATGCAATCTCGCAGTTAATGCCCGCTGGGGCTTTTAATATTCTACCTGCGAGATCTAGCGTGCTGTGGATTGAAGACAGGAATGCAGGCAAAGCCACACTTAAAATTTTGCGTGTTCCCAGGCCGCCGTTCCTTATTGGTAAAGCGGCTTGGGTCCAAGCCTGTTCGCTCAAGTGAATGTTCAGGATGTTTTCAATTTGGGATTTCATTAGAGTGTCAATAGGTGTGATCAAATGGGGGAATTTCCAAATGGGGCAACAGCGAAGCATGTAAGTGAATTTAGGGACGAACAGACAGAATTTTAAAATAAATAAAGCTGAGTGGCTACTAATTTTGACAAGGCGGTCCGAATACTTGCTGAAATTTGTTGTTGATTTATTTAAGAGAAGAGGAATGGCCTCCTCAAAGATGGGGGAGCCGAGGAGGTGCAGACTGTCCTTCGTTACTATTTTAATGTTAAGAGCAATGTTGTTAAAATTTTGAGCGATCTGGGAAGCGGTTAGTCCACTAACCGCTTCCCAGATCGCTCAAAATTTTACTTGGTCCGAAATATATAATTCAGATTTGTCATAATTTAATTCTAAACCAATGCGATTGAAATGCTGTTTAACATGCACCAAATCAGCTAGGACTGTCTGCGCGTCTCCGGCCAAGGTCCCATCGTCGAGGTACCAAATATTTAATTTTGAATTTAATTTATTTAATGAAAAATTGAAATTTGTGTTAGTTTTGCGTTATTCATTGCAAAGGTCAGCTGTGTTAATATTGCATTATTCATTCCAGGTAGATTTAGACATGCGGATCGGCATTCACAGCGGGACGGTGCTCTGCGGCGTGCTCGGCCTGCTCAAGTGGCAGTTCGACCTGTGGTCGCACGACGTCAGCGTCGCCAATCATATGGAGAGCGGAGGATTGCCCGGGTGACTTCAATTATACAATAATATTATTTACAAAGCACTTTATTTTAACCTATATATTCTCAGTTTTACTAAGGAACTATGACAAACACAATTATTAGAAAACATTCTTACTTTTAACTCTACACAATGGGGTTATCCGTAAAATACGTCACCACACAAATTTTATGGTTTTTGACCCTTCCCCCCCCCCTACTTGTCACAGTTGGTCCCACTTATGTATATTGTACCCACTCCCCCTGGTGTGACATCACAATATTTTTAAGTTTTTGGTTTACATAAAAATTTCGCGTTTTAGTATTTTAGATTTTAATATGTGACGTCACATAGTTTTTAACCCCTTTCACACAATGGCACATTTCGTTGACTCACAACTTTCTTTAATTTTTCCCAGTCGTGTACACATATCTTCCGCGACCTTGGAATGTCTAAACGGCGCGTTTGAGGTGGAACCCGGCGACGGTGGTTCCCGGGACCCGTACCTACGGGAACTCGGCCTCACCACCTACCTTATCAAGTCCACCGAGCAGCCACGCAGGACCAGACATAGATCCAGGCCTAGTTGGTTAGTACCTGTACCTGTAAATCACAACGCACTCGTGACCAAAAAGTATTTCATAAAAGTCAACGATCACACACAGTTTTCATAAGTGTGGGGTATATTGTAAAATAACAATGATATTATTATAAATTAAAAAATATATATATTCATTAATAATAAATACCCTTACAGAAATGTGAGGCAGCCATTGCTCAGCAGTTAGGAGACGTACAGGTGTAGTTTTTTTTGGTTTTATCATTGCGGTACCTATGTATTCCTTTAGGATCGAACAGGGTATTTTTCATTTATTTTATAATAGCTGTTCCCCGCGACTTCGCCCGCGTAGAATTTATCACGATTGGATTTCATAGGTGTTAATTTTTTTGGGCGGAACCCTAATTCTTTTTCTAAAATTAAAATAAGCCTAAGTTACTTCTTATAACATCAGGTGCCAGTGAATTTTCTGTCAAAATCGGTCCAGCCATTTTGGAGATTAGACGGATCAAACAAATAAAACACACACAGACAGACAGACTAACAGACAGACAAACAGACAGACATACATACAGACAGACAACCAGACAGACAGACAGACAAAAAAATAATAATTGTTTAATTAAAATTTAAAATTTTTATAAGTACCGTATATTATACTTTCATAAGAATTTAGTAATAATTTAAAATTAAAAAATTTGTATAACCAACTTCAATGACCTTGATCATATTATATTAGATTTATATGGGACCACATGTGAAGCACCAGCTTTCAAATAAAAAAAGAATCATCGAAATCGGTTCACCCAGTAAAAAGTTATAAAAGGTAACACACATAAAAAAACATACAGTCGAATTGAGTACCATCTCCTTTTTGAAGTCGGTAGAAAAAGAAACAGTCCAGAAAATTGAATTATTAATATATACGCAAGACAAGCTAATATAAAACATATAATGAAGTTAGTAATAAAAGTACTAGTACATGGTACTGTTGGGGTGAATTTTGAATCTCAACCTTTGCATTGTCTACTGTTTTTGATAGTATCCAGCCGCCAGCACAGAACAGCAAGTCAACACCGCGCCGTCCCAGCAGTAGCATCGATGAAGAAACCACCACAGATTGGACTCCCGAGATGCCCTTCCAAAGCGTACGTTACTCTATTAAACGAAATTTTATTGACTTTCCATCTGGCAGTTGTCGTGATCGAACTGATACATGAAAATCAACATTTCGACATACCTCCACGTTTTGAAATTCACAAAGCCTTATTCTACTGTTAAAAGAATTTGACAGCTCAGCAGCGCAGTTGCTAAACGGTTTACTACGAGGTCGCAGGTTTGTATCCCGCACAGGACAAGTGTTTGTACGCAGTGGCGAAGCTAGGGCTCCAAATTAGGGCAAGCCCAATATATGGTTTTGTTATTTTTAGCAGTTTTATAAAAATACACCAATCTTGATCTGTCTCCACTCTTCAGTTTCATATACAGTGCTGTCGAGGACGTGTTTAACAAAGCACACAGAAGGCATACTACTGCTAGATAGATTGTATGACATATCAGCAGTTGCATACCTTCGGTGGCTTTGAAAAAAGCCGTTTGGGTTTGTTTGAGCGAAAGAAAAAGATATTTACATACAATACAATAGATGAACAAAGTACAAACTATGTACAAATTTAAATAAAAACATTATTTATATTCTAAATCGAATCGTCATAATAGGACAATTCTCGGCTTCTATGGACGCTTCGCTACCGTTTGTACGTCCTACAAAAATAAACCTAGCAAGCTAACAGCATACCAAAGTGGCGAAGCAATCAGCTTTGTAGCGGTTTCTAACGGAAAAAAAATTCAAAATAGGAGGTTCAGATGCCTGGGTGATCAGTAATCGATTGCTAAAAACAGAATTTGAAAATTCGAAACCGTTCTCGAGATAATCGTGGGACAGACGGACAGACGGACGGACAGACGGACAGACGGACAGACATCGTGAAATCAATAAGTGACTTCGAAAGCTTCGCCACTTAATTATTGTTTCGGGTCTAGACTTTAGTCTGTGTCCAATGTACATATGAGTATGTGTTAGAATGAATCCACGAACGCACTGCTGTGTTCCAGGTTAAAAGTAGATAGAGCCGGTATGATTAGGCTGTGAGACATTCCAGCTTAGTCCTCCGAGGTGACAGCTCATCTGTAGACTTCTTCGTTTATTTTTTTATTTGTTCCATGAGCAGCAGTTGTCACTTACCATCAGATGGACGGTAAGATGGATTGTCACTTCAATCTCATAATGAAAATCTGATTACACTCACACTTGACAGACGGGTTAACAATTGTAATACTAAATACTGATACCCGTCTAGAACATTCGATATAGCTCCCCGTCGTTGGACTAGGTATTCTTTTTGGCCTTGATAATTGCCTATCACGACAACCACGGGACGTAATGGGGTGACGCCTACGCCGTCACCGCATGGGAATAGTGAAATATCATCACCATCATCATCATTACAGCCTATTAAGGGTCCACTGCTTAACCTAGGCCTCCAAGATAGATTTTCTCACAGGAGGGACATTTGCCATAGTCGCCACGCTTGGGCAAGCGGATTGGAAACAACAGTGTTTGTAATTTTGAGTCGCTCTCAGGAAGTGCTGCTGCCCATCTTCTGTTTTAGTTTTCCTTTGTTTTTTTTTTAGTATTCCTTACGACACTTACAATATAAAATAGGGTAACGAATTTTCTTACGCCGCCTTCATATTACAATACCGAAAGTTGTTAAATAATATATCACTTGTTTAGTTACTAAAATAGAAGCGATCCTGATACTCAACTCGTTATTTTTTATCCCTTAACAGTACTTCTTAAATACAGCAGTTGTCACGCGCTGCTCTCGTCCAAACAAACACGATGACATCGAACACGGACAGGATATGGAAATTACGTCAGTGTCAGATGTAAGTCAAATTTTATTACTTCGATAAATGTTTAATATAAGATGTTTAGTTTAATAGGTAAGTTTAATAGGGTTTAATAAGTTTAGTTTAATTAGGGCTAACAAAACATCTGCGTTTTGATTCTTAATCAAGAATCGATGTAGATGTCTATGGGCCACAGTATCGACTTTTTACTTATTGAATCTACTCACTGCCAACTTTTATTTTAGTATAACATATTAATGTAGCGTGATTAATGCTTATTTTGCCAATTTTTCATTTTCACAATAAAACTACAAGTTTTTGGGATAAAATGTAGCCTAGATCACTGCTGGCATTGCTCTTCATTTTTTCATGGAGTTTCATCACAGTAGGTTCAGCCATTCCAATGATTCAGTAGTCTTCTGGGATGAGTTGTCAACGCACCTACATTTTGATATCACTTTTCTACCGACTTCAAAAAGTAAACTACTCAATTCGACTCTTTTTTATGTGTATTACCTCATAACTTTTTACTGGGTGAACCGGATTCGATGATTTTTTTAATTTTTTGATTTCTGGTGCTTCACATGTGGTTCCATATAAATTTGATCAAGGTCTGACCAATACTTTTTTTTTATACGATAGGGTGACAAACGAGCACACAGTCTACCTTATGGTAAGTGGTTTCTGTGGCCCATATACATCTATATTTATCCTCGTTTGCGAATCAAAATGCAGATGCGTTGACACCCGTGAGGTCTAAGATGGAATGCCTCTTTTCCAGTAAAACGGGTATCCGGTTCTCTACACTCACCAAACGAAATACAGCAGTGTTAAGCTGCTATTTTACGCTGGTATTCCGTGAGAGCTTGGTCCTTCCCCGGTCGAGCCGACCCATTCGTGCTACAACTATACTACTAATATAGCTGCAGCATGGCTCTACCACGTACGGAGTTGTTGAGTTATTCTTAATACTTTATAATATTATCTTAATTTTATTTAATTTTATTAATATATCGGTTGTACAAAATTATTAATTTTAAATTATTTAATCTCCAACTCTCTTTGTTCACAGCACGAAACACAACAGCATTATGCTGTTAATTTAAGCTAATATTTACAAATGTTTATTTTAAATCGTTGTTATTTTGCGAGAACATGGTCCTTCCCCGGCGAGCCTATCCAGTTGTAATGCAGACGTAATACACTATAGTGCGGCTCTACCATATAAAGTCTAAGTCTAAATATGATATACGATTCGTTATATTATTATTATGCATTCTCGAGGAACTATAGTTTCTCAAATCTTGCATCTTTCGCGAACTGGCCAAGCCTTCGTCGGCATCAAAACAATATTTCACACGAAAAGTCCACCCATTCTCTATTCTCGTTCACCGTACTCGTAATAATGTTAGTCATTACTGTTTCTAATATGACTTGTTTAGTTAATTGTGTTGCATAATACATGATTATAAAGTGGTTTTTTTTTCTAAATAAATGTCGCGCTGAGTTACTTGCTAGTTCTTCCCAGGGCAGAGGTATTTTGGAATAGTGGGAAAGATTTTCAATTGTTATTATTTATAATCATTATTCAATTAAAAAAATCTAATTCTATTCCTACCAAGTTTACAAAGTGAGAAGGCTTCTTTTTGGCTAGGAGTACATTTGGGTTGTCAACTATTTCTACCAGTATTTATTTATTAATTATTATTTATTTACACTTTATTGTGTTAAACGTCCATAATAAAAAGTGTTAAAAAGGTTTGATTGCCTTTTGGCTATCTCCCCCAATCAAACTAGAAATAGAAATAGTTACAAATAATACTTATTGAAAGTGACTGTTGTGTTTAATTTACCACTGTTTCGGATTACACTTCTGTCCTGGGAAGAACCGGCAAGAAACCGAGCGGATTTTTTCTAAATTACTTCGCGGACTACCGCATCGCTGGCAAGTGCTACTATCGTCGTGATCCACTATTAACATCGATATATATGTACTACGTACTAGATTTCGCATTCCGAACATACACTACATTCTACTGAATTGTACTGAAATCCGTACAGTGTGTCATTTAGTGTGGTTTTAATCTACTAGTTAGTCTGTGGTTTCAATATACATGCAGTGTGGAGCGGCACTAATAATACAAGATTTCAAATTAAAGTTTAAATTAAAAACTGACCGCGCAGGCACAACGCGCTTAAATCAACTGCGCATGCGCGACTAATATCTCCCGCGCATGCGCGAAGAAATAGAGTATTGCACAATTTTTGTTTGGAATGGCGTTTCTAGTACGTAGTACATATAACTCAATGACTATTAACGTTCGCTGTCGGCCAGGAGGACGACATAATCAACCACTCGATCGAGGTGAGCAGCAACCGGCGCATGCGCGTGGATAACATGCGCGCCTGGTCGCTGCGCTTCCGCGAGCCGGCGCTCGAGCAGCGCTTCGCGCAGCAGGACGAGCGCACCTTCAAGTCCAACGTCATGAGCTGCCTCGTGCTCTGGCTCTTCATTGTGGTCGTGCAGTATGTCATACATTATAAGTAAGTACATTCCTTCCAAATCCCAATTATAGTATTTATTGCCTGTCGGTATTTAAATATTCGGCAGAGTCAAAAATCTTAATATTAATTAAGATTTTTGACTTGGATGCTTTGTCCTTTAAGCCATGTCTTCATTTATCATAATAATCCTATGTAGTACTGCTTCACAATATGTTGATGCAGCACATTGCTGAGCCCTTGGGCGATTTTGACAGCAACCTGAACCAGCAGACAGTTGGTGATAGTATTACAAGGCGCCTAAGCAGACAGAACTTATATTGAGATTCATATCACTATCGTATCATCTGTTTCACTGACTCTTGTAATAGTTAACATGCGCAGCCATTTAATACACAAAATTGCACCACTTTTACATATCGAATTTCACTTCAAACCATTATTTAAACAATAATACACGAGCAGCAATCCGCCGCCGGTCAAGTTCCCGCCAAAACTCTCATGTTAAAGGTCAACTCTACCGGAACAGACTATAGATAAAGATGTCTATGGTCCAGAGCATCCACTTACTTGTGGACTGTGTGGTGGCCTGGCAATCTTATTTTATAATAGAAATTTGCTATTGCGGTAGTTGCTGGCGGCTGGTGATAACGCTGGGTGTCATGTCGGCGCTGCTGGTGCTGGCGTTCGGCGCGGTGATGGCGGACGAGTTCCCAGGCGCCGCGCCGCGCCTGGCGAACCTCGCGGCCGCGCTGGCCGCCACGCGCCGCCGCCGCAACCTGCTCGTGTGCTGCCTCGTCACGCTCATGTCCATTTCCAGGTACACTGCACCAGCCGCAAGCCTTCCGTTTCAGTGAACACACACGTCTTAACCAACAAACAAAGATGAACAGCACAATTAAGATCGCCTATTTTAAAACTTCACGCGCCTCCCTTTTACTGGTAAACCCATGTTGTTGGTTGCAATTATGGATTCAGGTGCATATGTTTGAGTGAGTACGGATTTTAACGCCTCCTCTACACTACTCGCGATGTAAATCGAAGTTGGACGAGGTGAATAGTGTAGAGAGGTACTTCGATTCGCTTCGTGCAACCTCGCTTCGCCTCGAGCAACTTCCGATCGCTGTCGGTTTTTAGCGCTAGAGTCAAAGAACTTCGCAAAGTTACACGAAGCGTCTCACTACACTACTCCGCGTACGCCAGTTATGAATATTTTTTTATATATACTCGTATAAATATTAAATATATATCTACATAATTACTTAATTAGTTAACGAATTCACGTTACGTAGTATCGTAACGTGAATGCGTTAAGTCACTCAATTAAGTACCTATATCAGCTGCCTCTTGAACGTTATTCATGTTAAGGGTGTGGGAGACTCAAGTCGACTGAGCTCTTCGCGAAGTAGCCCGAGTGTGTAGTCACGTACTTCGAACTGCGATCGACTTCGACGAGTACTTCGTCAAAGTTACTTCACGAGTAGTGTAGAGGAGGCATTACAATGAGTTGATCATGGTTTCCGCGTCAATTGAAATAATAATAATTAATAATAATAATTTATTTCAAGAAACTGTACAATTAATTCAAATAATGTCTTAATTTAAAATAGTCTATAATAACAGGCACCTGAACTAGGATAAACCTGTATCTCAGTATGTGCTAATAGATACATTTACAAATATTTTCTGTTTCTTATATAAAATAAATAACTTACCAACTAATTACGGTTAATTCGGTAAAATATATTATCATTAAGTTACTTAAGATTTTAATTAGCTTAAAACAATCAGCAATTTTTCCGTATCATCGTATGACAAACTTTGTAACCATGTCCCAATTACATTTTTACAATCTGCCATTTTTAATGGATACATGTACAAAATTGCATTGACTTGATTATACAGAAAAGGGCCAAGAAATGTAAAAAATCTATGCATGAAAGAATGCCTTATTCTAATGTTAGTTTCAATGACTTTATCTTTGCGTCTTTTATCAGTGACCTCTCTTCTGTATGGCAATTTTAAGTGCTGTTTTAGTAACGTACTCATAACGAATAACTGGCGCACTGAGAGGACATTATAGGATTTATATAAGAGATAAATATAATATAAATGTACATAATGTAGATACATAATGCTCTGTCTATCTTATTTTCTTTTGTAGTAAAGTAGTTTTGGAGTAAATGACTAACGAAGTTACAGTCCGCCTGTTGGTAAGTGGCTACCGTAGCCCATGGACACCAGCAAACAACTACAAACAAAGAAAGCTACAGGTGCACTGCCACCTCTAAGATCCAAGATGGCATGCTTCACAGCCTCTTATTATATTGGCTCTCTTTATCCTTCACTCTGAAACACAGCAGTGCAAGCACTGCTATTTGGCAAAATAAATAAATAAGAGGGTGATTCTAACCCAAATGGGCTCCTAGGCAAAAAAGGCAAATACTTAGTTTACTGTTCTACCAACTTCAAGAAGAAGGAGGTACTCAATTTGACTGTATGCTTCTTTATTGGATAGGGTTACAAACGTGCGCACAGTCCACCTGATGGTAATTGGTTGCTGTGACCCATAGACATCTACATTTATCCTCAATAAAAAATCAAAATGCGTCGTCACCCGTGAGGATTAAGATGGAATGCCTTTTTTCCAGTAAATTGGGTTGCCGGTTCTCTACACTCACCATACTAAACACAGCAGTGTCAAGCTGCCGTTTTATGCCGGTATTCTGTGAGAGCGTAGTCCTTCCCAGATCGAGTCGACCCATTCGTGCTACAACTATACTACTAATATAGCTGAAGCATGGCTCTACCACGTATAAAATATGTGTGTTACCTCATAACTTTGGTCTACGTAAACCGATTTCGATGGTTCTTTCGATGATGATGATGATTTTTTTCCCCGAAAACTGGTGGTCCTATATAAATTTGATCGAGGTCTGACCAATAGTTTTTGAGTTATCCTTAATAGTATATATTGAAGTCGGTTGTACACAATTTTTAATTTTTAATTATTTATTACAGCACTACGAAACTGTACATCTGCCCGCCTTCGTTTCGTAACGCTACGAGCACCGTACTCGCTCGATCCATGAACATAACCATAGAAAAGGAACGCGTCGGCGAGTGCTACAGGCCGGAATACGTGGTCTTCACTTGGATACTGTGCCTTGTTGCGTTGACGTCCATACTTAAGCTGTACTACCTCATTAAGACCCTCCTGGCGGTCCTTAATGTTGCCATGTACGCTGTGTTGCTGCTTATCTACTACAACGAGTATGATTTCGACTCCTTAAATGGAGGCACGTGAGTATTTTTCACAGTTTTTTTTTCTTTTTTTTATAAACGACAGTGACCAACAAACTTATAATCGAACCGATGATAAAGGACTTGATGAAACTTTTTACGCGATAGTTGTATTCTAAAATGTTAAGGTATTTTATAGAGTTAAAAATAGATTAGTTATTTATTTATTTAAAAACTTTATTGCGTCCGAAAAAAAGGATACAAAAGGCGGACATAATGCCTCAAGGCATTCTCTACCAGTCAACCCATGGAGTGGTGAGAGTTTGTCGTAGGCGTAGCAATAAAAAGAAAAAAAAAGTCAAACTAAAATTAATACACATTATATGTAACAACAGATTATAATATAATATTATAAGTAAATGCATATATATATAAATCTATTTGCATATTTACATATTATATTAACACATATTCATAATATAAATATATTTATATGCCAATAAACAAATATAAACATACATAAATACATATAAATGGATATAAATATACATAAATACAAAGTTAATACATACATATAAAAATGATTAATTAACAATTTTGTAATTCTAATGATTATTCAGTAAATGCTCGCGTACCTTCTTTTTAAAGGAGTATTTGTTAGGTGCTTTTCTGATATCATCAGGCAAGGAATTCCAAAGACGTGCAGCCTGTACAGTGAAGGAGTTACCATAGAACCCAGTGAGATGAGTAGGAATATAAATATTGTTATTAGAGGAAGATTGAAGAAACCTATCATGACAAGAAGAAAGATATTGAAATCGTTCTTTGAGGTAAGAAGGTGAATACGGATCATTAAGAATTGAGAAAAGAACAAGTAATACTCGTATTCTGGAGTTGCACCTTTGCTTTATGGTAAGCCACTTAAGCTGAGATCTATAATGAGAAATATGGTCATACTTACGCAGACCAAAAATAAATCTAATACAGTTGTTAAGCAGGCGCTCCAGTTTGTTAAGAAGTTCTTGGGACAGGTCTGGGTAGCACACATCTGCATAATCAAAGATAGGTAAAATAAGAGTTTGGACAAGCATGAGCTTAGACTTAATAGGAAGGAAGTATTTGAGACGATAAAGGGAACGTAAGGTGGCAATTACTTTCCGACTTAAATCGGTAACCTGCACTTTCCAGTTCAGAGAGCTATCAATATACAGGCCAAGGTTTTTAACAGACTCACTAAATGGAATAATGATATTATCATAACAAACAGGAGGTAAGTCTGCTTGATTAACCCTGGC
This sequence comes from Parnassius glacialis, assembly GCA_033319125.1. Classification (NCBI taxonomy): domain Eukaryota; kingdom Metazoa; phylum Arthropoda; class Insecta; order Lepidoptera; family Papilionidae; genus Parnassius; species Parnassius glacialis. Next base: position 50,237,242 of record JAVANC010000001.1, on the reverse strand, counting down.
CAGCAGCTTTTTACTTCCCACTAAAATCGCTTGGCATTTTACTGGATTTACACAGACTCCGTAGTGCGAGGACCAATCTTTAATTATATTTAAATTCTGGTTTAATTTGTGAATGCCATTATGTAGTTCTTCAATGCCACAATGCACATATAGCTGCAGATCATCGGCGTACAGATGATACGAGCAATTAAGATTATGAGTGATCAAGTTTATAAAAACTGAGAAGATGATAGGAGAGATATTATTAGATGATAGCGCCTTGCGGTACGCCACATTCAACTTCAGCCCAAGCTGAGGTCATATGACCTACGTGAACTGACTGCTGACGCTCGCAAAGATATGATGCAAACCAACTTATATACAAATTAAAATTAAGATGGGATAGGATGTAAGGAAGGATATCATGATCAACTGTGTTAAAAGCATTAGAAAAGTCTACTAGAACTAGCACTGCTATCTTTTTTTCGTCCATACCTTTACTAATATCATCAGTGACTTTTATTAAAGCAGTGGTAGTGCTGTGACCTGAACGAAACCCAGACTGAAATGGACTCAGTAGGTTATGTTTCAAGATGAACGTAGTGATTTGCTTATGTCCATAGCTACAGGCTTCTAAAACTTTAGAGAGGAACGGCAGAATTGATATAGGACGAAAATGGCTGGGAAGGATAGGAGCAGGTATCTTAGGAAGGGGCTTAACATAAGCCTTTTTCCAATGACTAGGGTATTGCCCCGAGTCAAGGGCAAAATTTATAATGTGAGTTATTGCCGGGAGAAGAGGATCTAAGATAGTGACGACCATTTGTCTGCTTATTTCATCGCAGCCCAGAGCCTTAGACTTGATTGCTAAAATAAACTTCTTGATTTCATCCTGATCGACAGGAGAGAACATGAATGCTGGAATGTGAGGAGATTGCATTGATGCAATAGCATTTAAAGTGTTAGTTCGGACTAAAGGATCCATTGCTTTGAAGGAAGCGAAACGTTGATTAATCTCATCGAGAGATATTGAAGGACCACAGTCCAGCATGAATGGCCTGCCAATACCCACAGTTCTGAGGAATTTCCACACTTCGGTAGGAGATGAATCATTTATACAGTTATGAAAATATCGGCGTTTAGCAGCACGTACCATCTGATTACACCTATTCCTGACAGATTTAAAGATTGACCAGTTTTCTTCAGATCGTTCCCTCTTGAATTTAAGAAAGGCTCGATTCCGTCTTACCATTGCCATTCTTACGCCCTCAGTCATCCAAGGGGCGGGAGGACGCTTCAACCTGACGTTATGAACAGGAGCATGAGCATCAAACAACCTGAGAACTTTATCATTGAGAAAAGAGACTTTACCGTCAATTGTAGGTTCTGCTACCAAACAAGTTAAATTGAGATTTCGAGCGTCACTCATTAGCTTATCGTAGTTAATTTTAGAGAAATTGCGTACAGGCAGTAAGGGACAAGAGCGCTTTGGAGGTTTGAACTTATAAGAAGCGTATAAAAGGTCGTGTCGCGAAAAACCCAAAGCAGGCAACTGTCCGTGTGATACAACATGCTAAGGAGAGGCAGCAAGAATAAGATCAATTAAGGAGTCATCGGTATCGACATTGTGATGAGTAGCCCCTAGTGGGAGAAAGGTAAGATTGACTGACTCCATGATTGATTGAAGTTTTTGAGAACGAAGAGAAATCTTCAACAAATCGGTATTAAAATCGCCCATGATTATACAGTGTGTGTACTCAGAACAAACGTCATCAAGAGCCGTTTCTAAAGTGGCGAAAAAATCAGAGGAGGGCGGGCAATACACAACTCCTAGAAGCATCCTTGCACCTTTGACGTCAAGCTCCAAAAACAAATACTCCGCTGAGCCTGAATAGCAAGATGGAGAGGCTAATACTATTTTATGCGGAAACGAAGCACGCAAATAGATAGCCACCCCACCGCCTCCTTTATCAATGCGATAGTTTCTTATAAGCACATAACCTGGCAAGGGATATAAGGCTGAATGCAAAGATGGCTTTAGCCAGGTCTCCGACACTAGAATTGCATGAACGTAATTAGAAGAGAAAGACAATTCGAGTTCAGAGTAGTGGCAAGGGATGCTTTGAGCGTTAACAGTGGTAGAGCCAGGCGGCAGCTTTTGCTGTCGCACGGATGGGCCAGCTCGGACCGGGGTGGTACCACGACCTCACAGAATACCAGCGTGAAGTAGAGGTTTACCTCTGCGTTTCGCTTGGTGAGTGCAGGTGGCCGGAGGCCCTTTTTACTGGAAATGAGGCATTCCATCCTAGTCCTCACGGGTGAAAACGCATCTGCATTTTGAACTGTAACAGAGGATAGATGTAGATGTCTATGGGCCGCAGCAACCACTTACCATCAGGTGGACTGTGTGCTCGTTTTTCACCCTTATACTATATAAAAATAAAAATAAACAAGTTGAAAATACTCCTTCCAGTAGATCATGTAGATTAGACCCGCTGTCACTAAAATAATCATTACAAGAATTAAAAGAAAGAAACGAATCATCTGCAGAATAAAAAGATTCTACATCAGACATAAAAATAGCAAATTTACTAAAATTATAAATAAATACAAATAAAATATCTATATATAAAATATTTAAAAAAAAAGACAATAATGTAGTAAAATAACCTTATAAAAAAAACTATGTAAAATTTGTCAATCCAATGCAAACAACACCATCCCATTAGTGAACTTTTTACAGAACATTAAAACCTCCATTCAAATTTTAATTAAATTTAAAAGTTAATAAAATGTATTTGAACAAAAAGAGAAAACTATTTCAGAAAAAAAAACAAAGAAATAACAAAAGGCAAATACAAGATTAAAGCAGTCGACTACTGACATATTAAAACATCAAACATTTAAGTCGTAAATATATCTTATTATACTAGGCTGTATGGTGATTGAACCATTGTATAGTTACTGTCTGAAAAATAAAGTTGTCAATATAGAAAACAACAATTATATTAAACAATGACTATGATAACCACAGAGTACTTTCCTATATACTGAAATGATAACAATAACTTCCTGTATAGGACAGTTACTATACTCTTTGACAATGACCGAAGAACATATTGGACGAAATTACTTGTAAAATATCTCAAACCGATTATTACGATGCTTATTCATATTATGTAATGAATTTCTTAATAAAAAGTACTTAATTACAGCGTTTACACAATACAGAAGTATACAATATAATGCTTACTTAAGTACTCAATGAATACAATATTAATGTCTGTGAACTGATGTTATAACTAAATTTATATACACAACAACATTAAATCTATGTACTCAACCAAAATTATTTTATTAAATAATAATAAACTAACTTATACTAGGACTAAGAACCAAAAAGTATAACAATTGATCACTGTTTATTTAAACAAAAACAGAAATTAATATTGAATTTAAGTAGGAAATGAGCATACAAATTTAACAATAACATGGTGTAAACCACACGACCTAATGTAACCTTTTCGGTCATTCAATAAAATATATTTAGTAGGTTACTTCTTTACATTGAAGCGACGGGGCCTCTTAGATTCAGCATTTTGCACTGTTGCCCCTACCTGTTTGTGCAGAGCAGCTTCAATTTGACGATTCATTACGGAAGGGCTTTGTGGGGTCAGTTTGGATACCACACGAACGGCTCTAGTGTTAATATCAGCAGAAGCCAAGCCAGAAGTAGCCGGAGAGCTAATTGCAGGAAATTTTTCAATAAGAATATCCAACTCTTCATCCGAGGAGATCTTCGCCCTTTCATTACTGTGCAGTTTGACATAAATTATCCCATCAAGTGTCCACACGTTCTTTATACCAAAGTCCTTACGGGCTTTCTTATGTAAGGATTGCCTTGTTCTTGTAAGAAACTCAGAAACTGTAACAGGAGACCCTTTTAATATGATCTTGGCATTCCAAACCTCTTGCTTTGTGTGATAGTCTTTGAATTGGATGAGAATTGGCCGTGTGTGACCATCTTTTTTTAACTCCGATCCGATGGCACCGCTTGATACAAGCATTTGTCACATGTGGAATATCTAGTTTGTTGTGTAAAAGACACAGGACCTCTTTCTCTGCATCAGCCTCTGCTGTGTCCGGAATACCACTGAATAGCAGAATCTTTCGTCTATGTCTCATATCAATTGCATCAATAGACTGTAAACAAGGACGTACCTGCTGTCGGAGAAGATTAAACATTGAGCCTACCAACTCCTTGAAAGCGTAAAACTCATCACGTAATTGAATAAGGGTGGAACTAGTTGGTGTAGACACAGCTTTTAATCTGCCTTCAAATTCTATCATTTTACGGGTCCAGCATTCTTCAAGCTCCTTCTGCATGTTCTCCACTTCAGTAACATTTGCCATTATATTTACAGTTAAACAGTTATAACAAAGTGAGATGAAAACTTAGGAAGTTGATAGCAATAAAGTATCACTAATGGGAGGTGCAAGTGAGACTAAACTTCTCTAAATGTTCATATTTTTACACTTAATCCATAGAAAAACTAATCACTGATTGTTTAGTAGTTTTATATAGAACAAAACTTGTTTATGGGTATTTTAAAATAACATAAAATATAAGAGCTAGTTAAACAGCTGTTAGTTATTGTACACCTACCCTCCGAAAAAAGTTATCTAATATAAAAAATTCTCGTTCGGCGGTGTTTGTTACCAAACTCCTCCGAAACGGCTAAACCGATTTGTATGAAATTTTATGTGCATACCCGATGTAGGTCTGAGAATCGCCCAACATCTATTTTTCAAACCACTAAATTATAAGGGTGACCCACGCCTAAATATTTTTTTTATTTTTTTGACAATTTTTTTTATTTTTATTTTATTATGATTTAGCCATTGAGTTATACAAAACTAGAGAAGCAAACCACATTGACGCGCATCAAAAAAAGTGTAACCACTATCCAAACGCGGCGACGTAGCTTTGAAATCATTAAAATTTTAAAGTAAACATATATCTGTCTCACTTCCACAAGTCGCGGGAAACAATATCGTCCCTAAGATTAGATAAAGATAGACACACAAACATGCAGTGGCGGGTTGGTGTTGCATACTTTATGAAATTTTACCCAAAATGAGCAATATAAAGGAGTTCTTTTTTAAAGTTGCAGTAAATTGTTTTTATTTAAATTTGTATATTTTCTTATTAGAACATAAGTAAGCATGACTAATGAAATAAAAGATGTTTTTATATATTATTTTTATTGTACTAATAAATCAAACAAAAAATAAAGCAAATAAAAAAAACAATTTAAGGTTTCTTAAGCGAGATCTGTGTTGAATATGCATAAGTTGTGAAATCATCAGCAAGTTTTTGTCTTCTGTCTTTTGTTATTTTCTTGTTTATAAAATTTCCATACTACTTAACAACTTTAAAAAGTTTTTATATTTCTTTTTGCAACAATACTGAGGATAGTTAATGGATTCAGGCGTGACTCTGCGGAAGTCTATTTGTAAGATAATATAAGTGGTTTTAATCTGTAATACTAATCTGCTTAAATATTCATAATAGTCCATGCTCTCAAACTCCGCTATGAAGCATCAGTTTGTTATATAATTGTCTTTTGGATTCTTTTTGTGTGTTTGAGTGTATAATTTAGTTTCGTGGTACAATCTTATTTTTAAGTACTTATAAATAATGGCATTAATCAATAAAAGGGAATGATCAACTTGTATTGAAGATAAATGATCTCCCGGGTGTATTGCAAATTCATTTAATAATTTATTTCCTTGAAGCTCTTTTAATGTTTTTGTAGCTAATGTCATAAGACCAAATTTAGTAGACAAAGACTTAGTTTCGGAAAGTTTGCAATGCAAATTTATTAATATAAAATAAAATAATAAAATATAATTAATAGACCATTAATGAATAAACTAAAATAAGAATAATTAATTATTTTGTATAAAGGTTGAAGCATAGTTTTTATTTTAAACAAACAATTTAACTTGTTCATTTTAAAACAAAATTAACTTATTCCATAAATTATTTAGTCTCCCATTAAGGTGGAAAAATCACAAAGGCGGAAAAGTGGCAACATTGAAGATAAATTGCAATATTCGATATTTTATTTTATTTTTTGGTGTTTTAAACGTTAATATGAATGTATAAATTAAAACTTAGGTGTGGAAAGTGATTCCGCTTGATTTATTATGTTTTTGTGACCTTGAATCGCATTCTTTCACTACGCAATTACTCATTTTTTGTCGTGAATCGTTCGGCTTAACTCGGACGGCGTCACATTGAACACTGAACCGATGTTCGCTGGGCATATGGCTGTGGCCATATGTGAAGTGGCAACGCTTTGGCGCGGCAATTACTTATCTATAGTATGTGCCAAATCGATTGAGAAAAACGGACAATGACCTTTCGGTCGTTTAACCAGGGGTTACAAACCTTCAATATATAGGCACATTTTATATGTAGTACTTTCTTTATTTATAATGATTTTTTTATAATGATTGATATAATATATATTTATTAACTATTATTAAAAAGTTATGTGAAAGATCGCTGTAGAAGAAAAATCATCTATTGTTATAAAGTACTTTATTCATTTAACAACAAAAAACATTAATTTATAACACATATAAAGATTCGAGTGATAACGACACCGAATAAGTACGTACTTATGCAAAAGATAAAACTTTATTTTTAATATTATATAAGAACTTTATTTTTATTCGGTGCAATCATCACTCGTATCTTCACTTGATGAACTATCTGTAACATTAATTATAAAGCGATCTGCAGTTTGGTCAATTCTATCATCCATGCCACGCATTTTTTGTTCAACCTTAAGGACATGCTGAACACAGTTTTTCCATTTATCTGGCGTGATTTGAGTTAAACCATCTTTAAGTAAATTTTTAACATCTTTTAACTTGAAAGTTGTATTTTTTCGTGCAACGTACCCTTTCACATCTGCCCACACAAGTTCAATGGGGTTAAGCTCACAGTGATAAGGAGGTAACCTTACCACTGTGATGCTTTTTTCTTTTGCCATCTCGTCGGTGACGTAACTTCGATAGTTATCTTTAACTGCCTTTATTTTTTCCATTAAGTGGGTCTTTGTGTCCGAGGGCACGTATGCGATCTGTTTAGATTCTAGCCATTCCTGCATATTTTGTTTCCGCCAAGACATTGTTGGGGTTTTTTCTAAACGTCTGGAGTGGTAACTAGCGTTATCCATAACTATGACATCGCCGCTTTGCAGTTTTTCTATTACTTTTCTAAACCAGTCCTCGAAATGGAGAGCGTCCATACTCTCATGGTAGTCACCAGTAGATGATGATTCAAATACCCAATCACATCCCTCCAAAAAGCCATTTTCATTGCCAACGTGTACAACTATTAATCGCTTTCCTTTACCCGAAGGGGCTTTCGCGCCAGTAGAGTAGCCTTCTAACCGTGATTGACGAGAAGATTCAATTGTGGTGTCTTCCCATACCTTTCCCATAGTATGACCTGCGTTAATCCATGTTTCGTCAAGGTAAAAAATGTTACGTCCCTCGTTTCTTAATATTTGTATTTCTCTCAAATATCTGGTACGCCACAGAACTATCTCTGGGCGATCTATTAGACCACTTTTTCTGTTTCTCTTTATATATTTGAATTTTAAATGGCGCAACACACGTCGCAGGGAAGTTTTGCTCAAGTTTGGCAACTGGTCATCTTGATTTATACTGAGCAAAATTTTGTCTAAAGTCGGTAATTCTCCTGCAAGAAAGAACTGATGCACTTTCGCTCTTATAGCCGATTTATCAAAATCGTCCAACTTGTCAATTACAGACTTTTTTCTTTTATTAATTATTCCCTTTTCTGGTATTTTATGGGAATCTCTATACACGCTTAATACGCGATATATAGCGCTCTTGCTGACTCCTGAGATCTCCGAAACCTTTTCTACCATATTAACGTTTGAAGGATACACGTCTTCGGGCCAGGTGTTTTTGACATATTTGTATACATTAATGATAATCTCTTGTTCCCCGACCGACAAAGTGGTAGGTTTTCTCTTTTTTACTGGTGACGTTAAAGGTGCTCCAGAAGATGGGCCTGTAAATAAATGACAAAAATATACTACCATAGTACTACATCACATAAATACATATTGTTTTAGAAAATAAATACCACATGGTCACATAAAAAGAGCGCTTTAAGAAATAGAAAGGCTACGTCGTCGCATTTGTACCTATTTGTACGTACCTGCTACGTTTATTATGGGTCGGCGACGTCTCTTTCCACTTGATGTTGAAGGACCGGGTCCTTCACCAAATTCTCCTGAACTCATGTCGATTTAGTAACGACCGTCACAGTAAAACTAATATAACAGATTCAAAAAACAAAAACTTAACGATATAACAAATTTAACAGTAAAAACTCAACTAAAACAATGCAATGAATGCTATGAATTACCCGAGACGTACACACGCAAGCGCTATCCGAACACGAATGAAAACAAAATGGCGGACCGGCCCAAAAAAGGTGACGCATCTCTGGCTGCCATTGTCACGTTTCTTTTAGAACGAACTGACGTAACGCGCGTTTTGTTTATTTTAAAGGGATGAATTTGCAAAAGCTCAATATGGTGATTATATTGCTTCAAATATTTTTTTAATATGAAACTGTTATTAAATGAATTGCTGCGTTACTTACCATAAATTGAAATATAAAATATAACACATTTTTCGCGATGTACCGTAAGATTTTACTATGTTTATAGGAACCACAGACAATATTATTTAAGAAACAAAAAAACAAAACATATGTGCTGACCTAGAAGTGGGAATAATATCAATATTTAAATATTGTTATCACATCTAAATTGAGATTTTGTAAGTTACGCCTTTTGACACTCGGCTCATATCTGAGGTCATTGTCCGTTTTTCTCAATCGATATGGCACATACTATAGTGTAACATATAAATCAATGGATTTAGCATTGAAAAATACATAAGACGTCAAATTTTCACCCTTCCACGATCAACCGCTGTTTTTTAATCGCAATTTTTAAAACTAAAAAATATTTCCTAGAAATAATGTATATGGCTAAATAAGGTTTGCCGGGTCAGCTAATAATAATTTAAAATTGGGTAGCTATCATCTGCTTGGGATAACATAATTAATAAATTTAATTCCCAACTTAAGTATACCAGAGCAAGACTTGAAGATACTAGTTCTTTCTGCGTAGATTGAACCTAAAATCAATAACTATGACTTTGGAACGTCGAGCATCTCAGTCCCCCGTGACCACGGGTGTTGCAACATACTCGAAACATAGGGATATAAAATAAGTTAAATAGCAGCTTAAGGTGAAAGCTCCAGGGTGGCCCGCGAAATTCAAATTTTCTTATCTTTTTTTGGAATTTGCAGGTCAGGGTCCGGTTGCATATTTAACAAAATATGATTCGCGACCGTAACGAGTATGTGTTTACAGAATTATTATCATTAAAATCACCAACACAACTCTCTAAGTCCATACAATCCCTTTGAATGATTTTTCTGGAAATAGCCATACAATGGGATTATACGAACTTAGAGGGTTGTATTGATGATTATAATGATTATAATTCTGTAAATACATACTCGTTACGGTCGCGAATCATATTTTGTTAAACATACAACCTAACACTGACCTAAAAAATGAAAAAACGTAAGAAAATTTGAATTTCGCGGGTTACCCTGGCGCTTTCACCTTAATGCTGTTGTGTTTCGTATGGTGAGTACAGAGAACCGGAGACCCTTTTACTGGAAACGAGGCACTCCATCTTAGTCCTCAAAGAAGACAATGCGTCTGCATTTTGACACTTAATCGAGGATAAATATTATAAATCTCTATATGTCACAGCAATCAGGTAGACTGTGTGCTCGTTTGACACCCTTATTCTATAATATTAAAGAAAGTTAATAAAACGCAATAAAATCCGTAAAAATACTAGTTTAATTCCAAGATACTTCTTTAAACCCGAGATACGTTTTGTAATAAGACCGTCTAGATTTGTTTTAAGGTATTGGACCGGCAAAAATTTGTTAAGAAATTATACCTCTTTGCTTTCTTAATATTGATCAGTCCTTGTTAGTATCCTCACAAACAACTGAAAGACGCTCCCGATCTGTTCCAGACAACTGCCGTTCTACGTGCAGATGCTGATCCTGATGGTGATGTTCCTGGTGATCGTGGTGTACCACGCGCGACTGGTGGAGGTGACGTCGCGACTGGACCTGCTGTGGCGGCTGCAGGCCGAGACCGACCTGGACGAGATGCGCGACACGCAGCGCACTAACAGGCACCTCTTGAAGCACATACTGCCCGATCACGTTGTCAACCATTTCTTGCTGAAAGACCGATGCCCCGACGTGAGTCCGTATATAGTTTCAGATATAGTCCTAAAATTATAGATATATGTGTGTGAAATTAATATTAATAATACATACTCCTGAAAATTAAAACATTTACACGATTTTTTAATGGTACGCTGCAGCTATATTATGGTTGCAGCACGGAAAGATTCGGTTTGACCGAGGAAGGACTGCTCTCTCACAGAATACCATTGTAAAATAGTAGCTTTATGCTGTTGCGTTTCATACGGTGAGCGACCCACCAACGCGCAACCGATGTACGCTTGGATTTATACATAAATAAACACTCACGTCTGTCACCCAGAGGGGTTGGCAGAGACTATGGACTTCTATTTAGAACGATCCTGAGACACCTCTCTCACTTCCTCCACATCCATATACCTATGCATACACGCTCGTCGGTTAAAGGTACTCTTGATTTGGCCCATTTTCAATATATCGCCAATTTGGTCGATAAACTTTCGCCTAGGGCGACCCTTCCCGACTCTGCCGTTCTGCCGTAACATAAAATTGCTTTGTCACTCATTCCTCATTCATTCTTTCTACATGACCAAATCACCGAAGCATTCCTTTCTTAATCCTGGTCACAACATCATCTTGCAAACCACACTCTTCTCTTATCACACAATTTCTCACTCTGTCATTCAGATTTATCCCTAAAATACTCCTTAATGATCGCATTTCTTCAGCATTTACTCTACTCTCGTGCTTTTTCTCCCACACCCAACTTTCACTACCATACATTAAAGTAGAGGGACTAGCACAGCATTGTGAATTGCCATACGTGCCTTTTTGGACACATTTTGACTTCTCACAATAGGGTGTAGAGCCCGATTCACTCTATTTTCTGCGTTCACTCGTCGTTCTATATACTTATCATCACATCACATCCCAAATACACAAACTCATCTACTTGCTCGACCCACTCCCCTTCTATTCTTATTTCACATATCGTTTTACTTTCTTCTCTTTCAAAAACCATAACGTTCATCTTACTTGCGTTCGCTTTCATTCCCTTTTCTTTTAATGTCCTGTTCATTAATGTAACCATCATTTGCAACTCGGCCGCCGACGACGCAAGTATGACTTGATCATCGGCGTACAAAAGGCATTTGACGGTTAACTCACCCATTCTTAACCCGCATTCTACTACTTTCAAATTCTCCAAACAACTGTCCATAAATAGGTTGAACAGCCACGGCGAAGCCACACAGCCCTATCTGACACCTTTATGGATGCCAAACCAGTCCGAGTAGGCCCGGTTGATCCTGACACAAGCACTAGATTCCCTATACAGAGACTTCAATGCCTCTATCAACCCAACGCTCAACCCAAATGAGTTCAGTGTTTGCCATAACACATCCCTGTCCTGTCTATCATAAGTCTTTTCCAAGTACAAGAAAGCACAAAAAACTTTTTGGTTTTTGGCCAAAACATATCCGCGACCATGCGCATGGAAAAGGCCTAATCCGTACATCCCATTCCGTTTCTAAATCCCACTTGCACATCCCAAATTTTTCCATCAGTTTCTTTCATAACTCTTTCAATTAGTACCTTAGCATACAGTTTTCCCACAATGCTAAGAAGGCTGATACCACGGTAGTTTTTACAGTCCTGCTGCGACCCTTTTCCTTGGATATGCATTACTTATTTTACGTAATACAAAATTATCGGTGATTATCTGTACACACTTGCTTCCAGGAGCTTTACTCGCAATGGCGCGACGAGGTGGGCGTGATGTTTGCCGGAATCCCCAACTTCCACGAGTTCTACTCCGAACAGAAGGCCGTCGACTGCATGCGACTGCTCAACGAGATCATTTGTAATGTACCAACTCACGATTTTTTCATCTATCGATAGCTTTTTCATGGTGTCCATGTAGATTATTATATAATATGTATGTCAAAATTGGTGAAGAATTTAGGATGTTCTTCATTCGATCACGAAACAATAATTTAGTTAATTTGGCAACCTGATTTTATATCATTTCTTAATTTTGAAAACAAATTGACACTTGGAATATTTATTACCACGGGCAAGTAAAAAGTACCTACCGCTAGGAAATGAACGCGAAATCGTTTTCGTTTCTAAACATGCTGACATATTTTTAACTGTTTCAGTTGATTTCGACAAACTGTTGATGCAACCACGATTCAAAAGCATAGAGAAGATCAAGACCATCGGCGCCACCTATATGGCAGCATCGGGCCTAAACCCGAATCACAAGGTACATAAAAGTACCCTACCCTAGTACCATGGTGTTTAAGTTAAAATTAATATTTTAGTATTAAATAATTGTATGAATCAATTCGCGATCACTCTTCTAGTAGGTAACTTTATTTCTATCTATATACCTTTACAGACTGGCGACGACGATTGTGAACATCTGTGTGCATTAGTGGACTACGCATTTGCGCTGCGGGAAGCTCTCGAAGAAATCAACAAGCACAGTTTCAACAAATTTCGACTAAGAGTTGGTAAGTAAATACTGAAGTAAATAATGATGTGACGAAAACCGAAAACCCTTTTATCGATAACGGCTGGTCGCACAAGGAAAGTGGCTCGGCGAGCTATGGATGACAGAGGGTTATGTCCGGTGTTTCTCTCTGTGATAGAATATGGAATGAGAATATCCGCAGCAAAACCAGAGCAACCGACATAGCCAACCCGACTAGTATTCTGAAGAGGCTATCGGCTGGCCATACAGCTCGAAGAACCGACAACCGATAGGGAATAAGGTTTTCAAGTAGCCGCTTCGTATAGCTAAGCGTAATATAGGGCGGCCCTACTAGATGGAGTGTTTACCTGGCAAGACATGCAGGAAGTCGATGGACATCGGTTACTCAGGACCGTGTTTTAATTCTTTAAGGGGGGGGGGCACAAACGAACTTATAGTCTAGGTACCTAATGTTAACTGTCTTCTGCAGCCCATGGACACTTGCAACCAACTACAAACAAATAAGTTTACAGATGCATTGTCACCTCTAATATACAGGCTGGGCCATCTAACGTTTGGAACTGGAACTATAGGTTATTTTGATGTTGGAAGATTAGGTTTATGTTTGACATTTATGAAATGGGTCGCTTTTCGCTTGAACAAGTTGGGAAATATTAAAAACTTATTTCCAAAGTGATGAGTCTTCTACCCAAACAAATTTACAAAAAAAATTGACAAAAAGAATGTGTCAGTCTGTGGATCAATTTGTGAAGCGAGTTCGTGAAACTGGATGGTTGTTGGATAAAACCACAGACAAAAAATGGACTGTAGTCCGTATTCAGTTGTGCAGTGAATACGGACCGAAAAGTGCGAGAAAGATAAAACAACCCGTTTACATACTTACTCGTCCAGTGCACTCAACCGAAAACATCGCTGCTGTTGCTTAGAGTGTGCGTGAACCAACAACATCAACTCGTCATCGTTCTCAAGAATTGAACACTTCACACACTTCTTTGAGAAGAATTTTGCATAAAGATATATGTATGCGTATGAATGCGTGCTGTATGAATGAATGCAAAGTTCAATTAGGGCAAGAGGTGAAGCCGCATGACCATCCGATGCGTTTTCGGTTTGGTCAATGTGCCGAAGGCCGCTTGATCGAAGATGAGCATTTTTACCGAAAAATCTTCTTTTCAGATGAAGCTCGTTTCCTCATCGGAGGATTGACGTATCCTATAAGTAAAATTGTCGTATCTGGGGCTCAGAAAATCCACACGTCATCGTGGAGAAAACCAATGCATCCACAACGAGTGACTGTTTGATGCGGATTTTGGTCTGGCGGCATTATTGGGCAACTTTTCTTGGAAAATGAGAAAGGAAACGCCGTTACAGAGAATGATGATCGCTACCGCGCTATGCTAAGCGATTTTATGTTTCCCAAAATTTAGGAGGATGACATAGACGACATTTTGTTTAAACAAGACGGCGCAATATGCCACAAATGTGTAACAATCGATCTTTTACGCACTGTTTTCGAAAATTGCATCCTCAGTCGAAATGCTGATATCAATTGGCCGCCTCGAAGTAGCGATTTGACTCCGTTGGAATTTTTTTGTGGGGAGTCGTTAAGGACATATATTACGCTTACGTGTTAGGCGCGAAATCGAAAATGTTTGACGTTCAAAACGACTAATATTATACTGTTTACAGAACGTTTTGTATGGGCGCCATGACATTTTGATTTGGCTGCATAATAACGAGAGTGAAGTGTGAAAGAATGACAAGTCAGACCGGTCGGTTTTGTTCACTTGATCACAGACAATATCTAGTTGATGTTTGATTTAACAACGCCTCGTTAAGATCCCTTTATAGAACGTAAACCTTTTTGATGTCGACGTCAATTTTAACAGAACATTTGTTAACGGGTAATTAAGAATAGTTTAGTGAAATTGGGTCTTAACCATCTAGAGACGATTAACGGCTTGAAACATGAAATTGAAGTTACCAAACAAACAATCGAAAATGCACTAAAAAAATTGAACTGATCGAATGGGGTATTGTAAGGCTAGCCGTGGTAGTCATTTGAACGATGTTGTCTTTCATTCCTATATGAAAAGGTTCAATCTTTCTAATTAACTCATAACTTTGAAAAAAATATTCATTAGTTTTTTTTTACAACCGATTCAAATTCAAAATCATAAATGGCCCATCCCTTAAAATGCCTCACAATCCTTTCAACCATTTGATTCTACTTCGAAAACACCATTACGATGAAAATATTTAAAATAAATATGTTTCTAGGTATAAGTTGTGGACCACTAGTAGGCGGAGTGATAGGCGCCCGTAAACCAGTGTATGATATTTGGGGTAACACTGTGAACGAAGCTTCGCGGATGGAGAGCACTGGTTCTATGGACCGCATACAGGTCACCAAGTACACAAAACAGGTACGAGAAACTTTTAACCTATGTGTTATAGTTGTAAGGAGGCCAACTTTAATGCAGTTTACTTTTCTCCAAAGGAATACAATATTTCACAAAATACAAAATGTTAACAAGAATTTGTACCTACCTCGATAAGCACAAACATACCTAAGTCATTTAATGACATACACAATAGCAACGAATGTAAGGATATAAGTATATAAAACAATGCAATAGCTAATGTTATGAAAATAGTAAAACATTATACCAGTACGGAGATTCAATTACATTGTTAACAACAAAATTATAGTCACATTGTACATTGCGTATGCTATATAGCTTATTTGTAAGAACTACTACGACGCATAAAACAAACGACACAATGTACTACAAAGTGACCATCATACAAATTACAATGTTGTGGCTGCGATGGGACCCCCACGTTTGTTCGTTTGACAGTAGTTGATAGTAAATGATAGTCAATACTGGGAAGTTGATAATAGAATAGAATATTTTTATTCAATATTGATTATTACATAATACTTATTGAAAGTCATTTTTTGTCAAGCACCCCAAACAATGCGTTTGCGATATTACCTACACCATTTATGAGTCCCCTGCGCTTACGTGTGAGTAGGTCGCCCTTAACTTGCAACATGTTGCATATTGTAGCGCTGTAGTTCCGACTGCTCGTAATTCAATTGATACATGAAACCATCGCAGTGTCAATGCTCTCTTATATTT
Source organism: Parnassius glacialis (assembly GCA_033319125.1). NCBI lineage: Eukaryota > Metazoa > Arthropoda > Insecta > Lepidoptera > Papilionidae > Parnassius > Parnassius glacialis. The sequence goes on along the minus strand of JAVANC010000001.1, from coordinate 50,221,236 downwards.
GAACAGATGGTTTCTAGGTATTCCATGTAATTCTAGGACGCGGCAGTGCCTTCCCAATATGGGTAGAAATTATAATTCACAACACGAGAGACACACGACAGCGAGTTTCCAATCGTCAGCTATCAAATGCATGTTTACAACCTTGTAGAAAAATAGGCTGGTATTATTTTGTAGTTTATTTATAGTATATAGTCCGCTAGTATTAGTTATAAGGGTCATAAAAAATAATAAGATAAGTTGCAACTGTAATGAAACTGTATCTTCTATTCCTTTGTTTTATCTTACTCTTCGTTGATTTCTCTTGCTTTAATTCTTGATCTTGTGTTTCTTCCGAGATGATAGAGAGTATTGATAGTTTGATAACAGGTCTTTTCATATAACCGTTTTTGGTTTTTAATATCACAACACGCAGGGTGCAATTCGACCACACTACCGAGGGCCCACTTGGCTGGAGGAAGGTTACCATCATTGATGAGTACGATTTCATTTAATTTGATATTTTCTTGAGGTTGGCACCACTTGCTCCAGGCTGATAGATTTGTTAAATATTCTTGTTGCCACCTTTTCCAAATGTCTTGGAATATTTTTTCTGTTAAATGCCATCTAGTCCTAAGATCTCGTTCCGTCTCATAAATTGATAGAATCGGACCGCTTGACAGAAAATGTGACGGGGTTAAATAATTTAAATCATCAGCGTCCCCCGTCAATGGACATAGTGGTCTCGAATTTAAGCAAGCTTCTAATTGTGCTAGCAGCGTGCTGTACTCCTCGTAGGTGAGTTTTTGATCACCAACCACCCTCCTTAGATGATACTTGAGGCTTTTCACGGCTCCTTCACAAAGACCATTGGCTGATCGCCACAAAGGTGCATTAAAGTGCCAATTTATACCCATCTCGGACACTTCTGAGAGAAACTCATCACCAAATGTTTTGAGGAGCTCTTCGTATTCCTGCTGTAAGACCTTATTGGCTCCTATGAAGTTCGTGCCATTATCGCTATAAATGTGATTAGGTTTGCCACGGTGAGCTGTCATTCTCCGTAACGCTGCTAAGAATGCAGTACTCGTCACGTTAGACACCAACTCCATATGTACAGCCTTTGTAGCCATACTCGTGAACACAGCGATATAACCTTTCGTAATTTTGTACCACGGCCTGAGTTAGCCTTGATAAACACGTGGTCCGTGTAGTCTACAGCGACATGATGGAAGGGGCGTGAAGGGTTTGCTCTAGCTGCTGGAAGATCACCCATAATTTGATAGTGTTTGGTTGGTTCGTGCCTTCTACATTTGATACAATGACGTAGTCTCTTCTTCGTAGCTCTGTTGCCATCGACAATCCAATATTTTTGTCTCAAGTTGGCTGATGTTAGCCGAGCACCATTATGGTATGTCATTTCATGCCCCTGATATAGATCAGGGGCATTCTTATAGAAGAAGCTCAGCAAGGCGACTATTGCCGGGTATAATCCCGTTTGTCGTATATTTTTGATAATTAATAACTTAGCTTCCTTCAACTCTCGTACTGTAAGATAATTTATATTTTGTCCTTTATTGATAGTTAAAAATCTCCAAATCTATGCTACTATTCTTACCGCTTTGTTAATTGTGCTATATTTTGATAGGATTTCTTGAATAATAAAATCAGGTTGATGTTGTGCTACTAAAATTGTTTTTGATCATTTTAATTCTTCGTTTGTTGTATAAGCGACCTTATGCCCTTGGTCATTAAATTTTGATAGCCAAGTCGGGTCCAGCCACCACAAGGTCTGGGCTTTAACTTGTGATGCAGTTAGACCACGACTAGCACAGTCGGCTGGGTTTTCTTCCGACTTAACGTACCTCCAGCAGTCAGGTGGCATATTTTCAGTTACTGTACGAACTCTATTTGCCACAAACCTTTACCATCTGGTTGGTTCTCCATCGAACCACTCCAGTACTACCGTGGAGTCAGTCCAACCATATATTTTGATATTGTACCCACTAAGACACTCTTGGACTTTACCCATTAGCTTTGATAGGAGTAGTGCTCCACCCAGTTCTAACCGTGGTAGCGAGACTGTCTTGCTGGTTGGTACAAGCCTGGCTCTGCCGGCCACCAAGACTACAGATTATTTATTGCCCTTGTTGGTACGACAATAGATCACACATGCATAAGCTCTGACAGACGAGTCACTGAACCCATGTAACTCGATACTGTCGTACTCATGGATCTGCAGCCATCGAGGTAACTGAAGGTTTTGATTTTTGTGCATGTCCTCTCTGATCTTCTTCCACTCTACATATACATCATTCGGTATAGGATCATCCCAGTTAATATTATCTGCAGCCCACACTTGTTGAAAAATAATTTTTGACTTAGTTGATAGTGGTGATAGCCAACCGAGCGGGTCAAAAAGTTTAGATATGTCTGATAAAATGTTTCTCTTTGTGACCTTGTTGGAGACTTCCGTCGGTTCTAAATTTTATTGAAACATAAAAACATCCTCTTGTGGGTTCCATCTTAACCCAAGGGTTTTTATTTGTGCTGATTGCTTGAAATTAAAGTTGTCGTCGTTGTTTAATACGTCGATCGCCAGACTGTTTTGATAGTCAGGTTGTTCATCACATGCAAGCTGTTTGAGAGTCATCATCGCTAGTAACGACGCTGCTTTCGTTCCGTATGTGACCGTGGTAAGTTGATATAGCCTTTGATAGGTTCTGAAGGAGAGTCACGCCAGACGATTCTTAATAACTGCTGATCATCGGGGTGGATCCAAATCTGCCTTAACATTTTTTTCAATGTCGGCAGTGAATGCAAACTGATATTATCTCCATTTGATTATGAGAGACTGCAGATCCTGTTGTAGATTAGGACCACATTTCATGTCGTCATTCAAGCTATTCCCCGATGATGTTTTACACGAAGCATTAAATACCACTCTAAATTTAGAATTCATGATAGTGTCGTCAGCACGCACACATTGATGAGTTAATACACAATGCCGACGTCCTTGCGTCGGTTTACCGGTAGCTGGAATCATTTGTCCGAGGGCGCGGTAGTCGTTTATAAATGATTGATATTGATTTTTAATGTTTTCATGTTTTCGAATGTGTTTTCTAACGATCTAAATTGAGCAATAGCTTTTGGTTTTGATTCTCCTAGCTTATCCGAAAAGTCTGGGGTGAGGGGCAAACGTACTTCGTATCGACCGTCTTCACGCCTGATAGTAGTAGACTTGTAATAGTCGATGCATTGTTGATCATCTAATGATAGCGTAGATTCTTCACTGATATCCTACATCTCTCAGAATTTTTGGATCTCCTTTAAGTCGTTAATGATCACGTTACATCGTAAATTTTTGACGTTACCGGTTAAAATCCAACCTAAACGAGTATTGTGAGCTATCGGTATATTATCATTCAACCTACAAATTCCCTCCAATAAAATCAAAGAATAAACAGAAGGTCGACCGGGCGACTGATATTAACTCGGGATCTGCTAACGTGATGTTATTTAAATATATCCAGGACGGTTTTGAAAAGCTAAAGTTAGGTAAGTTTTTGATAAGGCTTTTCATTATGTATACCTCCGGTTCAAATTCAAAATCGTTATTTATACCCTTGCATTTGATAGTCATGACGCCCTTACAATTGCTCTCCTTAGTAGGTACTACGATGTCGGGGAGTGATATCTGGAGTAGGTACTCCAGATATCACTCCCCGACATCGAAGTTGAGGTTGGCCGAGCAACTGAGCCACATGTTCACTGATGACAGAAGCTTGGGACCCCTGATCTATTAGAGCACGCATGTTGACGAAACTCCCATCATATTTTTGTACTTTAAGTATAGCTGTAGCTAAAAGAATTTCAGGCACATCACATTGCATCGACACGTGTGAGTTGCTTCGTACTTGACCCGAAGTTTCAGGTTTCTGGTTGTTACCGAGGGTTGCTGCTACCTTCGACGAATTATTATAATTATGTTGAAATGATTGATGCGAAATAGAATTATGCGCTTCATTGCATTCTATACATCTTTTGTCGGAAAAACATGGCTTACCATTATGTGAATAAAGGCAATTTTCGCAAACATTCAGTCTTGATACAGTTTTAAGCTTTAGGTGAGGTGTCATGTTTAAAAACTTTCGGCAATAATAAAGACAATGTTCATTGGCTTTACAAAGTCCACACTTATAAAATTTCCAAGAAGTATTGTTATTCGCGTTTGATTGTTGTGAAGTTAATTTACCGTGCATCGGAAAGGCTTGTTCATTCAAGTTTCTTTGATACCTATTATTGAAATGTTGCGGCGAATAATTGTTGTTGCTATGTACATTTTTTGCAGAGATCTCAGGTTTCTTTCGAGAAGATTCTAAACTTGTAAACTTGCCTTCTAAAAATGATAGAAATTCATGCAAAATTCATTATGCGTGTCAGCATCGAGCTTTTGCGAAAGGAGATGGACAAGCAATGAATCCCACGAATCAACGTTAACGCCTAAATTTTTGATAGCGTTTAATGTTTCTAGGGTTGTGTCGTGAATACGCTTTATATGATTTAATGACGTATGTTGCATTACGGGGATATAATATATCGATATGCGAGCGGAAAATTAAGCGTTGATTATTATATCTGTTGTTAAGTATGTCCCAACAGATTGGGTAATTATCAGATGATATTGGTAGATGTTGCATAAGTAAGTCTCTCCGCTTCACCTCTAACTTTAGTTTTAAGGAATTGCATCCTTTGTGCGTTAGATAATGACGAGTTGCTGTGAATAGTTTCCGTGAATAGGTCTTTGAAGGAACTCCACTGATGGTAGCTACCACTAAATGTAGGTATCTCTACGTGAGAGGTCGATTGCTCTCGATGTGATACAGACCACAATTTACGATTGATAGATTTGATAATCTCGTTGTATTTTCTTTCGTATGTGAAAAATGATAACTCATAATCTGGGTTCCTACCCCCATGCTCACTGTCTAACTCCCAATGCATATTATCAATTATAGATCAGCGCGATTGTATAGCACGTAATAAATGATCGAATTCCCACTTTGCTGATATCGAATCTAAGTTGGTATTTGATACTGTGTGTTCGAATGCCTTAAAATTACTATTTTGCTTGCGTAACATTTTGTCCGTCTTGCTATCAGCTTGCTATTATTTTCAACAGTGGTAGAGCTACGCGGCAGCTTTTGCTGTCGCACGGATGGGCCGGCTCGAACCAGGGTGGTACCACGACCTCACAGAAAACCAGCGTGAAGTAGAGGTTTACCTCTGCGTTTCGCTTGGTGAGTGCAGGTGGCCGGAGGCCCTTTTTACTGGAAATGAGGCATTCCATCTTAGTCCTCACGGGTGACAACGCATCTACATTTTGATTTGTAATAGAGGATAGATGTAGATGTCTATGGGCCGCAGGAATCACTTACCATCAGATGGACTGTGTGCTCGTTTGTCACCCTTATCCTATAAAAAATATAGTCCCCTGGGACTGGGACAGGGTAAACTGCGGCGACGGCTACCAAGATGGTCCAGGCATCCCCAGCGGTGTAGCGGGTTTCAACACTGGAGTTGCAGGCCTGTCATCCCAAACCTGATAGGTAGCCATTACTGTTCTAATTTTCTCGTATTTATTTCTAAACGATTCAAATTAGTTACTCGTAAAATAAGAAGGAGACTTCGCATACTCTATTCCACTTAATATACCATGATTAGATTGAAATTCTGCCCAGTATTTGTCTAGAATATCTAACCTCCGTTTTATATAATCTGCCGTCTTTCGATCGGCACCATCCTTTTTAAAATTGGTAAAAGTCTGCTCTATGGCACCGAACAATTGTTGTTGTTTTGCCAAAATATCCTCCATGTTGGACATAGTGATAATAAAAAAGGAAAGACCTTACTTGTTCAGATCTGCTCAGCTGTTTGCAGCTCACCGACTCCCGATGTTGATAATCCGATGATAGCTCAGGTCTCCTGCTGGTTGCTCTAAATTGTGATGCACAGTTTTTGTACACACACGCGAGTTTGTCGAAGGATCACAAAAATGTAGGGGCTGCGACGGGACCCAAACGTTTGGTCGTTTGACAGTAGTTGATAGTAAATGATAGTTAATACTGGGAAGTTGATAATTGATAGTTTATTGATAGAACCAACGAAATCTAATTTAATGATAGATGGGAAATGATACTGCGAGCACGCGCGACCGGTATTGCTGGGCTCAATTAGCCCACTGACTCAAAATGCATTATCGTAGCGTAATAGCGAAAACTGCTGACGCTACAAAAACAAAGCAAGCGAATAGGCCTGCAGGTCCGAATTAAGATATAATTTAAATTAATTTGGCAGCGTAAGAAAATCTTTTACCTCATTTCGTGAAGTGCCGCTACACCGGCAGGCATCTAGTGAAATGGATACGACTTAGGGACTTTCAAAAAACAAGCTTACGCCTTTTTAAACGACCTGCAACGCACCTGTTCTCTTGGTGTTGCAGTTGTTCATGGGCAGCTGTCGACATCAGGTGAGACGCATGCTCGTTTACCCCTTCTATAATAAAAAAAATCGGAGCGTGGCTGCGTCGTGGACACGGCCGTGTGTTGTACGTGAATACGTGTACGTAACGAAACGAACTCATAATGGCAGCGCTGCCTCCTCTACCGCGCGCGATGCGTCACAGTTCTCACTCAACGTAAAAAATTCTTTGATCCTTTAGCTATTGAGTGGTGCAATTACATTTGTAAGTCATGGATATTTAGCTCTAACACTAAACTGTATCCTCCGATTTTGTTATCATCAGTTTTCTGAATTGTCTTCCACTATGGAAGCAAATTTAAAAAAGTATTACGTTAATAAAAAATCGCGCCACCGTGGATCCGTGGTAAATAACTCGCGTAACTTACGATTATGAGGCTTTCCGTAGGTAGCTATGTGGTGGGCAGGAACCCACATAACTGCGGTCTCGTGTCCTTGAAATAAAGTTGCAGTTTTTCTACCGACGCGTGTAAATATCAATCTGTGAGTTTATTCTAAGAATCAAGTTTATAATAATTGAAACAGATCCTCGAACGTCGCGGCTACGGCTTGGAGTCGCGCGGGCCGGTGGAGGTGAAGGGCAAGGGGCGCATGGAGACGTGGTGGGTGCGGCGACGAAGAGCGCGCGGCGCCGGCCCGCTGCCTGCGCCCGCGCCGCCGCGCTCGCTCGCCGCGCTCGTCTACACCATGCTGCAGGCGCGCAAGCGCATCTACACGCACCCGCTCGACGCGCCCGTGTTGCGTAAGTACACCGACTCGTGCACGTGCTCGTCTACACCATGCTGCAGGCGCGCAAGCGCATCTACACGCACCCGCTCGACGCGCCCGTGTTGCGTAAGTACACCGACTCGTGCACGTGCTCGTCTACACCATGCTGCAGGCGCGCAAGCGCATCTACACGCACCCGCTCGACGCGCCCGTGTTGCGTAAGTACACCGACTCGTGCACTTGCTCGTCTACACCATGCTGCAGGCGCGCAAGCGCATCTACACGCACCCGCTCGACGCGCCCGTGTTGCGTAAGTACACCGACTCGTGCACGTGCTCGTCTACACCATGCTGCAGGCGCGCAAGCGCATCTACACGCACCCGCTCGACGCGCCCGTGTTGCGTAAGTACACCGACTCGTGCACGTGCTCGTCTACACCATGCTGCAGGCGCGCAAGCGCATCTACACGCACCCGCTCGACGCGCTCGTGTTGCGTAAGTACACCGACTCGTGCACGTGCTCGTCTACACCATGCTGCAGGCGCGCAAGCGCATCTACACGCACCCGCTCGACGCGCCCGTGTTGCGTAAGTACACCGACTCGTGCACGTGCTCGTCTACACCATGCTGCAGGCGCGCAAGCGCATCTACACGCACCCGCTCGACGCGCCCGTGTTGCGTAAGTACACCGACTCGTGCACGTGCTCGTCTACACCATGCTGCAGGCGCGCAAGCGCATCTACACGCACCCGCTCGACGCGCCCGTGTTGCGTAAGTACACCGACTCGTGCACGTGCTCGTCTACACCATGCTGCAGGCGCGCAAGCGCATCTACACGCACCCGCTCGACGCGCCCGTGTTGCGTAAGTACACCGACTCGTGCACGTGCTCGTCTACACCATGCTGCAGGCGCGCAAGCGCATCTACACGCACCCGCTCGACGCGCCCGTGTTGCGTAAGTACACCGACTCGTGCACGTGCTCGTCTACACCATGCTGCAGGCGCACAAGCGCATCTACACGCACCCGCTCGACGCGCCCGTGTTGCGTAAGTACACCGACTCGTGCACGTGCTCGTCTACACCAAGCTGCAGGCGCGCAAGCGTCTTTCTAATAACAACTAGAAAATAATAAAATCTGCAGTTGCCAAGCCACTTGTCAAGCACGGCAACTATGGCAAATATCCCCCTAACGAGGTGATCTTTGTGGAGGTAGTTGTTCAGCAATGAACTTTGATTGACTGTAATTTTGGTAGAGAAAAATGATCGTTTCTAAGCGATAAAACCGCCAATTATTTTTCTTGTTTATTGGTGTACAATACAGTATATTCAACCATTCATTCATTCACTTATTAATTCGTTCATTTGAATGTGCAGAAGGGTCGCGGGGCGGCAGCGTGCGCGCGCCGCGGCCGCGCACCGCCGAGCTGCGCCGCGCGCGCACGCGTCACACGCACACGTACGTACATTGACACCTTTCTTAACACGCGTATGTGTGTATTTGACTGCATAGTTGTTCTAGTAGGTAGTCCCGTGCCGTTTCGTTATTCTATCCCATTGGGTTCTTCAGTCAATAATTCTCATTAGCAGCCAGAAGTCAGGTGACTCGGAAAGCACGTAAAGCCGTCCTGCGCCTGATCTCTCTCTGGTCGTATCTGATTGCTGTCCCATCGGAATATGAGAGTGACGTAATGGAAGTTGCACCTGTCCTTGCGCATACACTCGGGCACCTTAATCCTATCCTGCGCAGATGACTAGTCACAGTTGAGACTATCCGCTATTAATTTGGTCTGGATAATATTATTATGTACGCATGTGAATGTAAAACTGTGATCTTTCTCTACTAGCCGTATGAAGAAGTTTAAAGTCACTCAGCAAGCGAAAAATAGCTCAGAAATCTTCCTTTAACTACGATATCTGGAAAAGAATAAGAGTAACTGACATAACCCAACGAATCAGCGGACGAGAAGCGACAACATCGGGAAGAAAGGTTCTCGAGTTGTAACTTCAACTAGCAAGCACTGTATTGGACGACCCTCTACTACATAGAGGGATGCCCTGATGAAACAAGCACGTAGTTGATAGATGCAAGTGGTTCAAAACCATACTTAGAGCCAATCTCTTAGGAAGGTCTATGTTCAGCAGGAGCTCTGTGATTGGTTGTAATCATGATGAATGAAGAAGGTGTAACAATGCATGAATGTTTTGGATTTTTATAAGTCAGTTTTCACCTATTACGCGGAACGACTGCTCTGCTATTTGGAAGAAAGAAAAATTATTAATTGCATGATTGCGGAGATATTTTTGGCCAAAAACCAGAAAGTTTTTTGTGCGTTCATGGACTTGGAAAGGGCTTATGACAGAGTGGACAGGAACGTGTTATGGCAAACACTGACCTCATTTGGGTTGAGCGCTGGTCTGATACAGGCATTGAAGTCTCTATATAGGGACTCTAGTGCCTGTGTCAGGATCAACGGGGCCTACTCGGACTGGTTTGACATCCATAAAGGTGTCAGGCAGGGCTGTGTGGCTTCCCCGTGGCTGTTCAATCTATTTATGGACAGTTGTTTGCAAAATTTGAAAGTTGAAGAATGTGGGTTGAGAATGGGTGAGTTAACCGTCAAATGCCTTTTGTACGCCGATGATCAAGTCATATTTGCATCGTCGGCGGCCGAGTTGCAAATGATGGTTTAATGAATTGGTCATTGAAAGAAAGGGGTATGAAAGTGAACGCAAGTAAGACGAAAGTTATGGATTTTGAAAGAGAAGAAAGTAAAACGATATGTGAAATAAGAATAGAAGGGGAGTTGGTAGAGCAAGTAGATGAGTTTGTGTATTTGGGATGTGTGTTTAGCAAGGATGGTAGATATGAAAAGGATATAGAGCGACGAGTGAATGCAGGAAATAGAGTGTATGGGGCTTTACACTCTATTGTGAAAAGTCAGAATGTGTCCAAAAAGGCACGTATGGCAATTCACAATGCTGTGTTAGTGCCTACTTTAATGTATGGTAGTGAAAGTTGGGTGTGGCAGAAGAAGCACGAGAGTAGAATAAATGCTGTAGAAATGCGGTCATTAAGGAGTATGTTAGGGATGAATCTGAAGGACAGAGTGAGAAATTGTTTAATAAGAGAAGAGTGTGGTTTGCAAGATGATGTTGTGACCAGGATTAAGAAAGGAATGCTTCGGTGGTTTGGTCATGTAGAAAGAATGAATGAGGAAAGAGTGACAAAGCAAATTTATGTTGCAGAGGTGAACGGCAGAGTCGGGAAGGGTCGCCCTAGGCGAAAGTTTATCGACCAAATTGGCGATATATTGAAAATGGGCCAAATCAAGAGTACCTTTAACCGACGAGCGTGTATGCGTAGGTATATGGATGTGGAGGAAGCGAGAGAGGTCTGTCAGGATCGTGCCAAATGAAAGTCCATAGTCTCTGCCTACCCCTCTGGGTGACAGGCGTGAGTGTTTATGTTATGTTTTTTATGTTATGTGAAAAATTATTTATTACATCAAACACCAACACACATGTTACAAAAGATATTATGCACTAAAAACCTTATAACTACAGACCAAAAGAAAATTAAAACCTAAATAATATGATTACAATCAAAATTTTATTATGTGTGTGGGTTTGGCATAAAAGGGCTACACTCAGCATTATTTCGTGGTATTATCCACGAAGCTGGTTTTCAGTACGCCCTATAGTGAGTGACGTACGGTCGAATATGCAACAACCAGTACAACCATTACGACGCTACACTTTTGCACCTACCACACATAAACACATGTGAGTAAATAATTTATAATTTAAAATTTAAAATTTTGTACAGCCGACTTCAATATAGGTTATTTGAGAATAACTCAATAACCATTGGTCTGACCTTGATCAAATTCATATGGGACCACACGAGGACTATCAGCTTTCATATAAAAAAAGAATCATCCAAATCGGTTCGCCCAGTACAAAGTTATGAGGTAACACACATAAAAAAAAAAACGAAAAAAAAAAAAAAAGTACCGTCTCCTTTTTGGAAATCGGCAGAAAAGAAAAATGAAAAAGTGAGATGCAGATATTGCTGTTTTTATAATAACAAACATCGCAAATTATTTATTACGAACAATTTAATAATTATAAAATCTACTACTATTACTACTTCTATTATATACTACTAAAATTTACTAGAATCTACATGTGAATGTGACATTTGCTAATTATGACGATCCAAAGGTTACTAATTAATTTCACTTCGTCGAACGTCGGCAATAAATAATTAAAAGCTGAAGGTACGATAGGATAACTTTGACACCAGGACGTCAATCACCTCAGTCCCCCCGTGATCATGGGTGCTAACAAAGCACCCAAAACGTCGGGAATTGAAAATAAATAAAGTTAAACGCAATTAAATCCGTAAATATAGTTTTATTCGATAAAAAACTTTTATTTCAATTATTTACAGCAACGGCCAGGAAATAGAACTGGGCATCCGTCCTCACGCAAGCAGCATGGTTGTCCGACGGCCCGATATGGCGCCACCATTTGTGGGCAGCGTATCCGCACCACATACACCCACTGCACCCCACAACTCAGCAGAAAGGTTTCCCGACCCTCCCCCGAAGCTAGGAATCGGGGCCCGATTGAAGGCTGCCAGCTTCTCCTACCGAACCAGACCTCAAAGGGACAGATCGCCAAGAATTCGGGAGGAAAACGAAGGTAACGCGAATTCGGTAGCGAATGGAGCCCCGGGCTCATTCCGGTTTCGGTCTGTGACAACCGCTTCCTTCTTTAGGAGTCGCAGTAGGGAACAGAAGAAAAATAAAGAACAGTTGAGTGAGGAGCATAAGCAAGAGAATGGAGATACTGACGCCGTTACGACGAGAATGTAACCCTAATGACTTTATAAAAAAAAACAAATAAGACAACCGTTTTTTTAGTTATTTATTTTGTAAATCTCTTTTAATCGATTGGATAATCAAGATTATCTATTGTTTAGTTATTGCAATATTCCTATTAAATAAACCTAGCAAGCTAACAGCATAGCAAAGTGGCGAAGCAATCAGCTTTTTTTTTGAGCAATCAGTTTCAAAATAGGAGGTTCAGATGCCTGGGTGATCAGTAATCGATTGCTGAAAACAGAATTTGAAAACTCGAAACCGTTCTCGAGATAATCGTCGGACAGACAGACGGACAGACATCGTGAAATCAATAAGTGTCTTCGCAAGCTTCGCCACTTAATAAGTGATAACGGTGTGTTATTTAAACAAAGCTTATATAATAAAATGTTGTAGCTATCGACAATGTGACCCAGCATATATGTCACCCTTTTAAATATATAAGCACAATTTTTAATAAAATGTTGAGAAGCTACTTATTTAAGACAAAAGAATTTATAACGTATAAGTACCTATAGATTGTAATGATAACAAGAATCTAAGCTTCAGTCTCTAGTCACGAAAACTGTACAAGTTTTGTTCTGTAATTAACTAAGATTAAGAGCAACTTAACATTATTTACTTTTTATAAATGCCATATAAGTTTGCCTACGCACTACGAAAAACAAAATATTTATTTAAAATTTTATTTGTAGAATAGACTAATAATAAAGGTATATTTTAAGCCAATTAATTCTGTTGAAGCGTAATTAATGTTAGTAGAATATTTTTTATTCTTTTTTAATTAGTTAATTATTGCTATGTTTTATTTTTGAGTCCATGATGCAAGCAGTTAGTTCAATAAGTTCCACTAGGTACTAAATCTACGTCTGATTTTTTATACGGTATTGATTGATTTTTTTATCCTTTTTTATCATACGGGAGGGGCTCCTGTGCACCAGTGGACTCAAAATATAGTCGTAAAGTACTTTCTTAAAACATCTTGTATCTTGTATCGAGAAAAAAGTAAACGCCACAATTATTCATTTAGGATTAGCTAAGGAATTAGTGCTATATTATGATTGTATGCTTCGACATTAGTACCTCCTTACAACACGGAGTAAGAAGTGGTAAATAAAATAAGACGTGACTTTTAATAATATGACTGTAGAGTTTAATTCGTATCAAAGCGATACGATCGATATTTTAGTTATTTCTTAGAAAAAAAAAATATTAATTAATCGTGTAAGGCAGTTTTAATTTTATTATTAGGTACATAAAGAATAAACATGTGAGTAATGTAAATTAATTATTGCAGCATTCAAGATGTACGAGTATATGAATGTAACATAATTTTTAGTAATTGGGTGGTTGACAAATCATAGCATTTGAAAAGTTTACTATTCTCAAAAGATGTTCCAAAAACTTGATCGGTTTTCCGGTTTAAGTTTTTTTTCATTTCAAAATATACAAATAGATAAGATGTTTAGTCGACTAGAACGAACTATGACGTCATTAAATAGCAAATTTTATTATATTTTGATTTATTTGGAAAACATACAGCTGATTGCTCAGTATAAAAATAATAGCCAACTCAAAGCTAGTTCAAAGAACCTTATAACAATAAAATAATTTCACATTATGAAGTCGGCGCTAAGCCATAATGTATAGAAGAATTAAATTCCCTATGTGTGCTGAATTAACTAGTAAGTCCGACCAAAACAGGATTTTCAACCGAAACCGAAACCGAAAACGAACCTTCGGTCTGGGTGTCAGTTTCGGCCGAAACCGAAACCGAAACTTATTTAGGCATGTTAATTTTTTATTGTATACTGAAATCTGGTATATTTTTTATACATATACAGATAAATAATGAATTTTAATGAAAAACAGTCATTGTAATAGTCATGTAGCAATATATTTATTTATTTTAAATTAAAAATCAACAATTTAACGTTAAGAAACACTTATTTAAGTCATTTTGTAAAAAAAACGACGGGTTGCACTCCGGGAGTGCCGGCAGAAGTGAAAACTTGAATATTAACGTTGTGCATTTTTGATATTTTGGAATGGCGGAGATTATTTATTATTATCTTAAATCATTTATTTTCATTCGAAATTATTTGTTTGGTAAACCTACACCGCACATGTGCTTATTATGATGTTATGAGAATATAGGTTAATGCTATAAAGTATAAACATATTACAAATACTACATCTATAATGTGTAAGTACATATGTATCTATATTAATAATTTCGTCAAGCAGTACAGTAGACTCGATCGAAACCTAATCTTAATAATAAAATTATATTAATTAATAAATGAAAATTAATTAAACCTAACCTAACCTGAATAATAAAATGAAATTATATTAATTAAGAAATGAAAATTAATTAAATATTCATCTAGTATATTTATAAAGTAACTCACTCATTTTCTTTCGCTATTTCTTCGTCACTTTTTTCATTAATAGATGCACTTTGTTCAATTTCCATATTACAAACACTTTATATACACGAATTTTACTAATACACAGCAGTGTGGCAACTACACAGACGGTCGAGCCATCAGCTGTCACCATCCATGGATGCGCGTAGCACGCTGTAACATAAACACACACGAACATTCGCGCAAGCGTCCTGCGCCGCCTAAACGAAACAGCAGGCGCAGGCATACATTTTCGCCGCGCCGTAGAAAGAGAGGGGGATACTTCCTTTCCTACGCCGCTCCGGTTGTCTACTCTCCGTTCGTCTTACGAATTTTCGATCAGGACACGTGACCTGACGCGAGTTTAACATTTTTTACCCATTACAAAAAAAGTACACAACGCCGCTAAAGAAGTTTTCACTTCAAAAATCTAACCACACCCATAAAAAGTTACTCGCTAATTGAGAACATATTTTATTGTGTTCACAATATTGTTAATATTGTTCAATTAAATCATTAATTTAATATTTCACACTCACACACTTACACACAACTTAAGTAAATCCCAGAAAATATACAAAACCTGCTCAACAAAAAAAAACTGACGGCTCTGTGGCGCAGTGGCTTAGCAATGAGTTGCTGCGCTGGGGGGCGCGGGTTCGAATCCCGCACGTAACAAGTATTTGTATGGCCTACTAATAATTGTTCCGGGTCTGGATGTTTGTCCTCGTGCAATTTGT
Source organism: Parnassius glacialis (assembly GCA_033319125.1). NCBI lineage: Eukaryota > Metazoa > Arthropoda > Insecta > Lepidoptera > Papilionidae > Parnassius > Parnassius glacialis. The sequence continues at coordinate 50,205,978 of JAVANC010000001.1, read as the reverse complement.
GTTTGTAAACTGCCTCCACGATACAGGAGAAAATCCTAGTGTGGGGGGGTAACGTTTTAAAAAAAAAAACAAAAGTTCTAAACTTTAATTAACTAAGTTTGTATAAAAAAGGTAAGGTCTTTGAAGTCGCACTTAAGAGGGGCTCTTAAGTGCGACTTCAAAGACCGCGACTGTTACATTGAGGGAATACGAGACTTGTCAGGAATTAATAGATATGAGTAGGTATGTCGTGTCAAAGCAAGTGTGGTAGGATAGATCGATTGGGCAGATCCTTGGAACGAAAGAAAAGAGGCCTGGCTGATGCAACTTCGCCCACGTTTATATTAGCCTCTGATTGTAAACTGTTATTTAAAAAAAGTCCCGCTGGGTTTCTTGCTGGTTCTTCCAAGGACTTTTTTTTCGAACCAGTGGTAATTAAACAAAAGAGTAACTTTCAATAAGTATTATTTATAATCTATATTGAATAAAAAAGTTTCTGTTTTAATTTCTGTATAATTATAAAAATAATACACGAGTCACGAACTCACCCGAACGACACACGATAAACCACGAACACTGAGTTTCGGCGCCGCCGAAGGTTCGGTAGATTTTTTGCCGAAACTTGCAGAAATCGAAACCGAATCTTCGGTCGGTCACTAGAATTAACCCATGTAGTATAAATTGAAGCATCAAAATCGGTTCACAGTTGACGAAGATACCGCGTAACAAACACAAAAAATACATTCAGTAGAATAGTAAACCTTCTCGTTTTTTTTTTGGAGTCGGCTAAAACTAACAACAACCGGAGCAGAAGGTCCTTTAATAGTTTTACCAATAGATATGAGCTTGGAAATAGTAGTAAAACAAAACCACATCAATCAACAAAACTACAAATTGTAACAAAAAGTTTTTTTCACCAAAATATTTGTATATCAGTAGAGGTATGTCAAGTCCGTTGCCGATGTCCGTCGCCGTTGTCCGCTGCCGTGTATTTGGTTATGGTATATTTTTTTTTTTTTTTTTTTTTTTTTATAGGATAAAGGTGACAAACGAGCACACAGTCCACCTGATGGTAAGTGGTTGCTGCGGCCCATAGACATCTACATCTGTCCTCGTTTGCGAATCAAAATGCAGATGCGTTGTCACCCGTGAGGACTAAGATGGAATGCCTCATTTCCAGTAAAAAGGGCCTCCAGCCACCTGCACTCACCAAGCGAAACGCAGAGGTAAACCTCTACTTCACGCTGGTATTCTGTGAGGTCGTGGTACCACCCCGGTTCGAGCCGGCCCATCCGTGCGACAGCAAAAGCTGCCGCGTGGCTCTACCACTGTTTAAAATAATATTATTATAAGGTAGTACTTATTGTATAGAAGATGATAAATGACTGTTATTTACAAAGCTTTACCGATTTCATACGTATAACAAATAAAACCTGTATATAATATCCATATACGTTAAAAAAAACTTTTAACCGCCCGCTAAATAGAGATTATCTTATCTGTATGCATGTTCTGGATTTTTATCAATACCGAAAACTGCTTTTGTCCCCCATACTACATACGTTAGCATTATTTATTCTGTGGCACTGTGACTGTGCACTGTGAATTGGGTAGACACCCTAATTTTGTAGGCTAATGATAAAACTCCATGGAATCAAACGCAGAGTCTCTGAGTAATATAATATAACATAGCTCATTTATAATTTTAAATAAATTAAAAAAAAATAATATTAATAAGCAATTTCAATTAAATATTATTTTATTATTCTTGAGTTTAAGATATATTTTTTTAATTAAATATAATATGTTAAAATTCTGTGCCGTTTCATCTGCCTAATTTGTACTTCCTAGTCACTTTAAATAAGTTAAAATTCATAATAAATTGTTAAATATTTATGCGATTGAATAAGTGTAATTTTATTATAAAATAATAAAAGACACAGGTAGGCAAGTTTTCTAATGCTCGAAGTATGAGCAGCGCTTATTATTTAACTATTTTTATTTTATATTGTAAATACTTATTTATTAATGATAATAACTTTTAGGGGCCATCTATAAAAATTCGCCTTTTCGTCACGCAAAACTCACGCAGCAACACATTAATTTTCACTTTATAAAAAACTGTTACCTTTGTTCATACCAAAGAAATATAAAATCAATTTTCTTTGGTTTGGACCAAAGATATTAGAAATTAGTTTGGACCAACTGTGCCCTGTCGTCACGCAATATACCTACCTACCAATAATTAAAGGGCTGCTAGAAAGAAAAAAAATACTTTCGCTTTAGTGCTTTAGATAAAGCTCCATTTTCTATTTACCAATTATTATTGAAGTACTTATTCAATGTTACTAATATAAAATATACGCACAATAAGAGAAAACAATTTTTCAGTGTACAGCATTTTTATATAATTATTTTATTTTGTGTAAATATACATAGTGGAACTACATAATAATTAAAATGTAAAGCCAAATTCTTGTTGATCTCAAAATGCATTTCATACGAATATTATATATAAATATTATATACTTATTTATTACATCTAAAGATGTTAATGTAAAATGTAAAATGGATCTGTATATGAACGCACATCCAATAGTGACATAGGAATGTATTATAATATATTTAGAAATAATTATATTGTAAATATAGATTCCCCAAACCTTTACCTAAATTATTTATAATGTGCGTACTATTATTTATTATACCTACTATGTAGATGTTTCAATGCATAGTAAGTCATATCAGTGTTTGTATAATATACATAAATTATATCAATATTATTTAAATCTGAATGTTACCAAAGCCAAAATAATGTAGAGGACAAAGAATAAGAATTTAAATGTCATTTAAAATAAATTATTCTAAAATATAAACTTTGTGTCATTATTTTTTATTTTATTAAATACAGGAGATTAACGAAGCTTAGCAGCGTTCTAAGCATTAAAGTTGCAGATCCTAGATTCCAATCTTGGCAGGCCCAATGTGTTTATATAAACACAATTTATAATAATGGTTTTCTGGTCTGAATAGTTTAAAAATATTTTATTTATTTGCTTTTTGATATAATGTTTATGTTTAGATATAATGTTTTTACTTATTCTTAATTTATGGAGTGGTTGCACCTACCACAGCTTCTCAAATCATCCAGGGTTGACTGGTAGAGAATGCCACAAGGCATTAAGTCCGCCCTTTATATCCCTTATTATAAGGTAGATGTAAAGAAGAATAAATAAATAAATAAATACATTGTGTTAAGAACGAGTATAGCTAAATCAAGTTCAAAGTACAAAAATACATTAATATATATATATTTATACATGGTAATGGCGAGTGACGTCATTAATTAATAAACCTAGCAAGCTAACAGCATAGCAAAGTGGCGAAGCAATCAGCTTTGTAGCGGTTTCTAAATCAGTTTCAAAATAGGAGGTTCAGATGCCTGGGTGATCAGTAATCGATTGCTGAAAACAGAATTTGAAATTTCGAAACCGTTCTCTAGATAATCGTGGGACAGACGGACAGATGGACGGACAGACGGACAGATGGACAGACGGACAGACGGACAGACGGACAGACGGACAGACATCGTGAAATCAATAAACCTAGCAAGCTAACAGCATAGCAAAGTGGCGAAGCAATCAGCTTTGTAGCGGTTTCTAACGGTTGCCGTTGAGCAATCAGTTTCAAAATAGGAGGTTCAGATGCCTGGGTGATCAGTAATCGATTGCTGAAAACAGAATTTGAAAATTCGAAACCGTTCTCGAGATATTCGTGGGACAGACGGACAGACGGACGGACAGACGGACGGACAGACGGACGGACAGACGGACAGACGGACAGACGGACAAACATCGTGAAATCAATAAGTGACTTCGCAAGCTTCGCCTCTTAATAAGTGACTTCGCAAGCTTCGCCACTTAATAACATAATAGAATAAAATTATCTCGATAGAAAAAAAAATCACAATGTTGCCTCTCATTTTTATCTAAAACCGATATTTTCTGGTCGTGGTGCATATTATTAAGCAAAAAATGTAATAAATGACCTTACTTATATACCTAGTCAGGTCATAAATTCTGTCACATGTTTAATATAAAATAATTGAAACAAGTTTATTCATTATGTAACCATTTATATACCAAAATGAACTTAACAAAACATAGATTCTTATGACACTAAAGTTTATTCAAAATGACCTCCGTGACTTTGAATACAGGCCTTCTATCTGCGCGGCCAGTCGTCTATCGCAGCACGAACGAGGTCCATGTCAATATCGGCGGCTGCCTTAATCAAGGATGTCTTGAGTGACTCCAAATTATGATTAGGCTTTGAGCACGCCTTTTCCTCCAAGTGTTGCCATATCTTGTAATTTAACGGATTCAAATCTGGACTGGAGAAGGGCCAGTCTTCGTGCCGGATGAAGTCGATTTCACGCGCCGCAGCCAGTCTTGTGTGCTCTTCGCTCTATGAGCTGGCGCCGAATCTTGTTGGAATACCCAGTGCCTGTTATTGAACATGGTATGAGAAACAGGTTCCACAAGGTTCGTCAGGACTGTATTTTGATACACAACTGCATTCGTTTTTACACCTTTCTCACAAAAATGTACCTCTGTTAAGCTCCAATAAGAAACTCCCAACCATACCATGAGCGAGGATGGAAAATGACCTCGTTGGACACGCGGAATACGATTGCTCGCTTCTTCACTACTGTGTGCGTACACCTTATCATTTTGTTTGTTGTAGCTCTCTTCTACGGTAAATATTTTTTCATCGGAAAAAAGAATTTCCCGATATTTTTTTCCCGCGTACCACTTCAACAAAGCGCGGCATCTCTTCAGTCTCAGGTCCATTAGACGAGCATTCAAACGATGTCCTGTTTTTCTTCGATATGCCCGAAGCCCTAAGTCTTCATTTAACACCCTTTTCACCGTGGTTCTGCTTAACCCCATCTGAAGGGCCAACAGTTTCTGCTTACGTTTGGGATTTCTTTGAATTCGCGCCTTCACAGCTTTTATCACTGCTGGAGTCCTAACAGACCGAGGGCGACCACTTCTTGTTCTGTCATCTACACTAGAGTCTTCATTGTATAGTTTGATGGTACGATAAACGAATATTTTGGTTATATTCAAATTTTTCAGTATGTCAAAAATTTGAATTGGCGCGTAACCGCAACGATGCAACGTAATAACTGCAACACAGTCTTCTTTAAGCGTCCACTCCATATTTAAAAATGAGTAAAATTCTAAAAAGTATACAGTTTTATTTTCATGAACAATTTGAAATTCAAATTCAATAAATGTTTTTGGGGCCAGCATTCTAAAAGAAAAGTTTTTACTGTGTGCAATACTTATGACCTGACTGTGTATTATCTAGCGCTGTCTTTAGGGATTTTTAAAAATTACTTACATTTTTCGACTTATTAAATAAAATGCATTTGAAACTTACTATATTTTTGTTTTTTTTTCCGTGTAGTGGTGGTTGAGAATATCCACTACCCCATATCTTCCCGTGGGTGTTGTAAGAGACGACAGTGGGAAACAAGCAGGAGATGGGCAGCAGCATCTTCCTGATAACAGCAATATCACAATAAAAACTGCGGTTGCCAACCCGCTCGCCAAGCGTGGCAACTATGGCAATGTACCCCCCAATGAGTAAAGTTACGAAGAGACGGCCCCCAGTCCCCGGCGGCCCCGCTATTCCTGGCTACGGTGGCGATCATGGTAACGGCGGGGCAGGGGGTGCTACGACTCTCCGGTGGAGGTTCGGTTGCCACCTACGACGACTCGACCTAGCAACTTATAACGCACGCACCCTGAGGACTGATGAGAAGATCCTGGAGCTGGAAGAAGAGATAGACTGCACTGGAATTATAGGATTATCCGAGGTCCGAAGAGAGGGGGAGGACGGATTTAAGTATTACCGTGTCCTCACACGGTAATACTTAAATCCGGTAACTTGTTCTATCACCGGGATCTGTCCCAAGGAGGTGTCGAATTTATCGTCCACAAGTCCCTCGTTAACAACGTTGTAAAGATTGGGAGTGTGTCGACGAGGGTTACGTACTTTTATACTCAGAATCACCAAACGGTATTCGCTGAAGGTCATACAGGTTTACGCACCACCCTCGGCACCCCGATGAGAAGGTGGAGGAAATGTATGAGGCTATCTCTACAGCCATACATTCCTCCAAAACCTACTATACGGTGTTAATGGGAGACTTCAACGCAAAATTAGGCAGAAAAAAGAAGAGCGAGCTGAACGTAGGGAAATTCGAAATAGGGCAACGGAACCCAAGGGGCCAGCAGCTGGCTGACTTCATGGAGAAAGAGGGACTCTTTAAAATTAACTCTTTTTTCTAGAAGCGGTCCCACAGGAAGTGGAAAAAATGAGATTGACTTCATTATGACGACCAGATGACAACTGTTCAATGATGTCTCTGTGATCGCGAGGGTGGAAACTGGTAGCGATCACCGAATGTTTAGGGACACACTGAACCTAAACGTTAAGTTGGAGAAGTCTCGTCTAATGAAGTCAACACCCCGTCCCCCTCGTGCTCTAGTCCAAAGCTCCGAAACCTTTCAGCTCGAGTTACAAAACCGTTTTCAGTGCCTAGAAGATTGCAATGAAGTGGACGATATGAATGATAAGCTCGTGGAAACTGTCCATGCGGTCGGAGCTAAGTTCTGCAAGACCCGCCGCAGCAGAACACAAAACCTCTCCGATCACACTCTTAATCTCATGACTGTTAGACGGGAAATAAAACTGCTGTCTCCAACAGATTTGACAGCATACAGGCAACTGAACAGATATCTCTCCAGCACCACCTCTCCAGACTCGATCGATTGAGCGGAATCAAGGCTCCAAAGTCTTTGCCAGAGATCTGTCTGCCAGGAAGAGCCAACTGTCAAAACTGAAGACCGAGTTTGGCAGCATCGTTTCCGGGACATCTGAGATTTTGAGTGAGATCGAGAAGTTCTATGGGCAGCTGTAGAGATCGTCGTTGGAGCCACACGTAAGTGTGAGTAACGATCCAAGAGCGAGGCTTATCCGACACTATTCCGAAGATATCCCGGACGTCAGTCTGAGCGAGATTAGAATGGCTCTCCTGCACCTTAAAAACGGCAAGTCCCTGGGCGAGGATGGAATTACAGCGGAGCTTCTGAAAGCGGGAGGAAAACCGGTACTTGAAGTCCTTCAGTAGCTCTTTATTTCCGTCCTCCATGGTGGCACTACTCCGGAGACGTGGAGCAGAGGTGCGGTGGTTTTCTTCTTCAAGAAAGGCGACAACGCTCTCTTGAAGAACTACAGACCGATTTCCCTTCTGAGCCGCGTCTTACGTGCTGTTTTCGAGAGTCATTATGAATCGTCTCGCACGCAGACTCGACGACTTCCAGCCTCCCGAACAAGCCGGTTTCCGAAAAAGGTTTTAGTACCATAGACCACATACACATCCTACGAAAAATTGTACAGAAGACAGAAGAGTACAATCTGCCACTTTGCCTTGCGTATGTGGATTATGCGAAAGCATTGATTCCGTCGAAATTTGGGCGGTGCTGCAGTCCGTTCAGCGGTGCCAAGTTGACTGTCGGTATATCGAAGTGCTAAAGTGTTTATACAGTAAGGGCTACGATGGCTATCCGAGTACAGAATCAGAGTACGAAACCTATCCAACTGCCGAGAGGTGTAAGACAGGGTGATGAGTGAAACTCTTCATCGCTGCATTGGAAGACGTTTTCAAGATACTGGGCTGGAAAGGATACGGTATTAACATCAATGGCGAGTACATCACTCACCTTCGATTTGCCGACGACATAATCCTTATGGCAGAATCGCTTGGAGGACCTTAAGCACTATGCTCAATTACCTCAATAGTGTCTCCCATCCAGGGGCATAGCTACCGCCGTATCAGCCGTATCAATAATACGAGGCCCCCGGGCTACAGAGGGCCCGAATGTATGTAAGCAAAAATTCTAAGGACTTCTGTGGGACAGGATGTTGGTTTGAATTGTTTGGCTAGCTTAGTTCCTAGGAGTATTAATTGTAAGTAATAACTTATAATCAATATATAATTATTTTACTTCAATGCGAGAGTTTTTGTTCCTTTTGTGAAAAATCTTTACCCTTCCTTTGGGCCCACCGACAAATTTCGATACAGGGCCCCTCTAAGGCACGCTACTCCACTGCTCCCAACGGATAGGTCTTAAAATGAACATGAACAAAACAAAGATCATGATTAATGTCCATGTCACACCTATGCCGGTAGTTGTTGGGAGCACTAGGCTCGAAGTTGTTGCCGAGTATGTTACCTGGGACAAATAGTCCGACTAAGCAAAGTCCAACTTCGACCGAGAGGTCAATCTATGGATTCAACTCGGTTGGGCAGCGTTCGGGAAATTACGGTACGTCTTCTGGACAGGTATACCTCAAAACTTGAAAACGAAACTATAACCAGTGCATGTTGCCAGTAATGACCTATGAAACTGAGACGTGGTCCTTCACTGCTGGCCGGATGAGGAAGCTCAAGGTCGCTCAGCGAGCTATGGAGAGGACTATGCTCGGAGTTTCCCTGCGTGATAAACTTAGAAATGAAGATATCCGCAGTAGAACCAGAGTGTCCGACATAGCCCAACGGATTAGTAAGCTGAAGTGGCAATGGGCCGTCCATATAGCTCGAAGAACTGACAATCGATGGGGAAGAAAAGTTCTCAAGTGACAGCCTCGTACCGGCAGGTGAAGTATAGGGCGTCCCCTCTCTAGATGGAGTGACGAACTGGTAAGACATGCAGGAAGTCGATGGATGCAGGTGGCTCAGGACCGTGCTTTGTTGCATTTCTTGGGTGATGCCTGTGTTCAGCAATGGATTTGTGAAGGGCTGTAATGATGATGATGATGATATTTTTATTCCGTGCAATAAATTCTCGTCCGTCTCAGACCACGGGACTAGTTCGTGCCTCTGCGCAGTTGACAAGATTCAACGTTATACAGTAACAGCCCATATTCCCTAGTCCTACTCCCATTGCTGACACAAGCCACCACCTACTATTGATGATAAAATTGCAAAACATAATTACAATAAAGTTTATTACGGTAGTCGAATTACGCTCAATTAGCTCCCAAATTACGATATTTTAAAGCAAGGGATTATCCTCTCAGTCTCTGAGCTACTACAGCTCTAATGCAATATTCTATAGTAATAAGATATTATCGAGTTGTCATCTTTATCAGCACGCCACCATTGTGGTTCTATTTATTTCATGTAAAAAATTGAACACAATAATTGTAGGTAAAGTTATATATAATGTTTAAAAAAAATAAACCTGCTAGGTTTTTTGCAGGATCTTCCCAGGACAGAAGTATTTTCCAAACCAGAGGTAAATAAAAAAAATATTCAATAAGTATTATTCTCTTATATATTATCTTGTGGCGGCGCTGTTGTCGCGCCACAAGCGAAAATACATCGAAGCCTAAATCGCACTAACAAAGTTTCGAAATTAAAACAGTATAATATATAGAATAGCTCCGAACTACCAATCGTTGGCCTGGCCGCTTCCCGGGCAGAACACCTTGCCCGGCGGGAGATATCCCCTTTTCCTTCCACCGCCACAATCTATATTCAATAAAGAATCTATTATATTCTATTCTATTCATCAAGTGGACTGTTAGTTTCTCACCCCGGTTTAAAAAAAACAACTTTAACTTTACAACATAACATACGCAGTGTGCACAGCTCGATAGTGAATTTCATAGAGAGACAAGTCAATGTTACATAAATATACTTTGATGAACAATAAATTCCAACTAAACAATTAAAACTATGTATATTTTTATTTTTATACTGCACACCCATTACAAGGCCTGAAAATAGGAAGATAAGTATCACAAACTAATAGAAGTATTTTTAATTTATTCATTGCAGCCTTACCAAAGAATGCCACAAAGCACGGTTCTGAGCCACCTGTATCTATCGACTTCCTGCATGTATTATAGGTCGTCACTCCATCTGTGGGGGGGGGGTCACCGTACATTTCGTCTACCGGCACGTAGTTGCCATTCGAGAACCTTTCTTCCCCATCGGTTGTCGGTTCTTCGAGCTATACGGAAGGCCCATTGCAACTTTGGATTACTAATCCGGTGGGCTATGTCGGTCACTCTGGTTCTACTGCGGATATCCTCATATCTGAGTTTATCACGCAGAGAAACTCCGAGCATAGCCCTCTCCATAGCTCGCTGAGCGACCTTGTGCTTCCTCATGCGGCCAGTAGTGAAGGACCACGTCTCAGTTCCATATGTCATCACTGGCAACACACACTGGTTGTACAGTCTCGTTTTCAAGTTTTGAGGTATACCTAGATAAGAAGTACTAGCGCAGATGGATATACTCAAACTACTGTCCTTAGCCATCTGCTTTCGTTGACTACCAGCATGTCTCAACATGTTGATATTATATTATATATTATTGTTTATCGGCCAGGAGTCGAAAGATCAACGAAATAAACACACATGAGTTTCTTCAATGGAATTTATTTGAAAATATTCATAACAAAATATCATCAAGATGTTTGTGATGGTTCATTTTTCAATCTTAAATATTTATGATCAGTGTGATGATTCAATGTTACAATTATAACTATAAATAATAATACAAATTATGACATAGAATACTTGAAATCTTACAGACATTATTATGGTCAAAGTAAAAACACAGCCGGTTATTTTAATGGAAAGTACGATTACAATGTATATTTGTACCTTAGCTATAAAGACTATAAACTTACATTTCTTTATTCATTTTGACCACATAAAAGAAAGAATTTTTTAACGATTTTATATAATTAAAAAAATATTGCACTGAAACTTTCTTCAATTGCTTAATTTCTTTCATAAATTCATGCGTAACTGAGTTATAATAATTGTAGACCTTACGCTGTACGAATTGTTTATATATTAGTATATTTAATGTATCTTACAACGGAAATTATATTGCCTAAATGTCTTAGATAGCAATTATGTGGTCCATATTCCATAAGAAAATTGTCTTAAATTAATAAAAATCGTATTCACATCAGCATTAAATATTACTAAAAAGAAAAACAGGATTAATATGTGATATCATTGCGTGTATAAGAAAAAAAAATCTATTCAAACTAGTGCTCTGCTAGTGATTTTGAGATATCTATATGAAATAAATTAATACACACTAATAAGGTCCCTTAAACAAATCTTCACACAGACAAGTACACTTTGTATTATAATTAAAATATAAAATATTTCAATAAAAAAGCTATAACATTATTATTATTATTATTGCTTTGCTCTTTGCACTAAGATTTCTAACTTACAATCAATGGAAAATGTAATGAATCTTAACTATTTTAACGTATAAACAGGGATAATAAAAAAAAACCATTGACCAGAAAATCCTTAGGGTTATCAATTTGGTTCATATGTGGTCATATTTAAATTTCTTAAATGAAAATTAAAAAAAAACAATTTCGAATTATTCACTGGAAATAAAGAGTTTAGAAATGAGTTGGAGGGTGACTCTAACTTTAGGCCTAGTCAGTTTGAATAGCCTATCATGTAGAGGATGTCATAGGGGTCATGGTTGAATAGGGGCAAAAAGTTCGCATACACTCCTAAGGGTGAAAATGGCCAAAAACCAAAAAAATTCAAATCCTTCTTTCGGCTATAACTCCGCTTCCTTCGGAGGTTCTTACACAGTCTTTACTTGCCGCATCCCACATTTTATTTTTTTACAAGTATTTTTCTAACATTACAAATCTTCATATCAAACAAGCGACCATAACCAAACGATATGTATAAAATTTAAGGTCCATTCGCGTTTAGAAAACAGTGAGTAAGCAATCTTCACACATTTTCACCGATATAATGTAATAAAAAGTATATTTTTAAAGTTGTATTCATTGATGACTATTTTCTATACTCCACCAAATTTAAGAAAATATCTTTTGACGTTTCACATTAATCATTCCGCAGTAACTTTGTACAAGCGTACTCACAAGATTTAAAATAACCTTTTAGGTGAATCCCAAAGAATTATGATGTTGTCTGTATTTCATTACAACATGTATAAATCTTAATTACTAATTTAAATTCGAACCTTTCAAAAAAGCGAAATATAAATAATTTAACCAGAATCAACTTTTTGCTTGACGTTGTTTCAAAGAATATATCATTTGCGTAGTGTCATACCGCATAGTTGGGATGATACAAATTCGTATTATTGTGAGTAATCGGTAAAAATATACAAATAATGGAACCTTTCATTTTTTTTCTTTATTATTTGTTTACGAAAATTTTATTTTTAAATTTGCTTATTATTATATGAATAATGAGTTACACAAGTCCATTTTGTCATAATTTATGTGACTTACTGCGGCGAAGTTTTAAGTACTCGTAAGTTTAGAAGATGCCGCCTTGTACAATGGTAGTGTACAGCATTGAGAACCATTTTAAAAGGATTTAAATAAAATCTAGTTTTCACGAATTTTATCGCGTATTTTATAATCCAGATGCTTTACAGCAATCAGGGTCACGAGGAGGAGGAAAGGGGGGGGGGGGGGGGACTGAGGTGTTCTGATAATAATCAATAATTTTGCTCCGATCTACGAAGTATGAACTTACAATATCTTGAAGTTACCATACTGCGTAGATCGTATCTCAGTCCTCCCCGTGACCATTACATGTATAGTATTTGCGTAAACATAAGAAATCATCATACCGGCTTCCGATACAAAATTAAAAACGCAAAATAATTATTTAAAAATTTAACCAATTGGGACAATGTTATATTTTTTTTTATTGTCAACAGAACCAACAGCATTTAATAACATTATAAAGTTAGTAAATATTTACATTTTTTACTCCCAATTACAGGTTCTTACTTCATATAAAAATAATCTTATAACATATCGCTATAACTGTGTGAATATAATATAGAAACAACATTTGACAATTACCAACATATTTGAAGATATTTGTGGGTATTTTAAGGTACGCATTTTACAAAACACATTGCATATGTGTATATCTAGAGTAGTGTTTTGATTTAGTAAGTATAAGGTTAAGTGTGTGTGTGTGAGATTTTTAAATGTAAGTAGTGTAGGGAAGGATGTGAAGAGGTGTGGCATGTTTGTGTGTGATGTTTTATTATTATTATTTATTACTACTTATTTCTTAGAATTGAGATTATTTCTTTTTTTATGGAAGCTTTACTGTCGTGAAAAATATCAATAGATGAAAAGTTTTGGTTATAGCAGTTAAGTTAAGGATTAATCATGGATAAAACATGTCTAAACGCCAACCACACTGTGTAGACGTGGACAGATGACACTGAAGTGTCTTGATCAAAGGTGCCAGTGGAAAAAGTTACGATTTACCATGCGGGATCCGCCGGAGGAGGATTTGTAGAAATCAACTAGTGCACATACTATGACTGACCAAAGTGGTGGAGAAAACAAAGAAAATTATTATGGACGACAATAAAAGAGACGTTCATTTTGACTGCATTATAGAAAATCAAATAATAATTAATGTAAAATACAATAATGACGACGACGACAGCTCAACTAGTTGTAGTGAAAGTGATTAAATAAATTTATTTTTAATCTAGTGCAATATTAATAAGCAGTCTGCAACCAACAGTTTTTAATTTAAATAACTTTTGTCTAGAAATTAACAGTAAGCAGTAAATACGAAGAAACGAGTTATCTGTTTTTAATTTATATGATAAAACTGTAAATTATTATCTACTCTAAAGAATTGATATCGATTTCTTTTAAGAATCGAATATTGTAGGTACCATTTTTTTTTTAGTTGGAATGCCAAAAGTATTTCTTAGATTTGGTGGAGTATAAGACAACCGGACTACAATACTATGTGCGCAGGATAAGAATAACATTGTGTTGACTAACAACTTTACTCTCTGCTCTTTAAATTAATAATTTTATTTTCAGATTAATACATTAACAAAATGCGGTCGCCGCATAAAACTAATGACAATTAAAAATACATTATATTTAATGAATTTATGATGAATTTTTCACATCATTATTTTTGCATGCGCTGGTAGCGATCTAGTTCCGATAAAAATGTCATACTTACCCTAGAATTAATTAGGTAAATTTTTGCAATTTAATATTTATTTTCAGATTTTATATAAAAATGTTATGTGTATTTTATATAAATAATGCTATGTTATATAAAATAATGTTTTTTTTTAAATCTTTTACAATCCAATCTTAAAATACATTGTACTAAAAGTTCGTCAAGTCTTATTAACATCAATGGGTACCTTGATGGTACAAACAATAAATATAGGCAAGAATATATTGCTTAGATATTTCTTTCACAAGGGGTTCAAAGAATTTTACAAAAATATTTTTATATGGCACCAATTATATAATTTTATATGTATAATTTAAGCACGATTTAATATTGTGAAATCGTATTCAATGCCTTTTCGATATAATAAATCTAGTCGTCCCTTTAATTTTGGGAAATTTTTAACATCTTAATTATTTCATAAATGATTCTATTAAAAAATCCGTGTAGATGTTAATACATAATTATATTATTATTACATTAACAGTATTATAATAAATTAATATTTCGAATACCCATAGTCTTTAGCTGGAATTTCTATATTTTGTACAAAAAGTCAATTCCTACATAGCTACAAGTAAAAATAAGTTAATATAATAAAGAAATGTCATGCAATGTTCTTAAACGTACCCAGACGTCTAGCAAGCGTGAGTATGTACATCTAAGTTTTAATTATAAAACAATACAATCATAAAAATACATTGCGAAATTTTGTCTCATTGGTGTTTAAACAGTTGAATAAGGACAATGTGAGTAAAATTTGATTGCATCTAACAAATAGCTTCTGATGAATATTATTACGTATGGTTACCATTGTAATTCGTATTACCATGATCGGTTTATTTCAATCTACAGCATAATACGCTTCTCCCAAAGTTCCACATTTAATAATACTGTACTTAACGCATTTAACTATTCCTTCTATTACGACAGTCCTCCAACATACGCAAGGCTAACGATATAATTACAATGTAAACTGTGAATTTGCGAACTTTTTCCATAGATTTCGATGAAAATCGAATCTTAAATACGTCAATTAAAATGCAACTACACAAAGAATTTACATAAATTAATAAATAGACTATGTATTGCATGACATCGCTTTTTCAATAAAAATATTCAGGTGTCATTTTTAGCATTAACGGTCCATTGTTAACGACACCACTAACTGAATCCAGTAGTACGAAACACCTCATGCGGATGTTAATAAGCCATAGTCTGGGTACAGACCACTTCTCATTTCTGAGGTTTTTATGGCAATGGAGTATCGATTGCGCTGTCCCTACAGGCCGATTTACACTTCGGCACGTACAGTAACGAGTTAACTTGCAAACCTGGCGATTTAATAAAAAAAAACTCGTTTGTGTGTGTTAGTGAGTTAAGTAGCAAATTAACAATTAAGTAGAACGGGATAGCTGCCCGGTCTATTTTTAGCGAGTCAAGTTCGAAGTTCTCACTAACAAAACGCGCGCCCGTGTGAATGAGCGAGTTAAGTTCAATAAGTATGCATAAGTTGACCGGACGTAACGTGTTCGCGTTCGACACTCAAAAAAATATATACAGGCTATTTGCGAAACGCTCCCGAAAACGAAGACAGACGATAGTACTAACGATATCTTTGATAATGGGCTAGAAGAAAAATCGATCCCGAGGAAAAAAAACATCTTTTCAAAACGTTTTATTAGCTTTATTCATGCTCCACCATGTTTTAGTACAGCTAAATGGAACGATAATTTCATAAAAAAAAATCATGAAAATACTTAAGCAAAAACCAGAAGTGTAATATCAAATCAGCTAACTAGGGTCAATATTCGCGCGGACGCCTAACTCTTTTATCTAGCTCGGTACGAAACAATGCATTAGGTATTACTACTCTACCCTCCCCTTTCACATACGCGCTGTCGCCGCCCGGCCAACTCGTATCGCGTTGCCAACTTGTGGGGAATTCCCCAAATTGTGGGGAATTTAAAGTTGGTGGGGAATTTTTTGGGCTTGGTATTATGCAGGGAAAATGCGTAGATTTTGAAAATCGATATCCCGGGCCAAGTCTGAACCTTTTTTCAAGAAATCTAAATAATTATCTTAAAACTTTTGTTAGGTTACTTACGAATATCGAACGACTCTCTTTTTTTTAATTATCTTCATTGCAGGAAATTTAATTTTTGTATTTATTTCGGCAACTTTTTCCTTTTTATTTCTTTATTTATTCATTTAATTCAATGCTTTTCATTTCTTTATTTTTTAATATTAAAGAAAAAATGTCACTTAAAAAATAAGTCTTATAAAATTAGTTGAAAATTGTTTCATTTCTTAAATTAAAATTGAGGGGAATTTGTGGGGAATCTGTATAAGTTTTGTCCTTAAATTGGGAAATTTGATATGAATTTTCGGGTAATTTGACAAATTGGTGTTGGCAACGCTGCCATGTTGCACCGAAATTTACCTACTAAGATTTGTTTGCCGGCAACATAAGAATTAGAAGCGGCGATCACTATAAAACTTGCAAGTAATCTTTAATAGTACCTTTATAAATTCAAAGTATTGGACGGATTAAATACGGAAAGTCAATTAAAATAAAGTAATAGAATTATTTTTTAGATTAATTCTGATAGATTAATATATTATTCAGTACCACTTCATTTCTATTTTCTTGTCCAAAATCAAAGATAATGATGAAATAGTGTTTATAATTGTGTAAGTGAGTACCCAATTAGGTATGTTTATTAATATCAATATCATTGTTGTAGTAACGAACTGCTTGTTGCGTCAGGGTACAGTTGATTGTGTAATTGTATTAAAAAATTACAACTATAACTTGAAAAATTCCATATGAAGACTATAGTCGTAGGAATAACTAAACTTACAAATAAAATAAACGTTTACAATGTCGTAACGGTTTAACGATCTGTGGAAATGATCAGTGCTTACCGCAAAGACGTTAAGACGCACGCACTTAGCGGTAGGCATTTGTTTTGAATTGATAATTAATTTTATTTTTTTGGGCCAGTTGTAGTAGTATCACGTGCGCGTAAGCGACAGTTCAATCGTTTTATTAAATTCTTGTTGTTACGTTTTGTGTCTCTTGTTTTGTTTTAATAATGCTAAACGCGTACGTTTATACCTATTTTTTTATATAACTTAGTACTGAACTAATCTGAATAGGTACATAACTGAATACACTAGACTAATAAACATACCTACACGATAGATAAAAAATCATGACTCTATCCTTGTTAACATTTCATTGAGTATAAGTTTTATTAGCGGGGGAATCGAACCAGGTATGTGTTTTATTTAGCCTGTGAATTCGAAATAAAGTGACTAGGTGGAGACAAGTATAGTGCAGATTAGTAGGTTAAGTAAGTAAGTTAGGTATTTAGACGTGTTGTAAATTATTAGGTATTAATAAGATCACTAAGGGCCGCGCGAATTCGGCGTCCGCGCAAATATTGACTGACCTTAGTGAGCTTATTTTTTATTTTAAATTCCACTGCTGATGTTATGTTTAAGAATTTTCATTATTTTTTTAAATGAAACTATCGTTTCATTTAGCTGTACTAATATAATGGAGCGTGAATATAGCTAATAAAACGTTTTTAAACCCATCATCTCAGGTATGTTAGTACTATCGTCTGTCTTCGTTTTCGGGAGCGTTTCGCAAATAGCCTGTATATATATATTGTGGTTCCAGTATGATAGTACCAGTTTGAATGGAGAAGAACCACTCTCTTATAAAATACTAGCTTTAAACTAACATAAAAAAGCAGCTATATTATACTTTGTTTCATATGTACTGTACGTGATGAGAACCGGACACCTTTTTTACTTTTTTATGGGATAAGTTTGACATGCGAGCACACAGTCGACCTGATGGTAAGTGGTGGCTGTGGCCCATAGACATCTACAAATATCCTCGTTTGCGAATCAAAATGTAGATGCTCTTTTCCAGAAAAAAAAGGTCTCCGGTTTTCTCTATACTCACCATAGGAAACACAGCAGTATTAAGCTGCTATTTTATTTGCTGTGAGAGCGTGATCCTTCCCCGGTCGAGCCGACCCATTCGCGCTACAACTATACAGTTAATATAGCTGCAGCATGGCTCTACCACGTGTAAAAACTTGTAACGAGGCATTTCATCTTAGTCTTCAGAGAGACAATGAATCTACATTTTGGTTCGCAATAGCTTTAGATTGTTGTTGTTACCCTTACTTTTATAAAATACTATTTACACTATTTTAGGGCCTCAATATATCCTAAAGGTGTCGTTGACAATGAACAAAAACAACACATTATTATTAAAAAAAAAACAAATTACAATTGCAAATATTTTAAAATACGTTGTTGCATTAAATGCAAACACCCTTCCATTTGGGACTTTGGTGAGATTTCATACGTAAATTTATTCTATCTTCTCCATCTACCTATTGTGGTTTAAAACCACATTTGCATCAATGCAGCATAGGAGTCTGCAGTACTTCTATCCACCTGTAAGAAGAAATCTTTTGTAATGTATACTTATTATAAATATTCTATATAGATTATGAACTAAGAAGACGATATCGACAATAAAATATTAAAAAACTTTATATTATAAGAAAATAGGTTTGCGTGCAATGCCATCTGCTCACACTAAAGCCTGTGATACATAGCTTGTTGCTCGCACAAAAGCATGCCAGATACTGGTAAAATCGAGCTACTGGCATGATCTTCTTTATAGAAGAGAGTGCAAACGCGCATCAGCTGTACAAATTTTTTAATTTTTAATTATTTTAACTGGCTACTCACTGGCATATTAGCATACCAGACAAGCATGTATCATTTCGATACAGAGCGCCAGTATCCCGCATTCTAGCTTACCAGCGTCTAATATACCTACAAGCGTTTATATCACGAGCTTAACAATTTTCTATTAGGCGATTATATGCAAGTTTTGTGCCTTAAGAGATAAGACACCGAAGTCAGTTCTTTCACAGTATTTTCGGAAATTGCATAAAAAAATTGCAAAATCTTCTTTTTTATTAATGTTAAGAAAATTAATAAGCTAAGATGTGCGTGAAAAATTAAAGTTGGTGTGTCTTACCTAGTTTTAACTACCCCTAACACCATTAAACTAGGAAAGACACACCACGGTTGATAATATGACACGTATTTCGGCTCTTAACGAGGCATCGTAACTTAGCAAAACAATTTTTTTTTAAATATTAAAATCGGCATGTGGAAACTGTAAAACGTGGTACGTTGCAATTTCAACTTGAGCTAGGGCGGAGTTGAAATTAGGAACTCCCAGAATCGGACCCATTACAGCTACTTCCAAATAGAAAAAACTTTTAAACATACTATTAAATGGGAAATCATATATAGTATACATAAGTATAAATACCTGCTATAGGTGAAATGGCTATCGGCCCTAAAGAAGTACACGTGGTTTTTGTACTGTAGCTTAAACACGAACTCTTTGTCGATGCCGTCGTTCGGCGCGGGCGAGCCTACGTTGTACCTGTCAAATGTAATTATAACCATGATATATTTTATCTATATATAATCACCATCATTATTTCAGCCCCTCGCAAATCCACTTCGGAGCATAGGCCTCCCCCAAAGTAATGGTGGTAGAGCCACGCAGCAGTTTTTGCTGTTGCACGTATGGGCCGGCTCAAGCCGGGTTGGTACCACGACCTCACAACAGAATACCGGCGTGAAGTAGAAGCTCTGCTTCTGCGTTTCGTCCGGTGAGTGCAGGTGGCCGGAGGCCCAATTCCCCCCCCCCCCCCTCAACATGGTAGCGGAATTACACGTTTAGACTACCCCAGGAGGGTACCAGCACACCTGGAGAATCCCTCGCTGAGCATCCACGACCATGTTATTCCACTCCTGAGCGTGGGTGCTCAGGCTGCCCCACGTATTCGGGGGGGGGGGGGGGGGCAAAATTCCGCTCAAAAACATAACTGCTCGGGGTAAACTGAGCAACAAGACCAAGGCGACCCCTGCCACGCTATTAGTGAATTTCTGCAACATCAGGGGACTTCACTCGAACTTAAACGCCGTCCACTAACATCTCGAGACGGCGAAGCCGGCCTTGCTATTTCTGACCGAGACGCAAGTTTCCTCTCCGGCTGATATTTCGTATCTCTCCTACCCGGGGTACAAATTGGAGCACTCCTTTGTGCCTCGGGCTGGAGTTTGCGTGTATGTCAGAGAGGACATCTGTTCTCGATGCCTCAGCAGTCTTGAAGGTTCGGACCTGTTCATCCTTTGGCTACGCGTAGACAGCGACGACCATCCGCGCGTCTACGGGTGCCTCTATAGGTCCCATAGCGATAATGCCGAAACAGACCGACTCATTGACCACGTCCAAATGGCTACAGATTCTTTGCTACAACGATTGATTTTAACGCCCACCACGCCGAATGGCTCGGTTCACGTTTAACCGATCATACGGGGAGATCTGTTTATGACTTTGCTTTGGCGAATGGTCTGACACAACTGATTACTTCGCCTACGCGGGATTCCAGATGTGGAGGATAGGAGGAACCTTTCCTGTTGGACCTTCTGCTGACTTCTCATCCGGACGGATATCAAGTTTCCGTCGATGCCCCTCTCGGCTCTTCGGACCATTGTCTGATCCGGAGTGTGGTGCCACTCACGCTCCCCTCGCGGTTGCGTTCTGCAGGTTGCCACCGTGTTTGGCATTACAGGTCGGCGGATTGGGACGGAATGCGGTCTTTCTTTGCATCCTACCCATGGAGGCGGGTTTGCTTCTCGCCAGATGATCCCAGCGCTGTTGCTGACTCTATCACTGATGTGGTGCTACAGGGAATGGAACTATTTATTCCATCATCTGTGGTACCCATCGGAGGCAGATCTCGGCCTTGGTTAGGTCGTTCCTGTAAGACTGCATTACGCAGTAAGCAGGAGTGTTATCAAGCCTGGGCTGCGGCTTCGGCGACTCGGGATGTAAACACCAGCATACTTAAAAAGAAGTATAACTTCGCCTCCAGGTCGTTCAAAAGAGTTATTGCCAAGGCAAAGTGAGAGCACATAGGCAGAATTGGCGAGAAACTAGCTCGCCTTCCTTCGGGAACCCGTGCATTCTGGTCTCTCGCCAAGGCTGTCCAAGGGAATTTCTGTAAGCCATCACTACCATCTCTGCACAGGGAGGACGACTCACTGGTCCAAGACGCAAAAGACAAAGCCGACCTTTTAGGCTCCCTTTTTGCGTCCAACTCGACTCTTGATGACGGGGTGAAAACACCGCGGACCATCCCGCGGTGTGAGTGCTCCAGGCCGGATGTGCTGTTCTCACAGCGCTCGGTTCGTAAAGTACTCCTCTCCCTGGACATCCAGAAGTCGAGTGGGCCTGACGAAATCCCCCCAATTGTGCTGAGGACGTGTGCTCCAGAGTTGGCACCGGTCCTAACGCGTCTTTTCCGGTACTCCTACTCCCAAGGCGTAGTCCCGAATTCATGGAAGACAGCTTTTGTCCACCCGATCCCTAAAACGAGTGACCGCTCAGACCCGTCCAACTATGGGCCTATCGCGATCATCTCCTTGTTCTCCAAAATAATGGAATCAATTATTAACTACCAGCTCATGCGCTACCTTGAGGAACACCAGCTGATTAGTGACCGCCAATACGATTTTCGTCGGGGTCGATCAGCTGGTGATCTTCTGGTCTACCTGACCCATAAATGGGCAGAGGCAGTAGAGTCCAAGGGGGAGGCGTTGGCCGTTAGTTTGGACATTGCGAAGGCCTTCGATCGGGTTTGGCACAAAGCGCTTCTTTCGAAGCTCCCTTTCTATGGGCTTCCCGAGAAATTGTGCGATTGGATCACCAGCTTCCTTGCAGATCGGAGCATCAAGGTCGTTGTAGACGGTGCATGCTCCGACTACAAGCCTATTAACGCTGGTGTTCCACAAGGCTGTGTGCTATCACCAACGCTGTTTCTTCTGCATATCATATCTGCATATCAATGAAATGTTGCTAACTAGTAACATTC
This sequence comes from Parnassius glacialis, assembly GCA_033319125.1. Lineage (NCBI taxonomy): Eukaryota > Metazoa > Arthropoda > Insecta > Lepidoptera > Papilionidae > Parnassius > Parnassius glacialis. The sequence goes on along the minus strand of JAVANC010000001.1, from coordinate 50,183,875 downwards.
ATTGCTATGTGGATGATAGCACTGGTGATGCTCTATACACCGGCCGTGCCAATATTTCTCGGGAAAACGTCGCCAAGTACTGGAACAAACTTGTGTCTGAAGTCGAGTCTTTGTTGAACAAAGTCTCAGACTGGGGTCGACTAAATCTAGTCCAGTTCAATCCCCAGAAGACACAAGTTTGCGCGTTTACCGCTAAAAATAACCCCTTTGTCGTATCTCCTCAGTTTCAAGGCACTCCCCTTCTTGCCTCTGCCAGTATCGGAATCCTCGGAGTTGACATATCGAGTGACGTGCAGTTTCGTGGTCACTTGGAAGAGAAGGCCAAATTGGCCTCTAAAAAGCTTGGCGTGCTCAGCAGAGCGGGACAGTATTTCATGCCGGCACACCGCCTGCAACTTTACAAGGTGCAGATTCGGCCTCACATGGAATACTGTTCCCATCTCTGGGCAGGGGCTCCCCAGTGCCAGCTCCTTCCACTTGACCGCATCCAGCGCAGAGCGGCTCGAATCGTCGACGACCGAGTCCTTTCCGATCGGCTCGATTCATTGGCACTGCGAAGAGATGTTGCATCCCTTTGCATTTTCTTTCGCATCTACCACGGGGAGTGCTCTGAGGAATTGTTCGGATTAATCCCAGCCGCCAAATTTCACGAACGCACATCGCGGCAGAACTCCCGATACCATCCACACCATTTGGATGATTGGCGGTCCACCACTGTGCGATTTAGAAGATGTTTTCTTTCTCGCACGACTTCCTTGTGGAATCGATAACCATCAGCGATTTTTCCGGACCGATACGACTTAGGGACCTTCTTTCCCATTGTAAGACGAAGGGTGTACCCCAGATATCAACAAAACTGATTAAGAAATATGTAATGACATAGTGCTTTAGAGTTCTTCAATTAAAATAATCTTATCAGTGTAAAAACCTTACGAAATTATGATAAAGTGATTACTAGTGGGCGTGCAGTAGAAGTCCCGTATCGCAATGTCACTTAAGATCCTTTTATCGGAAACAGAACAACATTAAAGCTAATTGGACATGAAATGTTTAATATTTTATTTAACTTACCCTAATAATGGCAGGGAGGCTAGAGGTGTTTCATCTTGCCAGCTCTTATAGAAAAAAAGAGTGAAGACCGCAAACACCACCCATAGTTTCTGCCAACCATGAGAATTCTTGAACTTGCGCAGCAGATAACCCGACAGTTGTGTCTGCAATACAAATTTATGTTACATTTATATTAAGTTATACTTTATGCTTACAAATACATATAGTAAAGACAACATTTTTTAGTTATAATATAAATAAATTACATAGTAATGTGTTCAAAAGTTAACAGGCATAAAGTATTATATCAAATAATATTCAAAGCAAATTATTGTAAATGTTGAATTTTGTTTTTTAGGTCAAGGCAATAATTATCAAGTAGTCTGTGTAGTTTTCGAACAATCATACCAGCAATGGCTGATGGTATGTGGTTGTTTCTCTTCTTCAACAGCTTTTTCAAGTTCACTACTGAGCATGGGTTTCTTTCAGAAATTAATTGGCATACAATAAATGGACGATTGGTCCATATACACCAAAGTGCACAGGCGACTTGGTGAGCTATAAGTATCTCTATACTAAGTCCACTACCCCATATCATCCCGTTAACTATCACAAGAGTGTTGCCTCTTGCGATAGTTGTTGTCTAGAGGGAATAGAAACAGATGATGGGCAGCAGCATGTCCCTGATAACAACTTAAAATAATAAAAAAACTGCGATTGACAACCCGCTCGCCAAGCGTAACAACAATGGCAAAATCTCCTCTGTGAAGCCATCTCCCATGGGGGAGGTCCATGTCGAGCAGTGGAATTTTATAATGGATAGATGGATAGATGAAATATCTCTACGAAAATATCGACAAAGGAAATTCTAATTTCTACCACCAGACAGTGAATTGGATTTTAGTCATATTTGACAACTTGATATTATGCTTTAGATAATTTATGTCCGTCCGTGAAGTCAATATTGGACTTTATGTGAAAATCAGATGAAATAGGGACCTAATTTAACTTCACACAAATTCTCTGGTATCTTTTTTATCTCGTGTTATATTTTTTCTTTGTGATGTCAAATAAAGTTTTCATTCTTGCCCTGATAGCGAGGTTGAGGTGCGTGCGTGTGAGCGAGGCGACGCGGTGCCAGCACACGAGCGTGTGTGCGTGTGTACGTGTGTACGTACCCTGATGGCGAGGTTGAGGTGCGTGCGTGTGAGCGAGGCGACGCGGTGCCAGCACACGAGCGTGTGTGCGTGTGTGCGTGTGTACGTGTGTACGTACCCTGATGGCGAGGTTGAGGTGCGTGCGTGTGAGCGAGGCGACGCGGTGCCAGCACACGAGCGTGTGTGCGTGTGTACGTGTGTACGTACCCTGATGGCGAGGTTGAGGTGCGTGCGTGTGAGCGAGGCGACGCGGTGCCAGCACACGAGCGTGTGTGCGTGTGTACGTGTGTACGTACCCTGATGGCGAGGTTGAGGTGCGTGCGTGTGAGCGAGGCGACGCGGTGCCAGCACACGAGCGTGTGTGCGTGTGTACGTGTGTACGTACCCTGATGGCGAGGTTGAGGTGCGTGCGTGTGAGCGAGGCGACGCGGTGCCAGCACACGAGCGTGTGTGCGTGTGTACGTGTGTACGTACCCTGATGGCGAGGTTGAGGTGCGTGCGTGTGAGCGAGGCGACGCGGTGCCAGCACACGAGCGTGTGTGCGTGTGTACGTGTGTACGTACCCTGATGGCGAGGTTGAGGTGCGTGCGTGTGAGCGAGGCGACGCGGTGCCAGCACACGAGCGTGTGTGCGTGTGTACGTGTGTACGTACCCTGATGGCGAGGTTGAGGTGCGTGCGTGTGAGCGAGGCGACGCGGTGCCAGCACACGAGCGTGTGTGCGTGTGTACGTGTGTACGTACCCTGATGGCGAGGTTGAGGTGCGTGCGTGTGAGCGAGGCGACGCGGTGCCAGCACACGAGCGTGTGTGCGTGTGTACGTGTGTACGTACCCTGATGGCGAGGTTGAGGTGCGTGCGTGTGAGCGAGGCGACGCGGTGCCAGCACACGAGCGTGTGTGCGTGTGTACGTGTGTACGTACCCTGATGGCGAGGTTGAGGTGCGTGCGTGTGAGCGAGGCGACGCGGTGCCAGCACACGAGCGTGTGTGCGTGTGTACGTGTGTACGTACCCTGATGGCGAGGTTGAGGTGCGTGCGTGTGAGCGAGGCGACGCGGTGCCAGCACACGAGCGTGTGTGCGTGTGTACGTGTGTACGTACCCTGATGGCGAGGTTGAGGTGCGTGCGTGTGAGCGAGGCGACGCGGTGCCAGCACACGAGCGTGTGTGCGTGTGTGCGTGTGTACGTGTGTACGTACCCTGATGGCGAGGTTGAGGTGCGTGCGTGTGAGCGAGGCGACGCGGTGCCAGCACACGAGCGTGTGTGCGTGTGTACGTGTGTACGTACCCTGATGGCGAGGTTGAGGTGCGTGCGTGTGAGCGAGGCGACGCGGTGCCAGCACACGAGCGTGTGTGCGTGTGTACGTGTGTACGTACCCTGATGGCGAGGTTGAGGTGCGTGCGTGTGAGCGAGGCGACGCGGTGCCAGCACACGAGTGTGTGTGCGTGTGTACGTGTGTACGTACCCTGATGGCGAGGTTGAGGTGCGTGCGTGTGAGCGAGGCGACGCGGTGCCAGCACACGAGCGTGTGTGCGTGTGTACGTGTGTACGTACCCTGATGGCGAGGTTGAGGTGCGTGCGTGTGAGCGAGGCGACGCGGTGCCAGCACACGAGCGTGTGTGCGTGTGTACGTGTGTACGTACCCTGATGGCGAGGTTGAGGTGCGTGCGTGTGAGCGAGGCGACGCGGTGCCAGCACACGAGCGTGTGTGCGTGTGTACGTGTGTACGTACCCTGATGGCGAGATTGAGGTGCGTGCGTGTGAGCGAGGCGACGCGGTGCCAGCACACGAGCGTGTGTGCGTGTGTACGTGTGTACGTACCCTGATGGCGAGGTTGAGGTGCGTGCGTGTGAGCGAGGCGACGCGGTGCCAGCACACGAGCGTGTGTGCGTGTGTACGTGTGTACGTACCCTGATGGCGAGGTTGAGGTGCGTGCGTGTGAGCGAGGCGACGCGGTGCCAGCACACGAGCGTGTGTGCGTGTGTACGTGTGTACGTACCCTGATGGCGAGGTTGAGGTGCGTGCGTGTGAGCGAGGCGACGCGGTGCCAGCACACGAGCGTGTGTGCGTGTGTACGTGTGTACGTACCCTGATGGCGAGGTTGAGGTGCGTGCGTGTGAGCGAGGCGACGCGGTGCCAGCACACGAGCGTGTGTGCGTGTGTACGTGTGTACGTACCCTGATGGCGAGGTTGAGGTGCGTGCGTGTGAGCGAGGCGACGCGGTGCCAGCACACGAGCGTGTGTGCGTGTGTACGTGTGTACGTACCCTGATGGCGAGGTTGAGGTGCGTGCGTGTGAGCGAGGCGACGCGGTGCCAGCACACGAGCGTGTGTGCGTGTGTACGTGTGTACGTACCCTGATGGCGAGGTTGAGGTGCGTGCGTGTGAGCGAGGCGACGCGGTGCCAGCACACGAGCGTGTGTGCGTGTGTACGTGTGTACGTACCCTGATGGCGAGGTTGAGGTGCGTGCGTGTGAGCGAGGCGACGCGGTGCCAGCACACGAGCGTGTGTGCGTGTGTACGTGTGTACGTACCCTGATGGCGAGGTTGAGGTGCGTGCGTGTGAGCGAGGCGACGCGGTGCCAGCACACGAGCGTGTGTGCGTGTGTACGTGTGTACGTACCCTGATGGCGAGGTTGAGGTGCGTGCGTGTGAGCGAGGCGACGCGGTGCCAGCACACGAGCGTGAGCGCGCTGCCCGCACCGGCGGTCGGTCCACCCGCACCCGCACAAGCACTCGTGTTAGTGCCGCCCGCACTCGCTCCGGTACACCACTCCGAACCTGATATCATTTTCTATTCGTGAATATTGTTTATCAAATTAAACCAATAGGCGTCGTCCTAATACAACGCCATTACGCGATCATCGCGCGAATTGACGATGCAAGAAGCCGCGTTCCGCTTCGCTTCGCAATTTGCGCATGGCATTGGCGGTCAGAAAGTCAGAAACGCCTAGTTTTTACTTTCTGGAAATATATGGATGATCTTTTCTGCTGGTCTCGACAGCAATGAAAAAAAAAGTCTTGCGAAGTCTTGACGTGAACAAAGCTAGTGGATCTGATGGTATACCAGCTATAGTTCTAAAGGTATGTGCACCTGAGTTGTCTCTTGTGTTGACACGCTTGTTCCGCCTCTTTCGGACTGGAATAGTGCTCAAATCTTGGAAGCTTTGTGTGCAAGCAAATGTGCAGCCTGTGCCTAAACAAGGTAGCCGTACCGATCCTGCCAGCTACGGCTTATCCTCTGGCCTGATTGTCTGTGTGAAGGACTTTCTGAGTGAACGGTGTCTCAGAGTCGTCGTCGATGGCTGCTCATCCGATACTGTGGCGACTAAAGCCGGTTTTCCTCAGGCGTCCGTTCTCTCTGCAACTCTCTCCCTGCTGCATATAAATGATCTGCTCATTCACGGCATCTATGGGTATGCAGACGACAGCACAGTTGTGGAGAGATATCAACCAAGTGCCCGGGCCAGTCGGGATCAAATCCAAACAGAAAGTGAGGCTATGGCTGAACGTATGAATCTCACACTACAGGCAGTCTCCGAATGGGGCGATGCCAATCTCGTGAGATTTAACGCCTCCAAAACACAAGGTGTCTTTTTACCGCTAAAAGGAGCCCGCTCACTTTGGCTCTTACTTTCCGGAATGTATCCTTGGAGTACACTGACCGCCTTCAGTTGTTAGGGGTTGAATTTTCTCCGAACCTCAACGATGGGCGTATCATTGAGTCCAGACCCTAAGCAGCTGCAAGGAAACTTGGTGTCCTTGCAAGAGTGCAGCGGTACTTCACACCGGGGCAGCTTCTTACCTTATATAAAGCGCAAGTCCGGGCGTGCATGGAGTACTGCTATCACATATGGACTGGTGCTGCAAAATGCCACTTGGCAGCGTTGGACTCAGTGGAGAGATGTGCTAAGAGGCTCATTGGTGACTTGTTGAAACCAATGTTGTCAGCCTCGAGAACAGGCGCAGAGTAGCCAGCCTCGCGGTATTCTATAGGATGCAATTCGGTGAGTGTGCGCAAGAATTACACGCTTTAATTCCACCCTCTCCTTTCCACCATCGGAGAACCAGGCGGTAGGTAGGTCTTCACCCCTTTGTTGTCGATATTCCACTCATTAGAACCAAATTGTTTGCTTCGTCTTTTGTAATGCGTACAGCACAGGAATGGAATAATTTGCCGGCGTCTATCTTTTCGTCCGAATAAAATTTGGCCGTCTTCAAGGCAAGAGTGAATAGGCTTTTTTTTTTGCGGATGGAAAATCATCAAATGACGCCTTTCGCTCTGGGTGGAGCGGAAGGGAGTGTCAGACTTTTACTGACTAAAAACCATCCGTGTTCCTTCAGTGCCCTTACGTTCCGGAGCCGCGGTATCTCTTTCGAACAGCCCGCAGCCCCGGCAGGCGTCGGCCCTTGCGGGCCCCTTCACGATGCTGACAGCTCTTTGAGGCGCGCGTGGAACAAAACGCGCCGTCGACACGGTCTGTCGTCGTTAGACGGACGAACGGCGAGCTACCCATTGCTCGCCATCCACAGGCCCGCGCCTACGGTGGCCGGGGGCCACGACGTAGCCCCCGTAGAGTGAATAGGCTTCTGTCACGCTAAGACAGTGCGATTTACCATTTAGCGCTGCATCACCACTTATCACCAGGTGGGATTGTGATCAAGTATTAGCTTATATACGTGTTGTGCGAGAGTTCCGTGGTGTGCGTGAGTTGCGTGGTGTGCATGAGTTGCGTGGTGTGCATGAGTTGCGTGGTGTGCATGAGTTGCGTGGTGTGCATGAGTTGCGTGGTGTGCGACAGTTGCGTGGTGTGCGTTAGGTGTGAGGTGTGCGTGAGTTGCGTGGTGTGCATGAGTTGCGTGGTGTGCGTGCGTGAGTTGCGTGGTATACGAGAGTTGCGTGGTGTGCGTTAGTTGCAAGGTGTGCGTAAGTTACGTGGTGTGCATAAGTTGCGTGGTGTGCATTAGTGGCGTGGTGTGCATGAGTTGCGTGGTGTGCATGACTTGCGTGATGTGAGTGAGTTGTGTAAGTTGCGTGGTGTGTGTCAGTGGCGTGGTGTGCATGAGTTGCGTGGTGTGCGTGAGTTGCGTGTGTTCATGAGTTAAGTGGTGTGCATGTGTTGCGTGGTGTGCGTCAGTTGCGTGGTGTGCATGAGTTGGGTGGTCTGCGTGAGTTGCGTAGTGTGCATGAGTTGCGTAGTGTGCATGTGTTGCGTGGTGTGCGTTAGTTGTGTGGTGTGCGTGATTTGCGTGTCAACGTATGTGGGGCGGATGCGCGTGGCATCTATGACAGCCGACAACGCGTCGAACCAGCCCGCGTACTCGTTGACAACTATCTGTAGCCTTCTTTATTTGAAGTTGGCTACAAGTGTCCATAATTGCAGCAGCCATTCACCATCAGATAGACTGTAAGGTCGTTTGACACTTGAATAGTTTTATAGAAAAATAAATAAAAAGTAGTGACCGTGGTCGTTGTTGTGGTTGTGGTTGGGGTCGGTGAGTTGCGTGTCGACGTGCACGGGGCGCAGGCGCGCGGCGTCGATGGCGGCGGCCAGCGCGTCGAACCAGCCCGCGTACTCGGGCTCGCTGCCGCCGCTCAGCAGCACGCACGTGTCCTCGCCTGCACACGCAACCACACTGCTGGACATACCACTTGGAAGCCGTGTAGTATAACAATATCCACTACATTAATGATGTTAAAAATTAATTACCTAGTTTGCAAAGCAGCTCTTGCTCTCCCTGCACATACACTATCACAAACCCCCTAAATGAAACATCCTCAGGTAAAGTAGACTGAGGAGGCTGACTGCACCGTTGCGAAACACATATCGTATTATCGACGGTGGTCTGTCTTTCCCAATATAGTGATGCTTTGAGTAGTGGTGAAGGAGACACATCATGTTAATTTTTTTAAACGGATCCTAGCTAATTAATTTCTAATATCTTAAATATTATGGGTTTCCGCAAAATAACGCCTTATTATATTAATTAATATCCACTACCCCATATTATTCCGTGCATGTTTTGAGAAAAAAACTGAAACAGCATATGGACAGCAGCACCTCCTTGATAACAACTTAAACATAGCAACTATGATCAGTCTATGGTGACGTGTGTTCAGCAGTGGATTTTTGATATCATGTAATAGAAGGATGGATGTATGGATATCTACATTCACCAGGGTAGAAGTTGAAAACAGATAAAAAGAAGAAAAAAATATCTTAAGTGGATAGAAAAAGAAACGAAGGAAACCGCGCTCTCACAGAGTATCAACATAAAATATCAGCTTAACACTGCTGTATTTCATATGATGAATGTAGAGAACCAAAGATCATTGTTTACTGGTATGAAACATTACACCTTGGTTTTTAGGGATAACAACTTTTTATTCCAAACCGCGGATAGATGTCTATATGCCACAGCATCAACTTACCATCAGGTGGACTATGTGCCCGTTTGTTACCCTTATTCTACAGAAAAAGGGCTATGACCGACACTCACTCGTGACACTAAGTTAGTTCATTGTAGGTTGAGCACTATATATATATAAAAGGTATATAAAAGGATATCCCGGCTGCAAGAAATTTGAAGAATAGGTTCTAATGATCGATTACTTTATGCTTTTAGCTGGAAGAACCAACAAACAACGAGACGTTATTGAGTAGCTGCTTCGTACCAGAAAGCGTAGGGCAACCCCCTCCCCCCCCCCCCCCCCCCCCCATTAGATAGAGTGACAACCTGGTAAGGGATCCAGGAAGTTGATAGATGTGGGTGGTTAAGGACCGTAATTTGTGGGATTTCTAGGGGGAGACCTATGTTCAGCAGTGGACTTGTGATAGACTGAAAAAAATGATGATCAAATTTGTTTTTTGCGTGTATGTAACGGCGGCATAACTAAGCAGTTTTACTAATTTTAAAACGTAAAGCTTTAAAATAATTAATTTATATAAAAATATAGGAACATGGCAGATAGAATCAATCAATCTATGTTTATAGATTGAACCGTTCAAAATATTTGCTTTAATATCCAGGGAAAAACAAAGGAATAAGTTTAAATTAAATAAAGTTAATTCTTTTATTGTATGAAAAGATTGTACTCTTAATTTCTTGACAATTTAAACTTAAATACTAGAATGTTAGCTTATTTATTTATTGCAACGACGCTTGTTTGAACGGAAGAGAGAAGAAAACCAAACCGGTCGGTTGGGTATGGGTTAGACAGAGACTTACTTGTGAGCGTGAAGGAGTTGGGCAGGTCCGATGGCATTAGCTGCAGCGAGTGCAGGGGTAGAACCATCTGTGCGCGGAACTGAGGGCCCGAACACTTCGACGCTATCAGCAACATGTCGCTGAACTGCTCGCGAATACACATTTAATATTAATTTAGAATACAACACAAAATTCAAGGCGAGGTATAGACAGGCGGTAAGGGTAAGTCTATGGGTCATGGTTCCGAGTAGCAGCTTAGATAGATATTATCAGCATTATTATCATTACAGGCCATTACAAGTCCACACCTGAACTTACCGGTACGAGGCTGCCACTCGAAAATCGTTCGTTCCGTCGGTTGTCGGTTCTTCGAGCTATATGGCCAGCCCATTACTACTTTAGCTAACTGATCTATAAGATAGATAAAAATTTTAGCTCATACTGAATACATTTAATTAAATTACAACGAACATTGTTTCTAAAAGTAATTAGCTCTTATTTTGGCAGACAATATTTCAGAACTTGCGTTGTCCTAAACCTTTAAATAATAAGTACGTCACAAATGTTTACTTATTAAAGAACTTGCGATCCGCCCGGCTACGCACGGGTTATTTCTGGATCTCAAGGACGGCGCCACGTACCACGTGCAATCTAAACCATCCACGGACCAACTCCAACACACAAAAATTTCTTCAGAATCGGCCGAGCCAGTTTCGAGTTTTAGCGAGACTAACGGACAGCCATTGATTTTTATATATAGAAATTAAGCAGTGCAAAAAGAATATGGTTTGTTCATAATTCAAGTGCAATATTCAAAAACCTTATAAATTATAATTTAAAAAAAAAACTAAAGCTCACCAAGAATAGCATTCGTTGCTGCAAGCCCTTTGACGAGTGCTTGTACAGACAGCCGAGGCGGATGAACTCTCGCTCTGCAACCAGCAGCTTGTCGTAGCCTAAACGATAACGTTAACTCTATTATGTATAACCTTCGGGCATCAAGAACTATCATATTTTTTTCAGAAATATTAAAAACAGTAATTGCGTGTTTGGTATTGAAAGTATTTCTATCTCAATCGTCTCCAAATAGTTCCCAAATTGAAAAGAATTCAATTTGGAATTCTATTCAATATTCGTCCGGTTTATTATTTGCCTCCAAAATCCATAGTCTTTCGTCAGCAGCAAGCCGCCATTACTTTTTTCTTTTTGGACTACCTTTTATATAGACAAAAGATATCGTTTTCGTAATAAAAAATTTACGAATTCGAAATATTTACTTTAGTAACAAGAACGAATTCTATTGTGTAAATAAGTAGTTATGCAAAGTAAGTAATATAAGTTGCTTGAAAAATAAGTGCAATAATTTTGTTAAATATTTTAAGTCATTTTTGACGTCAATAGTTACAATCAACCTTAGGTTCCTTTCACCAAAATAAAAATATCGATATTTATATCGTTTATATTTTAATTCGCAATATATTGATATTCAATAATTTCATTTTAGAATACTGAATTCGTATCAATTTAGATGAATTTTAAAATGTTGTATTAATCAACAAAACATTAAACATCGAAACATCTACAAAAGCATTTATGTGCTGTCGATATATCGATGTATCGATATTTATCACGTGACATATATTGAAGCTGTTTAAAAATATTGATATATATTTCGGTTTACCGACGGCGGATTGCTGCTAGGAGTAATCCGCCGGCGGTCAAGTTCCCGCCAAGATTGCAATTTAATATTTATTTATAACTAGCAGTTCCCCGCGACTTAGTCCGCGTGTAATTTGAGGTTTAATTTTTTTTGCGTGGAACCCTAATTCTTTTTCTAAAATAAAAGTAGCTTAAGTTACTCCTTGTGACATCAGCAATCTGCCAGTGAAAATCCCGTCAAAATCGGTCCAGCTTTCCTGAGATTAGCCGGAAGAAACAGACGGACAGACAGACAGACAAAAATTTTAAAAATTGTATTTTTGTTATTAGTACCGTATATATTTTCATCTGCATTTAGTAAAAAGCTGTAATTTTGACATTGCAAACAGATATTTCAATTTTATTTATTTGTATAGATGTTTACTGGTGGGACATACACTACATATTTATATGTGTAATCTGAGGTATGTGCTAACATAATATATAAATTAAATGTAGCCTATACACTTCCGTGTAGTGGCGGTGTAAGAATATTTACTACTTCATATCATCCCGTGCTCGTCGCAAGAGCTGCCAGAGGGAAACAAATGAGGAGATGGGTAGCAGTCTTCCTAATAAAGACTACGCTTGCTAAGCGTGGTAACTATGGCAAGTATCCCCCTTGCGAGACAATGTATGGGAGAGGGCTATGTTCAGCAGTGGACAGGAGTAATAAGGTGTGACGGAGCGGAACTTAGCTGACCGACGAGGTCGCGCTGCAGCTGGCAGAGCGCGGCGTGGTTCTCGACGTGCGGCAGCTGCTGCAGCGCCAGCGCCGCCATGCCGCTGGCCAGCTCCAGCGCGCCGCGCGCGCGCCCGCCCTCTGCGCCCGCGCCCGCACCCCCACCCGCCACCAGCTCTGCCCGAAACAAACACAAAATATTTTATTGGTAGTGGACTCGCACGGTTGTCCTTTTGTCAGTGTCAAGTAATACAACATTTTTGAAGTAAAAATTTCTTTGGAAACGTTGTGATTTGAAACTCGATGAAACAAAAAAGCTATACTAAAAAAACAAACATTTATACATATATAGGGTTTAGCCTGCGAGAGAATGACATAGAATACAATATACAGTGTTATTATCTCCGTCTCCTTTTCTCAAGATTTCACATATGTATAACGCGTGTGAACTGCACACATGTATCGTACAGTTGTACTTTTGCCAGAAGAAAATATATTTTTTAATTTAAACATATACACATGTTACAAAAAAATCCAAACTACAAATTCCATAAAAATACATACATATTACAAGGTTATTTTGCAATAACCGGCCAAATGTGCAGAAGAGATTCAGAATAGGTAATATAAATAAGCGAATGGTGAATAAAAGAACAAGAAAAAAATTCAAATATTTCGTCCTTTTTATCCTTTACATTCAAAATGTGTGGAAATGCATTATTTCAACTGATTGTCATTCATAAAAAATAACGCATACTATTTTATTACGAATGCACACAGACGTGAGGGTATGTTGAATTCGGTGGCCTATCTTTAAAATTTCGTGCGTTAATTTCGCAATGAAACTATTCAAACCAGTGTTACATTTTAAGCAATGAAAGTTTAGATTATATGAAAGTCGAGTCTTTACCGCATTTGCAAAGACAAGGAATTAACGCACATGCACCATCCAATCGAAAAACAATTTTTGCAGCTAAGCAAAGGCTTAACGTTAAGGTTAAGGTTAAACTTTGGACAATTTACCACACCGTCACATGAAAGTGCTCGAAGTTGTCATTCAGTAATAAGCCCGGCTGTCGAAAACGCAATGGTCGAGTTTTTCGAGCAAAATCCCCCGCCAGCACCAGTGATACAGATCGAGTTCAAAGTTATGACAGTACATGTAATAACTATTGAATTTTTATGGATATCACTCATTTCATACGTATACGTGGGAATTTGTTACGCTGGTTTGCTTCTTATGTAAAAAATAGAAGCCAAAAGGTTGTGGTCAATGGCTTTTCTTCAGATATGATAGATGTAACATCTAGTGTACCGCAGGGATCAATTTTGGGGCCGTTGCTTTTCGTTCTCTTCATAAATGACATTAGTACCTCCTTCAAAAACACCCATTTTCTCTTATATGCTGACGACCTTAAAATTTTTCGGAAAATAAACACAATTGAAGATTGTTAAAAATTGCAAAGTGATCTGGATCGTTTGTCTGCTTATTGTGCTGCTAATAATTTACAGCTGAGTTTATCAAAATGTAAATCTATCACATTTACTAAAAATATTAATGTCATCCATTTCACATACTCTCTTTGTAACACTCCCTTACAAAAAGTCTCCATAATAAAAGACCTGGGAATACTATTTGACTCGAAGCTACATTTTGATGCTCATATTAGTCACATTACGGCTAAAGGCTTTCAGCTTAGTGCTTTCGTAAGAAGGATCTGTAATATGTTTAAAAAGCCTGCGACGTATTTATTACTATATAAGTCACTCATTAGGTCACAACTCGAATACGCCACTTGTGTTTGGAACCCTTATTATGAAAAATATAGTGATCAGTTGGAATGAGGGCATCCACGACTTTTTCTGCCACCAGGGCGGCGCCACTTTCGAGTGAGGTAAAATATTTGACAGGTTTCATAGCGAGGACGATAATTTCTTAGGAAAATGTAATCTTGAAGGTTTCTTTCTGTATTATTAGTTATATTTTATATTAATTACATTAGAAATGAATAATCCAAACTATAAATATAACTAAAAGACGACTTTTAAAAAAAAAGAGTTATAATGTGCAAAAAATTAAAAATCAAACCACTGACGCATTGTGTTATATATTAATATAATACTCTAGACAATGATAAACTATTATTTAAAACTAATTTCTCAATTAAATGACACTGTGTAACAAAAAACTTTACCTCAGTCGCTAGTAGCGACATCTGGTGAGTGGAAGATTATTAGCCCTCATTGGTACAACGTAAATATCTTCGGTTTTTAATCTTATTACGTTTGCAAATTCACTTCGCATTTCAATGTTTACTCTGTGTGGTTACTTTAATGCTTTTTTAAAGATTTTTAGTGGAAATGGAGGATAACAGTGATCCTTGTGATGAATTGAAGCGTGTTAAAGTGCTAATCGGCGCAGCGAGGAAAAGGTAAAATATTTAAACTTTGTTCAGAAAAACAACTCATATTCACATAAACAGTTATTGGTACAATTAAAACGTTCATCAACATTTTACGCAAACGTAATCAAATATTTTCTTAAGAAAGAAAGACGATTCGATTTAGAATATAAATAATGTTTTTTTTTTTTTAATTTTGTACATAGTTTGTACTTTGTTCATGCTTTTCTTTTGTTTATGTATTGTATGTAAATATCTTTTTCTTTAGCTCAAGCAAACCCAAATGGCTTTTTTCAAAGCCACCGAAGGTATGCAACTGCTGATATGTCATACAATCTATCTAGCAGTAGTATGCCTTCTGTGTGCTTTGTTAAACACGTCCTCGACAGCACTGAATATGAAACTGAAGAATGGAGACAGATCAAGATTGGTATATTTTTATAAAACTGCTAAAAACAACAAAACCATATCTTGGGCTTGCCCTATTTTGGAGTCCGAACTTCGCCACTGCACTGGTCAGTAGTGTCGGAAAAAGAAACCTGAGCTTTACAAGAGTCGTGTTTGGTTGTGAGATACTAACTATTAACTACTGATCAGTTGTTTCGACACTCGAAAAGTGTACGACAAGGTAGCATAAGAATCTACAGTCGACAAGTATCTTAATGCAATGGCAAATCTGATATGTGGGCCAACAGCGTGTACTAGTATGGTATCCTATTTGGCTATGGAAGTTCTGATCATTTGCTATAAAGTTTCGAAATCAGATGTTAACATTCGAGTAAAATTCACAAAAGATCAGTCTGACATTCGGAGATAACTTAAAATATTATTTTTTCTTCTTGTTGTAGTAAGAAATTCCGCAACCACCGTCTTCTCTTTCGCTTACGTTTCACTCCCGAAATAAGTACTATGTACGCAGCACTAATCGCCACAACCTCCTCGGGCGACATTTTTATAAGTACTGCTAGTCATTCCACGTAGTTGAATAGCGACAAGTTGCGCTCCTTTTGTCCCCAAGCATATCCAAGTCTTTATTAAAGCACGTCCCGGGGGTAGTCCTTCCTACCCCAGCACTCTCGCAGTGCTATCACAGTGTTTGGGACTACTTCCGAGTCACCGTCCTCCTAGAGGGGCGTCTGTTGAACTACGCAAAACGTCTAATGGCGGTTCTTCACGTTGGCCAACATAGTAGCGAATTTGTTGGCCAACACCATGGCTGTCGTGTAGAGCGGGTGTTTGTGCTTACGTTGGTATGTATTGGAATGATGGCCCATAAGTTGGCGCGAGATCCATGTGGTGTTGTTTTTTTACAAAAGATTAAAGGGTTGTGGCAGAGTATTGGCCGCCGCGTCCACACGTTGTACGTACTTTAGTTTGTTACGAGCTCTCAGATTGATCGCACGCACTTGAATAAAATGTTATATTCACGTATCGTAACTAGTGTCTACAAAATGGCAGTAACAATGACCAATGAAGAAACTTTTCGCTTTATAGAGCTCTACCGAGTCGAAAATTGTTTGTGGAACAGAAGAAACAAAATTTCTTTTTTTTCACTTCTTTTTGATGACCCTTTTCTTATACAGATTCACGTAGTAGCGGTATGCTGTTAATAAATAAATCGCAGCAGCCGTTAGCGCCTCAAAATCCATTTTAATAGATTCGTGAGCACATTGGCCTGAACTGAAGCAAACTGATCGAATTTCCAACGTGTGGACGTCATCACAAAGTCTTTGACTAATATCTTTGCCAACACATTCGCCACTATGTTGGTCAAAGTGAAACAACACAACAGACACACACGAAAGTAGAGTTTAATGCGTGTACAGATGAGTGCGAGGTTACCGTGCACGAGGCGGCGCAGGTGCAGCGCGCGGTGCAGCGGGCGCAGCAGCAGCGCGGCGAGCGGCAGCGGCGCGGCCGCCTCGAAGTGCGCCGCCGCGCGCGCGCCCTCGCCGCCGCGCCGCCGCGCGCTCTCCGCCAGCGCCACCAGCCCGCCCGCGCCCAGCGCGTACTGCGAGTACGCCTGCGCACACACATCACCACACACATACACATACATCTTTTAACACAAGCACGTAGCTTCATGCACATTTGTACGTAATAAGCACGACGTAAGCGTGCGATATTCACTAGATATAAGTTACTTTATTTAAAACGTTTTCGCTTACTATCGGCCCTTTAAGAATCTAATTAAATAACATGTCTTTCATATTATCGGAAAGTATTATTACATGGTCATCGTTTAAAAACAGAACTCAATTGTCCCAAGTTGTTCCCGGCAATTAAATTTTAACAATCAATTTGATAAAGAATTTAATTGAATATTTCATGTATGCGCATATTTTTTGCAAACATATTCTATTGATACTTCTTGAAAGAGTATATCGCACGTAAAAATAGTATCGAAACTACAACATTTTATCCATTCTAGCCTAATAACTTTTTTTACCACCAGAGCGACGCCACTTAGAAATAATAAGGTGAAATATTTAACTAATTCCATAAAGTTTGAAATTATTTTTTACGAATATACAGGGTATTTTTGGAACGCTCCTGAAAACTAAGGCAGACGACAGTACCAATTATACCTTTGATGATGGGTGGAATATAAAATCAATACTGATGAAAGAAAAATCATCTCTTCACAACGTTTTATTAGCTTTATTCATTCCCTATCATGTTAGTACAGCTAAATGAAACGATAATTTCATAAAAAAATCATGAAAATACTGAAACATAAAACCAGCAGTGGAATTACTGAATTGATATCAGCTGATTAAACGTCAATGTACGTGCGAACGCTGAAAAAAGAACGCTGGCCTTGAAATTGGGCACTAAGCCATTTATCACATATTGGTACGAAGGGGGCGCGACGGGGGAACAATGCGCCAGTATTACTCTGGACGCATGCTATTGGTTCCCGCGCTTTGTTCGCTCCCAAAATACAATCGCATACACAGCTTACTTTGCGACTCGCGACGATGGTTTTAAAAAGGAAGGAAAGAAAAATTATTTATATCTATTGTTTTATGACTGAACTAGTGAACGAAATATAAATATGATAGGAGAAGGTGAATGGGGAAAATTGTGCAGTAAAGTTAAAAGTGTTGAGGAAGAATACCGAAAAAATTACTATGTGATCGACCTGATGACAGAAGCTCAAGCGAAGATGAAAATGATGATGAAGTAGCATCCAGTAACACCAACATACCATTAACATCTGGCTTCCATGTGACCCAAGACGACATAATGGACGGCGTGTCACCCTTAGCTTAAGTTTTCTTGTTACAAAGTACTTTATATTTTACGATAGAAATAACAAATAATGCTCAAGTAAACATTATCTATTTTTAATTCCAACCTTTTCCAAAGTTTTAAGTAGCTGTAATAAAACCACTAATTACTATAATATTATTAACTTATATTAACAGTGGTAGAGCCACGCGGCAGCTTTTGCTGTCACACGGATGGGCCGGCTCGAACCAGGGTGGTACCACGACCTCACACAAAACAAGCGTGAAGTAGAGGTTTACCTCTGCGTTTCGCTTAGTGAGTGCAGGTGGCCGGAGGCCCTTTTTACTGGAAATGAGGCATTCCATCTTAGTCCTCACGGGTGACAACGCATCTACATTTTGATTTGTAATAGAGGATAGATGTAGAAGTATATGGGCCGCAGCAACCACTTACCGTCAGGTGGACTGTGTGCTCGTTTGTCACCCTTATCCTATAAAAAAAAAACGTTGGCGATGTCTTAACATACATAACGCTTTAACGGTGTGTGGAAAGTTCCAGTGCTTCAAGGACATTGCCTTATGTGCGCATTTGTTTTAGCGGAATAAATTAATAATTTTAGTTTTTTTTACAGTTCCGTGTTGACTGTCACGAGAGACAGTACAATTTTTTTGTTTATTAAATTATTCTTGTTATTTATTACTTAATTATATTATTCTTGTTGTTACGGTTTAAGTTTCTTGTTTTGTTTTTATAATGCCTAAAGCGTATGACGGGACCAGCACCATTGCACGTGCGGCGCGGTAGCCGTCGGTGCAGTTAGACAGAATTCTTGTAAATAACACGTGTTCCGCACACCTGCACCATTGCACCTGCAGTGGCGCTCGTTTTGCTTGTATAAAATGGACGGCGCGGCCGCCGTTAGGACTGCGCCCTCTTTTCCTGAACTGCGCCCTCTTTTCCTGAACTGCGCCCTCTTTTCCCAAAAGAGGGTCGCTTCCGATACGGCATAAGAAGCTTTAAACAGCTAGTTGCCAGTCCCTAAAGGCGGTTTTTAGCGGGTATTACTTAGTTCCCCCGTAGGCAGTGAGTCCTGCATAACCAGGACAGACCGGCTGTCGTGGTATGCATAATGCATTTTCCGCCTCCCGCTGTGGTAGCCTTTTTCCAATTGCTTCGGGCGCAAAAAAAAAGCCGTTAGGACAGTCTTGGCTCTGACATGGAACGGTGCGCTTGTCGTATTCCGTTACTAGTTTATCCTCGACTCGTTGGATAATTAATTCGTGTAAACGAATTAATTATTATTCCTAACTATAAAATTAGTCTCTGTACTCAATTACCCTTTCTACACGTACGTTTATAGTACTCGTGAATACGGCAACATGTTAATGTGCCTTGAAGAAGCTCGTGGGAATGCTTCGCATACATTGCGAATTTATCGAGAGAAATTCCCAAACGCTCGACATCCAGCTGACTCTCGTCTGATATAACAGCAGCATTTCAGCGAGTGTTGTAAAATCGGCCCATTGCTCTGGTAGCGGCAGGTGGTGGAAGTCAAGTAGCTGTTCACTCAGAGGAGCGAATTTTAAATGTCGTTCGCCGGAATCCGAACCTAGGTACACGAAGTATCGCTAAATTGTTAAGGTGTCGGGATGGAAAAAGTGTGTTATACTGTACAGTTCACAAAGTGTTAAAGCGTAACCGAATGCGCCCATACAAAGTGTAAAAAGTGCAAGCGTTAGTTACCGGCGATCACGACCGCCTGCGAGTTTTCTGCCGTTGGTTATTAGACCAACAACAACGTGTGCCTGGTTTCATTGAGCACGTCATCTGGACAGACGAGTCGACATTTACCAGAAACGGCCTGTGGAACCGAAGAAATACACACGTGTTTTCCGAGGTTAACCCGCACGCTGTTCGACAAACCGGGCACCAAACCCGATGGTCGGTTAACGTATGGGCAGGTTTATTTAAAAATCGCATACTAGGACCAGTGTTTCTGCCACAGTGACTTAACGGACAGCGATACCTGAACTTCATAAATGAACTTGGTGGACATTTTAGACGACCTATCGTTGGCTGAATATCGCCGCACATGGTTCCAGCATGATGGTGCCCCTCCACATGTCGTGAGATTCGCCCGTGATCGCCTCAATGAGTTATTTGATGATCGCTGGATCGGCAGACTAGAAGCACACGCTTGATCACTCACCAGATCTGACCCCGTTGGACTTATTTCTGTGAGGGTATGAGAAAGAAAGGGTTTTTAAACGTGAGTGTGATAGTGCTGACAAAATGCGCCAAAGGATCGTGGATGTTTTCGACAAACTACGTAGGGACTGTGTCGAAGACCACACGATGATGCCCCGCCTGCATGAGGAGACGCAACACCGAGCCCAAATCTGCCTTGAAATGAATGGAGCACAATTTGAGCCGCATCTCATAAGACCATCGAGGATTTAGAGCGGTAAACTGTTTCACAACTATTTTTTTAAACAACTTAGTCCTGAACTAATCTGAATAGGTACATAACTGAATACATGAGAATAATAAACATACCTACACGAGGAATAAAAACGCATGACTCTAACTTTGGTTACATTTCATTTAAGTATTTTTTCATTAGCGGGGAATCGAACCAGTTATTTGGGTTATTTAACCTGTAAATTCGGATTAAAGTGGCTACGTGGAGACAAGCACAGTGGCAAAATAGTAGGTTAAGTAGATAAGTTAGGTATTTAGACAAGTGTTGTAAATTATTAAGTATTGTGGTATGGCCCGCTAGTTGCGGGCCGCGCGAATTCGCGTTCGCACGTACATTGACCTATAGCCAGCTGATATCAATTCAGTAATTCCACTGCTGGTTTTATGTTTCAGTATTTTCATGATTTTTTTTATGAAATTATCTTTTCATTTAGCTGCACTATCATGATAGAGAATGAATAAAGCTAATAAAACGTTGTGAAAAGATGATTTTTCTTTCATCAGGATCGAATTTATATTCCACCCATCATCAAAGGTATAGTTGGTACTATCATCTGTCTTAGTTTTCGGGAGCGTTCCAAAAATACCCTGTATACGCGTAATTTAAAAAATTTAATAACCCTAACCTCGGATTTTTCTCAAATAGAAAATTAAAAAGATAGGTAAATAAAAAAATGTGCACACATATGTATTTTTATTTATTTATAATGACTATGTAATATTAATTTTGTGAAAAGAATTAAAGTTAGACAACATCCACACCAGTTCTACATTCAATGGTAATTAACTGTTGTAGCACTCCGAAAACACGTATCAGGATCTGATTGGCCACGTTGATGCATCGCGGAATACGGGCAAATTTAAAACAATAAGACTCCGAAAGCTTTTTAATTAATAAAATAAAAAATTATCTTCTTGACATTAAACCAACTTTAAGCAATATTTTGGCTTCCGTCCATTTTCGGTCTATGATTGTTGTAAAACCGCGTATCGATTATGCGCTCCAAGAGGTCGAACATTGGCGCGCGTTTCAGCGGCACAAAATTGATACCGTCTTGGAACGCGCGCCATATTGTTCATTGGAAGACTCAAACGTGGAGCGGGCCGCTCCATCTGGTGTCGGTTTTTACCGCGTATCAAAGTAGTAAGTTTTGGCGCGTGCGCCAGTTGCAACAGTTGTTCTCATCATTCGTGTGTCCGTTGCGTTCCGAGCTATAGATAACCAGTTGCCGTAAATTGAAAAAAAATGGTTCAAAATAACTGCTGTGTAATAGCAAAAGTCGTTTTTATCATAATAAAGCGCTCGGAGCAGATGCAATATGAAATTGGCAGCTGTTCGTACACGAGCGACTTTCATGTTGAACGGTCAAACCCTATAATATAGTATATTATCTATGGGCCAAATACTGGAACGGCTGGCACGCTAAGTTGATACACTTGGAACATTCGGAGCGCGTTCCGCGGAACGCACTGGTCGGCGCGCTCATTCGTGGCGCGCGCGTCAGGAGCGCGTAATCGATACGCGACTTAAGTGTAATTATTAAGTATGTACTTAAGAATAGTATATTATTTAAAAATCCAACGATACTTACATCATAGATGTTTGTCAAGTACTCGTACAACAGATCTGCAACTTTCTTATACTCTGGCTCCTCGTTATCTATACAAACAATTCGGCATTAATTTTTGTTATAAATATATTTGACGCAAACAAAAAAAAACCAGTAGCACTACTTACAAATTGAATATTGTGACCAAAAATGAGAAAATGATTATAGCTTAAAATGACAATCTAGCAATAAGAATTTCAAAATTAAAAAAAATGCGAAAGTATGTGATTTCATCAAGCACAAGTAATTAATATAATTTGAATATAATGACTCTATTCAACTTCAATTTTTCAAGCTTGAATAACATTGTGCAATGTGACTGTGTGATGTGTACTTTAAACTATACTAAATAAAACAACAAGTACCATCATAGAGCGGCGGTAAGAAGGTCGTCAGCAGACAGTCTAAACTGGTTCGCAGCTCTCCAAGAGTATCACATTCATTGTTAATAATTCATTTAAATTTATATAAAACATTTGATACTAGTTATTGCAAATATAGAACCATATCTTACAAGTAACAAGGACAAATATCTTATATTCTATTCACACTTACATACACTCATACTAAAAAGAAATTAAATAAAAAAAAGAAAAGTAAGTGGAAATAATAATCCCCCAATCCGCTATTTGGAAACGAAGTTAAACACATCTGTGGCTATCATAACAAACATAGGCGGCGTACCCTGCCGACATTTTTTTCTGGAGAAATTCTCATGGATACCTTAAGGCGCGGGGGCAACAAAGCAAACCGAGACCCTTTTTACTAGAAAATAGGTATTCCATCATAGTCCTCACGGGTGACTAGACATCTGCATTTTGATTCTATATTGAATATAGATGTAGATGTATATGGGTCACAGCAATCAATTACAAACAGGTGGACTGTGTACACGTTTGTAGCACAGCGGTCTGAATTGATTTATAACTTCAAGCTGCCGTACGCTGTAGGTACGTGCGGTAGTTATATACGAATAATGGGCGCCTGAAAGGTCGTATATCCACGCACTGATCATTGGAAAAGCGACCTTCACATATGTATACAGAGTGCATGTAGGTAGGTGTAGGTGTAGGTACCGTGCGTGGCGTGCGTGGCGAGCGCGCGGTCGAGGCGCGCCAGCAGCTTGCCGGCGGGCAGCGCGAGCGGCTCGAGCGCCAGGCAGCCGCGCGCCAGTGCGCTCGCCTCCGCGCCCTCCGCGCTCGAGCACGCCGCCAGCCCCACGCGCCCCACCAGCCGCGACCACGTCTGCGCGCGCACACACACACACACACACTTTACAACATCTACCACGTCAACTATACAAAAACATGTCGTAACCTTTCATATATAAATATGTTTAATAATCATTATTGCTATTCACTTCTTTTTAACCATAAAAATTATGTGTTGTTTTGGATTTGTTTACAAACACAGACCGCTAGCCCTGTCTAGTATATGCCTACCGAGACACCTACCTTACAGCACCGCCTGTTAAGCAAATAGCAGTACGTCTTTAAAGACGTGACGCAATTTACTTACGTGACTAAGAATATTGAACACAGTATGAAAAACAAGGTTTAATTGTCAAGACAGCCCAGTATTTCTGTGAACTCTCATTGTCACAGTAGTTGTTAAGTTAGTTTGTAAGTTACATAGCCCATCATTCCTGTGAACACACATTGTCACAGTAGTTAAGTTAGCCTGCAAGTTAGAAAATAAAGGTAATATAGGAAAAAATCCTCGTATTCTTTCACATCAACCCTCCCTAAGCTGCCACAAACGTAAATCCCTCATACAATATGCGAATCGACCAATCGACTAAACCAAGTCCGTATCCGAATTGTCAACTATCATGGAAGGATATATTTTAATGTGTCTATGTGTGGATGAAATTGTTATTATTGTTACGAGCTTGGGGTTCGAGACAATTAAAAACTGCCGAGTTAATTACGAAAATTGACACTTTAATTACAGAATACTAATTACAACTTAAAACCACACTAATAACAAAACACAATTGTACTACTGATCGCTTTAGTTCGCAGCTTTATCGCTTCGAAATATTCGCTTGTATCGCCAACTAGACACTGACCAGATCGCGGTCTATACCGGCCTTATATGGGGCCTCAGATAATTTCCAGAACCTTCTAATGTATAAACATTTACAATGTTCGAGTACATACCGGTCCTGACTGACAACGTGTCGATAGTTCTAGAAAGTTCGTCCATGGGAAATTCTAAAAGGATCTTGACTCTCCTAGTTCTGCTACTCGATACTAGAGGGCGCTAATGGTTACTAGTGTTGCCATGTACCAGACATTAATGGTGGCGCTCAACATTATATTGTTTTGTTTGTTATTTGGAAGTTTCGTAGTGACAGACGATTGTTTTTGTGTGCGCATATTTCCCCCCACAAAAAATGTCGGCCAGTTCTCTATCGAAAAAAAGCACTATGGCTACTCCCCGTCCGCCATTGGTCCTTGTGCTTTATGATACTACTAGACGGACTCTGCGACTTTAACAAAATGAGCACTAAGTTACGTTCAATTCTCCGTAACTCCTTTTGTCGACTGCGAGCGGAACAAACTAGTTCTTTGTTTTGCAAAACCACGACCGTTGTTTACGACAATCTAACCACTGAATTTGTTTGATGTGACTAAGAAAACACTCATTATTTATGTGTGCGCTTTGTCAACGTGATTTGAAGTTTATTTGAAATAAGTATGTAACTTTATTTCGTATTTGTATGGCATATTTAACGTGCCAGCTACTTGCCCAGCCGACACTCGCGCTCCACAGCTGTGATCTGTGACACAGTTTTTGTGTTAAATTGTCGGTATAGTAGTATACATAAGTCTTTGAATACATGTACTAATGGAAAGTTAGGCTTCAATAAAACAATTAGTAAATCACGTAAAGTACGACGAATGAAACAGTCTCACACATAATAAATTTTCTTCATTACAAAATATCAATGTTAACTGCAGAACATAGGCCTCCTCGTCCTCAAAAGGAGATTTTTACGGAAGTACATCCAATTGCCAAGCAATCCGCCTGCCACGACCGCATTTTTTTCTATTTGTTACTAGTAAGATAGCAATACAATGGATATTCTTACACCATGTAGGGGGTTTTGGCGGCGGTTTGCTGGTCCTGTATTATAGTTTAAATAATAGTTTGAAGTGGATATTGATATGTAAAAGTGGTGCGATTTTATGTATTAACTATCTACGCATGTGAACTATTAGTGGAAACGGTGAAACAAGTGCTCTGATGGTGATGGATTCTCAAGATAAGCTATTTGCATTAGCGCCTTTAGATACCATCGCCAACTGTCAGCTGCCTGCTGGCTCAATTGCCGTCAAAATCTCCCAAGGGCCGCACAATGTGACGCATCAACATATTGTGAAGCAGTGAACTATGAAGGATAATAATACATGAAGACATAAAGACAAGGCTTGGGGAAATTATAATAAACCGAATAAAAATTCTCAAGACTTGGCCTAAAGGTCTAGATACCAGGCCATAAACTCCAAAAAAATTACACCATGTAGATTTTTACGTAGTAGAGCCACGCTGCAGTTATAGCACGCAGGTTGTAGCACGAATGGGTCGGCTCGACCGGGGTAGGACCACGCTCTTACAGAATACGTAAAATAGCAGCTAAATGCTGCTGTTTCGTATAGTGAGTGTAGAGAACCTCGCATCTACATTTGATTCTTAATTGAGGATAAATCTCTATGTGCCACAGCATCCACTTACCATTAGGAGGACTGTGTGCTCGTTTGTCAACCCCATTCTATAAAAAAAAAAGATATACGTACTTATACTTATTATAGTTTATACGAACCGTAAATACACATCTAACTAAAAAGGGTCATACGTGTATTATGCGTCACTTGAAATGTACACAGCGGTCCATCCTTGTTCTTTGTTGTGTTGTGAAGCAAGTTGAAACATGGTATGTGTAGTACTTACGACGGTGACGAGGTCGAGATCGCGCTTGTACGTGCGCTCGGTCATCAGCAGCTCCTTGGCCACGAAGTACGTAACATCACCGCGCCGCCGCTGCGCCTCGCTCGGGTACGCGATACGTGACGATATGCTAAAAGTTTTTAATCGTTATACCTGTACTTACTAAACTAAGTCTTTCTTAAGCTCATTGAAGTAATATCTACCTCATACAAGAAGAGACTCCGAGACTTCGTTGCTAACAACTTGCGTTAGACACCGCGGATTTAAACTTACTTAGTCTATGCCCCAAACTGCCGCGCAGATTTTGTTCGAGGTGTCTGTTCTAGTATATAGCACATATTACTTCAGTGTTTAAGCCATACCATATCATACCATTACAGCCTATTAAAAGTCCACTGTTGAACATACGCCGCTCCCACAGATTACCTCACAAGAAGGATGTTTGTTATAGTTGCCACGCTTAGCAGACGAATTGGTAACCAGGTTTTTTAATTTTCTAGTCGTTATTAGGAATAGGCTGCGATATGACACCCACGGCGAGTTGAGGTAGTGGATATTATTACACGGTTATAGTTTTAAACTTAAGTTCAAATATATAAACTATGATATACAGTTATTGCAGGTTTTGAAAATACGAGTAAATAAAGCTTCTAATTTTTTTTGAAATGTAATTTATGGTGGGCAACAACTATGCGTATGCGCGCTCCTCTATGTGCGATTCAATTCACAAAGTTTTTGCCGACCAATCGACCCTTACAAATGCGTGCGTGCGTAGTAAAATAGTAAGCGTTAGATATTTATGAATAACAATCACTTAAAATAATGCATTCCCACGCATTTTGATTTTAAAATATAAAAACGACAGAATGTTTGACATTTTTTAAAATTACTTTTGCCTATATTACTTATTCTGAACCTTCTCTGCAAATTTGGCCCGTTATCGCAAAATAACCCTGTATATAAAAATCAATTGCCGTCCGTTAGTCTCTCTAAAACTCTAAAACATCTCGACTGATTTTTATGAAATTTTTTGTGCGTGTGTGTTTGGGTCGGTCCCTGGGTGGTATACAGTATTTTTAGAACGCTCCCGAAAACTAAGACAGGCGACAGCACCAAGTATATCTTTGATCATGGGTCACAAATAAATTCGATCCTGATGAAAAAAAATCATATTTTTGCAACGTTCTATTAGCTTTATTCACGCGCCATCATGTTAGTACAGCTAAATAAAACGATAATTTCATAAAAAAAATCATGAAATACTGAAACATAAAACCAGCAGTGTAATTACTGAATTGATATCACCTGACTAGAGGTCAATGTACGCGTGAACGCAAATTCGCGCGGCCCGCAACTAGCGAGCCATACCACAATACCTAATAATTTACAACACTTGTCTAAATACCTAACTTATCTACTTAACCTACTATTTTGCCACTGTGCTTGTCTCTACGTAGCCATTTTAATCCGAATTTACAGGTTAAAAAACCCAAATAACTGGTTCGATTTCCCGCTAATGAAAAAATACTTAAATGAAATGTAACCAAGATTAGAGTCATGCGTTTTTATTCATCGTGTAGGTGTTTATTATTCTCATGTATTCAGTTATGTACCTATTCAGATTAGTTCAGTACTAAGTTATTTAAAAAAATTAGTTATGAAACAGCTTACCGCTCTAAATCCTCCGTGGTCTTATGAGATGCGGCTCAAATTATGCTCCATTCATTTCAAGGCAGATTTGGGCTCGGTGTTGCGTCTCCTCATGCAGGCAGGGCATCATCGTGTGGTCTTCGACACAGTTCGTACGTAGTTTGTCGAAAACATCCACGATCCTTTGGCGCATTTCGTCAGCACTATCACACTCACGATTAAAAACCCTTTCTTTCACATACCCCACAGAAAGAAGTCTAACGGGGTCAGATCTGGTGAGCGAAGTGGCCAAGCGTGTGGTCCTAGTTCGCCAAATCCAGCAATCATCAAATAATTCGGTGAGGCGCTCACGGACGAACCTCACGACATGTGGAGGTTCACCATCATGCTGGAACCATGTGCGGCGATATTCAGCCAACGATAGGTCGTCAAAATGTCAACCAACTGTTCATTTATAAAGTTTAGGTATCGCTGTCCGTTCAGTCGCTGTGGCAGAAACACTGGTCCCAGTATGCGATCCTTCAATAAACCTGGTGCCCGGTTTGTCGAACAGCGTGCAGGTTAACCTCTGAATACACGTGTGTATTTCTTCGGTTCCACAGGCCGTTTCTGGTAAATGTCGACTCATCCGTCCAGATAATGTGCTCAATGGAACCAGGCACACGTTGTTGCTGGTATAATAACCAACGGCAGAAAACTCGTCCGCGGTCGTGATTGCCGGGAACTAAAGCTTGCACTTTGTGCAATTTGTATGGGCGCATTCGGTTACGCTTCAACACTTTGTGCACTGCACAGTATGACACACTTGTTCCGTCCCGAAGTCTTAACAATTTATTTAGCGATACTTCGTGTACCTAGGTTCGGATACCTAACACGTTGCCGTATTCACGATCACTATAAACGTACGCGTTAGGCAAAACAAAAAAGAAACAAAAACGTAACAACAAGAATAATACCAACACGTAATCACAAGTAATAACAATTTAATAAAAAAAACCATTGAACTGTCGCTCGCGCGCGCCTGTAAAAAATCAACACGGAACTGTTTCAAAAACTACAATTAATAACGAAACCCGACAAAACTGTAACCTACTGCGTCACTGAGGCGACACCAGCCAGCCGGGTTACATTCTGCCGTCATAATAAAGAAGGACGCAACTAACAAAAACGTAAAATGGAAATAAAAAATAAATAGATGAATTTTCTTTTCAGACCCTGTGTCTAAAGTATATTAAAAGGTATCTATATGAAAATTGAAATATATAAGTAGAGACATGAAGATTTTAAGGACGAACTTATTTTTTTGATAATTTGTTTATTTATTTAAATAAAACGAATTTTCCTTTTCATCTTAGCTTAAAAAATACACCTGGCAACACAAAAACATCGAAGGAAAGACGCATATAGCCGTTTGCGTCTTTCCAACCTAATAAATAAAAAACTGCCATTCATTTAGCATTTTTACATATTTTGGAAAGGTCATTTGAAGTTGAAAGGACGCTAATAGTAATTTACTACTTTTTTTCTAAGTAAATAGTAGAAAAGCATTGGTAGTGAGACACAAAAATAACAACCCGCAACTCTTGAGTAATGATTTTAAAGGGGATATCATACAAGACTTACTACGATAATAATTAAAAATTAAAAATTTTGTACAACCGACTTCAATATAAATAATTAAGGATAACTCAAAAACTATTGGTCTGACCTCGATCAAATTTATATGGGACCACCAGCTCTTAATAATAAGATATAAGCTCTTAATAATAAGATATAGAATAATAAGACAAGAATAATTGAAATTTAAGTAATCGATGCAAATATTGTTAAAGATGACGTAGCAACTGGTTAAATAAGTCTTTTCTTGCATGTTGAATTTGTATAAGTCTTTTCTACTAAAAGAATGTCATCTGTGATCAATAGTTACGTCTAAAATTCTTACGATAATTTCTAAAATATTGATATTTGTGAATATTAAAAAAAAATAGTAGATGCGCCTTCTTATCATGAGTCGAAACTCATTTATTCAAAAATTGTTAGATGCGCCCTTTTTTCTTATGACCGCAGCATTTTTTCGTACCGAGCTAGATACAGGTCGACAGCGGAGGGAGTGTGGGTACAGTCGCGTTCTAAAGTACTACATGGTATTGGGCTATTGTTTTATAATATTATAGTAATTAATTGTTTTATTGTAGAATCATAATAGGTGTTTTACTAGCTACTTAGAACTTTGGAAGAGGTGGGAATTAAAAATGGATAATGTTTACTTGAGCATTATTGGTTATTTCTATTAATTAAAATTAATAATTCTATCGTAAAATATAAAGTAGTTTGTAACAAGAAAACTTAAGCTAAGGGTGACATGCCGTCCATTATGTCGTCTTGGGTCACATGGAAGTCAGATGTTGATGGTGTGTTGGTGTTACTGGATGGTACTTCATCATCACTTTCATCTTCGCTTGAGCTTCTGTCATCAGGTCGATCACATGGTAATTTTTTCGGTATTCTTCTTCAACACTTTTAACTTTACTGCACAATTTTCCCCATTCACCTTCTCCTGTCATATTTACCTTTTCGTTCACTAGTTTAGTCATAAAATAATAGATATAAATAATTTTTCTTTCCTTCCTTTTTAAAACATCGTCGCGAGACGCAAAGTAAGCTGTGTATGCGACTGTATTTTTAGAGTGAACAAAGCGCGGGAACCAATAGCATGCAGGCATAGTAATACTGGCAGATTGTTCCCCCGTCGCGCCCCCTTCGTACCAATATGTGATAAATCGCTCAGTGCCCAAGTTCAAGGCCAGCGTTCTTTTTTCACCGTTCGCGCGTACATTGACTTCTATTCAGGTGATATCAATTCAGTAATTCCACTGCTGGTTTTATGTTTCAGTATTTTCATGATTTTTTTTTATGAAATTATCGTTTCATTTAGCTGTACTAACATGATGGCGCGTGAATAAAGCTAATAAAACGTTGTAAAAAAAAAAATATGTTTTTTTTTTCATCAGGATCGAATTTATTTGTGACCCATGATCAAAGGTATACTTAGTGCTGTCGCCTGTCTTAGTTTTCGGGAGCGTTCCAAAAATACCCTGTAGGTATGGTCAAATAAATGTAATTGGTTTCTAGATCACGGCTCTAATAATTTGACGAGTAACCGTACGAAAATGAAATTCTTTCTAAACTAGAGATCGGCTAGCACAATATAATAAATTATAATAGCAACATTGTAGACCTCTCCGTCAATAATTATATAAATGTGAAATGTAGTCATCACTATTTCTAAAAAAAAAAGCGGGGTATCATAAGCTTTATTAACTGTAAACTAAAAATATATATTTATTGGCATTTAACACCTAATACAACACGATCATTTAATAATAGAAGAAGAGAAAGAAGAATGCCGTTAACTTATATTTTTCTTATTATATAGTAATTAGTTCGATCAAATTTCCGGCGGCGTAAGAGAACACATTACCCCAAATCTCATGGGTACCGTTTCAATTAGAAACTTAGACAGGAAATGGGCAGCAACGTCGTCCTGAAGAAATTACAAAATAATATTTAAAAAAAAAATGCGGTTGCAAACCCGCCCGTCCGCGAAACGTGACAACTATGAATAATATACCTCCTATGTGGCAATCTATCAAGGAAGCTTATTTTCTTTTTTATATAAGGGTGCCAAACGAGCACATAGTTCACCTGATGGTAAATGTATACTGTGATTCAAAGACATCTACCCTTGGTTAGGAATAAAACTTCAGATGCTGTGAGGACTAAAGTAAGAGAAAGAAGTTCTACCAGCTAGTAAATATTAATCACCTACGTGTTATTGTTCCGCCTCGATAGAGTGTCTCCGGCGTCGCTCTCACCGCCGCTTAGCACATCCATACTGTTCGTAGACTCGGAAACAATGTGGACTGTAATAAAACAATTCCTTTACACCAATACATTTGTAATGAAATGTAAAAAAATGTCGACGTGATTTATATGCGTGATAAATTTTTCGAGTATATAATATATAAAATACTTAATTCTATTATCATAGTTAATCTGAATAAAATCTACATTTGTTAAGATTTCAAATAGTATATTTCATTATGAGTGCGGAAAGCCTGTCATTGCAAAGAGTTCCGACAAATGTCTACCCGAGCCGAGGCGCAGCCGAAGGTTCGGATGAAGTTAGATTCGGTTGACAGTCGGAACAAGTTGCAATGATGGTTCCGCACGTGTACTGAACAACTATTTTTAATACAGTTGCGAAAAAATGAAGCTATTTAATAAAGAACATTTTTGGAAAATGGCGCCAACCGTAAAATAATATAAGCAGAGATTTTTTTTGTTTTCTTCACCCATTCTGGGTAGGCAAAGGGAATTATGCCCATACAGCCAAGACTTCAATGGAATTCTTTTATTGATATGAAATGAAAATGAAATTCAATGAGATGAAATGAAATGAAACCTAACCTAACTCATTGAGTCAAATCATTAAATCTAATATTGAAACAAATTAGTAGCTTCTTTTTAGAAATGTTTGCATGAAGTATAAAAACTTCTATGAATTTTTTTTAGTAAAAACTTCGTGGTTGGTTTTTTCTTTTTAATAGACATTATTTTGACAGTTGGGAAAGAGAACGCACGAGTTCGGAAAAGGTAAAGAAAAAGCTCGAGTATGTAATAGCCTACATCCCGAACGCTATACGTCGCTGCAATACGCCATTTTTTGAGCGACTGTATTAAAAATACTACTTGTAACGCATGTAAGATATCATTAGTTACCGTTTACATTTCCATTGATTGTGTCACAGCTATCCAGATGCCGTCTGTCCCGGTCCCGATTGTCTAGGGCGTCGTACCCGTTGGTGAGGCGCTCGGCGAAGGGCGTGGAGCAGCTCAGCGGCGCCGCGCTGCGCTCCGCGTCCGCGCTCGCCGACATGCACAGGCTCGCCGACGACACCGTGGGATCCTCCGCCGGCGACGTTTCCTCTGTTAATTACCAAACACGTTAAAACATAGAAAAAAAATACAAAAAATAACGCACGACAAATTGACAAGTCATATTGTGTTATCTTTATTTTTTTATTGAATAAAAATGTTTCTAGTATATTAAATATGGATTACATGTTCAAATCAAATTGACGTGCGCGATAAACACAACATTAAAGAAAAGTTAAAAAAAATATTGAAAAGTAAGTAATAATGTTTGACCAAATAGTCAAACTAAAATAATTGGACCACTAATACATGCAATATCGACAACATTGACGAAAATAATATAACTATAAATAATATGTGTACTTAAAAAAATTAAGCAGAACACGTACGCTATTTCCTAAAATAGACATTAAAAAAACAAGACAAGGCATAAAGTATAAATAATGTGTATGGCATCGCATATAAATCAGACTGAAATTATTATAAAATGCAGAAAATTATAATTAAACATATTATGTAGAACACTAAGTTTGTCCGAAAAAAAGAAACGTCGTGGTGTTTAAGGACGATAGTGTCGTCTAAATAGCGTTTTTGTTAGGTTATCTTGCTGTTAGACTGTCATAAAAGATCAACTGATAAAGATATTGATACGATTGTGATCAAAAGGATATATTTTCGCCCGCTTTTCGAACTAGAGGTAGATGTTGACGCTTATAATAGCTTTAAATAACTCTAAATTGAAAAAACATAATTTTGAATCTTTCGCCACGACGTTTTTCTTTCCAAACACACCACATGTAATTTTACACACTCACATGTTGTTTCCTGGCAGCTTATAAAATTTGTCAGTCTTGGGTAAAACTTAAAAAATAACGAAAATACAAAATTCGAATTAAAATACCGAATTGCTTATATTTATTTATTTGTTTAACTATCCCCAACATTACGGGGCGGTGTATTGCAAGATTACCGTACACTTAGATATAAATTCAAAAAGGAAGTAAGATTCGAAACTTTTGAAACAATATAAATTACGTGACAACGTAAATTATTATTTAATAATAAAACGTTACAGTCTATTCGGGTTGTACAATCTTAATCGAAAATTCGAAGTACTTAAAATCTATGTATTTTATATAATAACGATCGTTTGCACTAACTAGGGAGGTGCCGACCTCTTACACTTAATAGTCTAAAATTGCTTTGCGCATACGCTCACCTATAATTTTTATTCCTTTATTAATTCCACTTTCAATTGAACACCAGGGGGTTATTAGGAAATTGCTTTATTAGTTGAGACAACTGCAAACAAAGGTTTTAGGAATAATTAAAAAAAAAAACCTAAACTGGTTCGCAGAGTCAGAAACTTGATAAAAAGTAGGGCAACTTGTATTTTTTCATGAATTTTATTTCTTTAACTTTTTATGAAATTAAGCAAGATATAAAAATGTATAGTGATTTCTGTATAGACATAGCTATTGCTCGAATGCTAAGCTCGGGCCTTTGAAAAGGACCCAACTTTAACATTTCGGCTTTTGACAATGATTTACAAGTTTTCAAACACAACATTCTTATTGTTTTAAAGCAATATAATCACACATAAAATATTTGCAAATCGTAATTAGTGATTTTGAAAAGTATAGAGGCGATTCCTTTGAGAACAAGAAGTCTCATGATGAGACCAACAAAGAAATATAGACTAAGCACTGCGTATACTTCAAGTGATACCGAAAAACTTCTTGACACGCTCTCACGCACACACATTTATTTATTTAATAGCTCGAAAAATTCCATAGCATGGTATTTTTATTTAAGCGTCACTAAAAATGTACATGCGCTGCGTCTATCTTTCTTTGCTGGTCCTGAGGTCCGAAACTTATGAATACAATTAAACACTCAAAAATGTCACTTTAAAACTTTCTTAGTAGTACAATTAGAAAATGCAATTAAAAGGTTTTACTTATGTAGAACTTTTAAATCATTATAATTTCGAAAAATCATGTTATATAAGACAATTTTTGTTATTGAGCTAAAAGACTTAATGAATATTGTTGCTAACACCTAAAAAAATGAACAAGGATTGAACAGGTAGTAATCAAAAAGAATGAAAGAATAAACCGTAACACAGAGATCAAATTTTAAATCAATCCGAAGCGTAATAAACATAGTTGCATTTTATTAAACTGAAGAAATTAAAAAACAACTAACAATTGCACGCCTCAGAAATGAGCAGAATGCCATTTGTAGCTTTCCTTGATAAAATGAAATCTAATGTTGCTTCAGAATCTATTGAAACAACAGCGTCCTGTCGATCTACATAATGTGCAGTGATCGCATAACAAACGTAAATTTTCCATATAAAATTTAACCGTTAATGAAACATATAAGATGTAATAAGTAGATATGTGTTCGAATATGTGCGCATGAGGACCTAAGAATTAAAATATATTAAAATTACGTACATTCAAATATAATAAATTTAATCATAAACAACTAAGTTATATAGAATTTAACGTTTAAATATGAAACATTGTGTTCAATTGACTTGGACAATAATAAAATATAAAATAAAGCGATAACATAAAAACCATATAATTCTTTGAAAACTCACAATATTTAACATTTCACACAAAAATGTATTTAAAATTTCATTAAATAATTATAACAACGCAAAATATTTGCTCTAATTTATTTTATTATATTAATTAATAAGATGGTTAAGTTCGAGTAACGAAAAATTAAATATCTTTTTGCAGTCTTATCATATTTGACACCAGGGAAGAAGTATTGATAATATTACTAAAATGTATTAATTACTTTTTAAGAAATCTATGTTCATGAAAAAAATATACACTCATAGGCTAACGTTATTACTATCTATAAAACGATATAAATTATTTGTATAAACTAGGAGACAATCTGTAAAGCAAATGTTAATTATATTTTATTCTGAGTTTTATTACTTACATTTACTATATTTTTAATCGATGTACTAAGCGAATATGTAATTGATTAATTTTATTTAATTCCAATATAATTTTGTTAAAAACAGAATACATTCTTGTAAAACAATGAAAAATTAATAAATCTAGTCTGATATCAGGTCTACCGAAAAGTCCTTACGAACAATTTTTCAAATTTTATCAGTAGCAACTTCGCAAGAAACAATATATTTCAATCGTTTTCTCTTAATATTTATTTCTGTATAACCAAAATAATTTTATATCGTCTTAGCATTAATTTTTTTTCGCTTGGACTAGTCATTTTATTGCATATTTTTTAATTAAGCATGCTAAATATATAGTATGATCTAATTTGGAAAAATTAATTGGCATAGCTTACAAGAAATATTAACTTTTTTGGATATTATGCAAAAATATCAGGTGATTTAGACTTTTTATTTATATGAAATATTTCTTATAAGTCATTATTGTGATCTTCTGACATTTTCTAGTATATTTCTTGTTCTAAATGTGGTTAGTGATCATCATTAAATATGAACTACTTTTTAACAGATCCAAGCCACTGCCGCCAGAACTTTTCGTTAGACAAGTCAGTTCCTACTGACAATTAAATAAATATTGAAAAGTCAGAATAAATATGCTATCTCAAAAGTTAGACTAAGGAAGACAAATGATGAACTGTAAACTGTTATATAGTATTATAAAGCAAGATTTGTGGATATAATGTTGATTAATACACATTTGTTTACTAGATTTAGTTGCTATTGTTACAGTCAGTAATAGTAAGCATGTTCTTATTATTCACGTTTGCGTTACCTATTGGAGTGTGAAAGATGAATAATCGACGGTTTAAAATAAAACAGCAACAGTCGAAGGAATGACACTGTTTAGCTGTTAACCGAACTATTTTAAACGTTAATGCGTTACTATCTCTGCGATTAAATACGGTAAGACATAATATTACATATAATAAGAAAAATTGTTTAAAAACATCATATATTTGGATTAAAATTGAGCAGATTTGGCACGATTACATTTCAATATATTGTAATAAATAAACAAATAATATTTAGTAATAATGTTATATTCGATTACAATAGTTCTAAAGGATAGTTATTTTAAACAAAATAGATCCTGGATCCTAATACTCAAAGTAAATCACAGCCTTTACATTTACATAATACTATTTCCATTAATAGATTATAAATGTGAAGACGCCACGCGCACGGGCCAGACGTTAAATGTGCAGATAGAGTGCACTATTTCATGAAAACCCTTTTTTTAGTACTTTATAACATAACAATAACAAGTTACTGTTCACTTAATGTTACGTGGCTCCTGCAGCACTTTGGCACCAGAAATCAACTTCAATAAAAGAAGCCTACACAAGCGTCGTCACTCCTGAGGGCTAATATGAAATGCCCATTTTTTAAATTAAACTGGATTTACGGCTCTGGGTTCTAGCCCTTCAGAGCCTATGAAATGCTCAGCATCATCACCATTACAGTCTATTAAAAAGTCCTCTCCTGAACATAGACCTATCCCATATATTGCCACGTAAGGGACATAATTGCTAAATTTACCCAGTTTAGAAGGTGGGTTGGCAACCGCAGTTTTTTTTAAATTTTGAGTTGTTTTTAGGAAGATGCTGCCGCGCATCTCCTGTATCCATTCCCTGGGTCGCCTACTACGACACCCAACGGGTGATTGGGGTAATGCCGCCACACCAGTGCGCAATGCCCCACAGCCTGTTATCTCAAATTGGTTCTCTTAAACCTTGAGCCGGAATATATCAGCGAGTACACTGCTATTCAGCAGCAGAAATAAATATAGTAATACCGATGGTGGAAACCCACCGCGTGAGAACGTCTGGTACGGGCACGTGCGTATCCACCTAATTAATGTGCAATATAAATAAATATTCATTATTATAACAAGTAGCATATTTGGCACAAAGTAAACATTCGTCTTGATCTGTGTAACATTACCTTGAAGCATTAGCCCTAAGGTAATTTCATAATACGAAAACATAATCCTTCGTTTAGCCATTTGCGATAATAACTACGATTTCCCAATGAATTCGGAACAAAGGTGTTCGAGACCAGTACACATTTAGCTACATCTAAATATTTATTAACCTACAGGTATATCCCGGCAGTAAGGTTTACACGAAAGAGTTAAGGGGTCACTACCCAGGATTGGCACAGTATATTTGTTCTAAATATTCGAAGTGACGACTGTCGATAGTATCCTAATATCAAATATCGATGAAACAATTAAAGAAATAGATTTTGAAAGGCAGACAAAACATACGCTCTTAAAGGCATTTTATGTGTCCACCTCAAGTCTTTACTGGAAGAAACCATTTAATCATTCTCGTCGTCAGAACAAAGAGGCGGGGGAAGAGTTGAGACATCAAACTTCTGCTCAGGGCTATCGCTAGAAGCCTGCGAGTCCACGTAGTGACTAGAATAGAACCTTTCTACGTTATTAAGACTAAAGCGCTGGTCCAAATCCCTGTTGAATCGCTCAGCGTTGCCCTCTCTACTCTCCAACGTATCACGTTCGTATTGCGGATAGCATTCCTGCGTTCGGAACATATCCAGCTCTTCGTAATGTTCCGGATATGGACTGCCCCTGTACTCTTCATATTCGTCTTTATCCTGCGGTAGCTCAGTGTCAGAATAAACTACTGTTTCCCGATCAAACATGAAGCTACCAGATTTCGCTGTTTTTGGAGCTCTTTTGATTGTATCTATGGGATAAGCATAATCGTCAGAATCATCTCTGTCACTCTGCTCCTCGTAAAATTTAGGTCTAGACTGATGTTGATTAGATGATGATTCACCAAGTGATTTATCATCAGACTGGCGAAACATAGGTGATTTCGCTTTCTTAAGAGATGACTGACGACTACTTTTGTTTGAATATGAATTTCTTGGAGGACTGTCTTCGGAAACATAGATTGGTTCTTGCGAGTCAAGATATGGATGACGTAGACGACCTAGCCTATCGAAACGGGGAAAACCCATTTCATCCTCATCTGCAGATGATCCAAATCCTTGAAATTTCACAGGTGTTATACTAATAGGGAACTTATGCGGCTCATAATTTGTTGTTTTATAATTAGCCGCAAAGTCTGCTTGTTCGTCATCTTCAGAGTAACTGACTGATTCTCGAATATCATAGTTTTTAGAATCACCTTTGGACAATTCAGATGAACCAGATTCCATTTCGGGTAAGTAGCTGTCAGAGCATTCTGAGCTCTCTATACGACGCAGATTCTCTTCGACTGTCAAGTACATGGCCCCCTGGAGTTTATCACTTTCAGAAGAACATTGACTCTTGGTAGAGTCTTCTTCTAAAACATCTTGTATTCTTTCATGTCTTTTACGAGCACTCGTGACTGGTTTCTTTCTTCTAAATGTCTTCATTCTTTCTCTTGGATCTCTTATAACATCTAAAGAGCTATCCGTATCATTACCACTTGGAGGACTTTTTAAGGAAATATTTCTAACCAAAAGAGATTTTTTTACAGGAGCTTTTAGGGGTTGTATCGGTGGAGACTCTGAACTCAGACTACTGGAATAGTATGGAGAACATCTCGAGAGAGGGGTTTTCCCAGATCGATCGGCAGATTTTTTCTCTTGCAATTCCTTGTGCACTAAAGGTATTTCTGGTACAGTTATTATGGGTAACTCGGATGACGATGCCAAATAATGTTCATGAAAAGACCAACTTTTAGGTTTACTGCGATATTGCTGTGATATTTTATATTCTTTTATCTGATTTTTCGAAAGAGTTTTATCATCGTAGCTAGCATGTTTTGCCAACGGCTTATAGTCGGGTCGATTGAATTGATTTCCGAAATCTTCACGTATAATCTTAGAAAACTCTTGACTTTGATAGCGTTCGCTATGCTTTTCTTCTTGACTGTACAGCTGAGAAGGCACATCGATGTCCATTTCTGGCTGGGGTTCTTCAAAGTAAGGTTTATAATCACTGTCCTCACTTTGACATCGCATTGCTGGTTTTGTGTATTTATGGGTTTGCTCCTCATAACTTAAACTCTTTGGAGGTGCTTTTAAGTATCGTTCATGTGTTACGTCTTGTGGATGGTGGAAAGTTCTTAACCTTTGATCAAACCTGAAAATACCATTCGTGTGCTTTTGAAGGCTACTTAATGAACTGGAACTAGATTTATCCGACTTATCACTATAACTTATAGAAGAAGATTTATCATTCTTTCCTGTATAAGAAGCAGTCAATCTGAGAACAGGTTCTTTGGAGTCATCTGATTTCGCTGGAGATTCGCATTTAGGAAGAGAAGTTGGTTCCGATTCGACTATATCTTCAATATTAGTAGGAGATTCTTTGACAAAATATTTATCAGATTTGGTATCTTCTATCTCTTGTTGATCTTCGCGTGCAGTAGCCACTAGTGTGTGACTGGTGCTTGCTGACCATTCTGATATAGATTGAGCTAAAGTCAGTGTACTATCACTCTTAGTACCAGAACTACTATCAATGCCTTTTTTTGAAATTGTAGTTTCCGAGCTACATAACTTATCGTACTTAATATTATCCGAGCTTTTATCTATACTACTACTTTTTGAACTTCCCGCTAAAGAACTTATTTTTGGTTTCTGTTCAGATTTTTTAGTTATTTGATTGGATGAATACAACTTTGTCGTAGTATTTTCAGACTTGTCGCTTTTTTGAATAGATATCGCAGATATGCTCTCTGACGCCGAGAGATTCGCATACTGACGAACAGTATTGGTTCCCGTTGACCATTCAGATATACTCAAGCAAATGGATGTATCTTCGGAATGAGAACTATGAGTGCATTTTTTTGGTGGTAAGCCTATTTTTACAGTTCCATCTAAATCCGTCCCAAAAGAGCTTGTTTCCTCCTCAGAATGACTACTATGACTACATCTCTTACAAGTACCTGCACTACCAGTACTAAGCTTACCTACCGCTCTTACAGTTTCGTCAGCATTTGTCTGAGAGAGAAGGTCATCGATTGACGTATCCGAATTGTTAGATCCACAAGAAAACTTCTGATTACCTATATGAGAAAATCCTTTATCAAAATCAGGGGACAACGATTTGCTATCTCCGCCAAATACATCGTCAGTATATAAATTGTCTTCGTCAAAGTTAGGACTGTGATTAGTTGGCGATTTCAATGGTTGATTTATAATGACTTTGTCTTCAATATTAC
Organism: Parnassius glacialis; assembly: GCA_033319125.1. NCBI lineage: Eukaryota > Metazoa > Arthropoda > Insecta > Lepidoptera > Papilionidae > Parnassius > Parnassius glacialis. The sequence goes on along the minus strand of JAVANC010000001.1, from coordinate 50,143,622 downwards.
TCTTATTGTGAAATGATTTATGGTCGGCTCGGGAACAACACGAAACCGTGTCTCCCATAAGACAAGTAGCTTTGCTGAGAGTTCCGCTCAAACATGATTTATCATAACTTTGTACAACACCTTTATTAAGGCAAGTAAATTCATCGTGTTTCTCTAACGGTTCTACCATATAACCCGACTGGTCGTAAGGAATAGCCTTTACATGCTTTTGTGAAGAATCATCAGTTCTATCGGGTGACTTTTCTGATTTAGACTCATGAATATCTCTTTCTAATTCTTCATCATTATTCAAAGTATCACTGTCATCATCTGATTCCAATTGGTCTTTTGAACTTTCAGATTGAATAGTCACTTTCATTGCTTGTTCTGGTTCGTTGCTCATATAGTAAATATGAACTTTTTCAACTATTGGTGTCTCTAAAACACTAGAAGGAAGAGACGGCCATTCCTCAAATTCACTAGATTTTCGCCTATTTAACTCTGATGATTCACTGTTCAGTGCTGCTTGGGGCGGTAGTTCTGGTAGCGGCCAATCTTCGGATTCTTGACTTTCACTAGCGGAAGACTGCTTTAAGGAACCTTTTAGGATACTTTTTTTAAGTGGACTATCATCAGTAGTTTTCTTTGTTTCCTGTAACATGTCTAGTTTCTTACTCATTTTGTCACCGTCTTTTTTTGATTCAGAATACATTTCACTTATTTTAGTTTGATCAATAGGTATGTCTGGCATTTCAGCCGATGTTCTTCTATCGGTATCTGAAATGTAAGCTACATTAGCGTTGCTCGGTGGATCTGAACTAAGGCTAGCCTGATGGTCACTAGAATTCAACGATTCTTCATTTATACTTTCAGAGCGGGAGCAAGCTTTAGTGGAATCTTCATCAGCGCTAGTCTTTTCGGATGCAGTACTTCTCTCCGATATACGAGATAAAGTACGACCAAAATTTTGGCCGTATCCAATAACTACATCTGATGAAACTGAAGACGTTGCTGGATATAGGAAATTTACGGGAAAGTCATTAAGGTCGTCCGTAAAATCAGCTTCAGTGGAATCTTTCGAGGTATTTGCAGACAAAGGTGGATTTTTAGAGAATGATTGAAAGTCATCAAGAAGTCTTTGATTATTATACTCGAATACATCTTTATTCACTGTTAAGCTTTCATAGCCGTCATGGTCCTGTGGTATCCAAGCTTCCTCAATGCTAGTACTATTTTCGCTGCCCGATGCACCAAAGAAAGGTCTCCATGTGGGTTTTAATTCTTCACCACGGCGATAAGCCTCACCTAAGGAACCTGAAGTTGATTCAGTTGTTTCAAAAGAACCTCTTGATTCTACACTTAATGATCCTCTAGAATCCATGCTGGATTTTGATGAACTCTTCTGCTCGTCAAGACGAGCCTTTCTCCTAGATGATGAATCATCAACACTAAGAGATCCCTTCGATGGCGTTGTAGTAACCGTATTATCCATACTTGACTTAGAAGAACTCTTTTGGTCTGTATCTTTCAAAGCCCTTTTCTTCATTAATTCTCTTTCTAGCGATGAAGTTATAACATTTCCATCATCATCAAAATCTATGGTAGTGTTTTGATCTTCTTGGGATATTGTAATTGCTATTTTCGTTTTTTTGACGGTTTTGTGCAGATCTTTCTTAACATCAGAAGCTTTTGATCCGGCAGACTGACTAGACTCTGATTCTTCAATAACACATTTCCCTATTTTTTCCAAGCCACTTTTTCTTAAATTCGGTTTTGACAATTGTTCTACTGTCCGTTCAATACTTTCAGAGCTCGATTCGGAATCGGAAGGAGCTTTAAGAGAATCTACTTGACCTTGTTTTTCTAAAGTGGGAGTAGGTGATTTTCTCAGGCCAAATTTTGATGGACTACGAGGACTTTCAATACGACCTAGCTCTGGAATGGGTGAAGGGGACTTTGAATTAGATTTTGAATGTTCACTAGATAAAGTATGATGAGACACTAAATGCTCTTCTCCATATTCCATAGCCTGTTTAAGTTCTTCAAGGCATTCTCTGTCTTTTTTGTTTAACTTTTCAATATCTTGCGAAATACCTAACGGTCGAGCTATTGAACAACTTACACTTGATTCATCATCAATTGAACTACCTTTGATGTTAGCACTTGATGGACTTACATCCTTTTCAATACTTGTCCAAGAAGTAGACTCAGAGCTTCTAGATCGTTCTGCACTTAACTTCAATAATTCACTTCTTCTAGACTTAGCCGTCAATAACGTTTTTTGGTCATTTTTTATTTCAGTTGGTGATATATCATGAGCACTTCCTGAACTACCGGTTTGTTCACCTGATTCTGATTTTTGTGCAGATCTAGGAGCACCGTTGTCAATAAAAGGCAAGTTTTCGACGGTCGGACTGTTTTCTTGTGGTGGAGTGACTATAATTTTGTTTTTCTTTTTAAATTTAAGCGTTAAGTCCATAGATTTCGATATCTCTTTATTATTCTTTAAATTGCGATCAGTTTCACTTTCTGAAAACACCTGCGACATAGACTCATGTTTTAGAAACTCTACTAAGCTAGCCGATGATTCTTCAAAAGTGCTCTGTTGATCAAGCGTTTTTTTACTTTTGTTAGTTCTATTACTAGTATCTGACAGCGGTAATTCCGTATCTGCTGTCAATTCCTCATTCTCCCCTGTCATCCATGAACTAGTATCATCACTTCGCCCACGATGCAGTTTTGTCTTTCTTTCTTTTTTCGAAACTTGGTCCTGGTCTGATGAACTGTCAGCATCTATGAATGGTAAAGATAGACCTAACATATTACTCTCATCAGAAACCTTTAGCTCGCTTACTTCTGTCAGCGATTCTTCCTCGCTAGTTAAACGCGTTACTTCTTGCTTTTTCTCTCCAAGTAAACTGCGTATGTCTTGGTTGCTCTTACTCTCCTGAATTTCAATTTGTCTTTGTTTATTGTAAATATCTATTTTTCTCCTTTCCATGATAACTGTTTGAGTATCGTTTTCAATAACGGAGTACTGTGAATTAGTCATCCACTCGATTGAAGAATCATCTTCGGTCTTTTCCTTAAAACTATGAGAAGGAGAAACTTCTTTAATTTCTTGTTCCTTAACTGTGTTATCAGTTTCCTCTTTGGCACTTGAATGAACATCCACAGTTACCAGATCTTGTTTAAAGTGTTTATCAACTGTGTCGTCAATGGCAGGTGATGCTGGCGTAATATAATTTCTGTCTAAGCTTTTTGATTTAGCCTTAGCGTCAAGATGTATATCTGCTTTTCTATCCAGACTCTTCGATTTCACACTAGGATGCACTTTTTGATAAACTACTTTACCCTCAATTTGCTGCTTAATTTCCTGTTTCTTTGATAAAGTTTTTGGCGATTTCTGAAGTGCCGCAAGGTCATCAAATTTTTCTTCCAACGACTGACTTGATTTATCATCCATGCTTTTGTTTAATTTATTATTGCTACTTTTATTTGTTTTCTGGTCTTCAAAACTTCTGCTTATTTTGCCCCCTAGTTTATTATCAAGTTTCTTAGGCGATTTTGCAATGAAAACATGATCTTCTGCCTTACTACTAATTTTTGTTTCAATAATAATCTTATCTCCTTCAGTTTTGACCAATATTTTATCTTCTGGTGGTGGAAACGGTGGCAATGTATCTTTTACCGGACTAATAAGGGTTTTTGTTTGTTTCAATGCAGCTTCAAATAACATTTGTTGTTTTTCTTTACGCTTAGCGATTTCAGAGTCACTTTCCTCTTGTGATTTGGTCCTCTCTTTCTCTTTACTACTGCCACGTTTTACTTCCATTTTCTCCAATGATTTTGATTTTTCTTTGGAAATTTTCTTCGATATTTGTTCAAGCTCTTGACTCTTAGCACGAACAATATCCAAAGGAGGGACAGTTAAGAAATCTGGGCGTTCTTTAAGAGATGACGGTAAAGATTTTTGTGTTTGTAGCGCTTTTATTTTAGTTGCATTAGTATCTAGAGAACCACCTTTATTTAATTTACTATTTATTTTCTGTTTATCTTCTGGTTTTGTTTTCAACGTTAGCTTTTTCTTTTCTTTGCGTTTAATTCTTTCTATGTCAGGAACTATTTGATCTTCGCTCAAATCAGATAATTTTCTTATGCTACCTCTCGGAGAGTTCAAGGACGAAGTTGGCGATCTTGACGGTGATTTGGACAGTGGAGAGCGAGATAAAGGAGATCTATTAATAGGCGACCTTGAAGGGGACTTTGTTTGAGATTTTATTTTAGTTAAATCATAACGCCGTTTGAAAGATCGAGGGCGCCTTTGTTCGACAAGGTCCTCAAGCAGTTTTAATTCTTCATTATCGATAACCACAGATTTTATTTCAGGTGGAGATTCGACTGAATGTTCCTCTTCAACTTCTTCAATTTTATCAATCGTATCCTTTTTGACAGTAATTGCTTTTGATTTATCCTCAAGAAGTGGTTTTTCTTCAAGTATAACTCCCTCTTCGTTGTCTTCTACAGTATCGTCTTTTGAAGAAAATGCATTCATTGGGGGTAGTCTGTGCAATTGTATAACGGGCGTATCTAAGCTTTTTGCTCTTCGGCTAGCTGTTGGTGAATCTTGCGTGGCTTTCTGACGTTGAAGTGAAAACACAGACCCTTCCGATAGGTTTAATCTAGCGTGAGCAAAAAGAATTGGAGTTCCTCCAGTTTTGCGTAACATCGGAGAAATTAATTCGTCGCGTAAACTTTTCTTCACGTCCAACTTATTAATATAATCTTTCTTATCGGGTTGCATTGCTTCACTTTTTTCTTCTGATTGAGTTCGAATACCAGTAACTTTTTGTATTTCCATGTCAGCTAAATGTTCTTCTTCAGATTTAAGAAATTCAGTGCTTTCTAGAATAGGTGAAGGTATATTTTCATTGTATTCCCAAGTTGAACTCTCTTTACTCAATTGTTTAACTTCCGGTGCTTTCATAGCCACGTCGTCTTCAGAGCTAGGAATTGAAATTGAACGTTCAGAAATGCGTCTTAATTCAGTAGCGGTACCACTAACGCTATCCAGTATTTGTGGATTATATTTCGCTTCAAGTTCTGCTAGCTTGCGGCATTGAGGCGGAGAGCCCTCTATTTCAGTTGAACTCATAGTTTGACCTCTATGCCAAGCGCCTGAGGTTATTTTATCATATTCAAGTTGCAGAATCGGTTCTAATTCTTTACGTGATTGCGGCGGCGAGAACTCTAATTTTGGAGCAGCTTCAGTGGTTCCAAAAACGTCATCAGAATCAACACTTTCATCATCAGAAGAAAACGAAGTGATTCTGATTTTGTTATTATTTTTTGTTTTAATTTTTCCACCTACTCCCTTCTTGCCAGTGCCCCGACCTTTTACTATTCTCTTTGGAGGTAATTTTTCGGACTTAGATTTAATATCAGCTCGTAATTTTTCAGCCGCTGTCAACGGCTTAGGATCTTTACAAATGGGTGGCTGTAGTACGTTGCGTCCATTTATTACAAACTTAATATCATGCGGAAACTGAGGCTCCTGTATCATACTATCAGTTTTCGAACTCGTTGCGGAATCACTTTCTATTTGACTCAATTTCGAATTCAATGTTTCGAGTAAAACTGGGTCCAATTTTTTACTTATATCACGTTTTGGACTCGGCATATGTTGCAACTGGCCACTTTTATCCACCTCTAATGTAATCGGATCTATCTTAGACAAATCTATATTTTGAGTAAACAAGAAATCACGATTCTCCACTTCTAAGAATTGTGAGCTGTGATCAGTCTGGATGCTAGTCCTCGGTGACTTTGGTGATTTTGGCGATTTTGGAGATTTTGGTGATTTAGGCGATTTAGGAGATTTTGGAGATTTTGGAGATTTCGGAGATTTAGGAGATTTGGGCGACCGAGGAGACTTTGGATGATCGTGATATTTACATCTGGGATGTGCACTAACGACATGCCGTCCATTTTGTGGAGGCAACGTAATTATATCGGGCGGTTGCCTTTTATCAATAAGTGGGGATGGTGCAGTCCCGTTCATAACGTGTCTTTTATGGAGAACATACGGGATGTCGTACCCATCATCAAGTACCTTCTTATTATCATTAAAACCCGCTTTGAATGAATCGAATTCTTTGAAATAGTTCTTTGGCAAGTCAAACGGAGACCGCACATGATCAGGATGCACGGATGGTAGCTCAAAGTGAGACCTCTTGGTTGCGATAGGAGGAGCACTAGGTATTTGACGAAATATGTAATCTTCATCGCTTGACTCAGCAGGAGTCAAGTCAATAGATTTTTGATGCATTAGAACATGTCGCCTAGAATTTACACTACTAAATCGAGGCCTGTTTGCTAAGCTGTTTGGATCGCTTTTAGTTCTTTCTACTGTAGGATGAGTATAGGGTGCCGCAGTATCCGCTAAACGACTACTGGAACTTGTTTCTAAAATAAGTTTAGGATTATATTCGTCGAAATGCGTCTTAGCCATTAGCTCCTCTTTTAAATTTTCTTTCCTAATAATGTGTGTATGCACTTTGCCACGCATATTCTTATCAAACTCCGACTGCAACAGTGACGAAGTTCCTGACTGCATTGCAGCCGCTTTAGCTTTATTTTTGGCGTATTCAATACTGTCCATTGCAGGTAAAACGCGAACGTTTACGTCGGACTCGTTTGAAGATTCCTTCACTAGATGCGACGTATTATTTTCCTTACTAATAGAACGCGTTAAGGATTCAATCTTCTCTTTGTCAAAGCTAAATACAGTATCTGAAGAACGGCGACGTTGATAACTGTGTATTTTAGCAGCCCGGTTATCGATTTCGGTTTCCAAGCCGACAATTTTCTCAGGCCAAATATGCGTTACATGAGGATGCACGTCCTCTTCTTCAGTCGATAACTCGTCAGATTTCTTAGGTGGACTAACGTCCGAATATTGTGCGTATTGGTCCAATTCAACGTTTTGTAAGCTAGCAGCATGCATTGGACTCGGTTCTTTATGTCTATTATTACTAGGGAATGTGGAATATGGGGTTGGTATATGGTAATAATTCGGTGAATTTGCAAGGTTGGCTATTAAGTCCTCATGAGACTTATCGAATAAAGTTTTTTCTCTATATTCTGGTTTTTCCATTCCAATAAAAGTAGCCTGTGTATCAAAGAACTCCTTGCCCGAATCAGGACTTGAGGTAGGAGATATCGGTTCAAATGGATCAATATAAGTATTTTGTACACTCGTTACGCTACGGCGTCTCAGGTTCAAATCTTCAGAATCGTAAATATTTTTTTTACAATCATAATAATCAGATTTAGAGTCCTGACTCGATGTTCTAGAACCAGATCTATCGGAGCTTTTGCTTTTCAACGTTTCACGTGACTTTTTGCTATCAGTATGGTAAACGCTATCTCGCGATTTTTTACTAGATTCACCGCTACTTTTAGATATTTTTTCATATATATCACTTTTAGACTCCTGGCTCGAAGCGCGGGAACCAAGTGCGCGTTTTATCTCTTTATAGAAGCTGCCATCGGATCTGACGGACAGTTTCTCGCGTGGAAGTATACGCGGATCGTCAATAAGAAACGGATCGAGGGGTATGTCGTTGTCACTTTTATACTTAACGCCGACAATGTTTATCGGTTCGTGATCGTCGCACTCCGACAGATGCGACAGCGATCGGTCGTCATCGGACGGCAAGTCGTTGCCGGAGTCCAACGAACACGAGCGGGTGTGCACCGCGGAACGGACGCGGGCGTACTTCATGTGCGCGTACTCGTCGTACGGGTCGGAGCGGTCGATGAGCTCGTAGCTGTCGTGCGACAGGTCGTCCTGCGAGCCGCTGCGCGCCGACGCGGGCACGTCGAGGCGCGGCTCGCCCACGGCGCCGGGGAAGCTGGACGAGTAGGTGCGGCCGAGCAGCCGCCGCTGCGACTCCATGGAGCCGCGCTCGGCCAGCACGAAGGCCAGCGTGCGCGCGTCGTCGTAGCGCGTCACGGGCGAGTCCACGTACGCGTGCAGGTCGGCGAGCACGCTGCGCGTGTCGGCGCGCCGCTTGGCGCGGCCCGCCTCGTCGAAGCTGAAGTCGCGCAGGTTGCGGCAGCTGGCGCTGCGGCCCAGCCGCCGCGTGAAGCTGGGCTCCGCGTCGTCCAGCAGCAGCGAGCCCGAGCGGCTGGAGCGCGGCGACGGCCCCGCCGAGTAGATGTTGCTCTGCGACAGCTCGTAGTCGACGCGGTCGCGGCTAGGGCCCGGCGAGGCGGCGGCAGGCCGCGTGGCAGTGTGCGTGTGCGTGAGCATGTGTGTGAGCGTGTGTGTGTGCGTGTGCGTGCGCGTGTGCGTGCGCGGGGCCGCAGTCTGACCTGGGGCGGCGCGCGGCGGCGGAGTGGGAGCGCGCGCGCGGGCAGCCTCGCGCCCCGCCCCCTGACTCCACGCACTCTCCGGGGAAATCTGCATAATCACAACACTCTACTTCATCATTCATTCATTCAGTAGCCATAATACTATTTGTGATTGGAGGCGAACCGATTCCATATCATAATATCAAGCAAATTAGTAATGTCGTTATCATCATTGCAGCCTATCAAAGTCCATTACTAAACGTATTGTTTCTACATAGCCTCATAGGGAAAAGATTTGCCATAGTTGTCACGCTTGACAGGCGAGTTGGCAAACGCAATTTTTTAGTTATTTTAGATATAATCAAAATGATACTGCTAATATAGATTGCCTTGCAACCTGTAGTTATACAGTTATTCTGGCTCTCAATGCCCTTCAGAGCGGAACGCAGCGTTGCTTACAAGCACTGCAGTTTAATGACAAAAATAAGTAAGTGTGGTACCTACTCATACGACCTCTTAAACAGAAAAAAATGCTATCAACCAAGTGATGATGGGATATTATGGGATTTTTTTTGGTCAAAAAAATCAAAAAAACAGCGTTTCATCCCCATACCTTGAAAAGCAAGTAAAGCCACTAATCTTGCACCTGATCGCTCTCCATTAAAAACAACACATTCATGTGATATACATGTAACTACAATACATACCAACGGTGTCGTCGTCCGATGAGGCAGAGGTGAATCCTCCGTAGGATGATGGTTGACCTCTGCATGGGTTACTAGCTCTGGAGCCGTCTGATAAAATACATTAACCACAGTACAATAACTGAGTTCGAAGAGAATACGTAAAAAGTTAACAGGTAGTCACGACAACGAACATTGAAATGTGCGACATGATCATGTGGTGCGTGGGTGGATCATAAAATAAACAATCAAAAGCATATGTAAATTTAAAACAGTCGAAGAAAACGAAACACATTATTTTAGCAAGGAATTTTGCTAAAACAATATATTATATGATTTCTCACATGTTAAAGGCGAATAATGATGATTTTCAGATATTAAAATCATTATATTATATTAAAGACTTTATTTCTAAATGGGTAATATTTAAAAAGAACGGGTCAAAAAAAATTAATAAAATCGATAGCAATTCCACAACATATTAGAAATATTTAGATTAGGTTAGAAAAATAAACCACACGAATGATGTTTCAGCGAGAACATGCCTTGTTACAACCGAATAAGGTTACTAAGGCAATTGTTGCAAAATGTAAAATATAATTTACTTGTTAGAGCCTAAAAAAGGTATTTTCTTTACCGAAGCTTCGAACATTTCGTGTAAAGTACAATTATACCAAGCTACACTATTTAAGAAATGCGAAAAACAGGAAGGTAACGATTTATTTTTAATTCTAACCTTTTTTATTAAAACTTGCCACTTTGTAGTTACTTTTTTGCTTAATTTAGCAAAAATTATTATAAAGTACACGTGGGCAATTTTAAGTGATTGTAGCTGAGACGGTAGGAAATAGTACAAAATATATGCCGCGGTCGTAAAATTTTACTCTTCATACAATCTGTTAACTTCGACTCTGTAGAACGTTGGCACTGTCACTCACACCCAAAAACGTTCTGCTACTTGTCTGTTTTTTTACAATTTTCTTAAGGCTATTTAAATTAACTATGAACTAAATAAAGTAGAGTTGGTTGGAGACAACGCCTTAGAAAGACGATTATAGCCCATAGTCTTTTTCTTGAGCTCAATGTGAAATACTGACGGCCAGGCATTATCTCCATATTTATACTTTTAAGAACTACTCGCGACTTCATGGTAGGAATGTAAACAATAAAACTCTTTTGAAGCAAGGCCAAGAAAATGGATTTTTATTTAAAATCACTTCAATAAAAATTTGTTTACAAGACTGCAACAACTGTCAACATACGATGTAACCATACTCGGTTCTTACATAAATGCAAAGTAAGATGAGAAATGATAGAATGACTTCCAGCATAATATTAGGAGTTTTAATGTGAAGCCAATTCAATAAGGCTCTTACGATTTGGTTGCAGTACAGTTTTGTCAGCTGAAAGAGAAATAAATGATATTTTCTATATGTGACAAAAATAAAAAAAGAGCTAAAAGCTAAAAGAAAGTTCAGTTCAATATGTGTAAGGTCTACTGCAATAATAATATTTCAATGTGAAGTCGAGAGATGTCTGATCTTTACATAAGTATTACTACACTATAGTATAAATTTCAAATTTTTAAACAGACTAAAATCAGTGATAACTCAAAGCTAGTAAGTAATGCCTTGAGTTTGTGTCAAACTAACTCTTTTAAAGCAAATTACAATATCCAAAATTATGCACAAATGTTATATCCTACAAAAGTATCATATTTTATATCGTCATCGTTTCTAACATTTAACAATACCCTTTTTTTAATCATCTTCAGTATCGTGACAAAAACCTGTAAAAGTCCACGGCTGGCCATGGGCCTCTACAGTTTTAGCATCACGCTTGGCAAGCGGGTTAACCGTCACAGTACCAGACGTGGCGCACCATTAGTGCCGCTGCTCGTAGCCGGTCACACACATCTGGCGTAAATGAGATGGTTATACGATAATATAGTTCTAGTATTTTCCATTGTCGTCTCTAAAGGAAACTCAGAGACAAAAGACGAAATGGGGTAAGGAGTCCTCAGCGTCACCACCACACGGCAAACAAGACAAAATACTTGTTAATATACATCGATTTTATCTATATGCATAGTGCATTTTATTTTACTTTATTATTCGAGGATCGTAATGCGTGTTTCACTTAAAAAGAAACACTGTGGGCTAACAAACTTAAAAACACTTTGCAAAACTGTAGGCAAAATTTTTATTAAAAATATTAAAAAATACACTTGGTACATTTCAAAACAATTTGTAACATAAATTAATGTTGAGGCGTTGTGATGGAAATATCATAATATACTATATGCTGACACACTAACATTAATTATTCATTACTCGATAGCACCGTAGATAGGCATGAATATGAGGAGTTTAAATGGCGAAAGAAGTCTACAGTTGGGCAAGAGTATTTGATGACGGCTTATCGTGTCAGTAAACTCAAGTGGGTCAGCCATATAGCTCTTAAAACCCATAATGGTTCTCAAGTGTTCTATTCCAGTCAATCGATGCAGATGGCTAAGCACAGAAGAGTATTGATCGCTTATTATAACCAAGACAAAGCGTGAACCAATCATATGTTTTGTTCAAAATATTTATTTAAGTGAAGGCATCCAGGACTTTTTGTACCACCAGGACAGCGCCACTAGAAAGTGAGGTATAATATTTGACAGATTTCATAGCGGGGAAGTTAATTTGGTCGGAAAATGTAAAATTTATTGTTTCTTTCTGTACTATTAGCTATATTTTAAATTAATAACATTAAAAATAAATAAACCAAACCACAATAAACCATTACACAGAGAAGTAGAAAAAATTAAAAGAAGTTAAAAATGTGCAAAAAATTAAAGAGCAAACCACTGACGCATTGTTTTTCGTATTAATATAATACTCTAGAAACTCATAAATTTTTATTAAAAAAACAACTTCTCAATTAAATTACATTGTGTAAGAAAATACTTTACGTCAGTGCCAGCTAGCGACATCTGGTGAGCAGAAAATTATTAGCCCTCATTGGATTCCTTAATATACACAGGTCTACGGTCGGATCTCAAGCTGGCACCGACATTTTCGCGAGAATACAAAATGTCGATTTATGGGTCTGGTTACATTATAATCTTAAAAACTCCTCTACGCTTAAAGAGAGAGAGTGTGAGATAGGCATAGGTGGGTTAGAAAAAGTGAGTCGCTTTTGTGTTTGCGTATACATTAGTATTTTATTTTTATTTAAAAATATTAAATGTAACACCATAGAACTAAGGGTACATAGGGCGTAGTTAATACCATGAGGCGTTCTCCGCCAGTCAACCCTTCGTGCCAATGGCAATTGTTGGCAGGAACTATTACTTATATAAAGTGTAGATAATGTACTAAAATATAATATCAGCATATCACATTTGAAAATTCCCATCGTATTCTAAAATTGTCCCGGAGAACATGAGGTGCGTAGCGTGTGTATAGATAGTGTGTAGGTGTGTGTGCGAGCGAGAGGCAGGCAGTGGCGCACCTTGTCCCTCGTGGTGGCAAAGGCGGTAGCTGCGAGCGGCGGGGGAGAGCGGCGGCGCGCGGGCGGCGGGGAGCGCGTCCGCCGCGCCGCCTCGCGCGCCTCCTCCGCAGAGTAGCCCTTCATCATCAGCGAGGCCTCCAGGTAGTGAGGTTGCTTGTCCCACTCCAGGGAAATCGCTGCCGGACAAACGGACACGCTCTCAAATTGCACGCTACACGCACGTTCACATGTACACACATACATGCACATATTTATTACAGAGACGACAATACACATTTTTGTTTGGAACTTCATTTATCATTCATTACAGCCTATCAAACTCACTACTGAACATATGCCTCCCTATAGAATGCCTCATAAGGGTTCATAGTTGCCACGCTTGGCAAACAAGTTCACAGCCGCAGTTTTTCTTAGGAAGTTAGTTGTTATTAGGAAGACGCTGCCCATCCACTGGTTTGTTTTCCTCCGTCGCCTCTTACGACATCCAAAGGACGATACAGTGTAGTGGATATTTTTACAAATCATGTTTTTTTGTTCCCTTTTATGCATATTTTTGGTAAATGTTTACTTTTCTGAATATCTATAATGGCCATGGCAGTCTTCTTACGCAATAATGCACATAATGTAAAGACAATAACGGGTTTAATAATGAAAAAATTACAACTATTATAGCAGAAAGCATATTGAAGGCATGGAACAGCGTTGCAATATGAGACTTTATATGCGAATCAAACAAGTGTATAAACATGTAAATTTATTATGAGAGACACGAATGTTTAGGGCAGCAAGCAAAGCAGTGTTTTTGATGATGATACTATGATATAGAGTTAATGATCTCAATGTTTTTTTTTTAATTTCTTCGTTTTACACTATCTGTTAAATATAATGCATGCTTATAATTATTTTCTACAATATTATTGTTGAAAAAGAAAACTAGAGGGAATAATGAAATTTTAATTTATTTTATCGTTTGCTTTTACGTAACATCATCATTAGTTATGTATGAGAATTATAAATAATATCTTAGCTACCTTATTATTCCCACTAACTACATTCTCAACCGTATATTACTCATATAAAAGTTAGTAAAGTCAATATGTGGGATATTATGGAAGTATTAAAATTTTAGTAAAAAGAAATTAATCACAAATAAATCTCTATAAAATGGATTGTTTATGTAGTCAGTAAAAACTATATTATTTTGTTTATACCATATTAACTAAATTGGTTTAGCTGTTGCAATAACTAAAAATTAAGAAAAAATTTTTGTTCAGAACGCTCTCTTTATGATTATATTATGTTCAGAGTTTTTTTGTTTAATAATTTCGGTTATGATCAAACGATGTGCAAAGCGATTAAACATAAAATATCGTGCAGAGTGGATTATTTATACAGTTATGTGAGAGTCAAATGTGCGTGAGTGTGTGTGCGATCGGGGCGTGTGTATTCGTGTGCGTGCATGTGCGAGTGCATGCGTGTTCGCTAAGTGCGTTTACGTGCGTTGTCAGCGTGTACGGTTGGAGTGCATGCGTGTTCGGTTGAGTGTGTGTGTGTGCGAGTGAATGCGTGTGCGCGTGTGCATGCGTGTGCGTGCGTGTGCGTACGTACCGTCGGAGCCGGGCGGCAGCGGCAGCAGCGGGTGCGCGGACACGCTCGCGTTGAGCGCGGCGGCGCGCGGCGCGGCCGCCCGCCAGGCGCGGAACGACCCCGACCTGCGGCATCGGGCAGAGGATGGTGACTACCCACCAGCTTCCCGCTTCATGGTTCACACGTCGCGTCGCATATTGCGACCTTACCACCACGTAATTAAATACGACTCGCTCTACCTTCACAACGGTGTCACAATTCACGAGTATACGAACTAACGTCGTCTCCTATGGTTAACTGTTCGCGAAACGGTACACGCACGACAATGAATTGTCTATTTGTTTATCAGAAAGTAAAATAAATTATTTCACAATTTTTAACACAATAGAGTTTCTTCTCCGGTCAGAGGAAACTCATTTTGGCCACAGTAGGAATTTTTCAAGGGACGCTTTAATCCTTACATCGTATTAAATATTCTTCTTTAAACAATTGCTCATATTCACAATGGTTGCGTAAAAGACTTAAATTGCCAACATGTCATACCAATAAATATTAGAATCTTTTCAGTTTTATATTTAAAAATCATTAATTACTTGTCATAAAAAGAATCATGGAAATACTACTTTTGTAACACCAACTAATTCTGCTTTTTATTTAAACATTTACCACGTTGTTTGAATAAAAATATAATTGGGGAAAACAAAAACGTATTTAACATAAAAAACGGAACTAAACAAGTAATAGCCTTATGATACAAACAAAGTAGCGTCTAATCAACTTGCAATGACGTGAAAGCGTCACAATATATGAAAAAGAGCGTGGCGCTGTATATACAGAGACGTTTAAGAAACAATACGCGTTAATCTAAATTGACTCTTAATACAAATACATAAGGTACACAATTCAAGTGTAATTTAAAGTACACGTATTTAACGACCGCACCATCCTCTGACCGACTGTCACGGCGTCGTTGTCGCAACAACGAGCAACATTTCAAAACATTATGTCTTTAGAAGAAGCGAAAGTCTCAACGAATACAGCGCATGCTCGAGAACGCTAATCACCAACGAATTAGCTGGACTGCCATAATGACCAGCGTGCGTTGTCGCAAATCGATGGACGACAATTAAAATTAAACAAAATAAATGCTATAAGCTATATGATAAGTGCCTTATATGGTAAGTGGCGTTTGATAACAAAAAAAAAACATTATGCAATGAAAACCTTATACGTTTTGAAGTCTGGAAGCCCTATTGCGATAACGTCACGCGCCATTACGACAATCAAGCTGATATACAAACTATTCGAAGCCTCATTCCAAACAATTTTTTCAAATGTTTCCTATTCCATGCAAATTTTCGTTATTCAAACCTTACAAACGTCCAAAATAAACAAAAACCAAAAGTATTATTTTATAATTATTTTCCCAACCCATGCCAACAACTCACCTTAAGTTATTATTCGCTAACAAATAAAATATTCAATGTATAAACCCCGGAAGCCTATCACCAACTACCGTCCTATTAATTTTGAAAAGTTTTTTAAACAGCTATGTTACAACTAGCGGTCTATCTACGCCTGAAATATTTGTAAAATACAGAAAGCTATAGTTTTACTATTAGATAGCAGCTAAAGCCGTCGAACTGTCTCAAGGCATGCAACAACCGTCTATGTCTTAAAATCTGTGTACGCACTAAGCCATGTACTTCGCGTGTAAATACGCACCTCTGGAATGTCTGCCGTTTCACGTAGTTATCGCGGACGAACTCCACGATCTGTTTTTGCGTTTTGCCGCTATACCTGGAAATGCAAATTTACGACGTATTAGATAATTTACTCTCATTAATTAAAATCCCCTCTCTCAAATTCAAAGCTGCTCAGGGAATTAAGCAGAAGACACCTCAGTGTTTTAGTTCCATTTATAACAAAGTAGTTTAAATTAGATAAAAAATTACAGAAACTAACTAACACAAAAAACTTAATGTACTTCTCGTAATGTAATATATTCGGAAAAAATAGGCAAACAAACAAGAATTTTTATCTAATTTAGAGTTTAGGGATAGTAAACCATAATCTAATCAATAAAAGAAATCAGACCAACTAAGAAAGATAGCTGCGGATATGTTACATGACGTAGAAACCAACGTAAAACGTGCACAAATCATTTGATAGTGACAATATTAGGTACATGTATACAATAAGTTTAGCAAAGTACGTTGAGAAGTTGAGTACGGTTTTAGATCACTTAAGGGTATGCAGTAGTCCGTTCGTTCCGTTCATCTTGTGTTGTTCTGTTGGTGAAAGCAAGAGATAAAGCAGCGAGCAGATACCGGAAGAAGCCGTGGCTCTTTTGGTATGAGTATGAGATAGAGCAGCGAGCAGATACCGGAAGAAGCCGTGGCTCTTTTGGTATGAGTATGAGATAGAGCAGCGAGCAGGTACCGGAAGGAGCCGTGGCTCTTTTGGTATGAGTATGAGATAGAGCAGCGAGCAGGTACCGGAAGGAGCCGTGGCTCTTTTGGTGTGAGTATGAGATAGAGCAGCGAGCAGGTACCGGAAGGAGCCGTGGCTCTGTTGGTGTGAGCAAGAGATAGAACAGCGAGCAGGTACCAGAAGGAGCCGTCGCTCTGTTGGTGTGTGAGCAAGAGATAGAGCAGCGAGCAGGTACCGGAAGGAGCCGTCGCTATGTTGGTGTGTGAGCAAGAGATAGAGCAGCGAGCAGGTACCGGAAGGAGCCGTCGCTCTGTTGGTGTGTGAGCAAGAGATAGAGCAGCGAGCAGGTACCGGAAGGAGCCGTCACTCTGTTGGTGAGTGAGCAAGAGATAGAGCAGCGAGCAGGTACCGGAAGGAGCCGTGGCTCTGTTGGTGTGTGAGCAAGAGATAGAGCAGCGAGCAGGTACCGGAAGGAGCCGTTGCTCTGTTGGTGTGTGAGCAAGAGATAGAGCAGCGAGCAGGTACCGGAAGGAGCCGTGGCTCTGTTGGCGTGTGAGCAAGAGATAGAGCAGCGAGCAGGTACCGGAAGGAGCCGTCGCTCTGTTGGTGTGTGAGCAAGAGATAGAGCAGCGAGCAGGTACCAGAAGGAGCCGTCGCTCCGTTGGTGTGTGAGCAAGAGATAGAGCAGCGAGCAGGTACCGGAAGGAGCCGTGGTTCTGTTGGTGTGTGAGCAAAAGATAGAGCAGCGAGCAGGTACCGGAAGGAGCCGTCGCTCTGTTGGTGTGTAAGCAAGAGATAGAGCAGCGAGCAGGTACCGGAAGGAGCCGTCGCTCTGTTGGTGTGTGAGCAAAAGATAGAGCAGCGAGCAGGTACCGGAAGGAGCCGTCGCTCTGTTGGTGTGTGGGCAAGAGATAGAGCAGCGAGCAGGTACCAGAAGGAGCCGTCGCTCTGTTGGTGTGTGAGCAAGAGATAGAGCAGCGAGCAGGTACCGGAAGGAGCCGTGGCTCTGTTGGTGTGAGCAAGAGATAGAGCAGCGAGCAGGTACCGGAAGGAGCCTTCGCTCTGTTGGTGTGAGCAAGAGATAGAGCAGCGATCAGGTACCGGAAGGAGCCGTGGCTCTGTTGGTGTGTGAGCAAGAGATAGGGCAGCGAGCAGGTACCGGAAGGAGCCGTCGCTCTGTTGGTGTGTGAGCAAGAGATAGAGCAGCGAGCAGGTACCGGAAGGAGCCGTCGCTCTGTTGGTGTGTGAGCAAGAGATAGAGCAGCGAGCAGGTACCGGAAGGAGCCGTCGCTCTGTTGGTGTGTGAGCAAAAGATAGAGCAGCGAGCAGGTACCAGAAGGAGCCGTCGCTCTGTTGGTGTGTGAGCAAGAGATAGAGCAGCGAGCAGGTACCGGAAGGAGCCGTGGTTCTGTTGGTGTGTGAGCAAAAGATAGAGCAGCGAGCAGGTACCGGAAGGAGCCGTCGCTCTGTTGGTGTGTAAGCAAGAGATTGAGCAGCGAGCAGGTACCGGAAGGAGCCGTCGCTCTGTTGGTGTGTGAGCAAAAGATAGAGCAGCGAGCAGGTACCGGAAGGAGCCGTCGCTCTGTTGGTGTGTGGGCAAGAGATAGAGCAGCGAGCAGGTACCAGAAGGAGCCGTCGCTCTGTTGGTGTGTGAGCAAGAGATAGAGCAGCGAGCAGGTACCGGAAGGAGCCGTGGCTCTGTTGGTGTGAGCAAGAGATAGAGCAGCGACCAGGTACCGGAAGGAGCCTTCGCTCTGTTGGTGTGAGCAAGAGATAGAGCAGCGATCAGGTACCGGAAGGAGCCGTGGCTCTGTTGGTGTGTGAGCAAGAGATAGGGCAGCGAGCAGGTACCGGAAGGAGCCGTCGCTCTGTTGGTGTGTGAGCAAGAGATAGAGCAGCGAGCAGGTACCGGAAGGAGCCGTCGCTCTGTTGGTGTGTGAGCAAGAGATAGAGCAGCGAGCAGGTACCGGAAGGAGCCGTCGCTCTGTTGGTGTGTGAGCAAGAGATAGAGCAGCGAGCAGGTACCGGAAGGAGCCGTCGCACTGTTGGTGTGTGAGCAAGAGATAGAGCAGCGAGCAGGTACCGGAAGGAGCCGTCGCTCTGTTGGTGTGTGAGCAAGAGATAGAGCAGCGAGCAGGTACCGGAAGGAGCCGTCGCTCTGTTGGTGTGTGAGCAAGAGATAGAGCAGCGAGCAGGTACCGGAAGGAGCCGTCGCTCTGTTGGTGTGTGAGCAAGAGATAGAGCAGCGAGCAGGTACCGGAAGGAGCCGTCGCTCTGTTGGTGTGTGAGCAAGAGATAGAGCAGCGAGCAGGTACCGGAAGGAGCCGTCGCTCTGTTGGTGTGTGAGCAAGAGATAGAGCAGCGAGCAGGTACCGGAAGGAGGAGCCGCGCGACAGCACCCTGGGCTTGTGGCGCGGCGGCCGTGGCACGCTGGTGCAGCGGAAGAAGCCGTGGTTCTCCACACACTTCTTCCAGAAGTTCTTGCACTCGTTGCGGCCCTCGAACAGGAACTCCACCACGTCGCGGTAGTGGCCCTACACCCACACAACCCGGAAACATTAAGCTTCAACAGTTCACATATCGAACAACATAATATTATATAATAAAATTCTGACAAGTCAGCATTGTTCAAGTATATTGTTTTTTAAAGCTAATTCAATTAGTAGGTATAAACTTTTTTTCTTAAATAACTAACGCCCCGCCTACGCCTCGGCTTCGCAAGAGTAGGATCTATTAATATGGCGTTATTTAGATTTAAGAATATCAAATACCATTAACATGACCAATTTTTCATTTTCTAAAAATATCTCTTAAGATTCGGTTAAGATACAAGGACCTTTTGAATATTTCTCGGTTCGAATAGGAAAACAAAGAAAATATATTTTTTTTTATTTTTCTACATATTCTCCCCTTTACTCGATACACTTATTCACTCTATGCTGTAGCGATTTTATGCAGCTCTTATAGGCAGATTCCTCCAACTCTTCAAAAAAAACCACTCCACATCAGCTATCATCTCTTAGTTTGTGGAAAACTTTCTTCCATCAAGGGGGCATGGTTTAATATGTAGAAACGGAGTTCATGGAGCTAAACCCATTGCAACAACTGACTTGTGTACTAGCCTGATGAAAAGGGATTTTCTTTTTGACCAATACCGGCCGCTTTTCACGAATTTTGTCGGCTAATTTATCTAACAGGTTAGTATAGTAAGGGCCCGTTATAGTCTGTTCTTGGGGAAGTAGTCAATAAAAATAATTCCCTGGTAATCTCAAAACACTAATGCCATCCCTTTTCCCGCCGACTTTTGCGACTTGGCTTTCTTCGGTGGCGGAGAATCGGCATGTTTCCACTTTTTTCACTGTAGTTTTGCTACAGGAATATAGTCGTGAATGCAAGTTTAATCAATGGTTATAAATCTTCTTAAAAAGTCGCTAGTATTTGATCGAAACAAAGTCAGATTCCCCCTTGAGATTTCCACCCGGTTGAGTTTTTATTCAGCGATCGACAAACCTTTTTCACCTTTATCATTCCTAGTTCGTCGGTTAAAATATGAAACAACCTATCCCCGATCCCTATAGTGTCAGTTATTTCACGCAATTTCAATCCTTCTAAGGGCGGATTCAACCAAACTTAGTATAAGTCTTATCTTATCCTGAGAATAAAATCACTAATTACTCTCGAGAGAACTTTCGTTTTACCAAATCTTAACCCAGGTATAACTGTCTATCCGAGAGTAAATTGTTATACCGCCAAAATTCATGGAGTAAACGAATTATCCCAGAGTATTTTAATGGTGGCCGCTACATTTTAACAGCTGTTTTCGTATGCTTTGATGATAAAGTAGTATATTTTATCATTGTGCATTTATAATTTCTTGTTTTTTTGTGATAATTGAAAGGATTATTTTTTGAAATAATGCAACATTTACGAAATATAGAAGATAAGAATAAGATTAGAAGAATAATCCACTAACAACTAGACTCGTGTTAATATTCTAGTGTTCAGTCACAGTTGACACTAATATAATCCGACAAAACTAAGTGGGCAGAAAATCTTGCATTGCACTATATAAACAATTGTATTTCGATTTTAGTTGGCTTACATGTTCATTCATTTTTCTTTCACCAACTCTAGAGTATCAACACCTAGTATTAGCTACTCTACATTTGTGTTGGAAAAACGCAAACGAAGTTATCTGAGAGTAAGAGCAAAGAGTAAAATTATTCGAGGGTTAGTTACTCTGGAGTAACATAGTATTTGGTCGAATCCGCCCTAAATCTTAATAAAATTTTGTGGATTTTGTCGATGATTTCTGACGTGATGGACGTCAACGGCCTTTCGCTCCTCGAGTCATCTTTTACGCTTTCTATGAAATGTCTGAACAAAGCTATCCACTTTTTTTTTACTGTAGAATACGGCGGCGCAGATTCACCTGATGTGTTATCTGTTTTTCTTGATTTGGTATGGCGTCATTTGCTTTTTTTGACGAAACATTTAATCACAGCTCTTATTTCACTTTTTGCCATATTCCGGGAGAAAAGCAGATTAGCTCGAATAAAAAATCGTAGAAAAATAATAACGCAACCTATCACAATGGCACTTGACATACGATTAAATAAAGAAACTAGCTATCCAATGAGTATATATTTATTTACAATACTACCCTCAAGTCTCGGTTGGGCCGAGAACTTTTCAAAGTGCCCCCGTATAACCTCATATCACTCTTTGCATTGCTCTCTACCTACTCCTCTAATATGTAAATAATTCTGATCGAATCAGCCATGGAAGACAAACAGACGGACAGACAGAAATTTAAAAATTTTAATGAAATGCAAATAACCTCCACAGTTCAATATAATGTGGTTATTTCGATATTACAGACAAAGACTTCAATTTTCTACCTATTTCAAAAAAGGAGATTCTCAATTCGACTGTATTTTATTTTGATTTCATTTTAATACGTATCTACATCGCCGATGTTCTCGTTTAATTAAGTGGCGAAACTTGCGAAGTCACTTATTGATTTCACGATATCTGTCCGTCTGTCCCACGATTATCTCGAGAACGGTTTCGAATTTTCAAATTCTGTTTTCAGCAATCGATTACTGATCACCCAGGCATCTGAACCTCCTATTTTGAAACTGATTGCTCAACGACAACCGTTAGAAGCCGCTACAAAGCTGATTGCTTCGCCACTTTGCTATGCTGTTAGCTTGCTAGGTTTATTTATATTGAAGTCGATTAATATTCTACGTTTAAATATTATAAACAAGGATCTTTTACTTTAATATTATATACATTAAGATATTGATATTGTGATTTTTGGTTTTAATTTTTATAATAGTAATAATTATTTATCGCAATTATTTAGAAAAAATAAACATTTAATTATAAACTTTTTTTTTAAGATTTTATCGCGTTTATTTTGTCAGTGACTTCATGCAACTTGAATTAGACTAAATTTTATAATTTAAGGTTGAAGCGAACCCAGGTTAACCATGACATCAGTTCAGGTATTACAAAATACTGGAAACATTTTTATAGACCAACGCCTCACAGTATACCAAGTGGAAGTGCAAGTGGATACTAAGGTCCATAGATAACTTACACCTTTTGTCTATTTAGAATCAAATACAGATGCGTTGTCGCCCCTGATGACTAAGATGGAATGTTTCGTTACAAGTAATAAGGGTATCCGGATTTCTGTCGCTCACCATATGAAATGAAACGCTATTATATCGCTATTTCACGCTAGCAATCTGTGCAAGCGTAATCGTTACCATCCTCAGATCGCTTCCCTATCGAATCGATATTTTTCTCGTTAAATATATACTGTCTATATTTGACGATAGTTGTCCCAAAGTATCCGGAAGTTGAGAAATAACTGTGACCGAAGATATCAATTCTACTCACATATCCCTCCGGATGCAGTTTGATTAGAAACTTTTTCCTCTTGAACGATATTTTTCTGATCTTGGCCCAGCTGAATGTGTTGATCTTGGTGAAGTTCTGGAAGACAACGATACCCATATGCGCTACCGCCAGGTTCAGTGGTACGCCGTCGTGGTCTTTCGCCGGGTGCATCTTTATTCCTAAGGAGTAAGTTACTTAATTAAATAATATAATCAGCCCATTTCGTTCTATGGATGTCATAAATAAATAGCAAATATTGGAATAGACAAGAAGATTTTCATAGCTTTCAATAAATCGTAAAAATAGGCCTTTGGCCTCCCCTAAAAATAGCTACACAGGGTAATTTTCCAATAACAGGTCAAATTTTCAGGGAAGGTTCAGAATAAATAATATAGGCAAATGGTGAAGACAAATTAATTAAAAATATCTCAAACATTCTGTCCTTTTTATCTTTTAAATTCAAAATGCGTGGTGATGTATGATTTTAACTGATTTTACTGCGCACGCACACATTCGTAAGGGTCGATCGGTAGGCAAAAACGTTGTTGCCCATAAATCACATTCAATTTGGGATAATTTCAAATAAAAGTAGAAGCCGTATTTACTCGAATTTTCAAAACTTTGGCTACTCTTTGAAAAATAACTCTGTATAGAAGGGATTTTGCATAATTACCACACAGCAAGCGTATTGGCAACAACAGTTTTTCATTTGTTATTAGCAAGATTATTTTGCATTATTGCATTCCCTATTACGACAAATACAAATAGTAAACTTAATACCTTTAGGCATTCTCTACCAGTTAACTCAGTTTTATTATTAGACCGTATGTATGTATATACAAAGCGTGAAACAAACAACCTTATTAATACCTTACTAGGTAGTAATAGGGCTCCTTTCCTGCCTTAGAACAAGTCCATGTAGCTTTTAGTTACCCTTACCTATTATTACAACCAAATAGCAGCTCATTCAGAGCTGAGTTCTGGGTGTATGGAGTACTAAAACAATTACAGGTCGTGAGGCATTCCATCGTAGTCCTCAGAGGTGACAATGCTGCTGCATTCTTCTTTGTTTGAAGTTGACTGAAGGTGTTCAAAAGCCATTAAGTAGACTTTTAGATGTTTTTGTTTTAATTGCTATGAAATAACCAATGATTTTTATATAAAAGTCGCCAATAAACGACAAGCCACGTTACGTACCGTACAGTTCGCATCTTCGTGCGGTTTCTAACAAATTGAGATCCGCCTCAGCCGGACTCTGGCCACTGCAACAAATGACATACAGCCTCATTTATACAGATATTTTTGATTTGAAGCAAATCCAAGGTAGGCTTGATTATTCTAAGTCCAGTTATTACTATATCATAAATTTACGAAATCTTTATTCTTAATTTTATTCAATTATAACGTTTTGTTGTGTAATAAATAGTTTTTTTTTTAAGAAGTTCTATCCTCGGTTCAGTACCAACAAATTTATTTGAAAGTTATACGTCATTCAACTTCAATAAATGTACTATCATCTCTAATGAACAATATAGCTATTCCAAATTTAGTGGCAGCAAAGCGCCGGGTACCATCTAGTTGTTCTATAAAAAAAGAAAGTTAAAATATACGACTATTGAATTTTTTGCGTTAGAATTCCGTCAAAGCCAAATTTTTATGCAACACAAATATGCACAAACGAATGCTGACGTATTCTACCTATGTCGTGGACGGACACCTATGACGTGACGTATATACGTGAATATACAGCAGACCACATGCACAATACAATTTTATACAAAGTCTATATACTTACATGTGTTTCTTGTGGTTTTCCATAATCCGTCGTTCGGACTCGGAATCTTGACCGGGGAAGAACTTGTAGCCGCTGAGGTAAGTGTGGTCTGGATAGTCTTCCGGGACGAAGTCACCGCACTCCGCTAAAACAATACTCAATAACAATATCGTTATTTGCACATCTCGAACGCGAAGCGGAGAAGGAACTGTCAACTTGACAAAGTCACACAGCCCGGTCTCATTAAATACTGATATATTTAAAAAAAAACTTTTTTTTTTAATACAAGGCTCCTATATATCACTGTTCTACCTTAAATATATTTCCTACATTATGCTATGCTTAAATTTTTTATAGTACGCGAACCCAAGTCCAAGAGAGATCAGACGTAGGATCAACGTCTTTACATGCTTTCCGAAGCTCGGGGTGAAACGACGCACACTTCCTGACTCCTAGCTGCTATTGAGAATTTCTTGACCGAAAAACCAATATATTCAGAGTACAGTGGATTTCATTTATTACGACCTTGGTTGTAGCGACCATTTGCCTATAGCGACGTTAAATCTAAGTCCCTTGAATTCAAAGCATATTTTAGTACGAAATTCATGTGGCTATAGCGACTTCGGATGTAACGCCGGGTTCGGGTGTAGCGACTGTTTTTAATGAATCATTTGTAACAAATTCCTAGAAATCCCATGCAGATATTGCGACCGGAGTCGGTCGCCAAAGACACAAAGACTTCTTTCTTTCAAAAACATTTCTTATCTTTCGTTTACATCCACACAGATGGTCACCAGGTATGGAGACCTTTACCTTTTGTTTATAGATATCAGCTAAGTAGGTAGAGAAGCGTGTAAGTTTCGGAGTTAAATTTATGGTCCAGTTACAAAGTGACATTCTGAGTAGCAACTGTAATGTATTGAATTTGTTACCTTTGCCTGTAACGACTTCGGGATATAACGACGAAAATAGAGGGGTCCCTTCATCGTCGTTATACCCGAAATACACTATATTAGTTTTTCAAGAAATTTTATACGTGGTAGAGCCATGCTGCAGCTATATTAGTAGTATAGTTGTAGCACGAATGGCTCGGCTCGACCGGGGAAGGACCACGCTCTCGCAGAATACCAGCGTTAAATAGCAGCTTAACGCTGCTGTGTTTCGTATGGTGAGTGTAGAGAACCGGAGACCCTTTTTACTGGAAATGAGGCATTCCATCTTAGTCCTCACGGCTGACAACGCATCTGCATTTTGATTCTCAAACGAGGATAGGTGTAGATGTCTATGGGCCGCAGCAACCACTTACCATCAGGTGGACTGTGTGCTCGTTTGTTACCCTATCTTATAAAAAAAATATGTTCTTGCTAAGTCAGTGAACAGGTTTCTTTACATGTATATAAAGCGGAATCCTCCGGAGTGTTTTAAAAAGTAAACAAATGAGCTAGTTTGTGCCTCGAGTTTCGTTAATACGTTACGCTGATGAAGCTTTGTTTCAGCTTTGCTTATATTTTATAAATAAAAGTTATATACCTATAAAAATTATCTATTCAGTGGTCCTAGTACACGATGCCTCAGAGACGAGCTCGCCGCACCTTGCTATGCATACGTAAAGTGTGTACGTTATTCTCATAAATACATTATTAGAATGGGTATGGTAATTTATTCATAGCAAATATGTAGGTTGCCGCTCACGAAATTGACGTAGAAAAGGCACGCTGCAGCTGTATTATGGCTGCATGAAAAGGCCTGTTGCACCGGGGAAGGAACACGCTCACACAGACTACCATCGTGAAATAGCAGCAAAATATTGCTGTGTTACACATTGCAAGTGACAAGAACCGAAGACCTTTTTTACCGATAATAAGGTATTTCATTTTTTTAATCTTTAAGGAGGCAACGCATCTGAATTTCAATTCTTGAAATGATAGATGTAAGTGTTAATAGGCCACAGCACTCAATTACTGTCAGTTTGGCTGTATGCTTGTGTCTTCCTAACTTTTTAACAGTAGTAGAGCCACGCGGCAGCTTTTGCTGTCGCACGGATGGGCCGGCTCGAACCGGGGTGGTACCACGACCTCACAGAATACCAGCGTGAAGTAGAGGTTTACCTCTGCGTTTCGCTTGGTGAGTGCAGGTGGCCGGAGGCCCTTTTTACTGGAAATGAGGCATTCTATTTTAGTCCTCACGGGTGACAACGCATCTGCATTTTGATTCGCAAACGAGGATAGTTGTAGATGTCTATGGGCCGCAGCAACCACTTTCCATCAGGTGGACTGTGTGCTCGTTTGTCACCCTTATCCTATTAAAAAAAAACTTGAACAAGAAATAACGGTTAATATGGAATGGGTGTCCTTACAATTTAAAAATTCTAAATTTCTTTGCACATTAACCAACTACAAAAACATACATAACTAATAACGGATAATATGGAATGAGCGTGTTACAATTTAAAAATGCTATACATTTTGTTTGCACATGAAACAACTACAAATACAAAAGTAATTAAACTGGCTACCCGTTGTCGACATCAGACAGCGATCACACTCAGGACACGGTTTACTAACCTTGAACAATATAGCTGGCCATGAGAGCGGCGGTGTTCTCGTTGCACTGAATACAGCCGTTTGCGAGGTCCCGCTTCACCTGCAGGTAGGATTGACAGCTACTATTAGAATATATAAACGACAAACATTTACGAAAGCGAAAAATACCTTTTATTTTCTCTATTTAATTTTAAAATGTGTTAGACTCTTTCTAACATTTAAAGGCTAGGGTTTATTCATAAATCGAGAAAATCAAAATCACACTTCGACTATTAAAAAAAAACTATAAAAATTCCAGTTAAACTCGTTCTTGTCTGCAAGAGTAAAAAGAAAGTATGAGATTTATTTATCTATACAAATAAATAAAATTGAAGTGTTTGTTTGTAATGTCAAAATTACAGCTTTTTACTAAATGCATATGAAAGTTAATACGGTACTTATAACTAAAATACAATTTTTTAAATTGTTGTCTGTCGGTCTGTTTGTTCCAGCTAATCCCCGTAACGGCTGGACCGATTTAGACGGGACTTTCACTGGAAGATAGGTGATGTCATAAGGAGTAACTTAGGCTACTTTTATTTTACAAAATGAATTAGAGTTCCGCGCAAAAAGAAATAAAAACCGTAACACGCGTGCGAAGTCGCGGAGAACAGCTAGTTTTTATAAAACTGAAATGAAAAACTAACTTACAGTCCGGCCTGATGGTAAGTGACTACTGTAGCCCAAGGACACCTGCAGCCCACTTCAAACAAGGAAGCCTACAGATGTGCTGTGCTACAGGTGATCTCCGAGGACTAAGATGGAATAGCTCACAGCCTGTAACTTATACTGACTCACTATACCCTTGAAACCGGAACACAGCGGAACAAGCACTAGCAGGGCGACAGAAATAGCTAAGAGGGCCTAGATGCAGTCCCAGGAGAAGGAGACCTCCCAACTAGTATATAAATTTTTCATCAGACACAAAATACAGTACTTTTGATTTTTTTTATAGGATAAGGGTGACAAGCGAACACACAGTCCACCTGATGGTAGGTGGTTGCTGTGGCCCATAGTTATCTACAGCTGGCATCTACATCATCTAACTTGAACAAAACCATCTAGAGTAAAACCAAAACTATATTTGTAAATGCAATTAAAATATAGTACTATGTAGTATTGTCGTAACAAGGCCAGCGAGACAGGACAAATAATGTAAATAACTTTTAGGAGGCATAGATTTTTGTCTTAGTAAACAAAAACATGGTGTAGAGATTACACTAACAGTCGACTTACTTATGCATTGGATAAATTAATTATAGGAGTCAAGTGTCCCAGTCAGTATCATCAAACTATTCTATACTATATTCATGACTGACAATAGCTTTGGTCAAACAGCAAAAACCAACAACGACAAAATTTGTAACAACAAAAATTAATTTGTAACAAACTAAACCAACAACAAAAGGCAAGCAACATGTAATACGTAGTCTATTACAAACAGATGGAAAAAGTTGTAAAAGGATATTCCTTACATTTAATTTTTTTTTAAATAATTAGACGATTTATTGGTAAAAGTTTTAACATGCTTATTTAAAATTATATGATAACATGATATTAAAATATTTTTCGCTATGAGTTCAGGTAATACGATGCAAATAGGTTTATTACATCATTGCAATTCTGTATGTTATATAACTATATGCGAGCGTAACTCGTACAAAACTTGAATTTACAAAATAGTAACCCAAAAGCTAAACTCATCTGTACCGCTATTCACTTATGAACCTTCTACCTTTCTAGTTACAGGACGCTACAAGCACAATATTGTGGGGGAGCCTACCTGCAGGCAGAACAGGTAGCGCGTGAACTCCTCCTCGAGGCGCGCAGGGTCCGGCGTGTAGAACTTCACGCAGAAGCGCAACGTTGGCTCCAGCATCGAGAGACCCACTTGACGGCACATCGGTTTCTCCACGTCAAGCCAGTACTGTGGGTCACATAAAGTTTTTCGAATAAAAACAGTTTTATTATAAATACCCCACAGACATATTATTATTATATAATATCCAAAATAACCCAAGGTGTTATATGAGTAACACGCACAGTATATTTCACAGTACGCAAACAACTCTGGTTCTATTTGATTAGTTAGATTTATCACGTGTTCGGCAGTGAAGGAAAACATCATAAATGAATGAACATCGTAATCGAAAATACTTCGTCATTCATAATGCGTGCAATAAAGGAGTGGAATAATTTTCCTGCACCTATATTTCCAATCAATTATGATGTGGGTGTTTCTTCAAGTGAATAAGCTTTTGTTATGCTTAGTCAGTGCGCTTCACCATCTTCGGCTATATCACCACTTGCCATCAGGTGGTATAATAGTCAACACTGGCTAACAGTAGATACCATTACAGCCTATATATATATATATATATATGTCCACTGCTGAACATAGGCCCCCATAAAATGGTAGGCAACCGCAGATTTTAGTTGTTATCAGGAAGATGCTGCTGCCCATCTCCCGTTTAACTTACCCTCTGTCGACTCTTACGACACCCAAGGAACGATGAAATATAGTATATTAAAAAACTTGTATATGCCTTATTAGATTTGTAGTACGCACTAGTGGCGATGAAAGCGAACCCATTTCACTTCGTCGTAAGTCGAATATCGATATCGAGTAAATTTTACATGAAAATGCTCGCTCGCCATGGCTGCACGTTGACCAACAAATTTGCGTCTTAAATTGCCCGGGCCAATGACCGACAGAATCCGTTTGTTATGCCTGGCAATAACAAAGCAATTTATCCTTTATATTTGCAGAAGCTGTGCATCTCCCACAGCTTTGTGCAAGTAGATGACGACAGCGAAGCTAACGTCAATAATATACAGTACTAGATTAAAAAATATGTTGACGTTTGACGAACGTCAACATGTTTTTTTAGTACCTTTGTACCGCTGGAGTCTTGGTATTCCAGTCCAAAGTAATCTGCTTCCAGGAGATGTAGCTGTCGACACACTTGATCGAAAAGCACCTTCCCCGGCGCCTTTGACTGTAACAAATGATGAAGCAATTAATAATAATAATTGTAAAAAAATATATTTTCAATCGGAACATAAATACAGTCTGAGCATTTTTAAAAGCGTTTATTGAAACGGTCACTATGGTCGATAATTATTTTAAAATTAAAATATTTAAACGACGTCCAAATAAATTGCCATTTGAGGCGTTACAACATAAATGGACATATTTTTCTGTTTTCATTTGTCTCTCATTTGTTTAATCTTTGTAAATATTGAGATATCTGGGCGGCGTTAGTCCATATACCTAAAAGTATTCCTCTGTTTTTACTCTGGATTAGGCTTGGGTAAAAAATATCGATATATATATCGTCGATATTTTAAATAGCGATATATCGACATATCAATATTTATTTTATAGTATCGAATTCGTATCAATTTCGATATATTTTAACATGTTGTATCTTTTTTTTCGTCGTCCACCCGTCAGTAAAAAAAAATTTGGACCTTATCTTTACATCATTCAAATGATGACGATATGTCGACATTTATCACGCGATATATATCGAAACTGTTTAAAAATATAGATTTGATATATATCGATATATTTTTTCTCCTTGCCCATCCCTACTCTGGATAGAGACACTACAGTAAATACTATTTTTCAATACAATCTATAATCTACCGCTGCCGTGTTTCTTTAACTTA
The DNA here is from genome assembly GCA_033319125.1 of Parnassius glacialis. NCBI lineage: Eukaryota > Metazoa > Arthropoda > Insecta > Lepidoptera > Papilionidae > Parnassius > Parnassius glacialis. Next base: position 50,113,137 of record JAVANC010000001.1, on the reverse strand, counting down.
ATTATTTTAAAAACAAGACACCTTTCAATATTACTTAAACTGACCAGTTACATCTCATCTCTATTACACATCCAGTAAACTGACTTATCAAACATAACAAAACATACAGACCGCCATAATCCTTCTCATGTTGTTCTTGCAAAAAAATCTGTCACGTTTTGGGCAGTAAACAGCGCGATAAGGGATGATGATTAAGTAATTTTTTGAATAATATACATAATCAGTTTGGCTGCAGTTGACTCTCTCGACTGTGTAACTCAGTCGTTCCGACACAGCACGACAACAATAGATCTATAAAAACCTATTCTACAAATTTGTTGCAGCCTAGATATACTTTTAAGACTATAGACTAGATGTTAGGGGTCCTTCTTTGCCTTAGTACCGTCTTATCTACTTCTATAGCCAAGCAACATTAGGTACAACTACTGTCGTACACCGGTTTGAAGTGTATGGGGAGAGACTGTGATGTACCTCTTTGGTCTATGGAAGTGACAACGGACACGTCGACTTATTTGATTGCTATAGGTTGCAGGTTTACTACGTGGTGGGACTCCTTTTTTGCCTCCATCTGGGTAGTACCACTCTCTTAGGCCCGTATTAATAAACGATACTCAGCTCAAGTACACGCACTTGAGTACAATCTTGAGGTTATATCTTATTAATAAACATATCTCAAGACGAGGTTTAAGTTTACTATATCAGCTGAATGCCACACTGATTAATAAACGAAACTCGACTCTCAAGTGTGTATACTTGATTGCAAGTCACACAACAATAATACCTAAGTACAGCGTTTTGAGGTACTGTTTTTATGTGGTTATTAATTAGCAACGATCTTGAGATGCTGATATCGTACTGAGGGCGTATCAAATGATTACGCACTTGAATTCGTCGTTGAATGACGTTTATTAATACGGATCCTACTCTCTCTCGTGTTCCGGCCTGGGGGGTGTATAGAGCCAGTATAATTACTGAGTGTGAGGCATTTCATCTTATTCCACAGTGACAACTCATCCGTATTATTATTTGAAGTTAGCTGCAGGTTCCATGGACTGCAGTAGCAAATTACCATCAGGGGGCTGTAAGTTCATTTGCCGTTCTAATGTTATACTATAAAAAAATGTTATACAAAAATGTATGGGATTATTGAGCGATCTAATATTAAAACTGTAGATGTGGCATAAATGCCCTTGACTTATAAATATTGTGAATATTTTCATCATTAAAATTTATATTTCAAGCCGTTCGCATTCATAAATTGCAAATGCTGTGAAAATTTTCTAGTTAACCCAGAAGCGGACATTTTCCCACATACGTAATATCGGGGTGAACCGTCTTATTTTCGCGAATCATAGCTGAAAGCACCCATCTAATGGATATGTGCACAATTTAGGAGCTAAGTAAAGTGATTTCTATTCATAGATTCATGGTTTATCTTATCTACAAACATCTGAATAATCAAGCCGCATATTTCACTTAAGTTACGTATTAATCTTTTTGAAGTGGTTGCGGTTATCTATTCATCAGTATTTATAAGTGGCGGGCTAGTACCGGCAGGCGAAGTGCAGTTTACCCTCCTACGAACATTGATTTTCTCTCGACTATGTACGTTCGAAATTTCGCATGGGATAAGTTATAATAGATACTTAAAAACTTAGTATTTATTTAAAACCCTAAGCAAATCCACGTTCTTCAAAAGTGGAAAATCAAACTAGCATCAGCATTCTTGAAAAAGTGGTTGGTGGTGCCACTTAAGTTCCATCAAGAAATCGATCTATTTTTCAAGAATTTTAAATATTAAGCAGATTGATGGCATGTTGTTTATTTTCGTTTTATCCAGTATGTGATAGTTCATAAATAATATATAAAAGTTTCTGAAATGTTGGTTTGCAATAGACTATCGAATAAGTACCAAAGAGGGTTAATTTTCCAACAAACACCGTATATCCAACCTTGAAGATGCCTCGGTGGGCACTCCAAGTAAATTCTTAGTGCTCATAGAGGCTTCTTCGTTAAAATATAGTGATTATACGTGTTGGGTAATTGACCGTGATCGAGCGCTTGATCCTGTACGATTTTTTTACAAGATTATTATAATAAAAACGAATTTATACAAGTGGTAAAATTAAAAATTTTGTACAACCGCCTTCAATATAAATATAATTTATTGTTGATTTTTTTTTAAATTACTGGGCCGATTTCAATAAAAATTAAATGGGACCACCTGGGAAGTATACCCTTTGAAACAAAAATAAGAATTTTCCGAATTGTTTCAGGTGTCTTCGAGTAATCGGTGAACATACATTTTAAAAAATCCGACGAATTGTAAACCTCCTTATTGAAGTCGGTTGAAAACGTGCTCTCAACATGATCTAAAATATTAAGCATTTTCATTTGAAATAACATTTACAAAACAGGTACAGGATGTCGATGGACGCAGGTGGCTCAGGACCATGTTTTGTGGCATTACTTGGAGGAGGCCTATGTTCAGCTGTGGACTTGTGAAGGGCTGTAATGATGATGATGATGATGATGATGATGATGAGTAATAGCAGACTTCAAAAACTAAAAGGAATAAAATAATTTATTGTGTAGTCGGGGCTTTAATAATTATGTATGCTACTCATCTCGTATGTCTTAGCATTAGCACCGACTTCAGAATGTGGAATTATTGTAGTTTTTTGAAGTCGGCTTTTACTTTTTATGAATAGTTACATTTTTACCTTTTGGACTAAGGAATATCACAACCTCAATTTCGTCTAATTATTTAAATTAAAAACTTCAGCCCTATTTTTATATTTTTCACCATATTCTTAATGGATGTTAATCATCAAAATCGGTTCACAATTGAAGAAGATATTGCGTAACATACATACAAAAAAAAAGAAGAAAAAAGAACAATCGAATTGTAAGCCTCCTTCTTTCTTTGAAGTCGTGACTGAAAACGTACTACAACGTCGTCTTAATATCACTAGTATTCCCTTTAACCACATCAAATATGTTTAAAACGATTGTGTTAAAAGTGTTTCGAATGGTGGATTGAACTCCACGATTTTTCTAATTTGCAGTCTGTCCCTTTATAATTAGGCTAGCACTGTTTCAGGTAATGTACATAGGCTGCACTAAAAGTATCGGGAATGGAATATTTCCACTGTTCCTGTCATATTAAAATCTTTTCAATTGAAAACTCCTTGGTTTTAAAAATCGAATACCATTTATTTATTTAAAAAAAGGATTCTCGGTCTTGTCACAAGGTTTTGTCAAACTTGTTTAGTCGTTGAGAAAATGGAATTGACTCGAGAAAATTCAAGAGCGATGATTTATTATGACTTTCAAAGTGGTTTAACAAAAAAACAGTGTGTTGACCGGATGATTTCTGCATTTGGTGATGAAGCCCCATCCAAAACCACAGTTTATCGCTAGTTTGCTGAATTTCAACGTGGACGTGTCAAGCTCAGTGATGATCCCCGTCAATGTCGTCCAAAAACTGCAGTCACCCAAGAAAACGTTGATGCTGTGCGTAAGCTGATTGAGGAAGATCGACATGTGACATACCGCGAAATTCAGGCAACGTTAGACATTGGCATGAGTCAAATACAAATAATCTTGCATGAACAATTAGGTGTAAAAAAGTTTTTTTTCCCGATGGATACCGCATTCGCTCTGTGAAGAGCAAAAAGCGGCTCGCGTTACTTGGTGCGTCAGAACTCTCGAAAGATTCCACGCAGAATCCTCAAATGCTGTATACAACATCGTATCAGGTGACGAATCCTGGATATATGCGTACGAACCCGAAACAATAAACCAGTCACGATTTTGGGTGTTCGAAATTGAGTTAAAAACAAAACAACAAAAATTGTTCGTTCACGGAGTGTTGCAAAAAAAATGGTAGCCACGTTTGTCTCCAAAACCGGCCATGTTACGACTATTCCTCTTGAGGGACAAAGAACGGTTAATGCAGAATGGTATGCTAGCATTTGTTTGCCACAGGTCGTTTCTAAACTCCGTAAAGAGAACTGCAACCGCCGCATCATCCTCTATCACGACAACGCGAGTTCTCACACCACACACAGAACAAAAGAGTTTTTAGAGCAAGAAAACATAGAATTATTAGACCATCCGCCTTACAGCCCCGACCTAAGCCCTAATGATTTCTATACTTTCCTTAAAATAAAGAATAAATTGCGTGGACAGAGATTTTCATCACCTGAAGAAGCTGTGGACGCCTACAAAACGGCCATTTTGGAGACCCCAACTTCGGAATGGAATGGTTGCTTCAATGATTGGTTCCATCGTATGGAAAAATGTGTCAAATTTCGCGGAGAATACTTCGAAAAGCAATAAATACATTTTTAAATAGTAATGTTGTGTCACTTCCTTGATTCCCGAAATTTTCAGTGCCGCCCTCGTATGAATGTATATAATAAATGATAAGTGTGACAACGCGTCTACATTTTGATTCTGAATCCAGGATAGATGTAGATGACTATGGGCTACAGCGTCCTTACCATCAGGTACACCATTTGCACGCATGTCACCCTTTTTGCTATAAAATAAAATTTAAAAAGTAACTAATGCCAATTTTGTATAGGCAGACCATAGCATGAGGTGGCAGCATATAAGATTAACCCTTAATCTTTTAAATTTTCAAAAATCATGGTAAAGTGTCACTGAAAGAAAGTAAAAAGTAAAATAACATAATGCAAACGTTCTACCGTCGTGCACAGGCCTGTCACTGTCACTCCTAACATAATTATGCGAGAATTAGAAATAACTATTTTTAAACTTTATCATAATGGTATCGAAATTAATACATTTTAAAAGTTAGTATGGCAAAACAATTAATACGCTCTATACGACCAGTGTCTTTCCATTATAATCAATAGTATAAACTATACAGTACTGCAACATCGTGTGCCGCATACAAAGCCCGCCAAGCCGCAAAACATAACACGTAATAAATTGTTCACCTGGCCAAGTTGCATAATAGTCCATCAGTATTGATAGTAGACATCCGGGAAGGAACTTAAAGTACCTTATCTAGGTGCGATAAGGGTCCCCAAGTGCTCGATTGGGAATGAAATCGATTGGCGCCTTCCTTTTTAGAAGCAAATCGAGCTGTGACCTCTAGTCGACACTACACACAAACATTTACGTCCCAGTGCCGTTACGCTTACGATCTAAGTACCTACATCCTACAGGTTTAACGCCCATATTGCCTGTTCCATTTTACTATATTATGTTCTCCATCAATACAGAATAATAATGAACAGTGTAATTGACCAAATATTTCGTGCATTTATTCGATCAACCTAGTGCCGATGGACCTTTTCATAATGCCTATATACATTAACCCAAACTTACCATGTTGGCATGTTACGTTTGGACAAATAAAAATGACTTTGTTGTGATTTAAAGGGTAGGTAGCAAAAAGGGTCGCCGGTTCTCTACTCTCAACATAAGAAACACAGCATCATTGAGCTGCTATTTTACGCTGGTATTATGTGAGAGCATGTTCCTTCCCCGGTCGAGCAGATCCATTCATGCTACAACCATAATATAGCTGCAGCGTGGCTCTAGCGCGTGGAAACAGATGCATACAATGCAAAATACTAATTAACGCCTGCATATTATTCTCTGGAAATTATAAAAATAATCGTGGTAGCAAAATCCGTTCACACATGACCTCAAAATCGAAATGCAACCGTCTATTTTTCTTAAAAAAATGTAGGTATGTAACTGATCGTTTTAAAAAGGAAAAACACAATAATGTGAGCTGAAGCCACAAACGCATTTGCGCAAAATGACGTCTGAATAGTACGCGAAGGTCCTTATAAAGCACTCAAGGGGAATGCTACACACAGCGTTACCAATCTACACAACGGGAGGAGGGAGGGTTGGATTGTTACGAGAGTAAATCAATAGAAAAATGCTACTGTAGATTTTATTTAAACATTACCCATGGGTTGGTGATAGTTTGAATTATTTTGTGATGACAAACGAGCACACAGTCCAGCTGATGGTAAGTGGTGGCTGTGGCCAATAGACATCTACATCTATCCTCGTTTGCGAATCAAAATGCAGATGCGTTGTCACTTCTTAACTCCTAAGGACTAAGATAGAATGCCTCGTTACCAATAAAACTGTTCTCTACACTTATCACACGAAACACAGCAGCATTAAGTTGCTATTTTACGCTACGTTTTCGTTAAAAACTAAGTTTAATAATATTTTTTTTAATGTTTGATTTACCAAAGATATATTCGACAAAATTCACCCAAAAACCTAGAGCCAAAAACCAAGAGAAATAATTTTATTTGCAATTTGCTGGTATTCTGTGAGAGCGTGGTCCTTCCCCAGTCGAGCCGACCTATTCGTGCTACAACTATACTACTAATATAGCTGCAGCATGGCTCTACCACGTTGAAAAGATATAAATACGCATTATAATAATAATACTATGAAAGAATGTGTAAAGTTTTTTTACGATCACCTAAGACGGATTTACTCATACTATAACTTCTTTTACAACTTCTACAAACTTTACGAACGCCTGCGAACAGTAAGGACCTCGGCGAAGAAACTTTCCAATGTGGATAACGTATAGTATGTAAAACTTTCTACAACGTGTGCAGAACATATTGCATTGATTTTTGAACCTAATCACTTCGAAATAAAAACATTGATTGCTTACTTATCGTTCAAACACAAATGAGAGTGGTTTATTATTAAAACTCGTACTTTACCACTGAAATTATAAAATAAATTAACAACGAAAAAAATATAATAACAACATTAAATGTGTCGTAACTACAATAAACATTTTATTTTACTCTGTGGGGGCTTAAGAAATCCATGATAATTAATATGCCAGAAAGATCGTATGTCTTCCGATAATGCCGATGACCAGACCTGCCTCAACCTGGCCGCCAAGGCTGATGATGAAAACAAATCCTCTCTACGATGGGAGAGCTCCGTGTCTTTTACGGGCTGATGAAGAACTAAGAACAATTTTATTTCTTTTGGTGTTGGGTTTGTTTTACTGTATGAAACGTGTCCAATCTATAAAATCAGTATTTTCACATCGTTAATCATATTTTTGTATTTGTATATTTGGCAGAAAGCGGCAAAATGTGGAAGACCTACCCGTATTTATTCAGTTAGATAACTGTACGACTAAATCAAATATAACAAACAGCAAACACGCATTTCCAGCCGACTGTCGGTTTTCGCTCGCTTCTCGATTAACATCAAAGCGTAATAATCTATATGCTATGCGGTCCACCACTGTGCGATTTAGTTTCCTTCCACGCACGACTTCTTAGTAGAATCGGTTAGGTACCACTTTTTTTTCCGGACCAATAGGGCTCAGAGAACTTTAAGAAACGATGTTACTCCTTCTAAATCCCGGCAACGCACCTTTAATTCCCCAGCTGTTGCAGTTGTGCAAGGGCTCGACAGTAAGCAAAGGCGAGTCGCTAGCTCGTTTGTCCCCGCTTCTATAAAAAGCTAGTGTGAAATGCGGGCAGACCGATCAACGTACACCGACACCTATTCGATTCCACCGCCCCTTTCTGTGAATAATGAAGATGTCTTAGTAAATGTAAATATAGGGTTTAAGTTATGGCAGTATGATATTATTCCTTTACTTTCTTTCACTATGACTCTGTAAGCAAAATAAGGAAAACCTTCCTAAGAAATCTTGTAAGATTAAGTATTGATTTGTACCCTGTGCATGTATATTTTGTATTTTTATGTTGTTTTCTTTTCTGATAATCACTGTTTAATGTTTACTCACTGTTAGTAGTGACCAGTTATCACATTTAGTTTAGAATTCGTTAAATAAAAATGAGCCATGGTAGCTCGAATGGTTAGCGCTCGCTGTGAATGTCACAGTATGCGAGCAAACCGGGTTCGATCCCCGCCGGCACCAATGAAATTGTTAATTGCAATTTTAAGTGCTGATTTACCACGTGCTCGGCGGTGAAGGAAAACATCGTGAGGAAACTTGCATGTCTGAGAAATAAAAAAAAATATTTCGAAGACATGTGAAGCTCGCCAAAACGCATTGGGGCAGCCCGGCGGATACTTCCTTGCCCTACAACCCTCTCAGAAATGAGGGGAGGTCTGTGCCCAGCAGTGGGACGTATATAGGCTGTAACTTTTTTAACTTTTATATAAAAATATATAACAAACCTGTGATGTGGACAAAAATTGGAGAACCTAATGAATCATACAAAATTAATGTATTTTCTCATTGCTATTACTTTCAACATTATAATATTTTATTAAAATTAATTGTAATATAATAAACATTGGCCAAATAGAATATCAAAATCACTCATAATAAAAATTATTTCAACGTTTCAACGACTTCTACGAAAGGAAGAGTAAATAGCTTTTGAATTGTTTCTTATTTCATACCAACCAAGAAAAACACATATGATATTTTGTATTTAAATTAATATTTTCATTAAATGTTGTAACATTTAATTATTTTATTAATTAATATTAAAAAAATTCCGTTAGGTTTCTTGCTGATTCTTCCCGGAACAGAAGTTTGTTCCTAAACCAATGGAAAGCACATGAATGACTTTCAATAAGTTTTCTTGTAACCCATATTGTATAAAAAATTATTCTTCTATTCTATTCTTTTCTTTAGATATAAGATTACCGCTTAAGAATAAAAGATATAATTTATTAATCATCTAAACACTAGTTAAAGGTTATAAAAATATAATATGGCCTCGAATTTTGCTCTCGATGTTGTAAAGTTTAACGGCATGCGTTTACAATAATTTATAACTGTAAATTTATTACCGCTGACACAAATAAGCGCTAACGATGACATCCTCGCATAAACGAGTGAGAAGAGGGTCGCTACAAGTATCTGACAAACAGACACACTACAGCAACGCCCCTTAGCCCAAAAACAGGAAAACATTAATGTCTTCCTGGCCCCGAGAAAACACTGCGACATCTCACCAGTTGCTTTGTGTGGGTAAATGAAAACGGGAAAGGACAATACACTGACAAAGTATATGCCTTAATCAAATTTTTGTAAGATTAAATTTGTTAAATTTAGTATCTAAGGGTAGAATATGAGTATTTTGTACTTAGCAGAACCAGGATACAACTGTATTCTAACTGTAGAACGAATGAGTTGACTTTACAAGGAAAGACACACAGTTTAACACAATAACAGATTTAAATTTATGTGGCAAAGCCACGCTGATTATGGTTGTAGACACGAATGACCGGAGTTGGACCAAGCTCTCACAGAATACCAGCGTAAAATAGCAGCTTAATGCTGTTGTGTTTCGTATGGTGAGTGTAGAGAACCGAAGACCCTTTTTAATGGAAACGGGGCATTCCATCTTAGTCTTCAGAGGTGGCAACGCGTCTGCATTTTGATTCTGAATCGAGGAAATGTAGTCTATGGGCCACAGCATCCACTTACCATCAGGTGAACTATGTGCTTGTTTGTCACTCCCATTCTATTTTAAAAAAATAGCAACGTAACGTTGCTGTGTTTCGCATGGTAAGTGACTAGAACCTGAAAGTCTTTTAACTGGTAACAAAGCATTCCATTCCATCTTAGTCCTCTGAGGTGACTGGCATCTGCATTTTGATTTTAAGTCCATGAGATATGTCTATGGTTCCTTACATCAAAGAATACATAATATATATATTTGCGATTTTATTTTTTGTGCTTGAAAGTTTAAATAAATAAAAATATGTCCCTCCCTTTTCAAATTATTAAATCTTCACAACAGATAAATCTGAGAATAACCATTGCATAACACATCACATCATTATCTTTAGAAAAAAAAATTACCGATACTAAACACAACAATAACTAGCATAAGAAAGCAATCATCGTGTATTCCAAAAGTGTAAAAATATCCACTTCCTTATATCATCCCGTGGGTGTCGTAAGAGGCGACCGAGGGAAACAAATCATATCCCCTATAGGAGGCAATCTACGAGGGAGGCTTATGTTTAGTAGTGCATTTTAATAGGTTGTCACGATAACGGTAGGATACAGTTGACTATTGTATTAAAAGAAAAGACCTTAGTACTAGAGATAAGTGGATACTTGAGTAAACAGGGAAAATACCCATATATAAAGTTTAATAAAGACAGAGGATTAAAATAGACAAGGTTTCAAGAGACTCACATTGTTATAATCGCACACTATAACTAACTGTTCTTCAGAACATATACGTTGCCTCGTTAAAATTGCATATTTCATACTTACAAGCAAACAAGGACGTATTAAAGAACATGTTCACCGGCACGTTCATATTAATGGTCTGCTGAGTGCCATGTGGTGGCGGTGTAAATAAACTTCATCGTGCCATTTCATTCCTTTGGTGCCGTTATTAAAAATAATAGTAAGATCCAAGTCCTTTAGATAGACGGCGGTATAATCATCTCATTTACACCACAAGTACAATACCCAGAACGGTGATGAAGAGTGTAAAGCTGCGTCAAGAGTGCGAGACGCCTGCTACCATAATCGCCGATCTGCCTAACAAGGATAGCGATTATAGAAAAAGCTCTCTTCAACGGGAAAGACCAATATCAAGCAGGAGATTTTTAGACTGTTGAAGAAAGCCGGTCCACAAATACCTTTTAATGCCGAACTCAGAAATGCTGTATGAATCAATATGTTGTTCTTTTCTATACATTTTAAAGATATATAAGTACGTATGCGAATATATTTATATACAATATATGTTTAGTAATTTTAACATTTGTTAACATTTTTAACACCTACCAACTTTTACTTGTTTAATTCTCTCAGGGTTGACTGGTAGAGAATGCCATAAGGCATTAAGTCCCCCTATTATAATCTTTAGATTAAGGTGTAACACAATAAAGATTAAATAAATAAAATAAGTAAATATATAAATATAACGGTTTATTACACGACTCCGAATACAGCAGCAACTTTTTTAATAAAGTAAGTTAACCTTTGGTGAATAGTACACAGAGATTTAAGCTACGCTATGCTTGAAAAGTAAGTATGTATTTATACCGTTTGGTTATGTATTTGTACTGGTTATCCAAGACCTATACAAATGTTGGAATATCCTAATAAACATAAATTATATCTGTCCCGAATTAGGAAAACGAAAAGCGATGGAGCATTATTCTTATCTAAGCCTGTATTGGAGTTGGCAAAAATTTGGCTTGGCATGTGCTCATTTACGTCAATTTTATTGATAAGACATATTTTACTTATAACAGTTTCTAGGGAGTAGTGTATTCGGATGTAATTTATTCATTGTTTTATAAAAAGAAAACTTTAGTTCAGCCAATATATTGCGGCTAATGTAGAACGTGAAAGTTTTAAGGTTTATCTGTAAATTAATTAGTAGCTAGGTATTTTGAGCACACAAGGCTATACTAAAAGATACATTTTTTATAGAATAAGGTCAGCAAACGAGCTCACAAGCCACCGGATGACAAGAGTGGATGTTGTGGTACATATGTATGTAGACCTACATCCATGTTCAATTAAGAATTAAAATGCAGATGTATTGCCATAGATATATAGATAGTTATAATTGGTTTATAATCTTTATATATATAAAAAGTACGTGTCACGTTGTTTGTCCGCGATGGACTCCTAAACTACTGAACTGATTTCAATGAAATTTTTGGTCAATGTGCAGTTTGGTCCAACTTAAAAGATAGGATAGCTTACATCTCAATTTATAGTCGCAATACAATATTATTTTATTGAAAATTATTTGTCTATTATTTGACAGTCACAATTATCTGTTAGCTCCAAACGTCAGATGACGATATATGTTGACTGGATTGAGTAAATATTTAATAGATGGCGCTATGTTAAAAATACAAACGTTTAATATAAGCTACAATTTAGTAGTATAACCACCACGTGTTGCTGTAAGTATTCAACAGATAGAACCGATTTCAAAAAAAATTGCAGACTGTGTGCAGTTTGGTCCAACTTGAGAGATAGGATAGTTTATATCCCAATAAGTGACCCTCAATTTTTTTATTGCTAATTTCAAGAGTTTTTTTGGGAAAGCAAATGGTCGTTCGGAAAGGGCAGAACAACGTCTGCCTGGTCAGCTAGTATATAATATATTGTAATATTTTAGTACCCTGTGGCAGCATACAGTGAAGTACTCTGAGATGCAAAAAGAAGTTTGTGGTTTTATTTATTTATTTAATATTTTATTTGTTTATATAAATATAGTCAGTTTATGTATATAGGCAGTATAAGAATATCATTCTGTGGGTCATCAACAGACGGAAAGTGAACTAGGAGATGAGCAACAACATCTTCTTGATAACAGCAGGATTAAAAAAAACATGCGTGAGTGTCGTGCAACACTTGGTTGGAACGAAGTTCCTTTAGGAGTATATTATTATTGATAAACGTATTATATTACTGATGAATAAATACGAACAAATGAATTACTAGCATTTATTAAACTGAAAATAATATTTCTTTCATGGCAAGATAACAAAAACTGATAGGGAGATGGATATTATTCCATCTAGCTTCCTTATAGCAGCCTAACCCCCCATCCGCCAAATTCGTACCGTTCGATAATAAGGAGTAACTTCGTTCCATAAAACTGCGGTTGCCAACCAGGTTGCCAAGCGTGGCAATTATTTCAAATACCTCTCCTATCTATGGGGGGATCTATGCTCAACTGTGGATATTTTGAAGGTCACACATACTTGTATATTAATTGCCGACAAACTGGCTTACAGTTTGGCAAAATTTAAAATGTAAATAATGTAACACTCTTTCTAAGAATAAATTAAAAAAAAAGGAAAAAAGATTCATGTATATAGGCAATGTTTATTCCATGTGGAAATTTCTTCAACCTGACCTATTGGAAGATAGTTGAAAGAAATAGAAATACCTTCAGTGTGCACTTTTATACCATATACGTAATATTATAAACATTATGTTTTATAATGTCGAAAAATGTTTAATACGATGGTACATTTTTTTATGATTTATACCGCATACAGTTTCCGCCGACAGAGTTTAATTTGTGAAGCTTTCCAAACAATGCTTGGTATCAAAGTTCGTCCTATAATAATTAAAACTCGCGTTTTGGTAACAAAAGTTTATTTCTATACGGAACTAAAATATAATGATTGTTCAGTACGAGTTGATCGTTCAATAAAGTACCTAACTATTAGTTAAAATTAAACAAAATCAAATTTTTCGCCAATAAATGTGGTTTGTCATTTTTAATTTTATTAAAATCATCTACCAATTTAGAATGACAACTTAACGGGGAAATGAAGCAGCGAAATAAACTACACTACCTCATCTGTATTGTATTTTTTACAGCCAATGATGCAATAAAGTAGTTTATAAAAATAAACGGAATTAAGTCGCATGTAATTATTAGCTTGTCTTAAAAATACAATACATAACTCTTAATTTGCTCTTGCTATTTTAGGACAAATATCCAAAACCATTGTCTGGTACATAGTAAGAAACAATGGCACAGCAATGAATTTACAGAGCAAAATTAAAAAAATATATAATACACTATAATAAATAGGATTTTAAATTATAGAAAAGACTTTGGCTGAGCATTTTGCAGCATATTTTTAGTTAATATGGTGTGGAATTGGGACTGCACGTTTTCAATTGATTGCGGTTGTGGCAGATGTCTATCCGGTTATACGCACGATATACTTATATCAAATTTTAGTTATTTACTAGCTGTTCCTCGCAACTTCGCCGCGTGTTATTTGGGGTTTTAATTATTTTATTTATGAAAAATAATTAGGGTTCCGGGCTTTTTGCACGGTACCCTAATTATTTTTCAAAAATAAAAGTAGCCTAAGTTACTCCTTGTGTCAAAATCGGTCCAGCCGTTTCGGAGATTAGCCGGAACAAACAAACAGACAGACAGACGGACAGACAGACAAAAACTTTAAAAATTGAATTTTTGTTATTAGTACCGTATATATTTTCATATGCATTTAGTAAAAAGCTGTAATTTTGATATTACAAACAGACACTTAAATTTTATTTAATTGTATAGATGTATAAATATAGATATAGATGTATAGATATAGATTTCAACTATTTCGAAAAGCCGTGACGGATACTTTATCTAACTAACCTAATTTTGATACGGTATATAGAAATTGGATCATGGACTTTGAAAGTAAAAGGCGCCTTAATTATTTATGCATCTTTCTCAGTAAAATGGTAATAAGGAAAAGCCTTAAGCTCGGAAAATGTTAAGAATTACGTCTCAATATATTCCAAGGCGGAGTAAGTCTCGTGCTCTATGTAATCCTTTGTTGTTTGGACTTGTGAGGATTCTCTTTAATTGGATTGCGGCATAGACAACATTCACATAACAATAACGACATGATGTGTCCCTTGTAACATAATACAAATGGGATATACGTGTATAAAAACTTAACTTATCTTCACGCACAATCCCTGACGGGGTAGCCAGAGAGAACAGATCGCCAAGTGTCACGATCTTTACATACCTCTTTCGCTTCTTTCAGATTCATTATCTTCTTCATACATGCACGTCTAGGTATCCGAGTACTCTTGACCCTCCCCTCTTCGAGCAGTTTGCTCACATGGTCTTCGAAAGTTAGTCTCGGTCTACCTCGACACCTTTTAATATTAACTTTCGCGCTATATATTTTCTTCGCCATTCGGTCTTCACTCATTCGCTCAACGTGCCCAAACCATCGAAGCACGCCCTTATCAATTTTTGTGATAAGGTCATCTTTCAAACCTGCCATATTGCGAATCTCTTCGTTTCGCTTTCGGTCGGCCATGGTGACGCCGCACATTTTACGAAGAGATCGCATCTCCACTGCATTCAACTTGCTTTTATGCTTCTTCTGGCATACCCAGGTTTCGCTGCCATCTAACAAAGTCGGTACAAACACTGCGTTATGTATTGCAAGGCGTGCACTCTTCACTACGCCTTGCCTTTTGACTAACGCAGTCAGGGCACCATTGACTTTGTTCCCGGCAGCGACACGCCTGTCCACATCTAAATCACATCTTCCATCCCGGCTAAAAGCACTCCCCAAGTATACAATTTCATTTACCTGTTCTAGACATTCCTGATTTACCCATATTTCACACTTCGTTCTCTCTTCGTCCCTTTCAAATACCAGAACCTTAGTTTTATTAGCATTCAAACGGAGACCTTTAATTTCACATTCCTCTTTCATACACGTGACTAATGCCTGCAGTTCTGCCTCTGATGGTGCAATAAGCACTGCATCATCAGCATACAGCAGACAATTTACTTTTATGTCACCCAATTTCACACCCAAACAGCTATCTTTCAGCTTCTGTAAACAGCTGTCGAGATACAGTATGAACAGCCAGTAAGACATGACACAACCCTGTTTCACGCCCGTTTGGACGCTAAACATGGGTGACAGGTCATGCCCTACCCGCACACAGGCTTTACAGTTACAGTAAAGTGACTGCACAGCCCTTAGCAATCGACCATCCACACCGTACCCCGGCAACAGTTCCCACATTTTCTTCCTTACAACCTTATCAAATGCTTTCTCAAGATCCACAAAAGCACAGAAAATCTTCTGGTTAGCAGCCAGAAGCTTTTCCGTGATCATGCGTAGAGAAAACATTTGATCCGTGCATCCTCTTCCAGGTCTAAATCCGCATTGTGCCTCCCATAGAAATCTTTCCGATTTCTCTTGCATCCTACGTGTCAAAACCTTCGAGTAAACTTTACTTGCTAAACTGGTCAAGCTGATCGCCCGATAGCACCCGCAGTCAAAATGTGAACCTTTACCTTTATATAAAGGCACAATGACTGCGGATCGCCAATCATCCGGGACATCCCCCGTCCGCCAGCACAAATTGCACAGCAGATAAAAGCTGTCCCAGACGCTGTATAAAGTAAAAAGATATAAGATACTTGCATTACTTAAGTAGAGTACAATTCCATCTAATGATAATTTTGCCGTTTACTAGTGCCACGAACCACCTCATAGTTTTGGCACAAGAATTTGACACTAGTATAGCAATTTAAATAATTAAACTTTTAATAAAACTTAGTACAGATTTCTTAACATTTTTTGTAAAAAAGAAAAACAAAAAGAGAACTTCTACATCTACTATTCCTATACTTGTACATACTTTACTACTAAATTTCAAAGCATTGTAACTAGTTGCAACTAGTATTACAAAGTCATTCAGACGGCATTTCGCTCACAGCGGCCAGTCTCAATGAAGACTAGACATCTACTTAAGACAGGATTATAGGTAGTGGACAAGTGTGTGCGCAAGCACAGGTACACTCTATTTACTCACTGTCCTATTCCGATGGAACGGATATCCGACACGACCGAAGAGAGATCAGGCGCAAGACTTTACGTGCTTCCCGAGACATACAGGGGTGAAACATTGCCAACTTCCCGACTCCGGGTTACTACTGAGAATTTCCTGACAGGAAAACCGATCATTGGCCCGACCCGGGATTCAAACCTGTGACCACATGATCAGCATACGCGCTTACCGCCACTAAACCAATAAGGCAGTCATTGCCAGCATTATTTAAAATACAGTAAGTACATAATATATTAAAATTAAAGTTGGAGTTCGACCGGGGCGTATAGTAAGTACATAATCCAACGGGGCGTTCGTATTCTCTATTGCTCTACTGGAGGACGTATAATAGGAGATAAAATATTAGATATAAACCACGTTGCTCAAAATGCATATTGCCAGATTACAGATGAAATCAGATACAGTATTTTTTTTAATAAAAAGCAGTAAACATAATTGAACCGTATAAAACTACAGCATAAAAATAAAACACCTACCACACATATCTTAAGCGTGATTTACTTACTTAATATGCTGTCCATTATGTTATTTAAACTGAAACCCCCAAGGCAGCTTCTCAGTGAAGCCGCAGCGGGATAAAAACAAAAAGTTATGAGCGCAGTTTCCACCAGCGACATAATCTAATCTTATCTGTGACCCTTCAGTGGCCCGTCGTACTTAGAGTAGACAATTAGGGCAAGCCAGTTTTATTTTTACTTCCAGCTATTTGTGGACTGTTTGACGTCAAAAAGCCCCGATACAAAGGCCGAGGGTAAGTAAAAATATACCCATCTGAAAAACTTATCATATAACTGACGCCTGTTATATGATAAGCGAAGGACTCGTTTTGGGCTTTAGTTATTTGAGGTGGTGCAATAGTAGCAAATGATGCAAATTTATTTTTTCTTCATCCTATGTTTATAAATCCACTTTCACCGTGTAGTGGCGGTGTAAGAATAACCACTATCCCATACCGTCCCGTGAATGTCGTAAGAGGCGATAAAGTAAAATAAACCAGAAGATGGGCATCTTTCTAATTACAACTACAAAATAAAAAACTGAGGTTGCCACACGTGACAACTGGCAAGAGAGATATTCCTTACGAGACAATCCATAAAATATATAATGTACTCCTGATAGCAAAATCATAGAAATTGAGGTCGTTAACCCGTTTCCCAAGCATGCCAACTATTCAAATATGTTCCTATGTTCAGCAGTAAACTATAATAGGCTGTATTAATTGTGGGTCATCTGATAACCATCCAATCAACGCATGTTGTGATTACCCATAAAAAGAAATACAATTATAATGTGTTTGATTTGTTATGGAAGTGATCTCTGTATTACTGTTGTAATTTCTGTTGGTAATCTTAATAAATAAATAAATCAATAACCAGAAGCTCGGCCGGTCTCCGCGCTTTTGATGTTGACATACCACGTATTCAAAATAAACGGTTTGCTTCTTCGTTCGAAATGCATACAGCAAAGGGGTTGAATATGTTGCCAGCATCTTCGTCTTTTATATTCATCAAAATCGCCTTTTATCTTCAGCGTTTAAATCGTTTTTTAATCTGCGTGTCTTCAAGGCACGAGTAAATAGGTTTTATAAAACTAAGCCACTTCATCACCAATTACCATCAGATGGGACAGTAGTCAAGCGCTGGACTTTATTAGTAAAAAGACACTACAGAATTTAAGCTTCAGAAAATATAATAGAAATAATTTACCAATATAAAGCCAAACTAGTTAAGACATAGGCAAACTACCAAAAAAGGTCTGGCGATCGTATTAAATACTTAAAATACAATAAATAAAATTTAAAATTGTTTTGCGAAGTGATAACGATTAACCAGGTAACGAGTAGCACCTGGCGAGGCGTTTGGTTCTAGGATCGACCATCTGGCTGTCGAACGTGGCGATTACCAATCTCAGGTATGACTGTATGGTTCTAATTCAATTTTGTGTTCCATTATAATCCCTTTTATAGAAGGTGCACGGTAAAAGTTATTATTACGAACTTTAAATACAGATAAAACAAAATGCTAGGCAAACAACGAACTATTATTATGTTTTAAAAAGGTTTTGTCATACACTGTACACTGTCGAAAGGGTCGTAAGGGAAAAGGAAAGGGATTTTAAAATATAGCAACCGGGCCATAAGTGGTAAGAGTACTTGGCTGTCGCCAATATTTGTTCAAAATAGTATTTTTGTTTCAAGGGTCTGCTTTGTTTTGTGTTCCAAACCTACCCTCGACCTTACCGATAAAAGTGTTTCGGATACGAGTATTAGGACTAGTGCGGGTGGGTTATGTCTTCTGTATTTTTGTGCGTTCTTCAGGTGATTGAAACTATACTCAAGAAAATCTTCAACATACAAGTAATTTAAATAATGTATCGATTCATAATTATATGTGTAACAATGAAGTTTTTTTCACGACCAAGTGCGAGAAACGAGTAAATAGTAG
Source organism: Parnassius glacialis (assembly GCA_033319125.1). Classification (NCBI taxonomy): domain Eukaryota; kingdom Metazoa; phylum Arthropoda; class Insecta; order Lepidoptera; family Papilionidae; genus Parnassius; species Parnassius glacialis. The sequence goes on along the minus strand of JAVANC010000001.1, from coordinate 50,094,312 downwards.
ACCGAACGGTAAATGTATGCTTTGAGCCATAGAAAGCTATAACTATAATAGATAATGGCTAATGATAATGGCCTTGTTACCGGTAAAAAGGTCTCAGTTTTATATTACAGAATAACGGCGATAAACCAGCAGTCCATCGTAGGTAAGTGGATGCTGAGGCCCATAGAGACCTACATTTATCCTCAAATAATGATCAAAATGTAGATGCGTTACTACCCTTGAGGGCTAAGATAGAATGTTTTTTTAACAGTAAGAGGATCTCCAAATCTCTGCACTCACCATACGAAACACAGCAGCATAAAGCTGCTATTTCACATTGGTATTCTGTGAGAGCGTGGTCCCCGGTCGAGGCGACCCATTCGTGCTACAGCCATAATAGGTGTATAGCTGCCGCATTGCTCTCAAAAAAGCAAAATATTTTAGAGTTTGTATTTTAATATTTATATTAATTGTTTGTGTAGTAAAACATAACTGAAGGCTGGTGCGGTGCACTTGGCGTTTATAAATCAAAGTTTATAAACAAGGCGAGCGGCGCCAAGCAGTTTCCTACATAAACCAGCGGCGAGGAAAACAGAACAATGAAGTCATTGAGGCAATCCAAAGCGCCTAGCTAAGCCATTCGCCGACGAGCTCTGGCAGCGAGCCAGCGCGTTATAGATAAGGGAGGGCTCGTATGCACCACTTCTGAGTTGCTATGAACCTACTACACCTGATATATGCAGTATGTGTGCCAATTAGAACACCAAAACCGCACATTAGTAAATATTAATTGTAATATTAATCAAATTATTTACATAATTAATGTACGATAAAATATAAGCAATATATTCTCACAATGAATATAAAAAGACAGTAAATATATTTAATTAATGTCCACTGCTTAACATAGGTCTTCTTCATAGATTGCCTCCTAGGGGAGAGATTTACTACAGTTGCCACGATTAGCAGGCGGGTTGGCAACCGAAGTTTTTTTTATAGGATAGGGTGACAACCGAGCACACAGTCCACCTGATGGTAAGTGGTTGCTGTGACTCATAGACATCTACATTTTTCCTCAATATAGAGTCAAAATGCAGATGCGTCGTCACCCGTGAGGACTAAGATGGAATGCCTCTTTTCCAGTAAATTGGGTCTGCGGTTCTCAACACTCACCGTACGAAATAAAGCAGTGTTTAGCTGCTATTTTACGCTGTTATTCTGTGAGAGCGTGGTCCTTCCCCGGTGGAGCCGAGCCATTCGTGCTACAACTATACTACTAATATAGCTGCAGCATGGCGATACCACGTACAAAAAGTTTTCTATTATGTTGAGTTATTATCAGGATGCTGCTAACCATCTCCCGTTTAATTTCCCTCTATCGATCCTTACGACAACCATGCGATGATATGATGTGGATTCCCTTACGCACCCAATACACGGCGGGGTTATAGAAAATTTTCTTTATGTAAAATTGAAACTCTTTACTATAATATGTCATTGTTTATTTATATAACACAAAATTGCTTGGCTGTTTTAAAATAATATTTAGATATTTTTAATATTAATTTATTAAATAAAGATTATTCAAACTATTCCTGATCCTCTTTTTTTGTTTTTAAAGTAATCTCCTGTCCTATAACCATAAATCTGGTAAAGCGCTATGTGAACACGGCCTAAGCAACCGATACTTCGAGCTTGGTATTAAATTTACGAGGCGGATTAAGTCGTTCCCACAACAATAATTAGGCAGTTGGTTTTGTCTTAACATGGGAAATGGATCTCGAAAATTACGAGGTTTTGTTATATTAAGGCATTTATACATTCAAAAATATAAACCTTCGGTATGGATTAATGACAAACATTTACGTGTCTGAGATCATTAAATATGTTATAAAACGTTACTCAAAAATGTAAAAGAATTTTTTCTGTGTAATGAATTTGTGGTTTTAAACAATTTATATTCAGCAATACGCTACCCTAATGACGTAATATTCTGTACTTCTATTAACAAACGTAAAACAATATTATTACTTCTTCTTAATATTTTTATTAAAATTACATTAATTGAATGATCGCTTCCAACAAAAAGCCGTGGTAGGTCATGGCTAAGCGCTCGATGTAAATATCACAGTACGCGATCAACCCGGGCTTGATCCTCGCCGGCATCAATGAAATTATTAATTGCAATTTTTTTAAGTCCTGATTTCCCACGACACGACTTCCTGACAAGGAAAGCAATGCGAGGAAATCTGCATGTCTGATAAACTAAAAATTCGATAGCATGTGAAGTTCGGCAACACGCATTGGGGCAGCGCAGTGCAGCGGGGCGAACACAGTGCTACGAACTCCTACGTATTTTTGCGTAATCCTACGTACACTATAACTTTTGCGTACATCTAGGAACTTCATTCCCCGAATCTAAAATTCAATTAGGCTGAATTGGATCATTTCCTTTTCCTCGAAGAAAAACAATATAAACCATCCGCTTAGAACAATAATTAAAGCATTCGTTTCACTATTGTTTCTGTTTTTATTTAATACTTCAATTCCTACTTAATTCAATTTTTCCCTCTTCTACTCACATTTTGCTCCATTTGTTTTCGGATTTGAATTATACCGCTAAAACTTGCTCACATTTTAAGTAAACGAGGCCAAAACTGAAACATAATAGTACAATTACACTTATTCCTATTCTTTATTGCGTTTCAAATCTAAAAGTTAACAAAATTTTAAATATTATCTTCATTTTCCTAAAAATAATTAAAAATTTTAAATTTTGTACAACCGACTTCAATATAAATTATTAAGATTAACTCAATAACTATTGGTCAGACCTTGATCAACTAGCTAACAAAATAGGTCAGACCACATGAGAAGCACCAGCTTCCAAATAGAAAAAGAATCATTTTTATACGTAGTAGAGCCATGCTGCAGTTATATTAGTAGTATAGTTGTAGCACGAATTGGTCGGCTCGACCGGGGAAGCAATATATAATATAATAAAATAGCAGCTTCACGCTGCTGTGTTTCGTATGGCGAGTGTAGGAACCGGAGACCCATTTTACTGGAAAAGAGGCATTCTATCTTAGTCTTCACGGCTGACAACGCATCTGCATTTTAATTCGCAAATGAAGAGGCCTGGGCTGACGCATCGACATCTCAGGATGCAAATACCAGCAATCTCTAAAAGAAGTATAATTCTGCCTCCAGGTCCTTCAAAAGTATCATTGCCAAGGCAATCAGAACACATCGGCAGAATTGGCGAGAAACTAGTTCGACTTTCTTCGGGAACTCGTGCATTCTTGTCTCTCGCCAAGGCTGTCCAAGGAACTTCTGTCAGCCATCTCTTCCATCTCTGCACATGGAGGGCGACTCACTAGCCCATGCCGCAAAGGAGAAAGCCGATCTGCTAGGCACTCTCTTTGCATCCAACTCGACTCTCGATGACGTGGGCAGCACACCGCTGACCATCTCGCGGTGTGTGCTCCATGCCGGATGTGCGGTTTACAGTGTTCGGTTCGCAAAGCACTCCTCTCCCTGGACGTCAGCAAGATGAGTGGGCCTGATGGTGTCCCGTTCCCCCCCCCCCCCCCCTATTGTGCTGAAGACATGTGCCCCGGATTTGGCACCGGTTTTAACGCGTCTTTTCCGGTAATCTTACTCCCAAGGCGTAGTCGCTAATTTATGGAAGACAGCTTTGGTCCACCCGATTCCTAAAAAAGGCAACCGTTCAGATCCATCCAAGTACAGGCCTATCGCAATCACCTCCGTGTTCTCCAAAATAATGGAAACCATCATAAACCTTTGTGGCATTCCTTGATGGAAGCCCATGTTCAGCAGTGGACTTGTGAAGGGCTGTAATGATGATGATGATGATGATGATTATAAACCACCAGCTCATGAGGTACCTTCGGAATCACCAGCTGATTAGTGACCGCCAGTACGGTTTCATTCGGGGTCGGTCAGCTGGTGATCTTCTGGCTTACCTAACTGGACGATGATGATGATGACGACGATGGACGGAGGCAGTAGAGTCCAAGGGGGAGGCGTTGGCCGTTAGTTTGGTCGTTACAAAGGCCTTTGATCGGGTTTGGCACAAAGCGCTCCTGTAGAAGCTCCCTTCCTATGGTCTTCCCGAGAAATTGTGCAAGTGGATCACCAGTTTTCTTGCAGAGCAAAGTCGTAGTAAACGGTACATGCTCCGATTACAACCTTTTAAATGCTAGTGGCCCACAAGGCTGCGAGCTATCACTAACGCTGTTTCTTCTGCATATCAATGATATGTCGCAAATCGGTAACATTAATTGCTATGCAGACGACAGCACTCTTGATGCTTTATACACCGGCCGTGCCAATATTTCTCGGGAAAACGTTGCCGAGTACCGGAACAAACTTGTGTCTGAAGTGAAGTCTTTCTTGAACAAAGTCTCCGATTGGGGGCGACTAAATCTAGTTCAGTTGAATCCGCAAAAGACACAATTTTTCGCGTTTACCTCTAAAAAGAACCCCTTTGTCGTATATCATCAGTTTCTAGGGACTCCCCTTGTTGCCTCAGCCAGTATAGAAGTCCTCGGTGTCGACGTATCAAGTAATGTGCAGTTTCGTGGTCACTTGCAAGAGAAGGCCAAATTGGCCCCTAAAAAGCTTGGCGTGCTCAGCAGAGCGGCACAGTATTTCATACCGACACACCGCTTGCAACTTTACAAGGCGCAGATTCGGCCCCACATGGAATACTGTTACTATCTCTGAACCGGGACTCCCCAGTGCCTGCTCCTTCCACTTGACCGCATACAGCTCAGAGCAACTCGAATCGTCGACGACCAAGTTCTTTCCGATCGGCTTGACTCACTGGCACTGCGAAGAGATGTTGCATCTTTGCGTATTCTATCGTATCTACCACGGGGAGTGATCAGAGGAATTGTTCGGGCTAATTCCAGCCGCTCAATATCACCATTATCCAAAATGAGCCTATAAATAAATCTATATCCTTTGCTATAGAAAAATGTGTTATCGCCCCTGAGGACTAAGATCGAATACCTCGTTTCCAGTAAAAATGGTCTCCGGTTCTCTACAATCACCATACGAAACACAGCAGCATTAAGCTGCTATTTTACGTCGGTGTTCTGTGAGAGCGTGGTCCGCGGTCAATCCGACACATTATTGATACAATCATAGCTGCGGAGCGGCTCTACTACATAAATGTCTAAGTTTGGTGTAAACGAGACGGTCATACCAGCATCTATCGGAATCTACAATGATACTAATAAATTTTAAACGGAAATTGTCTGAAAAATCTCTTTCAACTAATCTAAAGATTACATCTACCATACTACTGTGATTATAGCGGTCTTTCTTTTACTGTTCATGAAAATACTCCTCTGGATCTTCTTGCCCTAAGACATTAGAAGAACACGAAATAAACCTTTAAAACATTAATTTCTGAACATATTGAAAACAACAGCGCCCAGAAAACTTTTATTTAAAAAAAAATCTATTGCATTTAGATATTTAAAGCACCTGCCACTTTTCACCATGTCATATGTCGATTGCCAGTAAATGTCGAATGGCATTAGATCCGCTCCTTTTTAATTATAAGGTTAATTAATGCACTAAACTTTTTAAAAAGTATAACAATACCTACATGACTACGTATAATATAAAAGGAAAGCTTTAGGCTTTTTAAAGGGCAAATCTAATAAAAAATAGGATAATGCATATTATATTAACAGGAGGGCAGGATGTTATACGAGATTTTTAAAACTTAACATTTAATTAATACTTTTGTAATGGTTACGAGCATTGTTTTTTTTCGTAATGAGTTTTCAGTTCGCTGTATGCGAGGCGTATATTACAGCTCCGTTTATTTAAAAGAAAGAAGAAAAAACATATTTCCCTGCAGCCATCTACGATTGTCTATTACAACAAAAACAAAATATGCCAACTTATTCTCCAAATGCCTATTTCATCCACTGACTTAAAAAAAAAAACTTAAAAAAACCTTGTAAAAAAATGCTGTAAACCAACTAGAAAAATGCAAATTGAGCTTAACATACCCTTTAGACGGCCTTTGTTTAATCGTACATATTTATAAGGTTCGTTCCTAGTTTCAATTCTTAGAATAAATTCTAAATCCTAAGCACAACGAACTCTAAACATTAAACAAAGTCGAGGAGTCGAATTCAATAAAATAAAATTACATAATATTAGTATAGTCCGAGAGAACGAACTTGACAAAAATTTTCCGGCTCATTCTGAGAATTGACAAGGGTTTGCAATCACATTGAGAAAAAACGAGTTTCTGAGTCCATTTAACTTTCGTGAAAACACCAATTCCTTTGTAAAAGAAACCGACGGTATTATTGGTTTGAAAGTGGGATGAGGGGAAGAGCCTAATATAAAAGAAAGGCGTTTCTAAAAAGAACAACTAGTGGATATAGATAGTAAAAAGGGGCATACGATTGTTTATAATATAGTAGGTGAGTAGACATCAAATAATCACATTTTGAAACAACAAAAGACAAAATTTTCATACTGCAGCTATATTATGGTTGTAGCAAGAATAGGTAGGCTCGATATCACAGAATACCAGCGTAAAATAGCACCTTAATGCTGCTGCGTTTAGTATGGTTAGTGGAGGACCGGAAATCCATTTTACTGGAAACGAGGCATTCCATCTTAGTCCTCAGGGATGACAACGCATCTGCATTTTAATTCTAAATCAAGGATAAATGTATTTGCCTGTGTGCCACAGCACCCGCTTACCATCAGGTGGACTGTGTGCTCGTTTGTCACCCTTATTCCATAAAAAAATTGTATCAAAATGATAGCCTGAACAAATAAATGTGATAAATAAATCCTCAATAGATTTTTTATAGAGGTAAGAGACAAGCACACAGTCCACTTGATGTTATGATGATACTTTGACCCGTCGACATTTTCATCTACCCTCAATTTTCAATCACAATAAATATCATAAGTCCCAATGCGTTAAAGATAGATAACCTCCTCCAACTTAACTACGTAAACAACACATATTTATCAGATTATAAACGTTTTACTTTAAAAATTCTAGTAAATATTTTTATAAGAGAGTAGAGACAAACGAATTAACAGTACACCTGATAGTAAATAGCTAGTGCAACCTTGCAACGAACCTGCAACGAACTTCAAACAAAGAGGGTTAGGTCACGTTTGGGGACTAATATGGAATGCCTCACAGCATGTCATTATACTAGTTCTCTATAGTCGTCCACAGACCTCTACATCTATCCTCAATAAATAATCAAAATAAGTGTTTTTTCCAGTGAAAAGTTTCTCCTGTTCTCTACACTCACCATACGAAACACAGCAGCATTAAGCTGCTATTTTACACTGGTATTCTGTGAGAGCGTGGTCCTTCCCCGATCGAGCCGACCCATTTGTGCTACAACTATACTACTAATATAGCTGCAGCATAAGTCTACCACATACATATATAAATATTTTTTTAAAGATCATAAAGCAAGTTTACACCTGCCACAATAACTCACCACGCTACGGATTGACAGGCGGAGAATACCGACAAGCATTAAAAGTCCGCCCATTGTTACCTTAGTTGAAAGGTGTTACAATAAATAAAATGGTTAGATATAAAATACCCCGGGCGGTGAATGGTCAGAGGTGTGAGAACGTCCAATACTTGCGATCGTCAATTCGGCTGTCAACCATAGCTAATATTTCTCACATAATCACATTGGACTATTAACAGAATAACAACGAAAAAGAAGTAAGTTACAAGTGGCCTTTATCATAATATTTGCGTTTACCTTTCATACAACTCTAAAGACCAGCGAGACGGGAATAGTTTACGAATACTCTTTGGATCACTACAATCATTACTCACAACAGAACTACGATGACATGCAACAAGTTTCAATGCTTTATTGTATTGATATATATGTCTCCAACAGGGTGAATAGGCTTTTGTAATGCTAAAGCAGTGCGATTATTCATCTAAGGTTTCGTCGCCACTTACCGCCAGGTGGGATTTAAATTAAGCATTAGAAAACCCGTTGACAGTTTAGTAGCGATGTAAGAATATCCAATACAATACAATATATCGTCGAGTAGGTATCGTAAGATGGGTAGCAACGTCTTCCTGATTACAACTAGAAAATAAAAAACTGCTGTTGGTTCTTGCCAATCTACCTGCCAAGCGAATATTCTTTTTTTTTGTTTACTGTGTTTTAGGTATAAGTATTATAATAGAGTATTATTTTACATAATTTAATTACGATTTCTAAGATTAACTTTAAATACATTTGATGACTCAACACCATTAAACAAACTCGTACCTATACTTCGTACCCAGAACCAGAATATTAATTATAATTTTTGATAGAAAGAACCGATTTTTATAAAGCAAAGACTGAATGGAACTCGAAGATTTTATGATTTTCATAACGAATATAATAACTATGGCAAATGTCCCCCTTTTTTAGGCAAACTATAGGGAGGCCTATGCAATGAACTTTGAGAGGCTGAAATGAATCAATGAATGAATAGAAAAAAAAGTACATAAAAGAATGTAATAAATTCAACATGCTAATTAGAACGTAATATAATTACCTTCAATATCGAAACGCGAACGTCGTGTGTCCACTTTTAAATTCCTTCATATAAATTTTAATGCATTTATAGGGCGTATCTTCAGGAGTAGGGGAGAATTTTCAAACTTAAGTAATTCTAAACCCTCTTTTACTGTGAACAAACGATTACAAAATTCCAAACATCCATTCTGACTCTAAAACATGAAAGTATCTTTCGAAACTTTGAAGCTGGCATTCAAAAGTTCACTCAAGGTTTCGTAGTCTCAAGAGCGGCAGGCGATCGCATGGCGTCGCTTTTCTTATCAGGCAACAATTACAGTTCAGAATTGATCCGTCAAAAATGTACAGTAAAATGGAGCATATAAATTAGTGACGGCGGAAAAGAACCCATCGATCGATTTGTTACCGTAATTATAGAATTAAATGATCTTACATTTGAGAGACGACCGCCCGGTATTTTTGCCGCAATCGCTACCACATTGCACTTACTCAGGCCGTAATAAAAGTAATTTCTAATACATTATCAATACTAACGGATCAAAACACACCTCTTGTAGATACCTCTATCCAGAGCAAGAACAGCAAGTGGAACTTTTTGTAGGCATTGTTCTTTAGTAAGCTCTATACTATGGGCAAAGTCAGAGAGACCTCACGGCCACTGAAAATACTAAAATTTCTTTATTCATTATGAATACATTCCTACTAAGGTTTCAAACCCAGTACCAGTGACGTTAGGCTATTGCCCCCATGATTACGCCTCAGTGACACGATCGCATTACGCAATATACAAGCTTATCAAGACTTCTAACATATCTATTCTATCAAATAACGATGACGAGATTAACTGCTTAATTAACACGAATTTTCAATAACTGAGTTTTTTCTATATACCTTTTAATATATTTACACTAGGACAGGTGAAATTAGATTTTCCGTACGTATTGCGTTAAGCTGTAAAATGTCATCTTTAATTAGTTCAAAGAAGTAAAGCCTCTCGTAATTTCAAAACAGATTACCTTTAATAATGTTAATAATGACTTCCATTGGCATTGAGCAGAAGTTTGTGTCTGTCGCCAGGCTTGATAAACCTTAATTTAAAGTTTATCCAGAGAAAATTCAAGAAAGTTTAATATAATAATAAAATTAATTTAGTAAGATTTCTATTCATTAATTTTACTATCGTGAATATAGTGAAATTCTGCTAAGTATTGTCTGGTCCTGGTATTTAATATAATTTCTTTCAATATAGTTACAAACCAATTCAAGCATAGCTTTGATACTTTATCGCTAAATACAGAATTTCTGCTTATACACAATTTCCGCTTGTACAGAATTACCGCATAATCCGACAAATATTTAGTATTATGGGTCGTTGACTTCATTATTCTTTGATTTTTTTATTATGTAATCGAGTCTTAATAAATAAGGGAACAGTAAGAAACCTTAATTTTCTTCGTCGGAAAAGGTGGGAAAGAAAAATAGAATGGATAACAATTAATAATTATTACGTATACCTGGTACTTCAGATGGTTAGCGCTCGCTGTAAATTTCACAGTACGCGAGCAACCCGGGTTCGATCCCCGCCGCCACCGATGAAATTGTTAATTGCAATTTTAAGTGCTGATTTAACACGGAAATCTGCATGTTTAAGAAATAAGAAATTCGAAGACATGAGAAGTTTGCCAACATGCATAGGGGAAACGCGGCGGACATTTCCTTGTCTTAAAACCCTCTTAGAAATGAGGGAAGGCCTGTGCCCGGCAGTAGGACGTATATAGGCCGCAACTTTTAAAGTTTACCTAACCCGTTAAACGTTCGATCCCTCTTAAAATGTATTTCACTTGTATGTTTAGTTTAATCAGATCTGGAGCCCATAAAATACACTCATACTAAAATACTATATTATTTTGTTATATTATAACAGTATTGTAAGGATTAACACGAATTCAATTCTAGACACCACACACCTAACACTTCTCCTCGTCACCAAACCCAAACTGTGTATTTATGCTTTATGGTCTAGATCTGCCATAAATTACCACACACCAGGATATGTCCTGGTTTGAGTGTCTCTGTATCCCGGCCAGTAAGTCATATGTTATGTGTGTGAATTACAGATGATGGAATTATTCAAAAAAGCTATGTTAGCGAATTACAAACACACGCACTAGTTAATGCGCGTGTTTGTAATTCTTCTCCTCCTAAACGGCTTGACCGAACTTGAGTAAATTTGTATGGGATACTTATAGGGTGACCTGGATGGTTCTTAATTATTTTTGACCCGGTAGGTGGCGCTGTTGTCAAGATCTTAAAATCACGCGTGTAAAGCGGGGGCGGCGGGTCGCTAGTAGACTATAGACTATAGAATATAAAATATAATTGTATCGTACATTATAGCCAACTTCAAAGAAAGAAGGAGATGGTTTACAATTTAACTGTATGTTTTTTTATAGGATAAGGGTGACAAACGAGCACACAGTCCACCTGATGGTAAGTGGTTGCTGCCGCCCATAGACACCTACATCTATCCTCTAATACAAATCAAAATGTAGATGCGTTGTCACCCGTGAGGACTAAGATGGAATGCCTCATTTCCAGTAAAAAGGGCCTACGGCCACCTGCACTCACCAAGCGAAACGCAGAGGTAAAGCTCTACTTCACGCTGGTTTTCTGTGAGGTCGTGGTACCACCCCGGTTCGAGCCGGCCCATCCGTGCGACAGCAAAAGCTGCCACGTGGCTCTACCAATGTTAATGTTTTGTCGCATGTACTCGTATGATACGCGATATTTCGTTAATTGTGAACCGACTTATTATAGATTGTTTTTTATTAAACATGTTATACTTACATGTGATCCCGTGTCAATTTGAAGAAAAAATCGCCCCTAAGGGTGGAAAAATAGGGTTGAAGTTTTTAATTAGACTATATTAAGACGACTTTGAGATTGTGATATTCTTTAATCCACTTAAAAGGGAAAAAAAATATTTTAATAAAAAGAAAAGCAGACTCCAATGAAATAAGAAATAGTGAAATAATTTTATTATTTTTAGTTCTTTGAGTCGGTTATATTTTTTTTGTAATAATCTGTTTTAAAAATCAGGTCAGCTGTCACTACATCCCCGGAACTTCGTAATTACTTTAAGCAAACCTAAAATAAGACTTCTTAGTTTTGGTTTATCTGTTACTTAGGTAACTTAGGTAAGGTAATTTTATTGTTTCTGTTACTCGTTTTAGACCATGTCAAGAACCGCTATCGTAAAAACAAAATTTTTCAAACTAGACGCACAGAATCTAATGACGGGGCATGCATGCCTTAGCATAATTGTGAAATAAAATGAGATGTCACAGGTCGTTGCCTTCACACGTCTAAGAACAATATTAACTTGCAGATATCCTTGTTTCCACATGTCACCGTAACACGCTGCAACCCAACCTACGAGTGGGTTCAGCACTAAACTTTTTTCTAGGCTGTAACGATGAAAATATTAAATGTTTTAACCGAATTCAAAAAAAAGAAAGATTCTCAATTCGTCTGCTTTTTTTTTATTAATTTGGTTACATCAGGGGTCGTCTCATATAAATTAAAAAACTTGACCCCTAAGGGTGGAAAAATAGGATATGAAGTTTTAGTGTAATTACATAGACGACATTCTACTTGTTAAAACCGACTTGGAAAACTAAAAAGATTAAAATAATTTACACTAATCTTCTACTAAGGTTAATTGTTCGATACGCCATCTCTTGGCAGCGATTACAGAAAATATTATGCCATCAAAAACATAACTAAAAAAGTCAAGTGCGAGACTTGACGAGACTCAGTTCTTCTACCGTAAAAAGTTGTGAGATCCATGTAATACCAAGTCGGTTAATTTATTCAGTCCATAGATTGATACATAGATTGACTTGGCAATCGCACGAAAACACAATATATCTCACAAGTAATACATATAATATTAAATTAGATTGTTTAGTGCGATTGCCAAGTCAATATATGTATCAATCTATGGACTGAATAAATTAACCGACTTGGTTTTTTTTTATATAGGATAAGGGTGAAAAACGAACACACAGTCCACCTGATGGTAAGTGGTTGCTGCGACCCATAGACATCTACATCTATCCTCTGTTACAGATCAAAATGCAGATGCGTTTTCACCCGTGAGGACTAGGATGGAATGCCTCATTTCCAGTAAAAAGGACCTCCGGCCACCTGCACTCACCAAGCGAAATGCAGAGGTAAACCTCTACTTCAGGCTGGTATTCTGTGAGGTCGTGGTACCACCCCGGTTCGAGCCGGCCCATCCATGCCACAGCAAAAGCTGCTGCCTGGCTCTACCACTATTAAACATCTATGTTATGAGATCTATGTATTACATGGATCTCACAACTTTTTACGGTAGAAGAACTGAGTTGCGAGACTTGGCTTTTTTACAAGTTATGTTTTTGATGGCATCTCATGTCTTTTTGTAGATCGTTATATCTAGGTAGCTATTTACACCTATTATTCCATTATATGTACATAATATATAGGTACACTGATTCATTCACTGCAAATGTAACTTTGTAATACTATATGTTTATATGGCATTACAAAGTTATTTATGCAGTTGGTGTATCTCGAAAACTGGACCGAAATTGTAAAATATTTTAATTTTTCCTTGATTTATATATTAAACAATAATAGTATTCCAAATTTGAAGTTTCTACGTCTGCTAGAAGTGCCTCAGAGTTTTGATGATCGGTCAGTCAGTGCGTGACAAAATTAAGAAATTTTGACTAGTTATAATTTTTAAACTACTGGTTCAAATTTAATGAAATTTGAAATATACCGAGCCTATATAATGCCTACTTGGTTAATAAAAATTCAGGCTTCTAGTTTTATGCATAACGAAGTTATAGGGTTTCGCAAATGGCCTGAACTCCTTCGAGAAAAGGATGGTACGGCCGTGCCGCTTTTTTGCTCGACTTGGCGGGGGCACTGCCGTGCCCCCAGATGTGCAATTTATTTTATTCTTTTTAGTTTTCGAAAACGGTATTTAATTTAATTTTTTTAATTTTACTATAAAGATTCCCTTGTAAAATCATATGATAACGAAACGCTTTTTTTTAATAAGAGTTGAAATCTTAGAACAACACAGCAAAGCTATGTTTTTTTTTAAATTTCATATCAGTAATGTCATTCAGTAAGTCATTTTAAGCCTACTTTATATTATCATATCAAATTATCGTGTTATGATAGAAAAGTTGTGTAATATAGGATATAGGTATATGACACAAACACAATATCATTAACATTAAATAATACAAATCCACGGTCATAAGCCTGTGAACCTTCCTGCAATACTAAGATTATTTGGCGTCTGCATAATTATTAGCTGGCACACTGCTTTGTCGCAACACCTGCCTCCAATTAATAATACGCATGAGGCTGTTTTATTTGGACAGCAAAGTAACTTCCATATACAAGCAACATATAACGCCCGCACACGGCGCCATATGCCGCTCTACCTACTTTGTAAATGCGCAACTTACGCTTAGGTATATAGTACCTTATGCCTTGTCACGTTCATATTTGTTTTCATAACTGAACTCCTGATGAAGAATATAAGCACTTCTAAATCTGTGTACTGAAATGGAATCAAGTAATAAGATTACTTAACAAGTAGGTAATATTAACTTTCTATTACTTTTCATAAACATTCACAGAAAGAAAGGCTAGGAGAAAGAAACTTATTTATTCGCGTCACCAAAATATGTAAACGATTCTACAAAATAACGCAAATATAATGTATCGAACGTAATAAAAGTAAGATTTGTTTTGATTTGTAGCGTTTTGTAGATTTAAAATAAAAATACGTGACAGATAACAACAAAACTAACGAAATAAAAACTGTATTAAAGTAACCGTTACGCAACAGGAGAGTCACCCAAGCTGCCCAAGCAGCTCACAAGCGTTATGAACATCAATATAGCAGCCCACATAGTAATTCTTTTAAATGCGTATGCCCAAGCAGCACACAAGCGTTATGAACATCAATATAGCAGCCCACATAGTAATTCTTTTAAATGCGTATGCCCAAGCAGCTCACAAGCGTTATGAACATCAATATAGCAGCCCACATAGTAATTCTTCTAAATGCGTATGCCCAAGCAGCTCACAAGCGTTATGAACATCAATATAGCAGCCCACATAGTAATTCTTTTAAATGCGTATACCCAAGCAGCTCACCAGCGTTATGAACATCAATATAGCAGCCCACATAGTAATTCTTTTAAATGCGTATGCCCAAGCAGCTCACAAGCGTTATGAACATCAATATAGCAGCCCACATAGTAATTCTTTTAAATGCGTATGCCCAAGCAGCTCACAAGCGTTATGAACATCAATATAGCAGCCCACATAGTAATTCTTTTAAATGCGTATACCCAAGCAGCTCACCAGCGTTATGAACATCAATATAGCAGCCCACATAGTAATTCTTTTAAATGCGTATGCCCAAGCAGCTCACAAGCGTTATGAACATCAATATAGCAGCCCACATAGTAATTCTTTTAAATGCGTATGCCCAAGCAGCTCACAAGCGTTATGAACATCAATATAGCAGCCCACATAGTAATTCTTTTAAATGCGTATGCCCAAGCAGCACAAAAGCGTTATGAACATCAATATAGCAGCCCACATAGTAATTCTTTTCATCCTTATAAGAGTGGTTTATGAGTTATTATACAGCTCAAGCTGCATAGTGTATTATGGGATCTAAGTAAGCTTAGGGTTCTTAATCAGAATATGAAATCTCTAGTGTATTTTATAACACTTCAATCTGATTTTATCATTAAAGTTGTATAGAAACTCTTTTTTGCATGTTGTCCCTTGCTTATACAGCTCTAAGTGTTATTATAGTATCACTATAATCTTATTTCTGGACAATGGGGTATGCAAACTCTTCTAAAACTTATTCTTATGGTATCATTGTACACTTTTATCTGTCTATGAGAGTAATATAGAACTAAAAAAAAATAACAGCTATAGTACAACTTAAATCTGTATAAGTGACAGAATATCGCCATTTTGCACGCAATGCGTGTTTATATTGTGCTAGTGAAGAAAATTAATTTGTTATCAATATGTGGCAAAAAATAAAAAGATTTGGTGCAGTAAAAAGACCATGTTAAATCTTAACTAAATTTATCCAACACTGTTTCCAAGACAAGATTTTTCATCTTTTATACTTATATTTAAAGAGAGTTATATGTTATGTTAAAATAAACTGCTATACAGCGTAAATAATAAAAATATCCTATTATAGAACCGATTAAAAACCAATAGCTGCATGATATAATCCATAACATACATAGTACAGCTACTAAGACTATAAGACCCTCGAAATACCGTTTAGGCTGTTTAGCAAATTGTCGCCATTTTAAGACCCATAAAAACAAAATTAAAAATATAAATTTGGGAATATTAGACATTAGCCTTAGCCTATACATTATTTCAGTTTGACTAATGGTCACTGTGCCCCAATGTGCCATCATATCCATTAACTTAATTTTTTTTTATTCTCACTATATAACTGATATTTAGTTACCGTATTAAGTATTTTTTCCTTATATTATTTTGTTAATTTGCTGGCGCGGCAATTTTTCCATAGAAACTTATGCAAGTTTACCGTAAATATAATTTGGCAAGTTTAATTCACCAATTATTATCGTTAAATTCAACTAGAATCCCAATATACTATTAATATATTAAATATATGTATATAGGTACATTAAATGTCGCCATCATTCAATAAAAGTTCTTTTTGTTTTATATTCATTTGTAATCCCACTCAAAAACCAATTTAGAACTTTTGTCTTTATAAGTTACTTATAAGACAATATCTGTAGTGTAATACTTTCCTTGGACACCAAATACCAGCTGTAATACAGCAGTTATACAGCCTCCTTTATGCTTGCACATCTACTGTGCAGCGCTACTAACGCACAAAACTGCATAATTTGTGCCAATTTTTTACTTATAAGAACTGTATATGGGCTTATACAGTTTTTATACAGCCTAAACAGTATAAAAACGAACTTCAATACACCTCGTATACAGCTTGCATGCTGCTTGGGCAGTCAGGCAGAAGAATCAGACAAAGTCCAAAAAACAAGGAGCTTTTTGGACCGCGCTTAGAAAAAAATATATAGATATAGATAGAAAATTGTGAAAGAAGTGACAGGTCCATAGTCTACACAAAACCAAAACCTAATATCCCTTTAGTCACCTTTTACGATAAGCTAGGCAAGTAACACTGTTGGCATATTCTTTTTAACCCGACTGCCCCAGAAGGTGGGTAAAGTTTTTCGAGAGTATGTATGTATTTATGTTTATTTTATGGATTTAATGTTGTTAACAATAGTATCCCAAGCAGATGGCAACACTCATCCGCTTTTTCTTTTGAAATTAGGATGTTTTTTTTTTATTTCAATTGCGTATTCTCCTTAGTAGGAGAATACGCAATTGAAATAACCTCACAGAATACCAGCGTGAAGTAGAGGTTTACCTCTGCGTTTCGCTTGGTGAGTGCAGGTGGCCGAAGGCCCTTTTTACTGGAAATGAGGCATTCCATCCTAGTCCTCACGGGTGAAAACGCATCTGCATTTTGATCTGTAACAGAGGATAGATGTAGATGTCTATGGACCGCAGCAGCCACTTACCATCGGGTGGACTGTGTGCTCGTGTTCCACCCTTATTCTATAAAAAAAATAGTAATCGGTGCTCTTTTGCGAGGATTTGTGGTCAATCAAATCTGATGTAATGGCGGGATCGTACCCGCCATTACATCAGATTTGATAAATACAAACCCAAGCATACCATTGCAAGACTTCAAGTAACTCATTGTCCGTAGATGGAACCGAATATTAATATTCAAAACTGAAGGTAGAGTAGTCGGTCTAAGTATGACATCGGGACGATAAGACGATATAAAAATCAGCAAACATAGTTATTTCCAATGTGTTTACGTAAATATTAGAAATCATTAATGGAAAGTCTTTAGATTCGTTTTAGTAGTGGTGAATTTTCAGTACACTTTTACACGCAGTCGGGTTTTTTAATTACTGTTTTAAACCTTTAAGCTTGTATGTGTAAGTCTCATAAAACAAGGGACTTATAAGTCCCTTAACATTCCTTAATTGTTACTGTACTACAAATATTTCTTAATTCTTATAATTATATATATTCTTAAAATTTCAACAGTCATTGAAATTTGGAAGAATTAAGAAATATTTGCACAGCAATGCAGAAATAAAGAACTTATATAGTAGTAGTTATTTATATAAGTAATTATATTAGTTGTACTAGATGAATCGAATATTTATTTGCCTTGGCCCTTGGTCGATACTAAAATACGAAAGTATAAGTTGTGAGATGAATAATAATTTTCCCTCATTACCAAGTGGCCTAGACGACAGGCGTCTGATAATGAATGGCTCTCAAAGCATTTAACAAACTCACCTAAACAAAGAACGTAAATAATTACCTAATGGAGGCAATTTGCGTTTCACTTTTCACAAATAGACCTTTGAGTTACTGAAACTGTTACAAAGAATAACTTCGTATCTTCCGAGCAAGAAGGGTGATTATAGGGTGAACATAGTATTAATATATAATCATACATGAAACAAAAACCAAGGAGCTTAGCGATTGACGCAAACTTTATAACAACTTTATCGAATTGTGTGAAATTGTATTTTTATATACTCATTAAATACAAATATAGTAGGTAAAAAAACTATTAAATACTTCAATAAATAAATGTAAAGAATAATGAATAATAAACTAAACACTAAACGGACTCCAGGGCTACGAAAACTTTCTTCAATCTGAGGTAGGGTTTAAAATGATTGAAGATAAATGTTATATAGACCCGGCTTCACTTCATTGGACTAGTTTGATCTTCCTTTGTTTAAAAAAATAAAATATCCATTGCGCAATTAGCCTGCCAAACAATCTTTATTAAACATGAATCGCACTGATTGTCTTCAAAACGTGCAGATAAGTTGAAATTTGGACTATTAAATATATAACAGATCCGTTGAAATATACACACTTGGTTTGTTTTGTGTGTTTGTGTAAATGTGTAATATTAATTTTAAAATTAATTGCAGATTTTAGCTGAATTAAAAAAAGAGGTTCTAAACTCTAAATTCAACTGTATGTTGTTTTTTTCGTAAGTTAATTGTAAACTGATTTAGATGATTCCTTCTTTCTTGAAGGATGGACGTCACCATACAAATTTGAAGTGAAATTGCAGCCCTAACGGTGGAAAAATAGGAGATGAAGGATTTAATGTCACACACAGACGACATTCAAGCTTGTGACATTCCTTAATTCTCGTCACTCATATTAAAAAATAAACTTAATAAAAATTAAACGCTGACTCAAAGAACAGTACAAAAAGTAACGCAAAGTTACAACCTATATACGTTTCACTGCTGAGCACAGGCCTCCTCTCACTTCAAAGAACTTTATGTATATTCAAAATAAGTTAAGACATGCAGGAAGTGGATGGGTCCAGGTGACTCAGGGCCGAGTTTTGTGGCATTCCTAAGAGGAATGCACATATTCCATAGTGGATGTTCTCATTTTCTCACAGACTCAACGAAATTATGTGTACCTGGAATGGCAACGGCTCACTCAAAACGTTACCTTCTATAGCATGAACCATGAATTTGTTAAAAAAATATAGAAGGTAAACTTCTAGTAAAAGGCACAGTGATGGAGGCCAAACTGGATGCTTGGTGAGGTGATATCGCGAATTTTGATCGTGATGTGCGTTCGTGAAATTTGGCGGCTGAAATTAATCCGAACAATTCCTAAGAGCACTCCCCGTGGTAGATGCGATAAAAAATGCAAAGGGATGCAACATCGCAACTACGCAGCGCCAGTGAATCGAACCCATCAGAAAAAAAATCGGTTGTCGACGATTCGAATTGGGCTGGATGCCGTCAAATGGAAGGAGCTGGCACTGGGTTGCCCCAGCCCCGAGATAAGAACAGTATTCCATGTGAGGCCGAACTTCCGCTTTGTAAAGTTGCAAGCGATATGCCGGCATGAAATACTGTCTCGCTCTGCTGAGCACGCCACGTTTTTTAGACGACAATTTGGCCTTCCCTTTCAAGTGACCACGAAGTCGATGCCGAGGATTCCGATGCTAGCTGAGGCAACAAGGAGAGTGCCTTGAAACTGACGAGATACGACAAAAGGGTTCTTTTTCTTTTTTTGTTCTGGGGATTTAACGGGACTAGATTTAGTCGCCCCCAATCCGAGACTTCGTTCAGCAAAGACTCGACTTCAGACACAAGTTTATCCCGGTACTCGACGACGTTTTCCCGAGAAATATTGGCACGGCCGGTGTATAAGGCATCGCCAGTGCTCTCGTCTGCATAGCAATGTATGTTACCAGTTTGCAACATATCATTGATATGCAGGAGAAACAGCGTTGGTGATAGCACGCAGCCTTATGGAACACCAGTGTTAAGAGGCTTGTAATCATTACATACATACATACATAGGAAGGGAGCTTCAAAAGAAGCCAGACCCGATCGAAGGCACTTGCTATGTCCAAACTAACTAACTCTGTCTGAGATCTGCCTGCGATGGGCACCACAGAGGATGGAATAAAAAGTTCCATACCCTGAAGTACCACATCAGCGACAGAATTAGCAACAACGTTGGGATCGCCCGGCAAGAAGCAAAACCCTCCTCAAGGGTAGGATGCAAAAAAATACCGCATCCTATCCCAATCGGCCGACCTATAGTGCCAAACACCTGCAACCGCAATGTTAGTATGAGTGGCATCACACTACGGACAAGACAAGGGTCCGACGAGCCTAGAGGGACGTCGACGGAAACTTGATATAGTATTAGAGGTCAGCAGAAGGCCCAACAGGGAAGGTACATGATCCTCCACGTCTAGAATCCGCGTAGGTGAAGTAACCAGCTGCGTAAGACCATATGCCAAGGCAGTCATAAACAGATGTCCCCGCATGAGCGGTTAACGTGAACCGAGCCATTCGGCGTGGTGGACGTTAAAATCGCCAGGGATCACGATCTCTGCGGATTGGATCTGCTGTAGCAAGGAATCTGTAGCCATATGGACGTGTTCGATGAGTCAGTCTTTTTCGGCATTACCGCTATGGGCACCTATAGAGACCTATAGAGGCACCCGTAGACGTGGAGATGGTCATCGCTGTCTACGCGCAGTCATAGGATGGACAGGTCCGTACATTCAAGACTGCCGAGGTATACGCAAACTTCAGCCCTGGGGACAAAGGAGTGTTCTAATTTGTACCCTGGGTAGGAAAGATATAAAGTATCAGCCGGAAAGGACACCCGAGTCCCGCTACGCCGTCTCCAGATGGTAGTGGACAGCGTTAATGTATATAAAAAATAATAAAATAATTTCAGCTTTTAAATGAATTTAAATTCTTGGAGACACCTTTGAGTACCGACTTAAGAAGTTATTAAGTGAATATTATTTATTATTTTAATTACATATTGGAAGTTTTTAGACCTTTAGATTTTTATTACAATTTGATTTATATATCCGACATCAAACATTAAATTAACTAACATCTAACATTGTGTTAAATGTTAGTTAATTTAATTAATATTTAGAATAAGTTTAATTTTTAAACATATGCATTAAAAATATATTACGTACATTTAAAACAGCCGTGAAGAATTTTTTCATTAGCTTCCGAAACGTAAAATAATTCTTAGACATATCTCGTTGCGTTGCTTTAAATCGCTTGCCATTAGTTAAGCACCCCGACGTTAGCATTTGTCAAGGACTTTATGAAAGTAGATTATCTTTTTATTCCTCCTACGCTACGCTATTTAACATCAACAAAAAATGAAGTCCAACAATTTATTTGTTTAATAAGGCAGCTTTGCCTGCTTTTTCTGTGATATTAATCTAACAAGTTCTTAGCCCCGAATGTAGTTGCTCGTAAGTTTAACTAAAACAGAAGCAGCTAACTCCATCACTATCCCTTCAAACCGAAACATAACCATGGGTGCACTCATAACTTTAGCAACAGTAATAGATGGTTACTATCTATTACTTGCTAAAAGCATTCCTAGGAATATGAAGTCTCTGTTTCTATACAAAAGCCTCCCAATGTAAGGCGAAGGTAAAAATGAAACCTTCCCGTGGCCCTCTCAAAATACACGGCGGAGGTGAAACACCATGGCAGTTTTAGAGTATGCATAGACCTTTTACTATTGACAAAAAAGGTGTCAGTGTAACAATATTCACTACTCCATATCTTTCCGCAGGAGGCGACAGATGGAACTAAACCAAAAGATGGGCAGCAACCTTGCTTATGGGTCTAGGTATTTTATTGTTTTTTAATTAAATATAAAATAAACGACAAAAACAGTGGAATTTTATTTTCTTACATCGAATAAGAAAAAGATTTAACTTCACAGTCAAATATAACATTTTTCACAATATTGGTAAAATGTCACAAACCAATTACATAGGTCCTCTTTCATGCAAAAAAATTATATAAATCATACCGTCTCATTAGAAATGCGTAACGGAAGCAATCAAAAATACAAGGGTTTCCGTATCGAAAGTCAATAAAATGCAGAACCAATATGAAATCATAACAGTTATGCAAGGAAAATATGGGATATTATTAATATAAAATAGCTATCGTGTTGGATTCAATGCGGTCGAATAATAATGAAATTTGCAAAACGCATCAATTTTAGGTCTAGATAAATAGAAATCTAATTAGAGAGGTATTTAGTTTGAGAGATCAGACTTCGATTCCCAGTAGCGGCACTCCCAAGTATTATTTGCAATTTTAATTAATTCTACTAAACCCAAATTGCTATTTCAAAAGGTTGATCTCATATTACGTAATAGTACGTATGAGAGCTGATTCAAAAATAATGATAATCGGTTATTACCAGGGCACATAAGAATCCAAAAAAAAATTTAGAAAAAAGATGGACTAAAGTTAGGAGACTATGAAGGAAAATAAATTATTTTTTTAACTATTATCACCGTGTTTGATATTCATTATCATTATTTTTGGATCAACCCTCGTATATAAAAACTTTTACTGGTTGTCTTACCATTTTAGAAATTTTATATAAATTAATAAATTTTTCAATTTTATGATTTTTCAATCGTTAAACAACTTATCCATCGAACAATTCATAGCTTGACTCAATAATTTTATTCATACAACAGTAATGTTTAATTTGTTTATGTTTCAACTTATTCCATTAATAAATTTTATTCGAGGATTGCATTCGTTTTAAAAACATTTACCGAGCACCTTTAACGTTGTTCTACGATCAGCCGTGCTGTGGCCGAGTGAGAATTGATAGATTTATATGTATACCAATTGTCCCAACGTAATTGTCCCGGTAAGAGACAGCTATAGGAAATACCAGAAAATGGCTTCCGTAACACACAGGGAGCAGCGTCACAGACGCGAGACGCCTTTACACCGAAATTCGGTCACAGCGGCCAGTCTCAACGGAGACTAGCCATCTGTGCAGGACAGGATTATAGTGCACGAGTGCGTGCGCAAGCACAAGTGCAGTCTCTATTTCTTCACTTTTATAGTTCTGATGGGAAGGCAATAGGAAAATACCGGACAGAGATCAGGCGAGGGACCTTGTAACTTATAATAAAATAATCTCTCTTATAAGTTATAACTTGCTTTCAGGGGCACAGAGGTAAAACTCTGCCAACTTGCTGACTCCGGACTGCTACTAAGAATTTCTATTGCCACCTGCCATACGTGGCAATTACGGCAAATCCAATTACAACAAAATAATAGATTTTTACGGCTGATAAATTAAGAAGAAGAAGAAAAACCTAACCTGAGTGCGTGCCCATGCGCTATTGCCTTAAGTTAATATATTAAAATCATGATACTAAATAGTAGCAAATATCGTAGACTTAATAAATTACGTTCAGGGTGAAATAACCTTATTTAAAAATGCTGTGGTCGGGGGCAAGGACTCGCTTTAGGACGCCGTATGACCGCTATAAGTCATCAAGGGCTTTGATAAGACTTAGGTAAATCCGGGGGCTTCGCTCGTAGAGGCCTCGTAACTTTAATTTTTTTTTATATATTACATATAACAGATTTTCAGTAATTCTCTCAGTCAATGTTATAGTATTTGTCGGTGTAAAATTAAAGTAGCAAATACAACCAAAAACAAGTTTTCAGGTCGTGTTTAGTTATTCAGTCGATGTTTTTTTTTTTATAGTATTCAGAAGCTTACCTATAAATCTGAAGTACACGCGTAAAGTCTAAGTCTACATTGATTCTTGACAATGAGACAAAAATGGTCACACATAATTCACCTAACTGTCAAAACCAGTCTATCTAGTATCTAGTAGATGCTGTGACGTTAAGATTTCTCGTTCCAGCAACAAGAGTTTGACAAGCAAGTTGTTTGAACAAAGCTGTCACTTACAAATAGTTGCAACGCTGTCAGTTTTGTTCCACTTTCGTACACACACACCATTCAGGGTACAGACATAGTATAAAGAGTGGGTGTCTTTATACTATGGTACAGATAAGTTTTTTTTTGTCCGATAATTCAATTTACAAACAGACAAGCGTGTGTTCGTCAAAGGAATCTTGGAGGTTGTGTTTGTGCCAGCCCACAGGTTTGTATTGAATGGACTGTTTCTGTTTACAGTCGATCATGGTTATTATAATACGACGGTGTTACGTTTTGTACAAATTTGTGTGCTTGTCTGTACTGTTAATACAGATTTCTCATTATCTCGCATTCCATTGTGAAAACAATTTGTTGCTTGATATTTTTTTTTATAGAATCATAATTAATCTACACGTATAATAAATAAAATTGAATTGTCTGTCTGTAATATCTAAGTAACCGCCTTGTATTGAGCTGAGGGGGTCATTTTGTATGCCATTAAAACATTAATTACCATTTTTAAAATATTTATCTGTTTGTCTGTCTGGCTGAATCGATCGCAATGAAACTTCACAAACAGATAGAGCAAAGCCAGGGGTGATCTAGGCTATATTTTATCCGAAAAACATGGATTTTTATTATAATAAAAGAAAAATTGATAAAATAAATGGTGTTTGATTATTTATCTTAATTCGAAATAACGCCACATCTATACATAATACATATATACATATACAAATAAATAAAATTCAAGTGTCTGTTTCTAATGTCAAAATTACAGCGTTTTAGTAAATGCACATGAAAGTATATACAGTACTAATAACAAAAATACAATTTTTAAAGTTTTTGTCTGTCTGTCTGTGTGTCCGTCTGTCTGTATGTTTGTTCCGGCTTATCTCCGAAACGGCTGGACCGATTTTGACGGAATTTTCAATGGCAGATAGCTGATGTCACAAGGAGTAACTTAGATTACTTTTATTTCAGAAAAGGAATTAGGCTTCCGCGCAAAAAATTAAAACCCCAAATAACACGCGGGCGAAGTCGCGGGGAACAGCTAGTTATTGAATAGATCCTATCCACGCAAAGCCACGGCGGGTCGCTAGTACATAATAGATCGGAACAGTGAATGCGAATAAAAGCAACATAGCACAATCTCATACAAACTCACACATTGAAGCTCCATCGCTGATCAGCTAACAGTTTATTATATTTTACTAGAGACCCATCCTAGCTTCGCTTGGCCAATTAGTAAATTGTAATAAAATGTAAATAATAAACAAATGGTCCAAACGTCAAAGATTTATTAGTTTTATAGTTTTTTCGATTTCACAAAAAATATCCAAGTTTAAAATATAGCCTACAGCCCTCGCAGCATTGGTCCCTATCTGTTCGTAAGGTGCTATCATACTCCGTTCAGTCATTTCGAAGGTTAGCCGAACAGACAGATAGACGGGCATTTAACATTTTAAAATGGTTATTTATGTCTTAATGACGTACAAAGAACCCATTAATTCAATAGAAGCTCGCCAGAGCCAGCTCGTCACTTGTTGCCAGTGACATTTCATGTAATAAAGGTGCAATGCAAATCATAATTAATCAGGATTACGATTTTTCCGTACCGATACGACTTAGGGACCTTCAAGAAAAGAGCTTACTGCTTTTTAAAAGGCCGGCAACGCATCTGCAATTTCCCTGGTTCTCCTCGTGTTGCAGTTGTTCATGGGCGGCGATAGTCACTTACCATCAGGTGAGCCGCATGTTCGTTTGCACCCTCTCCTATAAGAAATGAACAAAAAAAAGCGACATATAACGTAATGACGATGGAATAATATCCATTAGCCCATATCATCCTCCGGGTGTCGTTAGAGGCGAAAGAGGGAAACTGAATCAGGAGATAGGCAGCAACATCTTACTTGAACAGTTGCATAAAAATAATTGCAGTTACCAATTCGCCTGCCGAGCGTGGCAACTATGGCAAACATCCTCTGCACAAGGTAAATTCATCCTCCTCAACTAAGGTAAATTCATTAACCTCATTATTTCGCACATAAGGTAACAGAATAGAATAGAATAGAATAGAATGATTTTTATTCAATATGGATTATTACATAATACTTATTGAAAGTCATTATTTTATTTACTACTGGTTCGGAAAATACCTATGTCCTGGGAAGAACCAGCAAGAAACCCAGCGGGACTTTTTTTTAAACATAATTTCACTTAACAATAATCTTGTTTATACAATTTTAAATGAATTTTCATAGAACCAGCATGGTGGCAATCACCTTATTCCCAGGGGTTATTTTCATTCATGTATTCCTTGATATTATAATAACCCTTTTTGTACAGTTTTTTTTTAATAAAACTTTTAAACTTGTTTATTGATAAACTTTGAATATGTTCTGGGATTTTGTTGTAAAAGCGTATACATTGCCCCATAAATGAATTACTAACTCTTGTGGAGTCTAGTAACTGGCATTACAAGCTTATGTTTGTTCCTAGTGTTTAAGGTATGAACATCCTTATTCTTATTAAAGCTATTAATGTTTTTATGTACAAACATTACATTTTCATAAATATATTGCGATGCCAAAGTTAATATGTTTATTTCTTTAAATTTTTCTCTGAGGGACTCTTTACAATTTAGATTATAAACGGTTCCTCGAGCCTCGAGGTTCAATTTTAATAAGCCTTTTCATATTACAAGGACAATCACTATAAATTACGCAATACTCAAGCTACCCGGTTTCGGATCCTCGCTAGCACCAATAAAATTGTTAATTGCAATTTTAATTAATTTACCACCTGATCATCGGAGAAGGAAAACATCGTGAAAAAAAGCTGCATGTCTGAGAAATTTAAAAAAATATATAAACCATTACATGTAAGCCCGCCACCACGCATTGGAGCAGCGCGGCAGACATTTCCTTGCTCTAAAACCCTCTCACAAATGAAAGGTGTCCTGTGTCCAGCAATGGGGCGTATACAAGCTGTAACTTTACTGAATTTTCATTACAAGAAATTCTAAATTTTTTGTAAAAAATGTAATTCCCAACATATTAAAAATGTGTGGTCGAACACAAATGACTGTTTCAGATTATAGATGTTTGTCCGCAATTTATGTAAGTAAAAGCGCTCCTCGGTACATGATTCATTGCATCTGTTTTTAAAAATTAAAAAATACTCGTAATGTCCTTCACGCAGGATACATTGAAGTGCAAGTTTATGTTTATGAGTTATTGATATTGATCACATCCGAGTGAGAAGTGATTCATACAATACAATCCAACCACTTTTATTGAAATTGTCAGCCTGATAACATAATTGATAAAAGTTTATTTGTAGACATAATGCAAAATTTTAGTAATCGACAAATTAAAATTTCTAAAATAACATCTCTATAGTCCGTTCGCGTTAAGAAAATAGTGAGTCATCAGTGCAACTACAGTGTAAAGGTGTTTTCACAGCGGAGTAAACATTCTTTTTTTTTCCAACATTCAATTAAGTTCAATGGAAACGAATTTTCTTAAAATTACTTAAATCACTAATCAGTATCGCTAGATTCTCCAGTTACATTAATTATGAAAGAATTTTGTTCTGCAAGTTCCATGATGTCATCCAAATTCCACATGGTATTTTCTTCGCGTATCACGTGGTCGCAGCACTTCTTCCAACAATTAGCGTCTATTAATGCTATTGCGTCATCTAATAATTTTTTTATGTCACTCATTTTGAACGTAGAGTTATTGGCACCAACATAATTTTTTATTTATATTTATATATTTATATTTATTATCACTGTGAACTCGACTTTCTAATTTCTTGCATTTTAATTGGCTGCGGGACATGGCCAAGCCGGCTGACAACGATGACTCACTATTTTCTTAACGCGAACGGACTATAGACGTTAATTAAAATAGGTTCGAAGGATTCCTCTGAGAACTAACGGGCAGCAGACACTGAAGTTCGCGAGATTTAGTAGAGTTCATATTAAACTACGCTTATGTATAGAACGCAACTCCACCAACACCGTTCTACGAGGGCGACACTGGAAGTTTTTAGAACTGGCCACTTGCAAACGATATAATAAAAAATAAGCTCAAATTTTGAAAATGGAACTCTCTGCCAATATTATTGTGTATGTATTTTATTACCGTAAAACGGAGTGTATAGAAATTGCGGGGGGAATAGAAAAAATATCAAGAAAGTGTTTAAGGTTAATTATTTGACTATTTTTCGTTGATGGATTTTGGTAGAATTTTAAATTATTAAACATCGACATTTTTTCTTTGCGTTGGCAACAATTTTTAAATGTAAAAATTGACATTTATCCTTCAAAATTTACTTCAAAATCTACCTTATGTGAATGCGTTTAATTTAACTGCCGCAACTCTTAATTTTAGGTGTTAAAAATTAGTGAATTGTGTGGTTTAATGTGTTTATCTTATTACTTGTGTAATAAATTTTAAAAATTCAGTTAAGGTAAGTGAAAATCCGTTATTAAACTTCAAAATTTTATTAAAATCACAGTACGTGTAAATTTATTGTCGTTTATATCGTTAAACGTTGGTCGCCATGTCGGACAATGGTGACCGCCAGTAAATGTTTCATTCGGGCTGCGTCGGACATTGGTGACCGACAGGGCACATCTTACTTTGACATACGTTTACAGGCCGGCGGCCACTTTTTCATTATATTTGCGCACACTAAGTGACCCGCGCGGCCCTGTAGAGTATTAAAAATAATGTGTCACCCTAATTTTTTTTTGAATATTTTGAATGCTAGAGACAAAAAATTAAAATATATGCAAATAAAAACACCACTTATCTAATCATTTGTTTATTTGAATATGAGATCAATTTTCAATGTATTTTTTTAAATGGGTATTAACTTTAGACACAAAAAATAATTATAAATCGAATAAAGACAACGGTGTTGAACACTGAAGCATTCTAGGCACAAGTGTGACTTTCCGGGGCAAATCGGACAGAAGGTTACAAACTTTTTTTTTGGTTTGTAGCGTGCTGTTTGCCTGCCAATAGTTTGTACGTTTTTCTTGAAACATCCAAGACAATTTCTTCGTGATTGTTTGGCCTTTCCTTCCTTTCTTGAGAGCTGATGCCTCAGTCGCGACTGCCTTGGTGCTTAGGTCAGTTGAGACTGATTTTCATTGTTTGAAGACATGCGATGGCCAACTAGCGCTTTTCTAAACTGCACGATGGAGATGATATTTTTAGTTGTTTGCTTGTATAACATATAACACCAAAGCGTTCACAGCAGCTGTATTGAGAAGTAATTCGAATCCTAATATTCTATACCATTTTACTGTCTTCCTAAGCGGATTCGAGTATGCAGACATCTGGTCCGACAAATCCACTGCTGATTTCGCTTCATTATAATCCAGAATTATCCTTGGTCTTCTTGAACACCCCTTTTGTTTGTAATATTTCGAAAATTTTTGTTGTCCGACAGAGTGACCCGCGTGGCGCAATTGAAATAATTATTCCTTTCAGGCCACGTCGGACTAATGTGTCCGTCAGTAGTATATAAGCATTATATACAAGCTAACACTGTGTAATAACACCGTAGGCTTATAATTATATCTTAACTCAACGTAATATAAAAAAGTGGGTGACTTTTTTTTGATTTTTTCTAAATTCTCTTTGGCAACTAACGTGTTAAAAAAGTTAATAGAATCTATTGAAGGGGGAATAGAACAGTAGTATGGGTTTAATGGAAACATAGTAGGGAATAATAGGACCGCTTAATGTGTGAATAGAAACTAATGAGGGGTCAATAGAGATAAATAAATAGGGTTGTCAAAAACGGTTACCGTAACTAAATAACTACCTTCATAGTTTTACTATTAATAAATAGTAAGTCCATAATATATAGGTAGTATCTCAGAGCTGTGGATTTAGTGATTGATAAATAAATAAACTTTTTAAATTGATAATTTTAATTTATAGGTCGGACGACCCTGGGCGGAAGAAAATATTGGGTCAAGCGGGGGTACAAGTACCCTGAAAGGGTTTTAAACTATACCAAGGCTTCCGTATCTATTATGATGGCTGATACCGCAGATGGTAAAATGTTACCACCATATGTGGTATAAAGCAACCCATTTCTATGATTCCTGTGTCCAACAAGGTCCTGACGGTACTCGATATAACAGGTCAACATCTGGATGATTAATAGAACCACTTTAGACGACTGGCTGCAAAATATGGTGGTCCCTTATTTTAAGGATTTACCAGGTAAAAATTGCTTAATTGGAGACAATCTGTCTTCACATTTATCAGCATATTATGGAGAGTAAAATAAAAATTATATCCAATGAGATAGGGAATGACGGTCAGTATAACAAAAAATACAAATTACGTATTATAAAAAAGCAAGACTGTAGCGTTACAAGATCTCATTAAATTGCCAAGGAAAAACCTAATAAATAATTACTACAATAATAGTGACTAAAATATTAAAAGCTCTAGAAGAGGATGATGTGAACTAGAAGATGTAGATAGTTTTTAGTTTGGTAATTTTTAAGAATTTTTGTTATAATTATTTTGTGTAATTTATAATGTTGTAAGCTCTTTTTACACGGTACCGGACATGATATAAAATCACCTGAGGTAAAAAAAAAATAAGTTATTGACAACAAGTTCTTTGGACAAAGTTGAAAATCATTGCTATTCATCCCGTTTTACGTTAAATTGTTTACGATTTGGCGGCAAATTGAAAATAGTCTGTCACTTCAGCATGAATTTAACGCGAGAAAATTTTCGAACAATGATTTTTTTATCTACCAACTTCAAAAAGGAGACGGTACTCAATTCGACTGTATGTTTTTTTATGTCTGTTCATAACTTTTTACTGGATGAACCGATTTCGATGATTATTTTTTTATTTGAAAGCTTGTGCTTCACATATGGTCCCATATAAATTTGATTAAGGTCTGACCAATAGTTTTTGAGTTATTCTTAATAATTTATATTGATTTGGTTGCACAACATTTTGAATTTTAAATTATGACTGAAATTACATCGAAAGTCATTAATGTCTTATTAATGACTTTCGATGTCATTTAAGTCAACAAGAAAGTTATGATAGGCTTCGATTGGCCCTTCACGATGAAGCCCCATCTTGTGCCACTGTATACGATTGGTTTAATGAGTTTAAACGTAGTCGCACTAATTTCACCGATGATCTGCGTGAGGGACGGCCTTCTACGGCGACGACTGAAGGTTACCTCAGTGTTGTGCAGCGTATAATAGAGACTGACAAAAGAGTGATTTATCAGCAGATTCGGACAAGCTTAGGCATCGGTATGAGTCAAGTGCACGAAATCCGCCATGAACATTTAACGGTCAGGAAGCTTTTTGCCCGGTGGACACCTCATAATTTGACTGAGGCCCAAAAACTCCGTCGTGTTGATTGGTGCCGTGAAATGGATCAAAATTTTAACGGAGGTGACTCAAATGCTGAGTTTGACATACTTACGAATGACGAAAAGTGGATTTATTGTTATGATCCTGAAACTAAGAGACAGTCTGCTGTCTGCGTGTTTCCTTCCGAGGAGTTGTTAACTTAAGTGAAGAGAGGTCGAAGCGTGGGAAAAAAGATGATGGCCTCGTTCTTCGGAAGGTCAGGTCATTACGCAACCATTGTTTTAGACGATCGAAAAACAGTTACTGCATAGTGACACACTAACAATTGTTTGCCACTTGTCTTGGAAAAGTTCAGGAGAAACGACTTCGCAGTAGGATCCTACTTGGCGACGTCAGACGTGGAATTACGATTTTTATTAATTTCCGAAAATAAAAGAAAAACTTCGAGGAAAACGTTTTATGGACGCCGAGGAAGCAGTGACTACGTTTCAAAATGCCGTCGAAGAGACCCCGTGAAGGACGAGTGGACAAAGTGCTTTTCTCAGTGGTTCCATCGGATGCAGCGATGTATTGATGTAAATGGACACTATTTTGAAAAGATATGATAAAACTAATAACTTGCTACTTTGTTCAGTTTTTGATTTTCTAATAACTTTCAGTGTCACCCTCGCAGTCTTCTTAAACATTTACATTTAAAAATCTTAATGCACTATTTTATCGCCTTTTGGGATCGAACTTTATCTTCAATTTTGCCTCCTAAAGTATTTAATAAAATAAGAATAATTTAAATCAGTTCAGCCGTTTCCGAGAAATGAACATACGTAAAAAAAACATACACGTCGCAAACAGAACCTCGTTTTCTGAACTCTGTTAAAAATGCAGACAACGTATGACATAACGTCATTCGTTTACCTACAAAGAAAATTTATGAAGCCAAAAAGTCCACGACATTATAGCTAACTAACCTTCTAACTTACTATTTACTATTCTGGCTGTAGTGACAAAGTGGTTCTTGGCCTCTTAACACTAAATAACGCTTTTCGTTCCTAACCTGCGCTCGATCTGAAAACAATTCCCTTCAGTCGTTTATCTAAAGGACACGCAGGCCCTTTGCACCCGATCACTTCTCACTCCATCGATACCTTGACATTAACCAATTACTTACTAACAGATATTTTTTACAGATATAAAGCGAAAATCCAACTTACAGTCCACCTACCTATTTAGCGGCAGAAATAGGTAAGAAGGTGGTAGGTACCTAACTATTCGGACCCCTAAGCTACCCTACCTGGGTTATACCTTGAGGTAGGTAAGTATAACCGATCTACCTCGCCTAGTCCAAGGCATGCCTTTTTAGCTCTACGTTTCCTCATTCCTTCTAAGTGTCCAAGCCACTGAATGTTGGAAGATTTTATTTCACCGATTACGTTAGGCTCATCGACAAGATCTTTTCCATTTCCTTATTTTTCCTTACTCTACCTCTATCTTCGTCTTGAGTTGGCCCAAGAAATTCTTCGAACGCCCGAAATTTCAAACTTTCATTACTCACACTGCTAACACAAATATAGCTTCATTTTAAAACCAAAGAATTATCCTTTAATTTAGATAGGGCGGCCGCCTAAATCTCGTGTTTTGTCAAGTTAAATAAAAGAAAGTAGGTTAGTTATGTATCCAGAGCGCCACTGACCTGTATCTGGAACATGGAGATGGTGTCGTCGAGCATGTGCACGCGCACGGCAAGCATCTTGCCGCCTTTCTTCGGCGTGGCGGGGGGAGTGCGGGCGCCGCCGGCACCGTCCACGCCCGCCGGTGTGCTCGCCGAGTGGTGCATGCGACCTAGTCCAAAATGTTGTGATATGACTAAAACAATTATCTAAATGTACAGTAATGGTAATTTTGCGTAGTAGATCCAAGCTGAAACTATATTATGGTTATAGCACGAATGGTGCGACTCGACCGGGGTAGGACCACACACTCACAGAGAATACCAGCGTAAAATAGCAGCTTAATGCTTCTGTGTTTCGTACGGTGGGTGTAGAGAACATGGCGGGTGGAAAAAGATGCATTGAATCGTGTTCTCAGGGATGAGAACGTATCTGCATTTTGATTCTTAATCGAGGATAAATATAGATGTCTATGGATCACAACATCTCTCTTACAAAGCAATAAGGACCGTGGCCGAGCTCACTTGACTACTCTAGCGCCATCTATTATCTATCTACGGAAGCGGTTGCGATGTATATCGATATGAAAATTTGACGCGCTAAATACATCGTTCTTTATTTAATACATTTCCATAGATGTCGCTACATGGTACCGCTAAGTAAGATTGACGAAGTCATTGGGCTCTAGTCCACTTACATTCAAGTGGAATGTGTGCTCGTTTGTCACCCTCATTTTATATTAAAAAAAATGGTCAATAAAACTAACATTGTGCACTGCGCACTGGACACACTAACATTGTACACTACTCTCTCGATTTTTTAAATATTGTAACGCGGGCATGGTGAATTTACTATGATATACCGAAATACAGATTGACAGACTTGCGTATAGATGTATGTGGATACCAAATTTTTATAGGGATTCTTCATCATTCACACATTCATTAGGACTGGTGATGAAATCAATGTTGGCTGTACCAATTTGGCCCGTACTTAAAATTGGATTATAGTGACGTAAACCGAGAACGAACCCTAGATTTCTATGCGCTCTCTCTCTCTCTCTCTCTCTATGACAATTTATTTTCCGCACCGGCTTAGCACGGGTGATTTCTGGATCTCTACAACAGCACCACCTACCGGGTCTAATTGTGAGTCTAAACCATCCAGGGACCCACAAAAACATACACAATTTTTTTGTAATACACTGAACTTATCAGAAGTTAATCGTAAAATCTAGATATATAGCGTGTGTGTGCGACTTAATATTATAATTGGAATGGCCGCCATTCAAGATTCAACGCCGTAAGAAAAGAGTATGTTTTGTTACTTAATAACTCAATATTATCTATCATCAAATACCAGTCTGCAGTAGTTCTAATCTTTAAATAAGTGCGTGCAACCTTAATTTATATAGAATAAGGGTGACAAACGAGCACACAGTCCACCTGATGGTAAGTGGTTGCTGTTGTACCCATAGATATCTACATCAATACCTCTTTTCCAGTAAAAAGGGTCGCCGGTTCTCTACATTCACCATACGAAACACAGCAGCGTTAAGCCGCTATTTCCCGCTGGTATTATGTGAGAGCATGGTTCTTCCCCGGTCGCGCCGACCCATTCGTGCTACAACTATACTATTAATATAGCTGCAGTATGGCTCTACCAAGTAATACAAGCTTTTGGCACGGTTGAAAAAAACTGATTAATATTAATATTTACTTCTATTATGTTTGTTTTTATTATTATTATTTCTTTATTATTTTTGATGTTAATATATTTTTACTTGTTAATTATTATATTTTATCTATAAAATCATTAGAACTATTAGAATTGAACTATATAAGAAATAATACTCACGAAATACTTTAGACAGTCGCTGCCTTTATAAAAAGGAAACTTGCGTACGCGGACTATAGATATAACTGAACGTAACGTCCGTCCGAAAAAAGATCTGCGTTACCCCTAAGTCTCGCCTAAAGAGGATATACTCCAAAAACAAAAGTACGGACCTAATAAATCTAGACTAAGTGTCATCTACGTTTTCGCACCTAATGCGATCGTAACGTTAACACACGAGAGCGATCTCTATTGCATAAGACCATAAACTTAGCAGTATTTATAATACTGCTAAGTTTAGTTATAACAGCAATATTGCTGTTATAACACCAATGACTCTAATGAGATATCTAATAATATCCCAGTGAAGTACATTCATCATCATCAACACGTAACAGTCCACTTTTGGACGTCTACAAAATAGTGACAGCAGTATCAAACATTCAATAACCATCAGCATGCAGTCCAAACGCTAATTTAATTTGAGCCCTTCAATGTTTTAATCGTAGTTCGGTCATTAATTAAAGGCTTTGAGACATCAAATTAAAACAAGAGTGTACTACCAGTGCGTATTGCCAGTGACGACATATGAATCTCAGACGTGGTCCTTTACTGCTGACCGTATGAGGAAGCTCAAAGTCACTCAGCGAGGGCTAGCTCGTAGTTGTTTCGTGTTATAGACTTCGTAATAAGGATATCCGCAGTAGAACTGAAGTAACCGACCTAACCCAACCGATCGGTAGCTATATAGCTCAAATAACAAAAGAAGGAAAAAAGGTTCCCGAAAGATGGCCTCATACCAATAAACGAAGTGTAGGGTTCGCCACTAAATAGTGAAGAGCTGATACGAGATGCAGGAAGGCGATGAGTGCAGGTGGCTCAGGACCGCGGTTAGTGTTATTTCGTAGCGGATGCGTATGTTCAACAGTGGAATTGTGATGAGCAGTCATGATGATGATGATGATGTTGTTGTGAAATCCGCCAACACGCATTGTTTTATATATAGTTTTATATAAAATACAAAACACAAATATAGGTACAGTACAATTTGAATATAAAAGGAACCTACCTGGTAAAGTATGGTATCCTATTGTGGACAGATGTCCGGTGGAATTACAGCTACCCGGTGGGAGCTCGGAATCCATCATATTGCTGTCTTGTTATTCTGCTGCAATTCTGAGACCCATTGACAGGGGCTATGTGCCATTATTTGAATTACAGTTGACATCCACAGCAGTTTGGCTAATTGTTTAACCTGCAGACAAGTAAAACATGAAGTCAAAGAAACAATTAAAAATCATAGTTATAGATTTAACTCTTTCGCTGTCCCCTGCACTACATATAGGTCATTGCTATTGTCTTACTATTGTGTCTGCAAAACTAACAGTTGCTCCCACTGCTGTGTACAGGCCTCCCCTCATTTCTGAGAGGGTTTTAGGGTAAGGAAGTTTTTTTTATAGAAGAGGTGGTCAACGAGCATGCGGCTCACCTGGTGGTAAGTAACTACCGCCGCCCATGAACAACCGCAACACCAGGAGAATTGCAGACGCGTTGCCGGCCTTTTAGAAAGGTGTAAGCTCTTTTCTTGAAGGTCCCTAAGTCGTATCGGTCTGGAAAAATCGCCGGTGGTAAACAATTCCACAGAGAAGTTGTACAAGGAAGAAAACTCCTAGTAAAAAACACAGTCGTGGACCACCAAACATCCAAATGGTGAGGATGGTATCGTGAATTTTGACGCGATGTGCGTTCGTGAAATTTGGCGTCAGGAATTAATCCGAACAATTCCTCAGAGCACTCCCCGTGGTAAATTCGAAAGAAGATGCAAAGGAATGCAACAGCCCTACGCAGTGCCAGTGTATCGAGCCGATCAGAAAGAACTCAGTCGTCGACGATTAGAACCGCTCTGAGCTGGATGCCGTCAAGTGGAAGAAGCTGACACTGAAGTGCCCCAGCCAATAGATGAGAACAGTATTCTATGTGAGGCCGAACTTGCGCTTTGTAAAGTTGCAAGCGATGTGCCAGCACTAAATACTGTCTCGTTCTGCTGAGCACGCCAAGCTTTTTAGAGGCCAATTTGGCCTTCCCTTCCAAGTGGCCATGAAACTGCACGCTATTCGATATGTCGACGCCGAGGATTCCGATGCTAGCTGAGGTAGCAAGGGGAGTTCCTTGAAACTGAGAAAATACGACAAAGGGGTTCCTTTTAGCCGTAAACGCGCAAACTTGCGTCTTCTGGGGATTGAACTGGACTAGATTTAGTCCAGTTCAATCCCCAGAACAGTGGTAGAGCCACGCGGCAGCGTTTGCTGTCGCACGGATGGGCCGGCTCGAACCGGGGTGGTACCACGACCTCACAGAAAACCAGCGTGAAGTAGAGGTTTACCTCTGCGTTTCGCTTGGTGAGTGCAGGTGGCCGGAGGCCCTTTTTACTGGAAATGAGGCATTCCATCTCAGTCCTCATGGGTGACAACGCATCTACATTTTGATTTATAATAGAGGATAGATGTAGATGTCTATGGGCCGCAGTAACCACTTACCATCAGGTGGACTGTGTGCTCGTTTGTCACCCTAATTCTATAAAAAAAAAAAAAAAAGTCGCCCCCAGTCTGAGACTTTGTTCAACAAAGTCTCGACTTCAAACACAAGTTTGTTCCGGTACTCGGCGACGTTTTCCCGAGAAATATTGGCACGGCCGGTGTATAAAGCATCACCAGTGCTGTCGTCTGCATAGCAATGAATGTTACTAGTTTGCAACATATCATTGATATGCAGAAGAAACAGCGTTGGTGATAGCACGCAGCCTTGTGGAACACCAGCGTTGATAAGCTTGAGATCAGAGCATGCACCGTTTACTACGACCTTGATGCTCCGATCAGCAAGGAAACTGGTGATCCATTTGCACAATTTCTCGGGAAGCCCATAGGAAGGAAGCAACGAAAGAAGCACCCAGTGCCAGACCCGATCGAAGGCCTTCGCTATGTCCAAACTAACGGCCAATGCCTCCCCCCCCCCCTTGCACCCTACTGCCTCCGCCCATCTATGAGTCAGGTAGACCAGAAGATCACTAGCTGATCGACCCCGACGAAAACCGTACTGGCGGTCACTAATCAGCTGGTGCTCCTCAAGGTACCTCATGAACTGGCAGTTTATAATGGATTCCATTATTTTGGAGAACAAGGAGGTGATGGCGATAGGCCTGTAGTTGGACGGGTCTGAAAGGTCGCCTTTTTAGGGATCGGGTGGACCAAAGCTGTCTTACATGAATTCTGGACTACATCTTGGGAATAGGAGTACCGAAAAAGACACGTTAAAACCAGTGCCAACTCCGGAGCACACGTCTTCAGCACAATGGGAGGGACTCCATCAGGCCCACTCGACTTGCTGACGTCCAGGGAGAAGAGTGCTTTGCGAACTAAGCGCTGTGTAAACCGCACATCTGGCAAGGAGCACACACACCGCGGGTTAGTCGGTGTGTTCCCCCCGTCATCTAGAGTCGAGTTGGACGCAAAGAGAGCTTAACAGATCGGCTTCCTTTCTTTGCGGCATGGGCCAGTGAGTCGTCCTCTCTGTGCAGAGATGGAAGAGATGGCTGACAGAAGTTCCCTTGGACAGCCTTGGCGAGAGACCAGAATGCACGGGTTCCCGAAGGAAGGCGAGCTAGCTTCTCGCCAATTCTACCGATGTGCTCAGACCTTGCCTTCGCAATGACGCTTTTGAAGGACCTGGAGGCGGAATTATACTTCTTTTTAAGAGCGCTGGTGTTTACATCCCGAGACGTTGATACGTCAACCTAGGCCCGGTAGTACTCCTGCTTATAGCGTGATGCTATTTCGCAGGAGCGACCAAACCATGGCTGGGAACTGCCTCGGATGGGCACCACAGAGGATGGAATAAAAAGTTCCATTCCCTGAAGTACCACATCAGCAATAGAATCGGCAACAACGCTGGAATCTTCCGGCGAGAAGCGAACTCCCGAGGTTAGGATGCAAAAAATGACCGGATCCCCTCCCAATCGGCCAACCTATAGTGCCAAACACGGCGGCAAGCTGCAGATCGCAACTGCGATGGGAGCATGAGTGGCACCGTAGTCCGAATCAGACAATAGTCCGAAGAGCCCAGAGAGGCATCGACGGACACCTGATATCCTTCTGGATAGGTCAGCAGATGGAGAGGTCAGCAGAAGGTCCAACAGGGAAGGTACATGATCCTTCACATCTGGGATCCGCGTAGGCGAAGTAATCAGTTGCTTTAGACCATATGCCAAGGCAAAGTCATAGACAGTTCTACCCGCATGATCGGTTAAACGGGAACCAAGCCTTTCAGCGTGGTAAGCGTTAAAATCACCAAGTATCACGATCTCTGCGGATGTGACCTGTTGTAGCACGGACTCTGCAGTTATTTGGACGTGGTCGATGAGTCGGTCTGTGTCGGCATTACTGCTATGGTACCTATAGAGGCACCCGTAGACGCGGGGATGGTCGTAGCTGTCTACGCGCAGCTATAGGATGGACTGGACCGTACCTTCAAGACTGCCGAGGCGTCGAAAACAGATGTCCTCTCTGACGTATACGCAAACTCCAGCCCGGGGCACAAAGGAGTGTTCTAATTTGTACCCCGGGTAGGAGATATATGAAGTATCAGATGGAGAGGACAACTGAGTCACAGTTAAAAATAGCAAGGCCGGCTTCACCATCTCTAGATGGTAATGAAAAGCGTTAAGATTGGAATGAAGTCCCCTGATGTTCACGGATAGCGTGACAGGGGTCGCCTTGGTATTATTGCTCAGTTTTCCCCGAGCAGTATTAGTTGCGAGCGTAATATTCTTGGGGGAGCGGACCCCCTCCCCCCAAGAATACGCAGGGCAGCCTGAGCACCCACGCCCAGATGTGGAATAGTTTGGTCGTGGATGCTCAGCGAGGGATTCTCCAGGGGTGCTGGTACCCTCCTGGGGTAGTCTTTTGTGTAATTAGCTATCTAAGCCAGTGTAAGTCCCGTCAAAATCGGTCCAGCCATTTAAACAGTCAGAATAAACAGACAGACACAAAATATTTTTAAATTGTAATTTTGTTATAAGTACCGTATATACTTTCATATGCATTGAATAAAAAGCTGTGATTTTGATGTTACAAACAGACACTTCAATTTTATTTATTTGTATAGATTTTGTGTACAGCTGCCCATAGAATCTCTCAGTCTCACAAAATCTCAGGTGTCCCGGAAATGATGCTGCCACACTCGGTCTTCAGCTTTGACAGTTGGCTCCTTCTGGCAGACAGATCCCTGGCAAAGACTTTGGAGCCTTGGTTCCGCTCGATCGCTTCTTCAATACAAGCAGTATTGAAGTTGAGTAAGTCCCGCCGCATGCATTTGGAGATCTGTCTGTTCAGTTGCCTGTATGCTGACAAATCTGTTGAAGAATGTATCTTCATCTCCCGTCAGTCCCGTCTAACAGCAATGAGATTAAAAGTGTGATCGGAGAGTTTTTGTGTTCTTCTGCGGCGGGTCTTACAGAACTTAGCTCCGACCGCATGGACAGTTTCCACGAGCTTATCATTTATATCGTCTACTTTATTGCAGTCTTCCAGGCACTGAAAACGGTTTTGTAACTCGAGCTGAAAGGTTTCGGGACTTTGGACTAGAGCACGAGGGGGACGGAGCGTTGAGTTCATTAGACGAGACCTCTCCAACTTAACGTTTAGGTTGAGTGTGCTTCTAACCATTCGGTGATCGCTACCAGTGTTCACCCTCGCGATCACTGAGACATCACTGAACAGTTGTGGACTGGTCGTCATAATGAAGTCAATCTCATTTTTTGTCGAACCGTCGGGGCTCAACCAGGTCCACTGCCTGTGGGGCCGCTTCTGGAAGAAAGAGTTCGTCATAAAGAGTCCCTCTTACTCCATGAAGTCGGCCAGCTGCTGGGCCCTTGGGTTCAGTTGCCCTATTCCAAATTTCTCTACTTTCAGCTCACCGTTCTCTCTTGTGCCTAGTTTTGCGTTGAAGTCTCATTAACACCGTATAGTGGGTTTTGGAGGAATGCATGGCTCTAGAGATATCCTCATATATTTCCTCCACCTCCTCATCAGGGTGTGCCGAGGTTGGTGTGTAAACCTGTATGACCTTTCAGCGAATACCGTTTGGTGATTCTGAGTATAAGGTACGCAACCCTCGTTGACACACTCCCGATCTTTACAACGTTGTTAACAAAAGACCTGTGGACGATAAATCAGACACCTCCTTGGGACACATGGTCGCCCTCCCGGTGATAGAACAAGTTGCCGGATTCAAAGATTACCGTGTCCTCCCCCTCTCTTCGGACCTCGGATAATCTTATAATAACCCAGCACAACTTGTCTATCTCTTCTTCCAGCTCCAGCATCTTCTCGTCAGTCCTTAGGGTGCGTGCATTATAAGTTGCCAGGTCGAGTCATCGTAGGTGGCAACCGAACCTACACTGCAGATTCTTAGCACCCCTGGCCCGCCGTTACCATGGTCGCCACCCTAACCAGGTATAGCGGGGCCGCCGGGGACTGGGGGAAGTCTTTTCTTAACTTTTTTCATTGGGGTGGGGTATATTGCCATAGTTGCCACGCTTGGCGAGCGGGTTGGCAACCGCAGTTTTTTTATTGGGATATTACTGTTATCAGGAAGATGCTGCTGCCCATCTTCTGCCTGCTTCCCACTGTCACCTTTGACGACACCCACGGGAAGATATGGGGTAGTGGATATTCTTATCCGCCACTACACGGCGTAGCCCAACGAATTAGTAAGCTGAAGTGGCAATGGGCCGGCCATATAGCTCGAAGAACCGACAACCGATGGGGAAAAAAGGTTCTCGAGTGGTGGCCTCGTACCGGCGGACGAATTGTAGGGCGTCCCCCTACTAGATGGAGTGACGACCTGGTAAGACATGCAGGAAGTCGATGGATGCAGGTGGCTCAGGACCGCGTTTTATGGCATTCCTTGGGGGAGGCCTATGTTCAGCAGTGGACTTATGAAGGGCTGTAATATATAGATTTTATCTATATCTATACAAATAAATAAAATTAAAGTGTCTGTTTGTAATGTTCAAATAACATCTTCGGTTCGGCTAATCTCCGAAATGACTGGGCCGATTTTAGGACTTTCACTGGCAGATAGCTGATGTCATAAGGAGTAACTTAGGCTCCTTTTATTTTAGAACAATTTGAATTCCGCGCAAAAAATTAACACCTTAAATTACACGCGGGCGAAGTCGCGGGGAACAGCTAGTTAATCATAAAATTGTGTCAAAAAAGAGGATTGATGGGGAGTTTCATTTGGCATTAAATCAAGGTCACAGATTATCTTATATTAAAACTAGATATAAAAAAAATATTTATGACCGATGAAATCTTAATTTCCTACATGAAGGAAGTAAATTTATTCAGATTCATTTCTTATAGTAAAACGAATATTCTATTGGAAATATTGTTTCAAATTTAGAAGTTATGTTGTTTAATTAGGAATGACAATACAATCATTTGAATTTAATAGCATTCATTGAAATTGAATGATTTATAACATTCAATAATATTTGTCAGTAGGATACGCGTATAAGTGCAAGCGTAACTGCTGTGCGCAGGCCTTTTTTGCTGAAAGGATTATGGAGCAATTAGTATATTATGCTTCTTAAAGAAACTAGCTTTTTTTTTCGTAAGAGGCAACTATGGAAAAAAATTCATGGTTTCTGTTAGATGGCGGTAAACCACCTCATAAATGTGAGACACAAAATGCCCATACCTGTGATGGAGGATTGTACTATACTCCAAATGACAATCCATCTTTTAATTTTTTATTACTTATTATAAGCCAGTGCTTGACCACAATCCCACCTGGTGGTAAGTGGTGATGCAGCCCTAGATGGTATATCACACTGTCTTAGCGTAACAAAAGCCTATTCACTCTTGCCTTGAAGACGCCCAGATTGTATTCGGACGGAAAGATAGACACTGGCAAATTATGACACTACTTCACTGTACACATTACAAAAGACGATGATAGGGCTTAATATCCTAGCTACCTATAGTGGGAGAGGTGCATGTCCTGCCATGAACTTTTATAGACCCGTAAAGAAGCATAATTTATTTTTATAGCAATACAACAAAAAAATAATCATCTTTTGTTTTGATTTAACACTATTATTTATTAGGTCACAAAAATTTACATCAATTATACAGATTAAAAATCAATTGGGGTGGATGCCCCTATTACCAGCCTTTTAATGCGAATTTCAACTTTAAAAATTGTTGCTATAGTAATTAGCGTACAAAATGTTTATACATTTATTTTAATCGATTGGTTATTTATCTATACAAATAAATAAAATTAAAGTGTCTGTTTGTAATGTTAAAATAACAGCTTTATATTCAATGCATATTAATATATATATGGTACTTATAACAAAAACACAATTTTTTAAATTTTTGTCTGTCTGTCTGTCTGTTTGTTCCGGCTAATCTCCGAAACGGTTGGACCGATTTTGACGAGACTTTCACTGGTAGATAGCCGATATTTTAAGGAGTAACTTAGGCTACTTATATTTGACAAAAAGAATTAGGGTTCTGAGCAATATAATTAAAACCCTCAATTACACGCGGGCGAAGTCGCGGCGCACAGCTAGTCTAAAAATATAATGAAAATTTATTTACAATCATATTATTTCATGAACAATTTTAAAAACTTCGATAAGCAAAAAAAGGCATTATGGCTCAAATTCCAGCTGCCCTGAACCGAATGTCGTCCTTTTGTGTACCTAATGCCAGTATAGCATAGGGCTATGCCTTTTGAGTTTTTGGTAGGTACCTATTGTAGGTAAGTTTTAGGGGCACAGAAATAAATTCTTTTAATTTTGAATCATGCATGTCACAAGCATGGAATATGTATTACGACAGACGACAACAATTATTTTATTTTAATGTTTTACTTCTTACCTTACTGTGTTTTAGCTTTAAGCAGTTCCATTTTTTTTAACACTAAACAAATAATTAAAACAAATTATAATAAAAATTATGTATTATAGTACATTTATTTCTTATAATTTAATCATCTTCATCATCATTTCAGCCCTTCACAAGTCCACTACAGAACATCATTCTCCATAGACTGCCGCAAAGCATGGTCTTGAACCACTTTCCTTGCTATGACTTTTTCATTTATGTTCTTAAGTTATAGCAAAATTAGTATTACTAAGTTGTAGTTAATTATATTTATTGTTGGTTTTTGTCTTTCTCACAAAATAATTAAATATTGTATGGTGTTCTTAACATATACCAAATGTATGATAGAAAAGCTAGTATGTATCATTTGCTCAACTTTTAAATAAAAAACCAATATTAAAATATAGACGAATTTGATCATAACTTCCTTAACTATAAAATAAGTAATGTTCTAATTAATGGTATTTATTCCAGTTTATGACAGCCCTGATTTATATTAAGTGGCATCCACCTATA
This sequence comes from Parnassius glacialis, assembly GCA_033319125.1. Taxonomy (NCBI): domain Eukaryota; kingdom Metazoa; phylum Arthropoda; class Insecta; order Lepidoptera; family Papilionidae; genus Parnassius; species Parnassius glacialis. The sequence goes on along the minus strand of JAVANC010000001.1, from coordinate 50,049,913 downwards.
CAGGGTTATTTTGCAATAACCGGCCAAGTTTGCAGAGATTCAGAATAAGTAATATAGGGATATGGTGAAGAATTAAATTAAATTATGAAAAATTACTTTCTTTTTTTGTCCTTTTTATCTTTTAAATTCAAAATGCATAGTAATGCACTATTTTAACTGACCCTTTACTGGGCACGCACACATTTGTAAGGGTCGACAGGTAAGCAAAAACGTTGTTGTTGACAAATCCACATTCAATTTGGGACAATCTATACACATAAACAAAATTGAAGTGTCTATTTGTGATGTCAAAATAATAGCTTTTTACTATATGCATATGAAAGTATATACAGTAATTATAACAAAAACACGATTTTTTAAATTTTTGTCTGTGTGTCTTTCTGTCTGTTTGTTCCGGCTGATTTCCGAAACGGCTGGACCGAATTTGACCGGATTTTCAGTGGCAGATAGCTGATGTTATTTATAAAAAATAACTTAGGCTACTTTCATTTTAAAAAATAATTGGGGTTCCACGCATAAAATTAAAACCCATGAAATCCAATCGTAATAAATTACGCGCAGGCGAAGTCGCGGGAACAGTTACTTTGAAATAAAATTAGAATCCTTATTTACTCGTATTTTCAAAAACTGCAATAACGGTATTTCATTATTTATATATTTAACCTTAAGTTTAAAATTTGGCTACTCTTTGGAAAATAACCCTGTATATAAAAGCCCAGTTAAAATATTTAAAAAAAATATTTTCACCTATGTCACACCTATCTATAGACAACTATGACAAATGTAATATGTTTAAATCCATCATGCCTTTTAGGTTACAAAGTATGCCAAAGAAAAAAAAATACATACACTTGAAAAATAATTAGCCTCCTTTGGCAGTATGGGAAAAAGGTTAAGTAACCTTAATGTAAAATAGCTGTGGTAGCTGAGGAGCTAAGAGCTTGCTGTAAATTTCACAGTACACAAGCAACCCACATGAAATTGTTAATTGCAATATTAAGTGCTGATTTACCACATGCTCGGTTGCTCGGCGATGAAGGAAAACATGGTGAGGAAACCTGCATGTCTGAGAAATATGAAAAAACAAATAATTCAGAGAGATGTGAAGTTAGCCAATACACAATGGGGCAACACAGCAAACATTTCTCTTCCCTAAAACTTTCTCAGAAATGAGAGACCTGTACCCAGCAGAGGGATATATATATATAGGCTGTAAATTTATCTTAAACTAGCTGTACCCTGCGACTTCACTCCTGTGTAATGTGGTTTTAATTTCTTTGTGTGGAACCCTAAATCCTTTTCTAAAATAAAAGTAGTTACTCCTTATAATATCAGCTATCTGCCAGTGGAAGTCCCGTCAAAATCAGTCCAGCCGTTTCGAAGATTAGCCGGGACAAACAGACAGACATAGATAGACAAAAATTTTAAAAATTGTGTTTTGTTATAAGCAGGGTACATACTTTCATATGAATTTAGTACAAAACTGTTATTTTGACATTACAAACAGACACTTCGCCCACGTGTGATATGGGGTTTTAATTTTTTTGCATGGAACCATAATTCTTTCTATAAAATAAAAGTAGCCTAAGTTACTCCTTGTGACATCAGCTATCTGCTAGTAAAACTTCCGTTAAAATCGGTCCAGCCGTTTCAGAGATTAGCCAGAACAAACAGAGAGACAGACAGACAGTCAAGAACTTTAAAAATTGTATTTTTGTTATTAGTACCATATATACTTTCATATGCATTTAGTAAAAAGCTGTAATTTTGACATTACAAACAGACACTATACAACATATAGATGTAAAATATGTTTGATGCACTTCTAAAAGTGACGATGAAAAACTAATAAATGATATTAGACATCCTATCTTGATCTTAAAATTAGGTAACAGCTATGCTTAACAAGAGAAATAAGAAGAGATTGAGGCTCTCTATGTGGACATTCAGTATGGTACATTCCATTTCCTAGTAGTGAGGGACAAACAATATATGCTATATTGTCAAACACAAACTGCTATGAAAACAATATGATACAAAACTACAGGCAAATAATACTATAGACATTGATAATAACTACTTTAAATTTACCTATAAAGAACAACACCTGTCAGGTACAGTGGGGATAGCAAAGTTGTCTTTCTTACAACTCTTAATGCTAACAGAAAACTATTAAAGCAAATATGAATGATATATATCTGAATAATAAGACATGACACTGTGGTGATATAAGTTACAAATTCAATATCTCTATCTGAGGAAAATAATGCTACTTTATGACCCAACAATATCTATTAAATTATGATTCCACAGTAAAGTTAAATTAAATCAAGTATAAGGTAGGAAAAACCCAAACAATCCAACATAGAAATGTTGGTTTCTTTAGGTTTTGTATCTTCTTGTGAAGACAAGGTTTGATATGTAGTTAATCACATTTTCCTGGTAGATAAGTAAAGGTGGTACCTCCATGCTACCCACTTCTGCAATACACCTATTGCTATATACTGGTTTGAATGGTAAGACAGCTAAAATAATAACAGGACATAGCTTAGGCTACAAAGCATTGAATGTTAATTCTCAAAAGTGGCACCACATATATGCAAACTCTTGTTTAGTTAGTTGCAGAAGTTGCTAACAGGTGAACTGTGACATGTTATGTAATAATATTGTTATAAAAAGGGGATGCATCAAAAAAAATTATTGGAAGTAAAAGGCTAGAAATGAGTTTGGGGGGGGGGGGGGGGGGAGCGACTTAAACTTTAGGCCTAGTCAGTTTGAATAGCTTATCACATAGAGGATGTCATGGGGGTCATGGTTGAATAGGGGCAAAAAGTTCTCATTACACTCCTAGGGGGTCAAAATGGCCAAAAACCAAAAAATGGGGGCTAGCTCAAATTTTAGGCATAGTTAGTTTGAATAGCCTATCATGTGAAGGATGTCATGGGGGGTCATGGTTGAATAGGGGTAAAAAGTTTTCATTACACTCCTAGGGGATCAAAATGGCCAAACATAAAAAAATTTAAATTCTTATTTTCACTATAAATCGGCATCTTTCGGAGGTTCTTACACAGTCTTTACTTCCCACACCCCACTAGTTAAAATACTCAATAATTATTATTACCACTGTAGAACCCAAATTCTGAACAAATGACAAAAATCATGCTTTAATGTTATAGTTGTATATATTTTAAAACTAAATTACCTCCAAAATATATTGTTATGGCATAAATATTTTATGAAAGGTAAAAAATTTAAAACAGTATCGATTTAAAATGTTAAGGCTAGAACTTTAAAATGCTAAATACATGTATGAATTAAATAAAAATTGAGAACATTTAAGCCCATAAGAGCTTGATTAACTATTATATTGAAGTTATTTCTTATTAGTAATTTTATCATAAATAAAGACATTATTTAGGTAAACCTACCATGTTGTTTTACATGGCACATTAATACAATTAATGACTGTTAATGGCACATTAATACTAATGGCTTAAAATAAATAATTATAAAAAATCAACACTAATTGAAAAAATAAAAATACAAGAAATGTGTCACTCACCACCTGGGACTAAATTATTTTACTGCATATGATGCAGGATCGGCGCCCTAATTCACACCCCCAGACATAAATAGTAGCTCCGATGCAATAGCCAGAAAATAGGTCAACGGAGGTGTGCCCCGGCCACCCCGACAGAGACAACAAACTCCCTTGGCACATCTTAATCCTTTGCAAATTAAATTACAACCACTATTCGATTATAGCTGTGCAGTAATTTTGTGTCATATAGATAAACTAGCATAAAAAATAACTCCAACTCTCAACTTACTTTAATACGCAAGTTTACGAGAGACGCAACGCATATACAACTTCCAATTTTCGCACGTCTTGTCAACCACCAATTAACAAAAGTTTGATGCACTGTACACTACAAACACGAAATATTTGTTATACACTCACGTTTACGTTATACTATAAGGCAAGCATTTATGTTAATTTAAAATATCTCTCGTCAGTTTTACACAATAAATTTGACATATTTCTTTAACACACACACACACACCTTGAAGCCTATGCTCGCCATATTTATTTACATAATCAGTGTTGCAAGCATGGATTAATAAAAGGTGATCATTACTAAAAAGTTACATTTCAACTAAAAGTTAGCAAGCATGTTATAACTTTTTAATTGATAGATAATTTAAGAGATTTATAAACGATTTATCATTCTAAGCTATGATGCTATCTATTAATCAATTAATTTCTACAAATAAAAGTAACACCAAGTTTAAAATTATTTTTTATAATAATTATTCTAATTTGGTATGCATAATAAATATTTATATGATTATTTATTTACATTTATTTGTTTAATATATATTTTATTTGCATATCTTTTATATTTAGTTAATAAGACAAGAAATATACAATATCAATTTACTTAACCAAATAAATATAATATAGCCACAACTTAAGATTTAATGGTAGCACTAACCAAAATTAATTATTGTGATCACAAATTTATAAAAAGTGCTAGGGATTGTGATCAAACTATCAATTTTGTAGGTTTCAGAAATTTTGACACGGAATATTCTTTGAAATACAGGCTTGGCGACCACAGTTATATCAAACTGTTAACTGTGTACTGTACTGGTTCAAGACACAATAACCCTTTGCTCTGTGCCAAATAAATAAAAAAAGAAATATCCATGTGGGGTTTAGTAAAATAAGCAATATTTTGTATGTTTTGTGTGTTACAAAATCTATCTTTCTTCTACCATAAATTATAAAATAACAATTAGTTATTTAAAAATATTACATACAAGCAACACAGCTGCATTCACCGATAGAAAAGACAGACTCGAAGGATAAGTAAGCTACTTGAACCAGAACACGTTTAACGTTTCGTAATATTGTGAGTGCATACGTAGCTAGCCCGCGCTTGTCGCCTTTTACAATGTTATTTCTAAGTAATACTGAGAATTACAGGCTTATAATGATTCGTTTAACCGAACCGATCGCAATTGTGGTAAAAAAAATTATTCATTTTTATTAAATTTTATTAATATTAAGTTAATTAGGTAGAAAAATTTACTTAAAATGTAATAAATGTAACTTACTGGCTACACTGTCGAAAAGATACAAAATACTCTGGAGTTTTGCCGAGAACTTGATCGGCGGCGCTTTGCTGCTCCGTTTTATAGTTTAAATAATAGTTTGAAGTGGATTTGATATGTAAAAGTGGTGCGATTTTATGTATTAACTGTCTACGCATGTGAACTATTAGTGGAAACGGTGAAACAAGTGCTCTGATGGTGATGGATTCTTAAGATAAACTGTTTGCATAGGCGCCTTTAGATACCATCACCAACTGCCAGCAAATCTCCCAAGGGCTGCACAATTTGACGCATCAACATATTGTGAAGTAGTGAACTAAGAAGGATAATTATACATTTGGAGAAATTTTTTTTTCCTATTTTGGCAACTTCCAATGGATTCTGCCAGCGTCAAGTTTTTTTTTTGGAGTTTATGGCCTGGTATCTAGACCTTTAGGCCAAGTCTTGAGTATTTTTATTCGGTTTATTATAATTTCTTCATAGTTCACTGCTTCACAATATGTTGATGCGTCACATTGTGCAGCCCTTGGGAGATTTTGACGGCAACTTGAGCCAGCAGGCAGCTGACAGTTGGCGATGGTATCTAAAGGCGCCTATGCAAACAAACAGCTTATCTTGAGAATCCATCACCATCAGAGCACTTGTTTCACAGTTTCCACTAATAGTTCACATGCGCAGACACTTAATACACAAAATCGCACCACTTTAATATATCAAAGTCCACTTCAAACCATTATTTAAACAATAATACAGGAGCAACAAACCGCCCCAGGTCAAGTTCCCGCCAAAACTCCCCAGCATCATGTATTTCATGAGAGTCACACAGAGTATTTACTAGTTTCCGTTTCCGTAGATGCGCTTACTTAACTTTATGTTACGAACTTACTTATGTAGTTATTTTCGAATGAATTAACATTATTATATTTTTACAAAATTATTGCTAATATAATAATATGGTAGGTAAGTGACAAAGGTACTATAGTTTAATGTTATTAATGGATATGAAATCTAATAAAGTTTGTACAAAAGGAGTGTAAACTAAATTTAACAAAGACTTAAGATTTACAGGACGAGGGATGTTATTAGGAAGAAAATCGTATAATGAAACGGAGAGGTTAGGGCAGTTAAAAATTTTATGATCGATCGTACCTTCGTCTAATCCACACTCACAAATTGAGCTAACTTTAATGTTAAGTTTTGCCAAAAATACAGGTGAACAAGTGTGTCCCAATCTAATTCTACATATGACAGATGTGCTATGTCTGGTGCCATTTCTAAATTTAAAAAACCATGGTTTGGAGGGGATGTCAGGTTGGTGTTCTGCATAATATTTACCGATAGACTTCTGAGTTTTTTTCCAAAGAGAGTTCCAATCTGACATCTGATGGATTTTCGCAAGAGAAATAAGGTCATGAGTATATGTTATATGATGCATGAGGGTACCAGAAGTAGATGCTTGCTTTACTAAGGAATCGACAAATTCGTTGTCACGTATGCCACTATGACTTGGCAGCCAAGCAAGTTTCAGGTTAAGACCTTGACAAAAACACCTATACAGTGCATCTTTTATTTCAAATATAATTGGGAATTTCGATTTACTTCGAAACGGATTAGTTGAAATGCTTTGTAATGAACTATATGAGTCAGTAAAAACAATACATTTGTTAATTTTATGTGCTTCTATAAATAAAATTGCTTCTAAAATAGCAACCGCTTCACCAGTGAAAATTGAAGTAGCATTTGAATTTTTAAAATTTAAAATAATTTTATATTTCGGTATCCAGACAGCTGAACCTAAAAAACTATTATCGGAGAGTTTGGAGGCATCAGTAAAAAGGGTCAACCACCATTGCCATTTTTCGCGTAATATACTTAGAAACTTTTGTTGGGCTACAGGGTAATTTTTAGACACACCAAAATCTAAAATAACTGGAGGATGATAACATAGAGCTTCAAATGAATGTACGAATAGAGGATTAATCATACTTTGAAATATGGGAAATCTGAAGGTAAGTATCTTTTGGTAGCTTTTAAGGATACAGGGACCGTCTTTATGAGTCCAGTAGTTGTTAATCTTCAAACCAGAGTTTAAAGAATGCAGTTTAGAAAGCAGTGGGTGTGAAGATAGTTGAAATATTCTATATATAAAGCGATCGGCAAGATACTGTCTACGTAGGTAAAGACGAGGTTCGCTACATTCAACTTGTAGAGCATTTCATGGAGATGACTTCATGGCCCCCAAAATAATTCGTAAGCACTTGTTGTATTTTATCTAAAAGGTTAAGAGCTTGTTTATTACAAGGTTCCAAGAGAAATGTGCCGTAGTCAAAATGACTATGGATTAGAGCGTTATATAAAAGTTTTAAACAATATGGATGAGATCCCCACCAAACACCTGTCAGTGAACGAAGGATATTTACATTCTTTTCGCATTTTTGGGCAATAAACGTTAAATGAGGAATACCTGTCATCTTAGAATCCAGAAAAATTTGGAGAAATTATAATAAACCGGATAAAAATACTCAAGACTTGGCCTAATGGTCTAGATATCAGGCCATAAGCTCCAAAAAAAATACAAAATACTCTTTTTTTATCACTGGTTTTATGGCTCTGGCTTCTAGGCCTTCGGAGACTGAAGTTACAATGTATGATTATCCTTCATAATACACTGCTACACATATGTTGATGCGCCACATTTTGCAGCCTTTGGGAGATTTTGACGACAACTTGAACCAGCAAACAGCTGACAGTTGGCTATGGTATCTCAAAATGCCTAAGCAGACAGATACCTTATATTGAGAATCACATCACCATCAGAGTATTTGTTTCACCGTTTCCACTATTAGTTCACATGCGCAGACACTTAGTACACAAAATCGCACAACTTTTACATATCAAAATCCACTTCAAACCATTATTTAAACAATAATACAAGAGCAGCAATCCTCCACCGTTCAAGTTTCCGCCAAAAGTGGCGGAATAAATAATATTCTAGGTTTTTCATTTGAAGTTGATTTTGAAACGTAAACATAACGTTTGTTGTGATTTGGTGTATTATAGATCTGGGCATATACAGTGATGGAAACTACATAAATAGGTACATTATAATTAAAAAAAATCGTATCAAAATTGAAAGACGGCGATTTGAGAGATCCTATTAGAACCCTCTGAGCGTACACCGAAAGCCACTGCTGAAGAGGCACAGACGATCAATACCTGTAGTAATGGATCAGCCTGTAGTTTCGATGGTCTTCCATCTTAACATTTAAACGATCTTTTATCAGGTGCTGGGGAAATACTGGCCAAGACCTTCTTAATGTCTTGACGGGACTTGTAAACTTTATGCTTTCCGGAAAAGTTTGCCCCAATATAACGCACATTACATTTTACGCCATACTAAAACTTTGTCTTTTGTGGCAAATTACACGTACATGCTGCGGTGTTCAATTCTTCGGAAGCATGACTTATTTTTGAATCATCTCGACAATTTGTTGAGGAAAACTATGGTCGAAATCCTAAATTGTCCATGAAATGAAATTGTCTATTCATTGAAAATTACTGGGTGCAGACCATCCTTCCCGTTCGATTTGAAAGTCTCTGTATTCGAAGAGTTTCCAGCGTCGCGCTTCCAGCTTTCTTATCTTTAGTTTATAAGACGTGAAACCTCATTGGAACAATGGGTCACACCAACATATGCCAATTTGACAATAAAACCTATATATCTTTAAAGCTATGTTTATGAAAATAACAATATTTTTTATTTCATCCAAATTGGTGCAGAAATACGAAAGTTATAACGTTTTGAAGTTTCGCAATTTTTTTAAACTTTTACCCGCTCGTTCTCTGTGACATAACGTCACAATTTGACAAAGCGAACGCGCCGTAGGTACATGCTAATCGCCCCATAACGCTGTTGCCGCTCATAGCAAAACTCTTTGAGAAGCTCACCCTAAAGAGGGTGCTGCCACATTTTACCCTCCGTGAGGAGTAATTCGGCTTCCGCAGGGGACATACTACTACATTACAACTGGCACGCGTGCTGCACTATCTTGCAGCTGAATATAACCTCGGCCGCATCTGTGTTGGGGTACTTCTCGATATGGAGAAGGCCTTCGACAGAGTGTGGCACACAGGGCTAGTCTACAAATTGATCGTAAATACCACCTTGCCGCTAATGCTTGTGCGGCTAATAGCGTCGTTCCTGGAGGGGCGGAGCTTCCATGTCAACCAGAAAGGGGCTGTCTCGGCAGCACGACCAATTTCAGCGGGAGTGCCACAGGGCAGCTGCCTATCACTGCACCTGTACGCGGTTTACACTAACGACATCCCCACACTCCAAGACCATCTAGAGGAGTGGGAAGAAGATGTCATACTGGACTTTGTATGCCGATGGCAGTGCGTACTTCACTTCATCACGTCGGTTGGACATAGCTGCCAGGAAGTTGCAGCGGCTACTCGACCTTTTGCCTGAGTGGCTGGACAAATGGAGGCTGGCGGTCAACGTCGAGAAGAATACCGCCTTCATGACCAGGCTGACCAGAACACCACTAATTCTGCAACTCCGCATGCAGGATGTGGTTTGGAGTAGAACCATCACGTACCTAGGATGACAGATAGATCATTCGCTGCGCATGACCCCGATGGTCGATCACGTAGTGAGACAGGCCAGAGCTGCACGTGAAAGTTAAAAATACCCCTTTTGTAGTGAATTTCATTCAGGACTTTATATTTATAGATTAAGAAACAGACACCCAACAACGTCGTCAATAACAAAACGAAATCAGTGACAACTGCGACATTACAGTTGACACTTGCCAGTTAAATTTGATACACCATAACGATATAGTTTTAGGTTATCGATGCGTTCAACCATTCTGAATTATTCAAAATTTTAAATATTTTAGAAAAAAATGCAAGATTTAGTTGATATTGATTTTGCGGGTTCACAGTGTTCGCAAGTACCCAATAATCAATTGCAGGTGGCTGTAGGCCCTTTTTACTGGAAATGAGGCATTCCATCTTGGTCCTCACGGGTGACAATGCATCTACATTTTTATTTGTAACAGAGGATAGATGTAGATGTCTATGGGCCGCAGCAACCACTTACCATCAGGTGGACTGTGTGCTCGTTTGTCACCCTTATCCTATAAAAAAAAATCGATTATGGGTTTATTGACATCGATGTTACGATGTTTGACATGAGGCAACATCGATGTTAAAACATCGATGTTTTCATTTTTAATATCGATGATCATCGAGCATCCCTATTACTAGTTAGTCTGTGGTTCCTGTATAGGACAGTTACTATACTCTTTGTTTGAGACTGAGGAGTGTCAAATTCACAAACACACATAAATAGGTAGTATACATATATGCCAAAAAAGTAGCGGTGTGTCGTTATGTCTTTTCTAAATAACGTAACGTTATCGTTATGGGACAACGGATAACGTTATCATAACTATCTATATTCATAACTGTCTATTTTCCATGTATCCGCAACTTAACAATATACCGTCACAGAACAGTTATCGTCAAAATTATTTTCGTTTCACTAAGTAAATACTAATTTAGTTGCTGAAATGAATTTTCCTTCGTACTTTTGATCTTTTGACATCTTTCTAGGAATTAAGGCATCCATTTTTCCTTATTTGTGTTGAGACTGCGGTACAGTACAGCTGATCGCATCACGGAGGTTGGATTTGACATCGAAGGCTGGCTCAAAAAGTTGTCTTTTAAGCTAGTGCTGACGCAAGGACATCCAAAGTGTTCACAGGTTTCGAAGATCTAGCAATCGTTTACTGTTCTAACGAAATTTGTATATATCGCTGCCGTAAATGTAACTTCAGATAACCTGAAGTCGTCAGAAAACTAAATTCGTTTTTAGAAATATTACAACGCGCTTTTTTATTTAAATTATCAGTTTCTTTCGAAAAACTCCCACAAAACACAGTGTTTTGTAGCGACTTTGTTTCTTTGTTATATTACAACCTCAAACGAAGCTATATCTATATTTACAATCACGAAATCAAATAAATATTTACAAAGCTTTTTGTTCGTTTTTAGACTTCTTTTATGAACACTAATATCACTATGCGTGCTTTATGCTTCAAAATAAACTTGGAATTAGCAATTAGCATAAAGCAAAGTTTTTAAATAATAATATTACACCCAAAATGTATTATTGCACTTGTTCCTCAGAGATCTAATTAATATGAAAACTCAAGTTCAAAAGTTGAAGGACAAAAGATCAATCAAATATTTGGTCTTAACAAGGTCAAGGCTATTAATGCAGTTTAATCCTTACATTTTGGGGCACAAGTGTTATTTCAATATGTGGCAAAACCAGTATAAACTGTTTAGAATTTTATAATAAACAGCACGACGTTTAAAATTGCTTTATTAAAAAAGACACATTGACAATTTGAAATAGTTATACAAGTATCTATATGAAAAAGAAAGAAATGAACTTATTTCTCGAATTTCGCTTCGCTCATCAACACGTTTCAATATGAGCTCCGCTGCAGTTTAGTTCTTATCGTACACGGCATAACATTTGTTTTTGTACGGCAGCGAGTGCGTGTTGTTTTAATATCACGAATCACGATTCCAAGCCAACGCAACGTTGCAGCGTTGCGGTTCAAAGGTACTCTGTGCGTTGCGGATCGTTATAAGAAATAGACAGTTATGAGCGTTATGTATAACTATCACGTTGCAACGTTGCGGTTCAAAGGTACTCTGTGCGTTGCGGATCGTTATAAGAAATAGACAGTTATGAGCGTTATGTATAACTATCTATACGTTATAAAGTAAATAGACGTTTCCATAACTGTCTATACGTTATAATGCTCATAGCTACAAAAAAGAGTTTTGGCAGGAACTTGACCTGTGGCGGTTTGTTGCTCCTGTATTATTGTTTAAATAATGGTTTGAAGTGGACTTTGATATATAAAAGTGGTGCGATTTTGTGTATTAAGTGTCTGCGCATGTGAACTATTAGTGGAAACTGTGAAACAAGTGCTCTGATGGTGATGGATTCTCAAGATAGCTGTTTGTTTGCATAGGCGCCTTTAGATACCATCGCCAACTGTCAGCTGCCTGCTGGCTCAAGTTGCCGTCAAAATCTCACAAGGGCTGCACAATGTGACGCATCAACATATTGTGAATCAGTGAACTATGAAGAAATTATAATAAACCGAATAAAAATACTCAAGACTTGGCCTAAAGGTCTAGATACCAGGCCATAAACTCCAAAAAAAAATATATGCCACAAACTATATAGAAACCGTAGATAGAGGATAGAAATTAGAAACCCCTTTAGGGGTATATATGTTCTGTGATAGAAACACTACGCGTTTGATATATGCCAAAAAAATATAAATATTATTGTGGCTGCTGAACATATTCAGACATCACTTATCGTTGGTTATCGAGAATCAAATATGATCGTTAATTTGATTTAGCTTTTAATCTAAAATGGAAACTACACCCTTATTGACGAGATCAAAAAAGACATCCATCTGGTCAAGGTACGATTAAGCTTTCTGATTTTTTTTGCTAAGATATTCTTTGTTCTAATAAGCTGTTTTATTTTTGTATTTATTTCAGATTAATTTTTTTTAGATTTCGTAAGAAGGAATTAAGCTCTAGAGTTATATATATAGGACAAATACCTGAAGATGAGTTTCCAGCAAACCATGTCTGTAACCAGGTAAAGATTTTATAATTTTACATTACAATTACATTATGCATTTTATAAAATGTATATTAATAAGAACTGGAAATAATTATTAAGTGTGTAAATATATAATCCTTACCCAAGCACACCTAAGCCAAAGATAGATTTGCACCAAAATAAACGGGAATTACTTTTGTATATATGTAGTATTTATTTGGCACAGCCATATCCAATTTTAGGAGCTAACTTCTAAGGGTCCTTACGGGATACCATAATGAAAGGTTATGAATAACTTTTATGAAAGAATTATATATAGAGGAACATGCAATACAGTTGGTGGGCAACTAGCTACTGACAGAAAATCTTATTTTATTTTTTATTTTATTTAATTAGATTATCAACGTTTATTACACCAGTAAAAATCTTAATTGCTAAAGCTTATTATCTAGGATATAATGCACTATCACTTATAGGCAATCATTACTTACACAAGGAAACATTAAATAATAAGTTTAAAAACTAAAAGTATCTTAGTACTAAATAGATAGGTACAATATTACTAAGTATACATGTGGGTGTGAGTAGCACACCTACACGATCATGAAGACAAAGACCTCAAGCTTTAAACAGATTTTGTAACTTTATTAAACATTTTAAATACACAATACTCTTTACACCTTAAATTTTAAGTACAATTGCTTATCATATAACATTACTTGAAGTGATTTTTATTCAGAGTTGGTTTATTTAATTTATCACATGTAAAAATTTGCTGATTATACAATTATATATTAACTTAAACCTCTGCTTTTTTTTGTTACAGAAATATAGTTTTATTACATTCCTACCATTAGTATTGTATGAACAATTTCGTTTCTTCTTAAATTTGTATTTTCTTGTGATGGCTGTTAGTCAGTTCATTCCTAGCATCCGCATTGGATATTTATATACATACTGGGGTCCACTATGTTTTGTGCTTGCAGTAACATTGTTTAGGGAGGCTGTTGATGATTTTCGACGATACAGGTACCTTCAAACTCAATTATTTATTTTTGATCACAGAATATGCTTAAATAACTATTGGTTTTCACAATTGTTGACTAGTAAGATTAATGCAATACTTATTATATCTTAATTATAAGAGCTGTGATATAACTTGTCATTTCGAAGAAGCTTAACCCAAATAATGAATATCCTATCACACACTTATTTGTCGTAAATTATTATAGAAAGAAATTTCCTTATCTCAATTCTTATCATGAACTAAATTTTCATTTGAATTTACCCAACTGCCCCAGGAGCGTAATTTTTAAGTTAATACTCTTAATGTTATTAACAAAATAGAACCACTATTATATAGGCATCTTATTATTTATTCTTGCAGAAGAGATAAAGAAGTAAATAGACAGTTGTATGAGCGTATAGTTTTAGATACACCTACTGATGGCTACCGTCCATTCTATACAGAACATGTGCCTGCCTCAGCTCTTAGAGTTGGTGACATTGTTATGCTTCATAAAGGTCAGAGGGTTCCAGCAGATATGATATTACTGAGAACAAATGAGACAATGGGCACTGTTTTTATACGTACAGATCAGCTAGATGGAGAGATTGATTGGAAATTGAGGTAAGACATTGGATAATACAATACAATTCTTGTTTTATGTAATTTGTAAACAAAATAAAGCTGAAGTTTCTGCACTTTTTCAACAAGTACCACTTACTTACTTATCTTCATGCACAATCCCTGACGGGGTAGCCAGAGAGAACAGATCGCCAAGTGTCACAATCCTTACATACCTCTTTCGCTTCTTTCAGATTCATTATCTTCTTCATACATGCACGTCTAGGTATCCGAGTACTCTTGACCCATCCCTCTTCGAGAAATTTGCTCACATGGTCTTCGAAAGTTAGTCTCGGTCTACCTCGACACCTTTTAATATTAACTTTCGCGCTATATATTTTGTCTTCACTCATTCGCTCAACATGCCCAAATATGAATGCAGTGGAGATGCGATTTCTTCGTAAAATCTGCGGCGTTACCATGGCCGACCGAAAACGAAACGAAGAGATTCGCAATATGGCAGGTTTTTTTTATAGGAGAGGGGGCAAACGAGCATGCGGCTCACCTGATGGTAAGTGACTACCGCCGCCCATGAACAACTGCAACACCAGGGAGGGAATTGCAGATGCGTTGCTGGCCTTTTAAAAAGGAGTACGCTCTTTTCTTGAAGGTCCCTAAGTCGTATCGGTCCGGAAAAATCGCTGACGGTAATCGATTCCACAAGGATGATCTTATCACAAAAATTGATAAGGGCGTGCTTGGATGATTTGGGCACGTTGAACATCTACCACTGATTCTCAAAAGCAAGTAAACTTATTTTATATTCTGATAATAGGCCAAAAAACTCATTATCAATGTAGTTTGAAGCATGAAGTATGTCAATAAACGTTTCTGCAGGAACTGTTTGTTTTAATAGTTCAATACATACTTAGTTGTAAGTAAAAACAGAATTTATATTATATTAAACAATTTACTGATAAAATTGTTGATTATTGAACTTCCTTGGTTTTATAAGCATCTTATCTATAGGTTGTTTGTAAACACTGACTTGTTATTTAAACATGTGTTATTATTATATAAATCCAACCATTACAAATTATATTGGTACTCATCAACCCACAAAATAACCCTGCTGGAAATAGATACCTCCCATTGTAGGAATTTTTGAATGAATCACCATACTTCACAGTCTAATTGATAATGAAGTTGTTAAAACTTAATTTGCTTAATTCCATGTAAAGAAATTAAACAATGTATCATGCCAAGTTTGAAGAACACCTTTCACCCTCCCTCAAAGAATTAGCAATAATAACAAGCCATAGGATTGAATTTTTTTTATTAGTGATCAGTATAATATTTTTCCAATAACCTTGGTGAGAGTCTGAAAGCATTAATTTTTTATTATTAATTTTTAGCGTCCACTTTTTGACTAAAGATATCATTCCGTAGCCGACCGCAGACAGCAGCAGCAGGCGACGTGTCGTCGCTTCACGACTGGTTTCTATGTAGTTCTATGAAATACCTTCCGTAGCTAGCGACACGTCGTTTGTCGGAGCGGCAGACTACATGTCGCCCGACCGCAGATCAGTAGTGACGCCAACGCCCGAGCGACTAGTTGAATTTTTCTCAAAAACTGAGTTTCACCGATTCCGTGGAAGAGAAACTGACAAACCAGGTGGCCCAATATCCCGCACTGTACGATGCATCTCACAATTATTATTTAAACAGTGTGACAAAACATAATATTTGAAAAAATATAGGAAAGGAGATAAATAAAAGCAGTAAAATAAGTACAATATATATATATATATATATATATATATATATATATATATATATATATATATATAATACTTATTTTGTTTACATAAATCGAGTACCCACAGAACATTCGGAACACATTGGAACACGGGCTGCTGCCGCCTGCAGTCGGGTTCGGAATCATGACTGCAGCGACATGACGCGACGATATGACGCAGCGACATGTCGCGACGGCACGTCGCCTGCTGCTATTGTCTGCGGTCGGCTACGGAATTGTACCTTAATGTTTATTTTTTTCAGAATTCCTCTACCATCGACCCAAAAACTGCCAACTGATGCTCACCTTCTTGACATAAATGCGCAGATTTTTGTTGAGAAACCAGAAAAGGACATTCATTCTTTCATTGGCACTTGTACTCGTTTGGACGAGGAGGAAAGTGATTCTCTTGACATTGAAAATACACTATGGAGTGGAAGCGTTGTTGCATCAGGACAAGCTACTGGCTTGGTCATTTACACTGGTAGGTGTTCTTTTATATTTAACTAGCAGCCCAGTCCGGCTCTGCTTGGATTTGGGATTGTTGCATTATTTAGATTTAAATAATGGGTGACAGGCGTGAGTGTTTATGATGTGTGTAATTACTCATTAATGAATTGATAATATAATGTATAAATATTATCAATTTCTGAATTTGCCAAAATATTTTTTTTGGACGAAGTATTACTTACATCACTCTTCATATTGCTCTCTATCTGTTAATCAAGTTTCTTTACAATTGGTTCAGCCACTCCGCCCGGACAGACAGACAGAGACTGACAACATTTTTATTATGTTTTACCATATAGCAAACATCCAGTACATATACTGTGTTATGATTTGCTGATTAGTTTTTAAATTTTGACTTAATGGCATCATTACAGTTTTTTATTTATTATTTAAATATATGTATGCTGCCAATAATGGAATGTGATTACAATCTATATGGAGTTACTATATATTTAGTATTTCTTTAGCTGGTATCATATATAAATTTTTTGAGAGAAATTATATAAAGGCTGAGAATTTACCTTACATCATGTTATTGTTCTCTTAGGCAGCGAAACTCGCAGTGTTATGAACAACGCAGTACCTCGATCGAAAGTAGGTCGCTTAGATCTACAAGTCAATGATCTCACCAAAGTACTCTTTGTGGCAACACTTCTCATCTCCTTCCTTATGATCGTCCTCAAAGGGTTTGATGGACCTTGGTATGGGTTCCTCTTCAGATTTATTCTGTTGTTCTCATATATTATACCAATAAGGTGAGTGAGTGACATTTTTATTGTTTTAATTGCAACTTACTCCTTTTTGAATATAAACATTACAATTAGGGTATAGTATACGGCAACTAACTTGGCAAGGTTTTGGGAAAGTTTGCGCATGTACAACGGGACGTACCAATCGCGCGCTCGGAAGTCGACTGGCCAACCAATCGCGCGCTCGGAAGTCGACTGGCCAACCAATCGCGCGCTCTGAAGTCTACGGGCCAACCAATCGCGCGCACTGAAGTCGATTGGCCAAGCAATCGGGCGCTCGGAACGATGCCACTTCGTTCCCCCGCCCCGCTTGATAATCAAAGAGATCTAAAAAACGACTTCTGCGCATATGACGAATCTTGCCAAGTTAGATGCCGGCAACTATACTCTAGTATATCTAGAGCCAATAATAGGGACTAACTTCTAGAAAATGGTAGAATTGTATGATTAATAAATTTCTATTGGCGGAATACTCAAATGCTACTCAATTTTAAGAAATCGTTAAGTCTCGTGGTGTCACAGTCACTTTGACTGAAAGTGATAGAGACAGCACGAGACTTAATGGCGTCTTAAAATTAGGTAGTGTTCGAGTATTTGGCCAATAGTCACATATGTACTTTGAAAATGTTACTTTGAGTGACATTCCAAAATTTGTTTGTTTTGAGTTTTAAGTTATATTACATTTTTAGTATTTAAAATAACAAATTAATTACTGCTGTCATGTACTGTTCTGTAGAAGTATCGTTTTGCAAACCCTAATACATGAAATTGGCTTCTATTTTTTATTCCCACAATCCAAGTTTTAAATAGTATTATTTTATTAACAAAGCCTTTAATATCGATTAAAGACTGATATCACCTATAATAATAGTAATATCTTGTCTGAGAAACATTCAAAAGTAATTATATATATATATATATATATATATATATATATATATATATATATATATATATATATATATGTATTAAAGTAAGCACATTTTTATGATCAACAGTTTAAGGGTTAACCTCGACATGGGTAAAGCATTTTATTCCTGGACTATACAACGCGATAAACGTATAGAGGGTACAGTGATGCGTTCCACTACGATACCCGAAGAGCTTGGTAGAATACAATACTTGCTAGCTGACAAAACTGGCACTTTGACAAAGAATGAGATGGTGTTCCAAAAACTGCATCTTGGAAACGCTCTGTTCGACAGTAATAATTTTCATGAGGTACCGACAATTTACTACTATTTTGATCTATACTTACTTACTTATCTTCACGCATAATCCCTGACGGGGTAGCCAGAGAGAACAGATCGCCAAGTGTCACAATCCTTACATACCTCTTTCGCTTCTTTCAGATTCATTATCTTCTTTATACATGCACGTCTAGGTATCCGAATCTAGGTATCTATGGTTTCTTAAATGTAAAGAATGTATTAATATCAATTGTAAATGGTTGATATTTTGTTGACATGTGATGATTGAGTTAGAGAATACAACATCTTCGTTATCTCGTAAATAACTAATAGTCGACTGAGCAAAGTGCCAGTAAAATCTAATGGCCTCCGTTCGACGGTGAAAATTCTTGTGTATACATTTTGTAAAACGGTGGAGTGTAACGCGTATACCAACTTCTGCAAATACCAACCACACCTTTGTTCAGTATATTCTGCTAACAAATGAGGCGCTATTAACAGACAAATTAAATGAAATGAAATGAGAGATATTTTTATTATTTAGTAACATTATGTAAATAAAGTTACGAGATTGCAACGTTTTTTTGAACAAGATAATTTTTTATTACTGCGAGAAAAACATATTTATGTACAAGTGATGCATTGCCAAATATTTTAATGACACTTATATAGGTGTTTTCAGTTTTCGATTGTTAAATTTAATTATGTAATGTATTCACATTCAGATAAACAATTTCATTAACAATAAAATCAGAGAAACATTAGCATGGCCGTCATTTGAATTCAATTTTACTTAGTAACTCATATAACAGTAATTCACCATCTAGATATTATATTTTTCGAAAACTGCACTTAAAATTAGTTAAATAAGTATCGCATGTATTGTCTATCAGACTCAGTGAAGTGCGATAGCACAAGGTTGGCCCGCCCCTGCCCCGCAGTACCCCTCCATTGTTCTGCACAAGTACATTTGTTTCCTAACTGTAAGGTCTTTAAATTCTGCTATCACCCTCTTGTAGGTTTCGAGATCTTTCTGGTCTTTCCTATAATCGAAGTGACTACTTTTATGGCGCCGATGGATTTTGACTAATACGTTGACAGTGTCCACAAGGCACCAAAACATTGAAAGTTATTTTTAACACTTTTTAACCCGTTGTTTTTCTTTTATGTATGAACATAAATTCAGGTGGAGGCGTTCCTAACGCAATACGTGACGAACGACGCACCGTCTCTACCTACATCTCCAAGCAGTCAACCAGGCGAAGCTTTAGCTCCGACTCCTCGCCAAATATGGGATGTTGTGTTGGCTTTAGCGCTCTGCCATAATGTGACGCCAGTGTATGACATTGGAGAACAACGGGCGGATGAGGCACAGTCGGGTAAGAACGAAGTAATCGTTCTTTTTTACACTTACAAAAGCAAATGTTCATGTTGTTAATGTTTTATTGCATTCTAAATAATTTTCCGAATTCTGTGACAAAATGACAAAAATAAATCAAAAAATTCTAAAACTGATACGTAATATTTAATTGAGATTAAGTACAGAGGTAGAGTGTGATGGCTAAATTATTAATATAAACAAACTTGAATTTATAGGGATTAAAGTAATAAAAATTAATTTACCTAACTACTTGAACCCTAAGTAAACCCTTGAAACCTAAAGCAAGCTAAGCACACTTAAGACCTAAACACTTAAACGATATTCGTATCATTATCACGCGCATAGTAGTATTCGATTTTTTTTATTTTTCTTTAAAAAATGTTACCCACACTAGGAGTTTCTCCTGAATTGTAGAGTTGTTTAACAGTGGTAGAGCCAAGCGGTAGCTTTTGCTGTCGCACGGATGGGCCAGCTCGAACCGGGGTGGTACCACGACCTCACAGGATACCAGCGTGAAGTAGAGGTTTACCTCTGCGTAGCGCATGGTGAGTGCAGGTGGCCGGAGGCCCAATTCTCCCCCATCATCATGGTAGTGGAATTAAATAAAAGACTACCCCAGGAGGGTACCAGCACCCCTGGAGAATCCCTCGCTGAGCATCCACGACCAAACTACTTCACTCCTGAGCGTGGGTGCTCAGGCTGCCCCGCGTATTCTGGGGGGGGAGGCAAAATTCCGCTCGCGACTAATACTGCTCGGGGCAAGCGGAGCAATACAACCAAGGCGACCCCTGTCACGCTATCCGTGAATTTTTGCAACATCAGGGGACTTCATTCCAACCTTAACGCTGTCCATTACCATCTAGAGACGGCGAAGCCGGCCTTGCTCTTTTTAACCGAGACTCAGGTGTCCTCTCCGGCTGATACTTCATGTCTCTCCTACCCGGGGTACAAATTGGAACACTCCTTTGTGCCCCGGGCTGGAGTTTGTGTATACGTCAGAGAGGACATCTGTTTTCGACGCCTCGGCAGTCTTGAAGGTACGGACCTGTCCATCCTATGGCTGCGCGTAGACAGCGACGACCATCCTCGCGTCTACGGGTGCCTCTATAGGTCCCATAACGGTAATGCCGACACAGACCGACTCATCGACCACGTCCAAATGGCTGCAGACTCCGTGCTACAACAGGTCCCATCCGCAGAGATCGTGATACTCGGTGATTTCAACGCCCACCACGCTGAATGGCTTGGTTCTCGTTTAACCGATCATGCGGGTAGATCTGTCTATGACTTTGCTTTGGCATATGGTCTAACACAACTGGTTACTTCGCGTACGCGGATCCCAGATGTGGAAGACCATGTACCTTCCCTGTTGGACCTTCTGCTGACCTCTCATCCGGACGGATATCAGGTCTCTGTTGATGCCCCTCTAGGCTCTTCGGACCATTGTCTGATGCGGAGTACGGTGCCACTCACGCTCCAATCGCAGTTGCGATCTGCAACTTGCCGCCGTGTTTGGCACTATAGGTCAGCTGATTGGGACGGGATGCGATCTTTTTTTGCATCCTACCCTTGGGGGCGGGGTTGCTTCTCGCTGGAAGATCCCAGCGATGTTGCCGATTCTGTTGCTGATGTGGTACTTCAGGGTATGGAACTTTTTATTCCATCCTCTGTGGTGCCCATTGGAGGCAGATCCCAGCCATGGTTTGGTCGCTCCCCTGTAAAATAGCATCACGCTATAAGCAGGAGTGCTGCCGGGCCTGGGCTGACGCATCAACGTCTCGGGATGTAAACACCAGCGCACTTAAAAGGAAGTATAATTCCGCCTCCAGGTTCTTCAAAAGTGTCATTGCCAAGGCAAGGTCTGAGCACATCGGCAGAATTGGCGAGAAACTAGTTCGCCTTCCTTCGGGAACCCGTGCATTCTGGTCTCTCGCCAAGGCTGTCCAAGGGAACTTCTGTCAGCCATCTCTTCCATCTCTGCACAGAGAGGACGATTCACTGGCCCATGCCGCAAAGGAGAAAGCCGATCTGTTGAGCTCTCTTTTTGCGTCCAACTCGACTCTAGATGACGGGGGGAACACACCGCCGACCATCCCGCGATGTGAGTGCTCCATGCCGGATGTGCGATTTACACAGCGCTCGGTTCGCAAAGCACTGTTCTCCCTGGACGTCAGCAAGTCGAGTGGGCCCGATGGAGTCCCTCCCATTGTGCTGAAGACGTGTGCTCCGGAGTTGGCACCGGTTTTAACGCGTCTTTTCCGGTACTCCTACTCCCAAGGCATAGTCCCGAATTAATGGAAGAAAGCTTTGGTCCACCCGATCCCTAAAAAAGGCGACCGCTCAGACCCGTCCAACTACAGGCCTATCGCCATCACCTCCTTGTTCTCCAAAATAATGGAAGCCATTATCAACTGCCAGCTCATGAGGTACCTTGGGGACCACCAGCTGATTAGTGACCGCCAGTACGGTTTTCGTCGGGGTCGATCAGCTGGTGATCTTCTAGTCTACTTAACTCATAGATGGGCGGAGGCAGTAGAGTCCAAGGGGGAGGCATTGGCCGTTAGTTTGGACATAGCGAAGGTCTTCGATCGGGTCTGGCACAAAGCGCTTCTTTCGAAGCTTCCTTCATATGGGCTTCCCGAGAATTTGTGCAAATGGATCACCAGTTTCCTTGCTGATCGGAGCATCAAGGTCGTAGTAGACGGTGCATGCTCTGATTTCAAGCCTATCAACGCTGGTGTTCCACAAGGCTGCGTGTTATCACCAACGCTGTTTCTCCTGCATATCAATGATATGTTGTTAACTGCTGTGCAGACGACAGCACTGGTGATGCCTTATATACCGGTCGTGCCAATATTTCTCGGGAAAATGTCGCCGAGTACCGGGACAAACTTGTGTCCGAAGTCGAGTCTTTGCTTAACAAAGTCT
This sequence comes from Parnassius glacialis, assembly GCA_033319125.1. NCBI lineage: Eukaryota > Metazoa > Arthropoda > Insecta > Lepidoptera > Papilionidae > Parnassius > Parnassius glacialis. The sequence goes on along the minus strand of JAVANC010000001.1, from coordinate 50,027,000 downwards.
CGGATTGGGGCCGACTAAATCTAGTCCAGTTCAATCCCCAGAAGACACAAGTTTGCGCGTTTACCGCTAAAAAGAACCCCTTTGTCGTATCTCCTCAGTTTCAAGGCACTCCCCTTGCTGCCTCAGCCAGTATCGGAATCCTTGGCGTCGACATATCAAATAGTGTGCAGTTTCGTGGTCACTTGGAAGGGAAGGCCAAATTGGCCTCTAAAAAGCTTGGCGTGCTCAGCAGAGCGAGACAGTATTTCATGCTGGCACATCGCTTGCAACTTTACAAAGCGCAAGTTCGGCCCCACATGGTATACTGTTCTCATCTCTGGGCCGGGGCACCCCAGTGCCAGCTCCTTCCACTTGACCGCATCCAGCGCAGTGCGGTTTGAATCGTCGACGACCGAGCTCTTTCTGACCGGCTCGATACACTGGCACTGCGTAGAGATGTTGCATCTCTTTGCGTATTTTATCGCATCTATCACGGGGAGTGCTCTGAGGAATTGTTCGGACTAATTCCAGCCGCTCAATGTCACCATCGCACATCGCGACAAAACTCGCGTTACCATCCATACCATCTGGATGATGTTGCAAAGAAATTAATAAAAAAATACTCTGACTCTATCTATACTAATATTATAAAGAAGTAGTTTGTGGGTTTGCTTGTAGGAAATAATCTCTGGAACTACTGGAACGATTTTAAATAAAATAATAAAATAAAATAAAATTTTAATAAATTCTTTCACCAGTAAAAAGCTACATTATTCCTGAGTGACACAGGCTATATTTGATTATGATTAATAATATTTTTAATGTCAATGTTTTGTTATGATGATGATGCGGTCCACCACTGTGCGATTTAGAAGAAGTTTTCTCCCTCGCACAACTTCCTTGTGGAATCAATTACCACCAGCGAATTTTCCGAACCGATACGACTTAGGAACCTTCAAGAAAAGAGCTTACACCTTTCTAAAAGGCCGGCAACGCATCTGCAATTCCTCTGGTGTTGCGGTTGTTCATGGGCGGCGGTAGTCACTTACCATCAGGTGAGCCGCATGCTCATTTGCCCTCTATTCTATAAAAAAAGACAGTTTACATACATAAAATTCACAAGGTAAATCACTTGTTCCAAAGCATTTCCAAAGCATTGGAATTATGGATATTATAAAATTAATTGAAATTGAAACAAATGTTTGTTTTCCTGCGACAGACATGAACAGCTCGATGATGTCGGAGAGCTGCGGCGGCGCTGTGCCGCAGCAGCAGCTGTGCGACTACCAGGCCTCCAGCCCCGACGAGGTGGCGCTCGTCAAGTGGACCGACATGGTGAGCCATCCAAACCTCCAAACCTTGCAGATTAGGCCTTTATACTGGCATATTAGCAAACTAGGCCTTCTTAATCCTTCACTGTCTGGCCGTATGAGGAAGTTCAAGGTTGCTCAGCGAGCTATCGAGAGGGCTCTGTCTTTCTCTGCGTTTTTTACTTTGTAATGATGATATACGCAGTAGGACCGGAATAACCAACATAGCCTAATAGATCAATAAACTGAAGCGGCAATGGGCCGGCCATATAGCTCAGAGAACAGAGAACATCAGATGGGGAAGAAATATTCTCGAGTGGCAGCCTCGTACCGGTAAGGAAAGTGTAAGTCAACGCCCCACGGAGTGACGATCTGGTAAGAGATGCAGGAAGTCTATGGAAGTCGGTAACTCAGGACCATGCTTTGTGGCATTCTTTGAAAGATGCTTGTATTCAGCAGTGGAATCGTGATGAGCTGTAATTATTATGATGATAATATGGTAATATAGTATAAATATAAAGTATCTGTAAATAAAAACAAGGAAAATATTTTGAATTTATTGCAGATGGGGATATCACTGTACAAAAGAGATTTGCACAACATATCACTGAAACTTCGTGCGGCTAATGAGATTATGCAATTTACAATTCTACAAGTTTTCCCTTTCACTAGCGAAAGTAAAATGATGGGAATTATAGTACAGGTAAGTTTATTTACTTAAAGATAGTGATTTCTAATGGATGTATCATTTTCATTTAATACACGTTTAAGATTTTTTAATATGAAATTCCCAGTAAGCCCAGACTAATGCTAATGTCACGATGAGGTGAAGTTGTTATTTTTACCTCTTTTTAACCGACTTCAAAAAGGAGGAGGTTTACAATTCGTCGGAATCTTGTTTTTTTTTTATGTATGTTCACCGATTACTCAAAGACGTCTGAACCGATTTGGAAAATGAAAAAGGCATTCCATCTCAGTCCTCAGGGGTGACAACGCATCTGCATTTTGATTCTTGAACGAGGATAAATGTAGATGTCTATAGGCCACAGCATCCACTTACCATCAGGGGGACTATGTGCTCGTTTGTACCCTTATTCTATAAAGTCTTTATGATTTTAAACTCTATAATATTAATTATGAAATATTTAAGTTTGTTTTAATTGGTGAAACTGCGAATTTGACTCAAAAAATTCCTTTACTGAGTTTGTATCAGCACTGCGTCTTATTGTAAAATCAGAATATATTAAAAAATATATTTGTAGAAAAGTTAGCTCGTTATCGGCGACCACTAATCAAGTGGCTTGATATGTATAAGATAAGAACAAAGCACAGATTAACTAGTAAAATAATAAATTATGTACAAACTTTCCAAATATTTTAGGAAGAAAACACTGGCGCCATAACCTATTACGTAAAAGGAGCTGATGTGGCTTTGTCTAAACTCTTGGACTCTTCGTGGCTTAGTAGCGAGTGCAGCAGACTGGCAGCCGATGGGCTCAGGACATTGGTAGTCGCCAAAAAGACGTTGTCTAAAAATGAATATTTGGAATTTGAGGTACTGAATTAGTTTCTAATTGATTGCATTAATATGGAATTTTGAATAAAGGAACATTTTTACAATAGTTATAATTTTTCTGTGTATAAATGTACATAAGCAAATAATACATAGGTTTACACATGCGAATGTCTGTCTGTGTCCTGCTCGGAGGACCAATAAAGAGCCGTTTATCGCATTTTTTATACGTGATTGCCAATCGTGGCAGCTATGGCAAATCTCCCTCCTATGAGACAATTTATTCGCGTGGCCTATGTTTAGCCTCAGTTTAAAGACCTTATAGTTGTGAAACGCTTTGATGTCAAGCGATGTCGCCGCCCACGTATGTATTTACGCGGCCAGCGTGTATGCTATGGTTTGTCACGATAAGCAGACAAGCTTTTGGATATTATAATACTCAGTATCTTCTTTGCCTGCCAAATATTTTCATGCCACTTTTTTTAATAGATATTTTCAGTTTTCGATTATTAAATTAAATTATGTAGTGTATTCTCGCATTCGGATAAACAATTTTATCACAAATGAGAGAAACAAAAATGGCCGTCATTAGAATTAAATTTTACTTAGTAACTCTTGTAACTATGACAGTAATTCACCATTATAGATATAATAATTTTCGAAAACTGCTCTTAAAATTAGTTTTTAGTTTAAGTATTATAAAACATGCTCGCGCCAACTGCATGTATTGTATAGCAGACTCAGTGAAGTGCGCTAGCACAAGATCGGCCCGCCCCCTGCCGCGCCCTCACCGTTGCTCTGCGCAAGTACATTCGTTTCCCAGCTGTAAGCTCTTTAAACAGTGGACTTTAATGTACTGTTACAGTATGGTACGGTACCGAATATAATGTGTTGAAATAAAAACTTTGTTATTCAATATAGATTATAAGTAGTACTTATGAAAAGTCACTCTTATGTTTAATTTACCACAGGTTCGAAAAATCTTTCTGTTCTGGGAAGAATCAACAAGAATCCCACCAGCACTTTTTTTTCTGAAAAAAAAAAAGAACAATTCACAATCACATATATTACACAATTTATCTCTCTTACAAAGCAATAAGGACCGTGGCCGAGCTCACTTGACAGCTCGACTCTAGCGCCATCTATTATCTATCTACGGAAGCGGTTGCGATGTATATCGATATGAAAATTTGACGTGCTAAATACATCGTTCTTTATTTAATACATTTCCATAGATGTCGCTACATGGTACCGCTAAGTAAGATTGACGAAGTCATTGGGCTCTAGTAACATAATAATTTAGAAGAGAACACTGGCCACCGGCAGACAGAAGGGGAGAAGCCATAACGTTTCTACCCGGCAGTACACAAAGTACAGTTTTACACTACTGTCTGTTATTTTTGCGGAAAGAAATCTATGTACACAAAACCAATCGTCTCTCACTACGAAACTCACATATAACAATTAAAACAATAAACTAAAAATTTTACACACGCAAAGATACATTATAACATTTTCGCTCGATGACAGCGACAACTCGGATACTGTCTGATCAGATGTTCGACTGATCTGCATAGTATAAGGGCGAGCGGCCTATGTTGGTAAACTAATCCAACAACTAATGAAATAACGTGACCGATATTATTATAATTATTAAGTTCAAAAAGAAATAAATAGTCATGATCTGATATATGAAAGTTAACGCCATTTTTACATACTATGTGTATATCTTTATACGTGGTAGAGCCATGCTGCAGCTATATTAGTAGTATAGTTGTAGCACGAATGGGTCGGCCCGACCGGGGAAGGACCACGCTCTCACAGAATACCAGTGTGAAATAGCAGCTTGACGCTGCTGTGTTTCGTATGGTGAGTGTAGAGAACCGGAGACCCTTTTTACTGGAAACGAGGCATTCCATCTTAATCCTCACGGGTGACAACGCATTTGCATTTTGATTTGTAATAGAAGATAGATGTAGATGTCTATGTGCCGCAGCAAACACTTACCATCAGGTGGACTGTGCTTGTTTGTCACTATTATATAAAACACATACTATAAAAAAATATTTTTGTAAATTTGACATAGCAGATTTCTTTTTGCAGCAAATAACTGAACAATTCAGCATTTTTAAAGGATGTCGATTCAGTCGCGTATCTAGATTTAGTATAGTCAGCAGTGCGGTTGCAGCTAGGTTTATTGTATGCATAATATAGCGTGGTCTTATTCTTTGCCAGAGGGGAACGCTTTGTAAGTGTGTATGGCTGCTCTTGTCCGGACCACCGGTGGCCTGTGCTGTTGTATATTGTAATCCATGTATTCCTTAATACAATACGCTTTTTAAACAAACTTTGTTTGATAAAGACTTTGAACTTCGCTCGTTAAATTTTGTTGTTGAATGAATGTGAAATCAAATGTTGCAGAGTGAGTACAAGGAGGCGCGGCTGAGCGTGACGGCGCGCAGCGAGCGCACGGCAGCGGCGCTGGCGCGACTGTGGCGCGGCCTGGCGCTGCTGGCGCTCACCGGCGTCGAGGACCGCCTCGCCGAGCACGTGCCGCGCACGCTCGCCATGCTGCGCGCCGCCAACATCAAGGTACCGCATGGCGCTGCTGGCGCTCACCGGCGTCGAGGACCGCCTCGCCGAGCACGTGCCGCGCACGCTCGCCATGCTGCGCGCCGCCAACATCAAGGTACCGCATGGCGCTGCTGGCGCTCACCGGCGTCGAGGACCGCCTCGCCGAGCACGTGCCGCGCACGCTCGCCATGCTGCGCGCCGCCAACATCAAGGTACCGCATGGCGCTGCTGGCGCTCACCGGCGTCGAGGACCGCCTCGCCGAGCACGTGCCGCGCACGCTCGCCATGCTGCGCGCCGCCAACATCAAGGTACCGCATGGCGCTGCTGGCGCTCACCGGCGTCGAGGACCGCCTCGCCGAGCACGTGCCGCGCACGCTCGCCATGCTGCGCGCCGCCAACATCAAGGTACCGCATGGCGCTGCTGGCGCTCACCGGCGTCGAGGACCGCCTCGCCGAGCACGTGCCGCGCACGCTCGCCATGCTGCGCGCCGCCAACATCAAGGTACCGCATGGCGCTGCTGGCGCTCACCGGCGTCGAGGACCGCCTCGCCGAGCACGTGCCGCGCACGCTCGCCATGCTGCGCGCCGCCAACATCAAGGTACCGCATGGCGCTGCTGGCGCTCACCGGCGTCGAGGACCGCCTCGCCGAGCACGTGCCGCGCACGCTCGCCATGCTGCGCGCCGCCAACATCAAGGTACCGCATGGCGCTGCTGGCGCTCACCGGCGTCGAGGACCGCCTCGCCGAGCACGTGCCGCGCACGCTCGCCATGCTGCGCGCCGCCAACATCAAGGTACCGCATGGCGCTGCTGGCGCTCACCGGCGTCGAGGACCGCCTCGCCGAGCACGTGCCGCGCACGCTCGCCATGCTGCGCGCCGCCAACATCAAGGTACCGCATGGCGCTGCTGGCGCTCACCGGCGTCGAGGACCGCCTCGCCGAGCACGTGCCGCGCACGCTCGCCATGCTGCGCGCCGCCAACATCAAGGTACCGCATGGCGCTGCTGGCGCTCACCGGCGTCGAGGACCGCCTCGCCGAGCACGTGCCGCGCACGCTCGCCATGCTGCGCGCCGCCAACATCAAGGTACCGCATGGCGCTGCTGGCGCTCACCGGCGTCGAGGACCGCCTCGCCGAGCACGTGCCGCGCACGCTCGCCATGCTGCGCGCCGCCAACATCAAGGTACCGCATGGCGCTGCTGGCGCTCACCGGCGTCGAGGACCGCCTCGCCGAGCACGTGCCGCGCACGCTCGCCATGCTGCGCGCCGCCAACATCAAGGTACCGCATGGCGCTGCTGGCGCTCACCGGCGTCGAGGACCGCCTCGCCGAGCACGTGCCGCGCACGCTCGCCATGCTGCGCGCCGCCAACATCAAGGTACCGCATGGCGCTGCTGGCGCTCACCGGCGTCGAGGACCGCCTCGCCGAGCACGTGCCGCGCACGCTCGCCATGCTGCGCGCCGCCAACATCAAGGTACCGCATGGCGCTGCTGGCGCTCACCGGCGTCGAGGACCGCCTCGCCGAGCACGTGCCGCGCACGCTCGCCATGCTGCGCGCCGCCAACATCAAGGTACCGCATGGCGCTGCTGGCGCTCACCGGCGTCGAGGACCGCCTCGCCGAGCACGTGCCGCGCACGCTCGCCATGCTGCGCGCCGCCAACATCAAGGTACCGCATGGTGCTGCTGGCGCTCACCGGCGTCGAGGACCGCCTCGCCGAGCACGTGCCGCGCACGCTCGCCATGCTGCGCGCCGCCAACATCAAGGTACCGCATGGCGCTGCTGGCGCTCACCGGCGTCGAGGACCGCCTCGCCGAGCACGTGCCGCGCACGCTCGCCATGCTGTGCGCCGCCAACATCAAGGTACCGCATGGCGCTGCTGGCGCTCACCGGCGTCGAGGACCGCCTCGCCGAGCACGTGCCGCGCACGCTCGCCATGCTGCGCGCCGCCAACATCAAGGTACCGCATGGCGCTGCTGGCGCTCACCGGCGTCGAGGACCGCCTCGCCGAGCACGTGCCGCGCACGCTCGCCATGCTGCGCGCCGCCAACATCAAGGTACCGCATGGCGCTGCTGGCGCTCACCGGCGTCGAGGACCGCCTCGCCGAGCACGTGCCGCGCACGCTCGCCATGCTGCGCGCCGCCAACATCAAGGTACCGCATGGCGCTGCTGGCGCTCACCGGCGTCGAGGACCGCCTCGCCGAGCACGTGCCGCGCACGCTCGCCATGCTGCGCGCCGCCAACATCAAGGTACCGCATGGCGCTGCTGGCGCTCACCGGCGTCGAGGACCGCCTCGCCGAGCACGTGCCGCGCACGCTCGCCATGCTGCGCGCCGCCAACATCAAGGTACCGCATGGCGCTGCTGGCGCTCACCGGCGTCGAGGACCGCCTCGCCGAGCACGTGCCGCGCACGCTCGCCATGCTGCGCGCCGCCAACATCAAGGTACCGCATGGCGCTGCTGGCGCTCACCGGCGTCGAGGACCGCCTCGCCGAGCACGTGCCGCGCACGCTCGCCATGCTGCGCGCCGCCAACATCAAGGTACCGCATGGCGCTGCTGGCGCTCACCGGCGTCGAGGACCGCCTCGCCGAGCACGTGCCGCGCACGCTCGCCATGCTGCGCGCCGCCAACATCAAGGTACCGCATGGCGCTGCTGGCGCTCACCGGCGTCGAGGACCGCCTCGCCGAGCACGTGCCGCGCACGCTCGCCATGCTGCGCGCCGCCAACATCAAGGTACCGCATGGCGCTGCTGGCGCTCACCGGCGTCGAGGACCGCCTCGCCGAGCACGTGCCGCGCACGCTCGCCATGCTGCGCGCCGCCAACATCAAGGTACCGCATGGCGCTGCTGGCGCTCACCGGCGTCGAGGACCGCCTCGCCGAGCACGTGCCGCGCACGCTCGCCATGCTGCGCGCCGCCAACATCAAGGTACCGCATGGCGCTGCTGGCGCTCACCGGCGTCGAGGACCGCCTCGCCGAGCACGTGCCGCGCACGCTCGCCATGCTGCGCGCCGCCAACATCAAGGTACCGCATGGCGCTGCTGGCGCTCACCGGCGTCGAGGACCGCCTCGCCGAGCACGTGCCGCGCACGCTCGCCATGCTGCGCGCCGCCAACATCAAGGTACCGCATGGCGCTGCTGGCGCTCACCGGCGTCGAGGACCGCCTCGCCGAGCACGTGCCGCGCACGCTCGCCATGCTGCGCGCCGCCAACATCAAGGTACCGCATGGCGCTGCTGGCGCTCACCGGCGTCGAGGACCGCCTCGCCGAGCACGTGCCGCGCACGCTCGCCATGCTGCGCGCCGCCAACATCAAGGTACCGCATGGCGCTGCTGGCGCTCACCGGCGTCGAGGACCGCCTCGCCGAGCACGTGCCGCGCACGCTCGCCATGCTGCGCGCCGCCAACATCAAGGTACCGCATGGCGCTGCTGGCGCTCACCGGCGTCGAGGACCGCCTCGCCGAGCACGTGCCGCGCACGCTCGCCATGCTGCGCGCCGCCAACATCAAGGTACCGCATGGCGCTGCTGGCGCTCACCGGCGTCGAGGACCGCCTCGCCGAGCACGTGCCGCGCACGCTCGCCATGCTGCGCGCCGCCAACATCAAGGTACCGCATGGCGCTGCTGGCGCTCACCGGCGTCGAGGACCGCCTCGCCGAGCACGTGCCGCGCACGCTCGCCATGCTGCGCGCCGCCAACATCAAGGTACCGCATGGCGCTGCTGGCGCTCACCGGCGTCGAGGACCGCCTCGCCGAGCACGTGCCGCGCACGCTCGCCATGCTGCGCGCCGCCAACATCAAGGTACCGCATGGCGCTGCTGGCGCTCACCGGCGTCGAGGACCGCCTCGCCGAGCACGTGCCGCGCACGCTCGCCATGCTGCGCGCATGGCGTAGCACGAGTGTGTGGTCACGTTGTTCGAACTGCGATCGACTTCGACGAAGAAGTTACTTCGCGAGTAATGTAGAGGAAGCATTATAGGTTTATTTCTGGTCGAAGAGAGGAAGGACATGATAATTCTTCGAGTCTGGCAACTTGTTTAATCACTATACGGTGTTAATGGGAGACGTCAACGCAAAGCGAGGCACAAGAAAGAAAGGTGAGCTAAAGGTAGGGAAATTTGGGATAGGGCAACCGGAACGGCCGACTTCATAGAGAAAGAGGGACTCTTTATGATGAACTCTTTCTTATGAACTCTTTCTTTCAGAAGCGGCTTCGCAGAAAGTGGATCTGATCGAGCCCCGACCGATCGACAAAAAATGAGATTGACTTCATTGACTAGACGGCAACTAAGTGATGACTCATTGATTACGAGGGTGTAAACTGGCATCGATAACCGAATGGTGAGAGGCAGACTGAACCTAAACGGTAAGCTGGAGAGGTCATGTCTAATCCCTGAAAAGAACTTTCAGCTAGAGTTACGAAATCGTATTCAGTGCCTAGAAGCCTGCAATGCGGTCGAAACTAAGTTTTGCAAGACCCGTTGCAGAAGAACATAAAAACTTTCCGGTCACACTCTTAATCTCATGGCTGTTAGTTTGATTTCTAATCAAATAGGAAAATTAAGAAGATTAAAGTGCATTTGAGTATGTGCTTATACTCATGCACTATAATCCTACCTGATATTTTATTTTATTTTGCCGCGGTCTTGGGCAATAATGCACTCTTTGCATCCAGATCTGGATGCTGACGGGCGACAAGCTGGAGACGGCGCTGTGCATCGCGCGCTCGCTGCAGCTGGGCGGCGGCACGCACTGGCTGACCGCCCGCGAGTGCACCACCAGGCTCCAGGCGTACGCCCTGCTGAACTCGCTGCAGCGCGCAGATGACTCCACCGACCTCATCATTGAGGGGGAGACCCTAGAGGTACGCCTTTTTCCACAGACGAATAATAATTAATAGGAATAACTTTGCGCCGTATTTCGTCTTAGCTGTCAATCTGGTAGGGTAATCAAAACAGATTGTTTGAAATAATATTTATTTAGAAAAGAACCATGCACGGAATAGTTTTAATTACAATAATAGCACTTCTAGTCATCGTCGTCGTCATCATCATCATCATCATCATCATGAACAGTGCTGCTTTCCTATATAAAAGTAGAACATTAACTTATGTAGGTAGTAATAAGACTCAGTTTGTAAAAAAAAAAATACTTTGCAATACGTAAGTTTTAAATAACGGTTGACAGATTGAATTCATTGACGTACGTATTTTTAGTTGAATCAAATTTTACTTAGTACCTTCAGTCCTAATGTCCTACACATGTGTATGGTAATGAAATGATAACACTTTATTTTTATGTAAAAAACGTATAAACCGTACGCATAAAGAATGGGGTTAGAAATGGCGGCTCATCAAGCCCGTACAGTCAACGTGCACAGTACCAATAACGAAAACCCGCTAATAATGGTATATCTTTATAAAGTTATATTATTCTGTTATTTGGAACTTTTTTATTAATAGGAAAATATTTAAAAAAAATTGTATATCCTAGTAGATATATTAAATTAAAATTTATAATTAGCGACCCACTCGGCTTCGCCTGGTTGGGTTGGTTTATTTAGACTTAACCCTTCCAGTACCGCTCCCACTATAACAAAAAACGGCTTTGTACCGGGGGCTTCTGACGTCATCTCGGCGCGCGGCACTTGTTTCAACATTTATGTTTTTCACGACTGTTCGTTTATGTTATAAGAGGCTTGAGTTACAGTTCTTTAAAGCTGATAAGATTGTCAATAAGTAGAAACAATAATAATACTATATAATATACATTTGGATGTTCAATTAGTTTTGTACAGCTCTTTGTTTCTAAGGGATCTTGAAAAAGTGAATTTACTGCCAATAAATTTGGTTTTATCAATGAAAAAGCGTAAGTTTTTATTTTATTTTTATGTTTTCACAATCAATACAAAATAGTCTTCCTAAAATAAACCGAAATTATGCATGTAACCATTATAATAATTCTATTTTTTCACTCGCAAACATTTGCTAAAAATTCGACAATAGACAGTTTGCGAGCGCTTTGTAACCTCATTATCAAAACCTTTTTGTGAAAATATTATAGCGTCTTCCTTAATTTTTCTTATACAATCATATAGATATAATATTTAGAAATAATATGTCTTTATGAATTTACATACGTGCAATAATCTATAAAAAGGCTAAATATCTCAGAAGGTAGATCTTATTTGAAATCTTACCCGTTATAAATTGTTCGCGTAAAGGTGTTTTGTTTTTCCTTTTTTATCAATTGAAACACAAAAATTTACTGCTGTTGTAACTTAAGTCATTACAAAACATTATCTAGTAAAGATCATTAACATTTCTTACCAGTTTTTAAAAGAAAATCCAACAAAAATTACAAACACAAAAAGAAAACAATTACGCAACTAACAGCACCAACAACGTGAAAGTGAATGCCTATTATTTTTTATTTCGTCTATGTAACCGAGTGAGTTTAATACTTGAGAATACTCTTTAGTTCGTTCAGAATCGAATGAAATAGTGTTCAATTGAAAATATACTGTATTTTTACATCAATTAAGACGAAAATAGCAGCACGTAATGCGGACATGAATTCATGTCCGCGGTACTCAACGGTCCCAAAACGTGGACATGAATTCATGTCCACGGTACCTTAGGGGTTAAGATAAACATTAAAGATCATTTATTTTAGTTAAAATCTTTATTTTTTTTTGATAAAATGTAGTTTAGATCACTCCTGGTATTACTCTCTATTTGTTCGTGACAAACGAAAATTTTAAAAATGTTACAATGGCATGTAAATATTTTATACAAAAATATTAACAAACAAAATCAACAATAATTTTGAAGAATACTTTCAGAACGCGTCATCATCATCATCATCATTACAGCCCTTCACAAGTCCACTGCTGAACATAGGCCTCCCCCAAAGAATGCCACAAAGCACGGTCCTGAGCCACCTGCATCCATCGACTTCCTGCATGTCTTACCAGGTCGTCACTCCATCTCGTGGGGGGACGCCCTACACTTCGCCTACCAGTACGAGGCTGCCACTCGAGAACCTTTCTTCCCCATCGGTTGTCGGTTCTTCGAGCTATATGGCCGGCCCACTGCCACTTCAGCTTACTAATCCGTTGGGCTATGTCGGTTACTCTGGTTCTACTGCGGATAACCTCATTCCTAAGTTTATCACGCAGAGAAACTCCGAGCATAGCCCTCTCCATAGCTCGCTGAGCGACCTTGAGCTTCCTCATACGGCCAGCAGTGAAGGACCAAGTCTCAGATCCGTAAGTCATCACTGGCAACACGCACTGGTTGTACAATTTCGTTTTAAGGTTTTGAGGTATGTCTGACGAGAAGATGTGTCGTAGCTTCCCGAACGCTGCCCAGCCGAGTTGAATCCGTCGATTGACCTCTCGGTCGAAGTTGGACTTACCTAGTCGGACTATTTGTCCCAGGTAAACATACTCGTCAACAACTTCGAGCTTAGTGCTCCCAACAACTACCGGCATAGGTGTGACATGGACATTAAACATAATCTTTGTTTTGTCCATGTTCATCTTAAGACCTATCCGTTGGGAGACACTATTGAGGTCATTGAGCATAGTGCTTAGGTCCTCCAGCGATTCTGCCATAAGGACTATATCGTCGGCAAATCGAAGGTGAGTGATGTATTCGCCATTGATGTTAATTCCGTATCCTTTCCAGTCCAGAAGCTTGAAAACGTCTTCCAATGCAGCGGTGAAGAGTTTCGGGGATATAACATCACCCTGTCTTACACCTCTCTGCAATTGGATAGGTTTCGTACTCTGGTTCTGTACTCGGATAGCCATCGTAGCTCTACTGTACAAACACTTCAGCACTTCGATATACCGACAGTCAACTTGGCATCGCTGAAGGGACTGCAGCACCGCCCAAATTTCGACGGAATCAAAGGCTTTCTCATAGTCCACATACGCCAGACACAGTGGTAAATTGTACTCTTCGGACTTCTGTACAATTTGCCGAAGGGTATGTATGTGGTCTATGGTGCTAAAGCCCTTTCGGAAACCGGCTTGTTCGGGAGGCTGGAAGTCGTCAAGTCTGCGCGTGAGACGATTCGTAATGACTCTCGAAAACAGCACGTAGACGCGGCTCAGAAGGGAAATCGGTCTGTAGTTCTTCAAGAGAGCGTTGTCGCCTTTCTTGAAGAACAAGACCACCGCACTTCTGCTCCACGCCTCCGGTGTAATGCCACCATGGAGGACGGAATTAAAGAGCCTCTGAAGGACTTCAAGTACCGGTCTTCCACCCGCTTTCAGAAGCTCCGCTGTAATTCCATCCTCACCTGGGGCCTTGCCGTTTTTAAGGTGTTGGAGAGCCATTCTAATCTCGCTCAGACTGACGTCCGGGATATCTTCGGAATAGTGTCGAATAAGACTCGCTCTTGGATCGTTACTCACACTTGCGTGTGGCTCCAACGATGACGTGTACAGCTGCCCATAGAACCTCTCAATCTCACTCAAAATCTCAGGTGCCCCGGAAACGATGCTGCCACATTCGGTCTTCAGCTTTGACAGTTGGCTCTTTGTGGCAGACAGATCTCTGGCAAAGACTTTGGAGCCTTGGTTCCGCTCGATCGCTTCTTCAATACGAGCTGTATTGAAGTTGCGCAAGTCCCGCCGCATGCATTTGGAGATCTGTCTGTTCAGTTGCCTGTATGCTGTCAAATCTGTTGAAGAATGTAGCCTCATCTCCCGTCTAACAGCCATGAGATTAAGAGTGTCATCGGAGAGTTTTTGTGTTCTTCTGCGGCGGGTCTTGCAGAACTTAGCTCCGACCGCATGGACAGTTTCCACGAGCTTGTCATTCATATCGTCCACTTCATTGCAGTCTTCTAGGCACTGAAAACGATTTTGTAACTCGAGCTGAAAGGTTTCGGGACTTTGGATTAGAGCACGAGGGGGACGGAGCGTTGACTTCATCAGACGAGACCTCTCCAACTTAACATTTAGGTTCAGTGTGCCTCTAACCATTCGGTGATCGCTGCCGGTTTTCACCCTCGCGATCACTGAGACATCACTGAACAGTTGTCGTCTGGTCGTCATAATGAAGTCAATCTCATTTTTTGTCGAACCGTCAGAACGCGTCGTAGCTCACAAATTAGCAAAATCGAACTGATCTTTTTTTATGTGAACTTTTATCATTGATTCCAATGACAAGTAGCACTGAAGTTATAGAACGTAACGAAGAATGCATATCCCAACGTATTTTTTTACAGTCTTTACCGGCGTGTGTGAGTATAGATGATGTACGAGTATGGAGGCGACGCCATTTTCTATCCCATTCTTTGACCGCACGGGTAGTAAGAATGTACATTTAATAATCAACCTATTTCAAATATACTTCGGAGCGGTACCTGTAAATTAGACGTTGGCCCAAGCTACTTTGTCCCAGACATTTTGTTACTCAGAAAATAAGTAACGTCTGTGGGCGCAGGGATCTTGGACTATAGAGTTTGTTTTAAGTAAAGGTGTGTTGTGGGGATGCAGGTGTGCCTGCGGTGCTACGAGGAGGAGTTCGTGTCGGTGCTGCGGCGCTGCTCGGGCGTGGTGGTGGCGCGCTGCTCGCCCACGCAGAAGGCGCGCGTGGCGCAGCTGCTGCGTGCGCGCGGACACGTCGTTGCTGCGGTCGGCGACGGCGGGAACGACGTCGCCATGATACAGGAGGCCGACATAGGTCAGTGCTGTCGTATTATGTTATGTACTCATTTGCCGAGCAGCCTACTTGAGGCAGACTGAAGCTGCTGAACTGAAGCTGATCTTGAGGCAGAGTATCGAAGCACGTTGCGGATCAGAGAGATCGATCCAATTTAGAGAGCACCGATAGTGAGTAAAAGAGTTATATCACAATACAGTTCAGCATGAGATTACTGATCTTCTTTTGTGGTGTCGTCAAGTGAGATCCCTAATTTTGAACTAATGTCGTTCCACACACCCTGCATAATATTTTGTCGTAAATCTTTTTATTTAATGGATCCCAAAAAATACGATAATTCTGGTATATTTTTATTAATTTAACTGCGGTATAGTTGTCGATCTCCATTGCGAATTGCGACCTGAGGCGATACGCCCTTCTCCACTATACACACGGCTCAAACTGAGGATCCTTTGAGCGCGCTAAAGAACCGATAAAATATGACTCGACCCGAGCTACAAATTGGTTAACGGCGCAGTGTGCCTCATGCACTACCCCGCATTTTGAATTTAAAAATAAAAAGGACAGTATGTTTGAGTTCTTATTTTTTTTTCACCATTCGTCTAAAAACTTAACGATCCTGAATTTCCTATGCAAAGATCAATGGCAAAAAAATTTTGATGGAATTATTAAGTGTCTATTTATGTTACCATTACAAATATTAATAAAATTATTTACTATGTTTTATCTAATCAAGCTTATGGCCTATAGAAGTCTAAATTGTTTAGTTGTAGTAGCAAATTTTTTAATGGAATTATTAAGGTTCTACTTAAGTCAGAACTAAGTAAAAAAAAAGATTTATTACAGACGTTTGTCCATATTGTTAGTAGCATAAAAAGAGATCTTAAAAATCTATGTTAGTAAGTATTTTTCTCGTATTTTAGGATTCGCTAATTAAGGCAGGCAAATGTCTTATACCATACAGCCTAGTCTGATGTGAATTTTGTTCAAACTGGAATATCATTAATTCCTGACTTCCTGAAAACAATTTTTTCTGAAAAAAATTGTTTAGGGCTTCAAATTCTATATCTTTACATATATTTCATTTGTAGACGCAAGAAATGTTAATAAAAATTTGCTTGGGAGTTCGCCATTGTCCTTTGGGCATAGTTAGTAAAATAACCTTTTTGTTCCTAGTATTTACAGAGTGAATATCACTTTTTTTAAACTATTTCTATTTTTGGGAACATACATAACTTTTTTGTAATTTCTTAAATTTTTTTTTAAATGTTTGTGTGTTGGTGCGCAGGCGTGGGCATCGAGGGCGCGGAGGGGCGCGCGGCGTCGCTGGCGGGCGACGTGAGCGTGCGCGCGTTCAGCTCGCTGGCGCGCCTGCTGCTGGTGCACGGCCGCCGCGCCGCCATGCGCTCCGCCGCGCTCTGCCTCTTCATCGTGCACCGCGGCCTCGTCGTCTCCACCATGCAGGTGCCTGGCTCCCCTCCCCCTGCCCCTGCCCCTGCCCCTGCCCCTCTCCACACGTGCGCGCGTTCAGCTCGCTGGCGCGCCTGCTGCTGGTGCACGGCCGCCGCGCCGCCATGCGCTCCGCCGCGCTCTGCCTCTTCATCGTGCACCGCGGCCTCGTCGTCTCCACCATGCAGGTGCCTGGCTCCCCTCCCCCTGCCCCTGCCCCTGCCCCTGCCCCTCTCCACACGTGCGCGCGTTCAGCTCGCTGGCGCGCCTGCTGCTGGTGCACGGCCGCCGCGCCGCCATGCGCTCCGCCGCGCTCTGCCTCTTCATCGTGCACCGCGGCCTCGTCGTCTCCACCATGCAGGTGCCTGGCTCCCCTCCCCCTGCCCCTGCCCCTGCCCCTCTCCACACGTGCGCGCGTTCAGCTCGCTGGCGCGCCTGCTGCTGGTGCACGGCCGCCGCGCCGCCATGCGCTCCGCCGCGCTCTACCTCTTCATCGTGCACCGCGGCCTCGTCGTCTCCACCATGCAGGTGCCTGGCTCCCCTCCCCCTGCCCCTGCCCCTGCCCCTGCCCCTCTCCACACGTGCGCGCGTTCAGCTCGCTGGCGCGCCTGCTGCTGGTGCACGGCCGCCGCGCCGCCATGCGCTCCGCCGCGCTCTGCCTCTTCATCGTGCACCGCGGCCTCGTCGTCTCCACCATGCAGGTGCCTGGCTCCCCTCCCCCTGCCCCTCTCCACACGTGCGCGCGTTCAGCTCGCTGGCGCGCCTGCTGCTGGTGCACGGCCGCCGCGCCGCCATGCGCTCCGCCGCGCTCTGCCTCTTCATCGTGCACCGCGGCCTCGTCGTCTCCACCATGCAGGTGCCTGGCTCCCCTCCCCCTGCCCCTGCCCCTGCTCCTGCCCCTCTCCACACGTGCGCGCGTTCAGCTCGCTGGCGCGCCTGCTGCTGGTGCACGGCCGCCGCGCCGCCATGCGCTCCGCCGCGCTCTGCCTCTTCATCGTGCACCGCGGCCTCGTCGTCTCCACCATGCAGGTGCCTGGCTCCCCTCCCCCTGCCCCTGCCCCTGCTCCTGCCCCTCTCCACACGTGCGCGCGTTCAGCTCGCTGGCGCGCCTGCTGCTGGTGCACGGCCGCCGCGCCGCCATGCGCTCCGCCGCGCTCTGCCTCTTCATCGTGCACCGCGGTCTCGTCGTCTCCACCATGCAGGTGCCTGGCTCCCCTCCCCCTGCCCCTGCCCCTGCCCCTGCCCCTGCCCCTGCCCCTGCCCCTCTCCACACGTGCGCGCGTTCAGCTCGCTGGCGCGCCTGCTGCTGGTGCACGGCCGCCGCGCTGCCATGCGCTCCGCCGCGCTCTGCCTCTTCATCGTGCACCGCGGTCTCGTCGTCTCCACCATGCAGGTGCCTGGCTCCCCTCCCCCTGCCCCTGCCCCTGCCCCTGCCCCTGCCCCTGCCCCTCTCCACACGTGCGCGCGTTCAGCTCGCTGGCGCGCCTGCTGCTGGTGCACGGCCGCCGCGCCGCCATGCGCTCCGCCGCGCTCTGCCTCTTCATCGTGCACCGCGGCCTCGTCGTCTCCACCATGCAGGTGCCTGGCTCCCCTCCCCCTGCCCCTGCCCCTGCCCCTCTCCACACGTGCGCGCGTTCAGCTCGCTGGCGCGCCTGCTGCTGGTGCACGGCCGCCGCGCCGCCATGCGCTCCGCCGCGCTCTGCCTCTTCATCGTGCACCGCGGCCTCGTCGTCTCCACCATGCAGGTGCCTGGCTCCCCTCCCCCTGCCCCTGCCCCTGCCCCTGCCCCTCTCCACACGTGCGCGCGTTCAGCTCGCTGGCGCGCCTGCTGCTGGTGCACGGCCGCCGCGCCGCCATGCGCTCCGCCGCGCTCTGCCTCTTCATCGTGCACCGCGGCCTCGTCGTCTCCACCATGCAGGTGCCTGGCTCCCCTCCCCCTGCCCCTGCCCCTGCCCCTCTCCACACGTGCGCGCGTTCAGCTCGCTGGCGCGCCTGCTGCTGGTGCACGGCCGCCGCGCCGCCATGCGCTCCGCCGCGCTCTGCCTCTTCATCGTGCACCGCGGCCTCGTCGTCTCCACCATGCAGGTGCCTGGCTCCCCTCCCCCTGCCCCTGCCCCTGCCCCTGCCCCTCTCCACACGTGCGCGCGTTCAGCTCGCTGGCGCGCCTGCTGCTGGTGCACGGCCGCCGCGCCGCCATGCGCTCCGCCGCGCTCTGCCTCTTCATCGTGCACCGCGGCCTCGTCGTCTCCACCATGCAGGTGCCTGGCTCCCCTCCCCCTGCCCCTGCCCCTGCCCCTCTCCACACGTGCGCGCGTTCAGCTCGCTGGCGCGCCTGCTGCTGGTGCACGGCCGCCGCGCCGCCATGCGCTCCGCCGCGCTCTGCCTCTTCATCGTGCACCGCGGCCTCGTCGTCTCCACCATGCAGGTGCCTGGCTCCCCTCCCCCTGCCCCTGCCCCTGCCCCTGCCCCTCTCCACACGTGCGCGCGTTCAGCTCGCTGGCGCGCCTGCTGCTGGTGCACGGCCGCCGCGCCGCCATGCGCTCCGCCGCGCTCTGCCTCTTCATCGTGCACCGCGGCCTCGTCGTCTCCACCATGCAGGTGCCTGGCTCCCCTCCCCCTGCCCCTGCCCCTGCCCCTGCCCCTCTCCACACGTGCGCGCGTTCAGCTCGCTGGCGCGCCTGCTGCTGGTGCACGGCCGCCGCGCCGCCATGCGCTCCGCCGCGCTCTGCCTCTTCATCGTGCACCGCGGCCTCGTCGTCTCCACCATGCAGGTGCCTGGCTCCCCTCCCCCTGCCCCTGCCCCTGCCCCTCTCCACACGTGCGCGCGTTCAGCTCGCTGGCGCGCCTGCTGCTGGTGCACGGCCGCCGCGCCGCCATGCGCTCCGCCGCGCTCTGCCTCTTCATCGTGCACCGCGGCCTCGTCGTCTCCACCATGCAGGTGCCTGGCTCCCCTCCCCCTGCCCCTGCCCCTGCCCCTCTCCACACGTGCGCGCGTTCAGCTCGCTGGCGCGCCTGCTGCTGGTGCACGGCCGCCGCGCCGCCATGCGCTCCGCCGCGCTCTGCCTCTTCATCGTGCACCGCGGCCTCGTCGTCTCCACCATGCAGGTGCCTGGCTCCCCTCCCCCTGCCCCTGCCCCTGCCCCTGCCCCTCTCCACACGTGCGCGCGTTCAGCTCGCTGGCGCGCCTGCTGCTGGTGCACGGCCGCCGCGCCGCCATGCGCTCCGCCGCGCTCTGCCTCTTCATCGTGCACCGCGGCCTCGTCGTCTCCACCATGCAGGTGCCTGGCTCCCCTCCCCCTGCCCCTGCCCCTGCCCCTCTCCACACGTGCGCGCGTTCAGCTCGCTGGCGCGCCTGCTGCTGGTGCACGGCCGCCGCGCCGCCATGCGCTCCGCCGCGCTCTGCCTCTTCATCGTGCACCGCGGCCTCGTCGTCTCCACCATGCAGGTGCCTGGCTCCCCTCCCCCTGCCCCTGCCCCTGCCCCTGCCCCTCTCCACACGTGCGCGCGTTCAGCTCGCTGGCGCGCCTGCTGCTGGTGCACGGCGTTACCTAGCTATATACTATATATACATTTATCAAAAAATATCTATCAAAAGCGATGAAACCTTTCTGGCAATTAACATGGCCATCTAGTAAACAATCAAACAATACAGTTACAGCCTAACTAACAGTAAGTGGTCACTAAACACCAGCTTTATTTCTAATAGTAACGGTGTTAGTTCACATTTTTATAATATAAAATGACAAATCCATTTTCTATTGGTCAATAGTTTAATGTAGTCCTGGACACCTGCAAAGATACGTTGTCACTACTGAGGACCAAGATTGAATGTCACTCAGCATGCAATCATATTGTCTCTCTTACCATTCAAATTGAAAAACGAAATAAACCGAATGGTGTAGCTTTTGACTTTCGAAATGCGCTTTTTTAAAGCCAGTTTTTAATAAAATTATCTCCCTTTGCCGTTGAAATTGGGTACGTACTGCACAACTGCGTTCGAAAAAAAATAAGTGCATAGTACCTAGCTAGATGAAGTCCTAAGCAGAAAGGACAAAGCACTATCAACTACAGACTTCCAGTAAAAAGGGTTTTTGGTATTCTACACTCACCATTACACAACAGCATTATTCTGCTGTTTCATGCTGGTATTCTGTGAGAACGTGATCCTTTACCGGTCGAGCTGAACTATTCGTGAATATGAAATTATTTAATGAAATAATTTATCTGTTTTCTCCCAGGCGGTGTTCTCAGTGGTGTTCTACTTCTCGTCAGTATCTCTCTACCCCGGATTTCTCATGGTCGGCTACGGAACTGTTTTCACTATGCTGCCAGTTTTCTCTTTAGTAAGTAAGCAGACACTGGAACTTATTGTTGTTTTCTGAGTAAAAATGTTATTTAATTTGGGTTTGGAATATTTTAAAAGTTATGACAGACAATAGTTGGGTAAATACCTATTATTGGTAACATTATTAACGAAAATTGCAAAATTATTTTAGTGGAATTGAATTTTAGTAAATAGATTTATGATGTCCACCTTCATTTTGTGCAGTGGGTGTCATAAGAAGCGAATCTAAGGCCCGTATTAATAAACGTCACTCAGCTCAAATACACGCACTTGAGTACAATCTTGAGGTTATGATCTTATTAATAAACATATCTCAAGATGCGGTTTACGTTTACGATATCAGTTGAGTGCAACACTGATTAACCGATTCGTTACGGCACCAATTTTCTACAACTTTTAGCTGTGGCGGCGAAAAAATATTTCATGACACGCCGGACGTGTCAAGCGCCATGTGTAAAAGTAATGTTCTTTTTTATGCTTTTTTTACTTGTTTAGACCTAATTAAGTTTATTTGACATCAAACATAAGTTACAAATGGAAGGATACGTGTTTTTAGTGGGTAACTACGTGTTTTTTACACGTTTTATTTGAAATTGAGAGAAACTGACTTTTTTATGAAGAGATTACAAACCTTTTGTACAATTTTTGTTGTTATAAAAAAATTATTTATATAAGTAGGTACAGCTAAATCACCCTGGAAACCTTGGTTTTTATTAAATTAAATTTTCACCTAATAATAACATTTGTAAATATCAAACAATGAAGAACCTTAATTTGAAAATAAAAATAAGGTATATCATTCATTGATATTTACAAATGTTAAATATTATTTAATGTTATACAAATGAAAAAGTAAAGTCGATCTGAAAACGCCTAATTAGTAAGAATAGCAAAACAAGTGTTTTCAAAATGAAAAAGACGCCGGCGCTATACGGCGGCGGATTGACAAAATACTATTTATTAGCGAACTTTTTTTATGCATGAACGGTTTCGAACTGTTTCAAGCAAAAATAAACCTTATACCATATCACAAGAGCACATGGTACTTCGTAGGTCCATTCTGCCAAATTATAGTATATAAGTCGGCACTTCAACCATTTTAAGCAAAAGAGATAAAGGCATTGCTTTTTCTAACAGGAGAGTTGTTTTCTAGAAACTTGTTTACAACTTGAGTTTGTGAGCGATCGCAATGAGTGCTATTATTTGTTCATTTGTTTCTTATTAGAGTATTTTTCCACAACATGTTTTAAAAACCTATAAAGTAAAAACGGTACCATGTACAAGTTAAAAAAGGTTGTCAACTCCTAAAAATTTCAATTTCTAAATATCCAGTAAAATAATGAATATTTTGTTCGGATAAATTTTCCAAAAAAGCAATTTGAGCGAGTTATAACGATTTTTAAAAAAGATACGCCTCGAGTATCATACGCCACACACAAAAGTATTCTATGGCACGCCTGGCGTGTCACCCGCAATGAACGCTGAACGCTGAACCGGTTAATAAACGAAACTCGACTCAAGTGTGTGTACTTGAATACAAGTCACAGAACAGTATTCCCAAGTACAGCGTTTTGAGATACTGTTTTTATGTGTTTATTAATTAGCAACGATCTTGAGATACTGATGTCATAATGAGGGCGTATCAAATGATTACCCACTTGAGTTCGTCGTTGAGTAACGTTTATTAATATGGGCCTTATAGTCTAGAACTTATGAATACATATTTGGTGGATATGTGTTAAACAAGTTTGACACATCAACATTTTTTTAGTATAAATTATTAAACCGTTTTTAAACTATAATTAAGTGATTTGTTAAATTACTAACATTCTTCTCTTTAGTTAAAGTTGTTTACAATGTTATGTTGTGTACTAGACTTGTCATACATAAATCAACAAACTATAGTTGCATGTTCTTGTTTATATTATTGCAAAATGTTGAACTGGTTATGACCAGGGCTTTTACTAGGATGTCAGGCGTATTACTTTTAAAAATATGTTTACAGGTTCTTGACAAGGACATCCCAAGCTCGACGGCACTAAGATACCCGCAACTGTATAAACAGTTAACAAATGGAAGGCAGCTCTCATATAAGACTTTCTATATGTGGATTGGTATATCTATTTATCAAGGTAAGATTTTATTATTTGTTTATTTATTTTTATTTTATAGGATAGGGTGACAAACGAGCACACAGTCCACCTGATGGTAAGTGTTTGCTGTGACCCATAGACATCTACATCTATCCTCAATAAAGAATCAAAGTGCAGAATGCGTTGTCACCCGTGAGGACTAAGATGGAATGAATGCCTCTTTTCCAGTAAAAAAGGCTCTTTGGTTCTCTACAGTCACCATACGAAACACAGCAATGTTAAGCTGTTATTTTACGCTGGTATTCTGTGAGAGCGTGGTCCTTCCCATATACTATATAACAACTATTTATATATATAAATACTATATACTATTCAACTATATATACGTGTGAGATAATTCTTTATCTATTTTTTATCATAAATGTAACTTTATATTTAAATATTTGGAACAAAAAAAATATTTTATTGAATAGTTAAAAATATAAGACCTTACTCATAAACATCAAAGTCAATTTAAAAAAATTATTAACTCCGTCTCTCCGAACTCTCCGTCTTTTTTTTACTAAATAACAATAGAAAAAGACAAATATAGGGATAATTAATACTTAGTGAAAGTAAACTATAATTAATAATTTTATAAGTAAGACCGATAAATATTTTTATGTTGATGTTGTAGTGTTTCGTCCGCACATTGGCCTGAACCGAAGCGAACTGAACGACCTTCCAACGTGTGGACGCCATCACAAACTCTTGGCTAAAATCTTTGCCAACACATTCGCCGCTATATTGACCAATGTAAAGAGCCGCCTTTAAGGCGGCTCTACGCGTTGGCCAACATACTACGAGGGTGGATTGAAAAGTACTCGGCCTAACACAGATCCATTCAATTCTAAAAATCAAATCTACCCACATTATTTAGTTCAGTTCAGACTAGTTCATTGTGTGAAGTTCGAAACGTGTGCGATAATTAGTTGTGATTTTATAAATTTATTAACAAAGTAATCGGACATAATTTCCGCGAATGGAGCAAATCGAGCAGCGTGCCGTCATTAAGTACCTCCATAAGAAGGGGCTGTCATCAAAAGCCATCCATGATGACATGGTCAGTACATTAGGCGATTGTGCTCTGTCATATTCATCCGTCAAAAAATGGATAGCAGAATTTAAGCGTGGTAGAGAGAGTGTGAAAGATGAACCCCGCTCTGGAAGGCCTTCGACGTCAACTACTGACGAAAATATTAAAAAAGTACTTGATTTAATAATGGGAGACCGCAGATTAAAAATTAGAGAGATAGCCGAGATTATAGGCATCTCTTATGAACGAACTCAAAACATCATTGTCAACGAGTTGAGTTTCCACAAGGTGTCTGCGAGGTGGGTTCCGCGACTGCTTTCAGTTGAACAAAAAAGGACGCGATTGACTATTTCACGCGACTGTTTGGAGTTATTTGAAGCCGATGCAGATGATTTTTTGAATCGTTTTGTTACTATAGACGAAACATGGGTTCATTACTGTACACCGGAAACAAAACAACAATCAAAACAGTGGAGAAGACCTGGTTCACCACCCCCTAAAAAGGCTAAGTCGATTTTGTCGGCAAATAAGGTGATGGCTTCAGTATTCTGGGACTCGAAAGGTGTGATTATGATTGATTATCTTGAAAGGGGTCAGACTATAAACTCTGATTACTACTGCACCTTACTACGTCGTTTACGAGAGGAAATAAAAGAAAAACGTCGAGGAATGCTGAGAAGAAAAGTCCTGTTTCATCAAGATAACGCCCGTGTTCACACGTCAGTACAGTCAATGGCTGAAATTCACAACTGTGGCTTTGAACTGTTACCGCATCCGCCGTATTCACCTGATCTGGCACCATCAGACTTCTTTCTGTTCCCTAACCTAAAAAAGCACTTGGGAGGTCAAAGATTTTCGACAAACGACGAGGTCAAAGCAGCTGTAGACGCATATTTTGACTCTAAGGAAGAATCATTTTTTTTCAACGGTCTAAATGCTTGGAAGGGGAGGTGACAAAAGTGTATTGAACTTGATGGTGATTATGTAGAAAAATAAAAATATAACTGATTTAGTATGTGTTTATTTTCTTGGTTAGGCCGAGTACTTTTCAATCCACCCTCGTACATTCACGTAGTGTATAAGAAAAGGGTGATCAAAAAGAAATGGAAAAAAAGAAACTTTATTTCTTCATTGGTCATTATTACTGCCATTTTGTAGTCACTAGTTACGACGCGTGAATATAAAATTTAAATCAGGTGCGTGCGATCACTCTGGGAGCTCGTGGCAAACTAAAGTGCGCCCAACGTGTGGACGCGGCGACCAATAACCCTGCCACAATCCTTTGATCTTTTGTAAAAAACCGACACAACACGGATCTCGCGCCAACTTGTTGGTCATCATTCCAATACATACCAACGTAAGCACAAACACCCGCTCTACACGATGGCCATTTGTATTGGCCGACACATTCGCCACTATGTTGGCCAACGTGAAGAGCCGCCATAAGACTGATGGTAGAAATTTAGATATACTGCTCTTTGGAACCCGAAAGCTACTTTCAAGGGTTGAAAAACTATCACCATTTGCCAAATATCTCATGACTCTTTGTAGTTTGTCGTGCAGATAATGCTGGTCTCATAACGGTGCCCTCTGTTTGTATGTTTGTCTCGACTTTACTCAAGAGATATTCAAATTGTTTGGAATACATTCTTAAACAATTTTTAAACGTGACGGCGTTCTGCTATTCCACTTCCCGAAAGAAATTATTAGATGCTCACATTTTATTGCGACGTAGAATCCAGTAGCGATTCCAAATTCTCTTTTTTCGTTTTTCTTTTCTTTACTCGTTTTGTCAACAAGTCTGCGATAATTCCTACACTGTCTAGTAACAAATCTGTCTCGTCAGACATATTTTTATAGGTGTTGTTACACTCGAAGGATGGTAAAAATAAACAAACTGACCCAAGTCGAATATCCACGTGTGAACCAGTATCAAAGTGAACCTTAATCAAAGCTATATTGGCGAAGTTACTTCGTCAAAGCAGACTTTGATCGTATCAACTCGGCTTTATACCGCGATCGCCAAGTGTGGCGGAATACACAGCCCATTGTGTACAACGGTGGACTGTTCCAGACTGATAAAACTAATTGAAGCGGACGGGGAGCAAGTGGACTGTATTTGTTTTAATAAACTGAGATGACTGACACAGACTGATTTAACTGACTAAGAAAATTAAGACGGTTCTGTTGAAAGAAAGGTGGGACAACTAATAACAATTCATTTTACTATTTACAATATTGCGGCACAATTACTTAATTATTTACACTAATATTGGGAGCACTATACTAGAATTATTATGTCCGTGCAGTTTGGGACATAAATCATCGGAGTGTTTCGCTCTCTCACGGGCCTTAGGGGCGAGCATAGTGATGCGCATTATTGTTGTCGATAGGCGTTATCGATAGTGTATTTAGTTTTGTCATTATGAAAAATATTATTTAAAATATTATTAAGGCAAAATATTATTTTGAATAAATTCTGCCGTTTTGGTACAAAACAAAGGAGTAGCCATTGTGTCATTAAATAAATTTAGAGAGCGAATGCACAAAAACAAATTTCTCTTCGATATATGTACTAAATTATCATTGCACTAATTTGCAGGTATTAGGCAGGGGTAATAATGGAAAACAATGACTCATAACATTATAATGTCGCACTAACCTTTGTATACTGCGCCGCCGCCGTGTACCTACGTTCGATGATTCATTTGTTGTTATCGATAATGGCGTTGCGCCCGCGCAACATGCTCAACGCCCTAGCCGGGCTGAAGCCGAGCTATGATTTATGACCCCAACTGCACGGACAAAATAATTTTACTATAGTGGGATTTTCTTATTTCTTGTTTTTCTTCTGTACGGGAGCTCTTCTATGCTGCGAATACTTGCCGGCGGCGTGTCCGCTTTTGGTCCTCGCGACGGGCGTTGTGTAATTGATGTTCGCGGACGCTAGCTTAGAGCACGCTGATTGGCCGCTCGCATCCAGGATGTCGTCGCGTGAGGGGCGGCTCCCCTCGCCGTCCATTACGCTAATATAATAAGTAAATGAATTTTATTTGCAGGTGGCGTCATAATGTACGGCGCCCTGGTACTATTCGAAGACCAGCTGATCCACATAGTGGAGATCAGCTATACAGCGCTGATCCTGACCGAGCTGATCATGGTGGCGCTGACCGTGGTTACGTGGCACCGCCTCATGATCCTGGCCGAGCTGGTCAGCCTGGCCATGTACACGGCCACGCTTTTCATATTTACCACGTACTTTGGTAAGTGATATCGTCACAACTGTGCATTCTCTATGTTCTTTGAAGGATGAAAGGAAGGACCGTGTCCTCGGATACCAACATGATGCATACAGAACGTCTATGTACCTACGAGTGTCTATACTACCTCTTATATCTAATATTTTACACCTAGTTTCACGAACACTTACCGTTACCTATTATCAAGCCTGTCTCACTTCGCGCTTTAGACATGAAAATATACCTACGCTACGCGGCTAACTTCGTGAGGTTGTCACGCGCGCGCTTGAGTTGATGTGAGCCTTACGTTACCAAAAAAAGTATTTTTCTCTGGTATCGTATTTAAGCACTTGATATTTATTTTTGAGTTTTTATTCAAGTAGCCAAAAGGTACTGCATAGCTTACGGGTGCTTAAAAAACAATAGGAATGTCGAATTTTCATGCTTTACTGTTCCTAAGGGTACCGAAAGGTAAGATATTATTATTTATAGGTAGATCTAGATAATTAGGTACCTAGTTATTGACGTTATAGTTACAGATTTATTATTTGATTAGGGACCCGATCACAGCTTCTCAGTTTTCGATTTTTTCTCGTATAATGCCAATTACCTTAAAAATAATTCAGTGTAAGTAGACCTCCCAGTACTGGTAACTGCCTACTGGTTATTAGTTTAACACTTGGTCGATAAAAGAAAGAGATTGAAAATAGCAGCACCACATGAGTAAAGAAACCGTACCGTACAGATGCAAAGTTTCATACAACTGCGCTATTATAATTACAGTACTACAAGCTTGAGGCACGTGTGTGCGTGAGCACTGGCGGCGCGTCACATACAGAGAGAAACTGCTATAAACCGGCTCGGCCAGTGCTCAAACTCAGGGTGATGTAAAGAGAAATAAGTGTACAATTTTATTTTTTAAATTATAATTCGTGTGTAATGGAATATATAAAAGTGTAAATATTGTTTACTGTACTGTTTGTATGAAATAGAATAAATAAAAATATTTTTTTTAATTAACCCAAAGACTCCACTAGGTAAGTAGTAACTTGACTAAAATTTATTATTTTTAATGTGAAAGATAAATAACTAATCTTTAAGTGATTGTATAGTTATTTTTATAATGTTTACAATTGAATAATAACACTTATTTAAATTATAAATTTAATACGTATCATTATTATTATTTCCGACGGCAAGAGTGGTTAAAAGCTGTCGAAAGAGAAGATCTCCTTTCAAAACTGTGTGATTATAAAAAGGCAACGATATAGACTCTGTGAGGATCACTTCGAAAAATCCTGTATGTTTTTCCAACACTCAACTTGCTGACAAATGACGGTGCTTGTTTGAGTTCCAGGCAATGTGAGAATGTAATTGAAATGAATGTATGAATTGATTGAAAAAAAAATTAGCGAATATTTTAATCTCGAAAAAAAACATTGTAAATATTAAAACGTGTGCTAGATTGTATATTTGTTATGCCATCCGAGTGCCTTCCAATAGATTAATAAAAAAAAACTTTCTATTAAATTCATAATTTACCATTTAATTAAAAGGCACAAAAAATGTTGACGAACAAAGATTATAAAATTAAATATTTAGTTTATAAAATATTCTATCTTAAGTAGGTATATAATAAAAGCTGATAAACGTTTTGTTTATTTTATCCTCCTGTGTTAACCTTAGAAAAAAGTTTAAAAAAAATTACAGCTCCTTTGAAGCTTTGCCTCTGTACGGTTTCTTTACTTATGTGAAAGCACTTCTCAATATTAATACGCATTATTAAGCATAACTCCAAAACTACTAATCAGATCTTTATAAATTTATATGGGATATATAAATTATAAGCACCAGCTTTCAAATAAAGAAAACTATCAAAATCGGTTCACCTATGAAAAACTTAAAAAAAATACATTCGAATTGAGTAGTAGAATTGAGTTTTTTGAAGTCTGTTAAAAATGATAAGTAGGTAAATTATCTGCGTTTCAAAGATGTTCACGTTGTTATAATCTTAATTTTTCTCGATGTTGCATATTAATTAAACTTCCTCTCATTGAACAATAATGTTCTTATTATCAGCAAATTACTAATACATTGCATAACACCTCGGTGTATTCTATTACCAACTAATATCAGAGGATTAAATTTGTTTTCTCACAACACCTAATCCTACAGTATGCCTTAACAAAGGCGCGTAACGGGCTAAGTGATACAGACTCGCACGCGGAAAGTCTGTATAACTTAGCCCTTTTTTCTAAGGTGCATTTTGATTTAATACGCGCACCACATTAATTTTTTTAGACGATTTAATCTATTTTAACGAAGGTCGTATCCGAGGCGTGCAAAGTATTATAAACATTAGCGACGTTGTAACTAGGTTTAAACTCACAACTTTGCTATCAGAGAGTGATCCTTCTGTTCTTGTACTATTATTTATTCTGTGCTATTAGATAAACTGTAAAACAGTTTCCTTGCTGATCGGAGCATCAAGGTCGTAGTAGACGGTGCATGCTCTGATTTCAAGCCTATCAACGCTGGTGTTCCACAAGGCTGCGTGCTATCACCAACGCTGTTTCTCCTGCATATCAATGATATTTTGTTAACTGCTGTGCAGACGACAGCACTGGTGATGCCTTATATACCGGCCGTGCCAATATTTCTCGGGAAAACGTCGCCGAGTACCGAGACAAACATGTGTCTGAAGTCGAGTCTTTTTCTTTCTCGGATTGGGGGCGACTAAATCTAGTCCACTTCAATCCCCAGAAGACACAAGTTTGCGCGTTTACCGCTAAAAAGAACCCCTTTGTCGTATCTCCTCAGTTTCTAGGCACTCCCCTTGCTGCCTTAGCTAGCATCGGAATCCTTGGCGTCGACATATCGAGTAGTGTGCAGTTTCGTGGTCACTTGGAAGAGAAGGCCAAATTGGCCTCTAAAAGCTTGGCGTGCTCAGCAGAGCGAGACAGTATTTCATGCCGGCACATCGCTTGGAACTTTACAAAGCGCAAGTTCGGCCCCACATTCGGGATCTGCGGGTTCGAATCCCGCACGGAACAAGTATTTGTATGGCTTACAAATAATTGTTCCGGGTCTGGATGTTTTTCCTTGTGCAATTTGTGTTTATAAACTGCCTCCACGATACAGGAGAAACTCCTAGTTTGGGGGTAACGTTTTTTAAACAAAAAAAAAAACAAAAACATTGAATACTGTTCTCATCTCTGGGCCGGGGCACCCCAGTGCCAGCTCCTTCCACTGGACCGCATCCAGTGCAGAGCGGTTCGAATCGTTGACGACCGAGTCTTTCTGAAAGGCTCGATACACTGGCACTGCGTAGAGATGTTGCATCTCTGCGTATTTTATAGCATCTATCACGGGGAGTGCTCTGAAGAATTGTTCGGACTAATTCCAGCCGCTCAATTTCACCATCGCACATCGCGACAAAACTCGCGTTACCATCCATACCATCTGGATGAATGGCGGTCCACCACTGTGCGGTTTAGAAGAAGTTTTCTCCCTCGCACAACTTCCTTGTGGAATCAATTACCTCCAGCGAATTTTCCGGACCGATACGACTTAGGAATCTTCAAGAAAAGAGCTTACTCCTTTCTAAAAGGCCGGCAACGCATCTGCAATTCCCCTGGTGTTGCGGTTGTTCATGGGCGGCGGTAGTCACTTACCATCAGGTGAGCCGCATGCTCGTTTGCCCCCTCTTCTATTAAAAGAAACAGTGAGTGTAATTACACCTCACTTATTATATAGACTAATGCACTCAAGACTCTCGGTAAAAATATAAGAATTAAAATACCTTGAATACCTGTCTCGCTTTTCCATTTTAGGTTGACAAACTTCCTTGTCCGCGCAATACTTCTTATTTCTCAGGCATGAAGGTTTTGTACGATATTTTTCTTCATTTATTATTATCACTAATAATAAATTACTGCATCAAAAAAAAATATTATTACATTTTAGTTTTGTTTGCTCCGATTACTATTTATTATATACTCCATTTTTCAACTGTGTGTTTATGAATGAACAAATGAAGAACAATTAATTTAAAAAAAATCTCAAAGATTCTGTCCATTTTATCTTTTTAATCAAAATGTTTGGTAATGATTATTTTAACTGATTGTCATTCACAAATACCATTTTACTACGCACGTACGCATTCGTAAGGGTCGATCGGTCGTCAAAAACGTTGTAAATTGAATCGCACATAGAGGAGCGCGCATATGCGTAGTTGTTGCCTGTAAATGGCATTCAATTCGGGATAATTTCAAAAGTGGAAGCCTTATTTACTCGTATTTTCAAAAACTGCAATAACGGTATATCATTATTTATATATTTGAAATTAAGTTTAAAATTTGGCTACTCTTTGAAAAATAACCCTGTATAGTGTGTTAAGTACCCAACTCATCAATCATCAAATATCAATACAGCCTTTGAAAGTCCTCTGCTTAACATGGCCTCCCCGTAGGTTGCCTCACAAGGGATTTACTTGCGATAGTTGCCACGTTTGGTACGCTTGGTTATTAGGAAGACGCTGCCTATTTCATTTCTACTATCTACCTCTTTCATTTTCCTCTGTCGTCTCTTAAGACACCCACGGGACGCTATGGGGTAGTGAATAATTACGAGGGTGGATTGAAAAGTACTCGGCCTAACACAGATCCATTCAATTCTAAAAATCAAATCTACCCACATTATTTAGTTCAGTTCAGACTAGTTCATTGTGTGAAGTTTGAAACGTGTGCGATAATTAGTTGTGATTTTATAAATTTATTAACAAAGTAATCGGACATAATTTCCGCGAATGGAGCAAATCGAGCAGCGTGCCGTCATTAAGTACCTCCATAAGAAGGGGCTATCATCAAAAGCCATCCATGATGACATGGTCAGTACATTAGGAGATTGTGCTCTGTCATATTCATCCGTCAAAAAATGGATAGCAGAATTTAAGCGTGGTAGAGAGAGTGTGAAAGATGAACCCCGCTCTGGAAGGCCTTCGACGTCAACTACTGACGAAAATATTAAAAAAGTACTTGATTTAATAATGGGAGACCGCAGATTAAAAATTAGAGAGATAGCCGAGATTATAGGCATCTCTTATGAACGAACTCAAAACATCATTGTCAACGAGTTGGGTTTCCACAAGGTGTCTGCGAGGTGGGTTCCGCGACTGCTTTCAGTTGAACAAAAAAGGACGCGATTGACTATTTCACGCGACTGTTTGGAGTTATTTGAAGCCGATGCAGATGATTTTTTGAATCGTTTTGTTACTATAGACGAAACATGGGTTCATTACTGTACACCGGAAACAAAACAACAATCAAAACAGTGGAGAAGACCTGGTTCACCACCCCCTAAAAAGGCTAAGTCGATTTTGTCGGCAAATAAGGTGATAGCTTCAGTATTCTGGGACTCGAAAGGTGTGATTATGATTGATTATCTTGAAAGGGGTCAGACTATAAACTCTGATTACTACTGCACCTTACTACGTCGTTTACGAGAGGAAATAAAAGAAAAACGTCGAGGAATGCTCAGAAGAAAAGTCCTGTTTCATCAAGATAACGCCTGTGTTCACACGTCAGTACAGTCAATGGCTGAAATTCACAACTGTGGCTTTGAACTGTTACCGCATCCGCCGTATTCACCTGATCTGGCACCATCAGACTTCTTTCTGTTCCCTAACCTAAAAAAGCACTTGGGAGGTCAAAGATTTTCGACAAACGACGAGGTCAAAGCAGCTGTAGACGCATATTTTTACTCTAAGGAAGAATCATTTTTTTTCAACGGTCTAAATGCTTGGAAGGGGAGGTGGCAAAAGTGTATTGAACTTGATGGTGATTATGTAGAAAAATAAAAATATAACTGATTTAGTATGTGTTTATTTTCTTGGTTAGGCCGAGTACTTTTCAATCCACCCTCGTATTACACCGCGGTAGCGATGTAATAATTATCCTTGTAGTAACACGACAATAGGCAATACCCAATTGCGATTAACAATTTTTATATTATGAAAAGACAACCGTATAGTGTATGAATTACAGTTCCTTTTTGAAAATCATTATTTTCTACAGATTCAGACTTTATTCGCCATTGGGACTTCTGGTGGAAGGTGACAACAATAACCCTGGTGTCATGTCTGCCGCTGTACATCGTGAAACATATGCATAGAAAATGGAGAGACCGCCAGTACAAAAACATTCGAAAATGAGATCTAAACTATTTTATCGTAGGTTCATATTTGAAATTGTTACGTTGATCTATCAAAATTTTTTTAGACTTTGTTGAAACATATGTATATTGTTCTGTATGAAGTTTAATATTTATTGTTAAGGGGAAGCTCCAGGGTGGCCCGCGAAATTCAAATTTTCTTGCGTTTTTTGGAATTTGCAGGTCAGGGTTAGGTTGTATATTTAACAAAATATGATTCGCGACCGTAGCGATTATGTGTTTACAGAATTATTATTATTAAAATCACCAATACAACCTAGTAAGTTCATATTAGCCCTTGGAATGAGTTTTTCCAGAAAAATATGAACCTACCCCTGACCTGCAAATTCCAAAAAATGCAAGAAAATTTGAATTTCGCGGGCCACCCTGGAGCTTCCACCTTAAACAATTTTAGTGTCA
Organism: Parnassius glacialis; assembly: GCA_033319125.1. Classification (NCBI taxonomy): domain Eukaryota; kingdom Metazoa; phylum Arthropoda; class Insecta; order Lepidoptera; family Papilionidae; genus Parnassius; species Parnassius glacialis. The sequence goes on along the minus strand of JAVANC010000001.1, from coordinate 49,993,113 downwards.
TAAGATTATCAAATAATGTACATTATGCATATTTAAAATATCACAATTTTTCCATACTTCTTTATAAATTTATTGACATAATCTTTCATTAACTTCTATCGAGAGTTACTGGAACACTATATGACTTATTCTGCAGTTGTATTATTTATATAAGTATTTTGTTTTGTATATTCTGTCACTGATTTTGACCTTTTTCTTTTTAATTAGTGATTGGTGGCCTAGAAAATTTATGCACTTTTATTATGTAATAATATTAATATTGTTAAATCTCACGAAACGGAGGAGTTAGTTATACTTAGATACAATATTTTAATGATTGACAAAGAGATTTTTTTTTAATTAACCAATTAGATAAATTATTATTTTTAAAATAAGGTAATTAGATGTGCAGGGAATCGATGTATCCAGATTGCTCTTGGATTATTTGGAAATCTCAAACTTGCTTTGTGATGTCTTTGGACTGGTGGTCTATACTCTATGTTCATAGTAGACTTGTAACGGACTGCAATAATGAAGATAAACTAAGTAGCATACAATTATTACTGAATTCAGTTATTCAATAAGACTGCACTAATTTTATAATAATAATAAACAAAAACAACAATATAAAGATAATTGAAAATTTTGTCAACCGACTTCAATATAAATTCTTAAGAATAACTCAAAAACTAATGGTCAGACCTTGATCTAATTTATATGGGATTACATGAAAATCACCAGCTTTCAAATAAAATAAGAATCATCGAAATTGGTTCACCTAGAAAAAAGCTATGAGGTAACATACATAAAAAACATACACTCGAATTGAGTACCTTCTTCTTTTTGAAGTCGGTAGAAAAATCTAAAATAAATAATATATAGGATATAACAGAACAATATCCTTATTATATTGTTTTATTCTACTGTCCCTGGTATAACCATAAAGTGTCAAAGGCATGGGAAAAAATAAGAATTTTGCAGCACTGCTACTCCTGAAAAAAAAAATTAAATTAGTGTTTTTGCTCAAATATCGCTTTCTGCTAGGATTCGAGTCCTAGGCCTGGAACATGCTAGCAAGATACTCACACCATTAAACCACGCGGTCCTATAGTTATACTGTATTGATAACATAGATTATAATAGATGTGGTTTTTTTGACACTGTTTTTGTTTAAAATTATATTATTGTATATGTAATTAAATCATGCTTTAAGAAACCTTTATCGTATTGTTACTGTGATGCCGGTTCACGTAGAGATTGTTATAATATTTTATTATAAATAAATATTCCTCAGTTAAGTTTTCTGTATATTTATGTCTCTCAACTCTAAAGTTGATATATGGAATAAAAATGTCATAATATATAAGGTACAAATTTTGTTGTTTTTTTTTTGTGATATCTGTATTTATTTGAAAGTGTATCTATATGTATGTTAAAACTTGGTTATCGAAAAGGATTGTGTGCTATGTTTAGTATTATGTTTTACAAATATAGGCGGATGTTTAAGTCACACCTAATAAAATCTCCAAAAAATTAATGTCGTATTTTTATTATCAAAATCAATTCTGAAACACTATTTAGCATTTACAATCTAACAAATTAATGAAAATATATTACGTGCAACAAAATAGTTTAAAATATCGAGTACTGAAATGGTAGTACCGAAAACACGAGCCGGAGTATGAGACAAGCAAGTGTTTCGCGTTACGCCCTACTGGGATTTCACCTTTACTTACATGATGTGCTAACAATGTAGGCGGTGTAAGAATATCCACTACCCCATATCATCCCGTGAGTGTCGAAGTCCCGATTATATTAGCTTATCTATGGTCGTAAGAGACGACAAAGCGGAACTGACAGCGAAATAAACTGCGGTTGCCTAGCATAGCAACTATGGCAAATATCTACCCGAAGCAATCTATGGGGGCGTAGCCTTTGTTCAGCAGTGGACTTTATATATTTTTTATAGGATAAGGGCGACAAACGAGCATATAGCCTACCTGATGGTAAGTGGTTTCTGTAGCCCATATACATTCTACATCTATCCTCAATTACGACTAAGCAGACGCGATGTCACCTCTGAGGACTAAGATGGAATCTCTCGTCTCCAGTAAAAAGGGTCTCCATTTCTCTACACGTACTAGTCACTTTATTAAACACATTTTACGCTGGTGTTGTGAGAGCGTGGCCCTTCGCCGGTCGACCCGACATATTTGTACAGCTGCAGCATGGCTCTATCACGTAAAAGCACAAGCGTTAAGTCACCTCGAGGCTCGCGGTAGTTGTGTAAGCTGTGTTTGGTACTATCGTTTTAATAAGATATCTTTCTTAACGTCGTAGACATACTTTTTGTGACAGTTTTACTGATTAAACTCCAAAAGCTTGCTCAGCGTTTAAATCATGAGACACAATTTGCATTTTGATCGGAACTCTCAACGACTGATATGATGTTACGCTTCGTCAGTTGCATAGAAAACAGCGGGAACGGAATTATCCCATAAGACCGTCACGTCTTTGTAGATATTAATATAGAAGGCCTGTTTTGAACCCTTTCCGAAAACGGATGTTTTTTTTATAGAATAAGGGTGACAAACGAGCACACAGTCCATCTGATGGTAAATGGATTCTGTGGCCCATAGACATCTACATTTATCCTCGATGTCACGTGAGGACTAAGATGGAATGCCTCTTTTCCAGTAAAAAGGGTCTCCGGTTCTCTACACTCACCATACGAAACAGCAGTGTTAAGCTGCTATTTTACGCTGGTATTCTGTGAGGGCGTGGTCCTTTCCCGGTCGAGCCGACCCATTCGTGCTACAACCATAATGTTGCTGTAACATAGCTCTACCACGTATAAAATGTCTGCCGAGACTTTTAATCATCATCATCATTACATCCCTTCACAAGTCCACTGCTGAACGCAGGCCTCCCCCAAGAAATGCCACACGGCACGGTCCTGAGCCACCTGCATCCTTTAAACTACTTTTAAATATAATATGATTTTTCCATTAAGGTACCTATATGACAAGGTTTTCTGCAATGACAAAACTTCTACCTCTTATGACATTAGCGGTAGGGCTGCATCTTGGCGCTGATTTTGTCTGGCATCTCCGCATTATGCTTAGTCGCGTTTAGCGATTCTTACAAGCAAAAGTACATTCGCACACGAAATCTGATGGGAAACGTTTTCATTCACGGCTGTTCAGTTCCTGTAGGGTACGCGAGGATCTCAACCTACACTTATTGGTTTTTGTCGATGACGCTGCCTTAGTCGCTGAAACTACACCAGGTAATAATAATAATAAAAAATTGAGCTCTTTTCTCTGTGATTATCAATGCTGCAAAGACCGTGGTTACAAGTACATCCAGAAACCAAAGACCCTTTTGAATGGCGAATCTTTTAAAGTATCTAGGGTTAATCGCGTCAAGTAATCTCTCGTTTCACTTATAGATCAGAATTCGTATCGGTAAGGTGACAAAGACGTTCGGAAGACTCAGTAATACAGCTTGGAGGAACAACCATTAAAACTAAGATGACTACCTATGTATTAAGCATGTGTCTTGTGCACATTTTTGTAAAGATCCGATATATGGACGTCGTATGCCAAACAAGAAAATAGACTCAATGATTTCCACGGCGCGCAAAAGGCTCTAACATGAAGCTGTTTGATATTACGCAGGTTTCCAGTATATCCAGCAAAATCCAGCAAGGGCGAATACGAGGGCTAGTGCCAGACGCGTAGCGTGGACAACAGTGGTAGAGCCACGCGGCAGCTTTTGTTGTCGCACGGATGGCCCGGCTCGAACCGGGGTGGTACCACGACCTCACAGAATACCAGCGTGAAGTAGAGGTTTACCTCTGCGTTTCGCTTGGTGAGTGCAGGTGGCCGGAGGCCCCTTTTACTGAAAATGAGGCATTCCATATTAGTCCTCATGGGTGACAACGCATTTGCATTTTGATTTGTAATAGAGGATAGATGTATCTACATCGTATCATATCATACATATAGACATCTGTCTATGGGCCGCAGCAACCACTTGCCATCAGGTGGACTGTGTGCTCGTTTGTCACCCTTATCCTATAAAAAAAATATAGACGTGGGCAAAGTCGCATCAGCGAGGCCCCTTTTCTTTCGTTCCGAAGATCTACCCAATAGATCTATCCTACCAAACATGCTTTGATACGACATACCTACTCATAGGCTCATAGCTATTAATTCCTGACAAGTCTCGTATTCCGTCAATATAACGGTCGCCGTGTTTGAAGGTTGTTACAACTGCCTCGCAATTGCACTTAAGAGGGGCTTCCTGCGAGGCCACAAACAAACACGCTTTTAAATTTGTGACGTCCTTTTTCGAGCGTAAAAGTGATGAAATTGATTAGTCATCTGTGGTAAAGTCTGGGGACAGAGGCCTCGCGAGACCCCTTTAAGTACGAGGCCGTGGGCGAGGGCCCACTTCGCCCACGCCTAGCTACGCCACTGGCTATAGAGCACGTGTATCGTACGAATGTTGATACTTTGCCCTAGCGTGCTCTAGCGAATCTAAGGTGAGACCTCACCTGCGTTTTAAGCACTGTGTGAAGCGTGTTATGATCGTGTATATAATACGTAGATTACGAAAAATGGGATAACGTTATAAGGAAGCGTGATCAATGGAAAATATGTTGCGGGATGGTTGCTCCAATCACGATAAGGCTTGGTTTTAGGCCTTGGCTAATAAACGCGTGAAAAAATGGACACCAATGCGCCAAGCATTGGTGTCCATAGACAGCCTGTCGAAAATGCTGTCGATATTACTGCTCTCGTATCGGACTCAATAGCCACAAATGTTTTGCCTCCGACAAAATGCTGCTTATAAATCCTTTGTCACAGGTTTAAAAGGCTGTATACCACATATCTGTCAATAGCCTGTGTGTTATTCCAGGCCATATTCTTCCTCTCTAGCAAATTTCTTCAGTCGTTCAGACGTGTCAGCGTAAAACAGTAACAAGTAAACAAACACTTTCACATCTTCTATGTAAATAAAATAATAGAGGTTTGCAGTTTTAAGCGTTACCCCCACACTAGGATTTTCCCCTGTGTCGTGGAGGCAGTTTACAAACACAAATTGCACATGGACAAACATCCAGACCCGGAACAATTATTTGTAGGCCATACAAATACTTGTTCCGTGCGAGATTCGAACCCGCGGCCCCCAGCGCAGCCACTCATTGCTAAGCCACTGCGCCACGGAGCCGTCAACTCAAGTTGGACGCGCACCACGGAAAACTACGGGATAGATTTCAATTAGGTTTTCTAAGTTTTATTTCTTAGACATTTGGCCCTTATCAAAAAAAATATTGCAATATCTTCATTTAATATAAAGTTATAAAAGTTTTAGGAATCAACGATTTTTATAAGCGAAAACTTTGTTAATATATCAAGCAAGACGTACGAAGTCGCGGCTATCAGCTAGTTTATAATAATAATCCATTATAGCCTGTAAAAGTCCACTGCTGAACACAGGCGTTAACCAAAGATTTCCTCTTAGGGGGGATTCTGCAATAGTTACCACGCTTGGCATGCGGGTTGGCAACGGTAGTATTTTTTTAAATAATTGTGAGTGTTTTGTCAGGAACATACTGCTGCCCATCTCTGATTTCAGTCGCCACTTCCGACACCCACGGACGATATGGGATAGTGGATACTGACACCGTAACCATAATATTGTAGGATCTTAAAATGTATCTTTTCTTCAGTCTCTATTGTTTAAACACTAAGCGATCGCACATTCGGCGCGCCACAATGATATAATGCACCACCATGAAAATTGGCTAGGACCTCACACTGTTGAATTTTGAGTTTCATATATCGACAACATCTTCCAAAACGGTAAAAAACTGATATAGGTAGGTATTCATTTCTTTGCTCCGTTAACACGTTATGTAAAACACTAAAATTGAAAGCTATATTATATTATAACTTAAAAAATTAAATACATCTTAAATAACATGTCTTAAATAATAATATTAATTGTAAATCCTAAATTCAAAATCTAAAATCAAACAATAAACATATCTAACACTTTAACAACTTTGAACTAGTGTGGGGATGGCGGAGTTGCAAAAGAGTTACCATCAAATTCGGTTTTCGACTTTGACTTGGCATGAGAAGCCTTAGAAGCAACACGTCTTGCCCATGCTAAATCACGCGAACTTCTCACTTTTCGGCATCGAGATTTTGAACTGTCTGAAGAAATTGATTGCTCCGAAGTCGAAGTAACCGACCAACCCGAACCCGTATCCTGCTCTTCATGACAATAAGTCATTTCCGAATGAGTGATTGTACTCGCTGAATACATTTGCAAACGATTCGCGTTTGGCGTTTTATCTATTTTTACTTGGGATATAGACGTTTCAATTTTCGGCGGACTGTTTGCTCTCAACGTTTCGCCTACGTCTAATATAATATTGCCCAGGATTTCTTCACTCTCTTCTCGTTTTGAAGGCGACAGAGATTCGACGTCACTAGTCTCTTCGTTATCGCTCATTATAACTGCCATCATCTTTTCTGTGTTCTCATGAAAATCATATACCTTTTGTGTCTTTGTAGAACCAAGAGAAGAAGTTTTAGTCCTGGATGGAGTACACTTGAGACGTTTGTGATCGCTGTAATATACGGAGCTCTGATGTAAATGCGCGAGGGGAATAACCGACTCCACCTTTCCATAATCGTTTGCCTTAGAATTCGTAATGTTACTATTGCGGCCTGTACAATAACACGCATTAGTTTTTCCGATTATATAAGTATAACAAGTTTGTAGAAGACAAATAAAAATAGCGGCTAAAAAAACCAAAACCACGTACAATTTCGGACTCCACTCTGGATCCATGTATATATACGTTTCGGTAAGAGTTTTCCAAGGATGCCATTTCAAAACCCCATGATCTTCGTTTTCAAAGAGGTTACGCCGAGAAAGACCTTTACCATAGCTTTGAACTGCAGCGGCAACGCGTAAAATACCTCCATATGCTGAGTAAAGTTTTTCATCCATAAGATGGGGAGCTACGTCTCTTTTCATCCAATGCCATAACTCATTATTGAAGTTCAAAAAATCAATGTGCCTGCATGGTTCTGGTGATTTACGCAAGATACATCTTGTCGCAGTCGTGTAATATCTTAGTAGAATATTTTCTGAGCCGGGTGACGTCAAGCTAACGAATCCTCCAAATTTAAAAGGCAAAGCGATTGCTGATGGTTCCAATTCATCGTCTAGTTTTGGCTTCGGCAAATGTATGCAAGAGTTTGTGTCTCTCTTTGTAACCAAACACGAGCACGGGTTCACTAGTTTACCGTATCCTGCGAAAACCTTGACAACAGTTAAATTACTCCATCGAGGAACACGATCAGGCCGAGCCCAACCTAAGCCGTGAGTATTTAAAAGTAACTTTATCTGTTCTAAAAAGTCATGCAATTCTCTAACAGATCTATAAGGAACGTAACCAGCGTAATAGGAAAATCTCGCAGTTGGTAAAATTTCCTTTGTTAAGTGGGCGCCCATGGTATCAGCGAGTGCTGTTTTCAAAAGGCTAGCAGAATGAGGATCTGCGTCCTTTACAACGTTACGCAAAGCATAACGAAAATAACTCAGCATTTCTCTTATATACCTACTGTTTATTTTTTCAGGATATACACTAGATGGCATCAACTGTTCGAAAATTTTCCTAGCGCGAAGTTTTGCCAATTCATCGTCACTCCAACAGTCATTCTTGCCTTGTTTGTTATAGAAAATTGCTGATCCCACGTGTGTCTTAGAAGCATTTGCTATCTCTGTAAATATAAATAAAAGCATAATAAAAATCATTGAGAAAAACGTGGAAAATATTGTTCATAGTAAAATTCTAATGTCAGTCATTAAATGTCAAGAAAATTATAGATAAAAACAAAGCTTTAAGGTAAGGTACCAAACGGTATAAACGTATTTATTTAAAAGATGACAAGTTTGCCTCCTATGCGAGTTCTAAACATAGACCTAGGATTACGTTTACGCTACATTCCAAAACTATGAGATTTTAATTGATTTAATAAGCAGTAGGTAGCACTTTTATCAAACATTTTAATTTAACAGAATCCAAATGGGCCAGGAATTTCTACTCATGCACGATAATGCTACTTCCCATACGGCGCAACGGGTGTCGGCTGCTCTCCGAGAGCATGATATTTAAGTTTTGGATTGGCCTGCACACTCGCCCAAATAAATTCTTTCGAGCATGCCTGGGACATGCTACAACGAAAAGCTTTGAGAGATTTCCCGCCAAATTTGACGACGGAACAACAACTTTATGAACACTCGCAAATAACATGGGACCTCTTACCGCAGCAAGAGCATTGGAAATTTAATTTTAAGTATGAACAATCGATGTCGATGTGTAATTAATGTAAAAGGTGGCAACACTGGTTATAAATAAACCTAGCATAGCAAAATGGCGAAGCAATCAGCTTTGTAGCGGTTTCTAACGGAAAAAAAATTTCTAAATAGGAGGTTCAGATGCCTGGGTGATCAGTAATCGATTGTTGAAAACAGAATTTGAAAATTCGAAATCGTTCTCGAGATAATCGTGGGACAGACGGACAGACGGACAGACGGACAGACGGACAGACGGACGGACAGACGGACAGACGGACAGACATCGTGAAATCAATAAGTGACTTCGCAAGCTTCGCCACTTAATAATTCGATTTTATAAGATTTTTTTCAATTTTAATTAAAATCAATCGTTTTTGAAGAAATTAAGTTTTTTTTATCATACTTATTTTCTACAGCGATTAAAAATAATTACATTTTTATTTAAAACAATAAATTTTATTTAAAAATGTGGTTGATGAAATTAACTTAAAAGTATATATTTACTTAAAAAGTTTAAGTCTTTTTATTTCAGCACTAACATAAGACGGAATTAAGAAAAAAAATCCATCAATATGTATACCGGGTGTTTGTGAAACGCTCCCGAAAACGAAGACAGATGATAGTACTAAGGAAACCTTTGATGATGGGTCACAAAGAAATTAGATCCCGAGGAAAAAAATCATCTTTTCAAAATGTTTTATTAAAAGCTTAAGAGCCAGTGAGCGGCAGACTTATGGTGGCCACACACGGTCAGTTAAACTGATCAGTTTAACTGACGTACATCCAAAAACTGACCGTGAATGTGAAATGTTAAGTTGAAATTTTTAACTGACGGCAACGCACGGATTTTATTTGGACGTGCTGTCAGTTTAATGCCCCGTTGAACTGACGTACATCTAGAAAATGATCGTGAATGTGAAATCTTAAGTTAAAATTTTTAACTGACGGCAACCCACGTATTTTTCCAGGCGCACCGTAATCCGCTGGTTTCATTTCGTTTCCTTTATTGGTAAGTACATACTTTCTTAGTAGCTTTTATATATATTTTATAATTTTTTATAACATTATTTGTATGCTGTTTAGATTTTATCTTATTTTATACATTTTTAAAAAAAAAACGTTACACCCACAATAGGATTTTCTCCTGAATCGTGGAGGCAGTTTACAAACACAAATTGCACAAGGACATGCAACCAGACCCGGAACAATTATTTGTAGGCCATACAAATACTTGTTCCGTGCGGGATTCGAACCCGCGCCCCCCAGCGCAGCAACTCATTGCTAAGTCACTGCGCCACGGAGCCGTCACATACATTTAGAGAAGTTGGTTTGACAGAGGATGGAGACTAAGGTGATTGTAATGATGTCACCTTCCTTATGGTGGACTCAGAAGGTGGGTAAAGGATCTCAGAGATGCTACTACGTGGAACCATCGTATTTGGACTCTTTTTCAAATAGGTAAATGGAGACCTAGCTGACTGTGATGATATCACCTTTATGTTGGTGCAATCCGAAGGTGGGTATAGGATCTCAGTGACGACACTAGATAGAATGACCGCGTTTGAACTCATTTGAATGGGTTCATAAAGACCTAGGTGACTGTTATGACCTCACCTTTTTGATGGTGCAATCCGAAGGTGGGTATAGGATCTCAGTGACGGCACTAGATAGAAGGATCGTGTTAGAACTCATTTGAAAGGGCTCATAAAGACCTAGAGGACTGTTATGACCTCACCTTTCTGATGGTGTAATCCGAAGATGGATACAGGATCTCAGTGGCGACACTAGATAGAACGATCGTGTTTGAGCTCATTTGAAAGGGCTTATAAAGACTTAGGTGACCGTTATGACCTCACCTTTCTGATGGTGCAATCTGAAGGTGGGTATAGGATCTCAGTGGCGGCACTAGGTAGAACGATCGTGTTTTAACTCATTTGAAAGGGTTTATAAAGACATAGTTCAATGTGATTATATTACCTTCATGATGGTGGATAAAGAAGGTGGGGTAAAAGATCTCAGTTATGCCACTACGAAACACCATCGTGTTTAGGCTCATTTGAAAGGGCTCAAGAAGTAACTACACAAATAATATAAATATAATAAATAGTACAAACAGTATTATTACTCACATTATAATTTTTTCAGGCAATTAAAAAAGCAGCAAAACTCCCGAGTAGGTACATAAGTAAAAATCGACCATATATTTTAAAGGCAATAAAAAACAAGGCAGAACGGAAAAAGCATAACCAACTACAACCAGATGACGAAAATATCTGCGTACTTTAAGAAAACATACAAGCACCTTTAACACCAATTCCTATAAATGACCAAGTTACCTGTACTCAGTATTTAGAATTCAAAGATTTTTGACTGAGTTAATATACGAATACTACAAATTTAATAAAACAAACTTTATGGATTTATTTTGTTTAACTTATTTTAATTCGTGACGTTTGGGTGCTTCAACTTTATTTTAGTATGTAACACTAATATGTCGAGAGCTCAACTAGATAAACGTAGAAAGCTAGGCCATCCTAACTATTTCCGTTACTGAAAAGGGATAAGCATTATCTGGTCATCATAAGACCTTCAGAATGTAACAAAATGGCGGTGTTATGAATGTTGCCTGCATTGTATAAATTACACAAAATCTGTCTTTACTGATGCCTTTTTGTGTTACGACGTTTTTCATCTTCCCCCCACTCACCCTATTAAATGTAGCATATTACCAAGCATGATTATTATGATATCCGTATCAGAGCGTACAAAACTAGAAATAAAAAGACTGGATTAGAGCGAGCGCTATTATAGTACGCGCTTATGGGCGCCCCAGAAGTTTGTTGTCTGCCTGGGTGATACAAGCACAATATGTGTCTACCGTGAAAATTATACATGTCAAATAATATTATCAACAATATATATATATATATATAAATTGCAGCTTCATTGAAATAACGTAAATTATTAATAAAAAATTGTACTTTTCAACCTGTCTGCCATGACCTTGAAACCGTCATAGGTGTCAGCCAATGTTATTTTTCGGTAAGTTTTATTAAATATTTTAAGATGTCAAAGCGACAGACTTATTGCTATCACGTTTTTTTTTGGGTAATTTTTTTACACTTTTAACACCTGAGCGTGTCTATATCGATCGCCGCTCAAACTAAAGAGTCCCCGTTTCATGTACCTCAGGTATAGGGTATTTACTGAAAAAAAAGTGAAGCTTATTGAAATACCGTAAGTCTGCCGCTCACTATCTCTTAAGCTATAACATTATTCACGCTTCATCATGTTAGTACAGTTAAATGAAACGATAATTTCATTAAAAAATCATGAAAATACTTAAACATAAAACCAGCAGTGAAACTTAAAATAAAATCACCTGACAATAGGGTCAGTATTCTCGTGGACGCCGAACTCTTATCTATCTCGGTGCGAAACAATGCCTACTCTCTCTATCCTTCCCTTTCACACATGCGCTACCACCGCCCGGCCAGTTCATGTCGCCGGCGTGGAATTTACTCATGTCAGCTTTGCCAAAATGTGGGGAATTCCCAAAATTGCGGGGAATTTAAGTTGGTTGGTGACTGGTATCATGCGGGTATCGGTATTATACTTATGAATATCGAATGACTGCCTTTTTTAATTATCTTCATTGCACCGCATTTAATTTTCGGATTTATTTCGGCAACTTATGTGTGTTATTTAATGCTTTTCATTTCTTTATTTTTTTAATTTTAAAGGAAAAAAATGTTAGTTAAAAAGTAAATGTTATAAAATTTGTTGAAAATTGTTTCATTTCTTAAAATAAAATTGAGGGGAATTTGTGGGGAATCTGTTGAAGTTTTGTCCTTAAATTGGGAAATTTGACATGAATTTTCGGGGAATTTGACAAATTGGTGTTGGCAACGCTGTCATGTTGCATCGAATTTGCCGGTGACATAAGAATTAGATTCTCTATAGAACTTGCAAGTAATATTTAATAATGTAGACGTACCTCTTTATAAATTCAAAGTATTGGTCTGATTAAATACGAAAAGTCAATTAAAATAAAGTAAAAGTATTATTTTTTACATTAATTCTGATAGATTAATTAAATGTCGATCATAATTGCAATTAAATTTATCTATTAAATTATTCAGTGATATTTCATTTCAATTTTCTTATACAAAATCAAAGATAACGATGAAATAGTGTTTATAATTGTGTAAGTGAGTACTGAGTACCCAATTAGGTATGTTTATTAATTTCAATATAATTTTTGTAGTAAAGAACTGCTTGTTGCGTCAGGGTACAATTGATTGTGTAACTGTATTAAAAATGACGACCATAACTTCTAAATTCCATATGAAGACTAGTCGTAGGGATAACTAAACTTATAAATAAAATAAACGTTGGCAATGTCGTAACGGTTTAACGGTCTGTGGAATTGATCAGTGCTTCAAGGACGTTACGCCGCATGAGGCATTTGTTTTGGCGGGAATTTTAGTTTTTGAGACAGCTCCATGTTGATGACTATCACGTGCGCGTGAGCGACAGTTCAATCGTTTTGTTTATTAAATTCTTGTTGTTATGTTTTATGTTTCTCGTTTTGTTTTAATAATGCCTAACGCATATGTACGTTTATAGTGCTCGTGAAAACGGCAACATGTTAATGTGCCTTGGAGAATATCATAAGGCCAGAGAAGATTTAGATCGGTAAGCTGTTTCAATTATTAGTACTACTAGTACTATTTTTAATTACTTAGTACTGAACTCATCTGAATAGGTACATAACTGAATACATCAGAATAATAAACATACCTACACGATGGACAAAAAAGCATGACTCTAACCTTGTTAACATTTCATTTAAGTAATTTTTTTCATTAGCGGGGAATCGAACCAGGTATTTGGTTTATTTAACCTCTGAATAAAGTGGTTAGGTGGAGACAAGCACAGTGGCAAAATAGTAGGTTAAGTAGATAAGTTAGGTATTTAGACAAGTGTTATAAATTACTAGGAATTGTGGTACCATCGCTAGCTGCGGGCCGTGCGAATTCGGCGTCCACGCGTACATTGACCCCTAGTTTAAAGTTTAACTGCTAGTTTTGAGTTTAACTATTTTCATGATTTTTTTAATGAAATTATCATTTCATTTAGTATGTACTTACATGATGGACCATGAATAAAGTTAATAAAACGTTGTGAAAAGATGATATTTTTCCTCGGGATCGAATTTCTTTGTGACTCAACGTCAAGGGTATGCCTAGTACTATCGTCTGTTTTCGTTTTCGGGGGCGTTTGACAAACACCCGATAGATCAATATTAGGCAATTATCACTTTGTCCTTTGACGAAGGCTCCTTCCGTTACAGTGAAATAAAAACTACACACCCATAAATAAAAAAGAAATAAACTACTGTACGTAAATAAACACAAACGAAGAAAGAGCCGTGGCGCGACTCTGAAACTATTATTTGAATGATTCGTGGTGCGTATGGATCTACACTCCATGGTGGTGCGGCGATCTCGGATAAGTCAAATGACGTCACAGGCAAATTAGAAACCACAGACGTTCCGTACAAAAATACGTAAACTTCAATAATCTATTTCAAGTCATTTATTGATGGATTTCAAAAATATTTTCAGTGATTGATTAGTTTTGATCTATATTTAATACCATTACGTTGAATATAGTATTAATGACATCATGAAACTTCTCCATTTGTTCAATAAAAATGTGATTTTATTTATATTATTTTTTCAGATGCAGGCGGTGGATGAAGTAGCTGCCACATGCATCAATTGAAAAGATTCACATGTTAAAACCTATTTGTGGCAAACATTGCAAATCAAAACAGTCCAAAAGCAATTTAATCCAATCAGTGTTAAAACCCCAATATTTTTATCCTTCTAAAAAAAACTTAACGTTGAAAACGGGCATCCAGACGCAGACTATTTATTTTACAGCATAGAAACACTTGTTCAGTGTGGGAACGAACCCTCGGCCCTGCCGGTACTCGGTGCAACAGCTAAACGCTTAGCCACTGCGCTACGGAGTCGTCATTTACTTTTACTTAATTATTTACTAGTATAATAGTGCGCTTTTTTATATTTTCTTTATACATATTTTTGTACCTAATAATTGTAGAGATATAATTACAAATTGTTGTGTAAAATACATTAATTTCTTATCCTCGTTAAAACCTTTTTTTCTTATAAATTCAGTATAGAGATCTAACTTTTATTATGTAAAATATCGATAAAAAATATCTCGTTAAACGGTATATTTATAAAATTATTTGTGGATAGAGATTTGTTTTCAGCACTATTATAATTCGCCTATGTTATATCGATAGCTGTAACGGCTCAAAATCCGATGTCGGTACATCATTTTCATATCAACGCTGATTTTTTCAAGGATTCGTTTCTAAGGGTGCGTACAGATTAAGTAACATGTTGTGTAACTTGTGTCTTATAACACGTCTACATTATGTTACATTGTTTTTCAACATTATAACATATAACAATACTGTACACATTAGAAAAACAATACAAAATAACAATGTTATATGACATTATCATTTGTCGTTCTGCAGTTTTATTCACAATGTAAAAGCTGGTAATAATAGAAATATCATAAAAACTATTTTTTTTACCCCCGGAATATCCGCCTCTGTTGTAGAGCGAATCTTATTTTTATCCTTTAAAAGTACACGTGTACGTATAAGTTATATAACATTTGCGTCACGTTAAATAACAGGTTTTATAACATTCAGTGTCCATATTATTGAAACATGAATTCGTGTTGTAACACGAAAATTTTCGTGTACATTATTTTAGCATATTTATATTATTACATTCGATGAACAGCCATCAGTGCGCCATCTAACGTCATTAGTCCGAAGTAACTAGAAACGTATATTGACGAATCGAGCTAGCTAATTGCATGCAATTCACCTTTCGTGTTAGTTCGAAATCCTACCACGGATCGACGGTGGCGCGTAGCCCAAGGGAGACCTGGTCTTTTTGAGCGAGCCGTTGTAATGATCGGACACGCACATATATAATTTTTGAATGGAAACGCCGGAACATGAATGTCAACTCAATGTCACTTTAAACGAGTACTTGGGCGTACGGCCCTCTAAACACAATGTCTACAGGCAGTTTAATGTGTTGAAACACATCATCCCATAAATTGTAAGTACTTAATGTTTTTGTCTTCTTAAAAGCACATGTGCTCTAATTAACGTTACATGGTATTTCATAGATTCTTTTGTCTTGTCATAGGGGTCCTTAGTCCTTACTTTGAGTATGGTCCAATATCAAGTTTAACTATGTGAACGAGGCGAGGCAGCTTCAACTGGTGGCTATATTGGGTCTGGGCGGCCTGGAGACCGCGACCGGAGTACACCTGGAGGACATCTGTTACCTCACTGCTTCGCGGGATTGACCATAAACAGTGTAACATTGTGTAATCCACCAGGTTAGTCAAAACCTCAGTTCCCAGGGTATTTTAAAGTGACAACTTGATATTTGGAGCTATCCATATGAACCTTAGAAGGAAATAAACTACTTTTTGTCTGAATATGTATCTTTGAATTTTCATTTACTAATCATCCAACAACAGGCGCCCTGGGATACTTTTATTTTGATACTCGGACGTCAGTCTGAGCGAAATTAGAATGGCTCTCCAGCACCTTAAAAACGGCTAGTCCACGTGCGATGATGGAATTACAGCGGAGCTTCTGAAAGTGGCTGGAAAACCGGTACTTGAAGTCCCTCAGAAGCTATTTAATTCTGTCCTCCATGGTGGCACTACTCCGGAGGCGTGGAACAGAAGTGCGGTGGTCTTGTTCTTCAAGAAAGGCGACAACGCTCTCTTGAAGAACTACAGACCGATTTCCCTTCTGAGCCGCGTCTACGTGCTGTTTTCGAGAGTCATTACGAATCGTTTCGCACGCAGACTTGACGACTTCCAGCCTCCCGAACATACACACCCTTCGGCAAATTGTACAGAAGTCCAAGGAGTACAATTTGCCACTATGTCTCGCGTATGTGGACTATGAGAAAGCTTTTGGTTCCGTCAGGCGGTGCTGCAGTCCCTTCAGCGATGCGAACAGTGACAGTGTTAAAGTGTTTGTACAGTAGAGCTACGATGGCTATCCGAGTACAGAACCAGAGTACGAAACCTATCCAACTGCAGAGAGTCGTAAGACAGGGTGATGTCATATCCCCGAAACTCTTCACCGCTGCATTGGAAGACGTTTTCAAGCTTCTGGACTGGAAAGGATACGGTATTAACATCAATGGCGAGTACATCACTCACCTTCGATTTACCGACGATATAGTCCTTATGGCAGAATCGCTGGAGGACCTAAGCACTATGCTCAATGACCTCAATAGTGTCTCCCAACGGATAGGTCTTAAGATGAACATGGACAAAACAGAGATTATGTTTAATGTCCATGTCACACCTATGCCGGTAGTTGTTGGGATCACTAAGCTCGAAGTTGTTGACGAGAATGTTTACCTGGGACAAATAGTCCGACTAGGTAAGTCCAACTTCGACTGAGAGGTCAATCGACGGATTCAACTCGGCTGGGCAGCGTTCGGGAAGCTACGACACATCTTCTCGTCAGACATACCTCAAAACCTTAAAACGAAATTGTACAACCAGTGCGTATTGCCAGTGACGACTTACGGGTCTGAGACGTGGTCCTTCACTGCAGGCCGTATGAGGAAGCTCAAGGTCGCTCAGCGAGCTATAGAGAGGGCTATGCTCGGGGTTTCTCTGCGTGATAAACTTAGAAATGAGGATATCCGCAGTAGAACCAGAGTAACCGACATAGCCCAACGGATTAGTAAGCTGAAGTGGCAGTGGACCGGCCATATAGCTCGAAGAACCGACAACCGATGGGGAAGAAAGGTTCTCGAGTGGCAGCCTCGTACCGGTAGGCGAAGTGTAGGGCGACCCCCCACTAGATGGAGTGACGACCTTGTAAGACATGCAGGAAGTCGGTGGATGCAGGCGGCTCAGGACCGTGCTTTGTGGCATTCCTTGGGGGAGGCCTATGTTCAGCAGTGGCCTTATGAAAGGCTGTAATAATGATGATGATGATGATGATGATGAATAGAATCAGGCGTTACTTTGCGGAAGTCCATTATATTAAAGTTGGCAAAAAATTACTTTGCGTACATCCGCTCGATAAATTAAATTGACCTGTCTTACCCAGTTTGTAGAACATCTCCCGCCCTCCCTCAATTGCGTGCACTATCCCCATCACCACTAACCCCAGCACCACTTCTTCCAACACCACTACACTAGGAAAGACACACCACTGACGACAATACGACACGTGTTTCGCCTCTACCGAGGCATCTTCAGGCGATGTAGACTCCTGCGGTGGCTGACTGCTAAGGGAGCGGCGAGCCAAAATTACTACTATTTATACATATCGCTGACGCAACCGCTTCCTACTTAAGGAGCGAGCGAGTGCGTCCAACCACGCAGCCAATCGCCTATTACCGTAAGGGTGACAAACGACCATATTGTGAGGCTGTCTGTTATTAGAGAGCAGGCTTAAAGATATTTAAGAGAGGTGAGTTAGAAATAAAAAAATAATAAAACAAATATTGTAGTGGTGTTGGGAGTAGTGGTGCTGGGATTAGTGGTAACGCGGATAGATCACGCAATTGAGGGAGGGCGGTAGGTGCTCTTTAAACTAGGTAAGACACTTTATTTTATCGAGCGGATGTAAGGGAAGTAATTTTTTTGCCAACTTTAATGTAATAGATTTTAACTGTCTAAATATTCCAAAAACTCTAGTTACATTTTGGTATGCTTTTATGCGTTTATCTAAAGCACCAATGATGACGACAAACACCTCAATTTCAAATTGTCAAATTGTCCTCAAGTATTTCGAAATGGTTGAACTTTGTGTTTCGTCTGCGTCGTCTTGAAACAAGTGTGTTGATGATATTCAATACAGCCCGTCATATCTGTGGCTTTTGCTTCAATATCTGATAATGTGGATCGCATTGTTTGGACATATCTATAAAATGATTAATAAAGGCTGTATCCCGTATCCATTCCACGTAATTGTCATTTCCGTTTCATGCATTTAATGCTTTGCTTGCTTTGATTCAATTAATTTGATAAATTGCTCGCATGATGTTTTAGAAAAATATGACGTGTGTCTTTTACCTTTATGGGCATAAGTTTGTCGTATGAGCCCTGAAAAACTGCTGACGACAGTAAATTCTACAGTTTGGTCATGCGAAGCAGAAAATTCCGCGTAAATCGCACAGTAGTTGACTGCCAGCCATCGAGATGATGAGGATGGAATTTCGTGTTCTGTCGCAGAGTACGATGGTGAAATTCAGCAGCTAGAATTAATCCGAACAATTCCTCTAAGCACTCCCCGTGGTATATGCGGTAGAAGATGTATACATATGCAACGTCTCCACGCAAGGCCAGTGGATCAAGCCAATCGAAAGGAACTTGATTGTCGTCAATTCGGTCCGCTTTCCATTAATTATGGTCAATGGAAGGAGCTGATACTGGGGTGCCCCGGCTCAGAGATGAGAATTGTGAGTCAGGTAGACAATAAGATCACCAGCTAAGCGACCTCGATGAAAACTGTATTGACGGTCAATAATCAGCTGATACTCTTCAACGTACCGCATGAGATGAGATTCCATTATTTCGGAGGAACAAGAAGAAACCGATAGGCCTGTAGTTGGACGGGTGCGAGCGGTCACCTTTTTTAGGGATCGGGTGCACTAAGGCTGTCTTCCATGAGCCTGAAACGACGCCTGAAAAGAAAGAGAACCGTAAAAGACACGTAAGAACCGGTGCCAAATCGGGAGCACACGTCTTCAACACAATTGGGGAGATTCCATCAGGCCCTCTGGACTTGCTGACGTCCAGGGACAAGAGTGATTTGCACACCGACGGCTGTATAAACAGCACATCCAGCATGGAGCGCTCACACCGTGGGATGGTCGGTGGTATGTTCCCCCTGCAGTCGAAAGTAGAGTTGAACGCAAAAAGAGAACCTAAAAGATTGGCTTTCTCCTTCTCGGCTTGAGCCAGTGAGTCATCCTCCCTTCGCAAATATAGTAATGATAGCTTACAGAAATTTCCTTGAGCAACCTTAGCGAGGGATCAGAACGCACGAGTTCTCAAAGGAAGGCGATCTTCGAGAATCGGAAAGCGAGTTTCTCGCCAATTCACCCTACTGTTTGCATCCCGGTATGCCGATGCGTCAGCCCAGACCTTGTAACACTCCTGCTTTTTTGCAGTGACGCAATTTTGCACGAGCGTCTAAACTAACGCTGAGATCGCCGCCAATAGACACTACAGACGACGGGATTGAAAACTTCCATCCCCTAAAGCACCACATCGGCGACAGACTCAGCAACGATTTTTTGGGATCATCCAGCGTGAAGCAAATCCGCCACCGGTATCCAATCCTAATTCGCTGACCTATAGTGCCACACATGGCGTCAGCCTCCCGATCGTGACTGCAATGAGCAAGTGATGGGCACTGTACTCCGGATCAGGCAGTTATCGGAATAACTAAGAGGGGCATCGCTGATGGCCATCCGGATGAGAGATCAGCAGAAAGTTCAACAGGGACGGTGTAAGATCCTCCACATTTGGAATCCGCGTAGGCGAAGTGACCAGTTGTCTTAGACCATATCCCAAGGCAAAGTCGTAAACAGATCTTCCCGCATGATCGGCAGTACGACAACCGAACCATTCGGTGTGGTGGGCGTTGAAACTTATGCGTTTACAGTATGCAATTGTTTTATTTTCGCCAACGAAATAATCGGTTACTGACTGTCTGACATGGATTATCTTATCTATTAGTCGAAAAAGGTGCATTGTTTCACGTTTTTGTGACAACAAGTAAGTACAATATATTACTTCTTAATAAAAATCAGTCAAAAAAATACACTCAGACGG
This sequence comes from Parnassius glacialis, assembly GCA_033319125.1. Lineage (NCBI taxonomy): Eukaryota > Metazoa > Arthropoda > Insecta > Lepidoptera > Papilionidae > Parnassius > Parnassius glacialis. The sequence continues at coordinate 49,972,791 of JAVANC010000001.1, read as the reverse complement.
TGATGGACGGGGACGGGGCCCGTAGCAATTGCTACTCTTGCTACGTGATTAATACGGCACTGGACATTCTGCCATCGAATAATGACGACGACTTTCTGATTGCGATTCCATTATTGCTGTGTTATTGTTACTGGGTGCATTCCCTTATCACCCTAAGATTGCAATATAGTCAATATTATGTAAGAAGATCTATCTATCTAGAGATATTTTTTAAATATGGATGTCTGCAAACCCTTTCGATGGTGGATCAAAACAAATGAAGCCACCACCATAAAGAAGCTTCAGCGTTACCAGAGACTGGCATGTATGGCTGCCACAGGCTGCATAAGAACTACGCCAACAGCAGCCTTATAGGCGATGCTGGGGTTAACCCCGCTTCATCTACATACAACAAGAAGCGACGTTAACTGCCATTAGACTCAATACCCTAAATCTGTGGAATAAGAACAGAGTCCCTCATACAGGCATAATTGATAGAATTCACTCAAAAATTCCTATCTTACAAGCCAAGTATGATAAGATCCATAACAATTTGTTTTCGATAAGAAGTATAAGATACAATTAAATGAAACCAGCTAGCCGGAGGGATTAAGCCCAAAAGAGCTTAGAGTCTTCACAGATGGTTCTAAAACAAATGAAGGTGAGCACACCGCTGGATACCTACAACATTGTCTTTCAGGCGGAATGTATGGGTATAATACAAGCGGCCATAGCAATATATGCTAGAAAGGTTAATGACTTTTCCATCAGAATACTGACCGACAGTATGGTGGTACTACAAGCCGTGAGCTGCAATGAGGTGAGCTCAGAACTAATATATGAATGCCACCAACGATTAAATGAGGTATGTAAACACAACAATGTGACTGCAATGGATAAAGGGACACAGTGGATCCAGAGGCAACGATGCAGCAGACGAACTGGCCAGAAGAGGATCGGCTCTGGCCATTATAGGGCCGGAATCAATCATACAAATCCCCTTTGGTAACATTCGTTCACTGGTCCGTAGACACTTCACTAATCAACACGCTCAGCTTTGGAAAAATCTAGTAGACTGTAGACAAGCTAGGGAGGTCCTGCCTGAAATAAACAGTCGCTTAACCAAAGTTTTAATGAGACTGAACAAGCCGCAGATCAGGATAATAACAAGAGCTATCACAGGACACGGCACCTTTAACAAACATTTATTTACTATAGGTGTTATAGATAGTCCCCTGTGCAGGGCATGTATGGGGGAGGAAGAAACGGTAGCCCACGTGTTGCTAACGTGTCCGGAAGTCGCTGTATACAGGGCTAAACATCTCGGCACGTCAGGATCACTCCCCGAATTTGCTTGCAACATCAAAGGACTGTTGAACTTCTTCGGGGAGATTTCATGCCTCGAATATATACATTATTCCTGCCCACACGCAAAATACGCGCTTAGCCGTGTAGTTGTGGGAAACAGCCCGTTTATTCAATTCAATTCAATTCAAAAACCATTTGGCGAATTATTAAACACTTGTTAACAAAGTTACGAAAAGCTATACACATATAAGGGTGCGTACAGATTAAGTAACACGTTGTGTAACTTGTCTTATAACACGTCTACATTATGTTACATTGTTTTTCAACATTGTAACATATAACAATACTGTACACATTAGAAAAAAATACAATATAACAATGTTATATGACATTGTCGTTTGTCTTTCTGCAGTGTTATTCACAATGTAAAAGCTGGTAATAATAAAAATATCATAAAAACTATTTTTTTTACCCCGGACCTCATCAAATATCTATCCAGAGATATTTTTTAAATATGGATGTCTGTAAACTCTTTCGACGAATTATTAAATGAAACAGGATGAAAAGTTACGAAAAGCTATACACATATAAGATTAAATGTAAAAACATACATAAACACACCTACTCGCTTCGAATTTACGAATGTAGCCCGCTTTTCACTATGAGATATAATAATATATATTACATCTCGAGATATAAATTAATATCGCTCACCATACATTTCATATGGAACCGTTTACACTGAGCTATAATATATATTACATCTCAAGCTATAAATATTTTTTCGATCGACCGAGCGATATTTTCATATTACATTTCACCTCTTATACCCCGCACACCGTTCCGCGCCCCCGCAGAACGGTGTACGGGGTAAAGGGGGTAATCCAATGACCAATGACGAACGCAAACTGGTTAAAAGATATATCTCACAGTGTGAATGCCAATCGCGGGATATAATTTATATACACACCGGCACAATTAGCGGAACAGAAAAAAAAGTGAGACTATGAGATAATAACGCATATATTTGACGAAAATGTAATTAGACACAAAATAACAAATTGATTAACATCTTTTAACAACGACTTTGAAAAGTCTTCGTTATTTTTTATTGAAAAATAAAGAAATTTGAAATAAGTGAAATTTTTAGATGATTATGAACCATCACAAAAAATAAAAAAAAGTAAGCATTAAATAATTTAACAATAAAATTAAAGCAAAATTAATAACGTGTGTTTCCCCCTCTTGCTCTGATTACGGTTTCCATTCGTCTGGACATGCTACAGATTATGTTATCGATGATTTCTTGAGGCAACCGCTCCCACTCCTCAAGTAATGCGTTTCCAAGTTCATTCAGATTGTTGGGGGGTGGCATTCTGGATTTAACCCTTCTTTTTAGCAAGTCCCAGACATGCTCTATCGGATTCATATCGGGGGAATTTGCTGGCCACTGCATCACCGGTATACCTACGTGGCTCAGATATGCCTGTACCGATTGTGCACTATGAGCACGAGCATTATCTTGCATTAGAATAAAGTCGTCACCAATAAATGGGGCAAATGGTACAACATGTTCTTCTAAAATGTCTCTGATGTGTCGATCTGCTGTCGTGGTCCCTCCTGTGACTGTCACTAACTCTGTGCGAGCTCCCAAACATATCCCTCCCCAAACCATAATCGAGCCGCCACCATAAGCCACTGTGTGTTCAAAATTAGACTGTATGTGGCGTTCTCCTTTGCGTCTCCATATTCGCTGTCTCCCATCGATCTGTTTTAAAAGAACTCTGCACTCATCATTAAAGAGAACCTGCTGCCATTCGTTCAAATCCCAATGACGATGTTCTCGCGCATAGTTTAATCGGATTACGCGGTGACGTCTCTCAAGTTTTGGGCCTTTGGCAGGTATATACGACCCTAAACCAACTTCTTCAAATCTCCTGCGAACTGTACGCTCACTTACTCGTACTCCTCGAACGTCTTCCAGTTCATTTCGAGCTTGTACAGCCGTTAATCGCGTATTCCTACGAACTCCAAGTTGTAAAAAACTGTCATCTCGCCTCGATGTACATCTTTTTCTACCTTGACCCCTCCTCCTCACAAGAGAATTAGACGATCTGTTCCGCTGGATGCTGGGATGAATCGTTGATACTGGTCGACGAAGCTTTGAGGCAATCGATCTGTAGGTATGGCCATTTCTTGTCATTTCATCAGCCGTAATGATTTCCAGTAATGTTAAGTCAGGCATAATAAAGAGCTTTTAATAAAAAAAATTGCCTATAGAATAACAAATTTATAAGAAACCATTAAGTGCAATTTTTCAAAAAAATTACAATTACGTAGTTATTACTAGAACAAGTTGAAAAACCGTATTGTTCGAGAAAATAAAACAAATGAATGAAAAAAGTGTATGTCATCTAATTTTCTATTTTCAAATTTGACAATAAATTAAAAAAATATCATAACTGGCCAGTTCCTCAAGTAAAAGATTTTAAAATCCTGCTTTTTTTTGTGTTCCGCTAATTGTGCCGGTGTCTATATTTCTTGATATAATATATATCCCAAAGTGAAAAGCCAGCCTGTGTGTTGCGACTCATACAAAATCTATGGAAGACTTGCGTTCGGAGCAGCTTTTTTCTGTTCGGAATTCCGAACGCACAGGCGGTCATAGGCCGGCCACATACATACGGAATTCCGTTTCGGGATTCCGTTTCTGAATTTCGAACGGGTCGGCCACACACATAGGGAATCCCGTTTCGCCCGCAAAATTTCGAACGGAAAACTACCGTACGTGTGTGACGAGTCATATATTTTATATGAACTTGCTGCGTTCGGAATCTCAAATCGGAATATCGAAACGGAATTACGTATGTATGTGGCGGGCCGTAGAGGATCTCGAATCGGAGAAATATCTTACGGAAAATTACCGTTCGTGTGTGGCTTGTCCTTGATTTTATATGGACTTGCTGCGTTCAGAATCCCGAATCAGAATATCGAAACGGAATTCCGAACGGGTCGGCCACAGACATATGGAATCCCGTTTTGCCCGCAAAATTTCGAACGGAAACTACCGTACGTGTGAGACGAGTCATATATTTTATATGAACTTGCTGCGTTCGGAATCTCTAATCGGAATATCGAAACACAATCCCGAAACGGAATTCCGTATGTATGTGGCGGGCCATAGGGAATTTCGAAACGGAGAAATATCTTACGGAAAATTACCGTTCGTGTGTGGCGGGTCCTTGATTTTATATGGACTTGTTGCGTTCTGAATCCCGAAACGGAATTCCGTATATATGCGGCGAGCCTTAGGCCGGCCACATACATACGGAATTCCGTTTCGAGATTCCGTTTCGATATTCCGATTCGAGATTCCGAACGCAGCAAGTTCATATAAAATCTATGATCCGTCACACACGTACGGTAGTTTTCCGTTCGAAATTTTGCGGCCAGAACGGGATTCCGTATGTGTGTGGCCGACACGTTCGGAATTCCGAAACGGAATCCCGAAACGGAATTCCGTATGTATGTGGCCGGCCTTAGGCCAGCCCAAACATATTTATATTAGATTCCTAACGGCCCGCCGCATACATACGGAACTCCGTTTTGGGATTCCGTTTCGGAATTTCGAACGAAAACTACCATACGTGTGTGACGGGTCATAGATTTTATATGGGCTTGCTGCGTTTGGAATGCCGAATCGGAATATTTTTTTATAGGATGAGGGTGACAAACGAGCACACAGTCCACCTGATGGTAAGTGTTTGTTGTGGCCCATAGACATCTACATTTATCCTCGATTACGAATCAAAATTCAGATGCGTTGTCACCCGTGAGGACTAAGATGGAATGCCTCTTTAGCAGTAAAAAGGGTCTCCGGTTCTCTACACTCACCATACGAAACACAGCAGCATTAAGCTGCTATTTTACGCTGGTATTCTGTGAAAGCGTGGTCCTTCCCCGGTCGAGCCGACCCATTCGTGTTACAACTATACCAGAAATATAGCTGCAGCATGGCTCTACCACGTATAAAAATATCGAAACAAAATTCCATATGTATGAGGCCGGCCTAAGATATATTACTATATCCTAATTAATAGTCTATGTGCTTCTGTCATCAAATTTAGTTTGTGCGTAGTACATTGACTTAGAAGTATATATATATATCTATATGGCGTAGTAAGCTCCGTAGGAGTAATAGTGTTCTGTGGTAGTGGTAGTAACTAAGCATGGGCGTTTTCAGATTTTGGTTGCAACAGTTACATAACTGATATTTAGTTTTCATATCGTTATTGAAAACCGTTTTCAAATATCGTTTTCAAATATAATGGTTTGCAACCAAAACGTAACCTAAAATCAGGGGTATGAAAGTCCTCAGTAGCTTGCTTTACGTTGATACTAGTGCCATCTCACAGTAAAAGTACTATTTTTCCCGATATTTTTACACAATCTATTAAAAGATGGCGCCACTGTGGGTATTTATTATTTATACCGAAGCCTAAATCATGCTAGCAAAGTTTTGAAATACACCGGTTTATATGTATATATATGCCTTGTAAATTAAGGAAGCATTTCACCACAGAGTACATCATTTCACACCATGGTTTTCTCAAACAAACATATTGAATATTTACTTAAAACAAAGTAGTTAATATTTAAATTAAATTGATTTCCTTTTAATTTTATTGAAATATGTACGAAATAATACTGAACCTGATAGCGCCCTCTAGTGTAATTTTCAGTAATTTATAATCCCTACGCCATCTATAAAAGCGCAGAAGAAACTTTCCTCCTTTCGTAACCTAATTATTTTTCAGAGTAGCACATCTATGCCAGAAAACTGTAGAACGAGTGCAACATTTATTTTACGAATTACTTCGATTATTTTAGTTTAGAAGTCAGAGGCTCTAATATAATCTTTGATGTAATATTTAGACATGTATGTTAATATATAATTTATGATTGTTATGCAGTAATATAGTATTATAAATGTCTAAAATTACATTCTTTCTATTCTCATTTATGTCTATAATGCTTATACCTACCCATTTTTTTTAAAGTGAGACGTAGGATCAGAGTATGGAGTATCTCTACACTCCATAGATCAGAGTTTGATTTCGAAGTCTTTAAATTAAACTGTATTCATAAGTAGTAAACAAAGAATATTATTATATAAGAAAATTATTGTAGGTACATAGTTTATTTATTATTATTATATTAATAATTATTATTTTTTATAATGATTATTTAAGTTGGCGATTTACCTTCATATACTTAATTAGGCTTAGGACTGACAGGAAAGTTTTAAAAACAAATGTACAAAATGCAAATAAATATTACAAATAAATGCACAAACGCAACTTCAAAAATTAATAATTTTACAGATAGTTTCATAGTGAACAGCACACGCCATCAATGACAAGTGCGTAATTGTTACGTTTGAAAAAAAATCAAATTCTAACTTTCACATAAACAAAAGTTGCCTAAACCAAATATAATGTGATGAAACAAATCTAAGTCTAGTGCCTAATGTTCTAAAGATCATTTAAATCTGACAACTCACAACTAAACAAACTTAAAAAATTAGGCAATTTTAACCATTTAAAGTTCGACCTTATTGTTAAGATTCTTATAATTATATTTCACTACGTGCACCGTTTTATGATAACAACCAAAACATCAACGAAATCAATATTCGCTTCATGTCTTTCATACGTATTTATGATACTGTCGCTAGAACGAGAAACAACGAATATCAAAGGACATCGGTTAGTTTTGGTTTTGGGCCGTTTTCGGTTTTTGGCATATCGTTACAGATTGCGTTTTACGTTTCGTACGTTGGTTAGTTGATTTTGGTTTTGGTTTTGGTTGGATATGTGATAACGGTTATGTTCTTAGGTTTATCGATATGATATGATATTTGATAACATAACGTTATTAGTTACGTTTTGATATATCTGTCTCATGCCTAGTAGTAACATATTAGCACAGTTTATAAATCCATACAGTCGTCCGACGAACACGTCTAGACGGGGCAATCGTCCGTGGTGTGAGGGGTGAGACGCGGGAAGGACGAGCCCGAGCTGCTAATTCCAATCGTATAAGAAGCTTGGGACACGACTTCCAGGGTTGTTAATACGCGTTTGCTTTTATACTTTTTAAATTTAGTGTTTATATATAATCTGCGATTTCACCAAATCCTGCACACAGAAGAAAGGTAAATAAATATTGTTATTATTTTAACATTATGTATATTTTTGTTATGTCATGCCAAATTGCTAACGTAAAAAAAAATGGCGGACGCAAAAAATAGGTACTAGTCGCTGGGCATTACTGTTTCCAAGTTTGATTTTTTTTCTTCATCTAAATCGTGTGGTTGGACAGGCTAAGGTTTTAGACCATACTATAGTGCCTCGTCTTGGGTTTTTTGAAGTTTTTTATAAAATATTAAGATTTAGCGCTCAATTTTTAGGTTTGTCGGGGTGCTAATTACGAAAATAGCATTTATTTTTAAATCCAAGATGTTTTTAATATATGTATGATATGGAGGTTAATTCCAAGGTTTATTGGGGTGATGATTACGAAAATGGCATCCATTTTTATATCCAAGATGGCGGACATTTTTTTAATAATATGATATGGGTATCAATTTCGAGGTTTCTTGTGGTGCTGATTACGAAAATGGAATTCGTTTTTAAATCCAAGATGGTGGACATAATTTTTTTCAATGTTATGGATGTCAATCTCGAGGTTTCTTGGGGTGCCAATTACGAAAACGGCATCAATTTTCATATCCAATGTGGTGGATTTTTTTAATCATACAATATGGATGTCAATTTTAAGGTTTCTGGGGGTGATAATTATAAAAATTTATTAATAAGTATTGTATTTAAAAATTTCAGATGTAAAATTATGGATGGAAGTTATTGGAAGACCTGATTTAGTTGGAAGAACTTTCGAAAGCCTAAAGAATCAATTATAAAAAAGAAGTCATTGTAACGTTAATAATAATATGGATTTGATGTCTAGCTAAGAGTATAAGAACGATTTTATGTAGCGAAATTGAGGTATGGCCACATATCGAGAGTAGAGCACTCCCTCACGTTGTGAGGCGAGCAATTAACGTTTTGAGTATTTTCAGGAAAATCTAAGAACAAATTGTTACTTATTTTTTATATTAGTAATCATACTGTTGATGACGAAGTAGATCTAAAATAAATAATTAAATTAGTAAAAGTTGTTAATTTGTGACAACCCTAACCTTCCATACGCTGTCTAGACGTTGTCGGCATTTACCACGAGATCAAAGGCGTCGTCCTACTGTATGTTTATTACACTGTGATATTAGTCTGTGGTATTAGTGTTCTGTGGTCATCACTCATCAGTCATCATCATCAGAGTTTTGGCGGGAACTCGACCGGCGGCGGCTTGCTGCTCCTGTATTATTGTTTAAATAATGGTTTGAAGTGGACTTTGATATGTAAAAGTAGTGCGATTTTGTGTATTAAGTGTCTGCGCATGTGAACTATTAATGGAAACTGTGAAACAAGTGCTCTGATGGTGATGGAATCTCAAGATAAGCTGTTTGTTTGCATAGGCGCCTTTAGATACCATCGCCAACTGTCAGCTGCCTGCTGGCTCAAGTTACCGTCAAAATCTCCCAAGGCTGCACAATGTGACGCATTAACATATTGTGAAGCAGTGAAATATGAAGGAAAATTATATATGAAGACAAGGCTGTATGGCATAGTTCCTTTGCCTGCTCTCTCGAGCGAATAATAAAAACAACAATCATCAGTCATCATGCATGTTGTTTTTTAAAATTCAAATTCTATTGAAAGAGTCGTTTTTATGCGTAATTAAATAAATTTGAGAACGTAAAATAAACACAAATACATCAAAAAGTGAAGTAATAACGTGAACTTTCCTACTTCTTCTTGAAGAATTCTAATTGAAACTAAAATTAATAAGAAAATACGTATACCGCACATAACCTGTGTTGCACTGTACTGTAACTACTGTAACTGTACTGTTTATTTCAATAAAAAGACATGTCCAGGGTAATTATTTTATTTATATGTCGATAGATGTAGGTGGCTCAGGTTCGGGAGGCCTATGTTCAGTAGTGGACTTGTGAAGGGCTGCAAAGTTGATGATGATGGTGTATATGAATGTGATCTTTGATAAATTAAATTTTAATTTACTATGATAAAAACAATGATTGTATTCACACATTCATTATAGCACGTTCAATATAATATCTGCTGTGGAGTTGGTAGCTTCAAAGCATAGTCATTGTTGTCACTAGTCTGCCAGGAAAACATTTTTAGTCATTATCATCATCATCAAATATGACTAGTATTTTATATCAATTACTGTCTTTATATGAAGATAAATGCTTTCAGGATATAAGATCATTTTTTAAGGTCCGAAAACCTGAGGATGGAGACAGTGACATTATACCTGAATCACCTCAAGTACAAATTAAAAATAAGGTAGCTTAATTCATTTTACACTTAATTTTATGCATTTAATATAATCATCATATTTGGGTACATTTTAGTCCTAACAACTTTGTCTGAGTACTTTTTTTTTATAGAATAATAAAGGCCTGTTTTCACTTTGATTAGTGACTAGTGCAGGTGCTTAGTGTTTAGGAGTAAACACGTGTGGACAGCGATTGATTAATGCAAGTGATTAATAACCTGTGTAGTAAAGTGATTAGAAGCGTGTTCTATTTTTTTGCGAGTGGACTGCGAGTGTCATGCCCCGCACGCCCTTCCTTTCCCCTCCCTCGCAGCATGCCTGCCACTAAACACGTTTGGACAGCAGTGCTAAGTGTATAGCGTTTAGCGTCGGACGCTTGCTTCTGTTAAAAAAATGTCCATACTTCCTGGTCGACTGCTAACAACTAAATTTACTAAACACTTCCACTAAACAGAATTGGACACTACTTACACTACACACCTGCACTAATCAACCGCAATTACTAATCACCTGCACTCGCACTAATCAAAGTGAAAACAGGCCTTAAGGGTGACAAAAGAGCATATAGTCCACCTCATGGTAACTGGATGTTGCAACCCATAGTTATCTACATCTATCCTTGATTAAGAATCAAAATACTGAGGACTAAGGTGGAATGCCACGTTTCAAGTAAAAAGGGTCTCTGACTCTCTACAGTCACATAAGAAACATAGCAGCATTAAGCTGCTATTTTATGCTGGTATTCTGTGAGTGTGGTCCCTCTCCGGTCAAGCTGACCCATTTGTTGTATAACCATGGTATAGCTGCAGCATGGTATATGTCTCTGCACTTATGAGGTCTGAGGAATAAAAGTATTTCAAAAAAATTTAGTCTTAAGGTAAAGAGTACTATTTTACATTAGTAGACTTTACCCCTCTTTGAAATGAGAATTATATAGGTATTATACAGGGTTGTTTTACGCGTAGCCAAATTTTAAAACTTAACCCTTTGGCTGTCCCGTGCACTACATATAGGTCAATGCTATTGTCTTACTATTGTGTCTGGAAACCAGACAGTGAATGTGTTAAGTTCAAAAATATAAATAACTAGCTGTTCCCCGCGACTTCCCCCACATGTTATTTGGGGTTTTATTTTTTTTACACGGAACCCTAATTCTTTTTCTAAAACAAAGGTAGCCTAAGTTACTCCTTGTGACATCAGCTATCTGTTAGTGAAAATCCAATCAAAATTGGTCCAGCCGTTTTGGAGATTAGCTGGAACAAACAGACAGACAGACAAAAACTTTAAAAATTGTATTTTTGTTATTAGTACCTTATATACTTACATATGCATTTAGTAAAAAGCTGTAATTTTGACATTACAAACAAACACTTCAATTTTATTTATTTGTATAGATGACACACCATTAATGCAGTTTAAGAAAGAGTAAATAAGGCTTCTACTTTATTTGAAATTATTCCAAATTGAATGTAATTTATGGATAACAATGTTTTTGCCTACTGATTGACCCTTACAAATGTGTGCGTGCGCAGTAAAATCACTTAAAATAATGCATTACCATGGATTTTGTGTTTAAAAGATAAAGAGGACAGAATTATTGAGATTTTTTAAAATTAATTTGTATTTACCATTTGCCTATATTACTTATTCTGAACCTTCTGCAAATTTGGCCAGTTATTGCAAAATAACCCTGTATAGGCAGTATGTAATATGGGTAATGTATAAAAATAGTGGAGTATATAATATAGATAACAGTTTTTCTTCAGTGAAATTGTATATGTGGTAATTTTAATTTTTGAAATATTTATACATTGTAATTTATATTTCACTGATATGATATATTAATCTGTTTTTCAGGCGAAACGGTCTCGGCGAAAGAGAGCGTTATCTGATGATTCTGATGAATCTTCACCAAAAGAAAAGGTGAAAAAGAAAAGCGGTGAAAAAGGTTTGAGAACAAAAAAGGATGAATCATCAAAAAATACACTTAAAGAAGTCAAAACAGCTGATCTATTTGGTAATGGAGTGATAAAAAGGTCAGAGCCTTTGGTAAAAAAACATAAAGCCACTGAAACTGGAATTCATTCAGACAATGAATTTGAAATGAGTCTTTTAGAGTTAGATGAAATTGAGGAGCAAAACACTGCAAATTGTTCTAACAAAAAAGAAACGGGTAATGCATCAATAACTGACAAAATAGTTGTAAAGGAAATCCAGAAAAATGATTCACCATCAAAATCAAATACTCATTCTGTAAGCAGCAAAGAAGAGCATTTATTACCTAAAAATGAGAAAACTAATGAGGTGGCAAATTCAAAAGAAACAAAGAAGAAAATTGCAATAGATATTTCTTGTGTTGACAACATTAAGACAGAAAACAATGATATTAAGGAAGGTGCTAAAAAGGCAGATTTTAGTGAATTTATTGAAAGCCACGACAACACAGCTCCTAAAGAAAATACACCAAAAAGTAAAAAACGAAAAATAGACAAAAGCTTAAATGAATCGGGTATGTTATAGTACAGACATTTTGTAACCTTTTTATATACAAATATAAAAAACAAACATTGTTGTGAATAGTCTAATTCCTATTTAGATAAAACATTGTTGTAGCAGATGCATCAAATGTACAAGAAGTCTGTGACAGTTATTGTCAATCTGCAGGTCAAGCATGATGATTAAGGAAAATCCGTCTTACGACAGAAGATGCCCATGTCCAGCATAATATGTGGTAGGGCAATGCTGCAGCTATTTTAAAGTACTAGTATGAATGGGTTGGCTCGACTGGGGAAGGACCACTCTCTCACAGAATCCTAGCCTAAAATAGCAGCGTAATGCTGCTCTGTTTCGTATGGTGAGTGTAGATAACTAGGAACTCTTTTCACTGAAAACGAGGCATTCCATCTTAACTCTCAGGGGTGAAGGGGTGAGTTAATTGAGATGTATATCATCCACTTACCATCAGATGGAATGTGTGTTTATCGAACAACAAGATATTATAAATCAAGTACATGCCGAAATGGATCATCAAGGACCCTATAAGGTAATTAAATATGTGAGAGACAGATTCTTTTGGAAAGGCTTAACAAAAGATATTAAAAATCAATTAAGGATTTGTCAATCATGTCAGTTATCTAAGAAAAGCAATATAACATATGCAAATCTATAATAACAACTGCAGTATAATAACAGACACTATTTATATTAAAAAATAAACTGACCATGGAGACTATTATGGCCTGATGATGAATATTGTATTTAGTGTATATTTTTATATAATGCAAACTACATTTATAATTTGCAAACTGTATTTATTCAAAGTAAATAAATAAAAATTTAAAAAATAACATCAACAGAAAGCATCAATAGGAAAATAATAAAGCAGTTAAAAAGTATTAACTCTTGCTTATAAATCACAAAGTGGGTAGGCTAATCTGTCCAGTGAACTGGCCCCTATCAATATCTGTCTGCATGACATTATTTTTAAGTAAATCTATACAAATAAATAAAATTGAAGTGTCCGTTTGTAATATTAAAATAACAGCTTTTTACTAAATGCATATGAAAGTATATACGGTACTTATAACAAAAACACAATTTTTAAAATTTTTGTCTGTCTGTCTGTCTGTTTGTTCCGGCTAATCTCCGAAACGGCTGGACCGATTTCGACGGGACTTTCACTGGCAGATAGCTGATGTTGTAAGGAGTAACTTAGGCTACTTATATTTTAGAAAAAGAACTAGGGGTCGGCGCATCATTATTAAAACCCTAGATTACACGCGGGCGAAGTCGCGGTGAACAGCTAGTTATGAATACAAATACAATTTTGAACCTAAAACTAACCCTTTTAAAAACTATTTTGAATTATCCAAGATATAGATACAACAACTTCTGCCGTGAGTATGCAATGGTGTTTTAGTTTACATTTAAAAACAGAGGTTGAACAAGAGTGTTGAATTGACAAGTGCAATAAAAAAATAGTGCCGAGGTGTTTTTAAATGGTGAGTTCATGTTCTTATAACCATTTTATCAAAATAGGTTTATGTTTTTTGAAACAAATATACATGCATTTACTTGATTTAAGTGTTATTTTTATCTTAATTTAAAAAAAAATAGAGAGCCGGTAGACTGGAACAAAAAAGGCTATTTCCACTGTTTCACCTACCCTGTCCAGAAGAGAGCTTTGAAGGTTGAAGTGATTGAATAGAAAAATTATTATTTTTGACTGTTCAAAAATGCTTTTCAAGCAATCGAAAGAACTTGAAAGAATTTTCATGAAATGTCCAAAGGTTAAGGTGGATGCGCCAGGGTAGCCCGCGAAATTCAAATTTTCTTACGTTTTTCAATTTGCAGATCAGTGTCAGGTTGTATGTTTAACAACATATGATTCGCGACCGTAACGGGTATGTATTTACAGAATTATAATCATCAATACAACTGTCTATGTTCGTATGATTCCAATGTATGGCTATTTCCAGAAAAACTCATTCAAAGGGATTATATGAACTTAGAGGGTTGTATTGATGATTTTAATGATAATAATTCTATAAACACATACTCGTTACGGTCGCGAATCATATTTTATTAAACATTTAACCTGACCCTGACCTGCAAATTCCAAAAAACGCAAGAAAATTTGAATTTCGCGGGCCACCCTGGAGCTTTCACCTTAAATACTCTTAGTTTTGGCTTAATAACCTTTAACCTTTGTTTTAACTTTTTGGAAAACATATTTCAAACACAAAAAGTTAGTTGTTTAAGGTATTTATTCAACTTACCATAGCATTATTGATGGATATTGAATTGTTTACAAAACATCTCAGCTAAATGCTGCTTACTGTCAATGAGTAAGTGTATTTTGTTATAGATTATTTAAATATTAAAAATTCTGTATGATAATCATTGCCATAATATTGTACCTAAGTACTAGCAGTTTTTTTAAACTCTAATTTTAATGTAAATAGAATAGAAATGTTTTCCATGCATTACATACACACATACATTACATTACAGCCTGTCAAAGTCTACTGTTTATTATTTTGTAAGTAGTTTTTATAATGAAAATGCTGCTGCCCGTCTCCTGTATTGTCTAATCTAATGTGTTATTATTGTTCTAGAAAGCTGCTTCTATGACTGAACCTGCATAAAAGTTGGAAGGTGTATTTAAATTAAAATCGAAAAAAACAAATTATAGCGATGAGACACTGTATAAAGCTTTACAAGATATACGCGAAGGCAAGGAAAGCATTTGATCTGCTTGTAGAAAACATGGAATACTGATGTCTACTATTTAAGACAGATTGCCTTATCGTGTGTGTCGTCGATAGACCAAGAAGAATGGGACCTACTTCAGTTCTCGGATTAGAAGGAGAGAAAAAAATTCGCATTGCATAATTGAAATGGCAAAACGAGGATTTCCTTTGAACAAGACAGTATTAATTAAAACAGTAAAAAATATAGTAAAAGAAACAAATCTTAAAAACCCCTTTAAAGATGGCACTACTGGGAAAAAAGTGGCTAAAGTCGTTTTTAGAGAGGCATTCAGAAATTTTTATTACGCGTTCTGGAAAATATCAGCAAAGATAGAAATTTAGTACCTGTAGCTACATCAAGGAATTGGTTTAAAAATCTTCGTAAATATTTAACAGAGATTAATGCTTCTGACGTTTTAAATGATGGTGACAGAATTTTTAACGGTGATGAGTCTGGATTTTCATTATGTCCTCAAACTGGGAAAGTTTTAGCTCCCAGAGGATATAAAAATATTTATGAAGTAAAAGTGAGTAAAGAAAAATAAAATATTACAGTTTTAGTAATATTTACTGCTAGTGGAAAGATTTGTCCCCCCTCTTGTCATCTTTCCATATGTACGACCTCCTTGTTCAATAGTACAAAGCATGTGAAAATATTGGGTACTAGGCCGAACCGAAAGTGGCTGTATGTGTAGCAATATCTTTTTTGATTATACTTATAATGATTTTAATAAATGGCTAATCGAGAACAAAATTAAAAAACCTGTGCTTCTGCTAGTAGATGGTCATAAATCTCGTATGAAATTACCCTCGAGCTAGTGCTGTGAAATTAACTGTATCATTTTATATACATTGCCCCCACGAACGACACACATGCTTCAACCTGTAGACGTGAGTGTGTTTAGGCCATTGATGCAAGGTTGGAAGAATACTGTGAGGGAATTCCATTCTGAATCCGAAAATCCGTGGAACAGTGCTGTAACAAAAGCTAACTTTTGTCCCTTATTTGCAAAAGGACTAAATGCGTTTGATATGACCCAGCAGATAAAAAATAAATTCAACAAATGTAGTTTGTTTTCCTTGGATGAAGAGGCTGTTGATTATATTAAATGTGTTAAAGATAATGCTGAGCTTAGAAACCAGCATTCATCTACTGGGATAACATCCCCAGACATAGATATTGCAATCAAAGATATACAAGCTGCAAACCTTGATTCAAAACATGGAATTGATACAAACTTCATTTTAAGGGAATTAAATGATATGAAATCAAAAACCGGACGACGCAAATCTACTCCCAAAAGAAAAAAAAAATCCCAAAAATCTTCACCCAAATCCACAAATTCTCCCAATGAAAACGTACATATACTTGATACTCCTAAAGTTGGCTCTTATGTTACTTTAGACGATATTTCTGTTATCCCCCTTGATCTCGGTGAGTCACAATCAATTAAAATGTCAAATATTTTAATGGAAACAGAGGTTGCCTTGACAGATTGTACAGATTTGGGCTCAAATATTCAACTTATGCACACAAGTCACAATTCGACCAAAACATACAAATGAACACAGTGATGATATATTACCTAACTGGAGAGACTTAAACAAACTTAATATTTGTTCTAAAGATATTGACAGACAGAAGTGGTTTCGGAAAATTTTCAAACACCCATCGATAGCACACGCAATAATATTGCGCCTCAAGCTCAAGACACACATACATTTTATTATTTTATAAAAGATTAACTGACAACCAGTCGATAACTCGAAAAATTCATAATAATTTTTTACACAAGTCATAGATAGTAGAAATAGCGGTGAAGACAAATCAAACCCAGAATTACAAGAAAATCGTGAACCACTTAAAGCGATCCATTCAAATGATCCATTTGTTAAACATTTAATGTACCCAAAAACAGAGAGTCCTAAAACAAGCATTCTTAAGAAGCAAAGAGCGAGCGTTCAGCTTCCAAACGCAATTTCATGTGGGCCTGGAGAAAAGACTGAAGTAGTATCTAAAAGAAAAATACTAAGGAAAAAAGCTAGAGAGAATAAAGAAAGAGATAAAAATGAAGAAAAATAAACGGATTACAGTGAAAAAGAACAAAACAAACATGATCAAAATACTAAAACAAAGGCCATAAAAAATGAAAACTAAATTAAGAGTTACAAAGAATTTTCACGACTCTGTTGATCCTGATGATTATTGTGCAGTCTGCGGAAAAAGTTATTTTGATTAAAAAGGTCCTAATGTGGATTGGATACAGTATGTCCAGGTGTCACAAGTGGTTACACGTCGCTTGTAGTACCAATCCTGATATCTATCCAAATTGTTTAAGCGACTGAGTATGTAGCTTGAAAAAGTATTTGTCATTTATGGCTACCAAAATACTTTATATAAAATCAATAATTATATAAATCACAACATGACAATTAATGTGATTCCTAGAATTATAAAGTTAAGACGGTAAATCTTGATTATTCATCCTTGCTTATTCATTTAAACTTGTTTTGAAAACTATACAGTAAGTAGGACATATAACAACATTTTTTTTTATATTCCTACCATGGTTTACACATGATATTTTAGTAGGAGAAAATGGTGATTTTAATTTATTTTTTAATTTTTGTTATATCAATTAACCTTTGCAATTGCAGATTTAAATACTTATATTTATGATTAGTATGTCTACTTAACTTTAAATACCACTTTAATAATTTTTCACTATAGTAGATTAAAAACGACTGGATAAATTGTTAACATTATAAGTAGCTTTATATTATAATGGTGTTTTAATTTTTTAAACGCATATAAAATTACCTATAATTTTAATCTTAATTAAAACCGTCGGGCATAACTCGTTAAGAATCATTAATAAATTATACCAACATTCAAAAATAACCCTCACTTAAATATGCAGAGAGATCACTGTCCATTCACTAGCCATGTCCGGCCTTTACGTTTACGGTGGGTGGTTGGAGACTAGGCATAAAAAGGTCGGGCACTGGATTGGGGCGGCTGTACACTGGCGAAAACGTTCTTTTCCGAAAATAAATTATTTATAAAATATCAATTTAAATCAGTAATAAATATATTTTTCAGTAAATTTGTGACTTAATGAAAATATGCTTAATATGCACAAAGACATTTAAGTAGTAGTAGTAATAGACCGGACATCAGTAGCAAAATTGTCTGTAACTTATGTCCTATAGGATATATCTCCGTTTTTTGCCATTTAGTCTTAGCGACATCGTCAAAAAGTCAAGACACATTCGTTTCATATATTTAAAAAATATTTTTAAAGAAAATATGCACGGTTGTGCATTAAGATATTGTATATTGTATATTCAGTCACGATATGGAGCAAAAAATGAACGTGATATCGGTTTATTATCGTAAATATAACATATATTTATCAATCAACATTATTAATGATGTTTATTGATAAAACATTTTTTGTTATAAACATTATTATTATATTATATATTTACCGAATAATCTTTAAATTTTATTATTTCTAGTAGATAGTTCTAGAACATTTATTTTTATTGTAATAAGCGCCCTCTGTTATCCAGTAAACGTCACTATTTAGTTACCAATTTTAATTATAAAACAAACATGTATATTTCCTATTATTATATCGAAAAACATTTGAAACTTAGTAATCTTCAACAACATTTTCGATACTTTGATATTGAAACGGTAATATTCCTAAAACGAGGTTATATTTATTAGCGTCACCTACTGGGGAATAGCTAAAATGTTGTCCTAGCAAATGCTTAGCGTTGTTTTGCTATTTTTAAGCTAGAGGGTGCCACATGCGCACTAGCTCAAAGTTTTTGTATATAAATGCTCCCAATGTCCGCTCTATAGTATACCTATATATTTAAATCTCTTTGCTTATGCACTAATTCCTGTGGAGAGCTTAGTTATAAGTGAAATAATTCAGACGACGTCTTAAGAGGCCGTACAGTGGGCATGTTACCATATGACGTGTAATGTTGTAATAAGTTAAAACTGTCATAATAAACTATTTTAAAGTAATTAAATGTGGGTTTTGATATTTTTCAGTTCTAACAGATGAGGAAAAACATGAAAGAAGATCAATGTCAGCTGCATTGTATAAGAATTATTTGAACAGATCGGGTCCTAAGCATTTGGGAGCTAAAGAGCTACCACAGGTGAATTTTAATCTTACATTCTTGAGTTTAACAAATAACAAGTTAGTATTGTTAAAGTTAAAAAAAAATTCAAGTGACATACATACAGTCCACCTGATGGTGAGTGGCTTCCGGAGCCCATGGTCACCTGAAACCAACTTTAAGTAAAGAATGCTACAGACGTGATGTCATTTCTGAGGACTAAAATGGAATGCCACAGAGGTTGTAATTATACTGAATCTATACCCTCTGGTATACAAAAGTAGGGCATGCACCCGGAATTTCCCGGTTCTGGAGTTCTCGGGATATCCTAGTTCTTTTGGTATCAACCAGAACAGAACCGGTTGTGCAGAGCAGCATCCCGGTTCTTCAGGTTCTTCAAATAAATTAATGGTATTCTGATTTTGAAAAGTGTTACTCTTTATTTCATCTATCATGCGCACAAGCACCGTTGAACATTTTATCGTAACATATTTTAATTTAAAAGTAGCTATAGTAATTTGTAACAAATGATTAGAAAAACACCTACTTCTAGTTGTATTTTACATTTCAGTTTCTATTCTGATTTTGTAAATATTTAATTCAGAAAGTAATAAATGTTGTTGATCCCTCAAACTAAAGATTTTATGTTCCATTCATTATAGTTAGATTAATAGATACTTAGTTAAAAAGTTTTTTTGAAGGATCCCAACTAGACACTGGCCATTTTAGAAAAAACTTGATTACTTTTAAATTTGCCAGCTATATAAACAGTTTGCCAAGAATAATGTTTTATTAAAATAGTAAGAATAACTTTAAAAATAAAAAATACACAAGAAGCGGGATCCCAGTTTCGAACCTCTTAGAACCGTGTATGAAAAATGAAGAACTGGATTTGGTTCTGCAATATGTGTACAGATGTACACACTACTGTTTGACAGCAGATATTGGTAAGAGGATGATTTCTACACAGATTGGCTCCTAGACGGACAAAGTGTCTTACGGCTTAGTAAAGAGTAGTTTTACTTGTATCTTTAATGAGATTGAAAGAAACTAAGACAACATATGACAAAGAAATAAAGACATATGTGTGGCAGAATTGCATGGGATCTCTGAAAAGAAATGAAAGACAAAATAACTAAGCTGTTAAATCGAGTTTATTAGCTACAAAATTTGACCTTGATCGAAGAGAAAGAAATCAGTTTCAATTTTTAACTTTTCAGGGTTCACCGGATTGCTTGAAAGATTGTGCATTTGTCTTAACTGGAGTATTAGACTCCTTTGAAAAAGAAGAAATAGCTAATGCTATTACGAATTTCGGAGGTTGTGTGAAGAGTTCTGTTACTAAAAAGGTTGGTTTCTTTTTCAATAACTGGTATAATTTATTTTTATTTATATTAATTCTTTAAATTTCTATGTTGTGTATTGTGACAACAATCTAAAAATTTTAGCCTTTTGGTAATGTCCTACAGAGCGAATTTCGGTCACGGCGACCAGTTAACAAAGACCAGCCATCAGCACAAGACAGCATTATAGTGCACAAGTGTATGCACAAGTACAGTTGCACTCTCTATTCCCTCATTCTAATAGTCCTATGAGACAGTAATCTGACACGACCGGTGAGAGATCACGCGTAGGGACCTACAGCTTTACGTGCTTTTCGACACAAGGGGGTGAAACTGCTACTGAGAATTTCGTGACAGAAAAACCTTATAACTCATTTTGGCTGAACCCGGGATTTGAACCCGCGACCTCATGATCAGTAACCGCGTTTACGATCGCTAGACCAACAAGACATGTGATGTGGTCTTTTGGTATTACACCACAAGTCATGTCATGTCAAGTTGCAAGTCACATGGCCAGCATTGCACCCATCAATATCACAATTACATTTTATAAGTTTAATAATAATTTTCTTTTGAAAAATTACGATTATAGGTTACACATGTCCTCGCAGGAGAGGACGCGGGGCCAGCAAAGATGGCCAAAGCACAAGAATTGGGAATAAAGATTATCAATGAAGATGAGTTCTTACAAATGATTACCAATTTATCTAATAATATGCAAAACTCTAAAGTAAATGAGATATCAGAACCACCTAAGAAACATTCAAAGAAAAATTATACAAAGTCACCAACAGATAGAAAGATGTCACCGAAAGCTAAAGCATCAAAAGTTAATAATCAAAATGAATCTAAAAATGATGATTTTCCCAAACGAATAGATGTATCAAAAAGTGGGATTAAAATAGACAATAAGTATGACTGCAATCTTAAATCAAAATCCAATATAGACAAAAAAGCTAGCACAGATAATAATAAATCAGAAGTTGAAAAAGAACTAAACAAAGATATAATTAGTAATGATAAAATAGTGGAAGATAATAATGATCAGGTAGTAGATAAACTGGGGAAACCAGAAGTCTGTAGCGGTAAGTCATTTCTTGCCATTCTAATTATTAACTATCGACCCGCCCCGGCTTCACCTGTATAGGATCTACTAATGTATTTAGATTTATAATAGTCAAAGACCATTTATTTTCATAAATTTTTTCGTATTTTGAAAAGTATCTCTAAGCTCTTTGTATAAAATATAGCCTAGGTCCTTCCTGGAATTGCTCTCTATCTGTTTGTAGAGTTTTATCACCATCGGTTTAACCGTTCTGAAGATTAGCCTGGACATCAGACAAAAAGTTTAAAAATGATTATTTAATGATATTTATTGGTAACCTAAGCTTAATGGAAGCAAGTTATTTGAATATTACAGGCAGACAATTCGAATTTATTTATATGTTTAGATTATATGTTTCTCCATTTCATTACGTGGGTATTGGTGGCGGCTATGGGAAATGCCAAAAAGATCTCGGTGTCTTCCGACAAATGACTGATAACCAGACTAGACCAACATCAAAGGTTCATTATTTTGTTGTTGAAGTCCATTCATTTCAGTTTAGTAATTTTTGTAATTTAATATTTTCAGTTTCAGCACATGTTTATCGGTCTCGGCCACCAACACCCTTAAATATGCATAATGTAGTCATTTTATAAGTATTTAAATTTATCTTTTTTTTTATAGGATAAAGGTGACAAACGAGCACACAGTCCACCTGATGGTAAGTGGTTGCTGCGGCCCATTGACATCTACATCTATCCTCTATTACAAATCAAAATGCAGATGCGTTGTCACCCGTGAAGACTAAGATGGAATGCCTCATTACCAGTAAAAAGGGCCTCCGGCCACCTGCACTCACCAAGCGAAATGCAGAGGTAAACCTCTACTTCACGCTGGTATTCTGTGAGGTCGTGGTACCACCCCGGTTCGAGCCGGCCCATCCGTGCTACAGCAAGAGCTGCCGCGTGGCTCTACCACTGTTAAATTTATTATATATTATCTTTATCAACTTAATAAGTTGTGTATCGCCAGCAACGCAAAATCAGGAATTTGCATTTAGAAAAACCCAAAATTATGGGCTTTTTAGGTGCTAATTAGGTGCCAAGTTTAAAAATTAGGTGCTTTAAAATTTTCAACGCTAGGAACTGTTCAAACTTGCGTTGCTAACAAAACGTCCCGCTAGCAACGTAATGAAGTTATTAGATATACGATAAATATTAATAGCAAGGAATTAAGTGCTAATTAGTTGCTGCAAGTATAGGCAATAACAAGGCGCCCTAATAAAAATAAAGTCGTTATTCAGAACATAGCAGATGCAAAATTCAGATTTTCTGAAAATCACAATAGAATCATAATTGCTTTTAGAAAAAGCCCAAATTAAGGGCTTTTTAGGTGTTAATTAATTAGGTACCAAGTTTAAAACTAAGTTGTTCTAAAATTTTCACCGCAACAAACTATTGAAATTTATGTTGCAGGAATATTGACATAGTTACTTCCGCAACGGCTTCGGCGCTGCGGGGTGTGCAGCCCCCTCGCCCGTGCGTAGCAAATCACAAGCACCCATGATCACCTCCGCAGCTTCGCCTCAGCCTCTACGGCTCGCATGGATGCCTGCGTTTTGCCACAGCGGGCGGGTGCTGCTCTCCCTCCGCGCTTACGGCTTTACAAAAAAACTGTAGGGGTAGGGCAGACACGACTATGTGGAGTCGGGGCGTTCTGACTCGGTTTTAGTACAGATTCGACCTATAATATATATTATAATAGATATCTTATCAATAATATATAGCTGATAAAGAACAAAAAATGCCATTCGTACCTTATAGTAAGGTAATGGTGTTCCTGGAACCGATAATTCCCAGAATACTACCGTCATCTACATCCGACCCCAATAATCTTTCAATACTTAATTAGCACTTAATTCCTTGCTATTAATATTTATCGTATATCTATTATCGTCATTGCGTTGCTAGAGATACGTTTTGCCAGCAACGCAAATTTCAATAGTTTGTTGCGATGAAAATTTTGAGCACCTAATTTTTAAACTTGGCACCTAATTAACACTTAATTTTTAGGCACTGATAAAGAACATAAAATGCTGTTCATACCTTATGGTAAGGTAATGGTGGTCCTGGATCAGATAATTCCCAGAATATTACCGTCATCTACATCCGACCCCAATAATCTTTCAACACTTAATTAGCACTTAATTCCTTGCTATTAATATTTATCTTATATCTATTATCGTCACTGCGTTGCTAGAGATACGTGTTGCCAGCAACGCAAATTTTAGTCGTTCGTTGCGGTGAAAATTTTAGAGCAACTAATTTTTAAACTTGGTACTTAATTAGCACCTAAAAAGCCCCTAATTTGGGCTTTTTCTAAAAGCATTTTTGATTCTATTCTGATTTTCAGAAAACTGAATTTTGCATATGCTTTGTTCTGAATAACGACTTTATTTTTATTATGAGCGTCTTGTCATCGCCTATGCTTGCAGCAACTAATTAGCACTTAATTCCTTGGTATTAACATTTATCGTATATCTAGTAACTTCATTGCATTGCCAGCGATACGTTTTGTCAGCAACGCAAATTTCAATCGTTCGTTGCGGTGAAAATTTTAGAGCACCTAATTTTTAAACTTGGCACCTAATTAGCACCTAAAAAGCCCATAATTTTAGATTTTTCCAAATGCAAATTCCCGACTTTGCGTTTGCGTGCTGGCGAGACATAACTAATTTATTAAACTTTTAACTTTATTGAATGTTTATTAATATCACAAATCAATAAGCTGGAGTAGTTGACCATATAGCTCGAAAAACTAACAACTGATGGTGAAGTAAGGTTCTCTAGTGGCAAACTCATACCGGTAAGGCAAATATAGGGCGCCATTCCACTAGATGGAGTGACAATCT
Source organism: Parnassius glacialis (assembly GCA_033319125.1). Taxonomy (NCBI): domain Eukaryota; kingdom Metazoa; phylum Arthropoda; class Insecta; order Lepidoptera; family Papilionidae; genus Parnassius; species Parnassius glacialis. Next base: position 49,948,323 of record JAVANC010000001.1, on the reverse strand, counting down.
GGTAAGAAATACAGGAAGTCGATGGGTGCAGGTGGCTCAGGTTTGTGACACTCCATGGGGGAGGCCTATGTACAGCAGTGGACTTGTAATGGGGTGTAATGATGATATTGATGATGAATAATTTATATTCAAAATCCCTAAACAGCTCATTTATGGATATTTTTTCCTCATAGGTGTATTGAAGTCCAGTGAACAGACGCCAAGTTCGATGTTATGGGTGGACAAATATAAACCGCAAAACGTTAAACAGATTATTGGCCAACATGGAGCAGCCAGTAATGTGAAAAAGTTAGTAATTTTGATTTAATTTCTGAGTGAGTAAGTACTGTACGCGTTTCCCAGATATTAACAGGGGAGAGCTTACTACTTTCTGAAAGGGTGGTAATGTTCATGTAAATCTTCCGATGCTGCAGGTGTTCATCTTCCTTTCTTATCAACCTGTACAGTCCACTGTTGAACATGAGGCTTTTATTTGAAGGAATGTTACAATGTTCGTAAGCAGATTGGTGAAAGAAATCCTACAGTTTTGATGCTTACTCCCCATAGTATTATCGGCTTAGATATTTTCATCTAGTATAAAAGCCATTAGATCTCGCTAGCTTTTCTTATATTTGCATCTTACAATACCCATAGAACAATATGGGCAGGCATGAAGAGTGCAATGAAAGTAATTTTTGACACGTTTTTATTAGCTTCGCGTGTATCTATGTAACGGAATCTTTAAATGTAATTTTCACCAAGTTATAGGCTGCCGATTGACTCGCATCAAGGACCGATGACAATACGATTTTTTAATAACTTTGTCCTAGTATCTTGATCAAGATCAACAGGATAAAATAAAATAGTGAGGAAAATCCAAATGTGCACGCCTCATGAGCGTTTCATTTAATTTTGATGAAAAAAATAATGTTTACCAAAATAAATCGATTATACAAAGTATAAAATCGATATGGGCTGTATGGTACATTTGTTCTTTGTCTATCAAGGGCTAAAAAATATGAAAGCGTCTTTAAATTTTTAATAGCAATCAAAATAAAAGTTGAAAATCATTTTATTAACAAACTAGGCGTACTAGACTAACAGGCTATTAATATGAATCAGGAAACCAGGTGATGTAATTCTGAAGCTAATAAAAAAAACTGGTCTTGATACGTAAATTTTTCGGGAGTGACCACATACAAAATCAATATCCGGAAGTCCACGTAAATTTTTTTAAACCGTTTTTTTTTCAAAATTGTAATATAAAATAACTTTTTAGGAAATGTAAGATGGATTAATTAGTGTTTTCTTGATATACGACGACTCATATTATCGTATGTGACATATGGTTATGATAGAGGCATTTTAAGAACACAAAAGTGCTTGACCTTGACATGTCGAGAGTAAAGCACTACCTCATAACGCTTTCCGTTATGAGGCGTGCAATAGTTATCAGGGTCATCACAGCTCATGGTCAATGTGGATTGTTTAAGTTTCTTTAAACTCTTATGTTAATATTATGCTCGAGTCAACAAATTCTAATTATTATAGACATTGATGGCAGTAATTTGCTCTATAAATTTTGACATTAGGGCTTCATGGAACTGCTGTACCGGGCCCCTTCTGTTCTTCAGCCACATCTTGTGCCAAACAACATATTATATATAGGTAAGGTTACTTTGTATTCAGTTATTGACATTCTTAATAACAGAACTTTATGTGTACGAATCATGTGTGCAGTCTTGCAGTTTTCATTTCCATTTTGTTACACTTCACCACATAGTCCACCACACATGGTCTGACTAGTGTAGCAAGTATTAAATCACTACCTCGTTCCCAAAATGACTACCCCGATGGTCTAGAGGTTGTTGGCGCGGCTGCTGACCATATTGTCCTGGGTTGAGTCAAAATGAGTTAATGCGTTTTCTGTTAAGAGATTCTCAGTAGCAGCCCGGGATTAGGAAATTAACGGTGTTTCATCCCCGTGCCTCGAAAAGCACGTAAAGCCTTTGGTCCTGCGCCTGATTTTTTTTATGTCGTGTCGGATTGTCGTCTCATTGGACTATGAGAGTGCGAGAATAAAAAGTACATTTGTGCTTACTTACACATACACTCGTGCACTGTAATCCTATCTGTTCAGTTGGCTAGTCTCCGTTAAAAGTAGTCGCCTTGATCAAAATTCGTCTCGGAGAACATTATTATTATTACATAAATGTTTTTAACCGACATACATGTAGGTATACAATTGGCCTAAAAGGTGTTTTGAGATAACAAATAGGAACCCCTGTTTCTTCCTGTAGTTAATTACAAGCAACGTTGTATGGCCACGTCGTGATCTACGCCTCCAGAATTCCGTCGTAAAGGCTGTCTTTCAACTTTAGCAAAACCTTTCGCTGTCCCGTGTACTACATATGGGTCACTGTTATTGTCGTACTTATTGTGTCTGACAATCGGACAGTGAAAGTGTTAAGGTATTGAGATCTTACTGTTTTAGTCGGTTGCATCGCATTTAGTTTGATTCGGTCGCATTTATTTCAGTTGTAAGTTTTTGGGCGCACTGTTTTCGATAATTGTATAGCATAACCACTCAAACGTCCACGGTGACTACAGTCCCCAAAAACCATTATTGCCTCACCTATCTAGCCACCGGCTTTCGGTTTAAACGCGTACATCGCAAAAGATAGCTGTTTTAAAAAATTATAGATGGTGCTATATGAAATTTGTCGTCTGTGAAAGTGGATTTTATCTGTATAATAATATTAATAAAATATTTAGGAAAAAAAAAAGTTAAAATTAAATTTCGCCATTTTTGTTTGTGGAATGGTTTTTATACGTTATTTCTAATGTTATTGTACATCAAACTAATTGTGAAGATATTTTCTTTAGTAAATATGTATCATTACGACAATTCCAAAACGTTTACATATAATAATTTAGCTCTAAATTTTAATCACTATACATAATCATCGTTTATTGATTATATGTTGTTTAAAATGTTTTCTAATCAGTTTTTTGTGTTAAATGAATGCAAAATATAAAATAATGATTCACTATTAACACGTTGATAGCGATTTATAAACGAAATATCTGTTGAGATGAGTCTAGAAATTATTAAAACCTATTTTTTTCATTTATTTACTTATTTATTCAAATTTAAATTGGGTAAATATTATACTCGTATACTTATGTATATTGAGTATATATGATGTTATTGATATTGGCGTCATTTTAAAGGGAATATCATGTACTATTATAATATAAAATAATCCTAGCAAGCTAACAGCATAGCAAAGTGGCGAAGCAATCAGCTTTGTAGCGGTTTCTAACGGTTGCCGTTGAGCAATCAGTTTCAAAATAGGAGGTTCAGATGCCTGGGTGATCAGTAATCGATTGCTGAAAACAGATTTTGAAAATTCGAAACCGTTCTCGAGATAATCGTGGGACAGACGGACAGACGGACGGACAGACGGACAGACGGACAGACATCGTGAAATCAATAAGTGACTTCGCAAGCTTCGCCACTTAATAATTGTCTTCTTGTAAAATTGGAAATAAAAAATAAATACGATTTTTTTTGATATTCCAATTTTTACGCTTTATTTTCAGGCTTTATTTTTAATTTGACTAATTTTCTTTTAACAAAATAAAATTTTGAAATCTTTGTGTCTTTTGAGAATATTTTTTATTTGAATGTAGCTATAGTAGCTTTTCAGTAGTAATCGTTTTTGTTAAGACTGTCTCGCGCGGTCGTAAAAAATAGTGACATTTAATTCGCGGACAGGTCAGGCGAGAATCAGTCGCGCGGGGCGGACGGTTGAGTGGATATATGGGCTGATTTGAAGATGACCCTCATATCAATTTATCTTCCTTCGAGAAAACTGCGTTTAATTTGTTTAAGCTTGCGACTGCAGGGAAAATACTTGCTATATCTAGAAACAAACAATTAAAAACTAGACTTGATGGTGCTTAGATCTTAAAACCTTACAGCAAGCTGCACGAATTGTGATCAATGACCATTATATGAGTCAACAGTAAACGGTTCTAGTTGTAGGTAACGCCCCCTGGTTTCTGGTTACAATAATCCCTCCACTTAACTTTACTGGCTTGTTTCAGTGGCTAGTGATTCATGCAAGCTTTATACGAGTTAAAAATACATAATTTTGTATTTAATTTGTTTGTTTGTATATTATCTAATATATAAAAATTAATATTTGTTTGTTCGTATTTTATGCGCTGCCATACCATTCATCACATTGCGGTAAAACTTTGTCATATTATTGCTTGCACTTCCGCGAAGGTTATAGGCGTTGTACAATTAATTTACAGTAGGTGGCGCGCGTATCGTACCTACAAATTTATTTGAGAGTTATGTATCATCCAACTTCAATCAAGTATCATACCTAATTAAACAATATAACTCTTCGAAATTTAAAACAATGCTTCCACAATTGACAGTGTCGCAGCAATGCGCCGGGTATCAGCTAGTAATTAACCACTTGAGATCTTGACAGTTCAATAAACAAATTAGTCTGACCTAAGGTCAAGCCAAAGAGTATATAGTATATAGTACATAGTATGTAGTACATAAGGCCAAAGAATTTTTTTTTAAATGAAGGTAAATATAACTTAGAGTCACTACTAAGTTCTTATCCAAATATAAATATTAATATAAAAAATAATAGTAATAATACAATATTATTAGTGAAAAAAGACACATGTTTATAACCTATAACAACAAAGTTATTTTTGCTTTGTCATTTAACAACACCCGTGCAGGGGGGGTACAGTTCCATAGTAATGCATTTGGTCATAGAAAGTAACGCCATCAAGTGTATTATACGGGTCATAATTTCCTCAGTTTAGTTAGTTTAATACTCACTAGATGGCTTTAATATCTTTGTCACCTGTCCATTAAAATTATTTTTACTTATCTTATAAATTATAAACTATATATTTTGTCATATGTATGCATGACAAATAAAAGTTGTTTAATCCATGATTTATAAAGTATATATAAATTAAATTATACGTTCCGATTATATTTAAGTTCGATTGAAATGATTAGTCTGTACTACAAGCTCTGTAGCCGAAAATATAAATGTATCTGTATCTGCAGTTAAAGTTAGTAAGTTAGTTCGAAAAAAATAACCTAAATTATTACATGTTTTTAATTTTTATGAAATTAAAAAAGAAAAAGTTTCAAAGTTAATTTTTCATTAATTAGATATTATTTTAAACGGGAATGTATCAAACCATTTTCAAAGTGAATCGAGTTCGTTTTGTTTAACTTTTCTAAGACAAATTCAAAAGTTTGATGTCGATTTAGTTAATTTCGTATTTCGTACTTTCTTAACAATTACTTAAGTGTGGTGTTACTAGCCAGTGAATATTTAGTTTATGGTGATTTATTAGAGTCGTTTTACTTAATGAAAATGTTTTACGAATAATAATGGGTTGCTGAAGACGGTGTGTTCTAAGATGCTTCCATTATCATCTAAAATTGAGTGCCCAAGTTTATTTCTGTGTATCTAATAAGTGTTAATAATATATTTAAATCTCTATGAAAATAATTGTTTTATTTCTGTTTGGTCAAATTAACCGTGTGCCATTCCAATTTTCTACTTATGTATGAATGCATAGCTAATTGTTAATTTAATCTTACTCTTAAGCTTTGCGTTATTAAATTTTTATAAATTCCAATATGTACCTATTATATTCATTTATTACTATTTCCATTTCAATTTTTTGCGAATGTAGAATGTAATTTCTACATTCGTAGAAAATTGGAATGGAAATAGTAATATATAGAATATTGAATGTGAGTGTAGGCAAAGAGCATTGTACATATACACACACACACACATTCACAGAATGCTCTCTTGTGAGTGTATTGGTATATACACACACACATGTAAATATTATAGTTGGCGTAACAATCATCAGGTGGCGCTGTTTCCAAAGAGCACCAGTTTTTCTCGCAAGAGGTCTCTCTTCTTCCATATATATTACTATACTCTTTGCACCCGTGTCTGCGCAATAACAGCGACATCTATTTTCAATCATCAAAACCACTTTCCACGCTTAAAGACATCGCTAGATTTTTCGATAACTAAATAACTATTGAGTTAACGGAGATATGTATTAATTAGTACTATGGAGTTTCCGTAGAGGGCGTTAGCTGTACGGACGCTGCAGATACAGTTACATACCAGCACTTCGGTTCTATAATATAAACCAAAATGTCAGAAATAGAGAAAGTTGCCATAAAAAAAGACTCTGAATGACTTCTTGTGCAGTTAAACAGTGTTCTAATAATTCAAGAAATAAAAATAGATAAGATAGAGAGCGAGATTAGATAATACAAACATGTGCGAGAGACACGATACGCGATAAAATAACGCGATTTCGCTCGCACAACTACGACGTTTCCTATCTCTGTCCTTGTCTATCGGTAAATTTCAATGTGTGATAATGATAACAGATGTGTGTGAACAGTCCGTTTTCTTCACACTAAGCCGTGTTTCGACGGCTATCTCTCTTTCTGCACATGTTGTACTCTCGAAGTGGGCGGTGTTTTGTAAAAGTAAGCTCTATTACAATACTTATAGATATGAAATATGCATGTCAATATATGTAGCCAGATGTTTGAATTTGCATCATGCCAACAGCATTATTTATTTCTCCATTGAAATGCGCGTTGCATAGTTCAAGTTAAACGTATTTAGTAGTTTTCTAAATTGAGAGGTTAACTGAGATTTAGGCCCGTATTCACAAACGACACATACATAAGTATAGTAGCAACACTATGCTAAGTAAGGTATTTCTCACTAGGAGTGGGCGATACAAATCGTATATAGATACAATATCTATATATCAGTACAATATCCAATATCTATATATCCGACGACAAACTAACTATGTATTAGATATTACGATTTTACGATACCGTGTTGATATGAGTCATCGCAGAATATCTAATATCTACTCAAAACCGAAACCACCGAATCGTAAAATATCTAAATATATACATTGATTCGGATACCGAACAAACCTTGAGCGCGATAGAATATATAGCTAAAATAGATATTACGACTACTTTACAACAAAAAGGTGATACGCTAACGCCTAATATTTTTAATATTAATCCTTATTAGTATTATTATACGATCTATTACAGAACACATAATTTTCAATATCCAGTCTAAGTAGTATAATTTTATTATTATTTTGTTGTGTTGCACTGTTTTGAAAATAAATTATTTTAGATCTTTTTGTGTATTTAATAGAATGTTATTTTTGGAATGCAAATTAAAACTGAGAAAATTATAAAGGAAAGTTTATTTCACTGATTCTGAAAAATTATACCCACTTTCTAGATATCTAAGGGATGATTTCTTTTGGCGTAGGGGTAAAACCACTAACCATAACCACAAGTGTGGCATAAAATATAAAAGTTTAAATTTATAGCAAATAAATGTTACAATCCTTATTTTGAAACATGTAGAGCCTAAATTTAAGTGTAATAAATTAAAATAATGTATTCTTTAGAGTGAAGGAGTAAAAAATACTTTGTAATAGCGCCACCTACTAGATTCTATACGTAAAGTGATTTTATCGAACAAAAATTGATTAACTCTCAAGGTGGTACGTGCGATATATGCTAGATGGCATAAACACGACACGATTCAATTTAATATTTTATTTAATTATCTCGCAGGATAAATCCTAATGATATATGTATGTTACTTTTTATATTATAACATACTTTAAGAATATTTATATTACATAAATAATACAATATATCTATAAATCTATATATAGAAATTCGTTCATAAATCGCATATCACCATGTGAGTACTCTGATCTTAGGTCTTTAGTTTTAGTTTCTTTTGTTTTTAATATTGTATGTAAATATAAATGAAATGACATTAGTAGCATCACAGAATACATGTACCCGAAATGACCATAGATCTCTCCCTCTCTCCCTTTGGCTCTTGCCATAGACTAACGGAGAAAACAATGAGGGCTAATAATCTTCCACTCACCAGATGTCGCTAGTTGCGACTGAGGTAAAGTTTTTTGTTACACAATGTCAGTTAATTGAGAAATTAGTTTTATGAAAATAGTTTATCATTATCTGGAATATTATATTAATACACAACACAATGCGTCAGTGGTTTGCTTTTTAATTTTTTGCACTTTATAACGCTTTTTAAAAAAAATCGGCTTTTAGTTATATTTTATAGTTTGGTTTATTCATTTCTAATTTAATTAATATAAAATATAACTAATAATACAGAAAGAAACCTTAAAAATTACATTTTCGTAAGAAATTATCATCCCCGCTATGAAATCTGTCAAATATTTTACCTCACTGTAAAATGGCGCCGCCCTGGTGGTAGAAAAAGTCGTGGATGCCCTCATTGTCGCACTATGCGTAGCGTCAGTGTTGCCGTTTTGTAAATGAAAAAAATGCTAAACTTTGGCGGTGATAATGCTAAAAAAGTGCTAAAACACACTTAAATATGCTAAAAAAAATGTCAGCTGCTAAATCTTGTTTAAAGTAATAAGAAACGAAAATAAATTGCAAGTAGGTAGTGTAACTAAAAATGCAGTGCTATTTTAAAGTTAATTTAATCATCAAGATAAATCAAATAATATTTGTAGATCATCAATATCAGCTTCGCCATGTGCTTTTGCTTGTGCTTGTGAAGGGCCATCTTCAAAAGCAATAGTCATTGGCATCACAAGCGACTCTTTAATCCCTCTAATGTGTTTTAAAACATGTTCGGGAACATTATAGGAATGACAACATTTTCCTGATCTTTTAAGGCCATATCTGCTGTGTAGGATCGAGTTTAGTGTATTTAGTGACATACGATTTCTTAATTTTGTTTTTACAATATTCATGTGGCTTTTTTGCAGTGGGGCCCCCATATATCCAAATTAGCAAGCAGACTAAGTTCTGCAGCTTATGCTGTAAAAAAGATTAGAGGTCTCACTAGTGTCGAGACAGCTAGATTAGTTTATTTTAGTTATTTCCATAGCATAATGTCTTATGGGATTTTGCTATGGGGAAATGCGGCTGATTCAGAAACTATTTTTTTTTTACAGAAGAGGGCCATTAGAGCTATTTACAATCTAAAACCGAGAGAGTCTCTTAGAGATAAATTTAAAGAAATTAATATATTAACTTTGGCCTCTCAGTATATTTACGAAAATTTAATGTATGTTCACAAAAACAAAGATAGTTTTAGTAAAAAAAAAAGTGATATACATTCTGTAAACACTAGGAACAAACACAAGCTAGTGATGACAGTTTCTCGACTCCACAGAGTTAGTAATTCATTCTTGGGGCAATGAATACGCTATTACAACAAGGTCCCGGAAAGTGTACAAGTTCTCTCTATTACCAAGTTTAAATGTTTTATTAAGCTGAAACTGTATAAAAAGGGTTATTATAGTATAAATGAATACATGGTTGATAATAACCCCCGGGAATGAGGTGGTCGCTTCCAAGCAGTTTCTAAAATAAATTTTGTAAATAGTTCGTAATCATTTATATTGTAAAATTTATTTAAAAAAAAGTCCCGCTGGGTTTCTTGCTGGTTCTTCCCAGGACAGAGGGTTTTTTTTCGAACCAGTGGTAAAGTAAAAAATGACTTTCAATAAGAATTACATATGTAATGTATATTGAATAAAAATTATCCTATTCTATTCTATTCTATCTCAGCATTCGAGTGTGGCAAAAAATATATATAGATACGGCCAAAGAAGCTAACTCCGAAATTGGATTATTATCCGCCGAGTCTTTATATTATGCATTTAATTAAGCATCGCGTATTACTTTATTTATGACTTTATTGCCCAAATATTCAAACGCTATTCAATTTTATGTTTTTATGATGCTGTTATGTCACATGAGTAAAGAAACCGTCCAGAGGGGAAGCTACATACAAACGGCTCGCTGCGAGTACACCCATACATGATGGCGCAGCGATGTGTGCGTGAGCTCTCACCGACAGGTTCACCGACGCTCCGTCGGGGTACAAACCGGTTTGCGCCGACTCAGTCAGAGTATCCATGAAAGGGCTGTTAATCGTGCGCATTTAAATAAATAGACCAACAATATTTCGAAATGTTATACATCAATTAATTTATTAAGTATTTTTGCAATAATTAATAATTAGATTAAAACAAACAAAATCGTCATTTCGCGTCATGTTTGGAGTCATAGTATAACGTAACATTCCTCGGTACGAAATGTAATGTCATATTATATCACTTTAAAACGCATTATTTTGCGCATCTCGTTTCATAAATTCGTACCTATGTTTTATTGAGCTAAACCATACCTTATAATTATTGCTTACCTAAAATTTACAAATACTTACATAATCAAATTAATAACTTAAGTATAATAACGCATAGGCGTCAATTTTACGCTTGGCATAATGGGCATTGAGCGATACGCACGCTCTATACCTTGCGTACTCTAAGTTCTGAATACTCTTTTTTTATTGTTCTAAAGGGGCCATTAATTAAATTACTTTATTATATACTCTTTGGAGGGGATCATATTACTGTCAACAAAGAAATCTCTATGGATTCGGCGAGCTTTGAAGAGTTAATAATAATTAGGGTAAAATCACCTCTATCAGCATCGATTCGTATTTTGTCTTGATTTCTCCTATTCGAGTCGATTCAGCCTTCGCATTTAATAAGCTAGAATGCGTATAAAAGTTGCACTCATATAAAAGGATGCTTGTTAGCGCATTAGAATGGATTTTTATTGTATATACTGTACTATACTTTGTACTGTATTCTAATGTATGTAAGCGCAATTGGTCAGCTGTGGGTGTAGTAAGACAAACAATATAACTATAAATATATGTTATAAAGGTTTGGTTTATTAGACGCAAAAAAAAACATCGATTAATCAAAGTCCTCAATGGTTATTCGAAAACACTTTTAAGTGTGATATAATTTCCAGTAGATTCTCTTTCTCTAAAGTGGATCGACCCACGAAATGTTCGTTTTCTTCTAGAAGACTCGCTCGTTACTGCGACTTTAACAAGCGATCTTTCCATTTCGTATACAAATGCCAACTGCTGCGAGGTACAAGTATAAAGAGATCCACCTATATAACCTTTCATCATCATCATCATCATCATTACAACCCTTCACTAGTCCACTACTGAACATAGGCCTCCCCCAAGCACGTTCCCCAATTCCCTAAGAAATGCCACCAAGCACGTTCCTGAGCCACCTACATCCATCGATTTCCTGCATGTCTTACCACAATATGCTCTTCAGTGGCTTTAAATTAGTTATGTATTACGATAAGCAACTTTAGCAGCCTTTTTTGATGCAATATGCGTGTACGTCAAGTTAATAAAATGTGTAGGCATTAGACAACGCTCAAACTATGGATGCAAGCATAACGCAACCTTAAGTTTATGTGCAGAACGTCTTTTCTCTTTTGGACAAGTGTTGATCGGACGTGTTCTGGTCTAGTATTTTCCCATTGAAAGAGCGGATTGTTTGAATTATTAAGTGTTGCCTGACTCGTTGGTTAAGACTGCTGATCATGAGGTCCCGGGTTTGAATCCTGGGTCGGGAAAAAAATCAGTTAATGAGTTTTTCTGTCAAGAAATTTTCAGTAGCAGACCGAAGTCAGGAAAAATAGGCGCTTTTTTACCTCTATGCCGCGGAAAGCACGTAAAGCCGTTGGTCCTGCGCCTGATCTCTCTCCGGTCGTGTCGAATTGTCGTCTGAATAGAGAGTTCACCTGTGGTTGTGCGTACCCTCCGACACTATAATCCTGTCTGTTTACATTCTTCTTACAAATTAACTTACCCTGTTATGAAATCTGTCAAATATTTCACCTCATTCCTAAGTAGCGCCGCCCTGGTGGCAGAAAAAGTCGTGAATGCCTTCAATGGTGCAATTTCACCTATATTACAGTGTTGTTACCGGCATCGTTTCCCTGGATGAATGGATATATATCAATGTAAAACTAACATACCCTCTCAACTTGAACTATAAAATTTACTGAAAACTATATAAAGTGAACGATAAAATGTATAGATGTACAATGCAACATTGTTAAATTTCATTGAAAGCTCATCGCCCATCAGTCATTTGGCCATGATTGAATTACAAACACATTTTACAATTTTTTATAGTTATGGTATTAGTAAGGGTATAATGTATTCAAAAGTATAATTTATTTGTAAATTGATGTAAATTGTAATGAGTTAAACATATAATTTTTCTTTGAATTCCAGATTGTCAGATTGGTTGACGAAGTGGTATGCAAACAGGAAGGCTAAGCTTCCTAAGCCAAACCCTTGGGCGAAAAATGACGATGGAGGATATTATAAAGCGGCTTTATTATCTGGTCCTCCTGGTGTTGGTAAGTACATCAAAATTGTGACGTTTTTAAATACAATTTTATTTATTTATTTATACCAATGTACCGAGAGGTAGTATTTATTTATCCTTTATTGCAACACACCAACTAGGGGTTACAAAGGGCGGACTTAATGCCCTATGGCATTCTCTACCAGTCAACCCGACGAAAAATGGAATAAATAAAGATGTTGGCAGGTGCAAGTTAAGGACAATAATAAAACATAAGTTATAAAAGACAGTTCAGCTATAATAAATAGATTACACAATACAAAAACTACCTAATTGCATTATATAAATACAGTATACATAACCAACACACATATGTAAATATATATACACATACACACAACACACACATATATACATAAATAAATATAAATATATAAATTATAAATACACATATAATATATTAATATATATAATATATTATATATATAAAACGGGGAAGGCAATTAATTGTTGTTTACCTCTAAATAATGTTGTCGCACCAATCTTTTAAACAAAAGCTTATTCGTAACTTTCTTGACATCAGCGGGTAAAGCGTTCCAGAGGAGAATAGCCTGAACTGTGAAAGAAGAATTAAAAAATTTTGTTCTATGTTCTGGAATACTAACTTTAAGTGCGTTAGAAGGACGAGGTTCACGGCCGGAAATAGAGTAGAGAAAATTGAAGTTTTCTTTAAGATATGGCGGAGAATTAGCATCATTTAAGATGGAAAAAAGTGTCAGTAAAATTCTGGAGCAACGCCTTTGACGTATAGTGAGCCATTTAAGCTTAGAACGATAGGCAGAGATATGGTCGTATTTACGTAAATTAAAAATAAATCTTATACAATTATTGAGAAGGCGCTCCAACTTGTTGAGAAGATTTTGCGATAGATCCGGATAGCACACATCAGCATAATCAATAATGGGAAGAATGAGGGAATTTACCAACATAAGCTTAGTTTTGAAGGGCAAGAAATTTTTCAGACGATACAGGGAACGCAAGGCAACAACAACTTTACGGCTTATTTCAGAGATTTGCAAACTCCAGTTCATAGTTTGATCTATATGCAAGCCAAGATTAACTATTGATTCATTGAAAGGGATCGATATACCATTGTAAACCACAGGTTCAAGGTTTCTATAGTCAATCCTAGCCAGCATCCTTGAACTGCCTACAATCATTGCTTTGCATTTCAACGGATTTACCGAGATACCATGCCTGTACGACCAAACTCGGATAGCATCAAGATCATCGTTCATCAGTCTTATGACGTTATTGATGTCGTCGATACTAGATTGTACGTATAGTTGAAGATCATCTGCATACAAATGGTGCGAACACTTGATAACAGAAGATATGGAATTAATGAATAAAGAAAACATTATAGGAGAAAGTATGCCGCCTTGCGGCACACCAGATTCGATGTCAGCCCAGCCAGAGAACTGTTCTCCAAGGCGGACGGACTGTTGGCGGCCGCGAAGATAGGATGAGATCCACTCCAAGGCTGAGGATGAAAATCTAAGATGAGTCAGAATAGAGAGGAGGATGTCGTGATCAACTGTGTTGAAAGCATTTGAAAAGTCAACAAGCACCAGCACTGTCACTTTCTGTTCATCCATACCTCTTCTTATGTCATCAGTGACCTTAATTAGTGCAGTGATGGTACTGTGACCAGACCGAAACCCTGATTGAAAAACATTCAATAGGTTATGTTCTTTTATGAAACAAGAGATTTGCTTATACACACAGGCTTCAAGAACTTTGGACAGGAATGGGAGAACAGAAATTGGTCGATAGTGAGAGGGTAGTGTAGGATTAGGAATTTTGGGAAGAGGTCGAACATAAGCTTGTTTCCACAGAGTTGGGTATTGACCTGAGTCCAAGGAGTAATTTACAATATGTGTTATTGCTGGGAGAAGAAACTCAAGTAACATATTCACCATAGTCTTGCTTATGTCATCACAACCCAGAGCCTTGGAATTAATAGCTGATAACGCCTTAGCAACATCATCTTGGGTCACAGGAGAGAATTCAAAAAAGGGAATGGAGAGTGATTCCATAGAAGCGATAGAATGTATCGTTTGGGATTTAATACTAGGATCAATAGGAACAATGACAGAAAAATGACGATTAATGTCATCTAAATTAAGCGAAGGACCTAGCTCTGCTAACGGAGGCTTGGTAATACCTAGGGATCCAAGGAATTTCCACATACCTGCGGTCGAATTATTAAGGATATTATCGTGAATGTAGCGGCGTTTAGCGTTTCGCACCATCTGATTACATCTGTTTCTGCAAGCCTTAAAACTAGTCCAATTTTCCATAGTGCGTTGCTTCTTAAACTTCTGAAAAGCTCGGTTTCGTCTCGCTATTGCCAGCCTTACGCCTCTGGTCATCCAAGGTGCAGGAGGACGCTTTACTCTTATTTGGTGTACAGGAGCATGAACATTATATAAATTGAGAACAATACTATTAAGGATTGAGATTTTATCATCTATTGTACATGCTAAGCCAAGAGGTTCTAAATCAACACGGGAAGCGTCGCTCTTAAGTTGATCAATGTTCAATTTGGAAAAGTTGCGTAAATGCAAAATAGAGGGTTTATGTTTTGGAGGTTTCAATCTATAAGAAAAGTAAATTAAGTCATGACGTGAAAAACACGGAGCAGAAAGTTGTCCATGCTTAACCACGCGGTCGGGAGAAGAGGTAATAATAAGGTCAATCCATGAATCATCACTGTCGATGTTGTGGTGGGTTTCCTTTAACGGAAGAATGCAGAAATTGACTGATTCCAAGATTGACCGAAGTTTTTGGACGCGAGAGTTATTTAATAATAAATTGGTGTTGAAGTCACCCATTATTATGTGGTGTGTATATTCGGACCCAATCTTGTCAAGAGCAGTTTCGAGATCAAGGAAATAATCTACAGCCGGCGGACAGTACACTACCCCTAGTATCGCCTTAATGCCCCTGATGTCAATTTCAAGAAATAAGAACTCTGCAGAGGCAGAATAGGGGAATGGAGAACATAGAACAATCTTATAAGGTATTGTTGCTCGTAGATATATTGCAACACCTCCACCTCCCCTTCCTATCCTGTCGTTACGAATAAGCACGAAATCTCTGAGTGGATACAGGCTAGACAATAAGGATGGCTTTAGCCAGCTTTCCGATACTAATATAGCATGAATTAAATCAAGTGAGAATGATTGTTCAAATTCAGAAAAATGACCCGGAATGCTCTGGGCGTTTATGTGGCAGACGTTAAGGAATTTACCACAAGGCAAAAAAATATTATTTAAATCATCACGAAGAGATGGCAAATTATCATCAGACGTATCACAACAAGAGGTAAACGAAGTTTCTGATTCTTGAGCAGAATAAAATGATTCATCGCCTGACATTACAAAATTATTAAATAAAGTATATGTAATAAATTACCTAAATAATATAATTAAATACAACTTAAAATAAAAATATATAAAACAAATTGTAAAGCCTAATAAAGTACTAATAATTAATTTGCAAGTATTATTTCACCTTACATTATCCCATCAGCCACGAGTTGACGGTTTACAATAGGGTAAAGAAAAACAGAAAAAGAAAAAAAAAAGAAAAAAAAAGAAATATACTTATCAGGTTAAAACGAATGAAGAAGGCAAAATTAACAGCTAAACACAATTCCAATGAATTGGGCACAATCCAAAAATATGCGACTTATGACATAATTAACATATCACTAAAGCATTTATACCAACTCACAATACCGTTATATACATCTAGGGCTTATAAAACTAAACTTAAGAAACACAACAAAAAGGAATATTTAAAATTAAGTTTAAACAATAATATTAAAAGAAGGATATTTTGGTTCGAGTACATAATTATAAAACTGACCTAAATTTAACAAATGAACTACCTTAACAATGGCAAAAGTACTAGTGGTACGAACTACTGAAATTAATAAAATAATTATAAAGTATAAACTATGTAGCCAATATAGGCTGTATGGTCTGAGGTCTTTGTCTGCTTATGACGATTTGTAACAACGAAAATCAACTATCAAACCAATAGCTTGCTACAGTAGTACTACATATTTTGTCAATGACCAATGATCAATGCCTATGACACCTAAATATATTGAGATTGATTAGGTACCTACCCAAATATCTAATTGACGTTAATAATCTAATAAGCTAGTACTCTAAGCCTGAACTACATGTATATAAAGAGAGAGACAAAAAAAAAATTGTGCTTGTTAAATTAAAACGTAGAGAATATATTACAAACAAATCAACAATGCTTGTTTATCCATGATATCTCCATGGAGTGTATATAACAGGTACACAAGACGACAGCATCAACTTATCAATTAACTAAATGTAACTACCACTGAATTTCATATATAATATCAGCACAGTATATTTATGGGATAAAAGTATACCGCCACCGTAATTTACTTCTTGTAGATAACTCGCCTTGTTCTCTTGCTCTCATTACTTGATACTGCAGTGACTCCCTGCTTGCACTGAACCACTTTCTGTTGGGGGCTGGTTTTTGATGTGCTCAGCTGCGAAACAGTCATATTTTCCACAACATTGTTTTCATTACTTTTAGGAGATGAATCGGCCGCCGAAGGGATACTAGTCGGAGACCACTTTTTCGCAAGACTATTAAATTCTACTTCCGTGAAAACCTTGGCACGGCTATTATCAGGCAATTTAATATAAACGGTACCATCAAAAGTCCAAACGTTTTTAACACCAAAGTGTTTACGTGCATTTTTATAAATATTTTGACGGATCTTCGTGAGAAACTCTGTAATCGTGAAGGGAGTGCCTTTTAATTTGGCCTTGGACTTCCAGATTTCGGATTTGACATTATGCTCATTGAATTGCACAAGAACAGGCCTAATTCCAGCTTCACTACCCTGAGATCCCAGACGATGACACCGCTTAAATGAAGTGCTACTTACATTAGAAAGTCCCATCTTGTTTTTAATCAAAGAAAGTACCTCATTCTCAATGTTAGATTCTGGGGTTTCAGCTATGCCATTAAACAACAATATTTCACGCCGCTGCCGCATATCCATTTCATCAATAGAATCTGTGCATCTTTGGACTTGATGTTGCAGTAGGCTAAGCATTTTTTTCACAAGCTCCTTAAAGTTGTAAAATTCTTGACTAAGTTGCAATAACGTCGGGCTGGACGGAACCAATGCAGCTTGCAAACGATCCTCAAAATCAGCCATCCTTTGAGTCCAGCTTACTTCTAGCTCTTTATGCATGTTGTGTACATTAGCGACATTTTCCATTTTGAACTGTATTATGTACCAAAATTAGTAATAACAAGTAAATTATAGGTTAAGCAGAACTGATGGGTAATGCAGGCAACTAATTACGGAATACTTCACATAGATGTAACTATAATATTATAATAATTTATGTTCAAAAAGTTATAAGTAAAAATATCACTTTGTCTTCCTCTAAATTAATTTTAAATAAATATAATTAAAGAGAGATCAAAGACAGCTACTACTTATTTTACACCTACCCACCAAAAAACTAGTATCTATGTAGGGAAACCGTCGCAGTCTATAAAAAGTTCACTGTTGAACATATATATGTTCCCCCCATAGATCACATCGTATTTGGCATAGTTGCCACACTTGTCAGGCAGTTCTTTATTTTTTCGTTTAAGGGAGACGCTGCTGCCCATCTCTTGATTTGTTTCCTCTTGTCGCCTCTTACGACAACCACAAGGTGATATGGGGACGTCTCGCTACTATATGGTCACTATGCATGGTTTGTAGGGAATATATGCTAAATACTTTGATCAATAATAGTACTAGATTCCCGAACAGCACTTCAAAAACAGCTCCAAAAATAAGACCACAAATACTTTTCTGGTCTTATTTTTAAATTAATATGGTCCAATCATAGCCAATGTTAAGACGTCAAAATGCCGCAGTGTGCTTTCAAAAACTGTGTAAATATCCACTGTAACACCAAGATTTTAGAAGGAATATCTTTTTTTCGGTAAGTTTATAATCTAGATTAAAAAAAAACCAATATTAAATAATATTCACTTAGCTAATAAAATGCTTGTTTGACCGATGTTTGCTGCAACGCACGAACTATTGTAACAAAAATTGAAATGTAATGCCAAGAACTACGTTTAGTTCCATAATAGAGTAAGTACGAAATTGTTAACATAATGTTTTAACTTTATTACTTAGATTTTAAGTTTCATTTTAGAATAAATATTTTTGTAATTATGACTTATTTTCAAGCAACATCTTTCTCCGATAACGACTTAAATAAACATATTTTGCAATGTTAAATTAAACTTTATGTTTGAGTGATAAGGTTTATAATAAACTGAAGTTGTTAATATTATTAAACTTTTCTCTATATTTCATAGAAAGAAATGTAGATGTTTACGTGTGTGCAAATGTGGCCACTTGAGCAACTTATTTTTGTTCCTGTGTATCTAGTACTGTTATTGATCGAAAGCTAAATACTTAAAATATCGTAAAAGTGTGTTGTGTCCTTGGACTGTATAAATTTGATTCTGTGTTCACAGACGTTTAATTTTGTCTTTCTAAAAAACCTTTCGCTTCTTATTTTTCATGTAATCTACAGTTTATTTAAATAATTTTAAGGTAAAACGACAACTGTTTCGCTTGTGTGCAAAGAATTGGGTTTCGACGTCGTGGAATTCAACGCCTCTGATACCAGAAACAAAACATTGATAAAGGAGCAAATTGGAGAATTACTTACAACCACCTCATTGTCTGCGTATGCCAGAGGTACTTTGTTATATATATCTTAAGTCCATAAAACATGTAGCAATATTATTAGATTATATTTCAATATAAAAACTCGTTATAGGTGATACTGGCAAACAAGCTGTCACAAAGAAACACGTCTTAGTAATGGATGAAGTTGATGGCATGGCCGGGAATGAGGACAGAGGTAAGTATTACACAAACTTCTTCAGACTTCAATATAAATTATTAAGGATAACTCAAAAACTACTTGTCAGATCTTTATCAAATTGAGACCACATGAGAAGCGCCAGCTTTCAAACAAGAATCATCGAAATCGGTTCACCGAGAAAAAAGTTATGAGGTAACATACATAAAAATATACAGTCGAATTAAGTACCTCCTCCTTTTTGAAGTCGGTAGAAAAGGTTGACAAACAAGCACAGAGTCTACCTGATGGTAAGTGGATGCTGTGGCCGATAGACGTCTACATTTATCCTTGATTAAGAATCAAAACGCAGATGCGTTGTCATCCGTGAAGACTAAGATGGAAAGCCTCACTCACCATACGAAACACAGCAGCAGTAAGCTGCTATTTTACGCTGGTATTCTATGAAGGCATTGGTCCTACGCCGGTCGAGCAGACCCATTCGTGCTACAACCATAATATAGCTCTACCACTTGTTCGTTATAGGTGGCCTCCAAGAACTGATTGGTCTGATAAAATCTACCTCGGTGCCAATCATCTGCATGTGCAACGACAGAAACAGCCAGAAAATGCGCTCTCTGGTCAACTACTGCTATGATTTACGCTTCAGTAGGCCGAGGGTAGATCAGATAAAGGTATATAATGAAACTGCTTCTTTGTTTTCCTTATTAGATCCATAAAATCCTTTTAACCAGCAACTTCGACAAAGATCGACGTTAATGTAACGGTTGGGTAACATGTTGCTTGCTTGATTATCCTTTTGTTTTATATGCTCCTATCGTGTCTATTAATATATTTGAGTAGATACAGACTTCTTATTTTGTCTTACTAAAAAACAACTAAATTCACTGTTATGGTAAGAGAAGTAGTACATAGCCTCCAATAGTTTAAAAACAAAGATATTTCAAAACTGATAGTCATGACCACTTACCACCAGTTGAAATTGTAGTCAAGCACTACAATTCCAACTGGTGTTCTAACAATTTAAAAATAATTTTAGAGATTTTTTTAAGAGCCCTCTTACATTTCGGCGTTTCGCAAATTTAGGTATTTTACGCACCGAGCGGGCGGGAAACTACGCGACCGATACTTTCTTTCATATCTATTCACTCGCTCGCACTATAATACTGTGAGTATGGCGATTAAACGATCTTGATCTTCCATAATACAAAGTTTTCTTAGGATGGACTTCAGTGGATGGAATATTTTTTGGTGTGTCATTTTAATGTTATCTTATTAATTTATTATTATATAATTATATAATTTATTATTTATTATTATATACCATTTTGATATATTATTCATTATTTATGAAATTTAGTGTCAAAATAAGTACACATAAATATTTTAATTGTTACGCTGTAATCGAATGTTAATAATCGATTATGTCTACTACCGGTAGAATAGTGGTATAAATGAATAAACGGTTGCAACCTGTTTTAATAAATATAACAACCAAATGTAACTAATATTTTTTAATCGGTACTTACAGTCAATTACTATATTTTTTATAAGAAAAATATTTGCTGCGACGGCATTGACCGAACTTTTCTCGAGTCGATTATTTCAGGCAGTAGGTATACACTTTTCATAAAAAGCTTGTAACATGGGTAACATATTGAAAATCTAAAATTAGTCGTCTTTGTAAATTTTTAGTACTTTTACTGCATAATCTGGGCCAATACATATTATGGCAAGTATTCAGACATTTTTATTTGCTAAATGAAGCTGGCCTTGGATTTGGTAAAACCAGTCATTATTTTGATTTAATGTTACACTTGAATCACTGAATTTATAACCTTTAACTTTTTTTTTGTCGAAAGGCCGTATCAAAATCTATTCCGAAAGCTGAAATAGGATATTTAACTTCAATAAGACCGTTGCTGTATAAACCATTAGGTGAAGCCCTCAAATAACAATGATCTAGGTCAATGAATAGACCACATTTTTCTATAATAATATTTTTTTGTTTGCTCAATTGTGCACATGCTGCAGACTCGTTGTCCCTACCATGTTTAATGGAAGAGACGTGATCTAAATTATAACTATATAAAATAGTTTTAAACCGATCGATCAAAAATTGCGATCGTAGTTGACAATGTTCTAGTATGCAGGCAATCGACGCACACTACGATAGCAATCGACGCACACTACGGTAGTATCTAAACCATGCAGCGCCCGAAATAAACTGACGCAGGTCCACCCTCGGCAAGCGCTCGCGCGTTAATGATCTCAGATGGCCGGCGCAGTTAAATATATAGTACTTTTATTTAATTAATTATAATATAATAGTAACGATTTTAAAAGTAAAAATAATAGCATAGTTTTAGCAAATGTTGATGATTATTTTGGTATAAATTTTACGTCTAAGTGATGTAGAACTTCGGAAATATAGAGGCTTGTATCGAAGCTTTTTTGGTCGTTTTTTGAATTATGTCGAATTTTTTTTCCTAGTGTGAAAAGCATATAACGAAAATGTATTCCATTATTATTAAAGTGTAGGATATTTGGGAGATAAAAATATTTTTTTTGATTGTCGATATTCAATAAAATCTACAAATTAGAGCTCCCAAATCATGTCTTCGTGAGTTTTTGCCTAAACATGCATCGGGAGAATGACTATTACTGATTAAATAAATAAGTTATCTAAAATCCATTCCGAGCTTATTTGAGGAGAGAAAACGAACTATTTTTACCACTTAATTGTTATTTCAAGAAATTAACGATAAACATAAAATTTCAACGAGGAAACCTTGTAATTTCGCGTTTTTTTGTAATACGCCTCTTAATATTAATAAATTGCTTCATAAAAATCAATTCGGTTTTACAAGGGGTCGCTCGACTACTGACGCTGGAGTTGAGCTTATTAAACATATTTTTTGGTGCATGGGAGAATTCAGAGGATGCTTTTGGGTATATTTTGTGACCTTTTCAAGGCCTTTGACTGTGTTCACCATGAGACATTAATCAGGAAGCTACAGTACTATGGTATCAATAACACAGCGCTTAAACTTATTATTTCATATTTAAGTAATAGAATGCAGAAAGTTATTATCAATGGTAAAAGTTCTTCCGGGTCACCTGTATATGGGTGTCCCTCAGAGCTCGATTCTCGGCCCATTCCTATTTCTAGTGTATATTAATGACTTACCTTCCTTTGTTTTCTTCCTTTCATAATCATGGTATTACTATTATTTGCTGATGACAGTTCCCTGATTTTTAAACTTAAACGTCAATCATTTATACATATGTTGACGCAAACCTTTAGTGGGGCCCCCATATATCCAAACTAACAAGCAGACTAAGTTCTGCAGCTTATGCTGTAAAAAAGATTAGAGGTATCACTAGTGTCGAGACAGCTTGCTTAGTTTAATTCAAGTTCTTTCCATAATATCATATGGGATTTACAACCTAAAACCGAGAGAGTCTCTTAGAGATAAATTTAAAGAAATAAATATATTAACTTTGGCCTCTCAGTATATTTACGAAAATGTAATTTATGTTCACAAAAACAAAGGTAGTTTTAGTAAAAAAAGTGATATACACTCTGTAAACACTAGGAACAAACACACGCTAGTGATACCAGTTTCTCGACTCCACAGAGTCAGTAATTCATTCTTGGGGCAATGTATACGCTATTGCAACAAAGTCCCAGATAATATACAAGGTCTCTCTATTACCAAGTTTAAATATTTTATTAAACAATAACTGTATAAAAGGGTTATTATATAATGATTTCTTATATTTACGCGAACACTACACATTGAATAAAGCTATTTTTTTACGGATTTTATCGCGTTTAATTAACTTATTTTATATTCCCGACGTTTCGGTTGCTTTCCAGCAACCATGGTCTTCTTCTTATTTGCTTTTTCGCTTCTCTTAAAAGAATTCTGCCAATGTCAAGTCAGTCATGGGAGTGACAACAAGGTAAATTAATTTTTTTTTTATAGTTTTTTCTTTTTAATTTTTTTTTGTGATTGACTTCTAATCTACAACAAAAGACAACACAAACATTTATAATTCTACCACCAACAATGATTAGTTTTATGTTACAACTTAATACTATTAGTATAAATAAAATCGCATAAAATATGAACAAATGAGGAGAACACGAGAGACAGCAGACAGGTAAAATTAGTAGGACGACGGATGTTTTGAGGAAGGATATGAATGTTTACAAACTTTATATAGCTTTTTAAAAGACATGGTATATCTTTATGTCGCCAGTATGGGGAAATTGAAATTTGTTGGTGAAGTGAGTGTAGTATATGGAACAGCGGATGGTTATGAAAAAAAAACACTTTTTGAACCAGAATATGTCTGATAGGTACTGCCTGCGAAGATAGAGATGACCCTCACCACACTCGACCTGGAGAGCGTTAGTGGGGGTAGATTTCATCCCTCCTGTTATAATGCGAAGGCATTTTACTTGAATTTGATCCAAAGTTTTAAGCGCACTTTTATTGCATGGTTCCCACAAAAAGGAAGCATAGTCAAAATGGCTTCTTATCAAAGCATTATATAAAAGCTTTTGGGAGTAAGGATGAGAGCCCCACCAAGCTCTCAAGAATCAATGAGTCTCCAATAGAGATTCTGGGATGAGTCTTCGCCTCGAAAATACCACGATTTTACTTTGGGGGGGGGGGGGGGAGATGGATAAACCTTGTTCTGTGAGCCATTCTTGGAGGTAATATACCGCACGAGATAATCGAGAAGAGGCGTCAGGTAAAGAATGGTCAGTAACAAAAAGAGCCAAATCGTCAACATATTGGAGTATGTTGGACAGACAGTTTACGGATCTATCTAGATTGTGGGTATATAGGTTTTACAGAAGGGGACTTAGAACAACTTTAACACTCCTTTGTGCCCCGGGCTGGAGTTTGCGTATACGTCAGGGAGGACATCTGTTTTCGACGCCTCGGCAGTCTTGAAGGTACGGACCTGTCCATTGCACAGGGTGGACGACTCACTGGCCAATGACGCAAAGGAGAAAGCCGATCTGCTAGGCTCTCTTTTTGCTTCCAACTCGACTCTAGATGACGGGGAGAACACACCGCCGAACATCACGCGGTGTGAGTGCTCCATGCGGGAAGTGCTGTTTACACAGCGCTTGGTGCGTAAAGCACTCCTCTCCCTGGACGTCAACAAGTCGAGTGGGGCTGATGGAGTCCCACCTATCGTGCTGAAGACGTGTGCTCCGGAGTTGGCACCGGTTTTAACGCGTCTTTTTCGGTACTCCTTACTCCCTAGGCGTAGTCCCGGACTCATGTTCTAATAGAAGCTCGCTTCAAGATGTAGCCAATCTTGTCTGTTACACCTCTGACATATGGTAGTACAGCAGGCACACGCTCGACTGTCGCCGGCTTCACTCGGTCACTGTGACGTAGGCGCGGGAAACGAAGCTTGTTGTCGTGCAGAACCTGCTTGACGTGCTGAAGCTCGGCGGCTAGGTGTTTGCTGTCACAGATGTTACAGAGAGCATAAGGGAAGTGCAATATTCCTCTACAAGATGCAGCAGTGTACAAGCTTGATTGTGAGTGTGGTATCTCGTATATAGGGCAAACAAAACAATCAATAAAAACCCGCGTAAAAGAACACATAGCTGACGTGAGGCATCAACGTTCCTGGAAGTCTGCAGTTTGTGATCATATCCTTGACGGCGCCCGCCATTACATTAGATTTGATAAACCACAAATTCTCGCGAAAGAACATCGATTCCTGCCAAGGATGATACGTGAGGCTATTGAAATTAAAAAAAAACATCGTAATTTCAATAGAGAGGGAGGCTGAGTACTACCACCTGCTTGGGATCCTATAATTCATAAAATTAAAACTAAACCCAAGCACACCACTGCAAGACTTCAACACACAGTAAGTTCATTCTGCGTAGATCGGACCAAAATTAAAAATTAAAAAGCTGAAGGTACTTCGAGTTAACTCTGACATCGGGACGTCAGTCACCTCAGTTTCCCGTGACCATGGTTGCTGGAAAGTAACCAAAACGGGAATATAAAATAAGCGCGATAAAATCCGCTAAAATTTACTTTATTAAAGGGTTATTATAATATAAACCAATATATATGGTTGATAATGACCTCTGGGAAAGAAGTGGTCGCTTCCAAGCTGTTTCTAAAATAAATTTTGTAAATAGTTTGTATAACCATTCATATAAAATTTACTTTAAAAAAAAGTTCCACTGGGTTTCTTGCTGGTTCTTCCCAGGACCTCCTTTTTCGAACCAGTGGTAAAGTAAAAAAATACTTTCAATAATAATTACACATGTAATGTGTTATGTAATCTATATTGAATAAAAAAATATTGTATTCTATTCTATTCACTTGTTAATAATAAGAAAAAAAAATCTGACTGAAACGAATTTTTGCTATTTCTAATCCTTGATCTAAAGGAACATTTATATAATATCATGGCCATTTTGTAGTTCATTGCGTCGTATATTTTATGAGCCGCGAAAGCTCGTATAATTTTTTTATAGAATACGACGCAATGTAGCAAAATGGTAGTATTTTAATGTTAACGAAGTTAGCAAACAGGGCTACTGCTGATAACTGTTTGTATAATATAAATGTATTTGTCCACAGTCTGCAATGATGTCGATATGTTTTAAAGAAGGCATTAAGATCCCCCCGGACGTACTGGCGCAGTTGATCACGGCGGCTGGTCAAGATGTGCGTCAGACGCTACACCTCATGTCCATTTGGGCCATCGACCCCAAGCTAGCTGACGCTGAACGTCTTAGAAATGAGGCCAAAAATATCAAGAGGGATATTAAACTGGTAAGTTTTTTTTATACTTGAACAATTTTTTTAGCTATAGTTCGGCCGTTCAGAGAATGCGTTCCTGACACCTATCAGTTAGTCACGACTAGTGATAGGCACAACATAACACTGAGTTCGTTACCGTTCCTCCAAAATGGACCGCCGCGTTATTTTTAAGATTATTTTTGTTTTAAATTGGCGGAATCATTTAAAATTTATATTTTAGTAATTTAAGTGGAAACCAAAAAAGGTAATATTAATATAATAAAATTGTTTTATTTATTCTTTGTTACAAAGTTAGAATCTGTATTTCTATGCAATAAAGTACATTGAATTAAATGTGCGTACAGAATATTAATCAGACTCCGATTCGCTTGAGGAGGTGGTGTCTTCATCATCATCTTCGCCTACATGTATAATTATATTATTATCAATAACAGAATCAATCCTGATATCTCGGTCAAAAGTTCCACAATAAGGTTTTTAGTCTTCTCAACAACCTTTGCCCAGTCATCTCTTGTGACTTCCCCGCAGGCTTCTTTTAATAGGGTCATCATCTTTTTCGTGCTGAATGGCGGGGAAGTATTGTGGCGGGCGGCGTAACCTTTTATTTGAGCCCAGATTAGCTCAATCGCGTTATATTGGCAATGATACTGTAGAATTCTTAGAACGCGATGACCATACTCCAGAGCCAGTTCATCGATTTCGTATCGCACACTTGCCGCTTTATTTTCTTTAACTAATTTAATTAGCTCTGGTTTTAGCATCTGCATATTTGCGTCAATGCCTTTTGCTTGTAACCAAGCCACCATTTCATCTTTTTTATTAGCATGGGTAGGTGGTTTCTGTATTTGAACCGAGTGATAGGAGGCATTATCCATGATATTATAGAAGGCTCTGGTAGGCTGGGCAAAATCACGTTCTGGAACCACTCTTTAAATGTAGTGGCAATCATTTCCTCGTGGTATTCATTTGTGGTTTTTGATTGAAATGCCAGTAACGCGTTCTCCACAAAGCCGTATTTTGCAGAACCTGCGTGGCATATTATCAGACGGGCCCCCTTACCCATTGTTACTTTCGCCGTCGACGCTTGTGTATCATCCGTCCAAGAACGTGAAACCGTGTGATTGGCGTTTTGCCATGTCTCGTCAATGAACACGACATTATCCCAGTTATCAATATTTTTTGCTTCTCTCAAAAAACTTATCCGTTTTAAAATTATGTCGTATCGTTATAATAAAATTTTTCCTTTTGTCTGTTTTTTATACGAAAAACCAATATCTTTTAAGATTTTGGTTAAAGCAGTTTTACCCCCGCTAAACAGTCCAGCTTCTCTTAACGATGCCAAAAGCTTCTTCCTGTTGAGATATTCATTTCTGGAGTAGTAACCATATATATGATTTCTGATTGCATCGGCGTCAAAGGTGTCAATATCTGTCACGGGTTTAGTTCTACGTTTCTTCTTCGGAGTACGTAAAATATTATCTTCCGTGCCAGTAGAGCCGAACTTTTCTTTATTAATATTTGTTATCGTTCGTTTGCTAACTCCAAGCGCCTGAGAGACGCGTTCTTGTACTTGTTCGACAGGTAACAGGGGTCCGCCATTTTGCCGCTCCCGCTCAAAGTAATCTTGCAGCTTGATGATTAACTCACGGGCTCCACTTTTCAATGTTTGTCCATGTTTAGGCATTATTATGCACCAAAAGTAAAAAAACGCAATACAAAACACAATCGAAGTCCGATTTAGCGCCGATGTCAGTTTGAAAAGCAGAATCAGTCCATTAAACGAAAGCCGGGTAATCAAATAAAAACAGATTGAAAACACTTGAAGAACGTGGTCTATGCGCACGAAACGACAACAGGCGACTGTTGTAGCGTCACAAAATGGCGGCCCATAACGCCTTTTGGGGTTACCATTTTCAACCTAAATATAAAACTGCTACTTTCTTTCGCGCGTTCGGTTTGGTCGTAGTTTTATTTTTATATTTAATAAAAGTTATCTTATAGTCCATTATTTTCAAATTCTTAAAAAGAAAAACAAAACGTATTATTTTATAAAGTATAACTGTATAAGAACAGATTACGATACTGTTATTGCCTGTTATTGTTAGCACAGCACTACAAATATAAAGCGCTGACATAACCTTGTAATAGTGCAGTATAGATTTAGAAAAATATTGTTTACCAAGTTATTTGACACACAGTTTGGCACAAAATTATAACATTCATTGATTATTGATATTGTTGTTTTAATGCTCATCAATTGTTAAAACGGTAAACAACCAGCAAAAATATTTTTATCGTAACTGCAACGCCATTACAAAGTTACGTCGTCAGTTCAATCGCGACGTGTCAGGAACGCATTCTCTGAACGGCCGAACTATAATTTAAGAAAACTAAAGTATAATATATTATTCAATTTTTTTACAAACTTTGTAATAATATAATATATGTATTATGTTCCACAATATATATTATATGTTATATATTATGTATATTTTTCTTTTTATTATATTTATTGTATTTTTGCCTCATTTATTATATTAGCTTTTTTATCTCTAGAACATTTTAACTGGTTATGAGCCATTCCATCTTAATCTTCAGGATTCAATCAACTCAAAGGAATCAAGGATAGATATAGGTATTTACCGTCACAGCTTCCACTTACCATCAGGTGGACTGTGAGATTGCTTGTTATAGTTTATTTGGATAAAAAAGACAGCATTTTATGCATCAGATAACATTAAATTGATTCTTGTGTGCGTATTTTGCATATTATATTTGTTTCTATCACATTATAATGTCTCCTGCTGATATACCGGGTATTTGTGAAACGCTCCCGAATAAGAAAACAGACAACAGTACTAACGATACCTTTGATGATGGGTCAGAAAGAAAATCGATCTGAGGAAAAAAATCATCTTTTCACAACGTTTTATTATCTTTATTCACGCTCCATCATGTTAGTACATCTAAATGAAATGATAATTTAATTAAAAAAATCATGAGAATACTTAAACATAAAACCAGCAGTGTAATTTAAATCAGTTCGCGCAGAATGCGCGCGGTGCGCAGCTAGCGATCGTACATAAATAAACCAAATACCTGGTTCGATTCCCCGCAAATGAAAAATTTACTTAAATGAAATGTTAACAAGGATAGAGTCATGCTTTTTTACCCATCGTGTTTCTTATTCTGATATATTCAGTTATGTACCTAATCTAAAAATAACTTAGTACTATTTAAAAGAAATTAGGTATGAAGCACCTTACCGATCTAAATCCTCCGTGGCCGCGTTAACATGTTGCCGTATTCACGAGCACTATAATTGTACGCGTTACGCATTAGTAAAACAAAACAAGAAACAAAACGTAACAACAGGAATAATAACATTAAGTAATAACAAGTGATAACAACAAGAATTTAATAAACATAACTACTGTCGTTCGCGCGCACGTAATAGTCAACACGGAACTGGCTTAAAAACTAAAATTAATAACCAATACCGCCAAAACAAAATGCCTACCGCTAACGTCCTTGCGGTAAGCACTTTGATCATTTTCACAGATCGTTAAACCGTTACGACATTACCAACTTTAATTTTATAAGTTTAGGTAATAGGTAACACAAAAGGGTCAAAATATTACTACCAAATACTATTAAAATCGTAGCAAAGATCATGTACATTGCATTACTTTTTATTTCACTTCAATACATGCAGTATTTCCGAAGTTATAACAACGAGAAGTTTAAGCCTTTTTTTGAATTTCAAAGATTACGCGCGCTCACACTATGACGTCACACCCCCGCAGATTGCGACCGCGACACAAACGCGGCGCTCGGTCTGGTGCGGTTTGACCAAATTACGCGGGTCTCGTTTCATTTTCTTTCGATCGTCTTTGTATTCCTA
The DNA here is from genome assembly GCA_033319125.1 of Parnassius glacialis. Taxonomy (NCBI): domain Eukaryota; kingdom Metazoa; phylum Arthropoda; class Insecta; order Lepidoptera; family Papilionidae; genus Parnassius; species Parnassius glacialis. The sequence continues at coordinate 49,918,273 of JAVANC010000001.1, read as the reverse complement.
TTACTTAGGGTTTGTGCTTGTATTTCAAAGAAATAATATTATCCTCTAAATCCGATTACACTAAAGTGAAACGTGTAGTGCTAGAATGGAAGAAGGTTTTGTAAAAGGATAGTCGGACAATCTGCCAAGAGTGGATAGTTTGATGGTGGCATAATATTTCATGAAGAATCAGGATATTACGGCTGCTGAAATTCGTGGAATAAAGATGAAAAGGTACGTACCTATGTTCTAAGTAAGCATTAGGTACCAACTCTCCTCGGTAAGCATTAGTAAGTTTGAACCAATACCTATGTATGTATTTGTAAAAACTTAAACCTAAATGATAGTTTGTGTTTCATTTAATACTTACCTAATATGCGTGGCGATAAATAATACTAGGTACCAACCCGTAATCCACATCTCGAGAATATCGATGATTATTTTATGTGTTTTATTAGTTTAAACTTACAGAAAATGTCAATATTTACCCATATACCATATAACAGTTGTGGGTAAGTCCTACTACCTAGGTACCTATTTACGTAGTTATCAGTTTTCTAACTAGGCAAATAGGTACCTATTGTTCTATTGTTATACTAAAACAGATACCTCTTTTTGATTAATTTTATCCAATGCTCGTTTTAGTTTATTCATTTACAGTTTGTTTTTTAATTAAAACAACACAAACAAACAAAAAACTGTGCTGATCAATTTGTGGGTCGCAAATTTTTACTTTTTATTAATGCCCGACGCGAAAGGAGGAGTGTTATAAGTTTGACCGCTGTGTGTCTGTCTGTATGTCTGTCTGTGTGTCTATATGTCTGTCTGTGTGTCGGTATGTCTGTCTGTAGTACTGTAGCTCATAAATAAGTGAACCGTGTTATTTTTTTATTTTGTATTTAATGTTGTTTTTTAACAGTGGTTCATAGACATGTTTTATCAAAATCAGTTAAACCGTTCTAATAGTACATTAAAAACGTACGTTTCGTAGTTTTTTTTATTCGAAGTGTTATATGGTTCTAGGTCAGAAAGAGAGAGCCACGGGAATAATGCTATAGGGTATATACACTTAGAAAGAGAGGGAGATCTATGTACCGTCAAGTGCCGAATAACTCCTGAACACAAAGTGCGTTTAAAACCTTACCATTGTGTTGTGCAATGCAATGAGAAAGAAGAGGAGATAATACGCATATCCTGTGAAGATTGTGCAGCTAGCAAAGGCGGATGTAAACATGGTGTTCACAGCAGTGCGCTTTAGTTTTAGGGCCTATTGAATCGACTCTTTTTACGGCTGTCATCCACTTTTTCCTAATTTTTGGGTCCTCGGGCACATAAAAAAGATTTTATCAGATGTTTTAACTCTTGAATTGAAGCACTGAGGCACAATACAGTATTATTATTATTTTTTTCATTTTTACCACAGAGAACTTTAAAATCTTGATTTTTACTACGCAGCGGCGTACAGACGAGAGCGCGATTGTTGTTTGAGCGGGGGTGTGACGTCATCGGCTAGTGAGCGCCTGCCCGCGTTTTTAAAAATCTTCGTTCGAAAACACGCACTTTGATCGTTATTATCTCAGCCAATTTTTAAGATATGAAAAAAGTAAAAACACAGTTTTTCACGTATTGTTTTTGTAGATTTATTTGGCATGTAAAGTAAAAAACGTTTGTCAGACCCATTTTATAAGTTAGTTAAGGGAGGTGTTCTTCAATCAATCAAATTAAATTTATCGAGTCGATGTACTCAAAGTAATTTTTTACAAACTTTAATATAATAGAGTTCCGCAAAGTAACGCCTGATTCTATTTATTATTTTATAAGTTTAGTTATCCTTACGACTAGTGTTCACATGGAATTTAGAAGTTATAGTGGTAATTTTTTAATACAATTAGACAATCAAAGGTATCGTTAGTACTATCGTCTTCGTTTTCGGGCGCGTTTCACTAACACCCGTTATTCATTTATTCATTACACCGTACAAAAAGTCCAGTGCTGAACGTGGGCCTCCCGCATAGATTACATCATTGAGGGGATATTTTCAGTAGTAGCCGCGCTCGGCAGCGGAGTTGGTACTTCAGTTTTTGTATTATTTTGAATTTCACTTACCTCTGTCGCCTCTTACAACAGCCAAGGGTTGATATGAAATATGAGGGATTATCTTATGCTTTTACTTCATGTCCTTTTAAGTCCAAATCGTGAATGTCTATGGGTCCATCTGGTGTACTTATTTGTCATCTTTACTCTAAAAAAAAAATTGTTCATAGTCATACATACTTATTTTGATAATTCTAGTAAATATAAGACACAAATAACTTTCTGATCAATGTATTCTTTATTAAGTGAGAGTAGCTTAATCATGGTTAAGGGTACGGACCGCAACTTTCTTGGGTTTGAATCCGCTATTCGTCTACCATTGTAAATCACTCTTTAAACACAAATTTTCAGCTTACTTGGATTTACCGTTACACGAACATAGACCTCCCCCATTGATTGCCTCATAAAGCTGCGTATCGATTACGCGCTCTTGGCGCGCGCGCCATGAATGAACGCGCCGACCAATGCGTGCCGCGGAACGCGCTCCAAATGTTCCAAGTGTATCAACTAAGTGCGCCTGGCGCGCGCGGCAGTCGCTCCAGTGTTTGACATTTCAACATGAATGTCGGTCGTGCACGAACAGCTGCCACTTTCATAGTTCTTTATTATGATAAAAATGACTTTTGCTATTCCACAGCAGTTATTTTGATCATATAATTTTATCAATTTACGGGAACTTTGGATATCCATAGCTCGGAATGCAACGAACATACGAATGATGAGAACAACATTCGCGCGCCAAAATTAACTACTTTGATACGCGGTGAAAAACCGAGCGTTCCAATGAACAATTTGGCGCACGTTCCAAGGCGATATCCATTTCGCGCGGCTGGAACGCACGCCAATGCAATGTTTGACCTCTTGGAGCGCATAATCGATACACGGCTTAAGGGGTCGGGGGATCCTTGTCGTAGCTGCCACTTTTGGCAGGCGGGGTTTTTTGATTTTTTTAGTTGTTATTAGAATCACGCTGCTGCTCATCTCCTGGTTTGTGTCTCTCTGTCGCCTTTTACAACACCCATTTGACGATATGGGATATATTCTTACACCGCCACTACACGGTAACTTGGAGTTGATTAACAGGAATTCTTTAATTCTAATTAAAATAAAAACTAACTTCTAACAGTGGTAGAGCCAAGCGGCAGCTCTTGCTGTCGCATGGATGGGCCGGCTCGAACCGGGGTGGTACCACGACCTCACAGAATACCAGCGTGAAGTAGAGGTTTACCTCTGCGTTTCGCTTGGTGAGTGCAGGTGGCCGGAGGCCCTTTTTACTGGAAATGAGGCATTCCATCTTAGTCCTCACGAGTGACAACGCATCTGCATTTTGATTTGTAATAGAGGATAGATGTAGATGTCTATGGGCCGCAGCAACCACTTACCATCAGGTGGACTGTGTGCTCGTTTGTCACCCTCATCCAATAAAAAAAATAAAAAATAATCACAACAGACTTATGGATCTTAAACGTGGTCCTTCACTGCTGGCCGTATGAGGACGCTCAAGGTCGCTCAGCAGCTATGAAGAGGGTTGTGCTCGGGGTTTCTTTGCGTGATGAACTTAGAAATGAGGAAGATATCCGCAGTAGAACCAAAGTGACCGACGTAGCCCAATGGATTAGTAAGCTGAAGTGGCAATGGGCCGGCCGTATAGCTCGAAGAACCGACAACCGATGGGGAAAAAAGATTCTCGAGTGGCAGCCTCGTACCGGTAGGTGAAGTGTAGGGCGACTCCCCACTCGATGGAGTGACGACCTGGTAAGACATGCAGGAAGTCGATGGATGCAGGTGGCTCAGGACCGTGCTTTGTGGCATTCCTTGGGGGAGGCCTATTTTCAGCAGTAGACTTGGGAAGGGTTGTAATGATGATGATGAATCACAACAGAATTGTGTATGTATATAAAATCCCATTTTCAACATTAAATTATTTGACAGGGCCCATGGGAAGCAGTCCGCAAGGTGTTCAGCGCCGAAGAACACAAGAATATGTCTATAAACGACAAGAGCGATCTCTTCTTCTACGATTACAGTCTCGCTCCGCTCTTCGTGCAGGAAAATTATCTGCAGGTTGTCCCTCACTGTCCCAAGTAATTATATATATTATTTGACAAATTTATTCACATAAGTGATGACTTTATTTCTTTACCAGCTAAATATTTTTCTTTATAATAAATCTATACAAATAAATAAAATTGAAGTGTATGTTTGTAATGTCAAAATCACAGCGTTTTATTAATTGCATATGAAAGTATAAACAGTACTTATAACAAAAATACACTTTAAAATTTTTGTCTGTCTGTTTGTTCCGGCTAATCTCCGCTGGACCGATTTTGACGGGACTTTCACTGGCAGATGGCTGATTTGATAAGGAGCAACTTAGGCTTCTTTTATTTTAAAAAACAAGGTTCCTCGCGAAAAAATTAAAACCCTAAATTACACGCGGGCGAAGTCGCGGGGAACAGCTAGTTCATAATAAAAGTTCTGTGACACGTTACCCCTACACTAGGATTTTCTTCTATATCATGAAGGTAGTTTACATACTACACTAGACATCTATTCAGTCCTGAAACAAACATTTGCATATCATATACTTGATTCGTGCTGGATTCGAAACACTGGCCCTCAGCACTGTAACTAATTTCGTATCTACTGCACCACGGAGCAAGTTCTAAGTCATTACTTAAATACTGCTAAATCATTATAACAGTGCCTTAAAAATCAATATTGTACACATACAAGTAGTAAAATTAAAAATTTTGTACAACTGATTTCAATATAAATATAATTTGTTGATTTTTTTAAAACCGCTTTACCGATTTCAATAAAATTTAAATGGGGGAAAATTCTTATCCCCTGGGAAGTAGTGTATACTATGAAACAAAAAAAAAGAATTTTCCAAATAGGTTCAGGCGTCTGAGTAATTGGTGAACATACATTAAAAAAAAACATTCCGACGAATTGTAAACCTCCTGCTTTTGAACTCGGTTGAAAAGCTTATATATTTAAATTATATAACACATGGTTAGTTATTCTTACTTTTTGCTATTTGTAGGGACAAAGTACAAGAAAGAGTAAGCATGGCTGCCGACAGCATCAGCTTGGGTGATCTGGTCGAAGCGAGGATAAGAGGTAGCCAGGCGTGGCATTTATTGCCTATTCAGGTTTGTCGAATTGTTTATTTTATAATGATAATTAAATAAATTTAACATCAACTAAGAATAATTAACCTTCGACATTAAGAAAAATTGTTTATTAAATTTTATATTGCATACATTTTCATTCACTCATTCAGCATCCTATTGCTTAGCAATAGGCCTACCTTATAGATTGACTCATATAGGAGGGATATTGCACACTATTATTTTTAATTGTTATCAGTAAGATGCTGCTGCCCATTTGTTCTATTTCTCTCTGTCACAACGCTTTTGATTATTGCTTATATTGTAATTGACTCTTTGTTGACCAAGTGATGTTAAAATAAGATCAGAAGTCGATTCAAGAAACCACAGGGTATTTAACACTAGTTAGTTGAAATACTTTTTTAAAAGTTGTCTTAACAAACATTTCTATACAAATTGTATGAGAATACAGTGTAAACGTTAAGTTGGAGAGGTCTCGTCTAATGAAGTCAACGCTCCGTCCCCCTCGTGCTCTAATCCAAAGTCCCGAAACCTTTCAGCTCGAGTTACAAAACCGTTTTCAGTGCCTAGAAGACTGCAATGAAGTGGACGATTTGAATGACAAGCTCGTGGAAACTGTCCATGCGGTCGGAGCTAAGTTCTGCAAGACCCGCCGCAGAAGAACACAAAAACTCTCCGATCACACTCTTAATCTCATGGCTGTTAGACGGGAGATGAAGCTACATTCTTCAACAGATTTGACAGCATACAGGCAACTGAACAGACAGATCTCCAAATGCATGCGGCGGGACTTACGCAACTTCAATACAGCTCGTATTGAAGAAGCGATAGAGCGGAACCAAGGCTCCAAAGTCTTTACCAGAGATCTGTCTGCCAGAAAGAGCCAACTGTCAAAGCTGAAGACCGAATGTGGCAGCATCGTTTCCGGGGCACCTGAGATTTTGAGTGAGATTGAGAGGTTCTATGGGCAGCTGTACACGTCATCGTTGGAGCCACACGCAAGTGTGAGTAACGATCCAAGAGCGAGTCTTATCCGACATTATTCCGATGATATCCCGGACGTCAGTCTGAGCGAGATTAGAATGGCTCTCCAGCACCTTAAAAACGGCAAGGCCCCAGGCGAGGATGGAATTACAGCGGAGCTTCTGAAAGCGGGTGGAAAACCGGTACTTGAAGTTCTTCAGAAGCTCTTTAATTCCGTCCTCCATGGTGGCATTACACCGGAGGCGTGGAGCAGAAGTGCGGTGGTCTTGTTCTTCAAGAAAGGCGACAACGCTCTCTTGAAGAACTACAGACCGATTTCCTTTCTGAGCCGCGTCTACGTGCTGTTTTCGAGAGTCATTACGAATCGTCTCGCGCGCAGACTTGACGACTTCCAGCCTCCCGAACAAGCCGGTTTCCGAAAGGGCTTTAGCACCATAGACCACATACATACCCTACGGCAAATTGTACAGAAGTCCGAAGAGTACAATTTGCCACTATGTCTGGCGTATGTGGACTATGAGAAAGCCTTTGATTCCGTCGAAATTTGGGCGGTGCTGCAGTCCCTTCAGCGGTGCCAAGTTGACTCTCGGTATATCGAAGTGTTGAAGTGCTTGTACAGTAGGGCTACGATGGCTATCCGAGTACAGAACCAGAGTACGAAACCTATCCAATTGCAGAGAGGTGTAAGACAGGGTGACGTCATATCCCCGAAACTCTTCACCGCTGCATTGGAAGACGTTTTCAAGCTTCTGGACTGGAAAGGATACGGTATCAACATCAATGGCGAGTACATCACTCACCTTCGATTTGCCGACGATATAGTCCTTATGGCAGAATCGCTGGAGGACCTAAGCACTATGCTCAATGACCTCAATAGTGTTTCCCAACGGATAGGTCTTAAGATGAACATGGACAAAACAAAGATCATGTTTAATGTCCATGTCACACCTATGCCGGTAGTTGTTGGGAACACTAAGCTCGAAGTTGTTGACGAGTATGTTTACCTGGGACAAATAGTCCGACTAGGTAAGTCCAACTTCGACCGAGAGGTCAATCGACGGATTCAATTCGGCTGGGCAGCGTTCGGGAAGCTACGACACATCTTCTCGTCAGACATACCTCAAAACCTTAAAACGAAATTGTACAACCAGTGCGTGTTGCCAGTGATGACTTACGGAACTGAGACGTGGTCCTTCACTGCTGGCCGTATGAGGAAGCTCAAGGTCGCTCAGCGAGCTATGGAGAGGGCTATGCTCGGAGATTCTCTGCGTGATAAACTCAGAAATGAGGATATCCGCAGTAGAACCAGAGTGACCGACATAGCCCAACGGATTAGTAAGCTGAAGTGGCAATGGGCCGGCCATATAGCTCGAAGAACCGACAACCGATGGGGAAGAAAGGTTCTCGAGTGGCAGCCTCGTACCGGCAAGCGAAGTGTAGGGCGTCCCCCCACTAGATGGAGTGACGACCTGGTAAGATATGCAGGAAGTCGATGGATGCAGGTGGCTCAGGACCGTGCTTTGTGGCATTCTTTGGGGGAGGCCTATGTTCAGCAGTGGACTTGTGAAGGGCTGTAATGATGACAGTGTAATGACGTCATAGTTTTTTTACCTATTATAAGCCAGCGCTTGACCTATCGCTCCTGACGGTAAGTTGTGATGTGGCTGGAGATGGTGAAACGCACCAAATTAGCTTAACAAAAGCCTATTAACACTTGCCTTTGAGGACTTACAAAGTAATCGGGTAAAAAGACCGATGCTAGCTAATTATTTCAATCTGTAAGGTACGTTGCAATATTTTAGTTCTGTGTAACGGTTCGACGACGGGCCGGCAGTTAGCTCCTCGCCTCGGACCGAATAGGTAGTTGTAACTGAGTGGAAAAAATGCAGTATATTCAAATAGAATGAGTATCACCTACACCTATAGGTGACGATAAGGGCTAACTCACAAATCTTTTAATGTACGCATAACTAACATGAAGCAAACCGCTTCGTTCGAATGCGTGGTATGTCGACAACAAAAGAGTGGAGATCAGTTAAACGTCCAGTTGTTCGATGGGGGAAGAGACGGGTAGAAATTAAGTCGTTAATTAATTGCGACTGTGTTTAAAACTGGTAACATTCAACCAGCTTTAAGGTCACGAAAATGTCTCCCATTTAGTTAGCTTTATGGTGAAATAATAATTTTATTTATATATATTTAAATAATAGAAATAGAATTTAACTTGAAATGGAAAACCAACCAAGTTTCAAGACACGAAGAAAATGCAAATTTAAATTCTATAATGTAGTTATTTGTAAATGGTGTCATCTACCCAATTACGTTACATTTTATTTTATTTAGAAAGATATTAAAAACTTTAGTAATGTCATAATTAAAAATATGTGAAAGAATGAACACAAATCCTGTGTCAACAGGCTATGTACAGCTCTGTGATCCCGGGACACGCGATGGCGGGCCACGTGGCGGGACAGATTCAGTTCCCGAGCTGGCTCGGCAAGAACTCGCGAGCCAGTAAGATGCAGCGACTCGGACAGGAGATACACGCCCATACAAGGCTCAGGTATAAACTTCTATACAAACATTATATATTGCAAACACGACTTAATTTAATGTTAGCACCGTTTGATTATATCAGAGGAAAAACCTATAACAAAACAAGCAAAACAAGCACACAGTCCACCTGATTCTAAGTTGAACCTGCTGCCCATAGACACCAACGTCTAGCCTTGATTAAGACCCAAAATGCAGATGCTCTGGTTCTTATCATTAATCATATAATAAAAAGTAATACTGTCCTCCAAACCGAATATCGATTACAGCGGCCAGTATCACCGGAAACTAGCCATCTTCGCAGGACAGGGTTACAGTGTACAAGAGTATATGCGCAAGCACAGGTGTTGGATGTACTCCCATTTCCCTCATTTTCATTGTTCGAATGGACTGCAATCCGACAAGACCGGAAAGAGATCAGGGGCAAGTGCTTTCCGAGGCACTGCCAACTTCCTGACCCCTGTCTACTACTGACGATTTCTAGTTAGAAAACCTCAACTGATTTTTTGGTCCGATGGGACGGCGATCCGATACAAACAGAGAAAGGTTAGGCGCAGGATCAACGGCTTTACGTACTTTCCGAGGTACGAGGGTTAAACACCGCCAACCTCCTGACTCCGGGCTGCTACTGAGAATTTTTTGGCAGAAAATAAATACACCAATAACTGAGTTTGACCCGATCCGTGATTCGAACCCGAAACCATATGAGCCACAGTCGCGATTACGACAACTAGACTAATGAGACAGGCAATGCATAACACAGCTGTAGCGTGTCTTCACCACATACAAAAGTTACATATTTAATTAAAAATAATCATTTAAAACCACTCGCAATCATCCATCATTACAACTCCTGACAAGTCTACCTCTTTATTTAGGCTTCCACCCAACAAATGCCACAAGCTTGAGTCCACATACATCAATATCCTGCATGTCTTACAAAGTCGGCACCCCAGATAGTCGGCATCCACATTATTGTATTATTACACATTATTGTATATTAATATGGATGATATATCATATTTTGTATATTATGCATTCATATTTATATAATACATTATATACAATAATAATTTTATCCTCCAGACCGGATTTTGGTCTTGATTGCCAGTCTAAACGGATATATAATGCAAAACATTACATATCATTTATACTGTTCTGGTATAAATCTCTACTGAGATAAGGTATAAAATACAATATTATTATATTGAAGCTATAAATTGAAATCACTTCAAAGGGTACATAACGTAGTTCATTAATAATCACGGATTTAAATTATGGTTTAAACAAGTGTTTTTGATTAAAGAAGTCCCTTAACCGCAGTGTCACAATCCTTTACATTTTATTTTGCATGTTTACACAGGACTACTTACTTGAAACAGGCTAGTTTAATTTTGTAACTAATCATAAGATACTTTTTGAAAAAAGGCTATTCTGTATATTATTTCCAAATTAAATGATATAGTCTTAATATAATAAAACCTGCTTAGTTAACTAATGGTTGCTTAGGTAGAAGTACTGGAAGTAGTACTTAGTAGTACTAAGTAGTACTGGAAGAAGTCTCCATGATCAAAATCAATCAAAAGGCGTAATCATATTTATCATCACCCACGATTAACAGTGGTAGAGCCACGCGGCAGCTTTTGCTGCCGCACGGATGGGCCGGCTCGAACCGGGGTGGTACCACGACCTCACAGAATACCAGCGTGAAGTAGAGGTTTACCTCTGCGTTTCGCTTGGTGAGTGCAGGTGGCCGGAGGCCCTTTTTACTGGAAATGAGGCATTCCATCTTAATCCTCACGGGTGACAACGCATCTGCATTTTGATTCGCAAACGAGGATAGATGTAGATGTCTATGGGCCGCAGCAACCACTTACCATCAGGTGGACTGTGTGCTCGTTTGTCACCCTTATCCTATAAAAAAAGATTATCATTTGCTTGCAGCAGTCCACTGCTGGTTGCATGTGGACTGTGTGGCATGTGGACAAAGGCTAAAACAAATCTTTTAAAACAAAATATTAAATCCTCCGACGAATTTTGGAATGAAATTCCTTATAGCACAGTGCGAATTTGGCGGATGGGGCTAGGCGAGAAAAAGTGTAAGATTTATCCATCACGACTCCCCTTCTATTGTGCGAGCGAGATGGAATAATATCCATCTCCCTCGCACATTTCTTGCCATGAAAGAAATATTATTCTAAATGACGCTTCATTTTAATAGACGCCAGTAATTCATTTATTTGTATTTGTTAATCAATAATATAATACGTTTATCAATAATAATATACTTCGAAAGGAATTTCGTTCCAACAGAGTGTTCCACGACATTCACGCTTGTTTTTTTCTTATAATTAATATTTGTTCTTTTTTTTAGTACATCTGGCTCCAAATCGTCGATATTCCTCGACTATTGCACTCACCTACGTGACGCCGTGGTTACTCCAATGCTGAAAGATAAAGCGGATGGCATCGCACAATCTTTGGATGTCCTAGAGTCATACCATCTTCTTAGAGAGGATCTAGATTCCTTAATCGAATTATCACTGTGGCCTGGTCAAAGGAATCCTTTGATATTGGTTGAGTCTAAGGTAAATTATTATTTATGGGTATGCTGTAATGTTTTTCACTATTTACTTTTTGTATAATATTTCCGCAATACACGAATTAACAGACCTCCACAATTGGCTTTTAAACGTGTTAACATATTCCAAAATAGAGGCCTTTTAATTGGGGAAATCCTCGAATAATTATGAGAATTTGAAATCTTTTCATCGCCAGTAACGATGGCTGCCGCCGGCGCCCCGCGCTTCCGTCTGGCGCATTCAGTCGCACCATCTCCAACACTCGGTTTGTGTATCCTATACCTCATCATCTTCAACACGTATACAGTGAGAGTGACTTCTCATCTGACATCGAACTTGTAGTACCCTACCATACCGAGTAAAAATAGAGTAGGATACAACAAGGGATAGCCCGGGTACACTCCGAATTGCTTTAAATATATGAATCTAATAAATTAATTTTGGATCCGCTCTAAAATATATTTGTATTTGGCTTCATGAGGAGTCTAAATGACGGTGTTAAGTCTCTTTACAAGTGCATTGTATAGCGCTCTCGGAGCCCCGACATTTGTGAAATTATTTGCAAGACACATTATCAATCCAAGGTTACGATATGCTTTTGTACAAACATTACTTACATGTAATCTACTCTACGAATCAAGATAAAAGTGTAAACAAACTTTCAGAGTTTCATAACATTTTTTATTGAAAATATATACAAATAAATTTATCTATGATGATGTCTGTACGAAATAATTGAAATTATGTGGTTTTGGTTCGATAGTTAAAATCGTCAGTTACATTTAAATGAAATCTGTAACAAAACAAAAACAACAAAGTATTTATAACAAAACAAAAATTAAAAAATGAGAAGGTAAGTAATACAATTAAAATCTGGAAAATAGACCATTCTGCCATTTACCAGCTCATTTGCCGTATAGTGTGCGTAAGATAATTTTCTACCCTCCTCTATCATCCCGAGGTGTCGTAAGAGGTGACAGACAGAAATTATATATTCACTTAATAAAGAAGATGAAATCGGGAGATTGAAGTCAGTTTTTATTATTTATTAAATGCTTAATTATTTCCACATTGCGTGAATTTAATTCTAGCGGTCACCTAAACACATAATTTGAGATACTACTATCTTTACTAAAAGTTTAGTTATTACTGTACACATTGCGTATCGTCGCGTCAGGTACACCTCAAAACCTGAAAACGATATTGTACAATCAGTTCGTGTTGTTAGGGATGACTGATGGATCTAAGACGTGGTCCTTCACTTCTGGCCGTTATGACGACGCTTAAGGTCGCTCAGCGAGCTATGAAGAGGGCCATGCTCGAGGTTTCTGGCGTAGTAAACTTAGACATGAGGATATCCGCAGTAGAACCAGAGTGACTGACATAGCCCAACGGATTAGTAAGTTGAAGTGGCAATGGACCGGCCATACAGCTCGAAGAATTGACAACCGATGGGGTAAAAAGGTTCTCGAGTAGCAACCTAGTACCAGTAGGCAAAGTGTTGGACAACACCCCACTAGATGGAGTGACGACCTGGTACGACATACGGGAAGCCGATGGATGCAGGTAGTTCGGGACAATTCTTTTTTTATAAAAAACGATTTGTGACATTCCTTGGGAAGGCCTATGTTCAGCAGTGGACTTGTGAAGGACTGTAATGATGATGATGATGATGACATTGTGTGAACGAATATTACTCAGCGAAACAAATAATTTCTATAATATATAATATGTGTAATCAGGTGAAGGCAGCGATGACGCGTGCGTACAACAAGCGAGTGAGCGCACTGCCGTACGCGCCGCCGCACGCGAGGCGCGCGCGAGCCAGCCGCGACGCAGCGCTCGACGACGATGACGACGAAACCGACGAACAACAAGACGACAGCGATCCTGAGGCCGACGCACTCATTAAGGTATAGTTGCATTATTTTACAAAATATATAAGCGTTAAGTTATTATCTTTGATCTATAGATTGGTAGATTTTCTATAAATCTATAAATATAAATAAAATTGGAATGTCCGTTTGTAATATCGAAATAACTGCCCTTTATTCAAGTCAGGGAGTTATTGGCATCACATCAAAACGAATATACATTTTTAAATTTTTTGTCTGTCTGTAATCTTCGGAATGGCTGAACCGATTGTAATAATACTTGATGAACAGATAGAGAGTGATCATTGCCAGGGCAGATTTAAGCTATATTTGAAAAATTTCGAAAAACTGATAAAAAATTGGATCAACTAAATTGATGATAATTGTAAAATATATAAATGACGTCACTTTAATAGATCCTATCTAGACAAAGCCAGGACGGGCCGCTAGTTTTTCATAAAATTGAAGTGACTAACGATCTCACACTCCCCCTGATGGTAAGTAAAATAACCTGGTTTTACATGCTAGAATCATGCTGCAGCTATATTAGTAGTATAGTTGTAGCACGACTGGGTCGGCTCGACCGGGGAAGGACCACGCTCTCACAGAATACCAGCGTAAAATAGCAGCTTAACACTGCTGTGTTTCGTATGGTGACTGTAGAAAACAGGAGACCATTTTTATTGAAAAAGAGGCATTCGATCTTAGTACTCACGGGTGACAACGCATCTGCATTTTGATTCTTTATTGAGGATAGATATTGATGTCTATGGATCACAGCAACCACTTACCATCAGATGAACTGTGTGCTCGATTATCACCTTATCCTATAAAAAAATATACTTTTACAAGGGACATGGCGTTATTGAAGTGAAAACTTGTTTAGAATTGTTGTGATTATAAACTCGATTACTCAATGAATCGAAAAAACTACACTAATAACGAGTGGTAATATAAATTTTGTACAACCGACTTCAATATAAATAAAATGACAACATCATTAGTCGAAATAGAATGTAGCCGAAGTAGAATGTAGTCGAAGTAAATTAAGTACACATTAACTCAAAAACTACTGGTTAGATCTTGATCAAATTTATACGTTACCACATGATTGATAAGCACCAGAAAAAAAGAATCATCAAAATCGGTTCGTCTAGTAAAATATTCTGAAGTAACACACATTAAAAATACAGTCCAATTGAGAACCTCCTCCTGTTTTGAAGTCTGTTGAAAAGAGAAAAACATATACATCTATAGGATTTAGCCTTCGTGAGAATAGGATATAATACAGTATACAATGTTTGATTTTTAATTACCATAAGAAACTCGTGTCCTTTGTTGAAATTGAAAACTTGGAATATGTACATATATGTATAAATAATAATATATATATATATATAATATATACATTATAAAATGTAAATTTGGTAGCAATATGATAATAAACAAACCCTACAATTATCCTTCACAGTATCAGGACTCTGCATTCGTCTCATTCCCTCAGTTTAGTTTTCTGAAGGTTTCACTTCCATGCATGTAAACTGAACACGTTTTTTTTTATACGGTTTGAATTGGTATAAAAAGCACCAGTTACGTATTAACTTTTTTATTTGTTATCATACATTATCACAAACTAACATTGGATTTAATTAACTTATTTGATTGATGCAGAAAAAGAAAACGAAAGATGATAAACCATCAACGAAAGAGAAGCCAAGTACAAGTAAGGAGAAGACGAGGAAGAAATAGAACTGCACAGTCATAAACGTAAACAACACATTATGATAATTGATTGTTCTTGTGAAATTACGCAAGTCAGTTGTAAGCATCGTTGATACACCACGCTGTTTCCTTTTGGTCACTAAAACCATTCCCTCCATATCATAGCCTTATGTAACTTTTACTTTCAAACACTTGATGAAGATGAGATACCTCACAGGCTGTCAGTTTTACTGGCTCTGTCTTAGCGGTAGAAATAGTAGAGCGGTACAGACTTCTAAGTCTGTTCTGTCTAGTAAACAATTTGGAAATGTCGCTAGTTGTGACTGAGGTAAAGTTTTTTGTTACACAGTGTCAGTTAATTGAGGAATTAGTTTTAAATAATAGTTTATCATTATCTAGAATATTATATTAATACACAACACAATGCGTCAGTGGTTTGATTTTTAATTTTATGCACTTTATAACTCTTTTAAAAAAAAACTACATTTAGTTATATTTTGTAGTTTGGTTTATTCATTTCTAATGTAATTAATATAAAATATAACTAATAATACAGAAACAAACCTTAAAGATTACATTTTCCTAAGAAATTATCATCTCCGCTATGAAATCTGTCAAATATTTTACCTCACTGCAAAGTGGCGCCGCCCTGGTGGCGGAAACAGTCGTGGATGCCCTCATTGGGAAACGTCTTTCTCACTATTATTTATTCTGTGGTTGTGTTCATATTTAGGGATCGTGTTTTAAATCTTAAAATTATAATTATAACTTTCAACAAAAAGTAAAAACCGATTTCAAATTGCTAAAAATGAGGTCATTTATTTGCTACCCCCTTAGGAGTGGATTTTTTTCTCCAAATTTATATGGGACTACCCTCGAGCCCAATAACCTATTTGGTTTACAATCTGCGAAGCTATCGCGTAACATAAATACAAGAAAATACACTTGAATTGAGAACCTCCTCCTTTTTGAAGTCGGTTAACTAATAATGTAAAGTTAAGTTAAAGCTAACTAACTTTAACTTAACTTTACAAAACTACTTTTTAACTTAACTACTCTTTAACTTAACTTTTAAAGAGAAACTTTGCTTAATAATGTAAAGTACAGTACAAATATCACTCTAATTCTACTCCCCCCTAGCTCTTACATACCCAATATATCTTGCCTACTCACCTAATCTAAACGAAAGGTTCCTGTTAAAAATGTTATTTAGAACTAAACCCGTTTTCATCATGTTTTGTTTATATTACTGTTATTTTTAAACCTATGTAAGTGAAGCGATGATGTGAAATTACGTTGTTTGTTAAGTTCTCTAACAAAGTACCTAATAATGTTTATTTCTCTTGTATTTTAAAGTAATGCGTAGGCGAAATAAGTAGCCGAGTCCGATCAACGAACTTGTCAGTATTACTATAATAGGTGTACGCTATCATGTATCAAAAATATCAATCAATAAAAAAAAGTATAAACCACTTGTAACACAATATAAGTTTATGTAGTTTAGTTTAGTTTTATCATACACTCAATAAAAGCTATAATTATTAATTAGCTACAATTATGTTTAAATTTAGGAAGAGTGAAGTGTTTCTTTTAATAAAGACGTACTTGAAATTGTGTGTAAGACAGTTTTGGTGATACAACAGAGATGCAACATATTATGCTTGGCATACCGAGTCGATGTCGACGCGAAGCGACAACTGTACGGTGCGTCCGTTTAGAATAACTATTACCTTACAGTAATATATAGTTTTCTGTAATTATTTTTTCTATATATTTTCCAAAATATCTATTTTTAAATAATCACAAATATTTTACCTTTATAAGTGAGTGACGGTTCTTACAAATGATAAAAAAATGTTGCATGCTGCTTGAACTCTGTCCAGAAATCAAAAAATGTGTTGTCGACATCGGCAAGACATGACAAAGCAGTTGTTGCATGCTGTCATATCAACTGATGAGGAAAAAGCGCCTTTCTGTGTGTACTTGTGTTTTACTTTGTTGTACTATGTTCTTTAATATTATTGTTAAATTACTTGTTTTTATCATACTTTACGGATATTTTTCTAAATGAAAACATCAAGAAAATGAAAATGGTTTATTATTTAACATATACCTACTACATACATACTGTTAAAATTATCTATACACATTAAAATGAATTGCCGTACGTTACTCTCGCATAAACTCAAAAATGGCTCGACTAATTTTGATCATATTTTTTGTGGGTGTTTGTCCCTAAATGGTTTAGATTTCACAATTGGACCCAGTAGGTGGCGCTGTTGTTTAGAACCCGAAATCACCTCTGCGAAACCGGGCAGATATCTAGTTACAAATATAAGTACAGCAGTGGATGGAAATATATGTGACACCATATTTTACTTTCATTAATTTTTTTATTAAAACTAATATAATATGTTTTATTTTGTACATAGTGATTTCTTATATTTACGCTAACACTACACATTGAATTAAAGTATTTTTACAGATTTTTGAAATGAAAATTATATCCGTAAAAATAGGTTTATTCATTTTGTTCATATAATTATATATAGTATGTTAGAACTATACAAATTCATTCATTTTTGTAACAAATCTACCATCTCGATATTACATTATGCATTTCATTTCCCTTCCATTTCATCAAGTTAGAAGAGACTAATTAGTAATGTGTTAGGCAAAGAGATTTAAATTCATTCGTTTTCATACAAAAACTTTGAGCTCACGCGTGTGTGACACCCTCTAGCTAAACATAGCAAAACTACGCAGAATATTTATTAGGAAAACAGTTCAGCTATTCTTCAGTAGGTGACGTTACTAAATGTAAGGTAAAAAACCCGTTTTAGGAATGTTACCGTTTCGACATCAAAGAATCGATAATGTTGTTGACGGTTACTAAGTTTGTAATGCTTTACGATATAATAATAGGGAATATGTCATGCTTTTTTATTGTATAAATCTATTTACTATAACTCCCATCACACCAAAAAAAATCATTTAAACGTTTAAGTTTTGAATAACGTCATGAATGAAATGAAATGTCATGAAATATAATATTTAATTTCCCGTAACTAAGAGTCAATTCAAAAGCAGTCACATTGGTAGCATCTTGGATGACGTCACTAGGTCTAGGCGTCAAAGGCACATTGCGAAACGTCAAATCCAATAATAGAGCGCCTCCATCCTCCATGTTTTTCAAATTCGTTTCTTTTACAAAAATACACTTTAAATTTAACATATTTTAGGAAAGCATTGAACTTAAAGGTCGTTACAAAATAAATTATTACACAAAATCACAAGTCTGCGCGTTTACCGTTAAAAAGAACACCTTTGTCATATCTCATCAATTTAAAATCACTTGCCTTGTTGCCGTAGCCAATAGCGGAATCTTCGGTGTCGACAAATCGAATGACCTGCAGTAGCATGGTCACTTGGAAGACAAAGCTCAATTGGCTTCTAAAAAGCTTGGCGTAGTCAGTAGCGAGAAGACACTACCGTGAGCAAAAAAAGTGACCGTTTGCAACTTTACAAGCGCAAGTTCGGCCTCACATGGAATACTTTTCTCATCTCTGGGCCGGGAGTCCCCAATGCGAGCTCCTTCCACTTGTCTGCAGAGCAAAGCGGCTCAAACCGTCGACGACCGAGTTCTCTTTGATTGACTCGATTTTCTATCGTATTTAACACGGGAAGTGCTCTGAGGAATTGTTCGGATTAAGTCCAGCCATCAAATTTCACCAACACGCATCGCGACAAAACTTACGTTACTATCCACATCATTTGGATGCTTGGCGGCCCACTAGCGTGCGATTTATTAGGAGTTTTCTTAGGATTCGTTTACCAATGGCAATTTTCATGGAACGATACAACTTAGGGACATACGCATCTACATCTATCTTCTAAAAAAAGGGTCACCGGTTCTGTACACTCACTATATGAAACACAGCAGTGTTAAGCTGTTATTTTACGCTAGTATTCTGTGAGAACGTGGTCCTTCCCCGGTCGAGCCGACCCATTGTGCGACAACTATACTATTAATATAGCTGCAACATAGCTCTTTCACATAAAAAAATCATTAAAACCTGTGCCAACTCCGGAGCATACGTCTTTCAGCACAATGGGAGGAACTCCCATTAGGCCACTGTGAGTGCTTTGCGAATCGAGTGCTGTGTAAACCGGACATCCCGGCATGGAGCACTCATACCGCTGGATGATCGGCGGTGTGTTCCGTAATCGAGAGTCGAGTGGGACGCAATAAGAAAGCCTAATAGATCGGCTTTCTTCTTGGCGTGAAGACACCCGTCGTGGGAATATTATATAAGAAGGGCCGTTTGGGCTTAGAGCAGGGGCGTAGCTACCGCCGTATCAGCCGTATCAATGATACGGGGCCCCCGGGCTACAGGGGCCCCGAACGTGTGTAAGCAAAAATTCTAACGACTTCTATGGGACAGGAAAGGCTATCACTATTGTCTATAGAAGCAAAGAATTTAGTAAAACTGAAATCATCTTCAGCTATAAATGCCGCCGAATCGTATTCAGCTATGGTCGCTGAACAAAAGGCACTAAAAATGTATTATTGATTTGAATTGTTTGGCTAGCTTAGTTCCTCAGAGTATTAATTGTAAGTAATAACTTATAATCAATATATAATAATTTTAATTTAATGCAAGCGTTTTTGTTCCTTTTATGAAATCTTTACTCTTCATTGGGGCCCCCCATCAAATTTTGATACAGGGCCCACCTAAGGCACGCTACGCCACTGGCTTAGAGTCATTCAATTCGACAGCGGCACTCAAGAAAGAAAAGACAAGACTCAATAGAAGACTCCCTCCTGTGAAAACAATAGTAGTCATTATTGCCGCTCTTTGTAAATATTGTAATATATAATCGTCACGAGTACCATCTTTTCTTCCATAAACGTCCCTAGTATAATTCACGTAAACACAGTAAATAACATAAATACATACATTCCACTGCAGTCCCATACAATTTTTGGTCCATCGTCGCTGGATTGAAGACAGAAGATACAAAATTGTTCACTACAATTTTGGTCCATCGTCGCCGGATTGAAGACAGAAGACCATACAGAAGAGAGAAGATTATTATAGAAGATCATCGACGAAGAAAGAAGACATCGGTTAATTACATCTACGTTTCTAACGATACTACGTCTACGTTTACGTTAATTGTCTATACGGTAAACTTCTCATTTCTTACCGCGTTTACGCGGCCAGGTGATTACTCCCTAACGGTGCCAAACTGTAATCTCCTGGTAACGCCACTTGTGGCGGGTACGGCAACCAATACGTGCGTCTTTTGAAGACGATCGGAAGCCGCAACGTGGGACATCATGCGTAAGACAAGAAGCCAGAAGACTAGGAACGACGACGAAACGTAGGTAGGAATGCGAATTTTTGGAGAAGCTCCCGCGTTCTCTTCCGACTATCTATCGTTGACATACGCGCCCTCTGCCGCGCCCCCACCGACGCCCGCATCGATGCCCGCGCTGCCGCGCCCCGCTATGTCCGTGTCTACGATTGATCGTTTGGGAGAGACTAGTATATCCGCGCCGCGTACTGATACACTCGCCGCGATTATAGATCTTCCGGTCACCGAAACGAGTTGGACAGTGCGTACCGTCGCACCCGTAACTACCGACGCTGTACATAGGCCCGCGCCGCGCGCCCCGTAAGTCCGTTCAGCCCAGTCGACAGCTAGCGCGATCGCGAAGTTGAAACAGATCGAATACAACACCGCAGAAGAACTCGCCGCGATTAGAAGAAAGAAACTCAAATCGATGAAGATTTAATTAAGAATAAATATGCTAGGGACATCGCGCAGTAGCAGGAAGAAACTGATAGGGAAAGCTTAAATGAAGACGAATTAGTGGAAAATAGGAACCGTGTCGATCAATGGTTAGATAACGTGGAGATTGTGCGGGGGTAGCCGCCCTGCCGCTCGTCTCAGCCCGCGCCCTGCATCGATCCAATGCAGGTCTCGCCGAACATGGGGACCGATTATGTTCCTGCGCTGCCCGGATACGTCGAAGATGCCCAGGGCAGGACGATCGCGAATAACGATCAACCACGTCACGCATATATAGCACAGAGGGATAGTGGAGTCGCCATAGAATTGAATCAGGTGAATCGTTAAGGGTTACGTCGCCGACGCTCGCCCAACACCGCATTATCGCTTCAGCATAGGTCACCATCGCCACATCGCCACGAGGAACGTAGATTACCGTCGCCGTATCGTCGCGATGTAGGTATACGTAGGTCACGGTCACCAAATAATCGCGATACATTCCAGAGTCGTGTATCGTTAAAGGGTAATAGGAATAGAGATAGGTCACTCACCCCGAGAGGGAAAGATAGGGGTATCGAACGGCTAGCGGAAGCATTAGAAAGCATGGTACGATTTAGGCCAGCCGCCACGAAGCAGACACAGGACTTGTCTATTTTTAACGGCTCAGTCGCGGAATGGTTAGCGTTTAAAGCCGCGATGAAAGAACCCACGCGTCTATATGGATTCACGGATATGGAAAATATGGCAAGATTGAGGAACTGTTTACGTGGTGAGGCTAGGGAAGCAGTATCGGCGCTGCTGTTTACCGCAAAGGATCCAGCAGACATTATGCGGAAACTGAAGCAGTGTTTCGGCCGCCCGGAAGTGACTATAGATCGTGCGTTAGAAGATTTAAAATGCCTTCCGCGCCCCGGTCAAACCGCCCAGGAATTAAATGCGTTCGCAATTAAGTTACAAAACATTTATTTATTTATTTACTAACTCACAATTGTTATTACAGTAATGGAGCCTAATGCAACAATGTGACCATTAATGTAAAAAAGGCAAATAGTTTAATGTCACCCTCTCGAATTCCGCCAATACACAATTAAATATGTCTAAGTGTGCGTCCACAGTGAATGCGCGGCGACTTGAGCCTGTTGCGGGCGCGACGGCGGGCGCGTGCCGTGGCCACAGTGACGAGCGAGCTGTTGGTGTGCTTAGATGTATTACAGGTGTTGTAAACCATGGACGAGGATTTTTATTTCTACTAGATAGTCCGATACTGAGATGGGAGATTTTGAACATTAGAGGGGGTGTGCACGAAATAAATAAAAACCGACAAATAAATGGTGAATTTTTTAATTTGTAAGAAGAATTGAGATTTGTACCCTAGAAAATTCTTTGAGTATACTAGAATGTCCGTATCAACATTTGATTACGTCCTGAATAAAATATCACCTAAAATCACTAGAGAAGATACAAATGTTTTAACAAAAAAAAAATGAAAACGCGCTTACGCCGAGCGATAAGACCGAACTGGTTTGATACCCCCGCACCCGCGCATTGGATCGCTTGCTGACTAGGCCTGTAGTGTGGCCAAAACGCGCGGATAGGAACGTTTGAAAACTACGCGCGCTATCCCGCTCATGCCCGTCGCGCTAGGCGTCCGCTTTAGTCACTACACTATGGACGCAAACGGCGGTTTCATATGTTTGATAATTCGCGCCCGTCGTCGCAACCGCGCTAGGCTCGCACTGTGGACGAGGGCTAACCGTTGTGCTACGATGTTAAGCATTCTAGCTGCACGAACAACTGGTGCGTACTTTAAGATATATGTACGAGCAACTGGTAGGTCCCGCAACCCGCCCCTCAGCCCCCGTCGCAGCCTAGGATTAGGCACGAGGAACATAGTTTGTATTATGAAGAACGTCGACGGCAAGGGATATTTGCAAAATCGGATGCTAACTAGGGAGGTCACGAGCAAGCTTAGCCCTCACTTACGGTCGCGTTGGTGCGATTATGCGGAGCACTACGGAAGTGTCGACGAACCGGATATCGTCACACTGTCCCGGTTTATGATGAGAGAGGCTGACCGTGCATTAAGTCACGCCTATACGTCCGTAGCGCCGACTAAGGAAGCGCCCTTAAAACGAGAAGCACTGCCGTCGAAAAGGATCGTAGTAACACACCGCGTAGAGGATAGGCCCCGCGACGTAAGGACGTTCACCACGCAGTTGGACAACGAAAGTGTCCCGTGTTTGTGTTGTGGGGGTGAACACCAAATCGCCAAGTGTAGGAAACTGGTACAGATGGACTTGGATGACCGGTGGAAGCGGGTGAAGGAAGATGCGTGCGGTGTCGACGGCTGCAGCGTCTCCCACCATGCGCTACTTCACGCCCACAAGGCCCGGACGCCGGAAACATCCGCCAAACCAGACGATACAGTGCTCGTCGCATCAAATCTAGCTAGTACGAGGGCGGCACTGAAAATTTCGGGAATCAAGGAAGTGACACAACATTACTATTTAAAAATGTATTTATTGCTTTTCGAAGTATTCTCCGCGAAATATGACACATTTTTTCCATACCATGGAACCAATCATTGAAGCAACCATTCCATTCGGAAGTTGGGGTCTCCAAAATGGCCGTTTTGTAGGCGTCCACAGCTTCTTCAGGTGATGAAAATCTCTGTCCACGCAATTTATTCTTTATTTTAGGGAAAGTATAGAAATCATTAGGGCTTAGGTCGGGGCAGTACGGCGGATGGTCTAATAATTCTGTTTTCTTGCTCTAAAAACTCTTTTGTTCTGTGTACGGTGTGAGAACTCGCATTGTCGTGATGGAGGATGATGCGGCGGTTGCAGTTCTCTTTACGGAGTTCAGAAACGACCTGTGGCAAACAAATGCTAGCATACCATTCTGCATTAACCGTTCTTTGTCCCTCAAGAGGAATAGTCGTAACATGGCCGGTTTTGGAGACAAACGTGGCCACCATTTTTTTTGCAACACTCCGTGAACAAACAATTTTTATTGGCTTTAACTCATTTTCGAACACCCAAACTCGTGACTGGTTTTTTGTTTCGGGTTCGTACGCGTATATCCAGGATTCGTCACCTGATACGATGTTGTATACAGCATTTGAGGATCCTGCGTGGAATCTTTCGAGAGTTCTGACGCACTAAGTAACGCGAACCGCTTTCTGCTCTTCACAGAGCGAATGCGGTATCCATCGGGAAAACAACTTTTATACACCTAATTGTTCATGCAAGATTATTTGTATTTGACTCATGCCAATGTCTATAGTTGTCTGAATTTCGCGGTTTGTCACATGTCGATCTTCCTCAATCAGCTTACGCACAGCATCAACGTTTTCTTGGGTGACTGCAGTTTTTGGACGACCTTGATGGGGATCATCACTGAGCTTGACACGTCCACGTTGAAATTCAGCAAACCAGCGATAAATTGTGGTTTTGAATGGGGCTTCATCACCAAATGCAGAAATCATTCGGTCAACACACTGTTTTTGTGTTAAACCACTTCGAAAGTCATAATAAATCATCGCTCTTGAATTTTCTCGAGTCAATTCCATTTTCTCAACGACTAAACAAGTTTGACAAAACCTTGTGACAAGACCGAGAATCTTTTTTTAAATAAATAATTGGTATTCGATTTTTAAAACCAAGGAGTTTTCAATTAAAAAGATTTTAATATGACAGGAACAGTGGAAATATTCCATTCCCAATACTTTTAGTGCAGCCTATGTAGTGCGTCAGGGCTTTTAAAGGTATGCACCATTATCGTGTGCGGACCGCGTGATAAGGAGATAGAGACATACGCGCTCCTCGACGAAGGGTCTACCATATTATTAATCAACGACGAACTAGCTTGCGAGTTAGGCGCGGAAGAACCGATGAAGCCACTAAACATTCGAAGCGTGTCTAATAGTCAACGCGAGACTAACAGTAAGCTAGTCAATATAGGGATACGTGGCAAGACGAGAAACGAAATGTATAATGTAAGCGCGCGAACCATAACTAATTTAACGGTAGGCTCGCAGTTGGTCGGTAAAGAGTGCATACGCTTGAGGCATTTACGCGATTTACCGAGCGCAGTGTGTTATGACGACGCGAAGCCAAAGGTGCTGATAGGAGCCGACAACTGGCATCTAATTATCACACTCAACTTAAGGATAGGACGCCGGTGGCAAACTATCGCAGCTAGGACGTTGCTAGGGTGGGTGATTCAAGGGACCGCGCTGCGTTTAACGTGTAGGCAAGACAGTGAGACGGTTTTTACACCTGTCGAGCACCAACGGGCGGTCCGACAAAGACGTCAAGACGTTCGCCAGTGCGGATGAGGAGTTGACGGATCTCCTCAAGAGGCAGTACGAAATAGATTCAATAGGCATCTCGCTTAAGAGTAGGCAGAGACGGGAAGAGGAACGCGCTGTCGACATATTCCAGCGCACCGTCAAGAGGGTCGGCGAGCAATATCAAGTCGGACTGCCATGGAGGGACGACGACGTCAGGATGCCACCCAGCTACGAGATGGCAGATCGAAGACTCCGAACCACCGAACAGTCGTTGAAGTGTAGGGATACGTGCTATGCTCCAACGGGGGGAGTAATAAGGAACCGACCGCACGATGTTAGGGAATGTACTCATCGCGACGGTACGGATAGCCCTACGTTAATAACTGCGAAGCAACGGTCGCCCCTAAAAGTACGCCGCGATCAGAGTTGCAGGCGGAACTCATGCATAACGAGCACGAGAGAGAAATCGATCAATGGTTCACCGGACCATCATTTCTCTACGAAGACCATACCATGTATTGCTGTTTTATTAATTTGTAAAAATATATATTTGGTTTGGTTGTTTCTTGTCATTGTTTTTTAATTTATAAATTAGTATTTTTTTTTGTTCAGGTGTAATTTTGTGCAAATTTTTTGTACATATCTACAATTCTATTCTAATAAATTAAGTTTAAAATAATTATCATTTACGTTATGTACGACCCAAAAACCCTAAAAATGACACCTAAGTCGCCCCCCAACCCATGATGATTTTTACATACATCCATCTATCCTTCCATCCATGTTGGTTTCAAACCATAATCGATACCATTTTCGTAATTAACGTCCCAAAAAACCATAAAACGACACCCATATTGACATTTCAACCACATCGCACCCCCACAGGGGATGAAGGTAGGTATTTCCCGTCTGCTACGTTGGATTTTGTAACAGTTGTTGTTTTCGTAATAAGCTTTACCGATAAACTTAACCCGATAAACTATAAAAACGATACTCATGTCGATTTTCAGAATTTGTTACCCCTTTTAGGGGTAGAATTCTGAAAGAGCTTGAAACACTTATTTACTCATTTATTGATAGGAGTACTGGAGTACTCCTATGAAGTTTCGAATAAAATAGTTTAACTAATCTTGTTTCCCCATACAAACTTTCAACCCCTAAGGGGGCGAATTTTCAAAAACCCTACGACACGTAATTCTTTATTTCTAATCGTTAACCTAAAAACAAAGTTTCAGGCTTCTACTTCTAAAAATGGCGGACTTCCATACAAACTTTTAACCCCTTTATCACGCCCTTTTTCAAAAATCCTTTCTTAGCGGATGACTACGTCATTACAACTGGCTTATGCCAAATTTCAGCGAAATCCGTTGAGTAGTTTCGACTGTGCGTTGATAGATGAGTCAGTCCGGTTTGTCTTTTATATACAGCGTGTCCGAAAATTCAACGATAAACGGGCACCACAGGATGGACCTGCTCATGACTACTCGAGAAAAAATAAAAAGAAAAAATCTAAATCGTTTTTGAAATTACAAAAAAAAATTAAATTCTTCGAAAATCGATACACCGATATGGTATTTTGAACTACCATGAGCACATTTTAAATTTTTTTTTGTATCGGCAATCTTAGTAGTACTGCTATCTACCACAACCCTTATAAATCTCTGAATACATGTAGTTTTTACACAAAAATCTATCAAAACTATTTATTCCCCTAAAATTTTGAAAGATTTTTACTTTCATTTCACTTTCACTCATCGTGGTGTAAATCATCGTGGTGGTTTTTTTAAAAATTGACGCAACCAACCAAAATTCTAAAATGGTATAATACTCTAGAAAAACTTCTGTGTGGCACAGAATATTTGCTGAAAAATGTTGCATGAATTAAAACAAAGGGTACAAATATTTACATTTATTTTATTTTTTTGCATTATTAATATTACAGTAAATGTTCGAATTGTTGGCCACCGGCATTAATACAGGCATGGCATCGCCTTAAAAATATCTTTTTATTCGTCGTGCATATCTTCTACTATTGATATGATCCGTAGCCTGAGTGATATTTTGGCGAAGCTCATCCAATGTTGAAATGGGTTCTGAGTAAACCCTGTCTTTGAGACAACCCCAGTAGAAGAAGTCCAGGGGGTTTAGGTCGGGTCAACGGGGTGACCATAAGATAGGACCAAGTCGCCCGATCCAACGTCCTGGGTACTCTTGGTTTAAATATTCTCGCACAAGACTGGCATAGTGAACTGGGCAACCATCATTTTGAAACCACATGTTTTGTAAGTCACGCAAAGGCACGTCTTTTAATAATTCTGGCAATTCGTTTTGTAAAGTTCTGAAAATTTAAATAGCCATTTTTCTTGCAGGTTGTTTCATCCGACCATAGAACTTTATCTAAGAATTGGGGATCTTCCCTGTGCTTTTGCAGCATCATACGCAGTGGCGTAGCGTGCCTTCGAGGGGCCCTGTATCAAAATTTGTTGGGGGGCCCCAATGAAGAGTAAAGATTTCATAAAAGGAACAAAAACGCTTGCATTGAATTCAAATTATTATATATTGATTTTAAGTTATTCATCATCATCGTTACAGCCCTTCATAAGTCCAAGGAATGAAAAAACGAATAAAGGAATAAAAAACATATACATAAAAATGGTCTTCAGTTCTCTATGTACACATAAATTATCGTCAATTATCACGACAACGGCAAAAGTACTAATTCCACTAGTTCATCATCATCATCATCATCATAACAGCCCTTCATAAGTCCATTAAAGAGCATAGGCCTCACCCAAGGAATGCCACAAAGCACGGTCCTGAACCACCTGCATCCATCGACTTCCTGCATGTCTTACCAGGTCGTCACTCCATATAGTGGGGGGACGCCCTACACTTCATCCGCCGGTACGAGGCCGCCACTCGAGAACCTTTTTCCCTATCGGTTGCCGGTTCTTCGAGCTATATGTCCGGCCCATGGCCACTTCAGCTTACTAATTCGTTGGGCCATGTCGGTGACTCTGGTTCTACTGCGCATATCCTCATTTCTATGTTTATCACGCAGAGAAACTCCGAGCATAGCCCTCTCCATAGCTCGCTGAGCAACCTTGAGCTTCCTCATCCGGCCAGCAGTGAAGGACCACGTCTCAGTTCCGTATGTCATCACTGGCAACACGCACTGGTTGCACAATTTCGTTTTCAAGTTTTGAGGTATACCTGACTAGAAGATGTGCCGTTATTTCCCGAACGCTACCCAGTCGAGTCGAATCCCTCGATTGACCTCTCGGTCGAAGTTGGACTTACTTAGTCGGACTATTTGTCCCAGGTAAACATAAACGTCAACAACTTCGAGCTTAGAGCTACCAACAACTACCGACATAGGTGTGACATGGACATTAAACATGATCTTTGTTTTGTCCATGTTCATCTTAAGACCTATCCGTTGGGAAAAACTATTGAGGTCATTAAGCATAGTGCTTAGGTCCTCCAGCGATTCTGCCATAAGGACTATATCGTCGGCAAATCGAAGGTGAGTGATGTACTCGCCATTGATGTTAACACCGTATCCTTACCAGTCCAGAAGCTTGAAAACGTCTTCCAATGCAGCGGTGAAGAGTATCGGGGATATAACGTCACCCTGTCTTGCACCTCTCTGCAATTGGATAGGTTTCGTACTCTGGTTCTGTACTCGGATAGCCATCGTAGCCCTACTGTACAAGCACTTCAGCACTTCGATATACCGACAGTCAACTTGGCATCGCTGAAGGGACTGCAGCACCGCCCGAATTTCGACGTAATTTTGATTGAAAGTCTTTGGGCTTTCTCATAGTCCACATACGCCAGAAATAGTGGTAAATTGTACTCCTCGGACTTCTGTACAATTTGCCGAAGGGTATGTATGTGGTATATGGTGCTAAAGCCTTTTTGGAAACCGGCTTGTTCGGGAGTAATGACTCTCGAAAACAGCATGTAGACGCGGCTCAAAAGGGAACTCGGTCTGTAGTTCTTCAAGAGAGCGTTGTCACCTTTCCGGAGTAGTGCCACCATGGAGGACGGAATTAAAGAGCTTCTGAAGGACATCAAGTATCGGTTTTCCACCCGCTTTCAGAAGCTCCACTGTAATTCCATCCAGCCTGGGATCTTGCCGTTTTTAAGATGCTGGAGAGCCATTCTAATCTCGCTCAGACTGACGTCCGAGATATCATCGGAATAGTGTCGGATAAGACTCGCTCTTGGATCGTTACTCACACTTACGTGTGGCTCCAACGATGATGTGTACAGCTGCCAATAGAACCTCTCAATCTCACTCAAAACCTCAGGTGTCCCGGAAACGACGCTGCCATACTCGGTCTTCAGCTTCGACAGTTGGCTCTTTCTGGCAGACAGATCTCTTGCAAAGACTTGGGAGCCCTGGTTCTGCTCGATCTTTTCTTTAATACGAGCAGAATTAAAGTTGCACAAGTCCCGCCGCATGCATTTGGAGATCTGTATGTTCAGTTGCCTGTACGCTGTCAAATCTACTGAAGACTGCAGCTATATACCCCGTCTAAAAGCCATTGAGATTAGAGTGTGATCGGAGACTTTTTGTTTCTTCTGCGGCGGGTCTTGCAAAACTTAGCTCAGACCGCATGGACAGTTTCCACGAGCTTGTCATTCATATCGTCCATTGTATTGCAATCTTCTAGGCACTGAAAACGGTTTCGTAGCTCGAGCTGAAAGGTTTCTGGACTTTGGATTAGAGCACGAGAAGGACGGAGCGTTGACTTCATTAGACGTGACTTCTCCAACTTAACGTTTAGGTTCAGTGTGCCTCTCACCATTCGGTGATCGCTGCCGGTTTTCACCCTCGCGATCACTGAGACATCACTGAATAGTTGTCGTCTGGTCGTCATAATAAAGTTAATCTCATTTTTTGTCGAACCGTCGTGGCTCGACCAGGTCCACTTCCTGTGGGGCCGCTTCTGGAAGAAAGAGTTCATCATAAAGAGTCCTTCTTTCTCCATGAAGTTCGCCAGCTGCTGGCCCTTTGGGTTCCGTTGCCCTATTCCGAATTTCCCTACTTTCAGCTCACCGTTCTCTCTTGTGCCTAGTTTTGCGTTGAAGTCTCCCATTAACACCGTATAGTGGGTTTTGGAGGAATGCATTGTTCTAGAGATATCCTCATACATTTCTTCCACCTCCTCATCGGCGTGTACCGAGGTTGATGCGTAAACCTGTATAACCTTCAGCGATTACCGTTCGGTGATTCTGAGTATAAGGTCCGCAACCCTCGTCGACACACTCCCAATCTTTACAACGTTGTTAACGAGAGACTTGTGGACGATAAATCCGACACCTCCTTGGGACAGATGGTCGCCCTCCTGGTGATAGAACAAATTGCCGGATTCGAGGATTACCGTGACCTCCCCCTCTCTTCAGACTTCGGATAATCCTATGACATTCCAGTGCAACTTGTCTATCTCTTCTTCTAGCTCCAGGACCTTCTCGTCAGTCCTCAGGGTGCGTGCGTTATAAGTTGCCATGTCGAGTCGTCGTAGGTGGCAACAGAACCTCCACCGGAGACTCTTAGCACCCCCTGCCTCGCTGTTACCATGGTCGCCACCTTAGCCAGGAATAGCGGGGCTGCCGGGGACTGGGGGCCATCTCTTCGTTACTTTCATGGGGGTATATTGCCATAGTTGCCACGCTTGGCGAGCGGGTTGGCAAGCGCAGTTTTTTTATTGTTGTTTTGCTGTTATCAGAAAGATGCTGCTGCCCATCCTCTGCCTCAGTTTCCGTCTGTCGCCTTTTACGACACCCACGGGAAGATATGGGGTTGTGAGTATTCTTACCCGCCACTACACGGGCTTATGAGTTATTACTTACAATAAATACTCCTAGGAACTAAGCTAGCCAAACAATTTAATTTTCGTGCCTTTTGTTCGGCGAACATAGCTGAAGACGATTTCAGTTTTACTAAATTCTTTACTTCTTTAGAGAATAGTGATAGCCTTTCCTGTCCCATTAGAAGTCCTTGGAGTTTTTGCTTACACACGTTGGGGGCCCCTGTAGCCCGGGGGCCCCGTATCATTGATACGGCTGATACGGCGGTAGCTACGCCCCTGATCATACGGCATAATGCGACCCGTAGTGGATAGTCCCGCGGTAATAACGTCTGCACACGCCTGTAGTGGTATGGGTGAAGCCTGTAACGTTTAAGAATTCGATGCGCAGAACTTTTTGGGATTCCCGTAGCTAGTTCTATGGCACGTACCGAGGTAGTCGAATCGTTTTCTATTTCTTTGAGAACTTCTTCATCGCGTCCCAATCTAGGTCTTCCAGTATTTCTCCTGGCAGATGGTAAACGACCCTCCGCAAACGCTTGATGCACATTAATAAATACTCGATAATCAGACTATCTTTGAGCATTTGGATACCTTTCTCGATACAATCTGCTAGCAGCATTAGCATTGCATCGGCATTCTCTATAAATGAGATGCATTTTAGCGTATTCCAACGGTGTGTACGGTAGCGGCATGCTAAACGCTAAACAGTCCAAAATACGCCAATAGTCCAATTCATAAAACATACAATCACAGTACAAAATAATGCCAGGTCAGCTCAGTTTGCAGATCACCAGTCCAATAAGCGAAGCCAAAAGTCGTTAATAGTACGAGAGCCACATCAATTGAATACGGAACGGTGCACAGTAAACAAAGGAGCAGAGTGTACTGTACTGTACTGACTGACTTGTTGAGAACACTAAAGCAACTTGTCTACCTGCCCTATTGTTATTAAACAACGAACATCATCTATCTCTCTCTAACGTATAGTCTTCCTCTATCTATCGCTCTCTAACTTCTAAATTTTATTGACTACGCACATCTGCAATTCAAGTTCTAAGAACTTGCAACAAAAAACTATTTTAGCACATAGTGTAGTGTAGTGAAAGTGATTAACTAGCAACAAAAATTAAAAAAGGACTGAGGGACTGCAGTTTAGATATTTGTTTCTTTTGTCTTTAACACTGTCTTGTTAACCGGTTCAGTGCGGCCCACGCGTGCGGTGACACGCCAGGCGTGCCATCGATTACTTTTGTGTGTGGCGTATGACACGAGTCGTGTCTTTTTAAAAATCGTTATAACTCGATCAAACTGCGTTTTTAGAAAATTTATTCAGAACAAAATATTCATTATTTTGCAAGTAGTTCATGCCTGCAGCTTCGTTTCTGGATATTTTGAAAATTTGGAATTTTTAGGGGTTGACAACATTCTTTTAACTTGTACATGGTACTCTTTTTAATTTGTGGGTTTTCAGTCATGTTGTGGAAAAATAGTCTAAGGTAACAAATAATAGCACTCATTGCGATCGCTCACAAACTCAAGTTGTAAATAAATTTCTGGAAAACAAGTCTCCTGTTAAAAAAAAACAATGCATTTGTCTTATTGTTTAATTTTGCTTAAAATGGCTGAACTGCCGTCTTATTACTATCATATGGCCGAATAGACCTAGGAAGTACCATGTACTCTTGTGATATGGTATAAGGTTTATTTTTGCTTGAAACAGTTCATGCATAAAAAAAGTTCGCTAATAAATAGTCTTTCGTCAATCCGCCGCCGTATAGCCCTGGCGTTTGTTTCCTTTTGAAAATAATTGTTTTGCTATTCTTACTAATTAGACGTTTTCAAATCGACTTTACTTTTACATTTGTATAACACTAAGTAATATTTAACATTTGTAAATATTAATGAATCATAAGCCTTATTTTTTTCCAAATTAAGGTTCTTGATTGTTTGATATTTACAAATATTATTCATCATTACAGCCTTTCATAAGTCCACTGCTGAACACAGGCCTCCCCCAAGGAATGCCACAAAGCACGGTCCTGAGCCACCTGCATCCATCGACTTCATGCATGTCTTATCAGGTCGTCACTCCATCTAGTGGGGGGTCACCCTACACTTCGCCTACCGGTACGAGGCTGCCACTCGAGAACCTTTCTTCCCCATCGGTTGTCGGTTCTTCGAGCTATATGGCCGGCCCACTGCCACTTAAGCTTACTAATCCGTTGGGCTATGTCGGTTACTCTGGTTCTACTGCGGATATACTCATTTCTAAGTTTATCACGCAGAGAAACCTCGAGCATAGCCCTCTCCATAGCTCGCTGAGCGACCTTGAGCTTCCTCATACGGCCAGCAGAGAAGGACCACGTCTCAGTTCCATAGGTCATCACTGGCAACACGCACTGGTTGTACCAGTTGTAGTATTTCGTTTTAAGATTTCGAGGTATGTCTGACGAGAAGATGTGTCGTAGTTTCCCGAACGCTGCCCAACCGAGTTGAATTCGTCGTAGTATTATCGTATCATATCGTCGTATATGCCGTGTAGTGGCGGTTGAGAATATCCACTACCCCATATCTTCCCGTTGGGTGTCGTAGAAGGCGATAAAGGGAAACAGGCAGGAGATGGGCAGCAGCATCTTCCTGATAACAGCAAAATACAATAAAAAAAAACTGCGGTTGCCAACCCGCTCGCCAAGCGTGGCAACTATGGCAAATACCCCCTTATGAATGAATGTAACAAATATTATTATTAGGTGAAAATTTAATTTAATAAAAACCAAGGTATTCCAGAGTGATTTAGCTGTACCTACTTATATAAATGATGTTTTTATAAAAGAAAAAATAGTACAAAATGTTTGTAAGATCTGCATAAAAAGGTCACTAACTCTCAATTTCAAAGAAAAAACGTAGAAAAACACGTAGTTACCCACTAAAAACAAGTATCCTTCTGTTTGTAACAGATGTATAACGGTGGTAGAGCCAAGCAGCAGTTTTTGCTGTTGCACGTATGGGCCGGCTCGAGCCGGGTTAGTACCACGACCTCACAGAATACCGGCGTGAAGTAGAAGCTCTGCTTCTGCGTTTCGTCTGGTGAGTGCAGGTGGCCGGAGGCCCAATCCCCCCCCCCCCCCCATCAACATGGTAGCGGAATTACACAATAGACTACCCCAGGAGGGTACCAGTACCCCTGGAGAATCCCTCGCTGAGCATCCACGACCATGTTATTCCAATCCTGAGCGTGGGTGCTCAGGCTGCCCCGCGTATTCTGGGGGGGGCAAAATTCCGCTCAAAAACATAACTGCTCGGGGTAAACAGAGCAACAATACCAAGGCGACCCCTGCCACGCTATCCGTGAATTTCTGCAACATCAGGGGACTTCACTCTAACCTAAACGCCGTCCACTACCATCTCGAGACGGCGAAGCCGGCCTTGCTCTTCCTGACCGAGACGCAGGTTTCCTCTCCGGCTGATATTTCGTATCTCTCCTACCCTGGGTACAAATTGGAGCACTCCTTTGTGCCTCGGGCTGGAGTTTGCGTGTATGTCAGAGAGGACATCTGTTCTCGACGCCTCGGCAGTCTTGAAGGTTCGGACCTGTCCATCCTTTGGCTACGCGTAGACAGCGACGACCACCCGCGCGTCTACGGGTGCCTCTATAGGTCCCATAGCGGTAATGCCGAAACAGACCGACTCATCGACCACGTCCAAATGGCTACAGATTCCTTGCTACAACAGGTCCCATCCGCAGAGATCGTGATCCTTGGCGATTTTAACGCCCACCATGCCGAATGGCTCGGTTCACGTTTAACCGATCATGCGGGGAGATCTGTTTATGACTTTGCCTTGGCATATGGTCTGACACAACTGGTTACTTCGCCTACGCGGATTCCAGATGTGGAGGATCATACACCTTCCCTGTTGGACCTTCTGCTGACCTCTCATCCGGACGGATATCAGGTTTCCGTCGATGCCCCTCTCGGCTCTTCGGACCACTGTTTAATCCGGAGTATGGTGCCACTCACGCTCCCTTCGCGGTTGCGTTCTGCAGGTTGCCGCCGTGTTTGGCATTATAGGTCGGCGGATTGGGACGGAATGCGGTCTTTCTTTGCATCCTACCCATGGGGGCGGGTTTGCTTCTCGCCGGATGATCCCAGCGCTGTTGCTGACTCTGTCACTGATGTGGTGCTACAGGGAATGGAACTATTTATTCCATCATCTGTGGTACCCATCGGAGGCAGATCTCAGCCTTGGTTTGGTCGCTCCTGTAAAACTGCATTACGCAGTAAGCAGGAGTGTTATCAAGCCTGGGCTGCGGCTTCGGCGACTCGGGATGTAAACATCAGCACACTTAAAAAGAAGTATAACTTCGCCTCCAGGTCCTTCAAAAGAGTTATTGCCAAGGCAAAGTCAGAGCACATAGGCAGAATTGCCGATAAACTAGTTCGCCTTCCTTCGGGAACCCGTGCATTCTGGTCTCTCGCCAAGGCTGTCCAAGGGAATTTCTGTAAGCCATCACTACCATCTCTGCACAGGGAGGACGACTCACTGGCCCATGACGCAAAAGACAAAGCCGACCTTTTAGGCTCCCTTTTTGCGTCCAACTCGACTCTTGATGACGGGGGGAAAACACCGCTGACCATCCCGCGGTGTGAGTGCTCTATGCCGGACGTGCTGTTCTCACAGCGCTCGGTTCGCAAAGCACTTCTCTCCCTGGACATCCAGAAGTCGAGTGGGCCTGACGGAATCCCCCCAATTGTGCTGAGGACGTGTGCTCCGGAGTTGGCACCGGTCCTAACGCGTCTTTTCCGGTACTCCTACTCCCAAGGCGTAGTCCCGAATTCATGGAAGACAGCTTTTGTCCACCCGATCCCTAAAAAAGGCGACCGCTCAGACCCGTCCAACTATAGGCCTATCGCGATCACCTCCTTGTTCTCCAAAATAATGGAATCCATTATCAACTGCCAGCTCATCCGGTACCTTGAGGATCACCAGCTGATTAGTGACCGCCAATACGGTTTTCGTCGGGGTCGATCAGCTGGTGATCTTCTGGTCTACCTGACCCATAGATGGGCGGAGGCAGTAGAGTCCAAGGGGGAGGCGTTGGCCGTTAGTCTGGACGTTGCGAAGGCCTTTGATCGGGTTTGGCACAAAGCGCTTCTTTCGAAGCTCCCTTCCTATGGGCTTCCCGAGAAATTGTGCAATTGGATCACCAGCTTCCATGCAGATCGGAGCATCAAGGTTGTTGTAGACGGTGCATGTTCTGACTACAAGCCTATTAACGCTGGTGTTCCACAAAGCTGTGTGCTATCACCAAAGCTGTTTCTTCTGCATATCAATGATATGTTGCTAACTAGTAACATTCATTGCTATGCGGATGACAGCACTGGTGATGCTCTATACACCGGCCGTGCTAATATTTCTCGGGAAAACGTCTCCGAGTACCGGAACAAACTTGTGTCTGAAGTCGAGTCTTTGCTGGACAAAGTCTCGAACTGGGGGCGACTAAATCTAGTCCAGTTTAATCCTCAGAAGACACAAGTTTGCGCGTTTACCGCTAAAAAGAACCCCTTTGTCGTATCTCCTCAGTTTCAAGGCACTCCCCTGGTTGCCTCAGCCAGTATCGGAATCCTCGGCGTCGACATATCGAGTGACGTGCAGTTTTGTGGTCATTTGGAAGAGAAGGCCAAATTGGCCTCTAAAAAGCTTGGCGTGCTCAGCAGAGCGGGACAGTATTTCATGCCGGCACACCGCCTGCAACTTTACAAGGCGCAGGTTCGGCCTCACATGGAATACTGTTCCCATCTCTGGGCAGGGGCTCCCCAGTGCCAGCTCCTTCCACTTGACCGCATCCAGCGCAGAGCGGCTCGAATCGTCGACGAACGAGTTCTTTCCGATCGGCTCGACTCATTGGCGCTGCGAAGAGATGTTGCATCTCTTTGCATTTTCTTTCGCATCTACCATGGGGAGTGCTCTGAGGAATTGTTCGGATTAATCCCAGCCGCCAAATTTCACGAACGCACATCGCGGCAGAACTCCCGATACCATCCACACCATCTGGATGATTGGCGGTCCACCACTGTGCGATTTAGAAGATGTTTTCTTCCTCGCACGACTTCCTTGTGGAATCGATTACCATCAGCGATTTTTCCGGACCGATACGACTTAGGGACCTTCAAGAAAAGAGCTTACTCCTTTTTAAAAGGCCGGCAACGCATCTGCAATTCCCTCCCTGGTGTTGCAGTTGTTCATGGGCGGCGGTAGTCACTTACCATCAGGTGAGCCGCATGCTCGTTTGCCCCCCTCTCCTATAAAAAAAAAAATGTTTGATGTCAACTAAACTTAATTAGGTCTAAACAAGTGAAAAAAGCATAAAAAAGAACATTACTTTTACACATGGCTGATGGCACAATAGGCGTGTCATCAACTTCTGTGGTCATGCAATATATATAATTTTTATTAGCTGTGGCGGCGAACAAATATTGATGACACGCCTGGCGTGTCAAGTGCCATCAGCCATGTCTTATGTCCATGTGTTATGTCTTATAGCCATGTTTATGCAGAGATTACAAACCTTTTGTACTAATTTTGTTTTATAAAAAAATTATTTATATAAGTAGGTACAGCTAAATCACCCTGGAAACCTTGGTTTTTATTAAATTAAATTTTCACCTAATAATAACATTTGTAAATATCAAACAATGAAGAACCTTAATTTGGAAAAGAATAACGTTTATGATTCATTGATATTTACAAATGTTAAATATTATTTAATGTTATACAAATGTAAAAGTAAAGTCGATTTGAAAACGTCTAATTAGTAAAAATAGCAAAACATGTGTTTTCAAAAGGAAAAAAACGCCAGGGCTATACGGCGGCAGATTGACAAAAGAAGAAGAAGAAAAGAGATTTATTAGCGAACTTTTTTTTATGCATGAACGGTTACAAACTGTTTCAAGCAAAAATAAACCTTATAAGGTAGACTGGGGCAAGTGTGACAAATGCAAATTATGCGGCATAAATGCGGTTTTTGGTTAAATGCCACCTATTGAACAACGCAGAAACTTTTACGTTATTGACTATACCGACAGTTAAGTATATAACTTAAACTATTTTATCGACAGAGATCATTTTTTTAAAACTACTCAACTAGCGAAAGCCCGCGCAATTTTAAGATCCGAAGTTTTTAAGCTTTTCGATACGTCTTTCAGTTATTTTAATCTTATTTAACAAGGTGAGTGTATATATATATATATATGCATTTTATATATAATAAAAACTGATGGTTTTTAGATATGGAGGGGGGGGGGGGTCAAAAGGGTGAACATATCAGTTCATGGGGTATGCTTTTAGCCTAAAACTAATTATAGAAAAAGAATCATTTATGTTTATTTTGTTTGATTTAGATGGTAAGAAACTATATAAAAAAAAATCTGATAAATACTCTCGAGAAATTCTGCTGGAGGCTATCAAAGCTGTATGGGAGCAACATATGACACCGTTTAAGGCAGTCAAGGTTTACGGTGTCCCTAGAACAACCATAATCGCACAAGTAAATGGTGATCGAGGTGTGAAATCGAACACTCATGGTAGGTCAACAGCGTTTAACTCAGACTTGGGAAAAAAATATGGCTGCAATATTCCACACCATGGAACGGTATGGTTTTGGTTTGGAGTACGCATTTAGGCTCTGATATAGTAGACATTATCAGTGACAGTGATTCTGGAAGTGTTCAAGTAAACAATTCTGTCGAGAAAAAAACAAAAATTTTAGAAGCAAAAAGGAAAAATCAACGCACATTCTTACGATACAACCTGATATCCATACAGAACCAATATTGAAGCTGCGATTGACATTTAAAAAATCTTTTAAGTAAATAATATATTTATTAATAATGTTTTTATACAACAGAAATAGTATAATACAAGTACATACCAAAGATTATATTATTTTATTATTGATTGTTAAGGTTTCTGATTTAAAGTTATTTTTCACTTAGCATTGTTTTTGTTACTCTTTCAAAACATTTAAGGCAAGTGATACATAAATCCATTTATAGGCACATCACTATATCGGTCAAAAACTGTCACACTTACCCCAAACGGGGAAAATTCCATTGTTACATAAAAATGGACGTTCAAATCGTTCTAATAGTTCATAAAATATATTAACATTAGTATCATCTCATCAATTTTCTCGAAATTTACAGATAATAATAAAGTAACTACAAAAAGAAGCGTACTGTCACACTTGCCCCATTGATGTGGTAAGTGTGACAGTCTTCCACCTTAATTAGTTTTAACTGCCTCAAATTACAAAATGCTACTTATAGATATTAAAATGTTTAATCAAACAAACAACCACTTAATAATTAATGTTTTGAAACGGAATTATCTACGTTAAACCCTTACAGAGTAGAAGTATTTAAATGTTCATTTTCGTTTTAATTAATTTATGTCACACTTGCCCCAGGTGACTCTACTATATCACAAGAGCACATGGTACTTCGTAGGTCTATTCGGCCATATGATAGTAATACGACGGCAGTTCAACCATTTTAAGCAAAATTAAACAATAAGACAAACGCATTGTTTTTTTTTTTAACAGGACACTTGTTTTACAGAAATTTATTTACAACTTGAGTTTGTGAGCGATCGCAATGAGTGCTATTATTTGTTACTTATTAGACTATTTTTCCACAACATGATTGAAAACCCACAAAGTAAAAACACTACCATGTACAAGTTAAAAAAATGTTGTCAACCCCTAAAAATTCTAAATTTTCAAAATATCCAGAAACGAAGCTGCAGGCATGAACTATTTGCAAAATAATGAATATTTTGTTCTGGATAAATTTTCCAAAAACGCAATTTGAGCGAGTTATAACGATTTTTAAAAAGACACGACTCGGGTGTCATACGCCACACACAAAGTAATCGATGGCACGCCTGGCGTGTCATCCGAACTGAGCTGGTTAAGCTTAACAAATTCTTTACTATCTGTAATCACATTAACTTCATTCACATATTAACTTTCAGAGATCTAGTTGATAAACTGAATCAACGGAATGACCACACTTTTAGAGACTAACTATTTATATATACTAGCTGTTCCCCGCGACTCCGCCCGCGTCGAATCTATTACGATTGGATTTCATAGGTATTCATGTTCCTGCGCGGAACCCTAATTATATTTCTAAAATAAAAGTCACCTAAGTTATTCCTTATAACATGAGCTATCTGCCAGTAAAAGTCCCGTCAAAATCGGTCCAGCCACTTTGGAGATTACCCGGAACAAACAGACAGACACAGATTTTAAAAATTGTAATTTTGTTTTGTACCGTATATACTTTCATGTGCATTTAGTAAAAAGCTGTGATTTTGATATTACAAACAGACAATTCAAATTTATTTATTTGTGTAGTTGCATAGATAATAGCTGGCCAGGCAGACTTTGTCCTTTAAAAAATCTTTAAATTCACAATAAAAAACATTGAGGGAGGAGGGAGGATCTCTCAAGTTGGACCAAATTGCACATAGTGTGCAAAATTTTATTGAAATCAGTTGAGTAGTTTAGGTGTTCATCGCGGACAAACAATGTGACACATAATTTTTATATATATACTAGCTGGCCAGGCAGACATTGTTCTGCCCTTTTCGATGACCCTTCATATAAAAATCTTTAAATTCACAATAAAAAAATATTGAGGGTCACTTATCAGGATAAAAACTATCCTATCTCTCAAGTTAGACGAAACTGCACAGAATGTGCAAAATTTCATTGAAATCAGTTCAGTAGTTTAGGAGTTCATCGCGGACAAACAACGTGACACGTAATTTTATATATATATATATATATATATATATATATATATACCTTTACAAATTTCAGGATTCATTCTACAATTATTTTAGGCATACTACTAAATCCTAGGCAATTCATTTCGCGTATTCCCGGCATAGTTCCTCAGTGATCACACACGAAATTTAGAAACAGAGCATGGGGAGCTTCTTTTTACTTAGTTTAACATTTTGTTCTACAAATAAATAATGTAACTACAATAGTTATTCATAACAACTTTATTACATAATTACTACCAAACTTTCACAACTAAATTGTCTTATAGAACTTATTAATCCCTTCGAATTTTCGATACTCTCGGATCGTCAGGCCTCATTATCATATAAACGCTTTTGTATCTCTTGTTGTCTCCGTCTCTTTTCACATAATTGTAACCTCCTAGAAGTCCCAAACCAATACCAACTAAGGCAAGGCCTGTAGAAGCAATTATTTCTGGTATTTCATTCCACCCCTGTTGGAGTAGTTGACTAAGAGTTCTTCTTGTGGCTGGTGCAGCCATTTGTGCAAACAATGATAAATTTTAATGTGTTAAACGAGAATAATTCTATAAAAATTAACTAGCGTTAGAAAAAAAGCCTCGACTGAAAATCTGAAAAAATTATATATTTGACGTTGACAGTTGATTTTTTTAACTGGTTTTACAGCTCTGGGTTCTGTCCCTTCTGAGCCTGAAGTTACTAATTGACAGTTGTCAATCAGCAAAGCCAAAGAGTATGAGCAGTGTCAAATAAAGAACCAAGGAGATTGTAAAATATAGGGAGTGCGCACTTCTTACTAGAGAAACGTCCTAAATCAGTGACCTTGAAATTAATGATAGCCACCGAGTTAAGTGTTCCATTTCTTTCTAATAAAGTGTCCATGATACAATATTTTGAGGATATTAATATTATAATATTAGTATATACAGCATTACGGAAAACGAAATTCGTATTTTTTTCAATATGGAAAGTGCTGAATAATGTTATATTTAACCCCGTTGAATATTTAGATTACATGATTGCTTCGCTACAGTATCAGACCTTACTGGAACTAGTGGCGGCGTAGCGTGGGTTGACACCTAGGGCGGTTTTCTATCTAGCACGACAATTTAATTTAACATTGTAATTAGTATGCGGATAGCGTTGTGGGCTACATCATTGTGAATACATCATGTTATTATATTTTAAATATTACGGCATTTTGTAGCTGTTTGCTGTTCCTTAATAATTAAACTAAAATAAAGCACCCCCAAAATAAAATAAAAAACGCTATACATGCTAACGGGACTTTATATTGCTAAAATATTCTAATATATTATCAAAATTTACTTTCTTGTCATTTTCGATAGATAAAATGGAAAGATTTGTTACGGCTTGAATGTTTCGCAATGTGTTTCGTGGGTGGTTTTGGGAACCAGAGAACAACCAGACCAAGGGCTGGCTAACCCGATGATCCCAACCGGGAAGTAAACGAAAATAGCTTTAGAACTGGGTAGATAAGGCAAGGATACTCACAAGACTGGAGCACTCCTCGTGGTTATGGTGAAGTCTGTATATTTAGGCTGAAGTTCTCGTGTATACACAGATACCACACTGCACTTCGAATGTATATGGACACGAGCAATTGCACGATAGTATTACAACTTATTTATTGAGTATTTTTAAACGAGCGGTAACGAACACGTTTTATGCGTGCGCGGCCATCTTGCTTCTTATTTCTCGACGACAGGTGGCGCACCATTTTGAGTAGTGCGTATATGGGGGAGGCGGGAGGATAGGAAATACTTAGGAAAAGGATGTTATATCGGGACTGTTCCGAAGCCACAACATTCCCTCCCACCTGAAATCACCTAGGGATTTCACAAGACAACCCGATGGTTGTCTTGTGAAACCCGGCAGCTCTCCAGGTCCCCAGTTGTTCATAGAGTATAAATTAATATAAACTAAATAGATATCTGAGCTAAGTTGTGCATTGATAACCTTAACTAAACTACAAAAGAAAATCAAACTTAGTTAATTTAATTTTAAAATTAGAACTTACAATCTAGCTTAATAAAACAATAAAAATAAGATTCAATCAAGAGGAAGAGGGCAGACTTTGACTACTGGTCTTGTAAGTAAGCCTCTTTTGGTCTTTAAGGTCACAACCCGGATAATATTGTCCTTTCCGGGGTGGATTTGAACTACTCGACCTAGGCGCCATTCGTTAGGTGGTAGATTAGGTTCAATGATTGAAACGACTTGACCAATATTAGGATGTTTGTGATCATCCTTAAACCACTTAACTTTTTGTTGAAGCGTATGTAAATAATTACTTTGCCAAATACGCCAAAAACTTTGAGAAAGCTTTTGAAGTAACTGCCAGCGTGTTCTAGGATTCATATCTTCAACGGACGGTTCTGGTAGAGCTACTAAAGGACGTCCTATAATAAAATGACCGGCCGTGAGAACATCAACTTCGCCAGGATCAGACGATAACTGACAAATCGGTCTTGAGTTCAGCATCGCTTCAACTTTAGTTAAAACTGTAGTTAGTTCTTCAAACGTCAGGACTTGTGAGCCTATGACCCTCTTGAGATAATATTTAGTAGATTTTATACCACTTTCAAAAATGCCTCCAAAGTGAGGTGCTGAAGGTGGATTTAATTTCCACGAGATTCCACGAGACGTTAATTGATCAGAAATATCCTATTTGTTATCTATCAATAATTTAACCATTTCCTCAAGATATCGTTTAGCGCCTACAAAGTTAGTGCCACAATCTGTCACAATATGTTGACATATTCCACGTCGAGACACGAATCTGTCTAGGGCGGCTAGAAACGCTTCTGTAGACAGTTCAGATACGAGTTCTAAATGAATTGCTTTTACAGATAAACAAATGAACAAGCATATGTAAGCCTTACTGACCCGTGCGTTACGTCGTCTGTTTTCTTTTATAAGAAAAGGACCGCCAAAATCAATCCCTACCTGTTGAAAACAGTAACCTTGTTGAGATCTACAAGGTGGCAGGTTGCCCATAGACGGCTGATAGGGTATAGGTTTAACCCGAAAGCAAGTTACACACTTTGTTAAAATAGAACGAATAAGATTTCTAATTCCTAAAATCCAGAACTTGCGAACAATTAGTGATTGTAACGTGCGAGGTCCACAGTGCAAATACCGTTTATGATAATAGCTAATAATTAATTGAGATAAAATAGATTGTTTCGGTAACAAATATGGATGTTTTGTGCGCTCAGGTAAGTTAAAATTAGTAAGTCGTCCACCCACTCGCATGAGTCCTAGGTTATCAATAAACGAAGACAACTTTTGTAAGTATTTAGGTAGAGGCTTCTGCGATTTTAATTTAGACATCTCTTGATTGAAGCTGCCCCGTTGGACATATTTAATAAGGCTAAGCAGAGAGCACTTCTCATTCGTAGTCAAGTGACCTTTCTCGCGTTGGCTTGGTTCTTTGCGCGAATTAGAAATGAAGCGAAAGACCCATGCCAATATTCGCTGTAGTCGCGATAAGGATGAATACCGATTTAA
The DNA here is from genome assembly GCA_033319125.1 of Parnassius glacialis. Classification (NCBI taxonomy): domain Eukaryota; kingdom Metazoa; phylum Arthropoda; class Insecta; order Lepidoptera; family Papilionidae; genus Parnassius; species Parnassius glacialis. The sequence goes on along the minus strand of JAVANC010000001.1, from coordinate 49,874,065 downwards.
TAACACCTTCATAATGTCTTTATCAGATTCCCGAGATTGAGCAATCAGAGTGCGTGTTCTCAACTCTGGCAATTCATCCTGGGGCTTACACCGAATTTGAGCTGGCCAGTGATCTGGATCACTAAGCATCCAATCTGGTCCTGACCACCATCGCTTACAATTGACCAATTCTGCACACGAGAGACCTCGGCTAGGAAAGTCAGCAGGATTGTCCTGAGTCGAGACATGCCTCCAGGTAGAAGGTTCAACTGCGTCAATTATTTTAACTACTCGATGCGCAACAAAAGGTTTCAATTTGTATGGCTCTGTATTGATCCAAGCTAATACATTTGAGCTATCAGTGTAGGCAACAATATGAGATATATTTATTTTCGAAATAAGTAAAGTTTGCATGTGTTTGAGAGTACGTGATAACAAAAGCGCACCGCACAACTCCAAACGATTAACTGTTAGAGGCTTAATCGGAGCCACTTTAGATTTAGAAATCAAAAGATAAACTTGTTTTTGATCATCGATACTTGATCGAAGATAGACACAGCACCCATATGCTTTGGTTGATCCATCGCAAAACCCAATCAGCTGGTGTGTAGCTGTTAAATCAATCACGGTTTTACGAGGGATTTTATCGATTTTATATTAGACAAGTCAGACACAAATGAAACCCAATCGTTACACAGATTGGCGGGAATGATTTCATCCCAAGCCAATCCAATACGCCATAAGTTTTGAAAAAGTAGTTTGGCTAAAAGAATAAAAGGTGAAAGCCAACCCAACGGATCATAAATACGAGCAACGTGGGACAGGATTGAACGCTTCGTAAACTCCACATTCACAGGAGAGACGGAGTAAGTGAAATAGTCTTCCACAGGATCCAATTGAACTCCTAAAACCTTAAGCGTTATTGAACTATCATCAGAAAATATCTTCGGACACTGACAATGTTCCATGGGTAACGATCGAGAAAATAAAGGGCTGTTACTGCTCCACTTACGCAAATCTAGCTGAGCACAATTAAGAAGATTAATTAAATCTTCTTTAACCTGAGACGCTGCTTCGACTGAAGAAGCATCTGTAGTAATATCGTCCATGTAAGTATGATGCCGAAGAGCTTCAGCTGCATGAGGAAACTGATCACCGTGATCTGCAGCTAACTGATGTAATGTTCGTATCGCTAAGTACGGCGAGCTTTTGACTCCGTATGTGACCGTACGAAGTTCAAATTCTTGAACAGGCAAGGAAGGGGATTCACGCCATAGTACGTGTTGCCACACTCGATCCTCAGGCCTTATCAAGATTTGCCTGTACATCTTAGATATGTCACATATAAAAACTATATTATGGACCCGAAATCCAGTAATAATGTCAACCAAATCAGCCTGTAACTTCGGTCCAGTATAAACAATATCATTTAAAGATAGTCCATTAGTCGTCTTGTGACTCGCATTGAATACCACGCGAAGTTTGGTCGTTGTGCTTTCTGGACGAATCACGCAATGGTGAGGAATGAAATATCTACCAGGTGTAATATCCTTTCCCACTGGTTGCATATGATTAAGCTGCTCATAATCACGCATAAAATCGTTATAAAGTGATTTAAGTTCTGGTTGTCGGCAAAGTTTTTTCTCAAGATTTATAAACTGCGACAAAGAACTATTATATGAGCCTCCCATATAGACAGACGACTGCGTCAATAAGATAGGGACTACATATCGATCCTCCGATTCCCTATAAGTTTGAGTGGAATACAGGCGTTCGACCTCCTCATCTTCTGGAGCAGGTATATGTTGATGAGGCGGTTCCTCGACTTCCCAAAATCGTTTCATCATCCTCTCCAATGAATTGGTCGAAGTAATTAATGAAGTGCCAACCGATTTTACCGGACTCTCCACATTGGTGGGTCCTGAGAGAACCCAACAAAAGACGCTATGTAAAGCAGCAGGATAACCGGGCTCTGGGTGAATGACACGGCCGTCATAGATGTGATGAAATACTTCCGCACCTAGCAATAAATCAACATCAGACGGTTTGTCAAAGTCACGATCCGCTTATACTAAGTGTTTATAACAGTCTCGAACCGCTAGAGGAATATCAGTGGTTGGCATTTTAGAAGTAATGTTATCGATGACTATAGGATTAATATCAAATTGTGGGTCATTCGAATCACACGGGCGTATAGAGCATTGAGTCACTCCCTTGACTTGACACACAGACTGTTGTCTAAGTCCAGCCACAGTTGTGGTGCATCGACGTAATTGAAAACCAAGTCTCTTTGCGCATTTCATAGTGATGAAGCAGTCCTGAGCGCCGCTATCGATGAGCGCTCTAACTTGATAGAACGTGCCATTAGAGTCCTGCACACGCACCATGCACGTCCCGAGCAGCACCACGCACGGGCCACGAGCCTCTCCCACGAATGCACTCGTGTTAGTGTGGGCGCTACTCGAACCGGTGGTCACCGCGGTCGGTGATCGAACTTGGTTGTCGATGTGTACCAGAGTGTGATGATTACCACTACAGATAAAACATCTCATTTTTGAGACGCATTTATCAAGAGAATGTTTTCGTAAACAGTTAATGCATAAATTATTTTGTTTGACAATATTTATTCTAGCACTGGTGTCCAAAGATTGAAAGGTGGGGCACTTATAGATACTGTGTGCTGCGCCACAATAATAGCACTCTAGTGAAGCCAGCTGCTTCGAACTAGTAGGCTTAGACTGAGTAGTGAGCACGGAACGTTTCAGGTTCGGTGCCCGCGGTGAAACATTCTTGATCTGTTTACCGCCTAAAAATTGAGAAGATCGCGCCCTAATGTCAACATTAGCATTTATTTCTAAAACTTTTACATAGTTTTGAAGAAACTGCATAAGACTTTGATAAGAAGGAATTTCCGATTTATTTTCAGATTCGAAGCGGTGGCGCGTATGTGAGTCCAGTGCGCGAAACGCTGCGTTAAATAAAATAAAATCGCCTAAGTCATCTAGCTCTAAGGCCTTAAGGGCATTGACTGACTCACAAAGAATATTAGTATATGTTTGTAAATCATTGAAATTAGGAGTTTTTAAATAAGGATAGTTATTTATTTGATCTAAATACGTCACTGCTAAAATGCGCTTATTTTGATAACGCTTAATAAGTTCATTGAATACAAGCTCATAATTATCGGAAGTTAATTTTACCTTCTTTGCGATCCCTAAAGCAGATCCCGATAAACAAGAAATGAGATAGTGAAATTTAGTAATATTCGCGATTGATTTATTATTATGAATTAAGGTTACGAAAGTGTCGTAAAATGTTTGCCAATTCTCAATTTTTCCGTCGAACTTCAGGAGCTCAATTTGTGGCAGTCTAGCTTGTATCTTTTCCGCGTCGGGCGTAAAGGTGTAGTTAACGTCAGCGGACGTTGGGCTGCTGCCTCGTTTGCGCTCCGGTAGGGACATCTCCGCGGCAAAACTTAGAACTTCATAGTACATATCATCAAATGCAGACAACGCTTGCATATCTATTTTTTCTTTAGGAAACAGTGCCAGTTTTAACGAATTAATTTTTTCCGTAAGCAGCACATATTCATCACGAATGTTCTCAATTTTAAGAAATCTAGATTTAAATTGGCTAACTTTAGATGAACTGGAGTCTTCCCGTATTTGAGTGGATAAATCGAAAAGAGTTTCAATAGAACGAAAAACATACTCTCGCTGTGACGTATAAAGTTTAAGTTTGATTTCTTCTTGCGACATGATTATAAAATAACAGCGAAAATTAAATATGAATGTTAAGTATAATTATTAACGACAGATATTAAAAACAATATTTAAGTTTGTCAAAACTAAATTAACACTCAAATACTGAATTTAATGTTAACGTTTTTTAACTATTTGAATTAGATAACAATTAACAAACGACCCAACATTCATAGATATACAAGTATTTATACTTAAGTGCTATTATTCCAAGACCAAATGAATCATTTCCATAAACTGATTTAGTAATTTTTTCCAACAATAATTATAAAATACCCTAAAGTTATAATAATTTTCAAAGCGTAAGACTATCAATGCACATTCGAAATAAACTTAGCAATTATAACGCAACCAAATAAGATAAGTCTGCAGAGTTTGAGCAATACGAAACACTTCACGAGCATTCAAGTCTAGCAGGATTATAATTGAAACGAATTAGTTACTTTCAATTATAAGAAAAATCTTAGAGTATTTGAATACTCTAAGAGAAAAATAGATTGAAATATCAAAGTTTTCCTTAGAAATTGAACTTGATATTATCTTAATAAGGAGCGGACTGTATAAAAATAGAAATCCATAGGTACCCGGATCGTATGGACCAGAAATTATGTTACGGCTTGAATGTTTCGCAATGTGTTTCGTGGGTGGTTTTGGGAACCAGAGAACAACCAGACCAAGGGCTGGCTAACCCGATGATCCCAACCGGGAAGTAAACGAAAATAGCTTTAGAACTGGGTAGATAAGGCAAGGATACTCAAAAGACTGGAGCACTCCTCGTGGTTATGGTGAAGTCTGTATATTTAGGCTGAAGTTCTCGTGTATACACAGATACCACACTGCACTTCGAATGTATATGGACACGAGCAATTGCACGATAGTCTTACAACTTATTTATTGAGTATTTTTAAACGAGCGGTAACGAACACGTTTTATGCGTGCGCGGCCATCTTGCTTCTTATTTCTCGATGACAGGTGGCGCACCATTTTGAGTAGTGCGTATATGGGGGAGGCGGGAGGATAGGAAATACTTAGGAAAAGGATGTTATATCGGGACTGTTCCGAAGCCACAACAGATTAGTTAGTTCCGCTTGGCTCATTGTGGTCCTTAAGTTAGATTTTCTTAACTTGAATGTTGAAAAGCTTCCTTCAGATGAAACTTAATAGTAAAAAAAATCTTAGACACAGCGCTAGATTCGGAACAGATTCAGAATAGCACAATTTTACAAGAAAAGCTCTAATGAATTACATTGAACCGCTTCTTGGGAAGAAATACTGGCAGCTAAAAGTCGTAAAATCTCCAATATTATGTATTGAATCTATCTATCTTGTAGATTTTTGCCAGATTTTGAACTATTACACGAAGATCTTCATCTGGTGACGTTAGCAGAATGTAAGGTTGAACAACACTAAATGTTACGAGAATATCATCCATTGATCTGTAGCGATCTGGTCTAGTTCCTCGTTAAATCTGTCAAGACATTCTAAAATAGCTCTCTGCAGCTCCTCTGGCAATGTTAGTCCAGCATATCGAGTCATTTCTCCTGGTAAACGTTTTCGAAATCTCCTCATTTCTCTTCTTCCTTCAATCGAAATGTCCACATTCTCACATTTTTTGTTACGTAGGAAATAGCTTTTTCCACTAGTTGAATACGTTGACTTTGAAGAAAAAATTTTTGGGCTTTGATTTTTACCACATACTTTTCCTGTGATAATCTAGATTATTATTATATTATTTAGTATTTACTTTTGTGTCTGACTAAATTATTTTAGGATTTTACACAAAAGGAAAGATAGTGTGGCGGTGGAAGGAAAAGGGGAGATCTCCCGCCGGGCAAGGTGTTCTGCCCGGGGAGTGGCCAACACTCCGAGTGGTAGTTCGGAGCTATTCTATATATGCTACTTTAACTTCGGAACTTTGTTAGCGCGATTTAGGCTTCAATATGTTTCGCTTGTGGCGCGACGACAGTGCCGCCACAATAGCATAAAAAACTGAAGTCACACAAAGCTGGTAAGAGTATAGATGCTGCTTCTCTTGTATCGACGTTTTCTCTGTTGGTTCTGGGATCATGCATACCTGAGTTTTTATACTAGTTTTTTAAATTATTCTGCAGTGGATTAACAGCGTCATAATGAGCAATCCATCTTGTCTCTGAGAGTCTTTTGACGGATACGCCTACACTTTTCATTAAAGTTTCTCATTGACGTGGATGATGAAAAGAACCTGTAAACTCTTTCTACTGTTCCGAAAAAAAGTTAAACTTGAGTTAACGCTCCCTAAGTGAGTGCACTCTACATAGATTTAGCGAATGATTAGCACAAGGAGTTTTCTACGTGGTAGAGCCATGCTGCAGCTATATTACTAGTATAGTTGTAGTACAAAGGGGTCGGCTCGATCGGGGAAGGATCACGCACTCACAGAATACCAGCGTAAAATAGCAGCTCAACACTGATGTGTATCGTATGGTGAGTGTAGAGAACCGAAGACCCGTTTTACTGCAAAAAAGGCATTCCATCTTAGTCCTCACGGGTGATAACGCATCTGCATTTTGATTCACAAACGAGGATAGATGTAATTTCTATGGGGCACAGGAACCACTTACCATCCGGTGGACTGTGTACTAGTTTGTCACCCTATCCTATAAAAAAAAACGACGGAGTGCACTCCGGGAGTGCCGGCAGAAGTGAAAACTTGAATATTAACGTTGTGCATTTTTGATATTTTGGAATGGCGGAGATTATTTATGTTACGGCCAACAGCTGCCCTGCCTCAACAGGAGTTGGATCCTTCGCGGCCCATAGACGAAGGAGCTACGGGCAGATGCTGGTCGGGCGTTCTTACGCCGAGGGTCAAAAGTTTCTAATGAACACACGAGGGGGAAGGTCACTAGAATAAATGCACTTACCTGCCCCAGGAGCGTAGACGATTCTCCTTGACCGGCCCGGCTGTGGTTGTGTTGTGAGTGTATGTGTAAATGTATGTGCTGGTATGTTGACGGGAACCGATCTGGATGACGCAACGACGTCCGGGAGAAGGCACGCGCTGGTATCCCCGGAACTTTCCCCTTCTGTAGGCACTCGCAATGGGTTGTCACGAAATGGGACAGCTACGCGCGGTCCTTCAGAGGTAAATCACTATGATAGTTGCACAAGAGTTTAACCGAGTTAGTACGTTCTAATAAACGATACCGTTATCGCAACGATTTACGCGGATTGTTCCTTTAGCAAAGTTAGGCGCGAAAAAACGTCCGTATATCTCGCAAGAAATCCTAAGATAAGGGGGGGGGGGGGAGGGGGGAGAGAGGGAAGGTGCCCTTGATATCGAGGCCAAGCGCGCGCGTTAAAGACTACGTTTTTATTGTAAATTTTTCCTGCCTAAACAACCCCCCGCCCCGGACATAAGGCATTAAGTCCGAGAGTAGATTGGCAAACGGGACAAGGTCGCGACGGCCCGTTGCAAGACCGAATCTCCGACCAAAACCTCGGCCACTCTAGGCACCCCATCCGCTCCATACGACAGCTTAACAATGCGCCCACGGCGCCAATACAAAGGTAGCGCGTTTGGTTCTTTAATCAACACGAGGTCTCCCACCCGAGGAGGCTCCGTCTTGTCAGACCACTTAACGCGCTGCTGCAAAAGATGTAGGTACTCCAGAGACCATCGGTGCCAAAAGCGTTGAGTCATCTGTTGCAGCAGGGCAAACCTGCTAAGCCGTGAAGCACTCGTTTCCCTGAAGGGATACTCGGGCAGAGCGTTAAGAGGCTGGCCAATCAGGAAGTGGCCCGGGGTTAGAACCTCCAAATCATTCGGGTCGGAGGAGAGGGGACAGAGGGGCCGAGAGTTGAGTACCGCCTCAATTTTACAGAATACAGTGGCGAGCTCCTCAAATGTCAAAATGGCTTCACCAATAACGCGACGGAGATGCGTTTTTGCAACCTTAACCACCGCCTCAAAAATACCGCCCCAGTGGGGACACGCCGGAGGGTCGAATTTCCACTGGATGCCCCTTTTCGACATAGCATTTCCTAAATAAGTCCGGTGGCTGGACAGAAATTCGACAACCTCCTTGAGATACCTATCCGTGCCCTTATAATTCGTCCCGCAATCCGACCGGATCAAGTCCGGCAAGCCGCGCCGCGACACGAAACGGCCAAGCGTGGCCAAGAAGGCTTCCGTGCTGAGGGCGCTCACCAGTTCCAAGTGAACGGCTTTAGTGGAGAGGCACACGAAGACGCAAAGATAGGCCTTACATGAACGCGCGTTACGAAGGTTAGACGACTTGACGAGAAAGGGGCCAGCGAAGTCTGTTCCGACCCCCGCGAATGGTCGGATGGCCCTGACGCGGTCGGGCGGCAAGTCACCCATCAGAGGCTGCGATATGGGGGCCTTCAGTTTATAACAGGGGATGCACTTAAAGATGACGCTCCGAATGGTGCGTCGGCCAGACAAAATCCAAAACTCCCGCTGCAAAATAGCCGACAGAGCGTTACACCCAGCGTGGGCATTCTTAACATGGTGGTGGGTTACCAGCAACCGGACAAGGGCGCCGTCCTTAGGGAGCAGCAACGGGTGTCGAGCCCCGCACGGCAGTTGAGAGTTTTTCAAACGTCCGCCCACGCGCAGCATCCCAGCGTCGTCCAGAAAGAGGTTCAGGCGGGCCAGAGCGCCCTTGATAACGGAGCCATGCTTCAAGTTTTCGATAACGGGCTCAAAATGCTCCGTCTGGACCATACGGGTCCAATGCATCAGAGCTTCCCGACGCTCGCTAGGGGACAAAACGCCATCAGAGAGTCGGTGGGACGGATCTCTCGAATTGTGGACAAAGCGGCGCAGCCAAGCAGTCACTCCTAAGAGCTTATCGAGAGAGCTGTACCGTTCCAGAAGGGAGAGATCCCGAGTGGGCTTATCCTTCCCCACTCCTACTCGGGCCCGTAGGCCCGGCAACTCAGTAGGTTCGGAGCAATTACCCTGGGGCCAGAATGATTGGGGGTCAGATAACCAACCGGGACCCCACCACAATGAGTGGGCAACCAGCGCGGGGGCCTCACAGCCGCGAGAAGCGCAGTCGGCCGGATTCAACTCCCCGGGGACATGTCTCCAGTGGAGAGAAGTCTCAGAACTCTGGATTTGAGACACGCGGTTCGCCACAAAGACCTCAAGATTGTGAGGTGCGGCTCGGAGCCAACAAAGTACTATCTCACTGTCCGACCATGCGTAGACGTCCGTAATGTCGATTACAGACTTCAAGGACGAGTGAACGTGGTTGAGGAGCCGCGTGAGAAGAGCGGCTCCGGACAGTTCCAATTTAGGGATAGTTAAACGGGATCTAATGGGGGCAACCTTGCTTTTGGCGAGTACGAGATGAACTGCAGTATGCCCAGAGGAACTCACAGTCCGCAAATATACGACAGCAGCATAGCCCTTCTCAGAGGCGTTGCAAAACCCATGTAGGGTAGCCCTGCATTTCCCTGGAGGGAGGAAGCACCTTGGCATGGAAACCCGGTTGATGTCCGGAAGGGAGGAGAGCATGGAGAGCCACTCTCGCAAGAGGACCCCGCTAATAGGCTCGTCCCAACCCAACCCGGGTTGGGGTCATCGAGACGCCGTCGGAGTGCCGCGCTCGGGGCCCCCGGTTCGGGTGCCGGCCTAACAGAGGCAGCTCCAGATAGGAGGCTGCCGCCCTAGCTCCCGCCATGGCCGCCTCCACTGAGCCTATAAGTCGTCAGCAGTCCACCTGTCAAACTGTTCTATTGCCGACAGCCTCAGTGAAGGTTTACAACCCGAGCGGCGACCACTTAACGGTTCGAGCTCTATTGGACTCGGGTTCCCAGCGTAGTGTGGCCTCTACTCGGTTGGTGGGAAGACTGGGGCTCCCCTGGAGCTCTGAATCACGTCCGATGGTAGGTATCGGAGGTGCCGAGCCTCCTGCTCCTAGGGGACAAGCGGAGTTGGTGTTCAGCCCTGACAGCGAACACCTTCGTATTTTAGTCAAGGTAAATATCCTCGACGACATTGTAGGGTTCCTCCCTAACGTTCGTATAAATGACAGCGCTGTGCGCTGTGCGTCGGCTTTGAGACCGGCAGACCCTCGGTGGGCCCAACCTGGGCCGATAGATTTGTTACTGGGGGCCGACACGCTGGGTGCCCTCTTGTTAGGTGAGATACGAGCTCTGCAGCCCGATGGCCTGTCAGCCATTTCCACGATATTTGGGCACAGCTTTTTTGGACCGGTTATGTGGTCTCCTCCCCCTCCGACGGCCGACCCGCTCTCCGTCGTGGGAGTGTCCCTATCGGACGCCGTCCAGCGGTTCTGGGACATTGAGGAACCACCACATGCAGCTCGAGTCGACCCTCTGGACCGTGAGTGTGAGTTGTTCTACCAGAACAATACCGGCCGGCGGGTTGACGGTCGTTTCGTCACTCGCTTACCCTTTCTGGACTCCCGCCCCTCTTTAGGTCAATCCCGGGCTCTGGCCGAGAAGAGGTTGCTTTCCATGGAGCGCCGCATGCGGCGTGACCCAGCCTTTCGCGACAAATATGTCGAGTTCATGCGCGAGTATCAGGAGCTGGGTCACATGTCACCGTCTAACTTCGAATGGCGTTCACATGAGCACTACTTCCTCCCTCACCATGCGGTCTTGAGGACCCCTGAGAGTAAGATTCGGGTAGTCTTTGACGGTTCCGCCCCCACATCAAACGGTGTATCCCTGAATCAGTGTCTTCACTCGGGTCCTAAACTGATTAAGGACATATCCGACATCTTGACCCAATTCCGTCGACACCAAGTGGTTTTTATCGCGGACATTCGGATGATGTTTCGCCAATCGGTGGTACATCGTGATGACCGCCGATATCAGCTGATCTTGTGGCGCGAGAAGCCCAGCGATCCCATACAGGTATTTAAGTTGAACACCACCACATATGGACTCCGGTCCAGCCCGTATATCGCCATGCGAACCCTCCTTGAACTCGCTGAGAGAGAGCGCCTGAGATACGCTCGGGGAGCTTCTATTTTGGAGACTTCGGTCTACATGGACGACATTTGTACGGGCGCTTCCACCGTCGAGGAGGCTCTGGTCTTGCGAGACGAATTAATTGCCATCCTGAAGTCTGGAGGCTATGAGTTGCGCAAGTGGTTGTCGAACTCCCCACACCTTTTGAGGGACCTCCCAGGAGAGGATCAACAAGACCCTCATCTGTTCGAGCACCCTGAGAATCCTAATTTGTTGACAGTGCTGGGCATTCAATATCAGCCTGTTCAGGACAATCTCGGGGATCCTCGGCTCCAAGGCCCGGGGCCGATACGCCATCTCCGGAACCCGGTAGTACCGGCACCGGCCAAAGGGGGGCGGGCGGCGTTCCAGTCGCGGCCACTCAGCCAACGGGGGTGAGAACGGTCTAGCTGACCGCTGAGTGGCTGCGAATCCACTATCAACTCGCGGAGGGGGGGTGAAGACCCCCCCGCCCCTGGGGGAACGACTCCCAGACCGATCGGGGGAGGGACTCCCCTCAGAAGGAGGGGCACTGTGGTCCACCGGTGAGCGCCGAGCGTCGCCCGACAGTGGGCGTGGCTGGGCGCCCCCGCCCGTGGGAGTCGGGGGGCTGGCAGGGCCCTGCGAGGACGAGCCGCGCGCACCCAGGCACAAGATGACGTTGTGGTTGCCCTGGCAGTGCGTGCAGGGCTGCTGGTGCGGGCAGTCTCGTTGTAAATGCCTCTCCAGGCACGAGAAGCACCAGCGGCGCTCCCTGGCGATGGTTCGCCTCGCCTTAGCCGGCTTGCGCAACAACTTCGGGCACGACGCCGGCCGGTGGTCGTATGCTCGACAATAGGAGCAGGGAGGCGCCTCCCGGGCCGCTAGGCCACTATAGGAGGGTACGGGGGGGCGCCCTCCCGCGGGGGCTCCGCTCGGCTTCAGGGGGGTGGGCGCCGCCTTGGCCGGCTGACTCCGCCTTTCCCTGGGCACCGCTCGGGAGGCGGCCGGGGGGCCCTCGACGGCGCCTGCTGCGTTCTCCAGCAGCCTGCACTGCTCTTCCAGGAACCGCAGCAGGTCCCTAAAGGGGGGCATATAAGAGGCGCCATCCCCTCCGAACCTCTCCTCAAAATGGAGCCGAAGGTCGAGGGGCAGGCGGGACAGCACTATATGAAGGAGCAGAAACGACCACTCGTCCACAGGTAAATCCAGCCGCCGCAACGAGTTGCACGCTACGACGACTGGATTCACTATGTCTTCACGTAGTCTAGTCCGGTCCTTCAGCAGCGGGAGGTTCAGCAGCCTCCGAACATGATCGTCCGCAATCCGCCGGACGTTGGCGTACCTTCCAGCGAGGAGGTCCCTGGCGTTTTGGTAGGCGTCGTCCGACAACTTAAGGTGGCCGACGACGCTCAGGGCCTCCCCCTCTAGTGAAGCCAGGAGGTACCCCATTTTTTGGCAGGGGGTCAGGTCCCTCCGGGCGTCCACCAGGCTGTCAAACAGGCCGACGAAGGTCATCCACTCCGAGAGGACCCCGGAGAACCTTGGCAGGTCCAGCGTGGGAAGTCGTCCTAGCAGCTCTGGCTGAGAAGACGGCTTCCGCGGGGACTCGAGAAGGCTACTCAGCCGAGCTTCGCTCTCCCTCTCCGCATCCTTGGCCCCCGCCTCGATCAGGTCGTCCGTTAGCGCGAGGAACTGCTCGTAGTCCGCGCGGCAAGATTCCAGGACTCCCTTTTCCACCTCCAAGTCCTCGAGCTCAGAGTAAGCCTCCTCCACGGCCGCCCTTCGAGCATCGACCTGCTCAAGCCTCTTCCTCAGATTGTAGACCCTGTCCGGTCGGCCCATCAACGCGTGTGCGCTGGTAGCCCAGCGCAGCTCAGTCCGCAGGCAACGGATTAGCATCTTGGGCGAGGACATCACTACTAAATCCAAATTACGACGCGGCTCAAGCACAATTACAAAAATAACAAATAAAAAATACAAAAAAATTAACAGCTAACTAATGCAGTTCCTATCAAATCGAGTTGAAAAGAATGTACACAAATAAGAACCGCTATTATTAAATCAAACACAAGTTAGTACAAAGGAAAAGGTAAATCAAATTAACAATAACAAATACTAGTGCGATCAAATCAAGTTAATTTAAATTACGTAAATACAAATTACCACTCTTTAGTTCAAATACAATTTACAATACAAAGATACATAACGAAGGTACACATCAACAAAAATGCCTTGCTCGGAAATCAACCCTTCGATAAGTAACACACTACCATCCGACAACGACAATTAACCGATTACGTAAAAATAACCCTCTACCTACATGCTACCTCCCGCTTGCGCGCGAACCGGGCGTGGTCTTTCAAATTTACCCGCTAACAACAAAGCAAGCTAACAAAGAAAGGAATTTTATTATTACGTATATAATAAAAGGTATTTTACGTATTACGGACGGGCGTGATTGTAGCCACAAAATCAACCCAACGCTCCTGCCACCAAATTATTTAATTTTTATCAAATACTATGGTCGGTGGATCGACCGGGAATCGATCCCAGAACCACGCTCTGCTACCAAATGTTACGGCCAACAGCTGCCCTGCCTCAACAGGAGTTGGATCCTTCGCGGCCCATAGACGAAGGAGCTACGGGCAGATGCTGGTCGGGCGTTCCTACGCCGAGGGTCAAAAGTTTCTAATGAACACACGAGGGGGAAGGTCACTAGAATAAATGCACTTACCTGCCCCAGGAGCGTAGACGATTCTCCTTGACCGGCCCGGCTGTGGTTGTGTTGTGAGTGTATGTGTAAATGTATGTGCTGGTATGTTGACGGGAACCGATCTGGATGACGCAACGACGTCCGGGAGAAGGCACGCGCTGGTATCCCCGGAACTTTCCCCTTCTGTAGGCACTCGCAATGGGTTGTCACGAAATGGGACAGCTACGCGCGGTCCTTCAGAGGTAAATCACTATGATAGTTGCACAAGAGTTTAACCGAGTTAGTACGTTCTAATAAACGATACCGTTATCGCAACGATTTACGCGGATTGTTCCTTTAGCAAAGTTAGGCGCGAAAAAACGTCCGTATATCTCGCAAGAAATCCTAAGACAATGGCGCGAAGTGCCACGCCGACGCGTCCGGCGGCCGGGGGGAGGGGGGAGGGGGGAGAGAGGGAAGGTGCCCTTGATATCGAGGCCAAGCGCGCGCGTTAAAGACTACGTTTTTATTGTAAATTTTTCCTGCCTATACAATTTATTATTATCTTATTTCATTTATTTTCATTCGAAATTATTTGTTTGGTAAACCTACACCGCACATGTGCTTATTGTGATGTTATGAAAATATAGGTTAATGCTATAAAGTATAAACATATTACAAATATTAGATCTATAATGTGTAAGTACATATGTATCTATATTAATAATTTCGTCAAGCAGTACAGTAGACTCGATCGAAACCTAATCTTAATAATAAAATTATATTAATTAATAAATGAAAATTAATTAAACCTAACTTACTTCCTCTCCTACGCCGCGCCGGCTGTCTACTCTCCGTCCGTCTTACGAATTTTCGATCAGGACACGTAACCTGACGCGAGTTTAACATTTTTACCCATTACAAAAAAGTGCACAACGCCGCTAAAGAAGTTTACACTTCAAAAACAATATATTCATTCTTTTGACAACGTCAAATTTTAAAATAGTGTTGTCATCTATAGCGTAAAATGCACCCTCTAGTTTTAGGGAAAGAACATTCGTGTTTTAGTGGTTTTTTTTTCGTATTACTTATTAATATGCTTAATTGAAATACAATATGAAATATACCAACTATGATTAGCGATAAAAAATGTAAAATCATCGTTATAGCATACGTCTACTAAATATTACTTTAAGTCAATAATTGTCTAAACGTTGGTAATGTTTTTATTTCATTTATCAATGTTAGAAGGAGATAAAATACAAAACACCGGATTTTTGTATTTTATCTCCTCTTAAACCTCTCTTTCTAAGAAAAATGAGGAACGGTTACAGTGTTCCAAGCGCTCACTCCCTATATTAGTTTAGTTTAGTTTAGTTTACGACGGGCTGTTTTCCGCAACTCCACGTCTATGCGCGTATTTTGCTTGTGGGCAGGAATAATTATTCGAGCCATGAGATCTCCCCGAAGAAGCTCAACAGTCCCTTGATGTTGCATGCAACTTCGGGGAGTGATCCCGGCGTGCCGAGATGTTTAGCCCTGTATGTAGCGACCTCCGGACATTTCAGTAGCACGTGGGGCGCCGTTTCTTCCTCCCCCATACATGCCCTGCACAGGGGACTATCTGTAACACCTATAGTAAATACATGTTTGTTAAAGGTGCCGTGTCCTGTGATAGCACTTGTTACTATCCTAATCTGCGGCTTGTTAAGTCTCATTAAAACTTTGGTTAAGCGACTGTTTATTTCAGGCAGGGCCTCTCTAGCTTGTCTACAGTCTACTAGATTTTTCCAAAGCTGAGCGTGTTGATTAGTGAAGTGTCTACGTACCAGTGAACGAACATTACCAAAGGGGATTGGTATGATTGGTTCCGGCCCTATAGTGGCCAGAGCCGATCCTCTTCTGGCCAATTCGTCTGCTGCATCGTTGCCTCTAGATCCACTGTGTCCCTTTATCCATTGCAGAGTCACATTGTTGTTTTTACATACCTCATTTAATCGTTGATGGCATTCATATATTAGTCCCGAGTTCACCACATTGCCTCAGAACTTGTAGTACCGCCCTACTGTCGGTCAGTATTCTGATGGGGAAGTCATTAACCTTCCTAGCATCTATTGCTATGGCCGCTTGAATGATACCTATACACTGCCTGAAAGACCGTGTTATAGGTACCCAGCGGTGTGCATATGTGAATATTGAGATCTTCAGAGAAAGCTCCAGAACCTACACCTTCATTTGTTTTAGAATCATCAGTGAAAATTCTAAGCTCTTTTGGGCTTAATCCTTCCGGCTGGCTATTTTCATTTAATTGTATCTTGTATTTCTTATCGAAAACAAATTGTTTAGGAATCCTATCGTATTTGGCTTGTAGGATAGGAATTTTTGAGTGAATTCTATCAATTATGCCTGTATGAGGGACACTATTCTTACTCCAAAGATTTAGGGTCTTGAGTCTGATGGCAGCTAAAGTCGCTTCTTGTTGTGTGAGCACAAAAAATTATGATGCTCTGCAAGAGCGAGGAGACGGTCCTGAGGGAACCTAGCAGCGCGCAATTTGCGTGCTAACACAGCGATTTCCCCAACGTCGATGTTCCTAATAGCGGAATACACCGTTTTTAGGTCATCAGCCATTGAGGGCTGTGATTGTTGTGGGGCGGAGGTTGTCCGCGGTGGGTCTGCCTTTTTGGGGCCCCAGGGAAAGACTGGAGGCTGCATAGGCTTAGAGAAGCCCGGAGGGGGCCGAATAACGCCCTGAGGGGGCCTAGGGGGACCCTGAGAGGACCGAGAGAAGCCCTGGATGGGCTGAGAAAGGACCTGACGGGGCAACCGTTGGTAAAAAGCCGGGAATGAGCAGTCATTGACCGGCGGTGGAGCTTGCCTACTGGGGCGAGGATGAGGTGCGCAAGGGCAGCCTCTGTAGTTTGCCGGGTGGCCTGTTTGCTTATACAGGACGCACGCGGGTGGGGATTCGGCATCTTTGGGCCGAGGATACTCTTTAGTGTTATGGGGTTCAAGGCACTTAACGCACCTAGGTGGGGCAGAGCAGTTGGCCGCCGCATGACCATTTAGCTGGCAGCGGTGGCACTGCGCCGGGAACCCGCGCCTATGTGGGGGCTCAACCCTCACTCTCGACAGGCCACACACTGTGCGTACCTGCCGGAAGATGGCTTTTGCCTCCGTCACGTTGGTTAAGATGACTAGAGCAAGAGAGAACCTCTGGCCCGTTATACTGTGCATTTTGTGCACGGCTTCTACGGGGAAACCTTGGGACTTAAGGTCCTCAAGGATTTCCTCGTTGGAAATTCGAAGGGGACGCCCTGACTTTACGCTCTTCCGGAAGAGCGTATGTATGGTAAGAAACTCGTTCGGCTGTGAATAGCCTGGTGAGTTGACGGAAGTCATCAATAGAATTGGGGATGATTTTAATAGTCTCCCCGAGGTTAATTGCGTGGTCATATTTAATGCCTGCGTCGTAGCAGGTTTTCGACAATTCGGTGAATCTTGCCTTGTCTCTTAGGAAGACAGGGGGCGGGACTTGCTTCTTGGCAAGGACTGGAGCACAGCGAGAGGCTGGCTTGGTCGGAGCGGGGATGTCTAGTGACATAAGTGGGGCCAAGGCAGCTACGGGGGCTGCGGGGGCAGAGGCGGCAGCGGGAGCTGCGGAGGTTGAAGGAGCGGCAAGGGCCGCTGAGGCGGGGGGGTGCGGTTTTTCGCGGCGCGTTTTACGCCGCGCTTTGACATGACCGTGGTATAGGAGGAGTCACCGGAACCGTCGGAGTTAGAAGACTCCGATGTCCTGGTGCCAGACTTAGTGGCGGGCCTCTTCCGGGAGGCCGATACAGAGGACCCGGACTCGGAGTAGGAGCACTCCATATCCAGTTCCAAAGGTGCGAATGGGTTTTGGGATTCTATGCGGGCCGCAATAACGGGCGATGGTTGGTTTGCCTTACGGGCAGGAGTGGCCAGAATGGCCAGGGCTACGGCGAGAGCCTGCGGGTCATCCATCCTATTGATGGCGGCGAGAAGTGAACCTTTGAGGTCTTGGGTGGACACGGTGACTATTGTGAGCGGGACTGGGGACGACGTTCTATACTAAAGAGTAAAAAAGGGCGGGGGGACACTGCTCTGAAAAGAGCAGAAACGTTCTGTACCGAAACAGTAAGGGCGGGATCACCGTTCTCAAAAGAACGGGACGTTCTTATTCAAGGAGTAGTGCCTCTGCTCTAAAAAGAGCAGGGCCTTGCTCTGAAAAGAGCAAGTAACTCCCCAGAAACAGTATACACATACACGTTATACAAATAAATAACGAAAACAAAATTAAAAACAGTTAACAATAAAAATAACAATAACAAGCGAAGGTCAGTCAAATCTCCCCGCCCGAAGACAGGGGGGCAAGAACTGATAGCGAAAATGACTCACCAAAGCGTCGACGCTGTACAGCGCGAGCAGGACAGCGGAGGCGCGAGAGCGAGAGAGCACTACCGTACGGGGACGGATGCGTGGACTACCTGGACACGACCGCTCGAGAGCGGTGCCACAGGCGTTGTGTAGTACTATAGTACTATATTTAAATACAGTTATTTATAATGACACGTTGCGCTAACAAAAAGAGGCAAATTATAGGGCATACCAATCGTTAGAAAAAGATGAATATATATCATTAGTTGCCTATTGATTGCTGCTGAGCGCTCATTGGTGCAAGCGCGTGACATACCGATATGGAAAAGGAACACACTAGCTAGCGTCAAAGTTTACACTAGCGGTTAGTGTGGAAATAATAAAACCAATTATGAATAAAACATCTATATTCAAAATATTAATGAGACGATTTTCTTGTCTCTAACAGTTACCGTGTAATTAGTGCATCAACTAAAAACACAGGAAGGCATTTTTGCCACGAATAACTACAAGATTTATGCGCTATAGCGAAAGTATTGTCGCGACGCGAGAGCGTCTTTCCTGACTGTACTTTGACTTTCGAATTGCCATTTTAGAGCGAGTATGACGTATCTATACTTTTAAAAACATCTTAGCATTTGACTGCAAATATAATTAAGTATTAAATTAACACGTTGAACGCCATGCAAAAAATCGAGACTTTCCGTTCGGGCCATGGGGGTCACCGGTGAGCCTTATCTAGTTGTTCCATTCAGGCCACGGGAGTCACCGATGATCCGCGCAAGAGGTTCAGTGTAAACGGGTCTCACAATGGCACTTTTTTTTTACAAAAAAACAACTTAAAATTATTAAATTCTTCATAAACCAAACATAATAATGACACTTCTTCTGCGATAAAAACTAAAATATATAAATTATCATTAAATGTAACTTAAAATGACACTTCTTTTTAGAATCACATAAAAAATCAACTAATAAAATAAGAACAACATTATGAATGGATTCTGTTGAAACAAGGTAAGCAAAGATAAGGTTTGTCTGGAAATTTTTGGCGTACGTTATCCCTTATATATACGTTGATCCCTTTTTCGTTTTTGATTTAGCTTTTTTGCTACCCATGACTGGTACGTTGTCTGCGTAACATTGGCGACATGTCCTTCCGATGGTTCTTGTCAAGCCCTCTTTCTTTTCCAGAGTATGTTTCGTTCTTCTTGGTCTTTCTGTTGTTGGCTCAGGCTCATCTTATTGGACTTTGCAAAAATCCATCATAACAAATCTTCGGAAGTGTGTCATTTGTATATTTTTTTAGTTACTGATTTATATAGAGTTAAAGCATTTACCATTGCAGTATTTAGCAATAAATCAATAGCCAGTTTCTTCTACCACTTTACGGATTTTCGCAACGGGGTCGAGTATGCAGTCATCTGATCAGACAAGTCGACAGCTCCCTGACCTTTGTTGTAGTCGATTACGATTTGTGGTTTTAATACATTTCCATGACGTTTTTTTATTTTTTTTTGAGTTGGTAGGTGTGTTTGGTTGACAAGAGTAGCACCTCTCTTTTGTCTTTCGATTTTATAACGGTAATAACATCCCTACTTTCTCTGGCAATGTGTTCCCCTTTCTTCAGTTTAGTGGCAATGACTTTCTTTGGTAGGCGCTTCCTATTCTTGCGGATGGTTCCTACTAAATGGGTTTCATTGTCAAGCAATGCTCTGGCAATTTCTAAGCTCGAATACCAGTTGTCGTTATAAAGAGTGTGCCCTTTATTCAAAAGGTCACCCAACAAACACATAACAAACTTGTACGGAGTGGTATTTGTGATTTCGTTGTTTTTTCCATCGTACACAATTACTTTGTAAGTATATCCAGAAATACAACATAGCTTGAACTCTTTGATGCCATACTTGTGGCGTTTCTGCTTATTGTATTGTCAAAAACAATCCTGCCACGAAACGGGATCATACTCTCGTCTATACACAAGTCTTCGCCAGGAGTGTAGTTTTTCTGAAATTGTTCATTCAATCTCTCCAAAAGAAAGCGAATGCAATGGAGGCAAGCTTCTTTGTTAGCGTCATCGTGTTTCGAAAAATGAAGCATCTGTAGTGGTGCTAGTGTCAGTTCAAAACGATTTCGTCGCATAACTGTCCGTGGAAATGGATCACATCATTCGTTGACCAATATTCCGCTAACCTAGGTAATTTTGTGAAGCCCATGAGCAGAATTAAGCCAAAAAACTTTTTGATTTCCATTAAATTAGTAGGCACCCATTTACGAATCCTAGCGCATCGAGAAACTTCTTCTGATATAGCAATTTTGTTAGTAGCAAACTCGTTTGTTAAATCAGCTATTTCTTGAAATAAACTGTCCGGAACCATTAAATGGAAGAAGTTAGTTGGGAGATTTGTCATGCATGCTTATACAAAGGTTAGTAGGTAGGCCAGGATGATCAGTAAAAGGTATTACTCTGCGTTGGTTACCGTTAGGCAATGACCAAGAATCCGGTGGTGTTGTTTTACCTGAACAATAAAAGTATTATTTACATAGCATAGTGTGTATTGCTTAATACACACTATGATATACGTATGAAAGAAAGTGAAAAGCCAACATTTATTAACATATTTTTTGTGATAATTTAGTGTAAACACGATTAGATTGGTGGATAGACATGAATTCACACATCAAAGGCGTAGGCGATTAATGTAAAATTAAAATAATATGTTTTCATGACAAAAGAAAACTTTCCAATGGTATTGGTTATAAGCTGTGATATTCTATCGTCGCTGTTATCACTCTCAGACAAAAGTGTTCAGGGGCATCTTCTCTTTGTAGGTTGATTTACGTTGTCGTCTGAATCGTCTATTTGAAAGCTTTGATTCAGAAGATTTATCTCAATATTTTCTAATTGTGTTAAATTGCGATAGTTCAAAATCTTCAAAATTATCCATTTTGGGAGAGAAACGTAGACCACACTAGCCAACACAATGCGCGCTGCTAAGTCGTAGCCGCATGCGTGGGCGACTGCGAGATGAGATTTGCGCAGTGGGTCGCCGCGTGACCCCGCGGACCCCACCAATTGAAATTCTGTAAATCTTTCTAGAAGGCCACGCGACCCACCGGTGAACCTCTTAACTTGACTCTTGAACTAGTCCATAGATTTTGCCTATTTTTATTTTCTATGCGTATTATTGCAATTACCAAACTTTGGTATAAATATCTGAAGTTGTGAAAAATTACGAATTACGTGATTTTGACTTGGCCCCAATAGAAAGTCATGATAGGCTCACCGGTGGGCCACGTGGCATTCAATGTGTTAAACCTGTGGCAGTGTTTTCTCAGTTTATTTATAGCGATAGCACTTAAAGAGGTGTAACAAAATCATCAAAAAAAAAATGATTTCCTGAGACCGCAATTTTGATCAAATATGTGTAAATTTCCATTTAAAAAATTAAATACAATTAAAAACTTAGCAAAATGTTGTACAAAAACAGCTTGTAATTATTTTTACAGATTATAGCCTAGTGATATAATATATAAAGCTGTTCCTGTTTTCTATGTAACAGAATGCATTTTTCTCTTTCTTCTTTCTTTTTTTGCGATTTTCTTTAAATTATTTTTCTTTCCTTGGAAACAAAACATCGCTTTGAAATAAGAAATAACTAGTACCAAACAAAAGTTCATACCTGTACCACAGAACAATCTGCTATTTCATTTAAAAACGGTGTGACTCCTTGTCTCAGTCGTTTCCCAGTAATCATGTAATTGGCTAATATGAAATAGATTACAAATCTTTGCTTTCTCAAAAGGGTTCTTTAGCTCCACATTATTTAATCATTTATTATTTTCTGTTAGATTGGAAGGAAACCTGTAAAAAATTAAGTAATAAAAGATATAAATTTATTTTAATTTTGATGTTTCAGTGTATCAGCATGCGTGTAAACAATGTTTCGAAATTTCATGCAAATTCGAGAAAATATTTTCCGTTTGTAAATAAAATAAAAATACATTACAATGTATGGTCACCCTAGTCGGAGTTTTAATACAAGCCTGAAACGTTAATTATTAAGCAAATAGCGAAGTAAAATTGGCAATACCAAACCAAAATTACCATCTAAACTAAAATAACCATTTATGTTGTGTACAGAAATAATAGCAATTAAAGACGAAATATGACTAAAAAAAACAGTTTCACATGGCGCGCAGTATTTGCATGGTGTTTTGTACTTACGAATGAAATTTAATTTTACATTCTGGATGCCACTCACTTTTGCAATCGCGCACAATACATTTAATGACCATTTTACTAGATTTGCCTCTGTATTATCCCAAAATTCAAAAACAAACTTGTGATATGAACATAAACATCACACAAATGAACACAAACACAGTATGGAGTGTAGAGTACAAGGAGAACCATCTTATAAGGAGTGAAATTGGAAAAAGTATCCTACTATTTACTATGGAGTGTAGATATATTTACTGACAATAGAGGTTCCAAAACCTACCACAATAGCGCTGGCGTCTGAAAAAACTATGATATGAAGATAGCTGTTGTGAACGGAGTGAAGTCAGCTGAATTCAAATATTTAAAAAAATTCATGACTAGAGTAGTTAGTAATATGCCAGTATACAAAATCTCAACTATTTACGTAGTACAAAACCAAGCGGATTGGTCGGTCCTTGTTTATTTCTCCATCTTATTCTAATTACTTTTGGCGCTTTTTTTTTTAATTTATCCTATGCTACTGCAGCGCTACCTTTACTGGACACGGGTTTAGGAACACGTTTCATATATAGAGATGGTCCTCCTTCTCTCTACACTCCTTAAAGTAATAATGTACAGTAAAAATTATTTGACAAATAGATTTTGTGTTGTTATAAAACGGCTTGGCGAATAAAACTAAAACAGGGGAAATATGTAGGAAGCCAGGCAAATAGTTGATCGTAAATCTTTATTAAGTGTTTAAAAGAAAAAGCAAACACTTGCGTGAAAATCGTTTTTGTCAAGTTTTGTTATCATTTTTTACTTATAATTCTTGCCATACTGACAATTAAACTTATACTGAAATTAATGATGGCTGTCAATGGCGTAATATCGTCACGTTGGCTATCTTGTAGGGAAAACAGGGGTTACTTCATAGACTTAGTATCACAGACTAATATGATACTAACGTATGATAGTAACGTGCTTAGTATGTTACTTACGATCATTTGATTATTCCTCAGAACAATAACTAAAGCATGTAGTTATATGTTGATATTAGGAGTGTGGGTTCCAGTTTGTCTATACTTCCGTGTCTATGATAAATAAAACAGTCATTATGTACTCCGTGTCCCCGGTTTTTATTTTCTAAAATATAATTTTATAAAATATATAAAATACTAGCTGCCCAGGCAGACGTTGCTCTGCCCTTTTCGACGACCCTTCATATAAAAAAATCCTTAAATTCGTAATAAAAAAATATCAAAGGTCATTTATCGGGATAAAAAGTATCCTATCTCTCAAGTTGAACCAAACTGAACACAGTGTGCAAAATTTTATTGCAATCAATTCAATAGTTTAGGAGTTCATCGCGGACAAACAATGTGACACGTAATTTTTATAAATAAAGATAAACAGGTATATACTTAGTTAAGTATCTACCTATTTATATTAACAATATGTTAAAAATAAATTCCTGTGAAACTGTCTATGGCAGTAAATATTTTTCTCCAAAGATTATAGTTCGAAAATTTAACTTTCCGATCAGATTTTTGGCGAGTTTTTTTAACGTTATCGATAGTCACCTGGGATATTATACATTTGAATTAAAATCCAACAAAAATCAGGTAGGTTCAGCTTAGTTCCAGGAACATGTTATATAGATATTTTTTAATTATTTTAGGACTATCGTGGTTAAAATTCAGTTAATATTTGAAGTTATTCAATTTCGTGCACTAAACCATTTTTACGCTTCCTTAACCGGTTTAGTGCGGATGACACGCCAGGCGTGCCACCGATTACTTTTGTGTGTGGCGTATGACCCACAGAGTCGTGTCTTTTTAAAAATCGTTATAACTCGCTCAAATTGCATTATCCAGAACAAAATATTCATTATGTTGCAAATAGTTCATGCCTGCAGCTTCGTTTCTGGATATTTTGAAAATTTGGAATTTTTAGGGGTTGACAACCTTTTTTTAACTTGTACATGGTAGTCTTTTTACATTGTGGGTTAAATCATGTTGTGGAAAAATAGTCTAATAAGTACAAATAATAGCACTCATTTCGATCGCTCACAAACTCAAGTTGTAAATAAATTTCTGGAAAACAAGTCTCCTGTTAAAAAAAAATTGCGTTTGTCTTATTGTTTAATTTTGCTTAAAATGGTTGAACCGACGTCTTATTACTATCATATGGCCGAATAGATCTACGAAGTACCATGTGCTCTTGTGATATAGTATAAGGGTTATTTTGGCTTGAAACAGTTCGAAACCGTTCTTGCATAAAAAAAAGTTCGCTAATAAATAGTCTTTTGTCAATCTGCCGCCGTATAGCGCCGGCGTTTATTTCCTTTTGAAAACACTTATAATAAGCATAATTAGCAAAAATTCTTACTAATTAGACGTTTTCAGATCGACTTTACTTTTACATTTGTATAACATTAAATAATATTTAACTTTTGTAAATATCAATGAATCATAAACCTAATTTTTTTAAATTAAGGTTCTTGATTGTTTGATATTTACAAATTATGTTATTAGGGGAAAATTTAATTTAATAAAAACCATGGTTTTCCAGGGTGATTTAGCTGTACCTACTTATATAAATGTTTTTTAAACAAAAAATAGTACAAAAGGTTTGTAATATCTGCATAAAAAAGTCACTCTCAATTTATATGATAATATATATATATATATATATATATAAATATAAAACATACACTCTCAATTTATATGATTATATATATATATATATATATGATTATATATATATATATATATATATATATATATATATATATATATATATATATATATATATATAAAATATAAAACACGTAGTTACCCACTAAAAACAAGTATCCTTCCGTTTGTAACTGATGTTTAATGTCAACTAAACTTAATTAGGTGATTAATATATGGAACATTATTTTTACACATGGCTGATGGCACAATAGGCGTGTCATGAAATATATTTTTAGAATAGAATAGAATAGAATAGACAAATAAAATTTTTAATAGGTTATATAACCAATGTATGAAATAAAATAAGAAGTGTGTTATATTGGCCGTGAAAAGAAAAGGGGAGATCTCCCGCTGGGCAAAGAGTTCAGCCCGGGGAGCGGTCAACGTTTCGTGCGTTATTTCGGAGCTACTCTATATATAGCGTGGTAGCTTCAGAACTGTGATAGCGCGATTTAAGCTTCGGACGTCGTCGACGTTCGACGAACGTCGAACAGGAAACGCGCACCAGTAAACACCACAAATTACTGCGCAGGTAATCTCAATCCGTCATTCATCATGATTACATAATCGTTAATATATAATGATTAATAATATAACTGAGCAGTTACTGCTAGCGATGTCGCTTGCAGTAACTCCTCAACGACATGCAAAGGTTACCTTTCATCCATCCTGCATCCATCGACTTCCTATATCTTTTACCGGTCGTCACTACATCCAGAGGGGGCTGCTCTACACTTTGCTTACAGTTACGAGACTCACCCGAGAACCTGTCTTCGCCACCCGTTGTAGTATCTTCAAGCTATATGACTGGCCCATTGCCACCTCAGGTTACTCATCCGTTGTGCTACATCGGTTGCCTTGGATCTATTGCGGATGTCTTCGGCAAACTCTAAGGATAGCGCTCACCTTAGCTCACTGAGCGACCTTGGGCTTCGTCATGGTGCCAGCAGTGAAGTGTCTCAGATCCATATGTCATCATTGATTACACGCGATGGTCTCTTAGAATCTTTTGAGGTACGGGGAGGTGACGTTGGAAGTTGGTGTGTAAACTTGTATGACCTTTAACGAATACCATTTGGAGAATCTCAGTATAAGGTACGCAAATCCAAAAACCATGGGGACTCGAGGATGAACGTGTCCTCCCTTCTCTTTAAACCTCAAATAATCCCAGCGCAACTTATCATTTCTTCTTTCCACTCCAGGATCTTCTCGTTAGCCCTCAGGATGCCCGCGTTAAATTTTGTTAAGTTGAGTCATTTAAGGCGGTAACCTTAGCATTACTTTTTTATTTATTTTTTACATCGGGATATGTCTACGCATTCGCAGAGGCAAAAAGGGGGTGAACCAACTTAACCCCATTGTGCTACACCTTTGCCGTATATTGGCAAGGCCACGGGAACGCTTTCGTACGCATCCATGTCCATCAACGTCACACGCCCCTTCGGTAGCCACTCCTTAGTAGAGGATAACTCCTAACCCTTCTTTTTTCAGGTAAGGCGCTCCAGAACACTCGGGGTGCCTTCTTCCGCGGCCTCAAATTCTACCTACGCAACTGACCTCCCCCGAGTTAAGTACGCCGAGACTATGAAACCATTAGACGCGAGCACCTTGAAGCATCAGCCTTCGCGACCCAGCCGTGGTTTATGGCTGGTCTATGGCTCCACCACCAAACAAGCCTCGGCCATGAAGTGCAAGAAGAACGACACCACACAACACCGATACACCTGCCCCCTTCACCTCAGGTGCAGAGGGCAGGGTGACAGAACAACCGCCGCAGTCCACCAACGCTCATTCAGAGTGGGCTACTAGTAGGAGCAGTAACGGGTGTCGAGACCCGTAAGGCAGCTGAGAATTTCTCAAACGTGCGCCAACGCGCAGCATCCCCGCGTCGTCCAGGAAGAGGTTCAGACGGGCCAGAGTGCCCTTGACAACGGAGCCCCGCTTCAAGTTTTTAATCACGGGTTGAAAATGCTCCGCTTGGACCATACGGGTCCAATGCATCAAAGCTTCACGACGCTCGCTATGGGACAAAAAGAAATCAGAGATTCGGTTGGACGGGTCTCTCGAATTGCGGACAAATCGGCGCAACCAAGCAGTCACTCCTAAGAGCTCATCGTGAGAGCTGTACCGTTTCAGAAGAGAGAGATCCCGAGTGGGCTTATCCTTGCCCACTCCTACTCGGGCTCGTAGGCCAGGCAAATCGGTTCGGAGTAATTACCCTGGAGCCAGAATGACTGAGACTCAGATAACCAACCGGGACCCCACCACAGCGGGTGGTTAACCAACGAGAGGGCCTCACAGCCGCGAGAAGCGCAGTCTGCGGGATTCAACTACCCTGGGACATAACTCCAGTTTAGGGAAGTCTCAGAACTCTGGATTTGAGACACGCGGTTCACCACAAAGACCTCAAGATTGTGAGGTGCAGCTCTGAGCCAAAAAAGTACTATCTCACTGTCCGACCACGCGTAGACGTCCGTAATGTCGATTACAGACTTCAAAGACGAGTGAACGTGGTTGAGGAGTCGCGTGAGAAGTCCGGCTCCGGACAGTTCCAATTTAGGGATAGTTAAGCGGGACCTAATGGGAGCAACCTTGCTTTTAGCAAGTACGTGATTGACTGCAGTATGGCCCGAGGAGCTCACAGTACGCAAATATACGACAGCAGCATAGCCTTTCTCGGAGGCGTCGCAAAACCCATATAAGGTAGCCCGGCATTTACCTGGAGGGAGGAAGCACCTTGGCATGGAGACCCGGTTGATGTCCGGAAGGGAGGAGACAATGGAGAGCCACTCTCGCAAGAGGGCTCCGCTAATAGGCTCGTCCCAACCCAACCCGGATATCCAGAGCTTTTGAAGATAGCACTTAGCCAAAAAGATGACCGGGGTGATCCATCCATTAGGGTCGAAGGTGCGGGCTACTGTAGACAGCATGGAGCGCTTGGTCCATGCTTTGGAGAGGGATCGAGTTTTACTCGATACGTGAAGGTGTCCGGAACAGGCTGATATTGAATGCCCAGCACTGTCAACAGATTAGGATTTTCAGGGTGCTCGAATAGATGAGGGTCTTGTTGGTCCTCTCCTGGGAGGTCCTTCAAAATATGAGGGGAGTTCGACAACTATTTGTGCAACTCATAACCTCCGGACTTCAGGATGGCAATTAATTCGTCTCGCAAGACAAGAGCCTCCTCGACGGTGGAGGCGCCCGTACAAATGTCATCCATGTAGACAGAAGTCTCCAAAATAGAAGCTCCCCGAGCGTATCTTAGGCGCTCTCTCTCTCTCAGCGAGTGCAAGGAGAGTTCGCATGGCGATATACGGGCTCGGCCGGAGTCCATAGGTGGTGGTGTTCAACTCAAACACCTGTATCGGATCGCTGTGCTTCTCGCGCCACAATATCTGCTAATATCGACGGTCATCGCGATGGAACACTGATTGTCAAAACATCATCCGAATGTCGGCTACAAAAACCACTTGGTGTCGACGGAATTGGGTCAAAATGTCGGATATGTCCTTGATTAGTTTAGGACCATTGTGAAGACACTGGTTCAGGGACACACCATTTGACGTGAGGGCAGAGCCGTCAAAAACTACCCGAATTTTACTCTCAGGGGTCCTCAAGACCGCATGGTGAGGGAGGAAGTAGTGCTCCTGTGAACGCCATTCGAAGTTGGAGGGTGACATGTGACCCAGCTCTTGATACTCGCGTATGAACTCGATATATTTGTCGCGAAAGGCTGGGTCGCGCTGCATGCGGCGCTCCATGGAAAGCAACCTCTTCTCGGCCAGTGCACGAGATTGACCCAAAGGGGGACGTGAGTCCAGAAAGGGTAAGCGAGTGACGAAACGACTGTCGACACGACGGCCGGTATTGTTCTGGTTGAACAACTCGCACTCACGATCCAGAGGGTTGAATCGAGCCGTTGGCGCTCAGCCACGCGTCAGGCGACTCTCGGCGCTCGCCTGCCGACCGCCGTGCCCCTCATTCTGAGGGGGTCCCTCCCCCGACCGGTCGGGGAGTCGTTCCCCCAGCGGTCAAAAAAAACTCCCCAGCGGGGGGCTCGTATCTGTCCCGGGCCTCGGGGTCGAGGCTCCCCGAATTTCCCCAGGTCAGCCCGTTCGGGGAATTCCAGCCGCGGGTCATCGAGATGCCGTCGGAGTGCCGATCTCGAGGCCCCCGGTTCGGGTGCCGGTCCGACAGAGGCAGCTCCAGATAGGAGGCTGCCGCCCTAGCTCCCACCACGGCCGCCTCCACTGAGCCTTTGAGCCGTCAGCAGTCCACCTGTCACACTGTTCTATTGCCGACGGCATCAGTGAAGGTGTACAACCCGAGCGGCGACCGCTTAACGGTTCGCGCTCTATTGGATTCGGGTTCACAACGTAGTGTGGCCTCCACTTGGTTGGTGGGAAGACTGGGGCTCCCCTGGAGCTCTGAATCACGTCCGATGGTAGGTATCGGAGGTGCCGAGCATCATGCTCCTAGGGGACAAGCAGAGTTGGTGTTCAGCCCCGCCAGCGAACACCTTCATATTTTAGTCAAGGTAAATATCCTCGATGACATTGTAGGTTTTCTCCCTAACGTCCGTATAAATGACAGCGCGGTGCGTTGTGCGTCGGGTTTGAGACCGGCAGACCCCCAATGGTCCCAGCCTGGGCCTATAGATTTGTTGCTGGGGGCCGACGCGCTGGGTTTCATCTTGTTAGGCGATATAAGAGCCCTGCAGCTCGATGGCTTGTCTGCCGTGTCCACTGTATTTGGGCACAGTTTCTTTGGACCGGTTATGTGGTCTCCTCCCCCTCCGACGGCCGACCCGCTCTCTGTTGTAGGCGTGTCCCTTGCGGACGTCGTCCAGCGGTTCTGGGAAATTGAGGAACCACCACATGCGGCTCGTGTCAACCCTCTGGACCGTGAGTGCGAGTTGTTCTACCAGAACAATACCGGCCGTCATGTCGACGGTCGTTTCGTCACTTGCTTACCATTTCTGGACTTACGTCCCCCTTTGTGTCAATCTCGTGCACTGGCCGAGAAGAGGTTGCTTTCCATGTAGCGCCGCATGCGGCGCGACTCAGCCTTTCGCAACAAATATATCGAGTTCATACGCGAGTATCAAGAGCTGGGTCACATGTCACCATCCAACTTCGAATGGCGTTCACAGGAGCAATACTTCCTCCCTCACCATGCGGTCTTGAGGACCCCTGAGAGTAAAATTCGGGTAGTTTTTGACGGCTCTGCCCCTACGTCAAATGGTGTGTCCCTGAACCAGTGTCTTCACAATGGCCCTAAACTAATCAAGGACATATCCGACATATTGACCATATTCTGTCGACACCAAGTAGTTTTTGTAGCCAACATTCGGATGATGTTTTGACAATCAGTATTCCATCGCGATGACCGTCGATATCAGCTGATATTGTGGCGCGAGTAGCCCAGCGATCCGATACAGGTGTTTGAGTTGAACACCACCACCTATGGACTCCGGCCCAGCCCGTATATCGCCATGCGAACTCTCCTTGAACTCGCTCAGAGAGAGCGCCTAAGATACGCTCGGGGAGCTTCTATTTTGGAGACTTCTGTCTACATGGACGACATTTGTACGGGCGCCTCCACCGTCGAGGAGGCTCTTGTCTTGCGAGATGAATTAATTGCCATCCTGAAGTCCGGAGGTTATGAGTTGCGCAAATGGTTGTCGAACTCCCCTCATATTTGGAAGGACCTCCCAGGAGAGGACCAACAAGACCCTCATTTATTCGAGCACCCTGAAAATCCTAATCTGTTGACTGTGCTGGGCATTCAATATCAATACCTGTTCCGGACACCTTCACGTATCGAGTAAAACTCGACCCCCCCCCCCCCCCCCAAAGCATGGACCAAGCGCTCCGTGCTGTCTACAGTAGCCCGCACCTTCGACCCTAATGGATGGATCACCCCGGTCATCTTTTTGGCTAAGTGCTATCTTCAAAAGCTCTGGATATCCGGGTTGGGTTGGGACGAGCCTATTAGCGGAGCCCTCTTGCGAGAGTGGCTCTCCATTGTCACCTCCCTTCCGGACATCAACCGGGTCTCCATGCCATGGTGCTTCCTCCCTCCAGGTAAATGCCGGGCTACCCTATATGGGTTTTGCGACGCCTCCGAGAAAGGCTATGCTGCTGTCGTATATTTACGTACTGTGAGCTCCTCGGGCCATACTGCAGTCCATCTCGTACTTGCTAAAAGCAAGGTTGCTCCCATTAGGTCCCGCTCAACTATCCCTAAATTGGAACTGTCCGGAGCCGCACTTCTCACGCGACTCCTCAACCACGTTCACTCGTCTTTGAAGTCTGTAATCGACATTACGGACATCTAAGCGTGGTCGGACAGTGAGATAGTACTTTTTTGGCTCAGAGCTGCACCTCACAATCTTGAGGTCTTTGTGGCGAACCGCGTGTCTCAAATTCAGAGTTCTGAGACTTCCCTAAACTGGAGATATGTCCCAGGGGAGTTGAATCCCGCAGACTGCGCTTCTCGCGGCTGTAAGGCCCCCTCGTTGGTTAACCACCCGCTGTGGTGGGGTCTCGGTTGGTTATCTGAGTCTCAGTCATTCTGGCCCCAGGGTAATTACTCCGAACCGATTGAATTGCCTGGCCTACGAGCCCGAGTAGGAGTGGGCAAGGATAAGCCCACTCGGGATCTCTCTCTTCTGGAACGGTACAGCTCTCTCGATAAGCTCTTAGGAGTGATTGCTTGGTTGCGCCGATTTGTCCGCTATTCGAGAGACCCGTCCAACCGAATCTCTGATTTCTTTTTGTCCCCTAGCGAGCGTCGTGAAGCTTTGATGCATTGGACCCGTATGGTCCAAGCGGAGCATTTTCAACCCGTGATTAAAAACTTGAAGCGGGGCTCCGTTGTCAAGGGCGCTCTGGCCTGTCTGAACCTCTTCCTGGACGACGCGGGGATGCTGCGCGTTGGCGGACGTTTGAGAAATTCCCAGCTGCCTTACGGGTCTCGACACCCGTTACTGCTCCCACTAGTAGCCCACTCTGAATGAGCGTTGGTGGACTGCGGCGGTTGTTCTCTCACCCTGCCCTCTGCACCTGAGGTGTAAGGAGGTAGGTGTATTGGTGTTGTGAGGTGTCGTTCTTCTTGCACATCATGGCCGAGGCTTGTTTGGTGGTGGAGCCATAGACCAGCCATAAACCACGGCTGGGTCGGGAAGGCTGATGCTTCAAGGTGCTCGCGTCTAATGGTTTCATAGTCTCGGCATACTTAACTCGGGGGAGGTCAGTTGTGTAGGTAGAATTTGAGGCCGCGGAAGAAGCCATCCCGAGTGTTCTGGAGTGCCTTACCTGAAAAGGAGAAGGGTGAGGAGTTATCCTCTACTAAGGAGTGGCTACCGAAGGGGCGGCTGACGTTGATGGACACGGATGCGTACGAAAGCGTTCCCGTGGCCTTGCCAATATACGGCAAAGGTGTAGCACAATGGGGTTAAGTTGGTTCATCCTCTCTTTGCCTCTGCGAATGCGTAGACATATCCCGATGTAAAAAATAAATAAAAAAGTAATGCTAAGGTTACCGCCCTAAATGATTAAACTTTGCAAAATTTAACGCGGGCATCCTGAGGGCTAAAGGGAAGTTCCTGGAGTGAAAAGAAGAGATGATAAGTTGCGCTGGAATTATTTAAGGTTTGAAGAGAGAGGACACGTTCATCCTCGAGTCCCCATGGTTTTTGGATTTGCGTACCTTATACTGAGATTCTCCAAATGGTATTCGTTAAAGGTCATACAAATTTACACACCAACTTCCAACGTCACCTCCCCGTACCTCAAAAGATTCTAAGAGACCAGCGCGTGTAATCAATGATGACATATGGATCTGAGACACTTCACTGCTGGCAACATGATGAAGCCCAATGTCCCTCAGTGAGCTAAGGTGAGCGCTATTCTTAGAGTTTGCCCACAAGAACGCCCACGCTGGGTGTAACGCTCTTTCGGCTATTTTGCACTGAAATGAACTGAACTAGAATAAAGTTAATAGACTGACATCGTGAAGAAGAAAGAAAGTGACCGTGGGTGACGCCGCTGGACACTACCACTATTTGGAGCGGTGCCGAAGTCCGGGCTGCTGCCGACTTCAACGGTCCAGTCAGTTCAATCACAGTCCACACCACCAAAACACCACTACACGCAACACATACACACCTCCGGCCTGACCGAACCCTAAGATAGTCGTCGCCTCAGATACAGGTAAGTACTCTCTATTCGGCTAGCCTTCCCCTTAAAGTGTAGTAGGATAGAACATTTCCACCAGGCCTTTCGGCCCCGTCCTTAGTTGTTCGTCGAGTCTACAGCTATGGGCCCCTGTGTGATCGACCTTTGCCGGGACAGCTAGGAGCGTGTACATTGCTGAATATTTTGCCTAAACAAACCCCAGCCCTGGTAGCAGGAAGTGTGTGTTTAGGCAAAATATTAACCATTTGAAAATTGAATTTTTAACGGCGTGTACAGGGAGGTCTACTTACAGTGAGCGAATTTTTAAGGTCATTGGAATTATACGCGAAAATATCGAAAACTGCGAAGCTGTGGTGGGGTTACTAACCAATTAATAAATCTGTAACTATGGCGTCAGTAACTATACCTAATTATCTAGATCTACCTATAAATAATAATATATTTCCTTTCGATATCCTTAGGAACTGTCGCCATTCCTATTGTTATTTAAGCACCCGTATGCTATGCAGTATCTTTCGGCTTTTCGAGAGTCCATACTTGAATAAAAAGTCAAAAATAAATATCAAATGTGCCTAAATACTTATTATAGTACGGCCGCTGAGTTATTACCGATTTGACAGATTATTCTTAAATTAATCGATATAACCTTGCACGAGCGACACATTTGCCGAATGATTTAGAATAACTCTTTAATATAAAACTTTATGTCAAAATGTCAGAATCAAGTAATTTTCCAATAAACTCTGTTTCAAAACTTAAAATAGTTTGTAAATAATATGAAAACATTTATTTTTTGTTCTTTGGCGCGCTTGTACAAAGTTACATCGTGCGTCTAGTTTTCATAGTGATGTGCTTGATAGTATTCGGTCCGAATTCATTGGAATAGATATGATATTTATTTTATTTGGATATTTTTATTTTACTTATTCCTTCGAGCAACTAGACTATAATGCTACCATTTTTTTGCGTCTCCTAATTGCACTGTGTTGCCAGTATCTCTATGATTTTTAAGATTTATGTGTGATCCAAAGACAGAAATACTGTTTTCTATGATTTAAAAATAAATACAATTAAAATGATTATGTATAATTTTTAACATTCATAATATATAAAACAACATTTAATAAATATAATTTTCTCCCTCAATTAAGCAATGTTATAGGTGTATTTTTTTAAGTAATTGGCGATACTATTCTGGCAACACCCTTACCACCGCTATTTTAATCTGTTTAGTCGTCTTCCGTACTCTCGTGCGCACAGACTACGTTCTCTTGTGTAACCGTTGTTTTTTGACTCGGCTTTCTCCTGTTTATCGTTGCGCTTTATTGGACTAATTTTGTTTGTGTTTGGTAATTTTGTTGAAAATGCCGAAACGAGGAAAAACATTGAATAGTCAATGTAGTGAGCTTGTACTAAAGCTACAGGATTACTTTGAGCGTAAGTCACAAAATGGCGGCCCTTTGATTCCTGTCACTCAAGTGAAAGATCGGGTTTCACAAGCTCTTGGGATTGGTGCAAAAACACTATATAATATAAATAAAGAAAAATTTGGTGCTTCTGGAAGTGAAGATAATGTTTTACGCACTCCTAAGAAAAAACGAAGACAAAAGCCCGTCACAGGTGTTGATGTTTTTGATGCAGATGCAATAAGAAACCACATATATGGTTATTATACTAGGAACGAGTTTCCAACTAGACGTTTGCTTTTGGTCTCTTTAAAAGAAGCTGGCTTGTTTAAAGGCGGTAAAACGGCGTTGTCAAAACTATTGCACGAAATTGGGTTTGAATATAAAAAAACGAATAAAAGGAAAATATTAATGGAAAGATTTGATTTAATAATTAAAAGGAGCGAGTTTTTAAGAGAAGCCAGAAAAATCGAGTCTTGGGACAACGTCGTTTTTGTTGACGAAACATGGTTAAATGCGAACCACACTGTGTCACGCTCTTGGACTGACGAAACAAAAGCATCAACCTCAATGGTTCCAATTGGAAAAGGATCGCGACTGATAATTTGTCACGCCGGTTCTGCTGGAAGTGGTTTCTTTGAAAATGGACTGCTGGCTTTCGCGTCAAAAAGTACTTCCGATTACCACGAGGAGATGGATACAGACACTTTTACGAATTGGTTCGAAAATCAATTATTACCCAGCCTGCCAGAGCCTTCTATCATAATAATGGACAACGCTTCATATCACTCGAAACAAGTGAATAAAGCGCCTACTCAGGCCGACAAGAAAGCTGATCTCGTAGCATGGCTACACCAAAATGGAATTGAAACTACTGCCGAAATGCTAAAGTCTGACTTAGTAAAGTTGGTACGCGAAAATAAAACATCAAGAGTCCGTTATAAAGTAGATGAGATAGCTCTAGCACATTGACATCGGGTACTTCGAATTCCGCCTTATCACTGCCAGTACAATGCCATTGAGCTAATATGGGCACAAATCAAAGGTATTGTTTTTTATCGCATAAGTTATGAATATGAATAATTTGTACTATTATAACATCCAATATTCAGCATATAAGTAAAAAGATACATAACTAAGAAATAAATATCTCATGTCCCTTACATGTAGGTAATTGTGTAACATTTCGTTTATTTAATGTAATAAATTAACGTTATTTAATGTTTACATTACAGGTTACGCAGCTCGTAATAATACGACTCCGCCCTTCAGTACTAATAAAATGATGGGTCTATTAAAAGATGCTTGCAGCAAAATAACGAAAGAAGATTGGGTCAAGGTCGTCGAAAAGACTCGAAAACTATTAACAGAAGATTATGAACGCGATATAAGAGTGGACACCATTATAGACAATGAAATTGTCATACAAGTGACTGATAGCGATGACAGCTCTGGCGAATCTGGTTCAGAGTCTGAATAATTGTTTTAATAAATGATAGGTAGTCATTTATTAAAACATCTTGTACCTACTCTATTCATTAAATGTGTAACAGTGTTTACAAATTTGTTTTATTTTGATATGTCCTCGACCAATTATCTACGCCCATCAAGGATACTCCACCTAATAAAGAACCTGTGTCTTTAACTATTATTGTTTTGATTTTATTTAATTACACACTATACTAGAATATTTAAAAACAAACTGTTCCCAAATGATATTAGGGTTACTGGTTCAGTCACTTCACTAGTATTGTCAATTCGTCATGTGTCAAATCGGTAATAACTCAGCGGCCGGAGTATAGAGAAAAATAATTTTAATGTTAACGTAAGGCGCGCATCACCTCGAGCGGGCGCGTGACAACCTCTCGGAATTAGCCCCGCATGTGGGGTCACGCGGCGTAGGTATATTTTCATCTCTAAAGCGCGGAGTGAGACTGGCCTGCTTCTGCTAATTCCCCCCCCCCCCCCCCCACAATAAGATTTTTAGCTGTCAAAGATATTTTGCAACTCTCTTTCTGTACTTTAATATTGGTGATAATTTCTTAATTGCATTTTGCACAAAGACATTTAAGTAGGAGTAATAGACCGAACATCAGCAACAAAATGGTCACCTCTTACTTATGTTCTATATGATATATTTCGGATTTGTGTCATTTAGTCCTAGTGACATCATCAAAAGTTCAAGACGCATTCGTTTCCTAAGCCGCCCATGAACAACTGCTACACCAGGGGAACCAGGGGAATTGCAGATATGTTGCCGGTCTTTTAAAAAGGAGTAGGCTCTTTTCTTGAAGGTCGCTAAGTCGTATCGGTCCGGAAAAATCGCTGGTGGTAAACAATTCCACAAGGAATTTGTGCGAGGAAGAAAACTTCTTCTAAATCGCACAGTGGTGGACCGCCAATCATCCAGATGTTATGGATGGTATCGCGAGTTTTGTTGCGATGTGCGATGGTGAAATTGAGCGGCTGGAATTAGTCCGAACAATTCCTCAAAGAACTCCCCGTAATAGATGCGATAAAATACGCAAAGAGATGCAACATCTCTATGCAGTGCCAGTGAGCAAGCCGATCGGAAAGAACTCGGTCGTCGACGATTCGAACCGCTCTGCGCTGGATGCGGTCACGTGGAAGGAGCTGGCACTGGGGAGCCCCTGCCCAGAGATGGGAACAGTTTTCCATGTGAGGCCGAACCTGCGCCTTGTAAAGTTGCAAGCGGTGTGCCGGCATGATATACTGTCCCGCTCTACTGAGCACGCCAAGCTTTATAGAGGCCAATTTGGCCTTCTCTTCCAACTGACCACTAAACTGCACGTCACTCGATATGTCGACACCGAGGATTCCGATACTGGCTGAGGCAATAAGAGAAGTGCCGTGAAACTGAGGAGATACGACAAAGAGGTTCTTTTTAGCGGTAAACGCGCAAAATTGTGTCTTCTGGGGATTGAACTGGACTATAGATTTAGTCGCCCCCAGTCTGAGACTTTGTTCAACAAAGTTTCGACTTCAGGCACAAGTTTGTTCCGGTACTAGGCGACATTTTCCCGAGAAATATTGGCACGGCCGGTGTATAAAGCATCACCAGTGCTGTCGTGAATGTTACTGGTTTGCAACATATCATTGATATGCAGAAGAAACAGCGTTGGTGATAGCACGCAGCCTTGTGGAACACCAGCGTTAATGGGCTTGTATTTGGAGCATGCACCGTCTACTACGACCTTGATGCTCCGATCTGCAAGAAAACTGAACGAGGAGGTGATAGCGATAGGCCTGTAGTTGGATAGATCTCAGCGGTCGCATTTTTAGGGATCGGGTGCACCAAAGCTGTCTTCCATGAGTTCGGGACTACGCCTAGGGAGTAAGAGTACCGAAAAGGACGCGTTAAAACTGTTATCTAGTAACGTCACCAAATGAGTTAGTGATTGACAAAGTATATCGATAGCAATATTTAAGGTAAACGATACTGTACCCATACCAATAAAGAAATCAGGTGGGCCTATGTCGGGGCACACGGCCGTTGGTTTTAATGTGAAACTTCTATGTCAGCCAATACAATCAGTACAACCAGTCAACAAGATAGTCTTCTTTTTAAAATTTTAATATAATTCTACAAAACCAGGATAATTGAATGGCCTGTTAAAAAGGAGTTAGCTCGTTTCTTGAAAGTTCCTAAGTTATAACGGTCCATAAAAATTGCCGATGGTAAACGATTTCTAAGAAAACTCCTAATAAATCGAACAGTAGTGGACCGCCAAACATCCAAATGATGTGAATGGTAACGAAGTTTTGTCGCAATGTGTGTTGGTGAAATTTGGTAGCTGGAATCAATCCGAACAATTCCACAGAGTACTCTCCGTGGTAAATACGATAAAAAATGCAAGGAGATGCATCATCCCTACGCAGCGCCAGTGAATCGAGCCAATAACAGAGAACTCGGTCGTCGACGATTCGAGCCACTCTGCTCTCTATGCGGTCAAGTGGAAGGAGCTCGCACTGCGAACCCCAACCCAGAGATGAGAACAATATTCCATATGAGGCGGAACCTGCGCTTGTAAAGTTGCAAACTATGTGCAGGCATGAAATACTGTCCCACTCTACGGAGTACGCCAAATTTTTTAGAAGCCAATTTAGCTTTCTCTTCCAAGTGACCATACTTCTGGGCGCAACAAGGGAAGCGCTCTGAAATTGAGAAAATACAAAAAACGTGTTTTTTTTAGCGGTAAACGCGCAAACTTGTGAATTTGTATAACTTATCGTATAACGACTTTTAAGTTCAGTGTTTTCCTAAAATATGTTAGATTTAAAGTGAATTTTTGTAAAAAAAAAACGAATTTGAAATCATGGAGGCGCTCGCTTATTAGATTTAATGTTTCGCGATTTGCCCTCGACGCCGACCGACTAATCATATTTACTTATATTAAATATATATTTAATCATATTATTATAGCCTCTAATGGATCTAGTGACGTCATCCAAGATGTCACTGATTTCAGCCTCCACGAGCTTAAATTAAATGTCTGCATAAAATCTCATTAAGCAACTATACAAAATGAAAAAAGCCGATTGTACGTTTCTAAAATTAGATGATAGGATAATTATTGAAATATCGCGCCACATCAAATGTAAATGAAAATATTCATATTGAAACATGTCGTTACTTAGTAATTGCGAATTTAATGTTTTGTAGTTTTTGTTGGCTTGAAACTGACATATTTGGAACTTCTCTGAATAACTGTGACGAAATGACGAGTCGCAATCATAGAAGTGATTTTATGAATGTTCCCTTGGAGTAAGGGACTCTATAAAGATTAACTATAAAACACTCTGTAGATTTTTATTAACAAAATCAAAGCTGCAATAGTTCATATTCTTTATTAACCTCTAATTAAAATGTGTTAGTCAATTTAGTTTTAAATTATCAGAAAAAAGATATGTTAACTATTAACGTATTCAGTTCTTTTCTCAGCATAAGTTCATAGATCCCATATGAAATAGCAAATAATTATTATGAACAGTTGTTAATACTTTTAATTTCTTTATGATTACGGTTTG
The DNA here is from genome assembly GCA_033319125.1 of Parnassius glacialis. Taxonomy (NCBI): domain Eukaryota; kingdom Metazoa; phylum Arthropoda; class Insecta; order Lepidoptera; family Papilionidae; genus Parnassius; species Parnassius glacialis. The sequence continues at coordinate 49,834,662 of JAVANC010000001.1, read as the reverse complement.
TAAATATGATAGCTGTCTCTGCAAAAACTGTAAAAACGGTAATCTTCAAAATACAGAGCTTAGATTACTATCTGGTTACTGTAAAGCTCTTAATGAAATGTATATTAAAGCGTATTATTCAAAGATACAGAAACAAAATTATTTTTTAAATTCTGTATAAACTGCGTTTTTAAGTCGACATACTCTAGGATCATCTGGCCTCATAATCATGTATACAGACTTGTACTCTTTGTTATCTCCATCCCTTTTCACATAATTTCTAACACCGATTATTCCTAGGACGCCGCCAATAATAGCCATACAACTTGAAGCCATAATTTCTGGTATTTCCCACCATCCTTTCTTGAACAAACCGACTAGTGTATTCGCAAATTTAACTTGATGACCAATTTCCTTAGGCATCGGCATATTCGTTGATAAACAACACTTTTTGATTGTTAATCTTTTAATATACTTCACAGTATCGCTATTAAGTTAAAAACCGATTTAGACAGATGTATGTAACAAGCGAAAAGTGTAAATCAAATATTATTTACGGAGTTGACAATTGGTGAAGTTTAATTTTTTTTTAAATGTAAAAATTATACTTCGCCGCCTGTTTAACCTATTTATGGACAGTTGTTTGCAAACTTTGAAAGTTGAAGAACGTGGGTTGAGAATGGGTAAGTTAACCGTCAAATGCCTTTTGTACGCCGATGATCAAGTCATATTTGCATCGTCGGCGGCCGAGTTGCATATGATGGTTACTTTAATGAACTGGTCATTGAAAGAAAGGGGTATGAAAGTGAACGCAAGTAAGACGAAAGTGATGGTTTTTGAAAGAGAAGAAAGTAAAACGTTATGTGAAATAAGAATAGACGGGGAGTTGATTGAGCAAGTGGATGAGTTTGTATATTTGGGATGTTTATTTAGCAGGGATGGTAGATATGATAAGGATATAGAACGACGAGTGAACGCAGGAAATAGAGTGAATGGGGCTCTACAAGCTATTATGAGGAGTCAGAATGTGTCAAATAAGGCACGTTTGGCAATTCATAGTGCTGTGTTAGTCCCTACTTTAATGTATGATAGTGAAAGTTGGGTCTAGCAGAAGAAGCATGAGAGTAGAATAAATGCTGTAGAAACGCGGTCCTTAAGGAGTATGCTAGGGCTGAATCTGAATGACAGGGTGAGAAATAATATGATAAGAGAAAAGTGTGGTTTGCAAGATGATGTTGTGACAAGGATTAAGAAAGGAATGCTTCGGTGGTTTGGTCATGTAAAAAGAATGAACGAGGAACGAGTGACAACGCAAATTTATGTTGCAGAAGTGAACGGCAGGGTCGGGAAGAGACGCCCTAGACGAAAGTTTATTGACCAAATCGGCGATACATTAAAAATGGGCCAGATTAGGAGTACCCTTAACCGACGAGCGTGTATGCGTAGATATATGGATATAAAGGAGGCGAGAGAGATGTGTCAGGATCGCGCCAAATGGAAGTCCATAGTCTCTGCCTATCCCTCTGGGTGACAGGCGTGAGTGTTTGTGTGTGTGTGCGTGTGTGTGTGTATATTAGAATTATTGTTGTTGACCTCAACTGTAAGAATTACAGTTGACTTGGCTTGGCAGAAGATTAACGGTTCATTTAACTATGATATTATAAGGGCCATTCTCATTTTGCATTTTTTTTGCAATTGTATTAAAAAATGAAATACTTTTATTATTTCTAAAATTCCTATCTATAACTAATCTAAGCAGGTTATATTAACAGGATTTTTATTAAAACTTAAACAACATAAATATTTTTTTTTAATCATCATTAAGAAAGTGACGAAAATGTCACCTTCATGTCGTGTGCAACATCAGTTTATGATACTACAGACTAATATAAAATATATATATATCAATTAAAATTAATTTATTTATATTTTTTTACAATAAAACATGGAAAAATCTTTCCATGTTTTATTGTGAAAAATGATATAAATGATTCCAAATATTTCATAACTTTTGTGCATGGAAAAATGATCACCTCCATGGATAAACTTACTTAACGCAGCCACAATTCAATAAATCAATAAATACAGTTCCTGAACGAATACAGACAACAAATACAACGCCATCTTGAAAATTTTTTACAGTTTGTCCGTGCTGGGATAATAGTTTTGGAGTAAAGACCTATAAAGTAAGATTTTTTTTTAAATTAGCATGCTATTTCAGTCACTTTTGTGGATTACTTATCACAAAGTATTAATTTTATTAAGATCTATCGGATATCGTAACATATCGGAAACAGGCGGGAGATGGGCAGCAGCATCTTCCTGATAATAGCCAAAGTTACAATAAAAAACTGCGGTTGCCAACCCGCTCGCCAAGCGTGGCAACTATGGCAAATATAACGATAACTATGGCAATGACGAGAGTAACAAAGAGACGGCCCCCAGTCCCCGGCGGCCCCGCTATTCCTGGCTACGGTGGCGAACATGGTAACGGCGGGGCAGGGGGTGCTAAGAATCTCCGGTGGAGGTTCGGTTGCCACCTACGACGACTCGACCTGGCAACGTACAACGCACGCACCCTCAGGACTGACGAGAAGATCGTGGAGCTGGAAGAAGAGATAGACAAGTTGCGCTGGCATATTATAGGATTATCCGAAGTCCGAAGAGAGGGGGAAGCCACGGTAATCCTCGAATCCGGCAACTAACTCTATCACCGGGAGGGCGACCATCTGTCCCAAGGAGGTGTCGGATTTATCGTCCACAAGTCTCTCGTTAACAACGTTGTAAAGATCGGAAGTGTGTCGACGAGAGTTGCGTACCTTATACTCAGAATCACCAAACGGTATTCGCTGAAGGTCATACAGGTTTACGCACCAACCTCGGCACACCCCGATGAGGAGGTGGAGGAAATGTATGAGGATATCTCTAGAGCCATGCATTCCTCCAAAACCCAATATACGGTGTTAATGGGAGACTTCAATGCAAAACTAGGCACAAGAGAGAACGGTGAGCTGAAGGTAGGGAAATTTGGAATAGGGCAACGGAACCCAAGGGGCCAGCAGCTGGCCGACTTCTTGGAGAAAGAGGGACTCTTTATGATGAACTCTTTCTTCAAGATGCGGCCCCACAGGAAGTGGACCTGGTCGAGCCCCGATGGTTCGACAAAAAATGAGATTGACTTCATTATGACGACAGACAGTGAAAACCGGCAGCGATCACCGAATGATTAGAGGCACACTGAACCTAAATGTTAAGTTGGAGAGGTCTCGTCTGATGAAGTCAACGCTCCGTCCCCTCGTGCTCTAATCCAAAGTCCCGAAACCTTTCAGCTCGAGTTACAAAACCGTTTTCAGTGCCTAGAAGACTGCAATCAAGTGGACGATATGAATGACAAGCTCGTGGAAACTGTCCATGCGGTCGGAGCTAAGTTCTGCAAGACCCGCCGCAGAAGAACACAAAAACTCTCCGATCATACTCTTAATTTCATGGCTGTTAGACGGGAGATGAGGCTACATTCTTCAACAGATTTGACAGCATACAGGCAACTGAACAGACAGATCTCCAAATGCATGCGGCGGGACTTACGCAACTTCAATACAGCTCGTATTGAAGAAGCGATCGAGCGGAACCAAGGCTCCAAAGTCTTTGCCAGAGATCTGTCTGCCAGAAAGAGCCAACTGTCAAAGCTGAAGACCGAATGTGGCAGCATCGTTTCCGGGGCACCTGAGATTTTGAGTGAGATTGAGAGGTTCTATGGGCAGCTGTACACGTCATCATTGGAGCCACATGCAAGTGTGAGTAACGATCCAAGAGCGAGTCTTATCCGACACTATTTCGAAGATATCCCGGACGTCAGACTGAGCGAGATTAGAATGGCTCTCCAGCACCTTAAAAACGGCAAGGCCCCAGGCGAGGATGGAATTACAGCGGAGCTTCTGAAAGCGGGTGGAAGACCGGTACTTGAAGTCCTTCAGAAGCTCTTTAATTCCGTCTTCCATGGTGGCATTACACCGGAGGCGTGGAGCAGAAGTGCGGTGGTCTTGTTCTTCAAGAAAGGTGACAACGCTCTCTTGAAGAACTACAGACCGATTTCCCTTCTGAGCCGCGTCTACGTGCTGTTCTCGAGAGTCATTACGAATCGTCTCGCGCGCAGACTTGACGACTTCCAGCCTCCCGAACAAGCCGGTTCCCGAAAAGGCTTTAGCACCATAGACCACATACATACCCTACGGCAAATTGTACAGAAGTCCGAAGAGTACAATTTGCCACTATGTCTGGCGTATGTGGACTATGAGAAAGCCTTTGATTCCGTCGAAATTTGGGCGGTGCTGCAGTCCCTTCAGCGGTGCCAAGTTGACTGTCGGTATATCGAAGTGCTGAAGTGTTTGTACAGTAGAGCTACGATGGCTATCCGAGTACAAAACCAGAGTACGAAACCTATCCAATTGCAGAGAGGTGTAAGACAGGGTGATGTCATATCCCCGCAACTCTTCACCGCTGCATTGGAAGACGCTTTCAAGCTTCTGGACTGGAAAGGATACGGTATTAACATCAATGGCGAGTACATCACTCACCTTCGATTTGCCGACGATATAGTCCTTATGGCAGAATCGCTGGAGGACCTAAGCACTATGCTCAATGACCTCAATAGTGTCTCCCAACGAATAGGTCTTAAGATGAACATGGACAAAACAAAGATTATGTTTAATGTCCATGTCACACCTATGCCGGTAGTTGTTGGGAGCACTAAGCTCGAAGTTGTTGACGAGTATGTTTACCTGGGACAAATAGTCCGACTAGGTAAGTCCAACTTCGACCGAGAGGTCAATCGACGGATTCAACTCGGCTGGGCAGCGACATCTTCTCGTCAGACACACCTCAAAACCTTAAAACGAAATTGTACAACCAGTGCGTGTTGCCAGTGATGACTTACGGAACTGAGACGTGGTCCTTCACTGATGGCCGTATGAGGAAGCTCAAGGTCGCTCAGCGAGCTATGGAGAGGGCTATGCTCGGAGTTTCTCTGCGTGATAAACTTAGGAATAAGGATATCCGCAGTAGAACCAGAATAACCGACATAGCCCAACGGATTAGTAAGCTGAAGTGGCAGTGGGCCGGCCATATAGCTCGAAGAACCGACAACCGATGGGGAAGAAAGGTTCTCGAGTGGCAGCCTCGTACCGGTAGGCGAAGTGTAGGGCGTCCCCCCACGAGATGGAGTAACGACCTGGTAAGATATGCAGGAAGTCGATGGATGCAGGTGGCTCAGGACCGTGCTTTGTGGCATTCTTTGGGGGAGGCCTATGTTCAGCAGTGGACTTATGAAGGGCTGTAATGATGATGAATGATGATGATGGATATCGTAAAATGATGGGCCACTATAGCCGTTATTTTGGTATTTCGTCATTTTTAGTAATCAGCATTTGAGATTTTGAAAAAACGGTATCTTAGTTTAAAATCTCACTTCCATAGATGTCACCTACGTGGATTATGGTTATCCACGGTGGTGACTTAACGTCCATGGATGTGACCTTACTGTGATCGCTCTTTAGTAATTTAAAAATTATCAATGTGATTAATTATAATATGTAAAGATTTCTTGATCCAGGGTAATTATAGCATTAAAAATTAGGAACAGATCAATTGCAAGACAAAAGAATGCAAGAAGCGATGTCGAAAAAGCAAAGTCCAATCCACAGTTGTACGGACTAGCTAAAGCTACAGAAAGAGAACGTTATAGAAATCTAAAATAAAATTATATCTATTAATCAAATGTCAGAAAGGAGACAATAAAAACAGAAAAAAGAATGGCGTAAGAGGCAAAAAATTGTAGAATAAGTGGAAAATGCAGGGAAAGATTTTTATCGAGTTTGCGTGATGATCGCCTTAAAGTGACATTGAAAATGATCCAGTTTCATTTAGGCATTTAAACATTAGACATTCTCCTAATGTTTCAAGCATATATTCTCTTCCGGTCTTAATTAGATGATCTCGTTCTGTCTGAAGCCGTATTTTGTCATCTTACAGAGAGCTATCTCCAAATGTGTTAGAAAATTACGCGCCTAGAATACTTGATTCATCCAGTAGTTGTAGTAAGTACTATATCATATCAAAACAAAATTGGACTTAATACTTTTAAAACTACTTAGCTGTGCAAAATGTGATAGAAATTGATCCCATAATGGAATAGGAAAGTCATATACACGAAGTGCCATCGTTGAAGAATCTCTTCCTGGCTCAAGTCATAACATTCCAAATAGAGTACCAGAAAATACTGTAATAGTAACTGAAAAATTTCTTCTTAGCCCTAGTCATAATATCCTACATGAACTGCCAGAAAATAGTATGATAGTAACTGAAGAACCCAACACATTTGACAGAACTCAAATAACAGCTGTAACTTCTTTTCGGGAATTGATCGAAGGCAACTGACTAAATTGGTCTGCAAAAAGACAGAAATATTTTACATGGGTAAATTGTCACTATACTGGATTATAATTCTCCAATCTTTTACGTGGTAGAGCCGCGCTGCAGCTATGTTTTGGTTGTAGCATGAATGGGTCACCTCGATTGGCGACAACGTAAAATAGCAGCTTAATGCTGATGTGTTTTGTATGGTGAATGTAGAAAACCGAAGGCCCTTTTTACTGGAAAAGAGGCATTCCGTCTTAGTCCTCATGAATGACAACGCACCCTACTTCTATAAACAAAAATTTTAATATTATATCAAGTTTGATTCCAGTTGACAAGTGTGATGAAGAATACACGGAGTTTTTTGGCCACAGTGTAAAGATGTTTCGGATTGTAGTTATTACTGTTACTTTTTTGGATTGTAGTTATTACTGTTAGCTAAGATGGAAAAACTAGGTATCAGGGGTACATCTCTGAAGTTGTTTATAAGTTACCTATCAAATAGAACTCAACTTATAAGAATTGGAAGCCTAACAAGTGAAAAAACTAATATTAATTATGGTGTACCTCAAGGTAGCATACTTGGCCCTACCTTGTTCCTAATATATGTGAATGATCTATGTGGGCTTAAAATGCGCGGTTGTAAAATTGTTGCCTATGCTGATGATACGGTTCTACTGATTCATGCACCCTCCTGGCATGAAAGCATTGATTTAGCTCAGATAGGTCTCGAAGAAGTTATGTCATGGTTGAGAAAGAATTTGCTAACCTTGAACATTGATAAGACGATGTATCTTACTTTCATGAAATCTTCAGTAGGTCAACATGTTCTTGACTCTTATTCTCTTAAAGCACATATGTGTGGTAACTCTTCATCACTTTTATGTAACTGTCAGACCATAGAGAGAGTGAAATCCATTACATACTTAGGTGTTACTGTTGATTACCTCTTAAACTGGCAAGAGCATATAATTAAATTAAAAAGTAATATTAGAAAACTTATACCAGTGTTTAAACGTTTAAGACATATTCCAATTGAACTACTCAAAACCATATATAATGCTCTCTGCCATTCGCTATTGTCATACTGTATTACTACTTGGGGAGGTACTTACAAAACTTATATCTTGCGCATTGAAAGATCTCAGAGAGCTGTGCTGAAAGTTATGCTTTCTAAGCCTTTTAAGTTTCCCACAAGCAAGTTGTTCTCGGAAGTAAATGTGCTTACAGTCCGACAGCTATTTATTTTAAAATCTGTTCTTAAAACACATAAGAATTATAATTGTAAATTAAATTTATTTCAACAGTTAAGAAGAAACGATCGAATTATACTACCAGACAAATTTCACTCGTCTTATGCTCAAAGACAAATAAACTTTTTGGGTCCTTACCTTTATAAAAAAATTAGCAATATTATAACGATATATACGCTATCGCGTTTTAAATGTAAGCAAGCTCTAACTAAGTTTTTAATGTCTTTATCTTATGAGGAAACTGAAAAATTATTAAATATAGATAAGTAAAACACATACTCTTAAGGAAATATCACACACTCATACTTTCTTTCTCACACGCACATACACATACTCACATATACATACACACGTAATGACACACTCACAAACACACACACTTATTTACTACACACTCGCATCTACCTATTAGTTTTACACATAGTTTAAGCTTATAATATTGGTTAGGATTAATAAATTATTACATACTATAAAACATTTTACTTATTATCCTTTGTTTTTTTTTGTTTTCAAGGAAATGTAATATTATTTGAGTCACAACTCACTAGTTGTAACAATTACTTTTATGTGGAATCTAGAATAAGTTCTTGTAAAAGTTTGCTATAATATTTGAATATCAATAAGTGTGTGATATATTTATAACATGTCGCTTCTGCCTTGCTCTTGTACCACACAACTAATCTTTTAGTACATATAGCCATAATGTTATTGAACCATTTCTCGGATTTTTTTACTTAACTAATTGTTTTACGTCTACCCACTTTACATCGTTTATGAATCGTCGTATAAAATGTGTTTTTTTTATGACTTTGTTATTCTATTTCGAATGTATTAAAAGGGGAGAGCTTAGCAGCTGTAACACAGGTCTGTGACCTAGCACAGTTGCTAAAGATACCATAATTATAGTATTGAGTTGGATTAAGTCTTAGTTAAATAAATTTTATAAGGTTTTGTTTTATGTAAAGTGTTTTTGGATCAATAATTTTTATTATTATTATATTTAATTATTATTATTATTATTATTATTACTTTATCACAATCACATTGCGGTCAAAGAAATGTTAAAAAAATATTATTACGTTCATCCCCTCATCTTCGCTAAGAATATTCTAATGAATAAGATTCTTTGCTTGGTTTCATTTTTTTCTAAAAATGATTAAATGGTTACTGATTTTTATTATTTTATTATGATTTCTCATTTATAATAATTTAAATAGTCTCAGTTACTTTATTTGGTAAGTTTCGCAAGTTATATACTAACTAAATAATGTTGATTAATAACAATTGAATTACTATTAAAAGGTTGCATATGTGACCAGTTAGAACCGAATAAAAGTTTTGTTAACCAACTTGTGTTCCTATAAAACTTATTAGTAATAGGTATAATTAACATAATATTAATTAAGCGTAAATAAGTACTTAATTAAGACTTAAAATTAATAAATACCAAACTGATTAGTTATATACAGATAATATTTAAAAAATATCGTTTTATTCATCCATAAATCATCAATAATTTATTAAAATTATACAAATATGTCACTACCATGAACTTGTGTCACTTCCGTGGAGAGGTGTTTTCATTTTTCATGTTTTTTTGTGAAAACTACAGTGAAAATAGTTAGGCTTTTATGTGCTTCATTTTGCAAAATAAGATACCTTTCATTTCAGACTACTTTGAATCATATTAAAATAAAAAATTTTTTTTTAGAATTTTAAGTCAGTTTTTGAGAATGGCCCCCATAACATAATATAAATATGTAATACAAGTATAGAAAGGCCAGCGTGGGCTTAGCCCACTCCACACATGTTATCTTTAAAATCAGTACAAATACTAAAAGTAAATAAATATTATATGCGTTTCGGCCTAGTCTCGTCTTAGCGAGCGATGCAGGCAGCCAGCTTCACTTGTCAATTATGTTTAGATTATAGCATGGGGGGTCAAGTCTATGGAGCCGATGCAAACGTCGGGCACAATAAGCGAAACAGAGACAGCGCTATACGCAAGACAGAAATCACTATTGAACCATGTTACGCATTGTATTTCAATTACAGTTTAGAAACTTTTATTTTTGCATTTTAATATCTTGTCGCCTGCCCATTATAAATTATCTTTACTTATCTTATAAATTATAAACTATATATTTTGTAATATACATAACAAATGAAAGTTGTTTAATCCATGAAAGTATAAATTAAATTATACGTTCCGATTACTTTTATGTCCGATTGAAATAATTACTCTGTGCAACAAGCTCTGTAGCTGAAAATATAAATGTATCTATGACTGTTGTGAAATAAAAACGTAAACTAGATTATTATTTATTACATATTCATAAAATTAAGAAAAGAACAAGTTTCAAAGTTCATTTTAGATCAATTAGATATTATTTTAAACGGGAATGTTTCAAATCATTTTCAAATTAAATGGAGTTAGTTTTGTTTAACTTTTCTAAGCCAAATTCAAAACTGATGTCGATTTAGTATATTTCGTAGAAAAATAACTTAAGTGTGGTGTTACTAGCCAGTGAATATATAATTTATGGTGATTTATTAGAGTGTTTTACTTAATGATGATGTTTAACGAATAATAATTAGGGATGTTCCGATACTATCAAAGTATCGATACCTACTCATATCAGTAGTACTCAAATCATTTTTCGATACTACTCATATAAATATTCCTAAAGTATCGATACTTACTCATATCGATACTTTAAGATTTTTTTTTATAAAATTAACGTAGCAAATGTTTCAAGTCCCACAACGATCTATTCTGCCCTGCTACTTTAGATAACATCGCATAGTTTCAACTAATGAACTAACGAACTATTACGAACTAAACCTAAGTACCTAACCTACGAAATTAATTAGTGAAAAGTTGAAGATCCTACCTTTCGTTTGCCCCTTTATCTGCTTTTTTCTGTAATTTGCCTTTATCTACAGTAATTCCATAGAGTTTTGGAATGCTTGAATAACTTAGGCGTATTGCCACAATATTTCACCGACTTAAAATATTGTTTCAATTTTGCAGTTGTTTCGTTTGTTTTGGTAAAATATGTCCATATTTATAATTTTGGTGGTGCCATGATAACATTGGAACAATAATAAACCGATGACTATGTAGAAAGTGTAATTGAGTATAGTACAGAGACTAATTTTGTAGTTAGGAATAATAATTAATTCGTTTACACGAATTAATTATCCAACGAGTCGAGGATAAACTAGTAACGGAATACGACAAGCGCACCGTTCCCCGTCAGAGCCAAGACTGTCCTAACGGCGGCCGCGCCGTCCGTTTTATACAAGCAAAACGAGCGCCACTGCAGGTGCAATGGTGCAGGTGTGCGGAACACGTGTTATTTACAAGAATTCTGTCTAACTGCACAGACGGCTACCGCGCCGCACGTGCAATGGTGCTGGTCCCGTCACGGCCATACTGACATGCGTGCGTCCTCGCACGCGCTCCATCACAATTTTAGTTATCTGTAGACAAAAAAACATCGTTCGACTATCCTGACATAACAACGTCTGGTCCGGTCTATATTGACCCTTCAGACTTGGATGACAATCAGTTTTGTTCCTGTAATAAGCCCCACAAAACTTTAATCAACTTTATGCGAGATCGGAATGATTAGTCTGTAGGTTTTCTATTTACTTTTTTTTTCAAGTACTGTTTTCGCTAGTCCGGAATCACTATTCCCTATAGCCATATCATTGGACCGGCAAACGCCCTGCAATGATAGTAAGAAGCACTTTTTTTTCTTACTCTCTTTTTTTTCATTCAGTATAGAACAGGTACAGACCAACCATACCGCAAACATGTCTCTGCCACAATCACACAAAAGTGTATCGTGAGGGACGTAGTGACATGATAACACCTAATTATGTAAACCAACAGCAACACGACACATCCCTGTGCAGCACAGACCAGCCTCCCTGCAACTCCATGTTCCTTTCCTGCACAGGAATAATTACTTCGCTAGAGTGTTGCAACGTTTCTAGTATTTTCTAGATGCACAGACACGGCTACCTCTGACTGTCGCACATCCTCGTGCGGTTGACAGTGAACAGCATACGGTCTATCAGTTATCACCACCTGCTAACAGATTTTAACTCTTGTTAAATATTACAACGGTCGACCATCCCAGATTTCATTTAAGTCATGGACGCGCCAATATGGCTACCTCCAGGCAAACGCACTCCAGCTTTTCGTTCTGCTGCGTTCGTGCCACAATCGCGCCAGCGAGCCGTCGCGCCGTAGCCGTACTAGCGCTAGCGAATCGTTGCACTGCTTTGTAAAATTAAAATAAATCGAGATAAATGTATTGCGAACCATGGAATTCCAAGCTTCCAAAATTCATCACATATTCTCTTAAGAAACGGCAACTGTATGACATTTGAAAACATTGCAAAAAAAAAACAGAAACTATGTGTAGAGGCAAATACCACAACATTACAATGGGAAGGAGGCAACTGCGCAAAATCTATGAAAGCCGACCTCAGACATCCATTTACAGCGCCAAAGCACCATTTGTTCGGCGGCCGCTTAAATTGCCCTGCCGATAAGTTACCGACTGTAGCGGTGTAGGCTCAATCTTACCAGCGCTCGGCCGTACCTGACCATGTTCGATTAGCCGTCACAACATCTTTCTTATTGATCTTTGTTGTAGAGACTTTTACGAATCCCTCGACATTAAACCCCAATCTTGTCGAGGACACAATATTCGGAGCAAACTGCAACACTGATCAACACATTAGAACACAAAAATGTCACTTATTATTTTCAATTCATAGCGTGTTAAATTTAATGCTTTATTTTGGTACATCCCTTAAACGTTTTAAACTTCAAAATATAGCAAATGATAATCATGTTTCCCGTGAACTATCAAATTACAACATAACTTGAATAAGTTAATTAGAAAGCCTCCAACTTCTTTCGACATTTGTTAAATACTTGCGGGGGTACCTTTAATACAAATCAAACAAATTAAAAAAAATTGGCTTAAATAATTTCACTTTATCTTTTCTCTACACTTTAATGATACGAAAATATCGTAAGTAGCATAGCAAATTTCATTGCGGTATTTAACATAAAAACAGATTCATCAATGCGGAATGCATTACAGTGTTCCACAAATGTAATAATCCTCATACTATTCGAAGATTAAATGTGGGCAAAAATGGGGACTTTATCCCACTTCTGATGTAGAAAGTGTGATTGAGTATAGTACAGAGACTAATTTTGTAGTTAGGAATAATAATTAATTCGTTTACACGAATTAATTATCCAACGAGTCGAGGATATACTAGTAACGGAATACGACAAGCGCACCGTTCCACGTCAGAGCCAAGACTGTCCTAACGGCGGCCGCGCCGTCCGTTTTATACAAGCAAAACGAGCGCCACTGCAGGTGCAATGGTGCAGGTGTGCGGAACACGTGTTATTTACAAGAATTCTGTCTAACTGCACCGACGGCTACCGCGCCGCACGTGCAATGGTGCTGGTCCCGTCAACTACAATAATTTAAATTACTCGTAACGTTATCGTAAACAATCACTTGTGGAATGCTGGACACTGCTAGTGCTGACTGGACCAGTGACAATTTTAGTGCAATGGCGGCTTTCTCTCTCGGTCTCAGCTCGGGTGAAGTCGGACGGGTTCGGCTCGCCTGATTCGATACCAAGTACTTTTGTTTCGATACCGAGTAAGTATCGCAAGATTGATTCGATGATATTACTACTTGGTATCGAATCAAAAGTATCGAGTACCTACTCGTATTTACTAGTATCGGAATGTCCCTACTTATACATGTTTCTACAGAAAAGGAAGTTACAGCCTATCTTAAATAAATTTTCTTAACTATTTGGTAGTCGCGTATTGCTTTAATATTTTTTAAAACCACATGGATCCATTTTGAAATTGAATTGAAGTAAAAGAATACATGGAAATAAAAGAACACTTATTATTTAATATAACTGGACTCTGGAGGATAACAATAACTTGTGTTTTAATCTAATTTTTAGTAAGAAGGTTATTTCTGCTTAAGAATATGTAAGAAAGTGTCGTTGCCTTGTGTCTAATTTTATTTGCAGCTGCTACATATCTCTGTGCATCGAGTTGTTTTTGACAATACAAAGCAGAAGTCATTTGTAATGTTTAATCTTTTACAATGTTTTGTTTTAATTGACACTAAAACTGAAAAAACTGATTTACAGAGATTTGTAGCCGTAAACGAAATTAGGGAGAGATATGGCTTGTTTAACAAGCTGAGGGTAAACTTGTCCTAAAGAACAACAAAAGTTGTAACTTTCACAGTACACAAGCAGGTACGACTTTCCATTACCTTCCATCGAGTTTGGTGTTGATACGTATTTTTACAGAAAGGTTACATTTTTATAAGCACACACACAAAGTTTCAATATGCGGAAACACATACTTTTTGAGAAATAAATTAATAAAAATCACTTATTTTAACAATATTTTGTTGTTTTTTTTTAATTGGCTTTACGGCTCTGGGTTCTAGCCCTTTTGAGCCTATTTTATTACGAATTTCCATTGACATTCGTCGCATTGAGGGGGGGGGGGGGGAGAAGAGGTGTAGGAGGATTAATTCAGAGGGATTTCTGTATCTATTTTGAGACTGCAACGTCTCCGGCGCTGCGGGAATAGCAGCCTCTACGCCTTTGCGTAACAAATCGCAGGCATCCCTCCTCGCCTCCGCAGCTTCGGCTTGTTGGTCGCCTTCGGCGACCAGCCTCAGCCGCGCCGGCTCGTCCGACGCCTACGATTTGTTACAGCAGGCGGAGGCTGCTCCCCCTACGCGCCTCCGGTTCTATATAACCACTCTAGGGGAAGGACAGACTCGTACCAAGTCGTCAAGAGTCAGGGTCAATAAATTTGGTTCTTTGACATAAGTAGAACCTAACCTATTTTATTTATTATCTGCCCTAATAAGTACTGTTAAAATAAAACAAATCAAATATAATCAATAATTTATTAATCAATTTTATACACATATTGTATCGCTTTAAATCCTTAGCTGTCCATAGAAATCCCTCTGAATTAGTCCTCCTACACTCCCCCCCTCCCCCTCCATTCGACGAATGTCTGGAAATTAAATAGGCTCAAAAGAGCTAGAACCCAGAGCCGTAAAGCCAATTAAAAAAACAACAATATATTGAAATTAGTGATTTTTATTAATTTATTTCTCAAAAATTACGTGTTACCTCATATTGCATGCCGAGCGCAAAGCGCGTGGGTATGTTCTACTAACGCCTAAAAATCAAAATTCCACCGTTTTGTCGCATGAAATCGTATCCAGCAATCATATTACACATATACATGATACAAAAAGCACATTGTTAGAAAGATAAATGATTGTTGAACTTATTAATATTTTTTTTTAAATCGATTAATTGCTATTTTTAAATAAAAAAAGGGGTTTTAGTGGCTTATGGTGTGGATTTATCATGTCCACAAGGCTTGTAAACACTATAACTTTTGTAAATATCAATTGTTTAACTCAATCTATTTATTAATCTCTTCATCTATCATGTGGGAAGCCACTGAATGTAAATGGCAGTGTAATTTTGTTTTGTTTAGCTATAATTAATCTTTTTCGGCTCGAAAATGGCGAAATTTTCGTTGATTTGGTAGCCTCGTATAGAATTATTTCTGTAAATGAGGAGCTGCAGCCAGTAGTTTGAGTAAACTACTGGCTGCAGCTCCTCATTAGTGAGTACTAACTCAGTTGGCCATCGCCATAGATTACTGTATATATCAGTTCGCCGCATTAGCTTGCTACATTTATATTTATCTATGGTTCGCCGTCAGTCGCCGTCGTGAGTGAACATTATTTCGGTTGTTTGCAGCGGCTCAAAAAGATCGCTGTACAAATACACTATATTCGAATAACCAAATTTCTTAAATACTTGATTATAATAATAATAACAGATTTTTTTATTACAATATTTTAAAAGCACAGAATAAATAATAGTAGTACGTACTAAAAGTAAATAGTATCAATTTTTTTGTCATGGGTGAAATTTTCATGGTTTTCGAGGGTGGTGAAATCGATAGGGTTGTCGAAATGTAAATCCAAGATGGCGGCCGCAATATGTATCAATTTTTTCAATATGGGTGTCATTTTCATGGTTTTCGAGGGTGCTGAAGCCAATAGTGATGTCGAAATGTAAATCCAAGGTGGCGGCTGCAATAGATATCAATTTTTTCATCTTGGGTGTAATTTTCATGGTTTTCGAGGGTGTTAAAGCCGATAGTGCTGTCGAAATGTAAATCTAAGGTGGCGGCTGCTAGGGGTATCAATTTTTTCATCATGGGTGTCATTTTCATGGGTTTAGAGGGTGTTGAAGTCGATAGTGCTGTCGAAATATAAATCCAAGATGGCGGCTGAAGTAGGTACCAATTTTTTCATCATGGATATCATTTTCATGGTTTGCAAGGGTGTTGAAGCCGATAGTGCTGTTGAAATGTAAATCCAAGATGGCGGCTGCAATATATATCATTTTTTCATCATGGGTGTCATTTTCATGGGCTTCGAGGGTCTTGAAGCCGATAGTGCTGTCGAAATGTAAATCCAAGATGGCGGCTGAAGTAGGTACCAAATTTTTTCATCATGGATATCATTTTCATGGTTTTCGAGGGTGCTGAAGCCGATAGTGCTGTCGAAATGTAAATCCAAGATGGCGGCTGAAGTAGGTACCAAATTTTTTCAACATGGATATCATTTTCATGATTTTCGAGGGTGTTGCAGCCGATAGTGCTGTCGAAATGTAAATCCAACATGGCGGCTGCAATAGATATCAATTTTTTCATCATGGGTGTCATTTTCATGGTTTTCGAGGGTGCTGAAGCCGATAGTGCTGTCGAAATGTAAATCCAAGGTGGCGGCTGCAATAGGTATAAAGTTTTTCATCATGGGTGTCATTTTCATGGTTTTCGAGGGTGTTGAAGCCGATAGTACTGTCGAAATGTATTTAAACTACTTTAAAAAAAATCCGTTTAATCATGCTATTGCTATGCATGCTACTGCATGTTATTTTTAATGCGAAGGCATGCTCAATTGGATTTACCAATATTTAAATATTGTGTGTGTGCTTATAAAAATGTAACCCATTTTTGTGATATCACGACAGCTTACGATTCGAATCGATTTAAAAATCTATCTTTGTCGGAAAGAATCGACATCCGTACTGACGACGACAATGACGTTACAAAATGGCGCCAGTTTTACGCTAGGAATGTAACAACACTGCAAAAATAATTAATTTACAAATAATGTTTTTTCTCAAAAAGTACGTGTTTCCGCATATTGAAACTTTGTGTGTTTGCTTATAAAAATATAACCTTTCTGTAAAAATACGTATCAACACCAAACTCGATGGAAGGTAATGGAAAGCTAAGCCCACAAGCAACCTGGGTTCGATCCCCGCCGGCATGAATGAAATTGATAATTGCAATTTTAAGTGCTGATTTACCAAATGCTTGGCGGCGAAGGAAAATACTGTGAGGAAACCTGCATGTCTGAGAAATAACAAAAAAAATATTTCGAAGAGATGTGAAGTTTACTAACATGCATTGAGGCAGCGCAGTGGACATTTCCTTGCCCTAAAACCCTCTCAGACGTATATATTTATTTATTTATTTATTTAGAACTTCATATACACATGTGGAATATAGACGGACTTAATGCCTAAGGCATTCTCTACCAGTCTAACTTGGGATGATGCAGAGATAGAATAAAGTAGGTGTAATAAAAAGTTACACCTACTTTATTATATATTCTATCTCTTAAAATAACAAAAAGGCAATTTTAGCATGGAAATAAGTTATAAATGGGTATACATACATACATACATACATACATACATACATATACGCACGCGCACGCGCACACTCTTCATACACACTTCATACACACTTCATACACACTTAATACACACTTCAAAACACACTTCATAAACACTTCATACACACTTCATACACACTTCATACACACTTCATACACACTTCATACACACTACATACACACTTCATACACACTTCATACACACTTAATACACACTTCACACACACTTCATAAACACTTCATACACATTTCATACACACTTCATACACACTTCATACACACTTCATACACACTTCATACATACTTCATACAAACTTCATTAACACTTCATACAAACTTCACACAAACTTCATACACACTTCATACAGACTTCATACAAACTTCATGCAAACCTCATGCAAACTTCATACAAACTTCATAAACACTTCATACACACTTCATACACACTTCATACACACTTCATACACACTTCAAACACACTTCATACAAACTTCATACAAACTTCATACAAACTTCATACACACTTCATACAAACTTCATACAAACTTCATACACACTTCACACAAAATTCATACAAACTTCATACACTCTTCATACAAACATCATACAAACTTCATACACTCTTCAAACACACTTCATCAACACTTCATACAAACTTCATACAAACTTCATATACACTTCATACACACTTCATACAAACTTCATCAACACTTCATACAAACTTCATACAAACTTCATACACACTTCATACAAATTTCATACAAACTTCATACACACTTCATACAAACTTCATACAAACTTCATACAAACTTTATACACTTCATACAAACTTCATACAAACATCATACAAACTTCATACACACTTCATACACACTTCATACACACTTCATACACACTACATACACATTTCATACACTCATCATACACACTTCATACACACTTCATACACACTTCATGGACACTTCATCAACACTTCATACACACTTCAAACACACTTCATAGACACTTCATCAACACCTCATACACACTACATACACACTTCATACGCACTTCATACACACTTCATACACACCTCATACACACTTCATCAACTCTTCATACAAACTTCATACAAACTTCATACACACTTCATACACACTTCATACAAACTTCACACTTCATACACACTTCATACAAACTTCACACACTTCATACACACTTCATACAAACTTCACACACTCATCATACAAACTTCATACAAACTTCATACACTCATCATACAAACTTCATACACTCATCATACGCACTTCATACACACTTCATACACACTTCATACACAATTCATACACACTTCAAACACATTTCATACAAACTTTATACAAACTTCATACAAACTTCATACACACTTAATACAAACTTCATCGATATTTCATACACACTTCATACGCACTTCATACACACTCCATACACACTCCATACACACTTCATACAAACTTCATACAGACTTCATACAAACTTCATACACACTTCATACAAACTATATACACTCATCATACACACTTCATACACACTTCATACACACTTCATACACACTTCATACACACTTCATACACATTTCATACACAATTAACACTACATACACACTACATACACACTTCATACACACTTCATACGCACTACATACACACTACATACACACTTCAATACAATTCATACACACTTCATACAAACTTCATACACACTTCATACAAACTTCATACACACTTCATACAAACTTCATACAAACTTCATACACACTTTGAATGTTTGAAGTGTGTACACTTCAAACGCACTTCAAACACACTTCAAACACACTTCATACACAATTCATACACACTTCATACACACTTCAAACACACTTCAAACACACTTCAAACACACTTCATAGACACTTCATCAACACTTCATACAAACTTCATTCAATTTTTATATAAACTTCATACAATTTTCATACAAACTACATACACACGTCATACACCCTTCATACACACTACATACACACTTCATACGCACTTCATACGCACTTCATACGCACTTCATACGCACTTCATACATTTCATACACACTCATACACACTTCATACAAACTTCATACAAACTTCATACAAACTTCATACAAACTTCATACAAACTCCATACAAACTTCATACAATCTTCATACAAACTTCATACAAACTTCATACAAACTTCATACAAACTCCATACAAACTTCATACAATCTTCATACAAACTTCATACAAACTTCATACAAACTTCATACAAACTTCATACAAACTTCATACAAACTTCATACAAACTTCATACAAACTCCATATAAACTTCATACAAACTTTATACAAACTTCATACAAACTTCATACGCACTTCATACATTTAATACACACTTCATACAAACTTCATCAAAACTTCATACAAACTTCATACAAACTTCATACAAACTCCATACAAACTTCATACAATCTTCATACAATCTTCATACAAACTTCGTACAAACTTCATACAAACTTTATACAAACTTCATACAAACTTCATACAAACTTCATACAAACTTCATACAAACTTCATACAAACTCCATACAAACTTCATACAAACTCCATACAAACTCCATACAATTTCCATACAAACTTCATACAATCTTCATACAAACTTCATACAAACTTCATACAAACTTCATACAAACTTCATACAAACTTCATACAAACTTCATACAAACTTCATACAAACTCCATACAAACTCCATACAAACTCCATACAAACTTCATACAAACTTTATACAAACTTCATACAAACTTCATACGCACTTCATACATTTAATACACACTTCATACAAACTTCATACAAACTTCATACAAACTTCATACAAACTTCATACAAACTCCATACAAACTTCATACAATCTCCATACAAACTTCATACAAACTTCATACAAACTTCATACAAACTTCATACAAACTTCATACAAACTTCATACAAACTTCATACAAACTCCATACAAACTCCATACAAACTCCATACAAACTTCATACAAACTTCATACAAACTTCATACAAACTCCATATAAACTTCATACAAACTTTATACAAACTTCATACAAACTTCATACGCACTTCATACATTTAATACACACTTCATACAAACTTCATCAAAACTTCATACAAACTTCATACAAACTTCATACAAACTTCATACAAACTCCATACAAACTTCATACAATCTTCATACAATCTTCATACAAACTTCGTACAAACTTCATACAAACTCCATACAAACTTCATACAAACTTCATACAAACTTCATACAAACTTCATACAAACTCCATATAAACTTCATACAAACTTTATACAAACTTCATACAAACTTCATACGCACTTCATACATTTAATACACACTTCATACAAACTTCATCAAAACTTCATACAAACTTCATACAAACTTCATACAAACTCCATACAAACTTCATACAATCTTCATACAATCTTCATACAAACTTCGTACAAACTTCATACAAACTTTATACAAACTTCATACACTCATCATACACACTTCATACAAACTTCATACACACATACACACTTCAAACACACTTCATACACACTTCATACTTAAACACATACATAAATACATACATACATAAATACATACATACATAAATACGTACATACATAAATAATATTGAGGTCAAGTGCGACAAGGATCTTAGGTATACCTTGACTAAAAACGATCCAAGGCTCAACAAATCCTTGTTGCACTGGACTATCTATCTAATCATGTATTACGTGGGTTTTCTAAAAAAAAAGAAAAGTAATAAAATATTTTTATAATAGTTGTGGTCCATTAGTGGTGCTATGCTAATTCATCAGAATCAGATAACTCTGAATGACTGCTATCCAAATTGATTAAAAATAGTTCCATAGTTATTACATGTCTGTACGTCGATTATTTTTATCTTCAGTATTTTTGACATGACTGCAGTGTTTCTCCAACTCTATAGCAGTTATTTTATAAAATGCGTTATGGATTCGCTGCTCCATATATTCAGAGAGGCCTGTGATATTCGAATATGCGAATATTCTTTTAAAATAATTCAATAAAAACTCAATCGCATTAAATCACAATGATAAGGAAGTAGTTTGACAGCTTCGTAACCATGTTCCATTTAATGAATTATGTAGACATCATCTTGTTTAATCATTCTGCTTTTTTCATGCTCTCCGAATATGAAACATTGTTGTTTTTATTGGGTTGTCTGATGTGGAGTCAATACTTACTGTAGAATGACCTTCAGCTGCTTGATTTGGGTCTCATTTCAATAGGATTATTTTCAAGGGCTTTACCCTCTGAAACTATGCGGCTTACGGTTCTTTTGGAAACACCTAAAATGCAAACATACATTACTAATTAACTCACATAAGTAAAATGTTATCTAAAATAACGGAAATAATAAACTAATTATCTGGTAACATTTTAATTGTCACTGTCATAGCCGGAGTTTTGGCGGGAACTTGATCGGCGGCGGTTTGTTGCTCCTGTTTTATAGTTTAAATAATAGTTTGAAGTCGATTTTGATATGTAAAAGTGGTGCGATTTTATGTATTAACTGTTTACGCATGTGAACTATTAGTGGAAACGGTAAAACAAGTGCTATGATGGTGATGTATTCTCGAGTTAGCTGTTTGCATAGGCGCCTTTAGATACCATCACCAACTTTCAGCTGTCTGCTGGCTCAAGTTGCCGTCAAAATCTCCCAAGGGCTGCACAATGTGACGCATCAACATATTGTGAAGTAGTGAACTATGAAGGATAATTATACATTTGGAGAAATTATAACAAACCGAATAAAAATACTCAAGACTTGGCCTAAAGGTCTAGATACCAGGCCATAAACTCCAAAAAAGAAAATCTGTCATAGCCCCTGTTCGAGCTTTCAAATTTTGGAATGGAACTGTGGAATGGAATTATCGGTCCTTTGTTAAGCTTTTCTTGCTCACGCAAATGTTTAACGGCAAGAAAGATATCTCTAGCTGCACTACGCACTGCTTTCGGCATATTTGGTAGCTATTAATTTAAGATTAAGCCATATGTACTCTGTGGATTAAGTACTGAGGAGAAGAAACAACAAAGCACTGAAAACCATAGATAATACACTATATTAAAAAAGTACTCTGTGCACTATATACTAGGAACTGAAAACTGTCAAAATTAGTTCCATTTTTCGCCACGCGCACGCGCCAACTGTCTATATTGACCATAGATATAAGAAAAATAGGGGATATGGCATGTGGTCACGTGACCTGAAGTCAAGTGTTTCTCAAATATGGCGACGACTCCACCCACAAGAAATAGCGTTGTTTTTGTCGATATTTTCAGTATCGATGTTATATAAATTATGACGTACCATCCATCTCATAGGTATATATTAAATAAACAGATATTAGATCACTACACTATTGAATTGGGTTAATCCTGTAATAATAGTTGTATTGAGATGATAAATAAATAAATCTTACGTTCAACTCAGAATAGGAAAGTTTTGAAACTGTAATTGCTTTAAGATATGGTGAAGCAACAGTCAAAAGTGAGCGAAGAGACCAAGTAAAAAACACTTGATTGGAGCTTTAACTCCTTTCTTTTCAGAAGACGTATACGACGTGCACCAGAATATTATACTGAGTTCGTGCAACGAGCTAACGTTTTTTCGTAACGACGGCAATCTGCACATAAGCACTCTATCCGTGCGTCCCTGGGTCGACGCATGCATTTTTTTCTCCTCTGCAGAGATTAACGAAACCACCACTATAGGCAATGTATTAGGCTTCGTTAGGTTTTTTTTCTAGCCCATGCTGTCCCAATACTAGGCAGAAGTCTCCCCTAAGTTTTTTCCAGTAGTTTTGTCGTGCACCATATCGAACCAGCCCCAACGGTATGCGTCCAGGGTGCGTGAATTATATCATATATATAGACTTTATAGCGGCTGGGAAGTTAGTTGCGAGCGCAAGTCCTGTACCTTTTTTTTTATATGATAAGGGTGACAAACGAGCACACAGTCCACCTGATGGTAAGTGGTTGCTGCGGCCCATAGACATCTACATCTATCCTCTATTACAATTCAAAATGTAGATGCGTTGTCACCCGTGAGGACTAAGATGGAATGCCTCATTTCCAGTAAAATGGGCCTCCGGCCACCTGCACTCACCAAGCGAAACGCAGAGGTAAACCTCTACTTCACGCTGGTTTTCTGTGAGGTCGTGGTACCACCCCGGTTCGAGCCGGCCCATCCGTGCGACAGCAAACGCTGCCGCGTGGCTCTACCACTGTAAAACTTGATGGTGTCTCAGATCACAGTACCTTCACGCTTCGCTTTACGTACTGTGATCTGAGACACCATCAAGTTTTCTTTCAACTATATCTGCACGGACTAGCGCTCGCTCTTAACTTCCAAGCCGCCATAAAGTTTCAACAACACCTTTCTTTCGTGGTAATGGTCGGTTACCAGTTCAAGTCACCATGAACGTGCAGTGGACTGACTTTTATCTTGATTTATTTAAAGTTTGTGGAGCATGTGTTCTTTCATACATAGTTACTAGCCATCATCTCTCTTTTTTTGATAATAAAGATTATTAATTTATTTATCTCAGTAATCTAATCGAGTTGAGCAGCCCCTTTCTAACCATACCACCGTTCACACAATCCATTAATCATTTAAATATCGTAACGTATTCCTCAATCTTCAGCATCCCATGTTCATACCATACGACAACCAATTTCCATGCAACATTTCGATCAATAGGGGCGGCTGCGCCACTTCAGACTTCCACTTCCATACTCATTTCTCATTATATCCCATTTGTGTAACACCACAAAATATCAATTTTATAGTGTTTACAACCTGCAAGTTATAATGACTTCCACCAGTAGCGTAATCCACCACTAAGGATACTGGAGGTAAACGAGAGAGTAAGGATTAAAAATAAATAAAATAACAATAATGTATACTGATTAAAATCATTTATTCGTGACGAAATAATATTATTTAGTCAGAAAATTTATTTTAGACATGAACCAAATCACCCTCAAGCCGAACTACATCCAGCGTTCTATTTATACATTCTTTTTCAAAATGCAAGGAGCATATTCTTCTTACTACTGCAGGTTTTATGTTTTCTTGGCCTATATTTTCAATCCACAATTTTTGAAGGCCTTCATTTTTTGGCAACCTAAAATAAATATTATGCATCGTTAAGTACCAGTCAAAAATAATCTTAACATCATCAAATATTTGATGAAAAAAACTATCATAGAAAATTTACGATTTACACTATTTGCAAGTTATTTTCTTATACGAAAGGCTCCCAATCGATCGTTTGATTAAATATACAGTTTACGTATCTAAAACGTTATTTGATCATGACTACATTAATATTACTGTTAAACAGGCTCAGAAGGGCTAGAACCCAGAGCCGTAAAGCCAGTTTAATAAAAAAATATTGTTAAAATTTATATCGATAATTTCAAAACATGACAACACGTAAGGGCAACACTATGTAAAAATGTAAACAACCAAAATGTTCACTTGTTTAAATTTACATGATAATAGTCATTGGAAATTCTAGATAATATCGGGAAACACGATTTAGAACCCATAACATGAACACGAAACGCAATTCACACGAAAAATATACAATTAAGGAAAAAAGTTACAACTAACCTGAAAAATGACAATCCTTTTTAATTTTTACGAGAATTTGAATTACATCCATTGATGCAACACTTTGTCATGTTGTTTTTGCTCAATTACCCTTTACTAATGAACAAAAAAGCTCCAAAATAGTCAAAATTCACTGTAACACTGCGAAATAACTCCGAACAAGGCTTAGATGACAGACGAACTACCACAAATGAACGTCATCCTAAAATGGCGCGTCATGCTTCAAGGTGGAGCTTGGTGACATTTATGAAAACTGGCAACAGAAAATTGACGTCTAAGATATGTACTTATCTCTTTTTACATTTGAAAATCATAACGTGTGAGAATGAGACAGATATATTTTTGTTGGCAAGGTTCATGTTTGCATGATATTTGTATAACCAAAAAATATATATGCAATTTACAGCTTATCCTCTACTATTCTTATATCAATGATATCAATGATATATCTGTCTCATTCTCACACGTTACGATTTTCAAATGTAAAAAGAGATAAGTACATATCTTAGACTTCAATTTTCTGTTGCCAGTTTTCATAAATGTGACCAAGCACCACCTTGAAGCATGACGCCATTTTAGGATGACGTTCATTTGTTGTAGTTCGTCTGTCATCTAAGCCTTGTTCGGAGTTATTTTGCAGCAGTGTTGCCATATATACAGATTTCTCCGTATTTATACAGATTTTTGGTGTGTAATACAGATTAGCACTGAATACAGATTTTTATACAGTTTTCTAACTCTACTAATTAAATTACCATAATATTCAACTTAGAACAGATTGAAGTAAACTATATGACTAGATACCGCGTAACACACATCATTGCATAATACTATTCTTTATGGTTATTTTTTTTTCACAACGTAATTAGTAGTCTTGTGCCAGCTCGATAATTTTAAAGATCGCTCCGTACTAGTTCATTACGGACAGTGAACTAGTTCGTCCTATTATTTATATTAGCTCTATTCGGTCATCAGTGCTACTAAGCAGTTTAAACTGTATGTATCCGTAAAATCTGTATGGAATGATTATCTCAGTCAGTCTCAGTTTCCGTCGTTCAATATCTGCCCGAATCGTAATGTTGTATTATTACTCTTACACACACACTTGACAATTTCTTGCTCAAAATAAAAGTTTAAAGCAAATTAGTGTTGAAAAAATAATTAACGTAAATGAAATAAAATCCCATATCCATAACATGAAAAAATAAAAAGCATCAAAGGATGCAGTTCATATTAAAACAATAATAAAAAGCACAAAAATCCTCGTCAAGAATTGTTATAACACAACTTCAATTTTATTAGATTTTACGCGATCGCAAGTGCCGAAATGAGATCTAACAAATGTTTGTTTGTGTCTATTTATTAAATATAATAAAAAGCAAACACAGCGAGTCTAGCATTTATCAGGATGATAAGTTAATTAGACCTTATCGCATTGATATACCTAACAAGTATCTTTCTATGAAATCTCATTTTAACGGATTTGATCAATGGTACCAAAATGGATAATCAAACCTTATCACCTTAGTATTTATCCCTTGTTTTTCAAAAGAAGCAAAGATGATGATGATCAATAATTATACTTTGGTTTATTTGACTATACAGATTTTAAGTTAAAATAGCATACAGATTTAATACAGATTTTAGCAGTTTCTACTACAGATAAAAGGTTCGAGGCGTCTGGCAACACTGTTTTGCAGTGTTACAGTGAATTTTGACTATTTTGGAGCTTTTTTGTTCATTAGTAAAGGGTAGTTGAGCAAAAACAACATGACAAAGTGTTGCATCAATGGATGTAATTCAAATTCTCGTAAAAATGTAGAAGGATTGTCATTTTTCAGGTTAGTTGTAACTTTTTTCCTTAATTGTATATTTTTTCGTGTGAATTGCGTTTCGTGTTCATGTTATGAGTTCTAAATCGTGTTTCCCGCTATTATCTAGAATTTCCAATGACTATTATCATGTAAATTTAAACAAGTAAACATTTTGATTGTTTACATTTTTACATAGTGTTGTCCTTACGTGTTGTCATGTTTTGAAATTATCGATATAAATTTTAACAATATTTTTTTATTAAACTGGCTTTACGGCTCTGGGTTCTAGCCCTTCTGAACCTGTTTAACAATAATATTAATGTAGTCATGATCAAATAACGTTTTAGATACGTAAACTGTATATTTAATCAAACGATCGATTGGGAGCCTTTCGTTTAAGAAAAGAACTTGAAAATAGTGTAAATCGTAAATTTTCTATAATAGTTTTTTTCATCACAAGATTTTATGATGTTAAGATTATTTTTGATTGGTACTTAAGGATACATAATATTTATTTTAGGTTGCCAAAAAATGAAGCCTTCAAAAATTGTGGATTGAAAATATAGGCCAGGAAAACATAAAACCTGCAGTAGTAAGAAGAATATGCTCCTTGCATTTTGAAAAATAATGTATAAATAGAACGCTGGATGTAGTTCGGCTTAAAGGTGATTTGGTTCATGTCTAAAATAAATTTTCTGACTAAATAATATTATTTCGTCACGAATAAATGATTTTAATCAGTATACATTATTGTTATTTTATTTATTTTTAATCCTTATTCTCTCGTTTACCTCCAGTATCCACCACTAATTACGCTACTGGTGGAAGTCATTACAACTTGCAGGTTGTAAACACTATAAAATTGATATTTTGTGGTGTTACACAAATGGGATATAATGAGAAATGAGTATGGAAGTGGAAGTCTGAAGCGGCGCAGCCACCCCTATTGATCGAAATGTTGCATGGAAATTGGTTGTCGTATGGTATGAACTTGTGATGCTGAAGATTGAGGAATACGTTAGGATAGTTAAATGATTAATGGATTGTGTGAATGGTGGTATGGTTAGAAAGGGGCTGCTGAACTTGATTAGATTACTGAGATAAATAAATAAATAATCTTTATTATAAAAAAAAGAGATGACGGCTAGTAACTATGTATGAAAGAACACATGCTCAACAAACTTTAAATAAATCAAGATAAAGGTCAGTCCACTGCACGTTCATGGTGACTTGAACTGGTAACCGACCATTACCACGAAAGAAAGGTGTTGTCGAATCTTTATGGCGGCTTGGAAGTTAAGAGCGAGCGCTAGTCCGTGCAGATATAGTTGAAAGAAAACTTGATGGTGTCTCAGATTACAGTACGTAAAGCGAAGCGTGAAGGTACAGGACTTGCGCTCGCAACTAACTTCCCAGCCGCTATAAAGTCTATATAGTATATGATATAATTCACGCAACTTGGACGCATACCGTTGGGGCTGGTTCGATATGGTGCACGACAAAACCACTGGAAAAAACTTCTGCCTAGTAGTGGGACAGCATGGGCTGGACAAAAAAATCATACGGAGCCTAATACATTGCCTATAGTGGTGGTTTCGTTAATCTCTGCAGAGGAGAAAAAAAATGCATGCGTCGACCCAGGGACGCACGGATGGAGTGCTTATGTGCAGATTGCCGTCGTTACGAAAAAACTTTAGCTTGTTGCACGAACTCAGTATAATATTCTGGTGCACGTCGTACACGTCTTCTGAAAAGAAAGGAGTTAAAGCTCCAATCAAGTGCTCTTTCCTTGGTCTCTTCGCTCACTTTTGACTGTTGCTTCACCATATTTTAAAGCAATTACAGTTTCAAAACTTTCCTATTCTGAGTTGAACGTAAGATTTATTTATTTATCATCTCAATACAACTATTATTACAGGATTAACCTAATTCAATAGTGTAGTGATCTAATATTTGTTTATTTAATATATACCTATGAGAACGATGGTACGTCATAATTTATATAGCATCGATACTGAAAATATCGACAAAAACAACGCTATTTCTTGTGGGTGGAGTCGTCGCCATATTTGAGAAACACTTGACTTCAGGTCACGTGACCACATGCCATATCCCCTATTTTTCTTATATCTATGAATGATATTGACTCGTTTTTGACAGTCGCCCTTGCCATAGACTAATATATAAGCCCTTGCAGCCGCTTGCAGCACGTAGATTGAGGATCTATGACCCACCCTACCCCAGCCTACAAAAATGGGGTAAATAAAATAAAAAAAATACTAACAGACGTATTTTAAATAGCACTTTCCAAAATTGTTTATTATTGTAATAGCACCCCCGTAGATTGTGAATAAAAAATAGGTAAAAATCGCGCATCTTATAACGTCGATACCACTTGAAATAATTAAAATTTTGTAGGTTTGCAACTTAAAAAAACTTCACCCTTCGTGAATTAAACTTCACCACCATCGAAAATCCATAAAATGCAATATTAAGTGCAATTATTTAATAAAACCTATTTTGTCAATTGCCGAATGCACATGGAGTGTTGGCGCATGCGCAGCACATATAATCTAGGGTTTTTCTTCGGAAGATCTTTCGTGGCAAGTTCACGCCTATCTCTATTTTCTCTATTTGAATAGTAAATTGCATGTAAGAGGTTAACTCATACGTTTCTGTCTTAATCTTAATTAATAAATTAAGCTGAAGAACAAAATTACAAATTTAGATTGAGCGCATTTCAAGATGACTTAAAACACTAGCTTAAAGATGGTATTTCATTTACTACACTTATTTATAATGTTAAGAGCGTTTTCGAAAAGATGAATTTATTTTTGTTTTGTATCCATACAGAAAAAGTCGTTCAACCTTCCACTTTTCATAAAATTTTATCACAGTGGGTCGAAGAAGGATCATAGATGGCAGATTTAAGTATTTCCAGACCAGCAAAAAGATCTCCTTAGGGTATACCTACACCATGTGATCCAAATCAAACGATATATGTATGGCTTGATGCTTTAGTAAATTATTTAACAGCCGTTGTAAATTATGTAACAACGTTTTCCGTCGTCCAAATACTTCTTTAGAATGTCTAAGCAGTAAGGAGTAGCGATTGCACCAAGGGCTTCGGCACATACATGTCTAACCATTTCATTTTCATTTGCATCTTCGAGAGACTCTTTCAAGTGAGGGATACTCACTTCTTCTTGCAACTGACCAAGTACAAATGCAACCTCATCCCGGAACAGTGCACTGCCTGCCTTCAAATCTAAAAATTAAAATTAATTGATTCTTATGAATTGAAACTTAAAAAAATGTATGGTATCATCCATGTTGTCATTTATAATAACCTTTTGCAAAAAGGTAAAGAACACTTTCCTCCGTTCTCAAATTTCTTAATGAGAACATTGCTAGGTATCTCTCGAAGAGAGATGGTTTATTACTGTCATTCAAAATTTGCCCACAGATATGATTTCTTTTTCTTGAATGGATTTGTAATTTTCTGCTTCAGCTTAATTTATTAATTAAGATTAAGATAGAAACGTATGAGTTAACCTCTTACACGCAATTTACTATTCAAATAGAGAAAATAGAGATAGGCGTGAACTTGCCGCGAAAGATCCTCCGAAGAATAACCCTAGATTATATGTGCTGCGCATGCGCCAACACTCCATGTGCGTTCGGCAATTGACAAAATAGATTTTATTAAATAATTGCACTTAATATTATATTTTATGGATTTTCGATGGTGGTGAAGTTTAATTCACGAAGGGTGAAGTTTTTTTAAGTTGCAAAACCTACAAAATTTTAATTATTTCAAGTGGTATCGACGTTATAAGATGCGCGATCTTTACCTATTTTTTATTCATAATCTACGGGGGTGCTATTACAATAATAAACAATTTTGGAAAGTGCTATTTAAAATACGTCTGTTGGTATTTTTTTTTATTTTATTTACCCCATTTTTGTACGCTGGGGTAGGGTGGGTGGATCTATGTTGCAGCAACTTTCAGGCTGGCTTTTCACTATGGGATATAATATATATTATATCCCGAAATATAAATTATATCCCGCGATTGGCTTTCACACTGTGATATAAATCTTTTAACTTGTGTGCGTTCGTCATTGGTAATTGGATTACCCCCCTTTACCCCGTACACCGTTCTACGGTGGCGCGGGACGATGTGCGGGGTACAGGGGGCAAAATATAATATGAAAATATCGCTCGGTCGAACGAAAAAATATTTATAGCTTGAGATGTAATATATATTATAGCTCAGTGTAAACGGTTACATATGAAATGTATGGTGAGCGATATTAATTTATATCTCGAGATGTAATATATATTATATTATATCCCATAGTGAAAAGGGGGCTTCAGCCCTTTCAGTTTGCAGACTAGGAGTCACAGAGTACATTTACTAGGAGTAAAGTATTCTGCACAGAGTACATTATATACAGGGAAGTATTCTGTGTTGCAGACTTGCAGTCATAGAGAAAAGTAATACATCCTTGCTGTTTCGGCAGGAAAAAATTTACAATAAACCCGTAGTCTTAACGCGCGTGCTTGGCCTCGATATCAAGGGCACCTTCCTTCGCCCCCGCTCCCCCCCCCCCCGGCCGCCGGACGCGTTGGCGGGGCATTTCTCGCCATTATGGTATGTTTTTCTTGCGAGCTATACGGACGTCTGTTTCGCGCTAGTTTTGTTAAAGAAAAAAAAACCGCGTAAATCGTTGCAAACAAAGGGATCGCGATTAGAACGTACTAACTCGGTGAAATTCGCGTGCAACTCTCCAAGTGATTTACCTCTGAAAGACTGCGAGTAGCTGTCCCATTTCGTGACAACCCATCGCGAGTGCCAACAGAAGGGGAAAGTTTTTTTTTTTTTTTACTGAATAGGGGGCAAACGAGCATGCGGCTCACCTGGTGGTAAGTGACTACCGCCGCCCATGAACAACCGCAACACCAGGGGAATTGCAGATGCGTTGCCGACCTTTTAGAAAGGTGTAAGCTCTTTTCTTGAAGGTTCCTAAGTCGTATCGGTCCGGAAAATTCGCTGGTGGTAATTGATTCCACAAGGAAGTCGTGCGAGGGAGAAAACTTCTTCTAAATCGCACAGTCGTGGACCGCCAATCATCCAGATGGTATGGATGGTAACGCAAGTTTTGTCGCGATGTGCGATGGTGAAATTGAGCGGCTGGAATTAGTCCGAACAATTCCTCAGAGCACTCCCCGTGATAAATGCGATAAAATACGCAAAGAGATGCAACATCTCTACGCAGTGCCAGTGTATCGAGCCGATCAGAAATAACTCGGTCGTCGACGATTCGAACCGCTCTGCGCTGGATGCGGTCAAGTGGAAGGAGCTGGCACTGGGGTGCCCCGGCCCAGAGATGAGAACAGTATTCCATGTGGGGCCGAACTTGCGCTTTGTAAAGTTGCAAGCGATGTGCCGGCATGAAATACTGTCTCGCTCTGCTCGGGGCAAACGGAGCAAGAAGACAAAGGCAACCCCTGCCACGCTTACCGTGGATTTCTGCAATATCAGGGGACTTCATTCAAACCTTAACGCCGTCCACTACCATCTGGAGATAGCTAAGCCGGCCTTGCTCTTTCTTACCGAGACACAGGTGTACCAGCGCGTGCCTTCTCCCGGACGTCGTGGCGTCATCCAGATCGGTTCCCGTCAACACACCAGAACATACAATTACACACACACTCACAACACTTTCATCAGCCGGGCCGGTCGACGAGAGTCTTCTGCGCTCCTGGGGCAGGTAAGTGCATTTATCAAAGTGACCTTTCCCCTCGTGTGTTCATTGAAACTTTGACCCTCGGCGTAGGAACGCCCGACCGGCATCTGCCCGTGGCTCCTTCGTCTATGGGCCACGAGGGATCCAGCTCCTGTTAAAGCAGGGCAGCTGCCGGCCGTAACATTTGGTAGCAGAACGCGGTGCTGGGATCGATTCCCGGTCGATCCACCGACCATAGTATTCGATAAGAAGTAAATAATTTGGTGGCAGGAGCGTTGGGTTGATTTTGTGGCTACAATCACGCCCGTCCGTAATAATACGTTTATTAATTTTATTTTATTTTAGTTTATTAATTTAATATTAATTACGTCCGTAATAACGTAAAATACCTTTTATTATATACGTAATAATAAAATCCTTTTCTTTGTTAGCTTGCTTGTTGTTAGCGGGTAAATTTGAAAGACCACGCCCGGTTCGCGTGAGAGCGGGAGATTGCGTCATGTAGGTAGAGGGTTATTTTTGCGTAATCGGTTAATTGTCGTTGTCGGATGGTAGTGTGTTACTTATAGAAGGGTTGATTTCTGAGCAAGTCATTTTTGTTGATATGTATCTTTTGGATTGTAAATTGTATTTGAACTAAAGAGTGGTAATTTGTATTTACGTAATCTAAATTAACTTGATTTGACCGCACTAGTATTTGTTATTGTTAATTGATTTACCTTTTCCTCTGTACTAACTTGTGTTTGATTTAATAATAGCGGTTCTTATTTGTGTACATTCTATTCAACTCGATTTGATAGGAACTGCATTAGTTAGCCGTTAATCTTTTTGTATTTTTTATTTGTTATTCTTGTAATTGTGCTCGAGCCGTGTCGTAATTTGGATTTAGTAGCGATGTCCTCGCCCAAGATGCTAATCCGTTGCCTGCGGACTGAGCTGCGCTGGGCTACCAGCGCACACGCGTTGATAGGCCGACCGGACCGGGTCTACAATCTGAGGAAGAGGCTTGAGCAGGTCGATGCTCGAAGGGCGGCCGTGGAGGAGGCTTACTCTGAGCTCGAGGACTTGGAGGTGGAGAAGGGAGTCCTGGAATCTTGCCGCGCGGACTACGAGCAGTTCCTCGCGCTAATGGACGACCTGGTTGAGGCGGGGGCCAAGGATGCGGAGAGGGAGAGCGAAGCTCGGCTGAGTAGCCTTCTCGAGTCCCCGCGGAGGCCGTCTTCTCAGCCAGAGCTGCTAGGACGACTTCCCACGCTGGACCTGCCAAGGTTCTCCGGGGTCCTCTCGGAGTGGATGACCTTCGTCGGCCTGTTCGACAGCCTGGTGGACGCCCGGAGGGACTTGACCCCCTGCCAAAAAATGGGGTACCTCCTGGCTTCACTAGAGGGGGAGGCCCTGAGCGTCGTCGGCCACCTTAAGTTGTCGGACGACGCCTACCAAAACGCCAAGGACCTCCTCGCTGGAAGGTACGCCAACGTCCGGCGGATTGCGGACGATCATGTTCGGAGGCTGCTGAACCTCCCGCTGCTGAAGGACCGGACTCGACTACGTGAAGACATAGTGAATCCAGTCGTCGTAGCGTGCAACTCGTTGCGGCGGCTGGATTTGCCTGTGGACGAGTGGTCGTTTCTGCTCCTTCACATAGTGCTGTCCCGCCTGCCCCTCGACCTTCGGCTCCATTTTGAGGAGAGGTTCGGAGGGGATGGCGCCTCTTATATGCCCCCCTTTAGGGACCTGCTGCGGTTCCTGGAAGAGCAGTGCAGGCTGCTGGAGAACGCAGCAGGCGCCGTCGAGGTCCCCCCGGCCGCCTCCCGAGCGGTGCCCAGGGAAAGGCGGAGTCAGCCGGCCAAGGCGTCGCCCACCCCCCTGAAGCCGAGCCTAGCGGCACGGGAGGCGCCTCCCTGCTCCTATTGTCGAGCATCCGACCACCGGCCGGCGTCGTGCCCGAAGCTATTGCGCAAGCCGGCTAAGGCGAGGCGAACCATCGCCAGGGAGCGCCGCTGGTGCTTCTCGTACCTGGAGAGGCATTTACAACGAGACTGCCCGCACCAGCGGCCCTGCACGCACTGCCAGGGCAACCACAACGTCCTCTTGTGCCTGGGTGCGCGCGGCTCGTCCTCGCAGGGCCCTGCCAGGCCCCCGACTCCCACGGGCGGGGGCGCCCAGCCACGCCCACTGTCGGGCGACGCCCGGCGCTCACCGGTGGACCACAGCGGCCCTCCTTCTGAGGGGAGTCCCTCCCCCGATCGGTCTGGGAGTCGTTCCCCCAGGGGAGGGGGGGTCCTCACCCCCCTCCGCGAGTTGATAGTGGATGCGCGGCCACTCAGCGGTCAGCTAGACCGTTCTCACCCCCGTTGGCTGAGTGGCCGCGACTGGAACGCCGCCCGCCCCCCTTTGGCCGGTGCCGGTACTACCGGGTTACGGAGACTGCATATCGGCCCCGGGCCTTGGAGCCGAGGATCCCCGAGTTTCCCCCGGTCGGCCCGTTCGGGGAATTCCAGTCTAGTGTCTTCGAGACGCCGTCGGAGTGCCGCGCTCGGGGCCCCCGGTTCGGGTGCCGGCCTAACAGAGGCAGCTCCAGATAGGAGGCTGCCGCCCTAGCTCCCGCCATGGCCGCCTCCACTGAGCCTATAAGTCGTCGGCAGTCCACCTGTCAAACTGTTCTATTGCCGACAGCCTCAGTGAAGGTTTACAACCCGAGCGGCGAACACTTAACGGTTCGAGCTCTATTGGACTCGGGTTCCCAGCGTAGTGTGGCCTCTACTCGGTTGGTGGGAAGACTGGGGCTCCCCTGGAGCTCTGAATCACGTCCGATGGTAGGTATCGGAGGTGCCGAGCCTCCTGCTCCTAGGGGACAAGCGGAGTTGGTGTTCAGCTCTGACAGCGAACACCTTCGTATTTTAGTCAAGGTAAATGTCCTCGACGACATTGTAGGGTTCCTCCCTAACGTTCGTATAAATGACAGCGCTGTGCGCTGTGCGTCGGCTTTGAGACCGGCAGACCCTCGGTGGGCCCAACCTGGGCCGATAGATTTGCTACTCGGGGCCGACACGCTGGGTGCCCTCTTGTTAAGTGAGATACGAGCTCTGCAGCCCGATGGCCTGTCAGCCATTTCCACGATATTTGGGCACAGCCTTTTTGGACCGGTTATGTGGTCTTCTCCCCCTCCGACGGCCGACCCGCTCTCCGTCGTGGGCGTGTCCCTATCGGACGCCGTCCAGCGGTTCTGGGACATTGAGGAACCACCACATGCAGCTCGAGTCGACCCTCTGGACCGTGAGTGCGAGTTGTTCTACCAGAACAATACCGGCCGGCGGGTTGACGGTCGTTTCGTCACTCGCTTACCCTTTCTGGACTCCCGCCCCTCTTTGGGTCAATCCCGTGCTCTGGCCGAGAAGAGGTTGCTTTCCATGGAGCGCCGCATGCGGCGTGACCCAGCCTTTCGCGACAAATATGTCGAGTTCATGCGCGAGTATCAGGAGCTGGGTCACATGTCACCGTCCAACTTCGAATGGCGTTCACATGAGCACTACTTCCTCCCTCACCATGCGGTCTTGAGGACCCCTGAGAGTAAGATTCGGGTAGTCTTTGACGGTTCCGCCCCCACCTCAAACGGTGTGTCCCTGAATCAGTGTCTTCACTCGGGTCCTAAACTGATCAAGTACATATCCGACATCTTGACCCAATTCCGTCGACACCAGGTGGTTTTTGTCGCGGACATTCGGATGATGTTTCGCCAATCGGTGGTACATCGTGATGACCGCCGAGATCAGCTGATATTGTGGCGCGAGAAGCCCAGCGATCCCATACAGGTATTTGAGTTGAACACCACCACATATGGACTCCGGTCCAGCCCGTATATCGCCATGCGAACCCTCCTTGAGCTGAGAGAGAGCGCCTGAGATACGCTCGGGGAGCTTCTATTTTGGAGACTTCGGTCTACATGGACGACATTTGTACGGGCGCTTCCACCGTCGAGGAGGCTCTGGTCTTGCGAGACGAATTAATTGCCATCCTGAAGTCGGGAGGCTATGAGTTGCGCAAGTGGTTGTCGAACTCCCCACACATTTTGAGGGACCTCCCAGGAGAGGATCAACAAGACCCTCACCTTTTCGAGCACCCTGAGAATCCTAATTTGTTGACTGTGCTGGGCATTCAATATCAGCCTGTTCAGGACACCTTCACGTATAGAGTAAAACTTGACCCACCTCCCAAAGCATGGACCAAGCGCTCCGTGCTGTCTACAGTAGCTCGCACCTTCAACCCGAATGGATGGATCACCCCGGTCATCTTTTTGGCTAAGTGCTTCCTTCAAAAGCTCTGGATGTCCGGGTTGGGTTGGGACGAGCCCATTAGTGGGGCCCTCTTGCGAGAGTGGCTCTCCATGCTCTCCTCCCTTCCGGACATCAACCGGGTTTCCATGCCCAGGTGCTTCCTCCCTCCAGGGAAATGCAGGGCTACTCTACATGGGTTTTGCGACGCCTCTGAGAAGGGCTATGCTGCTGTCGTATATTTGCGGACTGTGAGTTCCTCTGGGCATACTGCAGTTCATCTCGTACTCGCCAAAAGCAAGGTTGCCCCCATTAGATCCCGTTTAACTATCCCTAAATTGGAACTGTCGAAAAGGGGCATCCAGTGGAAATTCGACCCTCCGGCGTGTCCCCACTGGGGCGGTATTTTCGAGGCGGTGGTTAAGGTTGCAAAAACGCATCTCCGTCGCGTTATTGGCGAAGCCATTTTGACCTTTGAGGAGCTCGCCACTGTATTCTGTAAAATTGAGGCGGTACTCAACTCTCGGCCCCTCTGTCCCCTCTCCTCTGACCCGAATGATTTGGAGGTTCTAACCCCGGGACACTTCCTGATTGGCCAGCCTCTTAACGCTCTGCCCGAGTATCCCTTCAGGGAAACGAGTGCTTCACGGCTTAGCAGGTTTGCCCTTCTGCAACAGATGACTCAACGCTTTTGGCACCGATGGTCTCTGGAGTACCTACATCTTTTGCAGCAGCGCGTTAAGTGGTCTGACAAGACGGAGCCTCCTCGGGTGGGAGACCTCGTGTTGATTAAAGAACCAAACGCGCTGCCATTGTATTGGTGCCTAGAGTGGCCGAGGTTTTGGTCGGAGATTCGGTCTTGCAACGGGCCGTCGCGACCTTGTCCCGTTTGCCAATCTACTCGCGGACTTAATGCCTTATGTCCGGGACGGGGGGTTGTTTCGGCAGGAAAAAATTTACAATAAACCCGTAGTCTTAACGCGCGTGCTTGGCCTCGATATCAAGGGCACCTTCCTTCGCCCCCGCTCCACCCCCCCCCCCCACCCCCCGGCCGCCGGACGCGTTGGCGGGGCATTTCTCGCCATTATGGTATGTTTTTCTTGCGAGCTATACGGACGTCTGTTTCGCGCTAGTTTTGTTAAAGAAAAAAAAACCGCGTAAATCGTTGCAAACAAAGGGATCGCGATTAGAACGTACTAACTCGGTGAAATTCGCGTGCAACTCTCCAAGTGATTTACCTCTGAAAGACTGCGAGTAGCTGTCCCATTTCGTGACAACCCATCGCGAGTGCCAACAGAAGGGGAAAGTTCCGAGGATACCAGCGCGTGCCTTCTCCCGGACGTCGTGGCGTCATCCAGATCGGTTCCCGTCAACACACCAGAACATACAATTACACACACACTCACAACACTTTCATCAGCCGGGCCGGTCGACGAGAGTCTTCTGCGCTCCTGGGGCAGGTAAGTGCATTTATCCAAGTGACCTTTCCCCTCGTGTGTTCATTGAAACTTTGACCCTCGGCGTAGGAACGCCCGACCGGCATCTGCCCGTGGCTCCTTCGTCTATGGGCCACGAGGGATCCAGCTCCTGTTAAAGCAGGGCAGCTGCCGGCCGTAACACTTGCAGTTGTGAACAGAACAGAGTCAACAGAGTAGCTTTATATAAATGGTTGTAAAAAGATGTGAAGTCGATGTCGAAGATACGTTGAAAAAGGCGGGATAGAGAAACTTGTAGTATAAAGCTTTAGCCTTTTCTTTGATTCATGTAATCACAAACAGTGGTAGAGCCACGCGGCAGCTTTTGCTGTAGCACGGATTTTAGAATTATGTTTTTGTCTATTTAATTCCCAACATTATTTTGCTATATCAAACGATATCTGTTGTTGATCAGAAATAGACAGGGTTGACACTTATACATAGGGATGTTCCGATAATATCAAAGTATCAATACCTACTCATATCAGTAGTACTCAAATCATTTTTCGATACTACTCATATAAATATTCCTAAAGTATATCGATACTCATATCGATATACTTTGATAAGTATCGACTTACTCATATCGATACTTTAAGGTTTTTTTTTTATAAAATTAACGTAGCAAATGTATCAAGTCCCACAACGATCTATTCTGCCCTGCTACTTTAGATAACATCGCATAGTTTCAACTAATGAACTAACGAACTATTACGAACTAAACCTAAGTACCTAACCTACGAAATTAATTAGTGAAAAGTTGAAGATCCTACCTTTCGTTTGCCCCTTTATCTGCTTTTTTCTGTAATTTGCCTT
This sequence comes from Parnassius glacialis, assembly GCA_033319125.1. NCBI lineage: Eukaryota > Metazoa > Arthropoda > Insecta > Lepidoptera > Papilionidae > Parnassius > Parnassius glacialis. The sequence continues at coordinate 49,795,295 of JAVANC010000001.1, read as the reverse complement.
TATCTACAGTAATTCCATAGAGTTTTGGAATGCTTGAATAACTTAGGCGTATTGCCACAATATTTCACCGACTTAAAATATTGTTTCAATTTTGCAGTTGTTTCGTTTGTTTTGGTAAAATATGTCCATATTTATAATTTTGGTGGTGCCATGATAACATTGGAACAATAATAAACCGATGACTACAATAATTTAAATTACTCGTAACGTTATCGTAAACAATCACTTGTGGAATGCTGGACACTGCTAGTGCTGACTGGACCAGTGACAATTTTAGTGCAATGGCGGCTTTCTCTCTCGGTCTCAGCTCGGGTGAAGTCGGACGGGTTCGGCTCGCTTGATTCGATACCAAGTACTTTTGTTTCGATACCGAGTAAGTATCGCAAGATTGATTCGATGCTATTAGTACTTGGTATCGAATCAAAAGTATCGAGTACCTACTCGTATTTACTAGTATCGGAATGTCCCTAATAATAATGGATTACTGAAAATGGTGTGTTCTAAGATGCGTCTATAATCATCTAAAATGGAGTGCCCAAGTTTATTTCTGTGTCTATAATATTACTAGTCAATAATATATTTAAATCTCTATGAAAATAATTGTTTTATTTCTGAAAAACTATTAACCGTGTTCCATTCCAATTTTCTACTTATGTATCAATGCATAGCTAATTGTTAACTTTAATCTTCCTCTTAAGGTTTGTGTTATTAAATATTTAAAATTTCCAATATATTATTCATTTATTCCAATTGTTTACTAATGTAGAATGTAATTTCTACATTCGTAGAAAATTGGAAGGGAAATAGTATGTAAAATATTATGATTAAAAATAGATTATTGAATGTGGGGGTGGGCAACGCGCATTATACATATACACACGCACACATTCACATCTGTTAGTTCATGGATCAAAAACTGACGCGCTATTGTCGCAAGCTGTTGGCATTTTTATTGTATGAAGTCTTCGTTCTTCCCGTCAGGGTACATGATACATGTATTCTGTGGATTATAGTGCGTTGACTCAACACCCATTTCTATTTCCCATAATGTTTGACCATAGAGTAATATAGAATATAGTAGAAGTAGATAGAACTATGATTTGGATAGGGATGGGCAAGGGAAAAATATATCGATATATATCGAATCGATATTTTTAATCAGTATCGACATATAGATATATCGTCATCATTTGCATGATGTAAAGATTAGGTCCAAAATTTTATATTATTGACGGTTGGACGACGAAAAAAATTAAACGAAAACCAATCACATAATCATACTTTTGTACCTATTGGTATTGTTACAAGTTTTGTCATTAATACAACATTTTAAAATATGTATATCGAAATTGATACGAAATCAATACTTTAATGTAAATAGTGACGTATATATATCGATATTTTTATTAAATATATCTTAATTTCGATATATCGATATTTTTGTTCGAGCCTAGATTTGGATTTTTGTGCTTTTGATTTTGACATTTATGACATTGGCTGACATCGGGAAGGTCACGCGATAATTCAAACAAAATACTTATTATACGGTTTTGCGAAACGTAGTGATTGTATTCTCTTTGCATAATAATATAGTTTTACAGGGCATTTATCTAATTATTAAATAAATAATACAAGATGGTTTCACGTTTTGAAGTAGTAGAGCAAGGGCCTCCGATTGAGGTCTTCCAACTCAACAAACTTTTTATCGACGACTCATTTAAAAATAAAGTGAACTTAACAGTCGGTGGTAAGTATTTATATTAAATCATTTAATTACAATTTCAAATTACAACTATGTATAATTTAAAATACTGAATTCTTGTCTTATTTACAAAATAATTATGTAATCAGCCGGCTAATTGACAGCAATGTTCTACAACTATAAACTCGCTTGTTTTATTTAAAAAAAAGGATATTTAATTACACAACGCATTAATCTGAAAAAAAAAACAAGAATAATGAGTTCCTGAACTAGGATAAACCTGTATCTTAGGTGTATGTGCTAATAGATACACTAACAAATATTCTCTGTTCCTTACATTAAATGAATAACATATCACCTAATTAGGGTTAATTTATAATAATACAAACACACAAACACAAAATATATATTACCATAACTTTAAAAAATATATTTATCATAAATAAAAAAAATTAGCTTAAAACAGTCTGCAACTTTTCCATATCATCACAAGATAAGTTTTGTAACCATGTTCAAATTATATTTTTACAATCTGCCATTTTTAATGAATACATGTACAAAATTGTATTGAGTTTATTTTATATAATTTAACATTTTCACTGTCCAGTTTTCAGACACAATAGTAAGACAATAGCGAAGACCTATATGTAGTGCACGGGACAGCGAAAGGGTTAAAATAAAAAAAATTGTACAACCGACTTCCATATAAATCATCATCATCATTACAGTCCTTCACAAGTCCACTGCTGGCCTGCATAGGCCTCCCGCAAGGAATGCCGCAAAGCAAAGTCCTGAGCCAAGCCAGATGTTAACAAGATGAAAGTAGAACCATTTGAGAGCTTAAGTATAAAAAATTCATAACTGAAAATCTGGCAAGATTTGTCAATCTAGGAGCTGAGTTATTATAGAATAAGTAAAAGTGATTTTATGTGTTACCTACACTGTACCAGGCAAGTTTTCACTGTTATTACACTGTAACAAGCTATTTGTCACTATATATAAAAGCAGTATCAGTATAAAATCACCAAAGGAAAGCTGTGGTTATTTATGAAACAAAATGGTGAAATGATTAACGATAGTTAAAAAAATAATAACTAATTGGAGAAAAAAGAAAACAATAACTAATTGAAGTGAATATTTAAGCATATCAATCTGAGATCGATTACTTGAATTGTTGGTGTTATTTTTATTTGTTGGCACGTTGAAATTTTGTATTTTTTATTATTATTTTGTAGTTATTATGTGTGAACATATTTTTATCTCCCTAGTTAACACAGTAAAATAATCGAAAATAGATATTAATTATAATACTGAATTTGATTGAGAATAGATTATATTGCGCTAGTTTCAAATCGAATTGAAAATCAGTCTTTAAGTGAATAGTTTTGCAGACTGAAGAGTTAAGTTTCAAAATGAGAAGTGCTTTATTGGTAGTTAGCACAAAAAGACGTACTATAGTAGCGTTCAGAAACTAAAGAGAGAGAAAGAAGAGTGTATTAATTATGGTAATCAATTTATTGCCATAAATTATTTCATTTTTCTTTACGCAAATAATTAATTTTATTTCCAAATGAATATATCATTAAAAGTAATAGAGCAAAATAATAGTAAAGTAATATAATTTTAATGAAACCTTGGAAGCTTTTTGTTATAAATTTTTTGGATCTGAATAAATATAAAATTGATTGCATCAATACAGTCAATTTTCTAACTTATTACTTATTTTATTGTTTTTCCGAAATCTAGATTGTAAAAGTAACTAGTTTTTTTGGATTTAACTTTTGAAAAATTAAGTCAATTTTTTAAAATAGAAACCAATTAGTTAATTTCAGGCCCAAAAATCCCATTCTCCTTTACTTAATTACTTGTCCTTTGTTTCAGACACCCATCATAATTACTTTATTGTCTAATAACAATTACTTTCAATTGTTAAAATTAATTTCAAAAAATAAAACTGATTAACCAATAATTTATTTTATGCAGCATACAGAGATGAAAATGGCAAACCCTGGGTCTTGCCTGTTGTTCGCAAAACTGAGGAACAAATGGCTGCCGATCAATCACTGTTGCATGAGTACCTGCCTGTACTTGGTAAGTCCTATATAAGTAACATACTTCTACATCTTGTAGATTTTAAAAACATTCTTAGCTTTTTTCTCATTATTTGAATCACCACCAGACAATACACAATACTAACTAAAATATAACTCAACAATGCGACTACATGCTATGTGTTCATGTTCTTACAGGTAACCACAACTTACATAAATAGCAAAGTGATTTTTTTAAGAAAAGAAAATATATGTTTTCTTTTTTTAAAAAATCACTTTGCTATATAATATAATATAATTATATGATAATAAATATACATGGACGACCAGATTTGATATAGCTACAGTTTGTGGATTTAATGCTTACATTCTATATAATATTAATATTAAATCAAATCTACTACTATTATTACACATTTCTGAAATGTTTATAGATTAAATACTTAAATCTAGACAATGGTGTATACATTATATCTATTTCTATGGAATTTGGTATATGGTTGTATAATAAAGCAAAGCTAGAGAAACAAACTATTTACTTAGAACAATAATTATTCATTAGTTACAAGTTTAATGAATGTAAGAAAAATAAATATTGTTTTCCATAAAAATGGCACCTTTCCTTCAGTTTGCCATTTAACATTACTTCCCAGAATTTTATCCAAATAAGCGTCACTATGAGAGGATAGTGCAATGATTGAATGTGTTATTAGGGTTCGGTACCTCTAAAAGGAAAATACAAAACTATTATAGGATCACTTCGCTTTCCATGTGTTCATCCATCTGCCTATCAAGCAACAAAATCCATAGAATTAATATAATTTAATGTGTAGTATTTGTGTAAATATAAACAATCATTAAGATTCTATTACTTAGTGAAGCTTGATAATTAAACTAAAAATTATCCTTATACAATATTAACAACAGTCAAATACGCTAGTGTTTAATATTTTTGGTTAAATATCCTAAACAACTTGTTAAATAAGGCGTCATCTGAATCAACATAAGCTCAATTTGAATTAAAAGTTGGTAGCAATTTAAGTTTTGTTTTTAAAAACGTCCTAACATACTAGGATTTTCTCCTGTCGTGGAGGCAGTTTACAAACATAAATTGCACGAGGACAAACATCCAGACCCGGAACAATTATTTGTAGGCACAAATACTTGTACCATGCAGGATTCAAACCCGCGGTCCCCAGCGCAATAACTCATTGCTAAGCCACTGCGCCACGGAGCTGTCGAATTTAAGTGTTCCATCATTTCATTTATCAATAGTTAAAAATACATTTGCTGGACATATGCCAGCTATGCACTTGTTTATAAGAAACTGTGCCAACTGGTTATTTTAAGAAATTAATGTTTTCATTATGCATCTAAATAATATCTTATCTTTAAATTTATGATGTGTTTGCATTTTAAAACAATGACATGTGTAGACCTAAAAATGGAAGGAACGTGTGAAAAACTAGCATATCATGGCTGCAATGGGAAGGGGTCAACTTGACAGGTTAAAGATCTCACACTGCAGCTCCCAGCATGCACATATTTTATATACATTTAAATAAGTTACATTTTTTTGGGGGTGTATTGGGGATATTACAACTTATTCTCCAAATTTTATACCATAAGCTAATCATACCAGTTACTCAACTCCAAAGAGTAATTAATTCCTTCATGGGGCTATGTATACATATTTACAACAAAGTCCCAGAAAATATGCAGAACTTACCTATCGAAAAGTTTAAAATTTTTATTAAGAAAAAATTGTTTAACAAGGGTTATTATACTACTAAAGAGTACATGATTGATAATAACTCCTGGGATTGATGTGAACGCTACCGTGCTATAATGTTTAAAGATTAATGTTTTAAGATATAGTCTTAAATTACTTTCAAAAGTATTCTTGTAATCCATATTTAACAAAAATTTACCTATTCTCTATGTAATTAATAGAATCAGGCGTTACTTTGCGGAAATCCATTATATACATTTGACGGCTCCGTGGCGCAGTGGCTTAGCAATGTGTTGGTGCGCTGGGGGGTGCGGGTTCGAATCCCGCACGGAACAAATATTTGTATGGCCTACAAATAATTGTTCCAGGTCTGGATGTTTGTCCTTGTGCAATTTGTGTTTGTAAACTGCCTCCACGATACAGAAGAAAATCCTAGTGTGGGGGTAACTTTTTTTTTTTTTAAAAAATATAAAAGCTTTTAAAAAAAGATCACCTGAGGATGCCTCGTGTAGAGGCGAAACACGTGTCGTATTGTCGTCAGTGGTGTGTCTTGCTTAGTGTAGTGGTGTTGGGAGTAGCGGTGCTGGGATTAGTGGTGGCGGGGATAGTGCACGCAATTGAGGGAGGGCGGGAGGTGCTCTTCATACTAGCTAAGACACATCATTTTATTTTATAGTGTGGATGTTTGCAAAGTAAATTTTTTTTAAAAGCTTTTATTCTCTATGTGTTAAAGCCATGGTGCAGCATATCATCACTGTAATACTTACATGCTGTTTCAATGAAGAAGGAAAAAGTACGAATCACACTCGACCGACCTGAAATCATGCTCATCACGCATAGAATCTTAGTGTGGAATAGTAGCACAATACAGCTGTGTTTTGGATGATGCATTACGAGAAATTGAGCCCTTTTTCTGGTTACGAGGCATTTCATAGTCAGGAGTGAACCTCTCATTATAGGAGGCAGGTGTTCTGATCACGTGTTGTAATTCGAGTCGTCTTTTTTTCATACCCCGAAATAAAGGTGATGTAAAAACAGTCGCATGTTAAAACATTCTTGTTTTGTTACATTATTAATCGATATTGTTAAATTACATCACAGTGTTTCATTACTGTCATCTTATCTCATTAAAAAAGCGATAGGTTATCGGAAACATACTATGATATTGTTTTAACAATGGTCTATTGCAGCATAAGTGACGTGATGAAAATTGATTTCTTAGTTACCTATAATAAAGCGTATCTTACCATATACTTATCGCATTACGTCAGTGATGAAGATTACCTTAGAAAACTGTCGTTATTAAAGATCGGTTTTTTTAAGCAGCTAAAGGAATTTTACTTATTTATTGTTTAGAAACTTGATTAGCGATTCAATGAGTAATGTCAAAAATTTGTATGTGTTTGGTGGCGCTACGGACTGTGGTTGGTAGTATGGACATGGAACAAGTGTTTGTACGGTCTATAAATAATTGTTCCCGATCTGGATACATGACCTTGTGTAGTTTATGTATGAGAAATTCCCACTGTGATGGTGGTGATTTAAAAAAAAGAAAGTGTTCCACCTGCTATTTTATACGTAGATTTTACAGTAGCTAGATGCGATACGACCTTGCTGTTATTATCGTCAATCAAGTCCCCTTCTATTATTATTAGCGTTTGTTAGCTAAATTTGTTCACAGTATTTCCACTGCACATAAATTTACACAGTTTACGGAGCTCAGTGAGCGCTAGTTTTGTTGTTGCACGAATGAAATTCATATTCTTTAGGCCGGCCACATACATACGGAATTCCGTTTCGATATTCCGATTCGGAATCCCGAACGCAGCAAGTCCATATAAAATGTGGAATTCCGTATGTATATGGCGGGCCTTACCCTCCTATATTTTATAGTACCTATATAGGGTCCATTTTATTATAATTCAAAAAATATATAATATAGTAGGCCAAAGAAATATATTTTAATATGTCGTGAGGCTAATATTAATAAAAAGAACGAAAGAAAAGATTCAGATGTAATAAATCTCAAGATAATATTAATACAATATAATATAATATATTAATTTAATCTTAGGTTAGTTAATTTGATAATGATATTTTGTTTATTCTATTTGACATAATATAATATATTTGGCATGTATTTTTTAATCTATTTGGCATGTATTTTTTATTTTATTTGGACATGTATCTTAATCAATTACTTATTATTAAGTGGCGAAGCTTGCGAAGTCACTTATTGATTTCACGATGTCTGTCCGTCTGTCCGTCCGTCTGTCCGTCTGTCCCACAATTATCTCGAGAACGGTTTCGAATTTTCAAATTCTGTTTTCAACAATAGATTACTGATCACCCAGGCATCTGAACCTCCTATTTTGAAACTGATTGCTCAACGGCAACCGTTAGAAACCGCTACAAAGCTGATTGCTTCGCCACTTTGCTATGCTGTTAGCTTGCTAGGTTTATTTAAAAGTGTAATTTGTAAATTAGCATGCTGACATTTTGGGCATACTGTAAGCCAGCATGTACACTGTTTAAAATAAATAAAAAATAAATAAATTAAAAAAAATAATATACTTTGGTACATAAACACTCACGCCTGTCACCCAGAGGGGTACGTAGAGATTATGAGCTTTCATTTGGCACTATCCTGACACACCTCTTTTGCATACTTCACGTCCATAATATATTTACACATACATGCTCTTCGGTTACGGGTACATTTAATTTATCCTTTAATATATCGCTAAATTTGTCGATAAACTTCCGTCTCTTGCTGACTGCCCAAGTCACTTATTTCTGCAATATAAATTTGGTTTGAACTCTTTTCTTATTCATACTTTCTACTTAAACAAAACACAGTATACATTCCTTTCTTAATCCTAGTCACAACGTCTTACAAACCACACATTTCTCTTATCCCACAATTTCTCATCTTAAAATTATGTTTTCATATCACTCGAGTACGAAAAATTATGTAATAATATGCTGTTTCGTGCTAAATTTCATGGAGCTATCTTATTACATTTAACAACCTTCTTTAAAAAGTTCTTTTTTACAGGATTGGATCAGTTCACTGCTGCGTCAGTGTCTATGCTACTTGGTGAAGACAACCCGGTGATAGCAGCTGGTCGTGTGAGTTCATATAATTTAATCAACCGATGGATTTTTTTAAAAATTTTACGTTTATGTCATTAATGTTGATATCCGCAATTCGAAAGCTTACTTATCTGAGGCACTCATTTGTTGTGTCTAATGTCAGATTTCTATATTCAAGAAACGTTTCGTTCTCCGTTACGATCGGTTTTATTGCGTATGTTGTATGTATGATATACGAGATGCATGTAAAAACAGTTAACAAACTATTAAACATTGCAACTTAAGATGACATAAATGAAAAAAAAACTTTAAACGATTCATAAAAAAGTGGATTTCCTTAGACTTGGAAATGAATATTCGACTATTATTTGGTATTCGGCCTATTCGGCTACTTTTATCATATATACGGCCGAATACAGAGGTATTATTGTAGTCAGATAATTAGTTAAATGACAATATTTATTCATGATTATTTTTTTTTGTAATCATTAAAGTAGTCAGGTAGGTACAAAATCAACTTCCATATTATAAAAAATAAATAAAAAAAAACTGTCAAACAAATGTCTATGTACTCGAATTATCGCAATTAAAATGGAACTTAATTGTGTAAAAGGACTAATTTTTCTTTATTTGCTTACTCCTTTTCTTATCGTAGACAATACCAGCTTGAGGCTGGCTTTTCACTATGGGATATAATATATATTATATCCCGAAATATAAATTATATCCCACGATTGGCTTTCACACTGTGAGATATATCTTTTAACTAGTGTGCGTTCGTCATTGGTCATTGGATTACCCCCAATTACCCCCCTTTACCCCGTACACCGTTCTGCGGGGGCGCGGTACGGTGTGCGGTGTACAGCGGGCGAAATATAATATGAAAATATCGCTCGGTCGATCGAAAAAATATTTATAGTTTGAGATGTAATATATATTATAGCTCAGTGTAAACGGTTCCATATGAAATGTATGGTGAGCGATATTAATTTATATCTCGAGATGTAATATATATTATATTATATCACATAGTGAAAAGCGGGCTTCAGAGAATAGACGCTCTGTATATACTACTTCCTCCCGGCCGAATACTTTTGCCTAATATTCGGCTATTCGATCAGGAAGTCCGCAAAATATTCGGTATTCGACGTGTGGCCGAATGTACTATTCGTTGCAAATCTAGTTTTCATGCACTTCATGTATTGCAAAACGGCTCGTAACAGAAAACGAAACGTTTCTAAAATATAAAAACTCAGCATAAGTAACGCTTGTGATGCTAATAGTCAAGACATCAATAACCATAACATCCCTGTGTTGCGGATATTTGCTTCCGCAATTTTGAAACTTCTGCCAAGTGATTAAGACATTCTCATCCAGTTCTGCATCCGCAATAACAAATGCGGTGCTTTTGCGGATACGAATCTCTCTTACAAAGCAATAAGGACCGTGGCCGAGCTCACTTGACTACTCTAGCGCCATCTATTATCTATCTACGGAAGCGGTTGCGATGTATATCGATATGAAAATTTGACGCGCTAAATACATCGTTCTTTATTTAATACATTTCCATAGATGTCGCTACATGGTACCGCTAAGTAAGATTGACGAAGTCATTGGGCTCTAGTGTTATACATATTGCGACTAGAAATTGGATAGTTACCAGCAGTGGTACGTGTCGTGTGCGTTTATGTTACTTTTGCTACAAACTACAATGCATCAATTTTAAAATTTTCGTCGCTTCAGATTATCGTACCTTCGGACTACATTATTTTCCAGCAACAAATTTTTACATTATCTGACTCAATTATCAATGATACGAGGGTGGATTGAAAAGTACTCGGCCTAACACAGATCCATTCAATTCTAAAAATCAAATCTACCCACATTATTTAGTTCAGTTCAGACTAGTTCATTGTGTGAAGTTCGAAACGTGTGCGATAATTAGTTGTGATTTTATAAATTTATTAACAAAGTAATCGGACATAATTTCCGCGAATGGAGCAAATCGAGCAGCGTGCCGTCATTAAGTACCTCCATAAGAAGGGGCTATCATCAAAAGCCATCCATGATGACATGGTCAGTACATTAGGCGATTGTGCTCTGTCATATTCATCCGTCAAAAAATGGATAGCAGAATTTAAGCGTGGTAGAGAGAGTGTGAAAGATAAACCCCGCTCTGGAAGGCCTTCGACGTCAACTACTGACGAAAATATAGAAAAAGTACTTGATTTAATAATGGGAGACCGCAGATTAAAAATTAGAGAGATAGCCGAGATTATAGGCATCTCTTATGAATGAACTCAAAACATCATTGTCAACGAGTTGGGTTTCCACAAGGTGTCTGCGAGGTGGGTTCCGCGACTGCTTTCAGTTGAACAAAAAAGGACGCGATTGACTATTTCACGCGACTGTTTGGAGTTATTTGAAGCCGATGCAGATGATTTTTTGAATCGTTTTGTTACTATAGACAAAACATGGGTTCATTACTGTACACCGGAAACAAAACAACAATCAAAACAGTGGAGAAGACCTGGTTCACCACCCCCTAAAAAGGCTAAGTCGATTTTGTCGGCAAATAAGGTGATGGCTTCAGTATTCTGGGACTCGAAAGGTGTGATTATGATTGATTATCTTGAAAGGGGTCAGACTATAAACTCTGATTACTACTGCACCTTACTACGTCGTTTACGAGAGGAAATAAAAGAAAAACGTCGAGGAATCCTCAGAAGAAAAGTCCTGTTTCATCAAGATAACGCCCGTGTTCACACGTCAGTACAGTCAATGGGTGAAATTCACAACTGTGGCTTTGAACTGTTACCGCATCCGCCGTATTCACCTGATCTGGCACCATCAGACTTCTTTCTGTTCCCTAACCTAAAAAAGCACTTGGGAGGTCAAAGATTTTCGACAAACGACGAGGTCAAAGCAGCTGTAGATGCATATTTTGACTCTAAGGAAGAATCATTTTTTTTCAACGGTCTAAATGCTTGGAAGGGGAGGTGGCAAAAGTGTATTGAACTTGATGGTGATTATGTAGAAAAATAAAAATATAACTGATTTAGTATGTGTTTATTTTCATGGTTAGGCCGAGTACTTTTCAATCCACCCTCGTATCGTTATTTTGCTGCTAACTTGATATAAAGATATCAGTGACTTATTTTTATAGAACCAGTTGAAGCTAGACAGAGTTTTAAAAAATCAGCGTAACTCAAGCACTACTGGATTTTTTTTCTATTGTACCTACAGATGCAATTACTTTTGCGTGTTTTATTTCAATCGATGAAACGGTTTACAATACGTGCGAATCTTCAAAACCGACTTCAAAAAGGATGAGGTACTCAATTCGAGTTTTTTTTTTAAATTTATTTTCTGTGTTTGTTACGCGATATCTTCGCAGATTGTGAACCGATTTTAATTATTGTTTTCTTATTAAATAGGCTTTACCTTGAGGGTAGTCCCATTAAATTTTTAAGAAAACATTCTACCCCCAAGGGTGAAAATAGGGGAAAAGTTTCATATTGGACTATTGTTTAAGGAATTTCATATGATATCTTCGCAGATTGGGAACCGATTTTACTGATTCTTTTTTAATTAAATAGTTTATACTTCAAGAGGGACCAATATAAATTTGGAGGAAAATTTCCACCACTACTAGTAGCAAATAAATAACTTTTTTTTGCAATATGAAGTCGGTTTTATACGTGGTAGAGCCATGCTGCAACTATATTATAGTTGTAACACGAATGGGTCGGCTCGACCGGGGAAGGACCACGCTCTCACAGAATACCAGCATAAAATAGCAGCTTAATGCTGCTGTGTTTCGTGTGGTGAGCGTAGAGAACCGGAGACCCTTTTTACTGGAAACGAGGCATTCCATCTTACTCCTCACGGGTGACAACGCATCTGCATTTTGACTCGTAATCGAGGATAGATGTAGATGTCTATGGGCCACAGCCATCACTTACCATCAGGTGGACTGTGTTCGCTTGGCACTCTTATACTATATAAAAAAATGAAGTTGGTTTTCACATTTTCATAAAAGTTATAATTATTAGTATTTATCAATCGAAGGCCAAGTACGACTTCCGTGACTCTTTTTATCGCTTGTGCGATCTAGTAATTAACTTTTTTAAATAAGATATTACGCTACGAATATTACTAATAATCCAGTTAAAGTAAGCTTAGAATGCTTGTGTAGGGAGTGGTTCATCACAGTAGTCGAATGGTGGAACGGTTCGAAATTTTTTGAGTTTGCAGTCCGCACACTACCATTAGGCTATTGTCGGTGCTTTTCAACTTAGTTTTAATATTTATTCTAAATATTTTTTTCAGGCGTTCGGCATTCAAACATTATCCGGAACAGGAGGTCTCCGAGTGGGCTCAGAGTTTCTCAACAAACACCTTAAATACACCACGTTTTATTACTCTGATCCGACATGGGGTGCGTGTGATTAAAGTTCTACTTATTATTTTATCTGTTATCCCTGTAGAATAAAATTAATTTTACGGATTTTATCATTAACTTTTTTTGAGTCGACAACACACATAGTCACGGAGCGGGGGACGAGTTGCGACGACGACTGAAGTGTTCTTCTTTCTTCTTCTTCTTTCTTTTTTATGGCGGTTTTGATCATTCGCCAATGTCAGTGTGAAAGTGTTGATTGAGTAACATAGCTCAGCAGTTACAAAAACAATCATTTATCTTTCTGACAATGTGCTTTTTATATCATTTATATGTTCAATTATTTTTATTTATATATGATTGTTAGATACGATTTCATGCGACAAAATGTTGGAATCTTGATTTTTACGCGCTAGTAGAACATACCTTTGCGCTTAAGGCATGCACTACTGTGCCCATGTACAAAAGAAGATTGTGATAATACAAGTATCTTGTTTTTAAACTATTTTTTTTCTTTTTATGTAATTCTATTGATTGTACTGTTGGATTACATAGAACAAATGGCAAACACAGTTGTAAAAGCTACATTACTATATTAGTTATTGACAAACATTAAAGTGTTATGCTATTAGTGTTAATGAAATCACACAGAATATATACCAAAGGGGTGTTTGAGTAGGTTAAAAGCTAAACAAAATTTATAGGACGAGGTATGTCAGGAGGGAGATGATCTTAGAGTGAACAAAATAATTGAGGACAGTAAAAAATATGGTCGGTGGCTCCCTCGTTTAACCCACATTCACAGAGGAGACCGATTGAAGAAACAGAAACTTATGCATGCCTTAAGCGCAATGCGCGCAGGTATGTTCTGATAGGGCCTAAAAATTAAGATTCCAACGATTTGTCGCATTTTATTCAATATGTATTATAAATAATACTTATTGAAAGTCACTCTTTTGTTTAATTACCACTGGTTCTGAAAAAAACCTCTCTCCAGGGAAGAACCAGCAAAAAACCCAGCGGGACTTTTTTTTAAATAACAGCTTACAATCGAGTAATCACAATTAACCACACAAAACAAATTAGAAACAAGTTGGTAGCGATCACCTTATTCCCAGGGGTTATTATCATCCATAAATTCCTTAATATTATAATAACCCTTTTATACAAACTTTGTTTAATAAAGTTTTTGAACTGAGCAGGTTAAATTTAGTATATTTTCTGCGATTTTATTGTAAAAGCGTATACATCGCCCCAAGAATGAATTACTGGCTCGGTGGAGTCGAGTAACTGGTACTACTAGCGTGTGACTGTTCTTAGTATTTACAGAATGAATATCACTTATTTTTGTATAACTACCTTTATTTTTGTTTACGTACATTACATTTTCATAAATGTATTGAGAGGCCAAAGTTAATATATTACTTTCCTTAAATTTTTGTCGGAGCGACTCTTTAGGTTTTAAATCATAGATCGCTCTTATCGCCCTCTTCTGTAAAACAAATATAATTTCAGTGTCAGTCAGTTTTTGACGTCCTAATGTCATAGTTAACGAAGGCTACCAGAACGATCTGCATAGATCCGACCAAAAATTAATTAGTAATAATTGGATTGGATCAGGATGTCAAACACTTCAGTCCCCCTCATGACCATGGGTGCTGTAAAGTACTCAAAACATCGAGAATTAAAAAAAACTAAAATAAATACGATAAAATCTGTAAAATTAATTTCATTTCATGTGTAGTATTCACGTAATTATAAGAAATAATTATGTTCTTCCTGTGTTAAGTATTCGCTAAAAAAATGACTTAATATTTTAAACGTCCACATATATCAGTACCGTTATACATTTTTTTATGATTTGTGAGTAGCACACTACTTAACGGTTTACTTGATGGTATATGATGAGTATTAAGTACTGTTGTACCCTATAGACATCTGCATCCAACTTTGAATAACGACTGCTGATGCATTCGACATTATCCTGATGATATCTCGCACGTCAAGCTGAGTGAGAATAGATTGACTCTCCAGCATCTTGAAAAATTTCAGAAAGTAGGTGGAAAATCGGCTTCGTGACACCAAATTTAACCTAGTATAATCAAATATACCCTAGTCCCGCCCTGCTTCAAAACTGGTTCTCATTGCGCCAGTATTTTTTTTCAACCGACTTCAAAAAGGAGGCGGTCCTCCATTCCACTGTATTTTGTTTATGTGTTACGTTAGAACTTTTTTCTAGGTGAACCGATTTTGATGATTCTCATGTAATCCCATATAAATTTGATCAAGATCTGTCCAGTAGTTTTTGAGTTATCCCATAACAATGCGTATTTAATTGACTTTGGACAACATTGATGATATTTTCATTTTCGGAGTCAGGTGTACAAAAATGATTTTTATCACTTACTTGAAGTCTTATAATTTCTTTAGTAAATAATCTTTTCACTTTGCTCTTTTATAGAAGTCAAGTCATCAATCGGAATTTTGTAAATAATATGCCACTTTTTGCGTTTTTAATTAAAGAGAACCACCACCTCGTGTTCATGAACTCTGGCTTCACGACACCGCGGACGTACCGCTACTGGGACCCTAAGACCCGCGCTATCGACTTCGACGGCCTCATTGAAGATCTGAAGAATGCACCAGAAAACTCTGTGATAATCCTACACGCATGCGCACATAATCCAACTGGTATCGACCCGACGCACGAGCAATGGGAGAAGATCGCTGACGTTATGGAGGTGAGAAAGATGCTACCATATAAGATACAATTTTTTCAGTATATATGTAGGTGCGTCTATTAAATACTGGCCAGATTCAGAGTGAAGGTTTTACTCCAGCGAAGCATCTGCGGAAACGAGGCAACCGTTGTTGTTTTCCAAAAATTTTCGAAATTACCGTCGTCGGGAAAGCGTACCATATATTTGCGACGAATTGCTAATGATCTGTTTATTATATTTTCTTGTACTTTATTTTGTAACGCACGCATATTTGCGCCATTCATCTTGAGTGCATCTGGGATGATCCCCTTTTATATGTTTATAATAGCTGTTCCTCGCGACTTCGCCCGCATGTTATTTGGGGTTTTAGTTTTTTTGCGCGGAACCCTAATTATTTTTCTAAAATAAAAGTATCCTAAGTTACTCCTTATGACATCAGCTATCTGTCCCGTCAAAATCGGTCCTGCCGTTTCAGAGATTAGCCGGAACAAACAGACAGATAGACAGACAGACCGACAGACAGACAGACAAAAATTTTAAAAATTGTGTTTTTGTTACAAGTATTGTATATACTTTCATATGCATTTAGTAAAAGCCGTAATTTTGACATTACAAACAGACTTCAAGTTTATTTATTTGTATAGATATTATATACGTCCCTAAAGAAGTTTCACTACAATATTATAAATCTAATCAGTTGTATTGTTATTTTATGAACTATTTTCACATTTCATTGCCAAATACATTCGCAAAAAAAATTCGCATAATGTAATGCGAATGCGAATATTTGTTACACAACTGATCTATACATAAAAATAAAATTGAAGTTTGTGTCTGTAATATCGAAATAACTGCCTTTTTTGTGCGAACTGAGAGGACCTATTGAGGCTTATTTGCACGGCAATAAGAAGAAAACCAGTTGTAAAATAAAATATCTGTCTGTCTGTATGTCAGTCCGGACTAAACTTGGGCATGACTCGACCGATTAAAATGAAAATTGACGAACAGATAGATAAAGAGCAATGCCAAAAGTGATCTAGGCAGATATTTTATCCAAAAAAACTTGAAGATTTTTAAGAGTTTGAATAATTGTTTATAATAAATGACACCAAATAAATAGATCGATACGAAATACCGCTCGCTAGTAACTAATAATTTTAGGTATGCGGTTAAGATAAACTTGTCTCATAATGTAATTAATAAAATTATAAAACTATTGCATACCTTAAGCGGAAGCGCAAGGTGTGTTCTACTATCGCCTAAAAATTAAGATTCCAACATTTTATCGAATAAAATCATATCTAGCAATCATATTATACATATAAATGATATAAAAAGCACATTGTTAGAAAGATAAATGATTGTTGAACTTATTAATATTTTTTTTAAATCGATTAATTGCTATTTTTAAATAAAAAAAAGGGTTTTAGTGGCTTATGGTGTGGATTTATCATGTCCCTGTGGCTTGTAAACACAATAACTTTTGAAAATATTAATTGTTTAACTCAATCTATTTTTTAATCTCTTCATCTATCATGTGGGAAGCCACTGAATGTAAATGACAGTGTAGTTTTGTTTTGTTTAGCTATAATTAATTTTTTTCGGCTCCAAAATGGCGAAATTTTCGTTGATTTGTTAGCCTCGTATACAAAAATATTTCTCTAAATGGTTGTTGTTGTTGTTTTAATTATTCGCTCGAGAGAGCAGGCAAAGGAACTATGCCATACAGCCTTGTCTTCATGTATAATTTTCCTTCATATTTCACTGCTTCACAATATGTTGATGCGTCACATTGTGCAGCCTTGGGAGATTTTGACGGTAACTTGAGCCAGCAGGCAGCTGACAGTTGGCGATGGTATCTAAAGGCGCCTATGCAAACAAACAGCTTATCTTGAGATTCCATCACCATCAGAGCACTTGTTTCACAGTTTCCATTAATAGTTCACATGCGCAGACACTTAATACACAAAATCGCACTACTTTTACATATCAAAGTCCACTTCAAACCATTATTTAAACAATAATACAGGAGCAGCAAGCCGCCGCCGGTCGAGTTCCCGCCAAAACTCTTTCTCTAAATGGGAAGCTACAGCCACAGAGTAGTAATGAGTAGTTTAGTTTGGCTCACAGAGTACATTATATATAGGGAATAATGTAAAATAAATAAATTATACTAAAAATTTAATTACAAATTTGTTTTGTAACAAAATAGTAAGTTAGCAAGGTTCGATTGTATTTTAAACTATTCATTAATTTGTTTGATTCTTAATTGGCCAAGCATGGCTAAATTTAAAAAAGCGACATCTACTGCAACATGGACAAACTGTCATGACATAATAATACCTCTAAGAAAAATTATAGTATGGACTGTATGCCACTGGTTTGGTAGTGTTTCTATATAGTTTGTGCTGGTTTTTTGTTTTTTTTTCTGTGGTTTGGCTTCAGTCGCCTTCGTGAGTGGATATTGTTTCGGTTGTTTGCAGCGGCTCAAAAAGATCGCTGTACAAATACACAATATTCTAATAACCAAATTTCTTAAATACTTAATTATAATAATAATAAGACATTTTTTTATTACAATATTTAAAAGCACAGAATAAATAATAGTAGTACGTACTAAAAGCAAGTAGTATAATTTTTTTTGTCATGGGTGACATTTTCATGGTTTTCGAGTGTTGAAGCCGATAGTGCTGTCGAAATGTAAATCCAAGATGGCTGCCGAAGTAGGTACCAATTTTTTCATCATGGGTGTCATTTTCATGGTTTTCGAGGGTGTTGAAGCTGATAGTGCTGTCGAAATGTAAATACAAGATGGCGGCTGAATTAGGTACCAATTTTTTCATCATGGGTGTCATTTTCATGGTTTCCGAGGGTGTTGAAACCGATAGTGTTGTCGAAATGTAAATCCAAGATGGCGGCTGCAAAATGTATAAATTTTTTCATCTTGGGTGTCATTTTCATGGTTTTCGAGGGTGTTGAAGCCGATAGTGCTGTCGAAATGTAAATCCAAGATGGCGGCTGCAACAGGTATCAATTTTTTCATCATGGGTGTCATTTTCATGGTTTTCGAGGGTGTTGAAGCCGATAGTGCTGTCGAAATGTAAATCCAAGATGGCGGCTGCAATAGATATAAATTTTTTCATCTTGGGTGTCATTTTCATGGTTTTCGATAGAGTTGAAGCCGATAGTGCTGTCTAAATGTAAATCCAAGATGGCGGCTGCAATAGGTATCAAATTTTTCATCATGGGTGTCATTTTCATGGTTTTCGAGAGAATTGAAGCCGATAGGGTTGTCGAAATGTAAATCTAAGGTGGCGGCTGCAATGGGTATTAATTTTTTCATTATGGGTGTCATTTTCATGAGTTTCGAGGATGTTGAAGCCGATAGTGCTGTCGAAATGTAAATCCAAGATGGCAGCTGAAGTAGGTACCAATTTTTTCATCGTGGGTGTCATTTTCATGGTTTTCGAGAGTGTTGAAGCCGATAGTGCTGTCGAAATGTAAATCCAAGATGGCGGCTGAAGTAGGTACCAATTTTTTCATCTTGGGTGTCATTTTCATGGTTTTCGAGAGAGTTGAAGCCGATAGTGCTGTCGAAATGTAAATCCAAGATGGCGGCTGCAATAGGTATCAATTTTTTCATCATGGGTGTCAATTTCATAGTTTTCGAGAGAGTTGACTCCGATAGGGTTGTCGAAATGTAAATCCAAGATGGCGGCTGAAGTGGGTGCCAATTTTTTCATCTTGGGTGTCATTTTCATTGTTTTCGAGAGAGTTGAAGCCGATAGTGCTGTCGAAATGTAAATCCAAGATGGCGGCTGCAATAGGTATCAATTTTTTCATCACGGGTGTCATTTTCATGGTTTTCGAGGATGTTGAAGCCGATAGTGCTGTCGAAATGTATTTAAACTACTTTAAAAATTCCGTATAATCATGTTATACGTAATTTTTTTAATGCGCTTAAGGTATGCCCAATTGGATTTACCAATATTTTTTATTTTTAATCGTAATGACAAAGAGTAAACAAATTAACAGTAACGATAGCGACTTCATGAGACGAACAAAACACGAAAACAAGGCAAAAAACAACTTGTTGTTTTTGTTTTTGAGCACATTTACAAACACTATACGATACACGGCAGCATTTTACGCTGGTATTCTGTGAGAGCGTGGTCCTTCCCCGGTCGAGTCGACCCATTCGTGCTACAACTATTATATAGCTGGAGTATGCCTCTACCACGTATTCCGTACGAGATAACTGTGTTAGAATTACGATATCTTAACAGATGAATTCGTTGAACGTTGACCTAAATAAAAAAATAACACCGTTGTCATTATTTGTCTATTCTTTATTATTCATCTTATGACATTCTTGGACCTGTTAACACTGGATGATTTAAGAAACTGTGGCAAGTACAAACAATGTAGGTACTTAATAAAATGAGTATTAATAAGTTAATGATTTAAATGAAAGAGTATAACGTTTTTCAAACAAGTGATAAAGATATAAGATATAGTAAAATGTAGATAAATAGTATAATTATAGTAAAATATACCTACTTAATATCTTATCTCTTAGTAGTTATAAATGAAACATATAGCATTATATAATTTAATTGAAGCGTAGGCAGCCTAGCGGCAGGGCGCGGACCGCGAATTCGAAAGGTCGTGGGTTCGAATCCGCCATTCGACTACTGTCGTGAACCACTTCTAACAAGCATTTTAAGCTTACCAGAAGTGTTTAAAGAGAATATTAGTAATGTTTAATAGCATTACTAGTATTTAAAAAAAATTATGTGTAGTAATTCTATTATTATTTTTCTCGTATTGCCAATAAGAGATTAAAAACGCCGTAAAAACATCTGCATAATATAATATGTATTTAGAACAATCTTAAAACTCGAACTGACACAAAGCTTCCGACGTTATTAGATTCGCTATTAAATTATCTCGACAAATTTTGAAAATGTGGGGATTTTGGGGCTGTTGTCGGGAGAAATAAATATGTGCGTGGAAATATATATGTGTGTATTTATTTTCTAATTAAGAGTTCACAAAAAGTACTTTATACAAATTAATTTAAGAACATTTAATTTTTAGTTTGCCATTGTAGTATTCAGAAAAAGTTTAAATTGAATAAAACTACTTTTACGGATTTTATCGCGTTTAATTAGATATCTTATTAAATATAATAATAATAATATAATATTATTAGATATCTAATTAAACGCGATAAAATCCGTAAAAGTAGTTTTATTCAATGTGTAGTGTTCGCGTAAATATAAGAAATCAAAAAGTTTAAAATTCAAACAATTTACTTCAAAATTCAGTCTAATTACCAACTCAGCTTTTATTAAATCAAAGGCCATACGTTAACTTTCCGAGAAGCGGTTTGTCTGGGGATTTTGAGTTTCGTCGGGTGTCTGGAGTTAATTTGAAATGTTGAGAGAATCCAGACGAATCCCGACCATCTGGCAACCTTAATTGCAGGCCCCAAAATAAGAAAATTTGTTTTTGCGATGTGCATTCTTTAACATTAATATTTATCATATTTAACAATTTCACTGTTCGCTTTACAGACACAATAGTAAGACAATAGCAATGACCTATATGTAGTGCACGGGACAGCGAAAGGGTGATATTATAAAAGGTAAACTTCACAGTACACGATCAACTCTGGTTGGATCGCTGTCGACAACAATTAGATTGTTAATTGGATTTGCTAAATTACCACGTGGTTGGCGGTGAAGAAAAACATGGTGAGAAAGCCGTCTGACCACGAGAGACCATGTCTTAAAAATTAAAAAAAAATATTTCGAACACATGAGAAGTCCGCCAAAACGCATTGATAACACATAAAACCCTCTCAGGAATGTTATACGTTTATAACATAAAGATTATAACCCTTAACTAGTGACATCTTATCATAAGGTTAGCATTCCATCTCAATTCACTGGGTTCATCAACAATTCCTTTACTATTTAGACAACACTACTCTGGAACGCCTTGCTCGAAGACGTAAAAAGAGCGCCAAGTAAGGATGTTTTAAGAATGATGATGATATATTTAGATGTTTTATTATTTTCAATTTAAATATATATATATTTTATTATTATATGTATAATATAATATAATATATTTAGTATATTATATGTAGTACGTATGTATGTAATTGCACCTGCATAAAATCTCATCACTCTGGGTTGACTGGCAGAGCAAGCCGATAGGCATTAAGTCCGCTCTTTGTTACACTATTTATTAAGGTGTTAACAATAAAGATTAAATAAACAAATAATAATAAAACACCCTTAACTGTGTGGGAAAAATATAGCGTTATAGATCAACAGGAAACCCGTGCCCACCTGTGGGATAGCCTCCAATACTTTATTTTACTTAATAAGGATTTTGGCTACATTAAGAATATAATCGTACCCTCTCTCCCAGGAACGCAAGTTATTCCCGTTCTTCGACAGCGCGTACCAAGGCTTCGCGTCGGGCGATCTAGACCGGGACGCGTGGGCGGTGCGCTACTTCGTTAAACGAGGCTTCGAGCTTGTCTGTGCGCAGTCCTACGCCAAGAACTTCGGCCTTTACAGTGAGTCCACCAATCTGTTTGGTCCTAGGATATTTGTTTTTAAAACTGATGCGACAAAAGAACTTACAGTCTGCTGCAGTCTGATGGTAAGTGGCTACTGTAGTCCATGGCTGCAGCCAACTTCAAACAACAGGGGTTACAGATGCGTCGTCACCTCTGAGGACTAAGATGGAATTACTCTGTGTGCCTGTAGTTACACTGACTCACTATACCCTTCTGTCGGAACACAGCAGCTCCGCTATTGAGTGTCAGAAATAGGTAAGAGGGTGTGGGGGGGGGGTACCTACCAAGATGGCTTCCAGGTAGTAACGTAGTCCTACCATCTAGATATATCATCTAGACCTCATTTAAATATCAAAAACATTTGCTGGAATATTATATTTGTGCAATATCAAATATATTAAGCGCAAGTTCGGCCTCACATGGAATACTGTTCTCATCTCTGGGCCGGGGCTCCCCAGTGCCAGCTCCTTCCACTTGACCGCATCCAGCGCAGAGCGGCTCGAATCGTCGACGACCGAGTTCTTTCTGATCGGCTCGATACACTGGCACTGCGTAGAGATGTTGCATCCCTTTGTATTTTCTATCGAATTTACCACGGGTAGTGCTCTGAGGAATTGTTCGGATTAGTTCCAGCCGCCAAATTTCACGAACGCACATCGCGTCAAAATTCACGATACGCTGTGCGTTTTACTAGGAGTTTTCTTCCTCGTACAACTTCTCTGTGGAATTGTTTACCACCGGCGATTTTTCCGGACCGATACGACTTAGGGATCTTCAAGAAAAGAGCTTACACCTTTTTAAAAGGCCGGCAACGTATTTGCAACTCCCCTGGTGTTGCGGTTGTTCATGGGCGGCGGTAGTCACTTACCATCAGGTGAGCCGCATGCTCGTTTGCCCTCTCTTCTATAAAAAAAAACATATAGTTTAATTTATCCATTACTTTGTATTTACTTGTATTATGTAATAGTTATAAAACTGAATTAATGTATAACAGTAAATGTTTATACATACATGGCTTGTAATCCTTGAGGGTATAGGCAGAGTCCAAAGAGCAGCGAGTTACTTAAACACAGTATAGCCAAAAAAATTAGTTTAGATAAAAATTGTGAAACAAGTTATAGGCTAACCTATCGCCTCGCCTACACAGTCACAAACCTAATATACCATTAGTCGCCTTTTAGGACATGCTAGGCTGAGCTCTAGGCTTGGGCTAAAAATAACGATATATATCGTCGATATTTTATATCGTGATATATCGATATTTATTTTAGAGTATGGAATTTGTACCAATTACGATATATTTTAAAATGTAACATGTAACAACAAATGGAGGTTTAAAAGTATTCATATGTGGTTGGTTGTCGTTCTGTACGCCCAACAATTTGCATTTGTTAAAAAATACATCTTTTTTATTGTAATTAGTCGCTGTATTTATGTATCCAAAAACGATTGCAATATTTTTGCACGAAAAAAGTACCGAAAAGATAAGTATGAAATTAGGTAAATCCGCAAGTCATTAGTTTGTGGATAAAATAAAAAGTGTTGCCAATCACAAATCTCGTTAAAAAAAGTCGATTCTGTTTTTTCAATCGATTTTTTATGGAGTCATTATTATAACGGTAATATTATTTTTCGATAATTATTATTATGTTATGATAATTAATATTATAACGGTAATATTATTTTTCGATAATTATTATTATGTTATGATAATTAAACAAGTTGCAAGTTGATTTACCATGAACTCTTTAGAACATAACAAAAACGCTACTGCACAATTTAACTGTTATTCTTATCTGTTCTTAAAAATACATTTAAAATGCAATTTAAATAAATAAAACAGAACATATTTTAAAAGGCGTGCAGAACGTAAAGCGAATCAAAGATTATTCTTTTTTATGAAATTATTTTTTTTAAAAGGTTACCACCACACTAGGATTTTCTCCTGTATCGTGGAGGTAGTTAACCGGTTCAATGCGAATGGCACGCCAGGCGTGCCATTGATTACTTTTGCGTGTGGCGTATGACACACGAGTCGTGTCTTTTTAAAAATCGTTATTACTCGCTCAAATTGCGTTTTTGAAAAATTTATCCAGAACAAAATATTCATTATTTTGCAAGTAGTTCATGCATGCGGCTTCGTTTCTGGATATTTTGAAATTTTTAGGGGTTGACAACCTTTTTTTAAATTGTACATGGTACTCTTTTTACTTTGTGGGTTTTCAATCATGTTGTGGAAAAATAGTCTAATAAATAACAAATAATAGCACTCATTGCGATCGCTCACAAACTCTAGTTGTAAATAAATTTCTGGAAAACAAGTGTCCTGTTAAAAAAAAAAACAATGCGTTTGTCGTATTGTTTAATTTTGCTTAAAATGGTTGAACTGCCGTCGTATTACTATCATATGGCCGAATAGACCTACGAAGTACCATGTGCTCTTGTGATATAGTATAGGATTTATTTTTGCTTGAAACAGTTTGTAACCGTTCATGCATAAAAAAAGTTCGCTAATAAATAGTATTTTGTCAATCTGCCGCCGTATAGCGCCGGCGTTTTTTTCCTTTTGAAAACACTTGTTTTTAAACCTTATTTTTTTCCAAATAAAGGTTCTTGATTGTTTGATATTTACAAATATTTTTTTTTTATAGGATAAGGGTGACAAACGAGCACACAGTCCACCTGATGGTAAGTGGTTGCTGCGGCCCATAGACATCTACATCTATCCTCGTTTGCGAATCAAAATGCAGATACGTTGTCACCCGTGAGGACTAAGATGGAATGCCTCATTTCCAGTAAAAAAGGGCCTCCGGCCACCTGCACTCACCAAGCGAAACGCAGAGGTAAACCTCTACTTCACGCTGGTATTCTGTGAGGTCGTGGTACCACCCTGGTTCGAGCCGGCCCATCCGTGCGACAGCAAAAGCTGCCGCGTGGCTCTACCACTGTTAAATTTTTTTTTATTATTATTAGGTGAAAATTTAATTTAATAAAAACCAAGGTTTTCCAAGGTAATTTAGCTGTACCTACTTATATAAATAATTTTATTATAAAACAATAAATAGTACAAAAGGTTTGTAATCTCTTCATAAAAAAAAGTCACTCAATTTCAAAGAAAACACGTAAAAACACGTAGTTACCCACTAAAAACAAGTATCCTTCCATTTGTAACTTATGTTTGATGTCAACTAAACTTAATTACGTCTAAGCAAATGAAAAAACCACAATAGGCGTGTCATCAATGTCTGTGGCGCACGACACGTCAGGCGTGTCGTGAAATATTTGTTCGCCGCCACAGCTAAAAGTTGTCGAAAATCGATGCCTCAACGGTTAACTCGGTTAACAAACATAAATTGCACGAGGACAAACATCCAGACCCAGAACAATTTATTTGTAGGCCATACAAATACTTGCTCCGTGCGGGATTCGAACCCGCGGCCCCCAGCGCAACAACTCATTGCTACGTAATAAATAAATATATTTTTTCCCTTACCCACCCCTACTGTGCTCTCATTGAGCAATGTGGTTAGCCTTAGTATACCTTGTAAGTGTTGCTTGACAACTGACACTTTCTTGGATTTATGTACATCTAACGTCGGACTTGAAAATGTTTTGATGTGTGTGTGAATATTACATTCAGATAATATGTTATTAAAGAGATAAAGATTGAATATTAATGTTTATTTCCGGGTAGTTGACCCCTTACAAATATAGCAAAAAGAAGTAAGAGATTCAATAATACAATAGAAACCATCCAACATTGAATTGTCTGAATTATGTGGCAAGGTTGACACAAACAAGCCTGATGGTTAAAATAACAATTAAAAAAAAACCTGACTGCATAAAAAGAGCTTAAGCCCTACGTCACTTATCTAAACGACATTCATCAAACCGTTTATGCTACAGATTACGCCAAAAAAACAGACACATACATACACTCAAAAAACATGAACCACTTTCTGGGTGCAGTTGTTTAAAAAGAAAACAGCGCGTCAATAGATCTTAAACTTGAGACAATTAATTTTGCGATTTTGATTAATTAATTTTATTTTAGAAATAGGGTGACAAACGAGCACACAATTTACCTGATGATAAGTGGTTGCTGTGGCCCCTAGACATCTACATCCATCCTCGTTTTCGAATCAACATGCAGTTGCGTTGTCAGCCTTGAGGACTAAGATTGAATGCCTTTTTTCCAGTAAAAAGGGTCCCCGGTTCTCTACACTCACCATACAAAACACAGCAGCGTTAAGCTGCTATTTTACGCTGGTATTCTGTGAGAGCGTGGTCCTTCCCCGGTCGAGCCGACCCATTCGTGCTACAACTATATTATAAATATAGCTGCAGCTTGGCTCTACCACATACAACAATACACATAACTTGTTTTATTTTGCTAGATGAGCGCGTGGGCAACCTAACTATTGTTATGTCGGACGCGAAATACGTGGCCGCGACGAAGTCGCAGCTGACGTGGATTGTACGAGGAATGTACTCCAACCCGCCCGCACACGGCGCCCGAGTGGTCGCCACCGTGCTCTCCAACAAGCAGCTCTTCGACGAATGGTACTGTCGCCTCATTATTTGAATAATTTATACTCCTATTTTTATTTTTATCTGTTTTTTATTTGTTTTTTTTTAATGTTACCACCACACTGGGATTTTCTCCTGTATCGTGGAGGCAGTTTACATACATAAATTGCACGAGGACAAACATCCAGACCAGGAACAATTATTTGTAGGCCATACAAATATTTGTTCCGTGCGGGATTTGAACCCGCACAACTCATTGCTAAGCCACTGCGCGACCGAGCCGTCATAAAGCCGTTTTATATCTGACAAATGGCACAGTCGCATCATTATTGCAATATGTTGCACTCCAACAATCAGTTCTTATGCGAATAGTATAGTCGCGAAATTATAAGTTACACCTCAAAAAAAGTCTTGACTGCCTCCTTGCTCTAGTAGTGGTCATAAGCGTGGATTCTTTTTTATGCAATACTAGTGATCCGCCCCGGCTTCTTTATCTTTATTTCTAAATCTCAACATTAGAGCCACCTACCGGGTCCAAATGTGAAGCTAAACCATCTAGCGACCCGTTCAAACACACACACAAAAATTCATCAAAATCGGTTGATCAGTTATTTTTGAGTTTTAGCAAGACTAACGGACCGAAATTTATTTTTATATATAGAGTTAAAAAGAGGAAGTAAGTAAATAGATATTAAGGCCTCTAGACGACAACTACATCAGATGTGTTGTCACACTGGAGGACTAAGATGGAATACCTCGTTACCAGTAGAAAGTGTCTCCAATACTCTACACTCACCATTCGAAACCCTGCAAAATTGAACTGCTGTTTCATGCTGGTAGGTATTCAGCGAGAGCGTGGTCCTTCCCCGGTGAAGATGACGTATTCGTGCTGCAGGGCTAGCATGGGCCGGAGACAATTTTATTCCCGAGGAAAGGAAAAAATGTTTATCCCCTCGCTTAGTTTCATCCACCCTTTGAGCATGGGCACACTGGTGGATATAATATCCACAGTAGATAAAATGGGAGATAGACTTAGACTTAGATATATTTTTTGTATGAATATAAACTTAAACCCACGTCCAATGAACTAAGATAGAATTGTCCCTTTCAAATGTCAAAAAATCATAATTTTTTGTCTTTAATTTGGCTCCATGCTACTGACGGGAGATATATGTCTACTCGTTATGTTAAACGGGGAAATACTTCTCCCTGTTGCCATGCTTTGACATAAAGACAAGATAATTTTATCTCTTGTCAGTGGATATAATCGGTGGATAAAATTTTTGTCCCCAGCCCATGCTAGCCGTGCTGCAACCATAATATAGCTGCAGTTTGGCTCTACCAAGTCAAAAACGGACTGTTCAAACATCATGACATGACGTCATGATTGAATTTGAACACGTCACAAGTTGATTGGAGACATATTCCCAGCTGTGGAGTGTTTACTAGCTAATAAAATAGAATAGTTCCTTAAGAATACTATCTTTTTTACAGGCGGGATCACATTAAATACATGTCATCTAGAGTCATTCAGATGAGAGAGGCGTTAAGATCAGAACTAATTAAGTGAGTAATCCTTTTATATCTATACAAATAAATAAAATTGGAGTCTCTTTGTAATGTCAAAATAACGGCTTTCTACTAAATGCATATGAAAGTATATACGGTATTTATAACAAAAAAAAAACAAATTTTAAATTATTTGTCCCTTCCGGCTAATCTCCGAAACGGCTGGACCGATTTTGACGGGATTTTCGCTGGCAGCTGATGTTATAAAGTGTAAATTAGCCTACTTAAATTTAAAACCAATTTAAAATTTAAAACCCATGAAATCCAATCGTAGAAAATTCCACGCGAGCGAAATCACGGGGAATAGCTAGTTATAAATAAAATAAACACCATAAATTAATAAATACGACAGATTTTTTGGCTTTGTATTCATTCATTACAGTCCACTCAAGTCCACCGCTAAACGTAACCCATAGATCGCGTCAAAGAGAGGATATTTGCCATAGTTGCGACATTTGGCAGGCGGGTTAGCAATCGTATTTATTATAATTTTGAATTGTAATCAAGAAGATGCTGCTGCCTCTCTCCTGTTTCATCTCCCTTTTTCACCATTTACTACTACTACTGTTGTGTTCCAGTCCGCTTTTGTTGGAAATCGGTTGCCGGTATCCATATGTTGTATTAATTATCATCAGGTGATCTAGATGCTCGTTTGGTACTTGAATGTTACAGTAAAATCCGTTTTCTACTACTTCGTCTATAACCACCAACCGTTTTATGCGACGTAGATGCAATGTCAAGTTAGACTTTCATGCCACTTCTTTGAAAATACATCCGTTTAGTACGACTCCAGATTAAGCATCTAACCGCTTTGAGCGAAGTAATGTACTAAAAAATCGTCAGGTTAAAACGACGCGGGTTTTTAATTTGTTTGTAAATACCTCGCCGTCCCCGCTCGCTCCCCTCCCCGACGCACGTTTGATTGCCCGCGTAAATCAGTAATTTAATTAAAAATAAAATTATAGATTTCGTTTAAGTTTAGTATATACATAAAGCTATTTTCAATGACATATTCATTACATGCATATTAATTATGTAATCAAAATTATAGAACATATATATTTAATATAAAACAATTGTAAATAATCTGTCCGTTTAGTGAGTCGTCCGGTTAGTACGACACACGTCGCGGGTGTCTTGACGGTCGCTTTATCCGGATTCTACTGTATATGAGAGAGCAGTGCTTAAATTCTTGACACGCACTCACGCGCACATCTTTCGTACTATAGTTTTCCGGAATAGTCCACTGCTGGACGCACACATA
Source organism: Parnassius glacialis (assembly GCA_033319125.1). Taxonomy (NCBI): domain Eukaryota; kingdom Metazoa; phylum Arthropoda; class Insecta; order Lepidoptera; family Papilionidae; genus Parnassius; species Parnassius glacialis. The sequence goes on along the minus strand of JAVANC010000001.1, from coordinate 49,765,631 downwards.
GTATGCATATAAAACCATGTTCATGATTGCAAATTATAATACATGCATATGTAAATGAGTGTTCTTACAATAACTTGAGCATGGGTTCTGCGTCATTTGAATTGAACGCATTATTCCTTATTTCTTTCTTTGCTGGTGAGGCATGTGTAAATAATAAACAAATACAAATTAAGAGAATATTAGAAATAATCTGCACAACGCAGCACTTTACCAGAAGTTTTCTTCATCGTACAACTTCTTTGTGGAATCCATGTGGACTTAGAGACCTTCTTTTTTAAAAACGCCTACAATGTACTTGCAATTCCACCGGCATTGCAGTTGTTCATGGGCGGCGGTAGTCACTTATCAGGTGAACGCCTTGCTCGTTTGCCTTCACTTTTATAAAAAAAAAACTACTTAACATGATTACCTATACGCACTTTTATCCATTTCTTTCTTTTATAAAATCGTAAATATATAATTACGATACAATTTAAAATAACAATTTTTACAGACTCGGCACTCCGGGCAACTGGGACCATATTGTTAAGCAGATCGGCCTGTTCTCCTATACGGGGCTGACACAGCGTCAGAGCGATTACCTCATCCAGGAGTATCACATATACTTGCTGCGCACCGGACGCATCAACATCTGCGGCCTGAACCCTGGCAATGTGGAGTACGTCGCCAAAGCCATCCACGACGCTGTCACCAAGTTCCCCGCTGAACAGTAATTGAAATTTCGCTCTTGTATTAGAATCTGCTTGAGCTATTTGTTAATATGATTTTTATGAAGAGAGTGTAATTTGTGCTATTGGAACCATTATTGTATCTAATTAAAAAAATTAATCTGTCGATGCACTACAGGATCATTGTGGGATCAACATTTTTAAGCTATACATAAACATTTGACTTGATCATCACCATCATCGTTACATCCTTTCAAAAGTCCACCTAACGGTGGTTTGGGGAGTCCCTAAGCTTGACAGCTTAGGGACTCTCCAAAGTAATACTAGAAAACAATCCTGAGCCGTTTGCATCCATCGACTTCCTGAATCTCTTACCAGGTCTTACTCTAGTGTGGGAGGGGGGCACTCTCTGAGGGGCGCTTTATGATAGGAGACTGCCACTTGAGACATTTTTTCCCCATCAATTGGAGATTCTTCGAGTTATATGTCCTGCCAATTACGACCTTATGCTTCCTCGTACGACCACCAGTGAAGGACCACATCTCAAATCTATATGTACTGACAATACACTGTTTTTAGCACTTCTTGTGTTCACTGGTGTTTGTAAAATAAAGATCAAAATTTAATATAAATTGATAACTTATATAAAACCTTGAACTTGATATTTATTATTTCAAAAATACAAACTAATCCTTTTTTATTAGTATTTTTGTATAATTTTATTAAAAATGTAGGTGTGGATATGGATACATCAAAGCTTGGCAGTTTGGTTTCCAATATTTTCAAATCGCTCACGCAAATGACTCCTTTATTTAAAAAAAATTGCACATACGAATTCAAAAATAAATTGCACAGTCTTTGAATGTATTAGAGTGAAATGTTATGCCTAGGTCAAAGTTAATGTGAAATATTATACAATAACAATCTATGTTGTATTGATTTTTGCTCTAATATTGCTTAAAACACACCATGAAAATGTTTGAAAACAATAGTAAAATTATAGAAAATTAATTTTCATTATATCTGTTTACATAACATTATATATAATAGTTATTACAATAAAATTATGAAATGTCCACTTCCCCATAGTATAGTGCCAAGAATGCTGGCTAAGTTTCCTCACTGGATGGCTTTACGTAAGCCTTTAGGCTAATAAAGAACTAGCACTCTTTGTCTCCAGCGGAGACTATCAGTCGCGGATACCAGTACCTTTGGAAGCTTAACTGAAGCAAATGGCAAAAATATATATAGCCATATCAGCTCAGCGTCAGCAGTTCAGAGGCTCCTATTAAATTAATGTAGAAAAGTTTTATAATATTGTGTTTTTTTTAATGAAAATTTTATTTATTTAATTTTAAGATCACTAAAAACTTAGAAATTTTCAAATGTAGTATATTACGCTCCGATTAAAAAAATCACAGCTGTTGCATAGTATTTGATGAAGTGGTGTAATGCGAGGCCTTTCTATTGATTTTTCTAAACTTTTAAAGTAAATTTTTAATAAAACCGGAAACATTATCCAGTATTACGAGCTTTTAGTGCAAGCAATTGTAGATAAAATCATGAGGCAGGCATCCATAGATATATAACATAGCATTTAGTTTATACAATGTTTTTTATTATTATCTACAAATTTTGTATGAGGTTTGAAATACATAATCTCATTTGTTAGAAATACTCTTTTATTTATTTTTTAAAGTTTATGCCAGTTTTGTGAAAAAATGAAAAATTTCTTTTCAGCAATAGTCGGCCAAAGTTATGATGGATTTTATCTTGGATCTTGGGCAGCTGCAAAGTGTTTGTTGATGTTACTTGGTTCATCATATATTACAAAGGTGTATAAGGTATATAGTATTGTGAAAATATGGTTATGGTATTTAAAATAAAATAAAATGTTAAATTATATGACAGTCAAAAATATATTTTTTCATACTAAAGAAAAGTCACTGATAAATATAATATACATGTTTATTGTTATTACAAAATATAACAACTATGTTTCCATTTCTTCACTTTCCGCCATAGGAACTGTCACCGGCTGGCGTGATCCAAAACGATTGGTTACTGAAAGAGAATAATTAAACTTTTATAAAAAGTACAGAAACTTAAAAAACATATTGACATGGTTAAAGCAAGGTTGTGCCTTTGCAAATTGTAGAATAATTTTCTCATGGATCCCATCATCACATCTAGTCCTTATTTATATAGGACCATCTCTGAGGTATCCCCTTTCAAGATAAATCATTGCGACCTGACAACATGATGTTACATTAAAAAAGTATCCTGACGAACTGCGAATGTCCTCATTTTTTTGAAGTCGGCTAAACTAAGTTGGAGCAAAAAAAAACAGTCAAATTAACCAGTAAAATTAAGATTTACTAGAACTTTTATTTTTAAATTAAAGCAATATTAAGATATAAGTGTAGGTGTTCGTTGTTAATATGACAAAAACTCCTGGTTCAGCTTCCGTCCGGTTTAATGACTGGTTGTCAGGTGACGCTAGAAATGACAACTCTGTGGCGTGAATTCTGCACGCAACGAGTTTTTATATGGTCTACAAATAACTGTTCCGGGTATGGATGTTTGTCCTTGTGCAATTTATGAATGTAAACTTTTGTATGTAACGTAAAAAAACAATAGATGGAAAGACTTGCTTACATATCGACCCGGGCTCCGACCAAACTATGCAGGTTTTTTCTTTTCCATTCGACGAGACGGTCTACTTCTATTCGACGTCTCTGTCCATTGTAATTATTTTAGCATAAAGGTAATTTAACAGCGAGGCTGCCCTATGTCGTTTGCTGTTGGTTTGCATACTTCATGTATATTGGTGAAATAATGTATTAGCTTTTACCCGCGGCTCTGCTTGCATTTAATTAAAAACCGACCAATGTTTTATTGCACCATTGATTAAAAACTAATTCGGGATACATTTAAACTTTTTTATGAAAAATAATATAGCCTAAGTCATCTGGTTGTTATCTATAATTCAGTTTTATCAAAATCGATTTCAGTGATTTTTATGTGATTGAACCACAAATATCCAAACAAACTTTGACATTTATAATATTAGTGGCATTAACTTCTAATGCGTTCCATGACTATTTTTTAACGTACCCAAGCAGATATTTTATTATTTAAATAGTTTCTGACACATATTTAATTGCATTCACTGGGCTTACCTTCTTCGCTAGCGGTGAGGTCGACTAGTTCGATGTGGCACTGCTTGTTGTCGCCACCCACCGCAACAGAGAGCGGATCCTCGGGACAGGCGGCCGCGCACAGGCACTGCCCCGTCCGGTTCGTGCGCTGGCTCACCTGCACCGGCCCGGTGCTGACCAGGAGTGTAAACACAATTATTTTTATAAAACAAGTGACAAGCGAACGTAACAGTTCACCTGATTGTAGTGACTACTGCAGCTTATGGATCTCTATCTATCCTCGGTTAAGAATTAAACTGCAGATGCAAGAGGGTGGTATGAAAACTTCATTAGAATTGTTGCGATTTGAAACTCGATGAAATGATAAAAGCGACACTAAAAGAAAAAGAGACAAAAACATGCACATCTATAGGATTAAGCCTACGAGACAATGAGATAGAATACAGTATACAGTGACTCCTATTATCTCGATCTCCTTTTCTAAAGGATTCACTTCTACAATGTGTGAACTGCACACTTTTTTATAGAATAAGAATGACAAATGAGTACATAGTCCAACTGATAGTGAGTTGATGCCGAGACCCATATATATATATATATATATATATATATATATATATATATATATATATATATATATATATATATATATATATCTACATTTATTCACGTTAAGTATTAAGAATGAATCAAAATGCAAATGCATTGTCACCCCTGAGGACTAAGTTGAAATGCCCCATTTTCAGTAAAAATAATAGCTGATTCTCTACATTCACCATGCGAGACACAGCAGCATTAAGCTGCTATTTTACGCTGGTATTCTGTGAGAGCGTGGTCCTTCCCGGTCGAGCCGACCCATTCGCGCTACATCCATAATACAGCTGTAGCATAATTCTACTTCATATACATATATTGTACTACCTGCAACTAACATAAAACAAAAAATAATACAGAACACCTCACAACCTGTAATTAAACTGCCTCTCTATACACTTCCGAACACACATTGCTACTTGGAGGCAGAAATAGATAACAGACGGACTCCGAAGCAAAAAAAGTGTCTCCCACAACTTAGAAAGACACAGATTTCATAGACAATCTCTTGAGTTTAGATACTAATAACGGTTAAAATTTCAGTTTAGGCCATAGTATACACATGAATTTTGACATTTCTGTTTGGGTTTAAGCTCAGATTGTCCTTGTATACAGGCTTTACCACGGAACAAATACAAAGAGGAGACGGCCTAAGCAACTGTGCACTGTGATTCTAATTAGGTCCTGACGTCATCACAGTGGGTGTAGCTTTAGTTAGTATACTGTCAGCGTTCGTCCTGTGCGCTTATGTGTCGAAAATTGCAAATCCGTGTATTTTTGTAGTATTAAGAAGAAAAGAACGAAGTGTTGTGTTTTATCGTGTAAAAACATCTCAGATAGGCGCTCTGGTGCTATGGATGGCATCACATTTGTTAGTAATTTTATACCCAATTTATTAAAATAGTTCTAGAAAATCTGCGTCAGCTTACAAATATAATGAAATATATTTGACACTAGATGGCGATACTTTGTGTCATGGGAATTAAAAATATAAAGATACATAGAGCTCAAGTATTGGTAAAATAATCATACGAAGGTGCTGAAATTTGTTTTGCATTCAGTCCTAAAGAATTTTTAATCGCTAAAATATTATTTTTATAGTTTTTATAATCATTTTATGAACAGGCCGCCATCTATCGTCAAGGTAGCTAAACTACATTGCAACATCGATATGGAACGATGCGAGTAGTTTTACTATTTATCGGTAGATGAAAATAGTTAAGTAGGCGGGACTTAACACCTCCTAACCACGCCAATTTTCATGCGTTGTTACATAAAAGTTAAAAAAAGTTAAAGTTACAGCCTATATACGTCCCACTGCTGGGCACAGGCCTCCTCTCTTTTCTGAGAGGGTTTTAGGGCAAGGTAAGGTCTGCCGCGCTGCCCCAATGCGTGTTGGCGAACTTCACATGTCAAGTCAATAACTGATTTGAACCCAACTCGGGATTTGAACTTGAAACCATATTATGATCCACAGTCGCGTTTATGACGACTAGACCAACGAGGATAATACAAGTCACAATAAATAATGTATACATATGTATGTATACATTATTTATTATATAGGCAGCAATATTATTTTCATCTACCTCGGCCGTAGTCATTACATCTAAGAAATAAATTAAGTGTAGATTCCAGACTGACTAAAATTTATCATTTACCTACCTGGTTATGTCCCATGTCTTCAACTTGCCGTCGGTGCTCACTGTGATCATTAGCCCAGGCACTTGATCGCTTAAGATTAACCCTGGAAATTGATAAACCTTTAGTGCGATTGCGTAACTCGCAAATCATTTCGCAACTGTGTTATGTTTCTTTATCCTGCTAACACTTACGCAGGGTTGGCTGATATAAATCGCTTGATTTTGATTAAAAAATTCATTGATTTAAATCTACATGTATAAATTAATGTAATAGGCAGAAAATTAAATAAAACTGGCTTAAAATAAGGTAAAATCTTTTATTGTTTTATGTTATTCTTATTATTCATAAAATTTGGAAAATCAACAAAGATTGTAATGATGAGGTCTGTCAGTCTCAAACTTAGTAAAATCAACCAAAGAATTTATAAGAAATTTACACTTAAAATATGAACTGTAAATAAACCAGTATTCATAAAGTTTTAATCCTACTTAGTCAAGAAGTTACTATGTTACCAACACGTGAATTTCAAAATATACAAAAAAAATCAAATAAGTTACGATTTTAAAAAAAAATCAGCATTTCCGCAGTTTCAGCAATCCCGCACGGAACAAGTATATGTATGTACCTACAAATAATTGTTTCGGGTATGGTCCTTGCACAATTCATGTATATAAACTGCCTTCGCGATCCACTCCTCAAATGATTATTTATTGTAGGATATATAAATGTATGTTCCGTACGGCATTCGAACCCGCGGCTGCAACTGATTGTCAAGCCACTGCGCCACGGAACCGTCATTCAGAACAGCTTATCAAAACCCCATTGCTAAACATAGTTTAATTAAGACTTAGGGCAAATTTTTAGTATTTGAACTTTCAAGAACGGAAACATTGTAACTAATTCAATTAAAAAATATATAGGATAAGGACGACAAGCGAGCGCACAGTCCACCTGATAGTTGCTGTGGCCCATAAATGTCTAGATCTATACTCGTTTGCGAATTTAAAGCAGATGCGTTGTCAGCCGTGAGGACTAAAATGGAATGTCTCTTTCCCAGTAAAAAGGGTCTCCGGTTCTCTACACTCACCATACGAAACACAGCAGTGTTAAGCTGCTATTTTACGCTGGTATTCTGTGAGAGCGTGGTCCCTCCTCGGTCGAGCCAACCCATTCGTGCTACAACTATACAATTAATATAGCTGCAGCATGGCTCTACCACGTATAATTATAGTATGTACCATGAAACTAATACAAAGGGGAGACGGCATAATCAACTGTGCACTGTGATTCTAAGTAGGTCCTGACGTCATCATAGTGGGCGTGGCTTTAGTTAGTATACTGTCAGCATTCGTCCTGTGCGCTTATGTGTTGAAAAAATCGCAAATCGGTGTATTTTCGTAGTATTAAGAAGAAAAGGATGAAGTGTTGTTTTATTGTGTAAAAACTACTCAGATAGACGCTCTGATGTTATGTATGGCATCACATTTCATTTGTAAATCATTTTACACCTAATTTATTAAAATAGTTCTAGAAAAATCTCTGCGTCGGCTTTCAAATATAATTAAATATATTCGACACTAGATGGCGACACTTTGTGTCATGTGAACTAAAAATATAAAGGTCCGTAGAGCTCAGTATTGGTAAAATAATCATACGAAGGTGCTGATATTTGTTTTGCATTCAGACAAAGAAATTTTTATCACAAAATATTATTTTTATAGTTTATAATTATTTTGAGAACAGGCCGTATTCTCGTCAAGTAAACCTCATAAAAATAACAAAAAGACCTAATTAGAATTCAATTATTTTTCCCAGTAATCCAACTTTTAATATTAAAATGCAGGAAATTGTACTTAGGCTAATTTTTACGAAATGTTTAAGTTATATTTAAGTGACATTCTATATGCAAAGAATCACTTAAATACAATTTAATGTTCTTAGATTGGCTTTCAAAAAGTGTATTCGGATGCCTACTTTGGAATAAAATATTTATATTTTAATTGATTTGTAAATAAAATTATATTAATTATAATAATTTGTCTATTATTTGTTCTCCCTCAGAGCCCACACATAAATAATAGACCAGCCGTTACTGCGTGAAAAAATTACACATACACAGTACATACTTAGTGTGAAATAAACTCAAGGAGACAGAAAGAACACACAAAATTTCGCCTTTATAATATTAGTGAGATAAGTAGGATATTTAGTTCAAAATTAAAAATCCTACTTAATATTGAACATAGAATATTTAGATTCAAAGAGACTTTATTTTATGTCTATATTTAAAATAAATATTTCTTGAAGGTTGACTTTCACGAAATGATAAACATATTTAAAGTGATTTTTTGCATATAGAATGTCACTTAAATATAACTTAAACATTTCGTAAAAATCAGCCAAGTACAATTTCCTTCATTTTATATTGAATGTTGGGTTACTGGGTAAAATAATTGAATTCTAATTGCGGCCCTGTCTTTTTGTTATTTTTAAGAGGTTTACTTGACGATAGATGGCGGCTTGTTCCCAAAATTATTGAATTATATACGAAATTTGTTTTGCATTCAGACATAAAGAAATTTATACGCCAAAAGATTATTTTTATAGTTTATAACATTTGTGGACATTCCGCCATCTGCCGTCAAGGTAGCTAAGCTACATAGCAACATCGATATGGAAAGATTCAAGTAGTTTTACTATTTATCGGTAGATGTAGATAATGTAAAGGGGGCGGGGCTTTGCATCCCCTCACCCCGCAAAATGTTACGCGTTGTTACATAGTAAAATTTAATTACAACGTCTCCTCTTTGTATTTGCTTCATGGTATGTACTTAAAGCACAGCCAACATGAAGGTATATTGGAATTGATTTTTTTTTACCTGTAACTTCTTTTTCATGTGCATCTATGGTCCACAACGGCTCGTCCTGTCTGCAGTCAACATACGCCACTTTGCCTTCATTGTTACTCATCTGAAATTTATATTGTATTGTTTATTTTGCTTTATAGTTGCATTATAGCCGGATTGCGTAAAAAAAATAAGAAACTACCGAATTGACATCTTTTTGTCGATCAAACAAAATTGTTGAATCCGGCGTCGAGTGAGTTGAGTGGGTTTTATGGCGTGAAGACTCTGGCACTACGTGCCCGTGTAACGTTTTGACCCATAAATAAATCAGATATCATAGCCAGTCCGGGTTATATAATTTTTTATACCACGATCTAGATCGTCGGCTCGAGGGACCAATCGTAGATAAAGTAAAGTTGCAGCCTATTTGCGTCCCACTGCTGGGAACAGGCCTCCTCTCATTTCTGAGAGGGTTTTAGGGCAAGGAAATGTCCGCCGCGCTGCCCCAATGCGTGTCGGCAATCTTCACGTCTTCGAAAATATTTTTTTTCTTACTTCTCAGACATGCAGGTTTCCTCACGATGTTTTCCTTCACCGCCGAGCACGTGGTAAATCAGCACTTAAAATTGCAATTAACAATTTCATTGGTGCCGGCGGGCATCGAACCCGGGTTGCTCGAGTACTGTGAAGCTTACAGCGAGCGCTAACCATCTGAGCTACCACGGCTCTTCAATCGTAGGTAACTTAGCAAAATTTGTTATTTGTAAAATTAAGCCCATCGTGTATAGAAAGAGTTAAAAGCTGTTCATTTTATTACAAATAACAAGTTTTGTTTAAGTCATCCGTCTTATTACAAAAAGTCGACAGCGACAACGTTTACTTACCATCAGGTGGACTGTGTGCTCATTTCTTATTCTATAAAAAAAAGCAGGGATTTATTTAATAAAAAGAAACAATAGACTTACGGCAAAACAGAAGGGATTATGCGCGTCCCAGACGACGCGCTCGATCTCTGGGCCCAGGGACCATTCCCGATGCGATGTGGGCGTCCTGCAGTCGAAAACACGCGCCAGACCATCGCACGCGCCGGCACATAACGTTTGTGCCTCGCGTGGGTGAAAACTCAACGACTGCACCTGTTCGACCATATTTGTTTACGTCAGTAAAATCAGGCATCATTTCGCAAGATATGATCACAGTTGAGAAGGAAAATGTTCCATGTGAGTCTGGTACTTATAGGCCCCAAATATATGCAGTAAATAATTGTTGGCAATAAAATTATGACTTACTTTATCCTGAAAACAGTCGATTTTAGTGTGAGGCGCGCCTTGATCCAAGTCCCAGAGTAGTACCGTACTGTCGGCGGACCCGCTCGCTAACACGTGACTGCAAATATAACAATAAAATTTGAACAATCGAAAAAATCAGTTTTTTGTATGTTACGGTACCGTTCTTGTAAGAGATGTTTAAAGGGAAAAAAATGACAGGTCCACCAGGTTGTATATTACGGTTCTGTTGATATAAAACAGACCTTTAATAAAAAAAATATTGTTATCTCCATTAGTATAAATGGTTTGCACTTAATTGATTTCTGAGTGTTTTTATAGACTTTAAAATAGCATTTAAGCAGTGTGAAGGAGGGAAGAGTCCATTGCACTGCTCGGAATTTCGCATGATCTGAAAATATGGCACAGGGGAGAATATCCAGCTGTGAACAATTTATGGACTGAGATGATGATTGGCATAGGCAAAAAAATAGTATTTTTATACAATACAAATAAATTAAATTGAAATGTCTGTTTGTTAGTTCAAAATAACAACTTTTTACTTAATACATATGAAAGTATATTACTTATAACAAAAAAAACAATTTTTAAAATTTTTGTTTGTGTGTCTGTCTGCCTATTTATTCCAGCTAATCTCGGAAACGGTTGGATCGATTTTGACGGAACTTTCACTGGCAGATAGCTGATGTTACAATGAAGCAACTTAGGCTACCTTTATTTTAGAAAAAAACATTAAAGCCCATTAAATCCAATCGTAAAAAAAAATCACGTGGGCGAAGGTACGCGGGCAACAGCTAGTACAACAATAAAAGAATTAAGTATAATACTATTAAAAAATGGGAAAAAGTGACACTTATAGAAGATCGTTTATCTATATGTTACGTTTATGTATATATTATATCTTATTGTATGATCTCGTCAGCCCATTGATGATTTAGAAGAAGTTTTCTCCCTCGCACGACTTCCTTGTGGAATCAATTACCACCAGCGAATTTTCCGGACCGATACGACTTAGGTACCTTCAAGAAAAGAACTTACACCTTTCTAAAATGTCGGCAACGCATCTGCGATTCCTCTGGTGTTGCGGTTGTTCATGGGCGGCGGTAGTCACCATCAGGTGAGCCGCATGCTCGTTTGCCCCTATTCTATAAAAAAAATTAATGCAAGACATACGCCCCGCCCATTGTGGAGAAGATTTAACTTGTTGTCATGCTTCACGATCGCTGTGCCCGACGTTAGCTTCTTACCTGGTCGCCGGTCTTAGTGCGGTACATTAGGCGTAAACGACATAGCTGTGCTGCCATATATCGGAAGCCATAAGATTTTTCTGGTACTGCCCTTAGTTACCTCCAGGGGCTTACGAAACGAAACGTTACACGCAGTTCCAGTAACGATAATTCGTACCGTTCCATTAGGGTCGTAACAAAATTAATTCCTTGGCTATAACAATACTAATAAACGGAACGAAATCTACAACTATTTAATAACAATATTAAAAATATATCGTTATTAATAGAAAGACATAAAACATCGTTATTAATATAACGATATAATATCGATATTAATATGACGACATAATAATGCTATTTACTTCGACACGCAACGTTGCCAGCTAGCTTCTTCACATTGAGCACAAAGTATATATTATGATCTTGAAGGCTGCGGCCACGCAGCAAGTCCCTACTAGATTATTCCCGAATCTTTAACGTTTCATTTGTAACGATATTATAAGCGGATATAGGTATAACGTTATAGTATGAGAGCTGGCGACGAATTTTGGGAAGGTCCTTTGGGCAAGTTGAAATTGTGATAAAATATAATTTCGTCAATTGGCGAATCCAGTCCCGCGAGTCTGGCTGACCGTTTGCGGTAATTTTGTTACTGCGCAGTATACAACATTTGCAAAAAAAATTTCCAAAAAAATGTTTTTTTGGCAACTTGATTTCTTTTTTATCATTTAATTTAGTTTTTATATAATTCAAAAACAATAATCCCAGACGTTTTTGTCGGTTATAAAGTATTACCAGATCTCTCCAAAGATATTTTTTTTTAATTCCCAAAAAATATACTTTTGGCAATCTCAAATTTTAATCACGTATTTATTGAGTAATTTTTAATAACACCTGCATATCGCCAGACGAATTTAGCGGTTGTAAACAATTCCCAGACGTGAATAAAGTTTACCAACTAATACGAGAAAAAAGTCTTATGCGTAGCCATAAGTGCGAGAAAGATAGCTAATCGAAGCATGCCTAAGCTCCTTGCGCTATGATTGGTTATTAAGAAATTATTTTTTGAAGATTTTAAGCCTAAATTCTTGTTTTGGGATTTAGCGTGTCTGTATGCGCATATATGGACATGTAAATATCTATGTATATAGTTATTAATATTTTTGTTAAATCGATTAATTACTATTTTTACATAAAAAGGGGGTTTTAGTGGCTTATGGTGAGGATTTATCAAGTCCGCATGGCGGCGTGAACATGGTAACTTTTGAAAATATCAATTGTTCAACTCAATCTATTTTTAAAACTCTTCATCTATTATGTGGGAAGCCATGGAATGTAAATGGCAGTTTAATTTTGTTTTGTTAAGTTATAATAAATTTTTTCGGCTCTAAAATGGCGAAATTTTCGGTGGTTTTTTTAATTGAAGTTTGACATAAAGATATCAGAAAATTGGAAGTATAGTTATAAGGTTATTACTGAAAACTTGTGTGTATTTAAACTACTTAAAAATTAAGTATAATTATGTGATACGTAATTTTTTTTAATGCGCTTATGGCATGCACAACTGGATTTACTAATAGTTTTTTTAGATCAGTGCTGTAATAATTTGTATAATAGCTATTAATTTTAACCTCGTAAGGCTTGCGCTTGCCAAAAAATATGTTGTATGTCTTTTATATTAATATTTCAACGGTCGTAATTTATGATTTTTTTGAATTACGGCTGTAGAGAATTTGCAACTTGTTATTTTTTCCACCTTCATCTCTGGGCGGTAAGCACTTTATACACATTGTCCTTTTATTAGAACACGGGGCGGTAATTATCAAAACATATTTTTTGGCAAGCGCAAGCCTTACGAGGTTAAAATTAATAGCTATTATACAAATTATTACAGCACTGATCTAAAAAAACTATTATCTAATCATTATCTATCTATATATATTATCTATCATTATAATCTAATTATTATCTAACTTAAAACTTACGTGAAATTCCTATTCCAAGAGAGATCTAACACGGCATCCTTGTGACCGATGCGTTTGGTTTTTTTCTTCTTGTTTGGTTTCTTGCCGAGTTTGAAAGCTGGTTCAAGGCAGTTCTCTATATCTATGTCCCAGACTTGTATCACTGGGTCCATACCACCAAGTGCACATAAGTTTCCTGTAGAAAAAAATAACTATTTTACACACTAAAATTGACTTATAAACTTGAGATCAAACCCTTACTGGAATTGTATAATGCAATTTACATGCACCTACATCTGAATAATCTGAAATTTTGAAGAAATATAAATACAAATCCAAATAGATTTTTTTAGATGTTTTTGGCCGTGGTAAAGAAAAGGGGAGATTTCCCGCCGGGCAATGTGTTCTGCCCGGAGAGTGGCCGACGCCAGTGCTGCGATGAACCATTGTGAAGCTAGATCTAGCTTGCAAGATGTGAAGACTTCATACAATATCTGCTCGGGAGTGAATGAATGGGGTACTTGAGGACGATGCTTGAGGTTTGAAGTTGTAGTTTCGGAAGTTTGTTATTTGTGAGTTCAAATCACGTCGGGGTCACCACTGTGGCCGTGGGAAGGAAAAGGGAAGATCTCCCGCCGGGCAAGGTGATCGGCCCAGGGAGCTGCCAACTCTCCTCGTGGTAGTTCGGAGCTATTCTATATATACTGCTTTTACTTTGGAACTTTGATAGCACGATTTAGGCTTCGATGTATTTTCGCTTGTGGCGCGATGACAGCGCCGCCAGATGTTTATTTTACTTGTTTGGAACTGGTTCGGAAAATACTTTTGTCTTAGGAAGAACCAGCATGAAACCCAGCGTGACATTTTTTAAAAAAAGAACAGTTTACAATAATGTATTAGGTTACTTATTAATCAATATTCCCATATTTGGGTTGGACAGTAGGCACTCGCTTTAAATTTAAAAATTTGTCAAATAAAGTTTGATTCCTGACGACATAAACTAAATTGTTAATAGCAATTTTAAATTCTGGTTCCTCATGTGCTAGACGGTGAAGGAAATCACGTGATCAAAATTGCATTATATAGAGATAAAAAATATTTCAAGAACAAGTTGAATAGTCTACCAACAATCATTAAGGCCACACGGCGGCTTTTTCTGTGTTCAAAACAATCAAAAATGAGCCGAGATCAGCCCAGCAGTGGGACATAATATAGACTTACTTCACTCTTTCCATTTTTATATTATTTACTATATTTTATCATTAGAAACTTACCAGGTTGTGGATCAGATGGATCATGACTTAGCCATTCGATACAAAGTGGAAACCAAGGGAGAATAATGTCATGATGTACATAGAATGATCCCTCTTCTTTATTGAATACTAAAATAAATAAAAAAACTGATTAGTATTAGCGCTTAGTCTGTCTACGCCGAGCATGCCGCTTCTTGATCTACATTTATTGCATACGAATTATACTAGCTCACGCTTCTATGCAATACGGTCATATGGTACCACGCATACGCCACTCAATTAGAACACGGGTCGAACAAGACTTGTTGTTTTACCGCCGACTTGTTTACGCGTTCACTCAAATTTTAACCAGCCTACTGTACATACACTTAAAAAAATTAGTAAAGGGGAATGCCCACCGTTCATAGACACTTCGGCCATGGGTGCCCACATATAAAAGCATTTGGAAATGATAATATGCGATTAAAAGAATGAAATGGTTAAGGAATTGGTTTAAAAAAAGTCCGGATTTTTAAGATATAAAGGTTTTTTATTTTCACAAGAACAGTTTTTTAACAACAAATGACTTCGTATTTTTGTGACATTTAAACCACAATTGACATACCGTAAATGTCCTCTTGAATGAGTTACTGAGAGCTGGTTAAGCTGGGGTCATCGTTAACAGTGGATATCGAGTCCAAGTTCATGCAGAGGTTATCGTAAGGAGTAGGAGCGGGATCCATTTTCAGGCCGTGGTCAATAGGGTGAGAAGAAATTATCGGAGTCCATTTAGAAAGCTTATTCGTTGCTTAGATAACAAATCCGCGAGAAAACTAACAAAATAACACAAATACAAGGAATTCGATTTGTGACTATTTAGTTTTGATAATTATGACAGACATGGGCCTAGCTGTCAGATTCGATGTTGCCAATTAACAGACATAAAATCGATAAATAGATAGCGATTTTTTTATTCGATTTATAATTTCATAAAAAAGAATAATCTTTGATCCGCTTTAAATTCTGCACGCTTTTTAAAATATGTTTTGTTTTATTTATTTAAATGTATTTTTAAGAACAGATAACAATAACAGTTAAATTATGCAGTAGTGTTTTTGTTATGGTCTAAAGAGTTCATGGTAAATCAACTAGCAATTTGCTTGTTTAATTATCATAATATCATAATAATTACCGAAATATAATATTACCATTATAATAATGACACCATAAAAAATCGATTGAAAAAACAGAATCGACATTTTTAACGAGATTTCTGATTGGCAACACTTTATTTTATCCACAAACTATTGACTTCCGGATTTACCTAATTTCATTTTTATCTTTTCGGTACTTTTTTTTGGGAAAAATTATTGCAATCTTCTTTGAATACATAAATACCGCGATTAATTACCATAAAAAAGATGTATTTTTTTAACAAATGCAAATTGTCTGGCGTTTCATGGCCAGAATTGGGCATTCCCCTTTAATTCTACTAACGAATAAATTATTTTTATCCAACTATTTCGTATTTTTTTTGTTCTATCAAGAACACCAGCACAGGCTTTTTTTTTATAAAACTGAAGTTATAAACGAACTTACAATTCACCTGATGGTAGGTGGTTATTGCAGTCAATGGACACCTGCAGTCAGCTTCAAGCAAAGAAGGCTACGGGTGCGTTGTCACCACTGAGACTCTTGAGTACTAGGATGGGATGACTGACAGCCTATAATTTTACTGGCCCTTTATATCGGAACAGCTGCACAAGCACAGCTCATTCGCGGGAGAAATAGGTAATACCTACTCAAACATATTTCTAGGGAGAAAAATAGTCCCACCATTTGGTTGTGTTAACCGGTTTACTTTAAACAGGTTAAGGCAACCAAGGTATATTCGGACGAAGTTCGCGCCTCGACTTATACATATATTACTAGCTAGCCAGACAGATTTTATAATAAAATAAAAAATATTGAGGGTCACTTATCGGGATAAAAACTATCCTATCTCTAAAGTTGGAGCAAGCAATACATATTTAGAAAAAATCATTAAAATCATCATCAGTCAGTGGTTTAAGAGTTCATTACGGACAAACAATTTGACACGTAATGAACAATGGCAGAAAAATTGTTGACAAAAATTATTGCGTCTAGAAATAAGTTATACATAAAATGAGTTTTATTATTTTTCTATGATTTTCAAATGTGTCCCCCGGGTGGTGCTAAACGAGCGACAAAGCCGACAAAGCCGATAGGATAGACTCGGCTCCTCGCCGTATGGTAGCGGCGAAAAATCTATCACCCCTTAGTTCGCACCTTGAGCCAAGAAATAAAAGAAATGGCCCCGAGTTCCCGGCGCCCCTTTAATGGGGCAGGGGTGCGAAGTATCTCCGGGAGAAAAACCGGCGACGAGGTTCGCCACCCGTCACGTCCTGTCTCCCGGAGGGGCGAAAAGTGGATTGCGGAGGCCCGTCTGGCTACGCTGAATGTATGTGGAGCAATGAATGATAAGACGGATGAAGTATGCGAAATGATGAATGATAGAGGAATAGATGTGTTTTGTGTAAACGAGACGAAACGAAAGGGAAGAAATGTCACTGCACGAGACGAGAATGGCTGCATGCTGAATGATGAAGTTTCGAATTTAAAGAGATGGCAGTGTTTAAGAGTGAAGAGTCGTCTGAAGTAAGTGAAATAGAAATTCCGTAAGAAATGTAGATGAAATAATGAAAGCAATGAAAAGCATGAAAGCAGGTAAGGCAGCCGGATATTATAGAATATCATATCCGGCCAGAGGGTGTGGTTGCAGGCCTGCTGTGCAACTTGTTTAATTTATGTTGGAAACTGAAGCGGGTACCGGAAGACTGGTGCAAAGCCATTATAGTCCCAATATATAAGGGAAAGGGCTCGCAGCAGAACTGTAAAAACTACCGTGGTATCAGCTTGCTTAGCATTGTGGGTAAACTGTATGCTAAGGTGTTAATTGAAAGAGTTATGGAAGAAACTGATGGAACAATTTGGGATGTGCAAGCTGGATTTAGAAAGGGGATTGGGTGTACGGATCAAGTCTTTTCCATGCGCATGATTGCGGAGAAGTTTTTGTCCAAAAACCAGAAATTTTTTT
The DNA here is from genome assembly GCA_033319125.1 of Parnassius glacialis. Classification (NCBI taxonomy): domain Eukaryota; kingdom Metazoa; phylum Arthropoda; class Insecta; order Lepidoptera; family Papilionidae; genus Parnassius; species Parnassius glacialis. The sequence goes on along the minus strand of JAVANC010000001.1, from coordinate 49,747,889 downwards.
GTATGTTCATAGACTTGGAAAATGCTTATGTCAGAGTGGACAGGAATGTGTTATGGCAAACACTGAACTCATTTGGGTTGAGCACTGGCTTGATACAGGCATTAAGGTCTCTTTATAGGGGCTCTAGTGCTTGTGTCAGGATCAACGGGGTCTACTCGGACTGGTTTGGCATTCATAAAGGTGTCAGACAGGGATGTGTGGCTTCCCCGTGGCTGTTTAACCTATTTATGGACAGCTGTTTGCAAACTTTGAAAGTTGAAGAATGTGGGTTGAGAATGGGTGAGTTAACCGTCAAATACCTTTTGTACGCCGATGATCAAGTCATATTTGCATCGTCGGCGGCCGAGCTGCATGTGATGGTTACTTTAATGAACTGGTCATTGAAAGAAAGGGATATGAAAGTGAACGCAAGTAAGACGAAAGCGATGGTTTTTTAAAGAGAAGAAAGTAAAACGTTATGTGAAATAAGAATAGAAGGGGAGTTGATTGAGCAAGTAGATGAGTTTGTGTATTTGGGATGTGTATTTAGCAGGGATGGTAGACATGATAAGGATATAGAACGACGAGTGAACGCAGGAAATAGAGTGAATGGGGCTCTACACGCTATTATGAGCAGTCAGAATGTGTCAAATAAGGCACGTATGGCAATTCATAATGCTGCGTTAGTCCCTACTTTAATGTATGGTAGTGAAAGTTGGGTCTGGCAGAAAAAGCATGAGAGTAGAATAAATGCTGTGGAAATGCGGTTTTTAAGGAGTATGCTAGTGCTGAATCTGAATGACAGGGTAAGAAATAGTGTGATAAGAGAAAAGTGTGGTTTGCAAGATGACGTTGTGACAAGGATTAAAAAAGGAATGCTTCGGTGGTTTAGTTATGTAGAAAGAATGAACAAGGAAAGAGTGATAAAGCAAATTTATGTTGTAGAAATGAACGGCAGGGTCGGGAACGGATACCCTAGACGAAGGTTTATCGACCAAATCGGCGATACATTAAAAATGGGCCAGATTAGGAGTACCCTTAACCGACGAGCGTGTATGCGTAGATATATGGATGTAAAGGAGGCTAGAGATGTGTGTCAGGATCGCGCCAAATGGAAGTCCGTAGTCTCTGCCTACCCCTCTGGGTGACAGGCGTGAGTGTTTTTATTGTATTGTATTTTCAAATAAAAATGTATTTTAATTAAAGCCACAGAAAAAAACACTTTTTGGGAATATCAAATGACTTAAATCATTTTACTCTATTCGAGTGTTACCATTTACTATACTTTCATACTATTTTCGTATACACTTTGTAAGACTACCAACACAACACACAAACACAAAATATTTTTATATTAAGTTATTATTAGTAATAAATAGACTATCAGTAATAATAAAAATAAAAGTGATATGGTTGAAAATAAGTCTCTTACAAGGAACTTCCTACGATAATACATTATCTCAATCATAGTAATATGGTAACAATTTCATTTAATGTTATGGCAAAACTAGCTAAAACAAAAAGTCACTAGTTTTAATGGCTTTACGGCTCTGGGTTCTAGCCCTTCCGAGAATGTCACTGTAAGTTGTTGTTTATAGTATGCAAATATATAACAGAGATAAAATAATCTAAAAACTCTCAATTATGTAGGTAGGTACATTATGTTGAGAATGTATTAAGCTTACATCAAACAACCACAGGACGCATGACTTAAGTGACATAAGACATAACCTAAAAAGGTTCAAATCTAAATATCTTTTTTGACATCTTCTCAGGACAAAATTCTTTGACAGAGTTATTAAGGGACTGACGCTTAACATTTAAAGATATTTTTGATATATAGACGCTACCATTCCTTCTCAACTAGTTTTATATATGAAAGTCTGCCATTGTTCTTTTATATTGTTACGAGCTTGGGGTTATAGATAATCAAAAATTGCCGAGTGAATTACCAAAATTGACACTTAAATTACACAACACTAATTACAACTTAAAATCACACTAATAATAAAACACAGTTGCACCACTGATCACTTTAGTTCGCCGTTATTTCGCTTCGAAGTATTCTCTTGTATCGCCAATTCAATACTGACTCGGTCGTAGTCTATAACGGCCTTATATAGGGCCTCAGATAGTTTCCAGAACCTTCTACTGTAGCGACATCTAGAATGTTCGAGTACATATCGGTCCCGAAATTTCTAGAAGGATCTTGACTCTACGAGTTCTGCTACTCGACACTAGAGGGCGCTAGTGGTGACTAGTGTTGCCATGTACAAGACATTAATAGTGGCGCGCAACAATATATAAAGATTATAAGTCGAGGCGCGGACTTCGGTACTATGCCGCCTCACCTCGATCATAATATAGAATATATCCCTTATATACCTTAGAAAAATATGGGAAGCGTGCCTTTTGAATGGTCGTATTGCGACCGTGGCACGAATCATTATTAATGAGAGTAGTATATCTTACAGTATGATATGTGAAGTTATATGCTACATGAAAACGCATGTAAATAATGTAAGGTAATTTTAATTTATCAACTTACTGTATACTTCCAAAATGCTGGCATCACTTTCGACGTGTCCTACTAGAAGAAGATTATCATTTGCCTTGATTATGTCATCTTCTTCGTCGCTGTCTGGCCCTTCCGTCTGCGTAAAATTATGAATCGCTCTGAACGAATTTACGGTTTTTTGACAACTTACAAGCACAGTGGTTAGGCATTTTGTTGCAAGACTGTAGGGCATTCAAATCTCACACGGAAAACTATTTTTATAGGATACAAAAATAACAGTTACAAGTGCAATTTATGCATGTAAAAAGCCGACGATCCACGAGAAAATCCTAATGTCGGTATGTTACATACGTGAGAAACTATTTTTAAAATCAGCACACCTGATGATAAGTGAATGCCGTGGCCCATAGACATCATCTCGTACATTTATATACTCGACTAAAAAACAAAATGCAGATGCGTTGTCACCCGTGAGGACTAAGATGGAATGCCTCGTTTCCAGTAAAAAGGCTCTCCGGTTCTCTACACTCACCATACAAACAGCAGCATTAAGCTTCTACTTTACGCTGGTATACTGTGAAAGCGTGGTCCCTCACTGGTCGAGCCAAACCATTCGTACTACAACTAAATTATAACTGTAGCATGACTTTACCACGTACAAAAAACTTAATGATAGTAAATGAGTTTCGTAGACATCTGTAATCAACTTCAAACAAATGAGGTTACAGATCCGTTGTCACCCCGCTGAAGACTAAGATGGAATGACTTGAAGCCTTTATTACAGCCTCTTTGACACTTCAAGCTGAAGCACCAATGTGAGAATGCTGCTGCTGGTGGTACTAACGCATATGAACTCCCGGGCAGAATAGGAGTCCTAGGCTGAGATTTATAGATCGTACTTTGACTTTGCTCAGAAAAACTTAGCTGAGTATACGCTTAGGATAATCATTGAACCTGAATTTATAGTTGTACCGGGCTAAGATTAAGCTAAACTTATGCTAAGGCCCAGACAGTCCAAATATTAATGGATGCTTCATTCCACGCATTATGTTTTGACTTTACTGTACAAAATTAAAAAATATATATATTTAAAATTAAAATTACTGCATAAAATTAAATATATATATTTAAAATCGAAAACAATCCAAATTGTATTTCATAAATATGTTATTATTACATGAAATAGAAAACGGGCGTATGAGAACGGGAATGGATGAGATGAGTGCAAAATCAAAAAAAAATAAAAAAGACGATTTTAAGAAATTCGAAATAATATTGAAATTACGTAAATAATAAATGGATTAATGCTATTTAAAACTAGAAGACGGCCTAAAACTACGTGTTTATTGTTATAATTAATTACAGTAATATAAAAACAACAATTTAAAATCAATACGGTGGTTTTGAATAATATCCTGAGTTTTACGTAAGTCGTCGATATCGTTGAATTAGGCTTTGCTAAGCGCGCACTCAGCACGACTTCGAAGTTAGTTCCATAAATACCGACATTGTCTTAGCGCGAAAGTAAAGTCTGAGCAGTCAAAGTACGGTCTATAGATCTCAGCCTTAGAGGCGGTAGGAAGGTGCCGCTTAGATACCACATTCTATACCATAATCTATGTACAAACATATTCAGTTAACAATTTCATGATTTAGGGTACAGGTGACTCCAGATGAGTTCTAGATCACAGTTATATAATGGTCTTACCCTGATTTGAACATTCTCACTGAGATCTCCTAGGTTTGTCAAGGTTGCTACTGTACCAATGCCAATTGGATTTGCTGAAATTTAAAAAAAATTGGTCAATGTCTAAGTCTCATACGAAATACTACACATATTGACACCACACATGATTTCAACCCTGCAAGAGATATAAATTAATTTTTAATAATTATTAGGCCATAAAAATATTTGTTCTGTGTGGATTTCGAACATGTGGCAAGTTTTGTCTATAGTAATTGAAGACTTTATTTCAAAAACCACCTTTGTCAAAAATTTCATGATATGAGTTAGTTACGCCGTCTTGTAGAGGAATTTGTTAGCTTTCTGATCATATTTTATATTTCTTCGAAAACAAGTTTAGTCTTGAGATATTTGCTTTTATTCGTTGTACAGATTCTTCATAAACAACCTTTGTCAACGTGGTTTCGGCAAAAAGCAGTTATGTCAGTGACATGAGTTGCTTATGAAAGAAAAACAAAGCTGTCAAACAAACTGACTTTAAGTTTTTGGCCGCATTACTGCTGGTACAAAATGATGCGACTTCTTTTTTATTTCAATATTTAACACATAAAGATGTAAAGCAAACATTTGTGCTTTTTTCAGATGGATGCACTAGACAAAATAATAATTATGTCATGGTTCACTTCCTATACATGTTAGTCACTGCCTTCATATGTTCGATAGCATTACCTACATCTTTCCTATCAGAGGACATTCTTTTTTGCCAAATGACCAAAACTATGCTATTATAGAAAAGAGGAAGAGAAGGGAACGGGCGGAAACACCAAGTGATTGGGATTCCATTATGAGTGGGTGTAGACAGTCTTCAAAACCATTTAATGTAGAACAACACACAACACAACACAACAACAATGTCAAACTAAATTATTTGCAAAAACTGGCCCCATTTTTGAAAGAACCTAACCAACAGTTTTATTCTACTCTCAGCTCCACCGACGATGATGCAAATGCTGATGTTGATAACTCTGAAAACAGTAGTGGTGAGGACTAAGTTTAGTAGGAATTTATTTTACATATGTATCAGCAATAAATACAAAATATATAAATTCCCTTGTCTTTTAATTAAAATATTTCCTTCAAGAACCACCTTTGTCACATGTAAATTTCCAGTTTTCCTTCAAAAGTAACCTTTGTCACATCCTTCTCAGGTTTAGGTCAATATTTATATAGGATTTTAAATATTTCAAAAAGTCCAAAACATGAAAAATGATAGCTAATATAGTACAAATTATAATAAATAGCAAATATAATATAAAAAGTTAAATATGAAGAAGTGAAGAAGTTATTTTATTTTACTCTACTGTAAAAGTAACTAATTTGACAAAGGTGGTTTTTGAAATAAAGTCTTCAATTTGTAAGCTCTTGCAGTGGTAAGTTTACTTTTCGTGCTTGGCTAATGTGAATTGTGACTTGATTAGTTCTCACTATGTTTTCACGCCTAAGCTAGATAATTATAAAATAACCGGCCAAGTGCGAATCGGACTCGTGCATGCAGGGTTCCGTAAAACACGTTCCTAGTAGGGGAGCCCCCTTTATGTTTTAATATGTTTTTATCTTTATTATTTGTTGTTATATCGGCAACAGAAATACACATTCTGTGAAAATTTCAACTATCTACCTATTACTGATCATGAGATACAGACTGCTGACAGACAGACGGACAGATGGACGGACAGATGGACGGACAGACAGACAGCAGAAGCTTAGTAATAGGGTCCTGTTGGTTACCCTTCGGGTATAGTACCCTAAAAATATCTAGTGTCAATGAAATTTTATTATTTAAGAAAAAACCAGGCTGCATAGACTAAAGGTACCATTCCGTAGCCGACCGCAGACAGCAGCAGCAGGCGACGTGTCGTCGCGACACTACTGGTTTCTATGTAGTTCTATGAAATACCTTCCGTAGCTAGCGACACATCTTTGCCGGAGCGACAGACGACATGTCGCCCGACCGCAGATAAGTAGTGCCGCCAACGCACGAGCGACATGTTGAATTTTTCTCAAAATAATGAGTTTCACCGATTCCGTGGAAGAGAAACTTATAAACCAGGTGGCCCAATATCCCGCACTGTACGATGCATCTTACAATAATTATTTAAACAGTGTGACAAAACATAATATTTGAAAAAATATAGGAAAGAATCTAAATAAAGCGGTATATATATATATAGTACCTATTTTGTTTACATAAATAGAGTACCCCACAGAACATTCGGAACAGACTGGAACACGGGCTGCTGCCGTCTGCAGTCGGGTTCGGAATCATAACTGCAGCGACATGACGCGACGACACGTCGCCTGCTGTTGCTATCTGCAGTTGGCTACGAAATTGTACCTTAATGATCTTTTTCTGTTTAACATGCCAAATAGTACTAAAAATATAGTATGAAACATAATCTAAAATTGTGTAACTTCATATTCATTCACTAGTATATACACACTTTCAAAATTAACATACACAGCATTTATTGATAAAATACCCAATTTTTTTATAGCAACTAGTGCCATAACTCAACATGGTACTTTTAGCAAACATGTGTCACCTATATGCCACATAAAATGAGTATATACCTATTTATATATTTTCTAAACTAGCTAGCAAATTTAGTTTTGCAGTATATGCCGTAAAAAAGATTACAGGCCTTACATGTGTTGAAACCATTGAGATATTATGTACTACGTACTAGAGGCGACACTGCACTATGTTACGCTGTTCCATTCAACTGCGGCAATGTCACCGCACTTTAATCAGTCGCTCGCTAAGCGCTTGTAGAGTTGTCACGTGTTGTGTTGATTTAAAAAAAAAATCTCTAGATGAAATATGCCGCGATGTGTTCTTAGATATTGCACAAAAAATTCACGAAATGTTAGTAAAAACCATGGAATCACTTTTCATCGGTAAGGAAGATACTTAAATAATAAAAAAACATTATAGATTAATAATTAAAAAGTTATTTCTTTGGCGCCAACTTGTGTCATGGAATATAGATTATGAAATTAATTTGTTCAGATACGACATTTCTGTAAGCAAGTGTAGGACGATCATATTATGCACATTTTTTTTTGTAGAAAATAATATACCAAGTATTTATAATTAGGCTAAATATCTTACGTTTATATTTGCTGATTATTCTTTTATTTTATTTTTAGGTTTCCACGTCCAAGCCACGAAAACCGAGAAAAGTGGATTAAATTCGTCCAAAATAATCGTAGAGATGTGGTTACCAACAAATCATACATACATTTGTTCCTTGCATTTTAAAGAAGAGGATAAATATAGTACGAAGAATTCAAAAATTAACAAAACTTAAATTGTTTAAAGGCACTTAATTAAATACCTAATATATATTTTTACAATAACATTTATAATTCTTATTAATTGAAATTAGTTTTCCGCAAAAAACAACGAATAAGTGTATGTACATATAACTCATGTGTAAACAGAAATGGTAGAAGATTTTAAAATTTTACTATGTTTTCTCATAGTAATTCATAAGGTATAATATAAATAGTATCAGCTCTGTGTCCATGCCTCATGCAAACTTAGGTTAGGGCTTTTGGGGACCCAGTTCTAGATTTAAATAAATATATTTCATTACCTTCGATTCCTTCCAATTTATATAGTTACCTTATAAAATATTTATATAAAATTGTAATTAAAATGCTATTGTGATAATATTATATATTATCATATTAATTTACTTCATATCATGCAAAATAATTGACAAATTATTAAAAATTGAACTCGTTTTAATAAATTAATTAACAATATATTATGTACTCTAAATAAACAATAATTAAATACCTACTTATCATTCTACCTACGCTTAATCTATTATGATAAAAAACCGCGCATGCGCGGTAAGACTGATGCGCAACGACATAGAGTAGCGCACATGTTTTGTTTGAAATAGCTGTTCTAGTACGTAAGTACATTATACTTCAATGGTTGAAACAGCTAGATTAGTTTATTTTAGTTATTTCCATAGCATAATGTCTTATGGAATAAAACTATGGGGAAATACGACTGACATTGAAATTATCTTTGTTCTGCAAAAGAGTACCTTAAGAGCAATTTATAACCTAGGTCTGAAGGAATCCCTTAGAGAAAAATTTAAAGCAATAAATATATTTAATTTGGCCTTTCAATATATTAATGAAAATTAAATGTATGTACACAAAAACAAAAATAGTTTTATTAAAAATAGTGGTGTACATTCTGTAAATAGTAGGAACAAGCACAAGTTAGTTTTTCACAATTCCAAAATGTTAGTAATTCCTTCATGGGGCAATGTATGTACGCTTTTACAACAAAGTCCCAGAAAATATGCAGACCTGATCTCTCAAAAGGTTTAAAATATTTCTTAAGCAAAAATTGTTTAGTAAGGGTTATTATACTACTAAAAAGTACATGATATATAATAAACCCTGGGAATAAGGCAATTGCTACTATGCTGTTTCTAAATGTTTTCATAACAATTGTATAAATATTATATTATAAGTTATACTTTTAAAAAGAAAACTCTTACTGGATTTCTTGCTAGTTCTTCCTAGGTTTTTTCTTAACCAGTGGTAAAAGTTAAAAATGACATTCAATAAGAATTACATGTAATAAATATTGAATAAAAATTATTCTATTCTATTCTATATCTTACAAGTAATTGTTCCAGGTCTGGATGATTATCTATGTGCATTTTATGTATGTAACCTTCATGGTACAGTGGTAAATCTTATTTAGGGATAATATATTCTTTAATTATACTAAATTAGGCCAGTGTGGGGTTCATGTCGTGGAGTGAAAACAGTGGCCAACATTTTATTTCTTTGCCTGAAGGTCACCATTATATATCTCAGCACACCAAGGTGACACTTAAACATTATTAGTAACATCAAATTGCTTAAATTACTTAGTTTTATGTAAGTGTTAAATACTAAAGATTTCAGCAAATATATTGCTATATGCACACTAAGCCCAAACAATTTGATGTTGTTTATAAAATGTGTTTGTCAAAATATACATTGTATCATATCAAACTGCCTAAATATATATTAAGGCCTTAATTAACATGTGAATTTGTTTATCCAATGTGGCAATAAAATACATACAATTCAATCAAAGGATAAAATTTCCAATATGGACCATCGATTTAAATGCCCATATTTTTTTTTGTAGATAGTACTCACTAAATGAAAGTGTTTTGCAAAGTTTCAATACGCAGCAACGTATACTTTATGAGAAAAAAATTATTGAAAATCAATTATTTTTGCAATATTTATGTCAATTCCTACGGTAAAACTGACACTATTTTGTATTGTCATTGTCATCATCGGTAGGGATGTCGATTCTTCTATGGTATCGTTCTGGTTTTTCATAAAATGGATTTATATTTACATTATAAATGCAAACATGAAAAAATATTGATATTTTAGAAATAGATTATTTTGTGAATCGATACATCAGCTTACGATTCAAATCGATTTAAAAATCGATCTTTTTCGGAAAGAATCGACATCTCTACTGACGATGACAATAACAATATTAAATAGCGTCAGTTTTACCGTAGGAATTGACATAAATTTGCAAAAATAACTGATTTTCAATAATTTTTTCTCAAAAAGTACGCATTTTCACATATTGAAACTTTGCAAAACGCTTTCTTTTAGTGAGTACTATCTACAAAAAATATATGGGCATTTAAATCGATGGTCCATATTGGAAATTTTAACCCAATCAAATACAATTTGGTCTGACTTTAGTCTTACTTGTATCTTCTTCATCATATTGCTCAAAATTAAATTCATCATCAGGATTCTCTGGGGGTTCTCGAACATTATTTGGACCCTCTTCATCACTTTCAACTTCTTCTTGTTCTGTTAACCTATTAATATACGACATTTTTAAATTTATCTTGTCTGAATAAAATAATAAAACATAACAGATTGATTGAAAGAAATGTTTGAAGAAGTGAACATTTCAATAATACTTTGACATTCACTTTTTGACTACTTAATTCCGGTTCACATTATGTTAGAAGGTTCTCTACAAAACTATTAGTAAGATACTTTGAAAAGTATCCAATCTAAACAGTAACGTACGATCTATTTTATTCACTCCACATCCAAATTTAATTTTTTTCTGATTAAAATTTTTAAGTTGTAATAGTGAATACCTCAAATCATCAGCAGTTTGTTTGATTATTTTCTCTAATTCTTTCTCTGTTAGTTCTATCTGTAAAAATAGATTTAAAGATATTTTTATTTTGCATTAGATATTTACGAAGAGTACTATAGAATGTAGTAAGAAACCTTCTCTGGAACTGCTTTCGCAACTCCTCGTCGGACAAAATGCATACATGAAACCAAGCTAACAGTCGGCGAGTTTTCTTCCATTTCTTTAAATTTTAATGACGAAAACAAGATCCTGGTATAAAAAGATACTCTGTGAAGAACAACACGAGGCACAACGTGATTTCTCGTAATTTGACATTTGTTTGACATCATTTTGTTTACTTCGTTGTTTTGTTTTTATTATTCGCTCGAGAGAGCAGGCAAAAGAACTAAGCGATACAGCCTCTTGTTTATTTCGCCCATGACAACTGCATACTTGCGCTAGCACTTCTTACTAGTTTGTGGCTGTACATCTGTTTTTTTTATCGATAGATCAGGAGCTTCTTATTAGTTTGTAGTCACAAGTTAAGAGTTTTGGCAGGAACGGGATGGTAGTATAGTTTCAATGAATTTAATTTAGTTTATATAATTCTTTTTATTTATGATATTTAGAATTATACATAGATGAATATCGATTTTGATACGTGAGAGTGGTGTCATTCTTATTAAATGTCTGCGTCTGTCAAGTTTTTCAGTATCTTAAGCCGCATAAGCGGAAAAACATTTCAAGATTTTTTTATCTGCTTATGTGGCTTAAACTGCAAGTGGGTTTTACGCAGGGCACGAATCAACCATATCAGTCTTATGGAGGCCGGACTTGCTTTCTACCCTCCTGGTAGTAAGCAATTTTGGTCCATGTCAAAGGCAGTCGAATCAACTTCTGCCGTCCGTCATTAACACTCATGCAGAAACCTGATGGAGCACTGACTCACTCCAACTGAGACAGCAAATTCATTTGCATCTCAATTTGTGAGCAATTCTCGTTTAGAGGCTGGCTATTAACAACCCACCTTGCTGAGATTCTTCGCTGCCGAAGGTCACTATCCATGCGAAAGAGGTACTTAGAGCTATGCAAAACGTCGACGTCAATGAGGTCAGTGTCATCATTACAGCCCTTCACAAGTCCACTGCTGAACATAGGCCTCCCCCAAAGAATGCCACAAAGCACGGTCCTGAGCCACCTGCATCCATCGACTTCCTGCATATCTTACCAGGTCGTCACTCCATCTAGTGGGGGGACGCCCTACACTTCGCTTGCCGGTACGAGGCTGCCACTCGAGAACCTTTCTTCCCCATCGGTTGTCGGTTCTTCGAGCTATATGGCCGGCCCATTGCCACTTCAGCTTACTAATCCGTTGGGCTATGTCGGTCACTCTGGTTCTACTGCGGATATCCTCATTTCTGAGTTTATCACGCAGAGAAACTCCGAGCATAGCCCTCTCCATAGCTCGCTGAGCGACCTTGAGCTTCCTCATACGGCCAGCAGTGAAGGACCACGTCTCAGTTCCGTAAGTCATCACTGGCAACACGCACTGGTTGTACAATTTCGTTTTAAGGTTTTGAGGTATGTCTGACGAGAAGATGTGTCGTAGCTTCCCGAACGCTGCCCAGCCGAGTTGAATCCGTCGATTGACCTCTCGGTCGAAGTTGGACTTACCTAGTCGGACTATTTGTCCCAGGTAAACATACTCGTCAACAACTTCGAGCTTAGTGTTCCCAACAACTACCGGCATAGGTGTGACATGGACATTAAACATGATCTTTGTTTTGTCCATGTTCATCTTAAGACCTATCCGTTGGGAAACACTATTGAGGTCATTGAGCATAGTGCTTAGGTCCTCCAGCGATTCTGCCATAAGGACTATATCGTCGGCAAATCGAAGGTGAGTGATGTACTCGCCATTGATGTTGATACCGTATCCTTTCCAGTCCAGAAGCTTGAAAACGTCTTCCAATGCAGCGGTGAAGAGTTTCGGGGATATGACGTCACCCTGTCTTACACCTCTCTGCAATTGGATAGGTTTCGTACTCTGGTTCTGTACTCGGATAGCCATCGTAGCCCTACTGTACAAGCACTTCAACACTTCGATATACCGACAGTCAACTTGGCACCGCTGAAGGGACTGCAGCACCGCCCAAATTTCGACGGAATCAAAGGCTTTCTCATAGTCCACATACGCCAGACATAGTGGCAAATTGTACTCCTCGGACTTCTGTACAATTTGCCGTAGGGTATGTATGTGGTCTATGGTGCTAAAGCCTTTTCGGAAACCGGCTTGTTCGGGAGGCTGGAAGTCGTCAAGTCTGCGCGCGAGACGATTCGTAATGACTCTCGAAAACAGCACGTAGACGCGGCTCAGAAGGGAAATCGGTCTGTAGTTCTTCAAGAGAGCGTTGTCGCCTTTCTTGAAGAACAAGACCACCGCACTTCTGCTCCACGCCTCCGGTGTAATGCCACCATGGAGGACGGAATTAAAGAGCTTCTGAAGGACTTCAAGTACCGGTTTTCCACCCGCTTTCAGAAGCTCCGCTGTAATTCCATCCTCGCCTGGGGCCCTGCCGTTGAAAATTGAATGAGGTCAGTGTATCTGATGGTATTCCTGCAAGGGTACTAAAGCGTTGTGCGCCTAAATTGTCTCCTGTTCTAAGGTGCCTGTACCACCTCTCCTAAAACTCGAACGGTGCCCAAATCTTGGAAGCTTGCCAATGTGCAACCAGTACCCAAGAAGAGTATTCGTGCCGGTCCCTGTAATTGTTGACCAATCGTCATCACCTTCACACTATGTAAAGTTATGGAAAGGGTATTGAGTAAACTGTTAACATACCTTAAAACTAATAACCTCTCAGTGATCAATATGGCTTCCGCCGAAGACGGTTGACTGGGGATATTCTTGTCTAGGTCACGTACTCCTGGGGCAAAGCCATCGAGAAAAATGGTGAAGCTCTAGCAGTTTCACTCGATATCTCGAAGGCCATTGATAGAGTTTGGAACGCAAGTTTGCTGAGCAAGCTTCCGGCTTACGGTATCCCCACCGAGTTTTGCAATTATATATCTGACTTCCTGAGTGAAGAACGGTCGATCAAGGTAGTCATAGATGGCTGCTCTTCTGACCTAATGCATATTAATGCCGGAGTTCTATGGGGAGTTTTTTGAGCCAAACTTTAGAAGTAATTCACGACAGAAGTCAAATAGCAGATTTAAACCCAAAAACTCTAAAGTTGGCAGTCTGAATGCATAATTGTAATAAAAATGTATAATAGAAGCATAATGGCAAAAAAACGTAAAAGTTTTGTAACAAAATTATTTTTGCAAAGTTTCCAAAAGACAAAAGGCCCCGTCTGAAAAAAAAATCGTGATAATTTTGTAACAAAAGAAACAAATGATTTACTACGAGAACAAGTGTTATATGCTCTGACCTTTTTCTCCATCCTATTTTCAAGTACTCACTCACAAAAGAAAAATTCTTGTTGAAGGTACTATACCAATTGTACATTCTTGCTATTGCTCGGTAATGGTTTTATATGTACTATATTAATATTAACATTATTTTAATTAAGATACTATTTTGTCATAATTTAGGTTCCAGAGGAATAATCAAGAACAAATCGAGAAAACAGTTTTGTCACCGTCAAAGTGCCAAAATGTAATTAGTTGCCAAAATTACGAACAGCCACGTTCTAAATTTGTATGTATATCCTAATATAATTACAAAGTTAATTATTTCTTACTACTTATATTCAAAACGACTTAATTTTAATTAAAAAAAAATGTTTCAAACGCTTTAGATATATAAAAGTTTCAAAAACTTATCTCTCCTGAGTTTAATATTTCATGTGTTAAAAGACTTCTAGTAAGAAATCGGTACTTAAGGCGTAAAATGGACGGCTTAAATAAATAAATAATCACTTCAAGTGAAAAGTCGTTATCAGGCAAAAAAGAAAGCGATGATGTAGATGAAAGTTGCGCGTCGGAAAATTTGCTTGAAGGATACAATAGAAAGTAAATTAAGGTAAAATAACAAAAAGGACTTCATTTGGCAGTCTTGGAAAGGCTAATAATGGACTTAAGGTGAAAGCGCCAGGGTAACCCGCGAAATTCAAATTTACTTACGTTTTTTGCAATTTGTAGGTCAGTGTCAGATTGTGTGCTTGTATGTTTAACAAAATATGATATAACGCATAATCCTATTATATGGCAATTTCCAGAAAAACTCATTCAAAGGGATTATATGAACTTAGAGGGTTGTATTGGTGATTTTAATGATAATAATTCTATAAACACATACACGTTACGGTCGCGAATCATATTTTATTAAACATACAACTTGACGCTGACCTGCAAATTCCAAATAACGCAAGAAAATTTGAATTTCGCGGGCCACCCTGGAGCTTTCACTTTAATGAACAAATAATAAGTCAATGACTAATATGCACAAGTAGAAAAGACTGAGAGAAATAAAAAGAACTTAAAATCGTCACATGTAATATCACTTAAGATTAAATAAAGCTTTTCTATTAAAGTAATAATTAATATAATCAAGAATTAGTAATTAATAAATAGTGTCGGTTGTTTAATATTTTAAATAAAACAACGCCATCTAATATTTTAAGCACTTTAGAGGATTATATTACGATCCTTAAATGTTACATTTTATTAATTATTATTATTATTATTAAATAGTTTTATACTATACCAAAAAAAACTTAAAGGAAGAAGATAATAAGATGATATTTTCTTAGTCAATTTTCGACAAATTTTAATTTTTTTAGTATCATACCATAAAGTTTTAATATTACACAAGCTGATTGATGTTCATACACTATGAATAGAAATTCAAAATATTCAATATATCGACCGTTTCATGCTGATACTACCAAAAAATAAAAAGGTAATAAAAACTGTATCTTCAACATTATAGCAGATGTCATTATTTTATAAGTTCTACTAGCTGTTCACTGCGACTTCGCTCGCGTGTAATTTATTACGATTAAGTTACATGTATTTTAATTTTTTTTGCGCGGAACGCTAATTATTTTTCAAAAACAAAAGTAGCCTAAGTTACTCCTTATAACATCTGCTATCGTTCAGTGAAAGTCCGGTCAAAATCAATCCAGCCGTTCCGGAGATTAGCCGAAACAAACAGACAGACAAAAATTTTAAAAATTGTGGTTTTGTTATAAATGTCGTATATACTTTCATATGCAATTAGTAAAAAGCTGTTATTTTGACATTACAAACGGATACTTCAATTTTATTTTTTTGTATAGATTACTGCGGACGGGTTTCTTTTCTCAGGTTTCATTAAGAGAGTAGGAAGAAAATAGTTTGCTCGTAACCTTAATAGGCGTTGGTAGAACCCACATATTCTAGAAATATATTTCTTTTATAGGACTGATTGATTTTTTCACACTGTTTGCATAATAATATAAAATTACGATCAAATTATTATAACAGTACAGTTGATGATCGAATTCGGTTTGCATGCGTACCAAGAAAAGTGGTTGAAATTTAAATAAGGTTGTAATCTATTTTATTAGAAACTATGTTGATTTTTCTATTTCATACGAATATTGAAATCCAATAAAATTCTTTAGTCGTTGTCGATGACAGTGCATATGTAATATTTAATTATAATATCGATTTATCGTAGCATCCCTAGTTACATAGGTACATAGAGTAGAGTTTCTAGTATAGAAAATAAATAAATTCTGGTCAAAGAGTAGAGTAATTATAGGGCATAGATTTAGTATTCGAATCCTGGTTTTTATTGTCTGTGTCGGTAATGTGACTTAATTTTACATGTTCTGAAGAACGGTTCTTCATTTCGAATTGATTTTTGATTTCTAGTTAAGCACATATCTTACGAGGATAAATCCGTGTGAAATTTATTTTAACATTGTGGAAGTGTGGGTTCTAATGTAGTTTATAAAATATTTCAAACACTACATTTTATTATTATAATCGTGAGCGATAAGCCATAGACAAATTTTATTGTAGTACGAGTATGGCCCGAAGAGTATAGCCTAATTTTATACGGGAGTACGGTCGTTCACATTTTTATCACCACAGACATAAGTAATTACATTGTGTGATTTTAAAGTATACGTTTCATTGGACTTGTTTTTTATTTTATAATTATCTGAAATAATAGTTAAATTTAGTCAGAAAAAATTTATCATACCTTTTAAGTTTAGGTTCGATTTTCTGCAAAAAAAATTTTTGTTCTCTAAAACTACGTTCTGACAGGTAGGTACCTAATGATTTACGAACGTCAATATCCAGTGCACAATTTTCAATTATGCTTTTCAAAGAAGTAATAAAGTTTGTTTTATATTAATTATGATACTTTGGAAATAATTTTATGAATAATATATGTATTAAAATAATCAAAAATTATACTTTAGTTGTCTATACATGCACATTATGTCACAACTTCAAAAATGTCAATAAGTCCAATGTCATTTTGCTGTTTGATAATATTTATCATTCGTAAAAATCATTATAATGCTTTTTATTGGATAGGTCAAATAGAATGAGCATCAAGCAAGATGAGACTGTGGTTTCGAACGAGTTTGGATTACCGGAATGTCGAACGTGTCTTCAAGCGCTCGATGCTAACTCTGTTTTGGTTGATTTATTTCAATGTTGGGTGCCGCCTTGGGACGGAATGGAGTCAACAATAGCTGAGGATTTGGCAAAACTGGCGAATATTCAGGTGATTGTTTCTTTCTACTTAGATTTCATTTTACTTCAATTCGTTATAAACAACAGTTCTTTGTGCAAAAATGTTGTCTACAAGATATCGCTTCCAGAGCGATAAGACCGCCTGTTGTACCTCATTTTGCTTAGTTTTAATGTGTATTGGTGTCCTAAAAAATAATATATTGATTAATTGATTAGTATTGATTGAGTGTGATAAAAAATAAAACATTAGTTTATAATCGTTTTTATCTAGATTTTGCAGTTTTACTAAAAAAAGTTGACAAAAACAGTTTGAATGTATCTTATATTTTATATTTATAGATTAGTTTCAGGGCTGATTTCTCAATTATTAGATAAAAGTAATTCATGTAATATTTTTTTTTATATATTTAGTACTCTAGAATGTAGTTAACAATACTAGTTTTCTCATTAACCACTTTAAGTAAGTTTAGGATACATGTGTTAGGAGTAGTTCACAACAGTACAGTAGTGTTTCACTAATCTGGCACTGTAAAAGACCAGGGGGTGATGGATTATAGGAATGTTCAGTTTACTGGATTGTATAGGGAAATACAAGGTAAATAAAGCATTACATACGTTTGTATGTGTACATATTTCTTTGTGAGAATGTTTATCTTACCTAACTAATTAATATATTAAAATAGTCCTTAATAAAGTCTGTTTTTTTGCAACTTGTAATTTTTGTTTAAAACATTTCTGTGTACATTCCTCTATCTTCTGTCTGTTCTTCAAAAGATTGTGCACAGTAGCACATCCAACTCCATACTATTTCACCAGTTTGCACATTATTTCTCCACTATCTCTCTTTTTAAGATCTCCGTTTTCGATTTCAATGCTTAGTCTTATGTTTCTGTTTGCTCGACATCTTGATCTTTGCTATTTTAATGACAAATCACTACTTGTGTAGCATCAGGTATGTGTTCAAGTGAGAGTGCACATACTACGTTATGTGCGCAAGCTTTCGCTCATACTGATCAAGCAGGGAGTGGCGGAAGAGAGTAGAGAAGAAGTAGAGGGTGTTGGAATACTGGACGTGCTGATGTACTGAAGTGCCGGATTAGTGAAACTTTACTGTATTTACATAGTGAAATGGCAGAATTGAACCCACAACTTTTAAGTTTGCAGTTAGTACCCATAACCATTAGGCTACTGTCACTTAATTATAACCTGAAAAGTATATAATTTAAATTGAAAATATTAAAAACCCCGAAACAAAAAAGCCTTATGATCTTCAAACGGCTTAAAATATTTTTTTGAATCATAGCTAAGAAAACTCTCAATCAAGTCGCCTTTCATACCAAAAAAAAAACTAAATCCAAATCGATTCATCCGTTTGGAAGCTACGATGCAACAGACAGACACACAGGTCCACAGATACACAGACACACAGATACACGTTTTAAACATAATATAACACCCCTCTGTTTGTGTTGGGTGTAGTTTTATTCATACAACCGTAATGTTCAATTTGTCTAATATATATAATTTATATCTGTGTTTTGAAAAATCAGCCTTTACATAAAATATTAATACATTTTTCACAGGATGGGCACAGTAAAAGCTAAATGTTGGTAGAATTTATGTGTATTTTATTATATTTTTTTTTGTATTTTATTTATTATATTTTTGTATGTATTTTATTCTCAGCCGAAAACGTGAACCAATTCAAAAATAGATTAGATAACCACTTTCTGAACTGCAAAAAGAGTAACTAGTGGACAAAAACAGGATTCAGGCATTATCAGTTGTCTCAACTGCCTGCCTGCTAATATACAGGGTGTCCGGTTTCCGATGTCCGATACTTTAAGGGGTTAAAATACAATTAATTTTATCGACGAATCAGGGATCAATGATTTTTTTTCGCCATCAATAAAAAAATGGAAGCACTTTAAAAAAAATTGTTGGCGAAGCATAGATGCTTGTATTAATTTAACAATATCTACCCAAGTAGAAGACTTTCAAAAACAAAATTGGTCTCAAATGTTAGTTAATAGTGTAGACAATAAATCTAGATTCAAAATTTTATTTTTTAATTTTTCAGTATTAGTAAAAAACATTTTTGAAAAAATAAATTAGACAACAAATTGATGTTGTTTTTCAGATTCTTAGCTTTAAAAAAAACCATCGTGTTAACCAATTTTTTTTACTTGTTATTATAATACAGGATATTTGCTATAAATGCACATTTAAATCTTAACTCTGAGTTAGATAGTTTAGGAGCTATGACAGTGTAAACATACTTACTTGAAAAGCGCGGATACACTAGCAAATGAAATAAAACAAAATAATTTATATCAATTGCATTTAATTTGGCAAAATAATTACAAAAACTGCTCAAAGTGACCTCCTTGTCTCTGCAGACATGCTGTTGCTCTTAGTGCAACATGTTGCGTAGAGCGCTGGATCATTGCCTTGTCTTCTCGCAATTCGTTTGCTGCTTGAATTATTTTTTCTGCTAACTCCTCTCGTGTATTTGGCACATTTACATACACTCTTCGTTTGAGTGTGCCCCACAAAAAAAAATCGAGAGGTGTTAAATCCGGCGACCGCGGTGGCCAAGCAATTGTTCCTCCGCGTCCGATCCACGACGAATAGTGTGCATTTAAATGATTCCGCACAAGAAGCGCGAAGTGTGCCGGAGCACCATCCAATTGCAGAATCATTCTGGCCCTGTAGGCCAATGGTAACTCCAATAAAGCATCCAAAAAATTCGTTTCCAGGAAATTTAGGAATCTTGGGCTATTCATTGTCTCCGGTAAAATGATTGGTCCAATTAGAATGTCGTCAATCATTCTGGCCCAAACGTTGACAGAAAATTTATGTTGAAAAGAACTTGGGCGGATCGCATGTGGATTTTCTTGAAGCCACAGGTGTTCGTTACGGTAGTTCGTATACCCTGATCGCGTGAAAGTAGCTTCGTCTGTCCACATAATTCTTTTTAAAAAGTTTGGATCATATCGCGTTTCTCTCAATATCCACGAACAAAATATTGCTCTTCTTACATAATCCGGTTCCAGTATTTCTTGCACCCTTCGAAAATGGTAAGGATGTAATCCTTCTCTTTTTAAAATTTTCCACACCGACCATTTTGATAGACTGAGACGATTAGCTATGCGTCTAATGCTCAGGCTAGGGTCTTGACACACACACATTGTGATAATAATAACTTATATATTTCCTGAGTCCATGCCTTGTAGGATAACTTGTAATACTAGATGATGATGTTCTTGACATAAGCATTATCAAAAAAATTACATTATATTAAATTTCAACACTTACATTCTTTTCATTTTAGATCACACAGTCAGATAGATATTCCAAAGTCATATGTGAGCCATGCTGCCTAAAGCTACAGAGTGCGTGTGATTTTGCCTGTAGTGTTCGAAAAAATGACCGGTTTCTTAGACAAAGGTTTCCACCTACGCCTGAGAAAATGGAAAATTGTAACAAGACAGTGTGGCCCAAACCTATACAGTTAGACAAAAACATTAATGGCTCTGTTTATGAAAATGTTATGGGTGTAGAAATTAAGCAGGAAGTGCTATCTGATGATGAGTATACAAGTCAGAATGCAATGGAAGAATGTAGAGAGGCTGAATTAGCAAATCTTGAAATTAAAATAGAACCCGAAGAGTTAATACAACAGCAGCCAATGCAGATAGATGATCATGTGAAGACCATAACTGAACAAACACAGTCTGATAATACTGTTTTAAATGGTAAGCAAAATATTTAAGTATCAAGATAATAGTTTAATACAATACATATCCTTATTAAGTGGCGAAGCATGCGAAGACACTTATTGATTTCACGATGTCTGTCCGTCTGTCCCACGATTATCTCGAGAACGGTTTCGAATTTTCAAATTCTGTTTTCAGCAATCGATTACTGACCACCCAGGCATCTGAACCTCCTATTTTGAAACTGATTGCTCAACGGCAACCGTTAGAAACCGCTACAAAGCTGATTGCTTCGCCACTTTGCTATGCTGTTAGCTTGCTAGGTTTATTTGGAATATAGTTATGGTACAAGGGAATCGACTACCCCATAGCGTGTGGTTGATGTAAGCGATGACAGAAAGAAACTGAAACGGATGGGCAGCAGCATCATCCTGATAACAACTAAAATTATTAAAAAGCTGCGATGCCAACCCGCTTGCCTCGTTTGGCTAGAATCACTAATATACGCCCTGTGGTACCATCCTAAATTACCCTAAATTGTCCTGTTGCAAGATGCAATATCTCTCTTACAAAGCAGTAAGGACCGTGGCCGAGCTCACTTGACTACTCTAGCGCCATCTATTATCTATCTACGGAAGCGGTTGCGATGTATATCGATATGAAAATTTGACGCGCTAAATACATCGTTCTTTATTTAATACATTTCCATAGATGTCGCTACATGGTACCGCTAAGTAAGATTGACGAAGTCATTGGGCTCTAGTAAGGAAACAAACCAGAAGATGGACAGCAGCATCTTTCTAATAACAACTAAAAATAAAAAACTGCAGTTGCCTACCTGCCTTCCGAAAGTAGCAACTGTAGCCTGTAGCAACTGTAGCAACCTCCCATAAGCAAATCTATGGAGAGGCTTATGTTGTATTGGAATGCAATTTATGAAGGCCCAAATTCACCAGTCTATTTCGATGGGCTGTAATGATAATGGTGACAATGATTTCTTTTTTTATTAATAACTTCAAATACCTTTAAAATTTTCCAGCAATGTTAGTGTTTAGTTGGTGGTGCTGAAGTTGTTAATTGTGACTTTGAAAGAAAGGGTAAACATTATACCTGAAAAATTATAAAATCCATTAATGTGATGATTGCTGAAAACTGCAAAACTTCATTAAACAGTTTCAAAGACTTCCTTGCTCAATTAACTTTTTTTGAAAATTAATGACGGAATTTTTGAATATATTATACTTATTGATTGTTATTGTTTTAAGGTCATTTAGATGATACAAAGGATAATGTTATTGGATTAACAAATGGCATTGATAGTAAAACAGATGTAAGTATATAGTTGAATTACCAGTTTTATTCTTTATGCATTTAAAAAAATAGTTTATATTAAAATAGAAATATGAATTTTGCATTCAGTATGAGTAATGGGTTATAATTACACCAATTAAACATTGGATTTATTTAATTTTCTAATAATTTTGCTTCGTAAATATTTCCTTTTATAAACTGATTAATATTTTGAAATGTTGTAGATCCCCAAGGTAAAAGAAGAGCCTGTAAGTGATGAAGATGATGGAGAGACAATACCCACCGACCTCCCTTTGGAGTGTATGTTATGTTGCAAAGAATTTAACTGCGTATCTGGTTTAAAGGTAAGAATTTTAGTTTAATATAGTGAAGCTTAACCCTTTCGCTGTCCCGTGCACTACATATAGGGCACTGCTATTGTCTTACTATTGTATTTTAAAACCGGACAGTGAACGTGTTAATATTGCACAAAACGGTTGAATAAATAGTTAAACAATATAAGGGCTAATTTTTCAAGCTAAAATTTATTTATGGGATAAAATATAACATATGTAAAAATTAGCTTAGTTTTAAAATTGTTTTAGTTTTACATTCAGTCAGGTTATAATTAAATGATGCAAACATGTTGAGCAGCACACCTGCTTAACCATCTGCTCAACAAGGTTTAATTTGTCTGTTAAATTAACAACAAATATGTTAATCAAATAATGACAAATCAACTTAATGCCTAACCCAAAGCTAGTCAATAAGCATTTTTTTTATAGAATAAAGGTGACAAATGAGCACACAGTCTACCTGATAGTAAGTGGATGCTGTGGCCCATAGACATTTACATTTATCCTCAATTAGGAATCAAAATGCAGATGCGTTGTCACCCCTGAGGCCTAAGATGGAATGCCTCGTTTCCAGTAAAAAGGGTCTCCGGTTCTCTACGCTAACCACACGAAACACAGCAGCATTAAGCTGCTATTTTATGCTGGTATTCTGTGAGAGCGTGGTCCTACCCTGGTCGAGTTGACCCATTCATGCTACAACTAATTAGCTGCAGCGTGGTTCTACCACGTAAAGCATATGACATTTTTTAGAATATTATCTGGGGATGTAAAGGGAATGTCCCATTTATTGGTCAATTTATTTAAACTTGCTATGATGATAGATCTTTTTGGTTTATTATCTATCTGCTCTGGGACAGAATTTTTTTCTGGCGTATGTATGTGCATAATATCTAAGTTTGTGTGTTCTTATGTAACCTCTGGTGGCCTAACGCTTGACGGATCTTGGAATGCCTGTAGTCATAAGATCTATTTTTAACTCTGGATATTAATGGGCTACTTGAGATTATTTCTAAACATTGATAAAATCGAATTGTTATATTACTTACTACCCTTACCTGCGGCTTCACCCGTGTCGAGGTCGGAAAGCGACCTCTCGTCGAAAAATCACAGCAGAATTACACTTCAAATCTATCCCACAGGAATAATGCATCGTTCTGGGATAGAAATAGCGTACCTATGTCACTTCAGCCCATTATATATCTCTATGCAAAAATCATGTCCATTGCTATGTGAAAGTAGGACAAACTAACAAACCTACTTTCGCATTTATAATATTAGTAGGAATGTAAATTATATCAATATTATATAGATAATTAATATGCATTTAATAGTATTGACACTTTTGAAATTATCTTCTCCAATTATCTCTCTGCTTTAGCATATTTTTTGTTGACGTTTAAGGCTGGCCACATACATACGGAAATCAGTTTCGTGATTCCGTTTCGGAATTCCGAACGGGTCGGCCACACACATACGGAACCCGTTTTGCCCGCAAAATATCGAACGGAAAGCTACCGTACGTATGTGACGGGTCATAGATTTTATATGAACTTGCTGCGTTCGAATTACGAAACGGAATGCCGAAACGGAATTCCGTATGTATGTGGCCGGCCTTAAATACGACAAGAATTAATTTAGGGTTTAGGTAGAAAAAAATGTTTTTTGGCAACAGTGCTTCTGACAAACATATTTTATTAGTGATTTCTTATATTTACGCGAACACTACTTAGTTTTATTTAAATATTTTATTAGGTAATATTTATAGTGCACTGTAGTTTGGTTTTTTGTGATAAAAGTTACCTTTTAGGCTTAGCTTTCCATTGATGTCCGTCGAGTTCGGTGTTGATACGTATTTTTATAGAAAAGTTACACTATTATAAGCACACACACAAAGTTTCAACATGCGGAAACGCGTAATTTTTGAGATTTTTTTTTTATTGAAAATCAATTATTCTTGCTATGTTTATGACTAATCCTACAGTAAAACTGGCGCCATTTTGTAATGTCATTGTCGTCGTCAGTAGGGATGTCGATTCTTTCCGAAAAAGGTCGATTTTTAAATTGATTCAAATCGTTAGCTGATGGATCGATTCACTAAAAATCGATTTCTAAAGTATTTATATTTTTTTATGTTTGCATTAATAATGTAAATATAAATCCATTTTATGAAAAACAAGAAAGATACCATAATAAATGATCTCTTATTGAAATTTGTTTTATTTTAATAGTACCTATTAGGGCAGATAACAAATAAAATAGGTTAGGTTCAATTTATGTCAAAGAACCGAATTGATTGACCCCGACTCCACCTGGTACGAGTCTGTCCTACCCCTAGAGTGGTTTTATAGAGCCGGAGGCGCGTAGGAGGAGCAGCCTCCGCCTGCTGTAACAAATCGTAAGTATCGGACGAGCCGGAGCGGCTGAGACTGGTTGCCGCAGGCGACCAACCAAGAAGCCGAAGCTGCGGAGGCGAGGAGCGATTGCCGAGAGCGATGCCTGCGATTTGTTACGCTAAGGCGTAGAGGCTGCTCTTCCTGCAGCGCCAGATACGTAGCAGTCTCAAAATAGATATAGAAATCCTTCTGAATCAGTCCACCTATTTTTTTATGATGAAGGGGATTTTTTTTTCTCATAAAATATTTTAGAAATCGATTTTTTGGGAATCGATACATCAGCTTACAATTCGAATCTATTTAAAAATCGATCTTTTCCGGAAAGAATCGACATCCCTACTGACATTAACAATAAAAAATGGCGTCAGTTTTACGGTAGGAATTGACATAAATATTGTAAAAATAGTTGATTTTCAATATTTTTTTTCTCTCAAAAAGTACGTGTCTCCGAATGTTGAAACTTTGCGTGTGTGCTTATAATAATGTAACCTTTCTGTAAAAAAAAATATTAACCCCCAACTTGACGGACGTCAATGGAAAGTCGTACCGGTATGCAGGAAGTCGATGTATGCAAGTGGCTTAGGGCCATGATTTACAAGGCTATGTTTAGCCTAGGACTTAAAGGTTGGGGTTGGATTTAGAATAGTTTGGCACGAATTTGGCGGGGTAAGGTGTTTTATGTGGTAGAGATTTGGTCCCCGATTATAATAATACCACTCACATTAAAAGGCAATGCACCGTTATCGAAAAAATAAATAAAAACTATTATAACCTAAAACGCGTAAAACATGGAAAAATTACTGTGAAAGCTGAATAGCATACAGAATTTTGTGTAAGTGTGACAAGGACGTAAGACTAGTGTCACATTACTCTACTGTCTATACTCTCTGTCAAGAGATATTTCGCTAAAGACAACTATAATAATAGAGAAAATTTTACCAATTTGATATAAATATTTCAAGAATATTTATGGAGAATAGAAATTATAAGCAATAAAAGAGATCCTTTTGAGGAATTAATAAAAAAATTATGTTTACAGACAATAAAGAAAGGATTATAATGTACTGTTTTATTTCTGAATTGTTTAAAACTGCCCAGAAATACTTGAACACCCAGAAATAATTTCAGTTGTAATAGGGTAGAAGGATGTGGCGGGAGCAAAGGCAACCTGACTTTATAGATAAGATATCTGATCTGATCGAATCTGTACTAAAATTAAACCAGCACGCCCCGACTCCACGTAGTCTTGTCTGCCTTACTTCTAGAGTGTTTTTGTAAAGCCGTGGGCGCGAAGGGAGAGCAGCCCCCGCCCACTGTAGCATGGGTGCCTGTGATTCGCTACGCAAGGGCAAAGGGGCTGCACTTCCCGCCGCGCCGAAGCCGTTGTAGAAGTAACTTTGGGTCAATATTCCTGTGTAAAAAAGTGAGGTTACGAATTTACAAAAAAAAAAAAACATTACTCATAAACTATACATTTCCGCAATGAGGGAAAGGTAGAGGGGCTTTCCCTGATAGGGCACACTCCTGCTACCCACTTCCCTCCTCCTGCCGGAGACGATAAATGTTACTTTTAGGTTAGGCTATGGGATTTTCTTTTTGATTTTTCTCAAGAACGGTTATTACCTTTTAATGAGAGTTGTGTCGGAAGTAAGGGGAAGCTCCCCCCTTCCCCTCCCCTCATCCCCTGCCCCCTCCTCCTGCCAAACGATTCTAAATTTCAACCAAAGGTTGTTATAATGATGATGATGAAATTAAGTAATCCATTTTCCAAATGTATACTTTGCATTGCTTATACCATTAAAATCGCCCCTGTTCTCTGGGTATCCATGTCGAATAACATCTATTCTGTCCAGGCGCACGTAATCGCTCAACATTCCTATAAAACTGTAAGAAGAAAGACTGATAAAATTTCCCCAGAGAAGAGGCAAAAAAATCACAGTTTCATTTGTGGAACATGTCAAAGGAGTAAGTACATTTAAAGTTTCTGTGCATGTACAAGTACATTTAAAGTGATTTTAGATTTGTGTGTATTTTATATAATGGAACATGTGTGTGTTTAAAATTAACTTTTAATGAAAAGGAAAAGCCAACCTCAAAGAACTAAAGATAAGATAAATTCGAATAAAAGTTAATTTTTTGTAGCCTTTTGAGTAGACTAACATACATTACAATCTCAATGACATTTAAATAATAGGTCGGGGAAAAAGTTTCTTCGTATTTTGTTTGTATAAAATTGAAGAAATATCTCTTGGTTGTACTGTTTGTTTCTGGCTGGTTTTTATATCAATACATATAGCACATTAATAAAAAGAAAAATAATAAGTAAAAACACTTTCCCGCCATTTTCAATCGATTTTCTGTTCCCCAAAATTAGTGAATCTAACGAAGAAATTCTATACATTCTGAAGTTTTATTACAAAAAAAAAAAAGGAAAAAATGCGACTACAAGCCGCGAAAAAAATTTGTGACGTTTATGGACCTAATGCAGTGTCACTAAGAGTAGCACAAAGTTGGTTCAAGCGTTTTGAATCAGGGAATTTTTAATGTCAAAGATGCAGCTCGCTCTGGTCGCCCTTATGACTCCTCTGACTCCACCGAGTCAGTGATTCATTCTTGGGGTGATGTATACGCTTCTACTACAAAATCCCAGAAAATGTACAAATTTTGACCTGCTCACTAAAAATTTATCAAACTAAGTTTGTATAAAAAGGGTTATTATAATATTAAGGAATTTATACCAAGCTATTTCTAATTTGTTTTGTGTGGTTAATTGTGTAACACATGATTGTAAGCTGTTATTTAAAAAAAAAGTCTCACAGAGGTTTTTTCGAACCAGTGGTAATTAAACAAAAGTGACTTTCAATAAGTATTATTTATAATCTATATTGAATAAAAAAGTTTCTGTTTCTGTTTCATACGGATAAAGTCTATGCCATTTTTGAAAAAGTTGAGCAAGATCGGCATATTATTTACTAGTTAGGACATAGCCGAGGAATTGAGAATTGACCACAAAACAGTGTTGACCCATTTGAATAAGTCTGGCTATACAAAAATGCTCAATATTTCGTACCACATGAGCTCACTGAAAGAAACCTAATGAATTGCGTACCCATTTGCGATTCTCTGATGAAACGTAATGAAACCGAACCATTTTTGAAAAGATTGATCATTGGTGATGAAAAGTGGATCATCTACGACAAGAACGTACGAAAAAGATCATGCTCAAAGGGTAATCAAGCTCCGCAGACTGCAGCGAAACCCGTATTAAAATGTAATAAGGTGATGCTTTTACCGCAGGGCAAAACCATCGATTCGGATCTCTACTGCCAACAACTAATGAGACTCAAGCAAGAAATTGAGAAAAATGGCCGGAATTGATCAATAGAAAAGGAGTGGTCTTTACGCCAGACTACACATATTTGGCCACACAGCAAAATTCAGAGAGCTTGGTTGGAAAGTGTTAATGCATCCACCATATACTCCTAACCTTGGACACTCAGATTTTCACCTATTTCAGTCTCTTCAGAATTCTTTGGGTAATCTGAGGCTAACATCAAGAGAGGACTGTCAAAACTACTTGTTGCATGTTTTCTTTCATCATAAATCCCAAGATTTCTACAGCAACGGGATTATGTCACTATCTACAAGATGGCAACAAGTTATCGAACAAAATGGCACATATATGTTATAATTAAACATAATTATCTTTGAAAAATAAAATGTCTTAAATTTATATATAACATACGAAGAAACTTTTTCTCCAACTTTATAGGTCAAAGAATTCACCTCCTATTACGTGGTAGAGCTATGCTGCAGCTATTAGTAGTATAGTTGTAGCACGAATGGGTCGTTTCGACCGGGGAAGGACCACGCTCTCACAGAAAACCAACTTAAAATAGCAGCTTAATGCTGCTGTGTTTCGTATGGTGAGTGTAAAGAACCGGAGACCCTTTTTACTGGCAAAGAGGCATTCCATCTTAGTCCTCACGGGTGACAACGCATCTGCATTTTGACTCGTAATCAAGGATAGATGTAGATGTCTATGGGCACAGCAATCACTTACCATCAGGTGGACTGTGTGCTCGTTTGTCACCTTATCCTATATAAAAAACCTATTATTATATTCTTGAGAGTAGAATTTTTCCTTCATATTTATATGCGACTACCCTTGAAGTACCTATTTATTATAATATTATAGTATTACTTATTTTATAGAGTTTTACTTATTCTGAACCTTTTTATTTTTTTTTGTATTTAAAAAATTTGCAGAGAAAATTTATAATAAGTAATATAGGCAAATGGTGTAGAAAAATTTAAAAAAATCTCAAACATTTTTGTAGGGCCGATTGGTAGGCAAAACCGTTGTTGCCCATAAATCACATTCAATGTGGGGGGATAATTTCAAATAAAAGTAGAAGCCTTGTTTACTTATATTTTCAAAACTGCATTAACGGTATATAATTATTTATATATTTGAACTTTTAAAATTTGGGTACTCTTTGAAACATAACCGTGTATAGGTATTTTATATTGAAAATTTTCTATCATAGTTAAAAGTGTACTAGTGTGGTAATAAATTACAATATGGTTTATTACAGAATTCACAACATCAACAGACCTAATGGTGCATGAGACGTGTCACAACAAGAGTGTTTGCTACGCCTGTTCTGCTAAATTTGATACATTTGAACAGCTTACAAGGCATAGTCGACGGTGTAAAGCCATAGTCAACAAGGAAGTGCTCAAGCCAAAGACTTTGGAGGATGTGAAGAGGTGAATAACGTGGTATGAGGATATGGAATTACAAAGATTATCATCATCATTACAGCCCTTCACAAGTTCACTGCTGAACATCCTCCTCCGAGGAATGCCACAAAGTGCGGTCCTGAGCCACCTGCATCCATGGAACAGGTTGTCATGCCATCTAATATAAAGATGTTTCTGCTAATTTATTATTATTTATCTTTTCACGTCTTTTTTATTTAAGTAGGCATATTTTCATGTTTTTTTATTGACGTTATTTTTGTCAGTCAGATGTCACCCCCTGAGGACTAAGATGGAATGGCTCATTACCAGTAAAAAGGGTCTCAATTCTTGACATTCACTATTTAATACATGATCTGTGAGAGCGTAGCGCTTTCCAAGTGTAGGTGACCCATTCGAGTTATGGCGTGACTCTTCGAGATGTATACAGGGTTTGTTTAATTCCTCTTTTACTGTGCAGCTCATACTGCTCTGGAATGCACTGCTTGTTGATACCAAGAAAACCATTATAACAAACATTCTTTTAAGAGACTAGTTCGAGAATTCTTTAAAAAGAATAATACCACCTGATTTCCCGACTTTTGTTTTTCTCTCTCGTTCGCTTTACATGTAATACGAGGGTGGATTGAAAAGTACTCGGCCTAACCAAGAAAATAAACACATACTAAATCAGTTATATTTTTATTTTTCTACATAATCACCATCAAGTTCAATACACTTTTGCCACCTCCCCTTCCAAGCATTTAGACCGTTGAAAAAAAATGATTCTTCCTTAGAGTCAAAATATGCGTCTACAGCTGCTTTGACCTCGTCGTTTGTCGAAAATCTTTGACCTCCCAAGTGCTTTTTTAGGTTAGGGAACAGAAAGAAGTCTGATGGTGCCAGATCAGGTGAATACGGCGGATGCGGTAACAGTTCAAAGCCACAGTTGTGAATTTCAGCCATTGACTGTACTGACGTGTGAACACGGGCGTTATCTTGATGAAACAGGACTTTTCTTCTGAGCATTCCTCGACGTTTTTCTTTTATTTCCTCTCGTAAACGACGTAGTAAGGTGCAGTAGTAATCAGAGTTTATAGTCTGACCCCTTTCAAGATAATCAATCATAATCACACCTTTCGAGTCCCAGAATACTGAAGCCATCACCTTATTTGCCGACAAAATCGACTTAGCCTTTTTAGGGGGTGGTGAACCAGGTCTTCTCCACTGTTTTGATTGTTGTTTTGTTTCCGGTGTACAGTAATGAACCCATGTTTCGTCTATAGTAACAAAACGATTCAAAAAATCATCTGCATCGGCTTCAAATAACTCCCAAACAGTCGCATGAAATAGTCAATCGCGTCCTTTTTTGTTCAACTGAAAGCAGTCGCGGAACCCACCTCGCAGACACCTTGTGGAAACCCAACTCGTTGACAATGATGTTTTGAGTTCGTTCATAAGAGATGCCTATAATCTCGGCTATCTCTCTAATTTTTAATCTGCGGTCTCCCATTATTAAATCAAGTACTTTTTTAATATTTTCGTCAGTAGTTGACGTCGAAGGCCTTCCAGAGCGGGGTTCATCTTTCACACTCTCTCTACCACGCTTAAATTCTGCTATCCATTTTTTGACGGATGAATATGACAGAGCACAATCGCCTAATGTACTGACCATGTCATCATGGATGGCTTTTGATGATAGCCCCTTCTTATGGAGGTACTTAATGACGGCACGCTGCTCGATTTGCTCCATTCGCGGAAATTATGTCCGATTACTTTGTTAATAAATTTATAAAATCACAACTAATTATCGCACACGTTTCGAACTTCACACAATGAACTAGTCTGAACTGAACTAAATAATGTGGGTAGATTTGATTTTTAGAATTGAATGGATCTGTGTTAGGCCGAGTACTTTTCAATCCACCCTCGTATTTTGTATAATATGTATCATGTTATTTTATTTTTGTATTATATTACCCGTACTACCCGTTTATATATTTATTATTCATTCTTTATTATAAAGTAGATATTGTTTGTATATTTTTAAATATATTTTATTTATTTGCATTTTGTTGTAAGATATAAATCTTTATTACTTATTTATTATATAATAAAGTGTTTGTTACACCTACCACAGCTTCTCAAATCATCCAGGGTTGACTGGTAGAGAATTCGATAAGGCATTAAGTCCTCCCTTTATATCCATTATTATAAGGTAGTATGTAAAAAAGATTAAATAAATAATAAATAAAATAAATACAAGCTTATTTATTTTTTTACAAGACGGTTATGTACCGCTATCACAGACCTCTATTATTATACAAGTACGCTGAACTGGCTATACATCTAGACGTAATGAGGCGATTTGATTATCGCCATTTTGGCGCTGATAACAGTAGTGAGCGTCCATGGAACTAATAATAGAGATAGGAGAATGTGACAAAATATATCGATAAAAAATTCTATACCCAGGTCTATCCGTAACGTCAATTCTATTTATTTATAATTTTAATATAATGCTATACAATAAATAAATGTATCAATTAGTACTTACATATTAGACACAAGCTTTATAGTTCATACAAAATGATATCTATAGGTACAATTAGAATTTTACAAACTTTAAATTACATTGAAGAATAGGTACCATATCAAAAATCATTGACGTCATAATCAATTTGCTTCGGACGGCAATTCACAAGTTTTATGCTTTTTAGTCGCAGTTTTAGCATATAGTAGTATATAGTAGTTGGTTGAAAACCTGTAAATGAATAAATATTTGATAATTATCTTTTGTCAGCGACTTTCATTGTTGTAGACAGATATAGGTAGAAAAAACATCGATAAGTATTATCGACAAGGAACTCGTCAACGCTATTAAATTTTATTGTTTTTGAAAAATACGTAATTTAAAGCTAAACATGTTTTACAACATTTAATAAGTGATAGATTTTTAAGTGCCTATATTATCAAATAGTTTTAATATTTTAATGTAAACTTTTAACCCCTTTACTTGTGGAATGTTACCGAACTTCCCTGCTTGTAATGAGTTTGACAAATCACGCACACTACCATTGTTACTAAAATACTTTTTATTATAAGGTAAAGGCACCTCATGCCGAGGGATTCTAAAATTGGCACCATATTTCGAGGTAATTAGAAAAACTGCGTTTACGAGCGATTAACAAGTTCTTTTTTTAATTGATAATATAATTTTGCATAGTTATATCATCAAAGGCCTGGAGTAATGTGTATACGTTTTAAAATAATTGGTTAGTTTTGCATCAGCAGCTGGTCCGAACTCACGCAGCATACATTTTGGACCTTTGGAGTGAGTACCATGTTTTTTTAAATAGTGATTTTTGGCTATTTTTGTACCGTTTGTGTAATTCTTTAGTTAAACAATTTCAAGGATTATATTTTTAACCGAAAACGCTTAACTTTTGTAGGTTTAGAAAAACCGCGGCATTAGGTGTCAAATACAAAGGCTGCACTAAAAGTATCGGGAATGGAATATTTCCACTGTTCCTATCATATTGAAATCTTTTTAATTGAAAAGTCCTTGGTTTTTTAAAATTGAATACCATTTATTTATTTAAAAAAAAATTCTCGGTCTTGTCACAATGTTTTGTCAAACTTGTTTAGTCGTTGAGAAAATGGAATTGACTCGAGAAAATTCAAGAGCGATGATTTATTATGACTTTCGAAGTGGTTTAACACAAAAACAGTGTGTTGACCGGATGATTTCTGCATTTGGTGATGAAGCCCCATCCAAAACCAAAATTTATCGCTGGTTTGCTGAATTTCAACGTGGACGTGTCAAGGTCTGTGATGATCCCCGTCAAGGTCGTCCAAAAACAGCAGTCACCCAAGAAAACGTTGATGCTGTGCGTAAGCTGATTGAGGAAGATCGACATGTGACATACCGCGAAATTTAGGCAACTTTAGATATTGGAATGAGTCAAATACAAATAATCTTGCATGAACAATTAGGTGTAAAAAAGTTGTTTTCCCGATGGATACCGCATTCGCTCTGTGAAGAGCAAAAAGCGGCTCGCGTTACTTGGTGAGTCAGAACTCTCGAAAGATTCCACGCAGGATCCTCAAACGCTGTGTACAACATTGTATCAGGTGACGAATCCTGGATATACGCGTACGAACCCGAAACAAAAAACCAGTCACGAGTTTGGTGTTCGAAAATGAGTTAAAGCCAACAAAAATTGTTCGTTCACAGAGTGTTGCAAAAAAAAAATGGTGGCCACGTTTGTCTCCAAAACCGGCCATGTTACGACTATTCCTCTTGAGGGACAAAGAACGGTTAATGCAGACTGGTATGCTAGCATTTGTTTGCCACAGGTCGTTTCTGAACTCCGTAAAGAGAACTGCAACCGCCGCATCATCTTCCATCACGACAATGCGAGTTCTCACACCGCACACAGAACAAAAGGGTTTTTAGAGCAAGAAAACATAGAATTATTAGACCATCCGCCGTACAGCCCCGACCTAAGCCCTAATGATTTCTATACTTTCCCTAAAATAAAGAATAAATTGCGTGGACAGAGATTTTCATCACCTGAAGAAGCTGTGGACGCCTACAAAACGGCCATTTTGGAGACCCCAACTTCCGAATGGAATGGTTGCTTCAATGATTGGTTCCATCGTATGGAAAAATGTGTCAAATTTCGCGGAGAATACTTCGAAAAGCAATAAATACATTTTTAAATAGTAATGTTGTGTCACTTCCTTGATTACCGAAATTTTCAGTGCCGCCCTCGTATTTCGGCCTGTTCCTTATTTCAATGTCCGCGTAACAGATTTCAGATACTTGACTTCTTTTTTTAATTTTCAGGGTTGTTTTTATGATTAGGCCCTTCTCGCTTCGGGTTCCACAACTTAAAAGATAATGAATATTAAAATCTATTTCCGAACTATACTTTCGTGTTTAATTCACTAATTATAGTATGGCAAAAATGATCTATTTAGGTATTTCGTTAATTCATTTTATGGGAAAGCTGAAAAGGAAAATTTAATTTAGCGATTATTAAATTATATTTTCGACGATTTTGCAATTGAGGACCTTGAAGCAAAAGGGAGGCAAGTCCAAGTTTCAAAACTTTTAGGTATTAAGAAAAAACGTTTTTAAAAATTAATTGTTACACTTATGTATTAGAATTATATGGTATAATATAATGTTACGAGCTTGGGCTGTTGCTTACGATACGACGTTGTTGCGTTACGATGTTGAATCACCAAAATTGACACTTTAGTTACAGAACACTAATTACAACTCAAAACCACACTAATAACAAAACACAGTTATACTAGTGATCACTTTAGTTCGCAGTTGTACCGCTTCGAAGTATTCGCTTGTATCGCCAATGAGGGCTAATAATTTTCTGCTCACCAGATGTCGCTAGTTGACACTGAGGTAAAGTTTTTTATTACACAATGTAATTTAATTGAGAAGTTCGTTTTCAATAAAAGTTTATCAGTTTCTAGAGTATTATATTAATACACAAAACAATCCGTCAGTGGTTTGCTCTTTAATTTTTTGCACATTTTTAACTTTTTTTTAATTTTTCTAATTTTAAGAATATCTGTGTTTTGGTTTATTTATTTTTAATCTTGTTAATAGAAGATGTAGTTAATCGTACAGAAAGAGACAATTACTTTTACATTTTCCGAACAAATTAACTTCCTCGCTATGAAATCTGTCAAATATTCTGCTCCTGGAAAACAAAATAACAATGCCAGTCACTTTATTCATGGATGGCCACACCTCACACATACCTCACTTTCTAGTGGCGCCGCCTTGGTGGCAGAAAAAGTCGTGAGTGCCGGTCTTCTAGCCTCAGATAATTTTCAGAACCTACTGTAGAAACATCTAGAATATTCGAGTATACACCGGTCCCGACTTCTGCTACTCGATACTAGAAGACGCTAGTGTCGCCATGTACCATGCATTAATTATGGCAAAAATTGATTAACTATGTATATTAGGTAATAATAGGATTTTATTTCATAAGTATAACATTTTTAAATTGATTATGAGGATGGATGCTTATTACGCAATCAATCCATCTAATGCCCACAAATTTTCTTAGTATATAGTAATATAGTTATTAATAAAATAGTGCAAAGACAATACTTCTGGAAAATTTGATCTCAGGTTTGTGAGTAAGAAAATCAAAATTAATCAACCCTGGCAATTAATTGATTGCATTATCTATACGAATAAATAAAATTGAAGTGTCTGTTGTAATGTTAAAATAACAGCTTTTTACTAAATGCATATGAAAGTATAAACGGTACTAAAAAGACAAATTTCAACATTTTTGTCTGTCTGCCGTCTGTATGTTGTATCTCCGAAACAGCCGGACCGATTTTGACGGGACTTTCACTGACAGACCGCTGATGCTATAAGGAGTAACTTAGGATGCTTCTATTTTAGTAAAAGAATCAGGGTTCCGTGCAAAAAATTAAAACCCTTGAAATC
Organism: Parnassius glacialis; assembly: GCA_033319125.1. Lineage (NCBI taxonomy): Eukaryota > Metazoa > Arthropoda > Insecta > Lepidoptera > Papilionidae > Parnassius > Parnassius glacialis. The sequence continues at coordinate 49,711,795 of JAVANC010000001.1, read as the reverse complement.
TTAGTAAATTCCACGCGGACGAAGTCGCGAGAGACATCTAGTTAAAAATAAAATAATCTTGTCAGGCCGTGGATACACGGGGATGATTATTCATATTTTTTTAAATAATAATAATTTTGGTTGTAGGATAATCAAACCTAGAAAAAAGTATACAGAAGAGGATCTCCAAAACGCTATTACAGAGATCAGAAATGGCTGTAGCGTTTATAAAGTTTCTCGAGATTACAACATCCCAGAAACCACATTGCGAGATAAACGTGACAAAAATTATAGTACTGGTGTACTGAGCAAAAGATTGGTACTCACTAAATCAAAAGAAATAAAAATTGTTGATTGGATTCATTATCTAGAAAAACAGGGGTTTCCAGTTTTTAAGAAACAATTAAAGTTAGCAGTGGCCAAGCTCGTTGAAAGCTTAGAGCGACCAAACACATTTAAAGACGGCATCCCTGGAATACATTGGTTAGCCAATTTCCTATCGAGACACCCAACTGTTGCAAAGAGAGTAGCACAATCTTTGCCAACCCATCGAAACAAAATTACTGAACAAGACGTACGCAGTTGGTTTGACAGAGTTAGGAGTTATTTTGAACAATTTACTGGATGTACTTGAAGATGAGTCAAGGGTATATAGTTGTGACGAAACGGCCTTTTTTCTCTGCCCAAAAGAAAACGATGTCTTAGTAAAAAAAGGAAGTAAGCGTGTGTATAACAGAGTTGCTGACGATGAAAAAGAATGTTTGACTGTCTTAGTCAACGTTTCTGCTGGTGGCGAAATAGTTCCACCTATGGTTCTGTATCCATAAAAAATACTTCTTAAAGACTTGACACTGTCTATACCACCTGCATGGTGTTTAGGATGCACGGAGTCGGGGTGGGTGAACATGGAGGCCTTCTACGAATACGTCGCAAATGTATTTTATAAGTGGCTGCTGGAAAACAAAATAACAATGCCAGTCACTTTATTCATGGATGGCCGCAGCTCACACATTTCCCTGCCACTAAGTCTTTTTTGCAAAGAAAAAGGAATAATACTGGTAACATTACTACCAAATTCGAATCATTTACTCCAACTACTGGATGTTGGAGTATTTCGACCAGTTAAAGGAGCGTGGAAAAATGTTGTGCACGAGTTCAGAGTAAAAAAATAATTACGCCAAATTAAAACGCACAGAATTCGCTAGAGAAGTACAAAAATGTTTTGATAAAAGCCTTAAAGCAGATACAATCAAAAACAGCTTTAAAAGCGCTGGGATATTTCCATTCGATGCCAACAATATTGACTTTTCTAAAGTCATTCCTCAGAAATCAGACTAAACTGTAAGTAATACCACAGTTTAAAGACACACAGTTTGAAAACGGCTTTGATGTCAGCCGATGCCGCTGCCTGTGTAGGTATTTACTATATAGGCCGTCCTGCGCAAATATACTAGGGTTTGTCACGAAATTGGGAATAAAATAATTTTAGATATTACAATACTCATTTAGTAACATTGTTTACATTCTTATAATATAAAAACATTTATTAAACAAGATTGTTTTCTTTACTACAAGAAAAATTACATTTATAAGTGTAGCACTGCCAAATATTTTCGTGACACTTTCGTTTTATAGATATTCGTGTACTCGCATTCAGATTAACAATTTTATAAAAAAAAATATGAGGGAAACATAAGCATGACCATCTTTTGACTACGACATTATTACTTTACTTAGTAAGTCCTATGACTATTATAGTAATGTTACGAGCTTGGGGTTCGAGACAATTAAAAATGCCGAGTAAATTACCAAAATCGACACTTTAATCACACAACACTAATTACAATCTAAAACCACACTAATAATAAAACACAATTGTTCTACTAATCACTAGTTCGCAGTTGTATCGCTTCGAAGTATTCGCTTATATCGCCAATTCAATACTGCCTCGGTCGTGGTCTATACCGGCCTTATATAGGGCCTCAGATAGTTTCCAGAACCTTCTACTGTAAACTTGAACTGAAACATCTAGAATGTTCGAGTACATATCGGTCGCAAAATGTCTAGAAGGATCTTGACTCTCCTAGTTCTGCACTCGATACTAGAGGGCGCTAGTGGTAACTAGTGTTGCCATGTACAAGACATTAATATTGGCGCGTAACAGTAATAACTTATAACTATAACGGTAATTCACCATCTTAGATATAATATTTTTCGAAAATGGCATTCATAATTAGTTAAATAAGTAGTTTAAAACACGTTTCGTACGCTGCCACGCAAAGCCCTCGTCGTTGCTCTGCACAAGTGCATTCGTTTCACCACTGTTACGCTCTTTAAACTTTGGTAATACGCAAGAATTATCTACATAACAAGCAAGTGGATTTCTCGAGCAGTTTAAAAACGGCCGGCTGCAGGAGTGCTTGATCTCTTTGTAGAGTCTGGACATGGGTGGGAGGGTGAGGAAAAATACCGGTGTTTGTTTAAATTCTGGAAAAGAATTCAACATCAAGAATCCCAATGCCCCTCCATTTTCGACGATACTACAATTGTGAACAACATAGAAGAATGTGATATATCTGATGTGGTCATGAATATGGAAATTGGATTAACTGATAGTATCATTCTCCCTCCGAGTCCGAATGCTGAATCCAATAATGAACAATGATATCATCCCAATTGTACAAAGGGAACCATCACTTGGCTTTGTGTTTGAAGATGCGTATTTAAATACATAGCTATGTAGTTCATGGAACTGAGATCATTCTGTATATCGAGCGAGGTGACGACAATCAAGCAATGGCCAATTGCTTGATGCTTTAAATCCGACTGGAAATATTCAGAACCGGAGCGTAGTTGAATAACTAGTTAGTCGAGAATCATCGCAGACCGTCGCGAACGTGCATATTGTTACGTGTGGGGTAAGTAAAAATGCCGATTAGCATAAGAAGTGGATGTATTTTTCCACACACACACACCAAGGTTATAATTACGTCATCCAAAATCGCTAAGTTTCTTCGATGAGGTCCTTAATAGTCGCACATGTCGTAGGTTGATTTCTCGTAGTCGCTTCCCGGAGTAGAGTTCACTTTCACGTTCCCGAAATAACTTAACTCTCTTCCCATGTACTGCCGGCCCTGATGGTGAGACTGCTGAAGGAATCTGGAGTCAGCAGTCAACTCTTCCTGTTCCTGTTGCCGTGCAGCATCCTACTCCGGTTGCCTCCTGGATGCGTGGAGTGTGCTTTCCTTCTTTCCGTGGCATGATCGGCGTTCGGCTTCTGACACCAATTGTTACGTGCGGGGTTTTATTATTATTTTAATTGAATATATTATATTTGACTTTTAACTTAATTGATAACATAATTTTATTAGAACATTAAAACCTCATCTAAGAAGACAGATTTATGAACGATTAAACCCGTAAAAAAATAAAGTTGATTTACAAACACTATATATTCTTCTTACCTTTTTCCTTTGCATTTTGTGCACTCGGAATTAGGAACTATTAGAATTAGGAAACTTCTTTTCCTATTTAATTATTTTAGAATACAAATCAAAATCTAATAGCCAAACCTATTGTCTATTTCAAAAGCAGAAACAATGAAGGTTCTGACAAAAATAGCCAAACCTTCAAAAAGGTACAGGAAACGCTCAATTTTGGATCTCCTTTTGAGATTTAGTAAAAATACCCCGGAAATTGATGCCTTTACCTTTTTACTAACATGAAACATAACCGAACTACACAACATGCGCTCTTTTTCTCGTTTAAAACTTTAAAATACTCTTAGACGCTTTGAGCAACACAACTGCCATTTGCAAATTATGTCAAATTTAGTACCCGGTACAATCAATGGCGCTGCTTCGCTTCAAATCCGTACAAACGTTTCGTAGGGTATAGCCAGTCCAGCGTACTAGTATATATGGAGGTCAGTGACCGCTATCAATCGAAAATTATTGTGTAATTTATGGTGCATGTAAACATAACCCAAGACATCGCTGTTTTGTTTCCCATAGCTCTCTTACTGTAAATGTATAATGGTTATACAATATGTAACAAAAACCCTGTGGTTCCCGTTAAGTATGTTATCAGGATCATCATTCAAACGTATAGAAATAACTTTTGTTTTTAAAAATCGAACAATATTTTTTTAATTTAAAAATAATAATTGTATGCAAATTGTATGTGGTTTTATTACCTCTGCATTGTCTGGGGAGTAAGAGGATTTTCAAAGACCCCGCTTTACTTAGCTTTAGCATCGGCTAATATCAGTAACAAGTGCAACGGTTATATAACTGATATTTAGTTTTCATATCGTTATTGAAAACCGTTTTCAAATATCGATATCAGTAGTAATGGTTTGCTACTGAATGCGCAAACGACAACCGAAACATAACCTAAAATCAGGGGTATGAAAGTCCTCAGTAGCTTGCTTTACGTTGATACTAGTGCCATCTCACAGTAAAAGTACTATTTTTCCCAGATATTTTTGCATAATCTATTAAAAGATGGCGCCACTGTGGGTATTTATTATTTATACCGAAGCCTAAATCATGCTAGCAAAGTTTTGAAATACACCGGTATATATATAGAATAATTCATTGTAAATTAACGAAGTAATTCACAACATGGTTTTCTCAAACAAAAATGAATAGTTACTTAAAACAAATTAGTTAATATTTAAATTGATTTCCTTTTAGTTTTATTGAAATATGTACGAAATAATACTGAACCTAGGTGATAGCGCCCTCTAGTGTTTAGTTTTTAATTTTCAGTAATTTATAATCCCTACGTCATATATAAAAGCGCAGAAGAAACTTCCCTCGTTTCGTCACCTAATTATTATTCAGAGCGGATCATCTATGCCCTATATAGTATATTAGTATATATATATAAATATAAGTACTTAAGTTATTTTATTTAATATATATTATAATTAATTATTTGTATTATGTTTATATATTTAAGCATTTAATATGTATATATACATAAGTAAATATATATATATATATATATATATATATATATATATATATATATATATATATATATATATATATATATATATAAAGGTAATGTAATATATCATTCTACCTGACTATCTCTCCTGATCTGTAAACTTATGACCACCTTCATTACATTGAATTGCTTATAATTTTGCTTATAATTTATCTATTAGATTGTTCTTCTTTCCTTTTCTTCTTACAACAATACACCTACCATCAAGCAATATAAGGGAAACCTGTTATTGGCCATACTTTTAGTTTATTACATTAATGTTAATATTTTCTATATACGCTGTATGCCGAAAACTGTCGAACCAGTGCAACATTTATTTTACGATTTTTAGTTTAGAAGTCAAGAAGCTCTAATAATATAATCTTAGATGTAATATTTAGACATGTATGTTATTATATAATTTATGATTGTTATGCAGTAATATAGTATTATAAATAATATATATATATATATATATATATATATATATATATATATATATATATATATATATACAAAATTATTAAAGGTAGTTTATTTATTATAATTATATTAATAATCATTATTTTTTATAATGATTATTTAAGTTGGCGATTTACCTTCACATACTTAACTGGGCTTAGGACTAGCAGAAAAGTTTTAAAACAAATGTACAAAATGCAAACAAATATTACAAAGAAATGTTTGTGCATTTCTTTGTAATATTTGTTTGCATTTTGCTTATAATTTATCTATTAGATTGTTCTTCTTTCCTTTTCTTCTAACAACAATACACCTACCATCAAGCAATATAAGGGAAACCTGTTATTGGCCATACTTTTAGTTTATTACATTAATGTTAATATTTTCTATATACGCTGTATGCCGAAAACTGTCGAACCAGTGCAACATTTATTTTACGATTTTTAGTTTAGAAGTCAAGAAGCTCTAATAATATAATCTTAGATGTAATATTTAGACATGTATGTTATTATATAATTTATGATTGTTATGCAGTAATATAGTATTATAAATAATATATATATATATATATATATATATATATATATATATATATATATACAAAATTATTAAAGGTAGTTTATTTATTATAATTATATTAATAATCATTATTTTTTATAATGATTATTTAAGTTGGCGATTTACCTTCACATACTTAACTGGGCTTAGGACTAGCAGAAAAGTTTTAAAACAAATGTACAAAATGCAAACAAATATTACAAAGAAATGCACAAACGCAACGTCAAAAATTAATAATTTTACAGATAGTTTCATAGTGAACGGCACACGCCACCAATGTCAAGTACGTAATTGTTACGTTTGAAAAAAAAATCTAAACTTTCACATAAACAAACGTTTCCTAAACCAAATATAATGTGATCAAACAAATCTAAGTCTAGTGCCTAATGTCCTAAAGATCATTTAAATCTGACAACTCTCACAACTACACAAACTTAAAAAATTAGGCAATTTTAACCATTTTAAATTCGACCTTATATATATATAAGAACTTTTAATTATATTTCACTACGTGCACCGTTTTATGATAACTACCAAAACATCGCAACGAAATCCATATTCGCTTCATCTCTTTCATACGTATTTATGATACCGTCCCTAGAACGAGAAACAACGAATATCAAAGGACATCGGTTAGTTTTGGTTTTGGGCCGTTTTGGCATTTCGTTACAGTTTGTGTTTTACGTTTCGTACGTTGGTTAGTTGGTTTTGGGTTTTGGTTGAATATGTGATAACGGTTATGTACTTAGGTATATCGATATCATATGATATTTGATAACATAATACGTAGTTACGTTTTGATACATCGGTCCTATGCCTAGTAAGAGGTAATAAACCACATAAAAAAAATATGGTCGAGTATTTAAAAAAAATTACTTTTATAGGTTTGAATACTGATCCTGATAACGTACTTAACGGGAACCACAGGGTTTTTGTTACATGTTGTATATACATATAATCATATGAAGATGTAATACTATAAAAAGACAATATCAAGGTTTGTAATATATACAAATTATTCTGAAGAAATTAGATATAGCTGTCATCAATTAAGGAAGACTAAGGCACCCGTCGAAATTTCCCCTTCCCTAAAATTTGTATCTAATTCTAATGTGTATATGAATAAATACATAATTGTGTTAACAGTATGCATAATTTTCAGACCTATATTCCAAGATCTACTAAGAGTTAATAGCACTGAAAAAAAACCAACCAAACATATGTTAAAATGTTCAAAATGCAATGAAGAATTCAGTGATGAATATTATATGACAATCCATGAAGAAATTCATCATTCGGTAAACAGTGAAAGAATGAAGAATAAGGGAGGAAGAATAAGTGATATCAAAACTGCAGTGAATAATCTAAATAGTTTATTTGGTAGTGGTAATTTGCCGTGATTTTAGTATAGTCTGTTTAAATAGAAAATTTGAAGGGGGTCATAACATTTTCTAATAAAATTGGTTCATAAACTATTTAGATGGCAAAATGTGTTACTTAAAATTTAAATAACTTTGAGTAGGTCTTTTAACCATGTAGGGGCTGTGTAAGAATATCCACTACCCCATATCGTACCGAGGGTGTCGTAAGAGACGACAGAGGGAAAATTAAACAGGAGACGGGCAGCAGCATCTTCCTGATAACCAGCTAACCCGCTTGCCCAGCTGGCCTTGCCAGCAGGTAACTATGGCAAAATCTCCCCATGAGGCAATTTATAATGAAGGCCTAAGTTCAGCAGTGGATTTTTATAGGCTGTAATGGATGGAAGTAGTTCTTAGTTGACTGAGTTCACATAATATAAAAAAACAACAAAGATTTTAAGGTTTAAGTTTTAAATTGATTATTTCGGGAAGAAGGTGCCCTCTTGATAACCTTAAGTGTATGCACTGTTTTGTGAATTAAAATTAAAGATAAAAGCTTTGTTGAGGAAATTTAACCAATGATCTTGTCTGTTAAGATATACGTGTCTCCCAATACATGGTAATTAATATACAAATTATTGTTTGACTGAAATTTAATCAATGATCTTGTCTGTTTAGACGAGTGTAGTATGTGCCTCCCAATACATGATAATATACATTCATAATTATTGTTCGCTTGATTAACCAATCATAAACAATCCGAAAACAATACATGTGATTTCTGATTTTTTGTCGAGCAACAATCGAGTTGATAATATGAGAACCTCCATACACTCCCATAGACTAAACAGTTTTTCGTTTAAAATTGATTTGGTTGTATTGTTTATACTTTTTGTGCCCCCTTTTTCTTCATTAAGTAACTCATTGTATTTGAAGAACCAATGGCTTCCAAAGCAAGGAACCAAACACTAATTTAAACTTTAGACTTATTTGCCACCAGAAATCTGCTAAGGCAAAAAGCCCCCCTGCATGATTGTTTGTATGAATATAAGAAAAATGTTGGTTTGCCATTTTAATTTTACTTCATACTTTATTTGTACATGAACATTGTAATTGAAAGCATCTGTAAATATTTGTGGAAGGTTTTAAGTATGTAATGCATTGTGATTTATTGAATAATGAACCTTTTTAAACATAATATATAACTGTATTTTACAGTAAGCAATTTTTATAGTTTCATTTTTAATATTTTGTTATCATCTGTGGATATATTTTTCTTTGCATTGAAAATAATGCTAATATTGCTATAAATGTTATTAATTCTCCCATTACTCACTTCAAGTGACCTTAAAGTAGATCCCCCACCCCAGCCTGCAAAATAATGATATTTGTAATAAAAAAAATACTAGTCGACGTATTTTTAATAGCACATTACGATTATACTTGTATTTGTAATTGCACACTCTCCAATTTTTTATAAAAAATCAAAAAGTAAATTATGGGTTTTACTAGTACTGCAATATCGATATCTCCGTAAATAAAGTTTTTTTCTAATTGCACAGAGTGTCAATAAATTGCACATATCTCGATTGTAATTGCACAATAACGTATTGTTATTGCACATACTTATTTAGTTACAAAAATTAATAATTAAGTAAAACTGACGGTCGCCGCCAATATGCGCTATACGCAGCAGACGACGGGCATAGTGCATACCATCAATGAAAACGGGCCATAAGTCGTTCTGCTTTTTAACCACAACACAACACGTTTCAATCCATTTCAGAATATTTGATGTTAAGGAAATGAAAAGCAGTATGTATTATTTTTTGTTATTTCATATTTATTATAATAACAAGTATACTTATGCCAGGCTTTTTTTCAAATATTTGCAGATGGTGCTGTCTAAAAGTCTTCTCAAATGTTTTCAATTGACTGCGGTGCAAAAGGTTAATCCTGACACATAGCTTTGAAGAGGAGTCTCTCGAGGCTATGATATTGAAGGAACTTTTGGTAATTCGTGACCATGCCGATAAAGTCTGTTTGAAGGAACTGCATCCCAGCAACAGTCGACTAGTCATGGTCTCTCTCATGGTCATCTCGATCCAAAGGAAGTTTTATCAACATATCTCTGATGATTGCATGTGTAGGACAACATGCCATGGACCCAACTTACATGGAAGGCAAAGATTGTCCTGTTGATCACAAAAGTGTCCTTGATGACGTCAAGTCTAGATGATGAAAGCAGTTGCCATAAAAATTGCCCGAGTCAGACAGCACATCAAATCAAATAATAACCATCCAGTCCACAGATACGTTGAGCGCTTGACAGTTTCTCAGTTGGCAGAATTCATTCACACGTGTAAAGAAAAATACATGAAGGCAAATATAGAGCCAGGTACTGCAATTGATGCTTTGGCTGCACAGAATATTGAAGAGCCAGGTACTCAGATGACCTTGAAAACTTTTCATTTTGCTGCTGTAGCTTCCATGAACATTACACAAGGTGTACCACGTATCAAGGAAACCATCGATGCCAACCCAAAAATCAATACTCCCATCATTACAGCTGCTATAGGAGATGACGGGATTCTATTTTCCCTTAAAAATTTACATACTATGTCACCCAAGTATATAGAAGTTCTTCAAGATAAAGCTCATTTGGTGATTTGAATTTTGTAACATAGAATTATGAAAGAACTTTTTTCACAGGTGAATTTTCCCCATTTATAGCATAAAATTTACACTATTTGGCCATTTGACCCGTAACAAACTTCATTGCAGACTGTAGTTTGCAGCTGCATATGTGGTCTGCAGTCTCATTTTGGAGCAGTTCCATTGGCATAACCATTTTAGTATAAAAAAAATACTAGTCGACGTATTTTTAATAGCACATTACGATTATACTTGTATTTGTAATTGCACACCCTCCAACTTTTTATAAAAAATCTAAATCCTATTAACGCTGACTGGGCTTTTTTTGGGCTGACTATAGATGGAGCTAGTGGGTGTATATTAGATTTATTTTATTTTGTATGAAGTTGGCGTTCTTCTCCGCTAGGAGTAATAGTGTTCTGTGGTCCATGGCATCTCCACCATAGAGAACCTGAACAATGTCTCTTGTAGAATTTCTAACTGTCGAATCATAGTGCAGGCAAAGATCTTCCAAACTCTGCACCAACTTTCTCTGCATGTATCCAGTTTCAGCTGTTTTCACATCAGTATCCACAGAAATAACAAAAAATAATACATACTGCTTTTCATTTCCTTAAAATCAAATATTCTGAAATGGATTGAAACGTGTTGTGTTGTGGTTAAAAAGCAAAACGACTTATGGCCCGTTTTCATTGATTTATTTCATCATTTGAAAAGTTTTCAAGGTCATCTGAGTACCTGGCTCTTCAATATTCTGTGCAGCCAAAGCATCAATTGCAGTACCTGGCTCTATATTTGCCTTCATGTATTTTTCTTTACACGTGTGAATGAATTCTGCCAACTGAGAAACTGTCAAGCGCTCAACGTATCTGTGGACTGGATGGTTATTATTTGATTTGATGTGCTGTCTGACTCTGGCAATTTTTATGGCAACTGCTTTCATCATCTAGACTTGACGTCATCAAGGACACTTTTGTGATCAACAGGACAATCTTTGCCTTCCATGTAAGTTGGGTCCATGGCATGTTGTCCTACACATGCAATCATCAGAGATATGTTGATCAAACTTCCTTTGGATCGAGATGACCATGAGAGAGACCATGACTAGTCGACTGTTGCTGGGATGCAGTTCCTTCAAACAGACTTTATCGGCATGGTCACGAATTACCAAAAGTTCCTTCAATATCATAGCCTCGAGAGACTCCTCTTCAAAGCTATGTGTCAGGATTAACCTTTTGCACCGCAGTCAATTGAAAACATTTGAGAAGACTTTTAGACAGCACCATCTGCAAATATTTGAAAAAAAGCCTGGCATAAGTATACTTGTTATTATAATAAATATGAAATAACAAAAAATAATACATACTGCTTTTCATTTCCTTAACATCAAATATTCTGAAATGGATTGAAACGTGTTGTGTTGTGGTTAAAAAGCAGAACGACTTATGGCCCGTTTTCATTGATGGTATGCACTATGCCCGTCGTCTGCTGCGTATAGCGCATATTGGCGGCGACCGTCAGTTTTACTTAATTATTAATTTTTGTAACTAAATAAGTATGTGCAATAACAATACGTTATTGTGCAATTACAATCGAGATATGTGCAATTTATTGACACTCTGTGCAATTAGAAAAAAACTTTATTTACGGAGATATCGATATTGCAGTACTAGTAAAAACCATAATTTACTTTTTGATTTTTTATAAAAAATTGGAGAGTGTGCAATTACAAATACAAGTATAATCGTAATGTGCTATTAAAAATACGTCGACTAGTATTTTTTTATTACAAATATCATTATTTTGCAGGGTGGGGGGTGGGGGTGCTTGTGTTGGGAGTGTTTTATGACAATAGTTGAATGGCGGATTCGAACCCCCGACGTTCTGAATTTTTAGCCTCAAGTTTGTATCTACATGGCAAGCATTTCATGAATCTTGGGTGTTGGGACGTTGCTGGTACTAGTACTGATAATGTTTCATCATCACATCACATCAGGGGTACCGATCCTGCCAATGCCAACCCATCATTAGAGTTGCTAATTTTATTTTTCAAATATTTTATTTAAAAAATATTGTAAAAGTAAAGTTGCAGCCTATTTACATCTCACTGCTGGGTACAGGCCTCTTCTCATTTCTGAGAGGGTTTTAGGGCAAGAAAATGTCCGCCGCGCAATATTTTTTTTCTTATTTCTCAGACATGCAGATTTCCTCACGATGTTTTCCTTTACCGCCGAGCACGTGGTAAATCAGCACTTAAAATTGCAATTAACAATTTCATTGGTGCCGGCGGGCATCGAACCCGGATTGCTCGAGTACTGTGAAGCTTACAGCGAGCGCTAACCATCCGAGCTACTACGGAATCCAAAAGTATAGTACATGGAAATAAATTATTTTTTTAACAAAAAAAATGACGATCTGGTAAGACATGTGAAGCCGATGGATATAGGCAGCATTCCATTAAATTGCACAAGGACATAGATACAGAATTATTTTGTTCCGAGTGGGATTCGAATCCGCGGTCTTTAGCGCCGCAACTCATTGCTAAGCTACTGCACCGACTTCTTATGTGGAAACTATTTTATTCTTTTTAGTTATTTAAGTCTGCTTTTACTTTTTATTAAATGTTAATGTTATTCCAATAGGGTACCACAAAATTGTGCTGAAGTAATGATTCCCGCATCAGTTTGTATTTAAACCCACCAGAACTGCTTATTCTTATTATGAGGGTATGTTAAAATAAGATACAATAAAACAAGTTTATTTTAAACAAATTTAATTTATAATTCATATTCAACAAACAGTGCAAAACATTGTCAAAAAATCACTAATTGTGCCTTTATCCCTGCTCAAAAAATTGAAAGACATCACAGAACTGAAACAAATGTTTACTAAAATGTCAAATATAGTAGTCAAAAAATACTTCGAATATAATTTAAAAAAAAAAACAATAATACTGTATTGTTAAGAAAACAGAAATATATCCTCTAATACATTTAATGCAATATGCTTAATGTCCGTTAATTAATAAAAAAATAATCTGATAATTATTTACTCAATATATTACAATATAAATTTATTAAACATATTTTCGCATACACTATAAACATATATACAAAATTTTAAAAGTTGGATAATATACAAAGCAAACAGACTATAAGACAAGTGAGGTAAACAGTCATTACCCATTTTTTAACTATGCCAAAATAATGAAATAAAGGAATGTTTATACAAATGGGAATCATTTTAACTTGTTATGCTGTAAAAAAACATTTTAATACAAGAATTTACATGATTCAAACGAGGCTTCTGACTTCGGTTCTTTAGTTCCTGTTCAGTTCATTTAAAATGCGCAGTATATATAAGAACAGGTTGATGATGTCCATGTAGAGGTTGATTGTTGCCAGAATGTACTCTTCGGGAGACAGTGTGGTCATCATCTGTTGGGTGTCGAAGATGAGGAAGAGGCTGAAGAATGTTGCTCCAGTACAAGAGAGAGCAACTTCAAAGGCCGAACTCTGGATGAAGATTTGGAGTAAGCCGCCGATGATGAGCACGCTAAGGCCCGCCACAAGGCTGTTATGATTTAAAATTCGTTAATACATTTAATTAATTAATCACAGAAATTAAAAATGCAAATAATGTAGTCAAACATAGCAGTATGTACTAGACATGGAACGAGTAGTGATTCGCAGAGTACCGTGCCGAATACTCGGCTTTAAAAAAAAACGCGCTAGCGGGCGGCGTGCGGTTATTTCCCTTACAAACAAGACCCCAAATAGGGCCGAAAAGCTAGTGTTTTTGCATCACAATCTTCCTCTCTTAACTTTTAATTATTAGTAATAATAATTTCTATTACAGATTCTTATGTACGTTCTAAATATTTCTGCTGCTTCTCGTGTTCCTGATGTTTTAATGTGTCTAATATAATAATAATAATGATAAAAATTGGCTTTTTGTTTTTCTTTTTCTCTGGAATATAATTAAGGCCGAGTACTCGGTACTCGGCCGTTAATACTCGGTGCTCGGCCGAACCCTAAAAAAAGGCCGAATCCGCCGAGTACCGAATCCAAACCGAGTACTCGTCCCATGTCTAGCATGTACCCTATTCATATTATTTAAGTAAATGTCAAATAAGAACATATAATACACTTACCCATATCCAACAAAGGAGAAATCACGCTTGGTGTTGAGCGTGTAGAGTGTGAGCGAGAAAACTACAGTGAACGTGAGAGCAAGCGCTTGTAGCACTATGAAGGTATCATAGAAGGAGACCACCACGCCTACTGTGTACGCCTGCACCGCCGTCTAGAAAATATACATTTCTATAATCAATAATAAAATTCAAATCCATATTACGTCTAAAAAAAAAGAGAAAGAAAATTAAAACAATATGAAACTAAATGCTTACAATAATGTAATAAATAATTGGTAAGGAAAATACTCACAAATGCAGCCAGCAGATATAAGTTGGCAGGGTAATCCCGTCGCTTGGCAATGAGCGCGAACAACGTGACCAAACTCAGTATGAAAGCAATAAATACCATCCAGTCACTGAAAGATAAAATTGTTACATATTAAATAACGCTGCTTTTAAAATAGTTTTTTGTTAATTAGGATTAGGATGACAAGCGATCACACAATGCACCTGCTGGTAAGTGGTTGCTGTAGCCCATAGACATCTACATCTATCTCCGTTCGATTCAAAATGCAGATGCGTTGTCAGCCGTGAGGACTAAAATGTAATGCCTCTTTTTCAGTAAAAAGGGTCTCAGGTTCTCACACTTACCATACGAAACACAGCAGCATTAAGCTGCTATTTTACGCTGATATTCTGTGCGAGCGTGGTCCTTTCCCAGTCGAGCCGATTTCCATTCAAGCTACAACTATACAATTAATATTGCTGCAACATGGCTCTACCACATTTAAAAATTATTGATGTAGTATTAAGTATTGATGGTGTAACTCTCATTCAAATGAAACGTGTAAAGCACGTAAATAAAACGTGCTGGCTGTATACATTGTGTCCTGTTAACGAGAGAATGAGACTGGCCACCCACAAATCCCATAACTATTGAACCATATAGTTTATGATTTCACTTATTCCTTAGGTGTGATTATTTATAGTCGCACATCTTCCTTGCACAGAAGTTTTGTTACTGTAATATTTTATTTTTTAATTTTATTTGATAGTACTAATTAGTTGTATTAAGTCAAAAAGGGACGATGTGGTCACTCAGTAATAGTTCTTAAAAAAAAAGGATTGAACCGAAACCCCTACATACAGGAGTGGAGCAAACAACATTATTGTATCGAAGGTATAGTGAAAACTTTATGCAGAACAACAACACACTAGTTGACTTTTAAACACAAACAACTTCAATATAAATTATTAAGGATAACTCAAACACTACTAGTCAGACTTTGATCAAATTTATATGGGACCACATGAGAAGCACCAGCTATCAAATAAAAAAAAGAATCATCGAAATCGGTTCACCTAGAAAAAAGTTATGAGGTAACACACATCAAAATACAGTTGAATTGAGTTCCTCTCCCTTTTTGAAGTCTATAGAAAAGTAGCTGGATGCATATGGTTCAGGACCATAATTTTATCGAAAAATAGATACAGTTCATAAATCTCTATCTCTGTATAGTATAATAATATTGCGGAAGAGTTTTTTGTTTGTTTAAACGCGCTAATTTCTGGAACTACCAGTACGGTTTGAAAAATTATTTTTGTATATAATAGTCAGATTAATGAGGAATAGCTATCTAGCATTAGCCTATAACTCTCAGCTAGCCTTAAATATTGATTTTTGTTAAGCAAGTCAAAAAAAGGCGCTCTCTAACTGCTTTATCCGCGTGCGCTGGCGTAACGTTTAGTTTAGTAATACATAAATACAATGTTCTACAAAAATATTGATCTTTACTCCGTCTAAAAAAACGTGCGTGATATCATATGCCTATTTCTTATACATAAGCAACAATAAGGTATTTTGTGGCAAAAAAATATTGAAAAGTGATTTATGAGCGTTATTACTAGGCATGGCATATTAACCCTTACGAAGGAAAAGTTACTTTATCATCAAGACAATTTTATGAAGATAAACTTTGCTCTTCATCTCTTATATGAAAAATTAAAATAATAAACATTGCTCGGAGTCCGAATGACCGTTTAGGTCACAGGGAAAATTGCTATTGCCGGTGCGTATTTCTTTCATAATTTTATCTTATCTTCTCTCTTTAAAATCGAGAACTTCTTGAACGAGACAGTGTGTGTTGTATCCGTAAAATGGTCGGTTGGGTAAAATCTTGCAAGATACCAGTCTAATAATATGGGATGAGTGCACCATGACTCAGAGCTCACGTAGAGGCATTAGATAGAACTCTCACACATAAGGAGCACAAATAAAGTTATGGGTGGAATTACTTTTATATTTTCTGGTGATTTCAGACAAACTTTGCCTGTAATAGTTAGGGGAATCAGAGCAAATATATTTAAATCTTGCTTAAATTCTTCCCCTTTGTGGAATATCCGTTGAATTCTTGAAGCTGTATACTGACATGAGGAGTCACTTAGGTGGAGGAAACACAGATTTCCCAAAAAAGCTATTATTGATTGGTAATGGGAAAGTACCTGAGTCAACAGAAAAAAATATCCATTGATAAAGACCTTGGTGAAATCGTAGCCACCACGGAAGACCTAATCTCTAGAGTATACCCGGATGTCACCAATATAAACTAAACAAATTGTCAATGGATATGTGAAAGGGTAATTTTAGCTGTCAAAAATTGACGCCGCTTGAAACCTTGACACCATCAACGATAAAATAATGGGCAAACTACCAGGCGACAACATAAACAGTAAACTACCTTGCTATTGTAGTACCCTCAAGAATTATTAAATTCTTTGAATCCTGGGCTGCCCCCATATTCATTGAACTTAAACAGTGACATACCCATTATTTTATTACGAAACCTGCGGCCACCAAGTCTATGTAACGGAACTAGGCTTCAAGTTCAATTTCCTAGAAATAATATCATAGTTGCTATAGTTTTGACTGGGCCAGCAGTTGGCAAATGGTACTAATAACTCGAATTCTTATGATACCTACAGATTTACTATTTAGTTCTAAAAGAATACAATTTCCCATAAAAGTATCTTTTGCTGTACTATAAATAAAGAACAGGGATAGACTTTTAAGCATGTGGGAATAGATTTAAGTGAATGCTGTTTTTCCCATGGGCAGTCATATGTTAGCTTATCTAGAACAGGATGCGGTGAAAACCAATACATTTTAATACCAAATGAAAAGGTTACTAAAAATATTGTCTATGCTGTAGTACTATAAATCAATTAATCAATCAGTAATTCCTTAAATAATACGCGGATGAAACCGCGGGGCACAGCTAGTATAGTATAAAACAAAGTCGCTTCCAGCCGTCTGAACGCTTAGATCTGTTAAACTACGCAACGGATTTAGATGTGGTTTTCATTTAATGATCAATAGACAGAATGATTCAAGAGGAAGGTTTATATTATGTATAATACATGCATATTATATATTGTATAATTCTTCTGTGTGTGTCAGCTGGACCGATTTTGATGAAATTTTGTGTGCGTGATTAAGTTGATTGGAGAATGGTTTAGATTCACAATTGCACCCGGTAGGTGGCGTTGTTGTCGAGATCCAGAAATCTAACGTGCGAAGCCGGGGCGGATCACTAGTTCCAGTATATGCAATGTCATGTAGTCTTAAATCATAGTTGATTTATATCAATGCAATTTTATTTACCATAAGACCAAAAAAGTGGTCCCATTTTAGAACATTTCTAAGGACCAAATAGCATCTCTCCTCATAGTATATCCCTTGATTAGCATTTCTTACAGCTCCATTTTATTGATGTTGATAGACTATCTGTTATCTCTTTTTACGTCTTTTATCTATGATATGATAACATTATAAATATAGTGTGTACATTGGGGCTATAACCATTTCTTCAAATGTGTTTGCATGTCTTATCTTTACTAATTAAATAGTTCGAAGACACAAATTCCTTTTGTATTTCAAGCATATTCAGCATGCAAATAACAGAAACACCTACAAATATTTTAATAGACTACTAAAATATCAATAACGACATGTTGATTGATGTGCGATTCATGGTAGCTCACAGCCAAACGCTAGCTGTAAATTTCACAGTATGCGAGCAATCTAGGTATGATCTCCGCTGGCTTTATGAAATTGTTAATTGCTATTTTAAGCGCTGATCTACCACATGCCCGGAGGTGAAGGATAATATGATGAAGAAGTCTGCATATCTGAGAAATTAAAACCCTGTCAGTAATGAGAGGAAAGAATGAATTGGGAGTTATTAGAAGAGAAGTCTCCATCTGTCTGTGGCTCATAGTCACAAACAACGAGAATGCTTTTACTACCGACTTCATAAAGGAGGAGGTACTCTATTCGGCTTTTTTTAATGTGTTACTGTGGCGGAGCTGTCGTCGCGCCACAAGCGAAACACATCTAAGCCTATCTCGCACTAAAAAAGTTCTAAAATTAAAAACAGTATATATAGAATAGCTCTGAACTACCACTCGGAGCGTTGGCTGCTCCCCGGGCAGAACACCTTGCCCGGCGGGGGATCTGCCTTTTTTCTTCCGCCGGCTACATTACCTCATAACTTTTTACTTGGTGAACCGATTCTTTTTTATTTCGATGATGAAAGAATCATGGTAATTTTAGATGATTCTATATTTTAAATTATTATTGATAAGTTTGGCCTATTTATGTGATAAAAACTATCTGGATTTGTTTAGTGCCGCTGATATTCTATCCGCTCCATTGTTACCCGATTGTATTTTTCAATTAGAATTGGTTAG
This sequence comes from Parnassius glacialis, assembly GCA_033319125.1. Taxonomy (NCBI): domain Eukaryota; kingdom Metazoa; phylum Arthropoda; class Insecta; order Lepidoptera; family Papilionidae; genus Parnassius; species Parnassius glacialis. Next base: position 49,692,901 of record JAVANC010000001.1, on the reverse strand, counting down.
GGAGTAAGCTTTTAAAATCTGGTTCAAAACAATGTCAGTTTAAATCGAAACCAAATCAAATTTCGATATTAATTCCAAGAGTAAGCCTGCATGAATGAAGAAATGTTAATCAAATAAAAATATAATCATACTTTTTATGTATAAACTCCTGTACAGGTTTTACCAGCAGAAAGACCGCTGCAATGGCTACTGTTGCCAGTAGTTGTATAGTGAGTAGGCCATAGACCTTGCGCACAAATCCCAAGCGAATCTCCTTGTTAGCATTAAGGACATTGTTGCGATATGCAAAATCATCCTGTAAAGAAAAACTAATATCAGATTTGGAACATTAGTTTCGAAAGTACTGAATTGAATCTCTAAAGATTAAGCCTAATGCCTCAGTTGGGAGCATTAAGTAGGGCGTAAAGCATAGTGGAACACTCTCCAAAGAGGCCTTACCCTTTGTATTATTGTTCCTCTGAGGTGCAAATAATATTAATATTATATGTGGTTGACCCACACTAATTTAAAACTGTAACATGAATGGGTTGGCTCAAATGGGGTAGAATCTTGCCATTACAGAATAACTGTGATACAGCTGCAGAATAACTAACACTTCTGTATTTGTTATGGTGAGTGTAGAGAACTGAAGAGCCATTTTTCTGGTAATGAGGCATTCCATCTTATTCCTCAGGGGTTACAAATTCATCTGCATTTTGAATCTTGAGTATAGATGTTGATGTTTAAGAGCTTGAGCACCCAATTACCATCAGATGGACTGTGTGCTTGCTTGTCACACATATTCTATAAAAAATGTGGATCTCAGATGTGGTCCTACACTGCTAGTTTTATGAGGAAGCTTTTGAGACAACAAGCTATGGAGAGTGCTATGCTTGGAGTTTCCCTGTGTGTGTTCCCTGCCTTTGTAGTGACAACTGTAGTAGAACAAGAGTAGCCCACATAGCTCAATGAATCTGTGAGCTTGAAGTAGTGATGATGCAGTCATATAGCTTTCAGAAACTACTACAGTTGATTAAGTAAAATTCACGAGTGGTAACCTCGTATCATAAGCAAAGTGTGGAGCAGCCCTCTACTAGATGGAGTGAAAACCTGGTGAGACATGCAAGAAGCCAATGGATGCAGGTTGCTTAAGGCCTTGTTCCCTTGGGGGTGGGCTATGTTTATCAATGAACTTGTAAGGGCTGTACTATTGATGGTGAATATGATAGGAATAAAAAATGTTAGAGAAAACAAGTTAGTAACTTTTCAATTACTTTTTTATTTAATTTTTTTTTATTACAAAGACATACTCATGAAACAATGGATTTACATAAGCATTAAGCTGATATTCTGTGAGTGTGGTCCTACCCCGGACAAGCCAAGCCATTCGTGCTGCAACCACAATATAGCTGCAGTATGGTTCTACAATGTAAAAACTATGTGTCAACTATGGCTAATCCCCCACGAGACAATCTATTTTGGAGTCCTATGTTCAGTAGTGTACTTTTAATAGGCTGTAACAAATAATTGATTGAATAATTGTTTTCCATAATTTTAAATTTATTTATTTATTTATTTCTACCTCTGTCTTTACAGGCGTTCCTAATACAACAGTGTAGGCACATAAAACTATCTAATTTAATAAGGACAGAACACAACTTATCAACTATTATAACACAATACATATAATGTCACTTTTGTGAATTCACCCAAAGAACAGCAGAATAAATCTATACCCTGTGCTACTTTATTTAGAGTGTGCAGCACTTGGGTCAGTGGGGCCTCCTTTAGAATGTTGGTGCGTGCGGGCGGTACCGTGAACAGCGGCGGCCGCTTCCGGCGCCACACGTACCTGTCCGGCACACACAACTTAGCCATTCGCAATATCGCCTCGTTATACACTTTTCCACGCAGCAATTTAAACATATATGTTGCCAAACTTAACTCCCTCCTAACCTCCAGTTTGTTATACCCTACCATACCTAGAACAAATAATGTTGGGTACATTAATGGGTAGAACGGATACACTCCATATAATTTTAAATAAAGAAATCGAATAAACTTATTTTGTATCCGTTCCACCATCAATTTGTACTTAGCTTCGTGCGGGCTCCATATAAAGCCATTACACTCTAGGTGACTTTTCACTAGTGCTTCATACAAGGCCCGGACCGCACCGAGATTTGTAAATTCACGCAACTGACGCAACACAAATCCTAAATTTCTATACGCCTTCTTACAAATCTTATGAATGTGGTCCCTAAAATTTAGTTTTGAAGTAAAGTGAACACCAAGGTCTTTTACCTCTGTTATCCGCTGCAAGGCTACTCCGTCTAAATTATATTTGTATGTGTGAGGCTGGCGTGAATATGTGAACAACATGACTAGAGCATTTCGAAGTGTTAAAAAATAACTTTTTTAATTTAAAAGTGGTATGACTTTCCATTGACGTCCGTCCAGTTGGGGGTTGATATTTTTTTTAGAGAAATGTTACATTACTATAAGCACACACGCGAAGTTTCCACATTCGGAAACACGTACTTTTTGAGAAAAAAAATAAGTATTGAAAATCAACTATTTTTGCAATATTTATGTAAATTGCTACCGAAAAATTGACGCTATTTTGTATTGTAATTGTCAGTAGGGATGTCAATTCTTTCTGAAAAAGATCGATTTTTTAAATCTATTCGAATTGTAAGCTGATGTATTGATTCACAAAAAATCGATTTCTAAATATCTCTATTTTTTGTGTTTGCATTTACAATGTAAATATAAATCCATTTTATGAGAAAAAAAATCCCTTTCATCATAAAAAAAATAGGGGGACTGATTCAGAAGGATTTCTGTATCCATTTTGAGACTGTTATGTCTCCGGCGCTGCGGGAAGAGCAGCCTCTACCCCTTTGCGTAACAAATCATAGGCATCCCTCCTCACCTCCATAGCTTCGGTTTGTTGGTCGCTTTTGGTGAACTATTCTCTTGTTTGTATGTATTTGTATCTATTTTCTTGCTTTATGTATTTAGCGCTCCGGCTCGTCCAATGCCTACGATTTGTTACAGCAGGCGGAGGCTGCTACCCCTACGCGCCTCCGGCTCTATAAAACCACTCTAGGGGTAGGACAGACTCGTACCAGGTGGAGTCGGGGTCAATCAATTCGGTTCTTTGACATAAGTTGAACCTAACCTATTTTATTTGTTATCTGCCCTAATAGGTACTGTTAAAATAAAACAAATTTCAATAAGAGATCATTTATTATGGTATCTTTCTTGTTTTTCATAAAATGGATTTATATTTACATAATAAATGCAAACATGAAAAAATATAGATATTTTATAAATTGATGCATCAGCTTACGATTCGAATCGATTTAAAAATCGATCTTTTTCAGAAAGAATCAACATCCCTACAGACAACGACAATACAAAATAGCGTCAGTTTTACGGTAGGAATTGACATAAATAGAATATTGGCAAAAATAATTGATTTTCAATAATTTTTTTCTCAAAAAGTTTGCGTTTCCGCATGTTGAAACTTCGCCTGTGTGCTTATAATAATGTAACCATTCTGTAAAAAAAATATCAACCTCCAACTCGACGGATGTCAATGGAAAGCTAAGCCAAAAGTTTTGCAGGGTTGGACAAATTAAACAGTTATGAATATGATTTTGGGATCTTGTCAGGGCTTCAACTTTGTAGTGTCAATATAGTTTTATTCAATAAATAAATTTATTATTATATGAAAATTGATTAAGCTTTTATTAAAAATAAGGCATAATCAGATGATATTTCTACATCTGCTGGAGACTGTTTTTAAGTTATTTCCATGTAAATTTTCTAACAATAATATTAAAAAACTGGTTGTATGACGCAATGACTCCATGTACAAAACATGACAAATAAAATCATAAAAATAATATTCATTATAATAATTGAGGTAATACATAAATTACCTAAGAAAATAAATTAAAAACCGTGAGTTTGTATAATATAACAGACTTACTTGTATAGATAATTTTATGATATTATGTATCGTAAGTTTTTTAATGTATTATTGTCAATACGTAAGGTCAGCTGACGAATTGTTGCAACATGTTATTATTTCCTTATATAGCTTTTACCTTTATCGACTCCTTCCCTCCAAGTTCACAATCTTCTTGTGCATACATTAATGGTATTGTAGCCATTTTTGAGAACTTTTATTAAATTTATGTAGAGTATTGGTAACAAAAACCTCAAATAATTTGTTTTTCGTGTAGTTGTCGTAAACTGTACGTGACATTTATGATGACAGTGATGGCTGATGAGTTACCAACACTAACAGCTGACAGCACAAAGATTTATGATCTTTGGCTTGGATGCTTGTCTTGTATGCCATATTTTTATTTCGTTCAGGATTTTGGTTTTTATAGATAGATTTCCAGTATCAAGTGATAATAATCCTTTATAATACAATGCTTCACAATATGTTGATGCGGGACATTACGTAGTTTTAGAAGATATTGACGGCATCTTGAGCCAGTCAGTGTGAATCTTAAGGTAATGTGTCAGTCAAGGCAGAGAGACACATTACCTTGAGATTCACATCACCATCAGAGCATTTGTTTTACCGTTTCCACTAAAAGTTCATATGCGTAGACATTTAATACACAGAATCGCATCACTTTCACATACCAAAATCCACTTCAAACCATTAACTAAACTATAATTCAGGAGCAGCAATCCGCCTCCGATCAAGTTCCCGCCAAAACTACACGTGCTGTGTATTGTACTCTATGTACCTCAGTTTTAATAAACTCTAGATTGCAACATATTCAGTAATCTGTAGTAAAGTCCGCCTCACAAAAGAAGTATAGTGCGCGCAAGTCTCAGAACAATTATTAAAGCATAGAAGGAGCCTGTGTAACAGCTATATATACATCTCTTTTTTTTCAAAGTATGTCAGAAAGAGATGAATATAAGTTTGTCAATAGGTACCAATGTACATTCGGCAAACGTCAGTTTGGATACCTTAGTTACCTTTGTGCTACTAATTTAAAAAGAAAGATTTAAAAAAGTTTTTTTGTCTATGGCTATGTTCATCTTAAATTGTTCGTATAATATATAATACGCTGGCTTGTCTTCAGACTGTGTTGAAATTGAGTTTTCGCTTGGTAATTATAATTTTTTCGCAGTGTGAGTCGAAAAACTATTAAAAAGAACAATGTCCTGCATTATCGTGGGATGTAAATCCCATTCCTCTATGAAAGAAAACGACTCCGAAAACATTAGCTTTCAACGGTAAGTCATTGTGTCAACATTTGAAACACAATTTACGAGCATTTTCAATTGGTAGAAATTCACGTTTTTGTCATTTTCACTTTAAAATCGAATAATCTTTTAATACATTAAGATTTTTGCCTAATTTTAAGTAATAAAATTGAATATTTGTTGTTTAAAATTTTGGCAATAGTGTTGCAAAAATATATGTCTAGTATAAATTATCGATAGTTTACGATTAAATTACAGTTTTCCTAAGGACATCAATTTAAGACAAAAATGGATCGACGCTATTGCACGTCGCAATTGGGAGTGGAAAAACGACCACCGTATTTGTTCCAGACATTTTAAAGATGATTGCTTTATAAATTTTGAAGACAAATGGCACAGGTTGAAGTTAAATGCTATACCTTCACTACATCTGCGGGATAACAAACATTATACAGTAAGATCCTTTTTACAATAAATCTGTTTATTGTTTTGATTTCTTTAAAAAATAAATTATTGATTACGCGGTGTTGATATTTTTATGTAGATATTTTGACTGTTAAAATATGTATCCCACCCTTAAAATCCAAAATTGTTTATTATTATTTCCCCTATTGTTTATTTCGTTTAATTCATACATTTCCTATGATGCAAAAATAACATAAAATAACTAAATTGTTCTAGAACTATACCAGCCCTGCATCTACACTGGCGACTGCATCAAAATCCAGTGTGTCTGAAAAGAATATTGCATCAACATCCAATGCAATACCGACAATTGCACCTACACCATCCAGTGCAACATCAACCAGCACATCTGATTTTAGTGCAAAATTAACTACTACAGTTAGATTTAGTTCGACACTAAGTCAGCAAGAATTAATTGGTTGTGTATCTAAATTAGAACAGGATTTAGAAAAACTGCAAAAAATTGCCAAACGACGACTGTTGAAAGTAAATTGTTTGCGCCAAAAGAGAAGAAGTTTAAAATTTTTTATTAAATTTTTTACCTTAAAAGCACATTCATGCACTCTAGAAACTTCAAATTGTAACTGCCACGAAATAAATTCGGCTACTTCAATAAAATATCTTGGCATTTTAATTGATGCAAACTTAACTTGGAAACCACATATTACCAATCTTACCTCACGGCTACGAAAACTTATCACAATTTTTAAAAAAATCAGGCATATTAAAGATTATTCGTCGATAAGGGCAGTTTATTTTGCTTTATGCCAGTCCATTACTACATATGGTATAATTGCATGGGGAGCTGCCTCTAAAACGAATCTAATTCACGTTGAGAGAGTTCAGCGAGCAATTATAAAAATAATTAATTTTAGAAACTTCCGATATCCAACTTCAGACCTTTATAAGGATTACTCCGTGCTTACTGTAAGACAATTGTATATTAAGACCACAGTCATAAAACAACATACCAAACCTTTCGAATTATCTAATACAAGAAGGCCTTTTGCTATCTATAATATTCCTCTCTGTAGAACAAGATTTGCCCAGAATTTTTTTCCGTACCTAGGACCATTACTATATAACCGTTTAAATAAGATCTTATCTATATCCAAACGCAACAAATTCATTTGTAAAAAATATATAGATAAATATCTCAAAACGATTGATTATGAGTTAACTGAAAAGTTATTAAGGAGTGTTGAATGAATTATTTTTTGATTTTTTATTATTTGTGTAATTCTTTACTATTTTAAAATATTTTTATATTTTTTTGATTTTTTTGTTTAATTATCTACTAATTTAAGATATTTATCGCTTTTGTTCTCTTTATTTTAAGTTGCTTGTTTATTTGTGAGGGGTGGTAATCATTGATGAACTTTATATAATAAGTTAGATAATCCTAGAGTACAAAATACTTAGCATAACATACAATATAGACTTATATGTATATTGGATAAGTAATTTATTATTATCATTGTTCAAAATTTATAATGACAATGCTTTCTAATAACTTAAAAGTCTAAGATTTGTTAATGTAGTTATAACATTTTGAAAACTAAAAACGCAATATTTTCTTCATGTGAATGTTTTGGTTAAACTATATACAATCAGGTAGTTAATTACTGCATCGAATACAATGAACTAGCCGCACTACTCTGCCGTCATACAGTTTTTTACTAGTACGGGGGGTAGAAGACTAATTTGTTGTTGCAAAAAATAGCCAATATATTACAAATATCTACACAAATCTTGAGTAAGAATTCACGCAAATTATTGTAATTGTAGGCTAAGTCTTGTGAATAAAAATAATTATTACTATTACTATTACTATTAGTGCAAAATTAACTACTATAGGTAGATTTAGTTCGACACTAAGTCAGCAAGAATTAATTAGTTGCGTATCTAAATTAGAACAGGATTTAGAAAAACTGCAAAAAATTGCCAAACGACGACTGTTGAAAGTAAATTGTTTGCGCCAAAAGAGAAGAAGTTTAAAATATAAAAATCTGGATTTAAGGTTGAGATTAGAAAAATTTTTGAATAAAGAAAAAATAGAAAAAGAAAATTTGCTCATATTAGATTCAGTGAAAAATAATCCAATAATTGAAAAATATCTACAGAAAGAAATGGGTGACGGTAAGTGTAAATACTCTTTGGAATTGAAAAAATTCGCAGTCACTTTAAATTATTTATCACCGCGAGCATACGAGTGCGCAATGAATTAAAAGATATTTTGCCACACCCAAAAACAATATGCAAGTGGTATCAATTTATCCAGTGTGATTCAGGATTAACTACAGAGGCCTTTGAAGCTATTAAGGAAATGGTAAAATTAAATAATAATAAACCTTTATATGTAGCGTTATCATTAGATGAAATGGCTATTTGAAGAAATGGCAAGTTGGTCGAATCGGACGGAAAAAAATATTTTGGGTACGTCAATATCGGATGTGACTTGGATTCACAAGATATACCACTTGCTAAAGAAGCATTAACTTTTATGATAACTGCCGTAAATGACACCTGGAAAATACCTGTGGGCTACTTTCTTATTGACTCCATCACCACACAGCAAAAATCTCTATTGGTACAGAAATGTATATCACTACTAAAAAATTCTGGAGTTGAAGTTGTGTCGCTCAATTTTGACGGTGCTTCAACCAATAAAGCCATGTGCAATATTTTGGAGTGTAATGTCGATGCATTCAATTATTCTTTTAAAGCTAATGATAAAGAGGTAGTATATCTGTGGCCAGATCCTTGCCATAAAATCAAATTAATACGTAACACATTTGGGGACAAAAAAGTTCTAGTTGACATACACGGGAGCACAATTTATTGGCAGTTATTGGAATTGTTCGACAAAATTCAAAGCAGTGAAGGGCTTCATTCGGGTAATAAAATAAAAACTGAACATATTAACTGCCATAAGGTCTAAATGTGGTTTTAATAATAACCCATCGGCAAAAATGTACAGGGCTGCTTACAAACGGTTGCTGGTACATGCAGAGCTAAAATATGGTTCAACAGGGAATTGTCTTCCTCTAGAAATATAACAATGTTAAATTATACGTGGGCGGCATTGAAAATTTCGGAAATCAAGGAAGTGACACAACATTACTAGTTAAAATTGTATTTATTGCTTTTCGAAGTATTCTCCGCGAAATTTGACACATTTTTCCATACGATGGAACCAATAATTGAAGCAACCATTCCATTCGGAAGTTGGTGTCTCCAAAATGGCCGTTTTGTAGGCGTCCACGCTTCTTCAGGTGATGAAAATCTCTGTCCACGCAATTTATTCTTTATTTTAGGGAAAGTATAGAAATCATTAGGGCTTAGGTCGGGGCTGTACGGCGGATGGTCTAATAATTCTATGTTTTCTTGCTCTAAAAACTCTTTTGTTCTGTGTGCGGTGTGAGAACTCGCATTGTCGTGATGGAGGATGATGCGGCGGTTGCAGTTCTCTTTACGGAGTTCAGAAACGACCTGTAGCAAACAAATGCTAGCATACCATTCTGCATTAACCGTTCTTTGTCCCTCAAGAGGAGTAGTCGTAACATGGCCGGTTTTGGAGACAAGCGTGGCCACCATTTTTTTTGCAACACTCCGTGAACGAACAATTTTTGTTGGCTTTAACTCATTTTCAAACTCCCAAACTCGTGACTGGTTTTTTGTTTCGGGTTCGTACGTGCATATCCAGGATTCGTCACCTGATACAATGTTGTATACAGCATTTGAGGATCCTGCGTGGAATCTTTCGAGAGTTCTGACGCACCAAGTAACGCGAGCCGCTTTTTGCTCTTCACAGAGCGAATGCGGTATCCATCGGGAAAACAACTTTTTTACACCTAATTGTTAATGCAAGATTATTTGTATTTGACTCATGCTAATGTCTAAAGTTGCCTGAATTTCGCGGTGTGTCACATGTCGATCTTCCTCAATCAGCTTACGCATAGCATCAACGTTTTCTTGGGTGACTGCAGTTTTTGGACGACCTTGACGGGGATCATCACTGAGCTTGATACGTCCACGTTGAAATTCAGCAAACCAGCGATAAATTGTGGTTTTGGATGGGGCTTCATCACCAAATGCAGAAATCATCCGGTCAACACACTGTTTTTGTGTTAAACCACTTAGAAAGTAATAATAAATCATTGCTCTTGAATTTTCTCGAGTCAATTCCATTTTCTCAACGACTAAACAAGTTTGACAAAACCTTGTGACAAGACCGAGAATGTTTTTTTAAATAAATAAATAGTATTCGATTTTTAAAACCAAGGAGTTTTCAATTAAAAAGATTTTAATATGACAGGAACAGTGGAAATATTCCATTCCCGATACTTTTAGTGCAGCCTATGTACAATAATTAAAAATATAAACAATTGAATAAAACTACTTTTACGGATTTTATCGCGTTTAATTAGGTTATTTTATATTTCCGACGTTTCGGTTGCTTTCCAGCAACCGTTGTCACGGGGGACTGAGGTGATTGACGTCCCGATGTCAAAGTTAATCCGGAGTACCTACCTTCAGCTTTTTAATTATTAATTTTGGTCCGATCTACGCAGAATAAACTAACTGTGTCTTGAAGTCTTGTAGTGGTATGCTTGGGTTTAGTTTTAATTTTTAAGTTTAAAAATCCTAAGCAGGTGGTAGTACCCAGCCTCCCTCTCTATTGAAATTTGGATGTTTTTTAATTTCAATAGCCTCACGTATCATCCTTGGTAGGAATCGATGTTTTTTCGCGAGAACTTGTGGTTTATCAAATCTAATGTAATGGCGGGGGCCGTCTAGGATATGATCACATACTGCAGACTTCCCGGAACGTTGGTGCTTCACGTCAGCTATGTGTTCTTTTACGCGGGTTTTTATCGATCGTTTTCTTTGCCCTATATATGAGAGACCACACTCACAATCAAGCTTGTATACTCCTGCATCTTGTAGAGGGATATTGCACTTGACGGATGGTAAGAACTGACTAATCTTCTTTGGCTAATTCTTCAGATAATTAAATGCGATAAAATCCGTAAAAGTAGTTTTATTCAATGTGTACTGTTCGCGTAAATATAAGAAATCATTAAATTCATCTACTGGAAATGGTAGACTAATTGACTTGCCTCATGTGAACATTAATTCCGAGAATTATTCTGACTATGATTATATTTTACGTGTCTCAAATTTAACAGAATACGCACAACACGTAGTAGATTATATAGCTGGTTATGTAGTCAGAAAAATAAAAAGGAAGTCATATGTGAAAAATGCCTCCAAAGTTTGGAAAATGACAGTGCTGAGAATCCGTTTTCTTTGATATCTATTAAAAAGAGAGGAGGCCTGGCTAAACCTTCGGAAGGTGTAAAAAAGGTATGTAAAACTGCAGAAAAAATACTACGCAATTTCGAAATTAGAATAGGCTCCAAATTCATAGGACAGCCTAAATATCTTTTAACAATGATTAATAAAATATCGCAAATAATATTGCCAACATCTATATTCAGTGATTTAGACGAGCATTCTTTTGACAATGATTTATTGGACGATCATAAAAACTTGTTAATAAAGTTTATCAGCAAAGAGTTTTTACAAATTAGGATTCACTATATTACCAAAAAGTTTTCTTCTCCGAAAGAAAAAATTAGGACATTTTTAAATAAAACAATTATTTTAAAGGACAATAATTTATTTATTTATTTCGTATTATAATGTTGTACATAGAATTTGTGAGAAATAATAAAAAAATAAATATTTTTTAATTTTATTGTTGTATTGATTAATCTCACTATTTCCAATTTGTATAAAAAGTACACTGTGGTTTGTATTAAGGTTGCGGTGCCAAGATTCACTAGCGCTCGATGTTTTTTCAGTAGTTTGTTCAAAAAAAAATTAAAAACTCTAACGCTACTGAAATTACGGCTCAGCCCGCCGCGCCATCTTAGTATAATGATGATAGTCATGTAGAGATATTAAACTCTAAAAATCACAGACATACCATATCACAAATCTGAGGATATGATTCCACGCTTTCATGATTACCATAGACAAAAATACCAGTACCGATATCGGCATTAATTATTTTTACTGGCACATCACTAGTTAATACTCTTTTGTCTATGACAATGCACGTTTGAATTATCTAGTACTACTTCTATGCTTCACTTAAGTTCATTAATCGTTATCATTATGCCGAAAGTGCTGGCAGGGATATTATTTTGAAGGTCAAACGTGCTTGTGAAGAAGAACGAGACAATAACGGACCTATAGTACCGTTTTCCAAAGTTAGAGCCCTCGTTGCATATTTAACCGGTAATTTTTAGGGCTGCCATAACAATAAAACTTCCCAATTTTCTCTATTTTTTCGTTTTTAGTTTCCTCGTATCATTAATATCATGTATTTCTAATGCATTGTTTTTATTTTGTTTTAGGTGTTTTTGAACGCACCGTCACCCAGATAAGTCAAGAGGGCAATATAGCAGAAGCTTCATCTTATAAAATTATGACGCCGGGAAAAACTAGGAAACGGAGGAAAAAATTTTATGATTTAGACGATTTCTATATGTGCGCTATAATGTATTTAATTCAATCGTTTTACGACGTAAAGAAGATTTGATTGATTTTATATATGGCAGAACATCGTTGAGGAGTATTTAAAAGACTATGGGCTACAAATACAAAAGGTGCCAGTATAAACGAAAAGTGTTGATAAACGCAGTGATACTGCAGCTTGGAGAGCAAAATATTTTTTTTACAGGAGAGGGGGCAAACGAGCATGTGGCTCACCTGATGGTAAGTGATTACCGCCGCTCATGAACAACTGCAACACCAGGGGAACCAGGGGAATTGCAGATGCGTTGCCGGCCTTTTAAAAAGGAGTAAGCTCTTTTCTTGAAGGTCCCTAAGTCATATCGGTCCGGAGAAATCGCTGATGGTAATCGATTCCACTAGGAAGTTGTGCGAGGAAGAAAACATCTTTAAATCGCGCAGTGGTGGACCGCCAATCATCCAGATGGTGTGGATTGTATCGGCAGTTCTGCCGCGATGTGGGTTCGTGAAGTTTGGCGGCTGTGATTAATCCGAACAATTCCTCAGAGCACTCCCCGTGGTAAATGCGAAAGAAAATGCAAAGGGATGCAACATCTCTTCGCAGTGCCAATGAATCGAGCCGATCGGAAAGGACTCGGTCGCCGACGATTCGAGCCGCTCTGCGCTGGATGCGTTCAAGTGGAAGGAGCTGGCACTGGGGAGCACAGCGCAAGAATCCTCAGGAAGAAAATCAACCGGTCATTTATGTTGACGAAACGTATATACATGTTTCATGCCACCTTCAGAAATGTTGGCAGTCGGAGGAACAGCCTGGTATTCTTGCTTCTGATATCGTCGTTGCAAGATGGATAATAGCCTATGGTGGAGTTAAAACTGAGTTTGTTGAAAACGGACTGCTACTGTTCAGGTCTAACTCCAAATCAAATGACTATCATGACGATATGAATTCCGCTAACTTCATGCGGTGGATGAAAGAAAAAATTGTGCTGAATCTTCCAATGAATTGCATTGTAGTGATGGATAATACGTCTTACCACTGCATACAGATAAACAAGGCGCCTACAATTGGCAATACAAAAGCAGTGTTTCAAGGATGGCTTACGAGAAATGGTATTAAATTTGAAGATTGTTGGACAAAAGCGCAATTATACGAATTAATTAAAAAACACAAAGGAGACCTACAGTATGAAATAGAACAAATGTTAATTGAGCATGGAGATGAGGTTCTCCGTTTGCTGCCTTACCATTGCGATTTAAATCCCATCGAAAAAATTTGGGCAGTAGTAAAGAGGCGCATTCCAGAGAAAAATATCATTTAAGCTTCTAACTAAATAGCAGCTATTACTGAGGCGGCGTTTAGAACAGTAACGACAGAAGAATTGCTCAATGTATGTCTAAATGTAAAAAAATAGAAGATAAATATTTCCCATCAGATAGGCTGATGGATATGGAAATGGATAAATAATATTAATAATTAATGTTACAGGCAACATATCCGAGTCTTCTGATGAAGACTCTAGCATGAGTTCTTGTGAAGATGTGCAAATGGAAGGCGTTGACCCACTGCACGACCATTGTTACACCAAATTTATAAATAATACTATCATCATCATCATCGTCATCATCATCATCACAGCTATTTTCATAAGTCCACTGCTGAACATAGGCCTCCCCCAAGGAATGCCACAAAGCACGGTCCTGAGCCACCTGCATCCATCGACTTCCTGCATGTCTTACCAGGTCGTCACTCCATCTAGTGGGGGTCGCCCTACACTTCACCTACCCGTACGAGGCTGCCACTCGAGAACCTTTCTTCCCCATTGGTTTTCGCGCTATATGGCCGGCCCACTGCCACGTTAGCTTACTAATCCGTTGGCCTATGTAGATTACTCTGGTTCTACTGTGGATATCCTCATTTCTAAGTTTATCATGCAGAGAAACTCCTAGCATAGCCGTCTCCATAGCTCGCTGAGCGACCTTGAGCTTCCTCATACGGCCAGCAGTGAAGGACCATGTCTCAGATCCGTAAGTCATCACTGGCAACACGCACTGGTTATACAATTTCGTTTTCAGGTTTTGAGGTATGTCTAACGAGAAGATGTGTCGTAGTTTCCCGAACCGTTCGGGAAATAATACTATGTCTTCAATAAAATATTTACAAGGTTTCCTTGGACTTTTGATTTAGTTCTTTATAATAAATATTATAATGATATTTCAGTTCTGTTTCAAAATACCTTTTTGGAAAAATTTATTATATAGTACGGCCAACGAGAAGCGATACCAAATATAAATAAAACCAATGCAAGGTTATTAGGAATATCAGGGGTGCGTACCTTTTTAATAGTTTGATTATATATTTAAGTAGACAATATAGTTTTTAAAAAAATAAAAATCAAGGCAAAGTCAGAGCACATAGGCAAAATTGGCGAGAAACTAGTTCGCCTTCCTTCGGGAACCCGTGCATTCTGGGCTCTCGCCAAGGCTGTCCAAGGGAATGTCTGTAAGCCATCACTACCATCTCTGCACAGGGAGGACGACTCACTGCACCTACGCCGCAAAAGAGAAAGCTGACCTTTTGGGCTCCATTTTTGCGTCCAACTCGACTCTTGATGACGGGGGGAATACACCGCCGACCATCCCGCGGTGTGAGTGCTTTATGCCGGATGTACGGTTCTTACAGCGCTCGGTTCACAAAGCACTCCTCTTCCTCGACATCCACAAGTCGAGTGGGCCTGACGGAATCCCCCCAATTGTGCTGAAGACGTGTGCTCCGGAGTTGGCACCGGTTCTAGCGCGTCTTTTCCGGTACCCTTATTCCCTAGGCGTAGTCCCGAAATCATGGAAGACAGCTTTTGTCCACCCGATCCCTAAAAAAGGTGACCGCTTAGAACCGTCCGACTACAGGCCTATCGCCATCACCTCTTTGTTCTCACCTCAGCTCATGCGGTACCTTGAGGATCACCAATTAATTAGTGACCGCCAATACGGTTTTCGTCGGAGTCGATCAGCTGGTGATCTTCTAGTGTACCTAACTCATATATAGGCGAAGGCAGTAGAGTCCAAGGGGGAGGCGTTGGCCGTTAGTTTGGACATTGCGAAGGCCTTCGATCGGGTTTGGCACAAAGCGCTTCTGTCGAAGCTCCCTTCCTATGGGCTTCCCGAGAAATTATGCAATTGGATCACCAGCTTTCTTGCAGATCGGAGCATCCAGGTCGTTGTAGACGGTGCATGCTCCGACTACAAGACTATTAACGCTGGTGTTCCACAAGGCTGTGTTCTATCACCAACGCTGTTTCTTCTGCATATCAATGATATGTTGCAAACTGGCAACATTCATTGCTATGCGGATGATAGCACTGGTGATGCTCTATACACCGGCCATGCCAATATTTCTTGGGAAAATGTCGCCGAGTACCGGAACAAACTTGTGTCTGAAGTCGAGTCTTTGCTGAACAAAGTCTCGGATTGGGGGCAACTAAATCTAGTCCAGTTTAATCCTCAGAAGAGTTTACCGCTAAAATGAATCCCTTTGTCGTATCTCCTCAGTTTCAAGGAACTCCCTTTATTGCCTCAGCCAGTATAGGAATCCTCGACGTCGACATATAGAATGACGTGCAGTTTCGTGGTCATTTTTTTTTAGTTTTTTTAAGAAACGTTACCCCCACACTAGGATTTCTCCTGTATCGTGGAGGCACGTTACAAACACAAATTGCACAAGGACAAACATCCAGACCCGGAAAAATTATTTGTAGTACATACAAATTCTTGTTCCGTGCGGGATTCGAACCCGCGGCCCCCAGCGCAGCAACTCATTGCTAAGCCACTGCGCCGCGGAGCCGTCAAGAAGAAGGCCAAATTTGCCTCTAAAAAGCTTGGCGTGCTCAGCAGAGCGGGACAGTATTTCATGCCGGCACGCCACCTGCAACTTTACAAGGCGCAGGTTTGGCCTCACATGGAATACTGTTCCCATCTTTGGGCAGGGGCTCCCCACTGCCAGCTCCTTCCACTTGACCGCATCCAGCGCAGAGCGGCTCGAACCGTCGACGACCGAGTCCTTTCCGATCGGCTCGATTCATCGGCACTGCGAAGAGATGTTGCATCCTTTTGCATTTTCTTTCGCATCTACCACGGGGAGTGCTTTGAGGAATTGTTCGGATTAATCCCAGCCGCCAAATTTCACGAACGCACATCACGGCAGAACGCATGATACCATCCACACCATCTGGATGATTGGCGGTCTACCACTGTGCAATTTAGAAGATGTTGTCTTCCTCGCACAACTTTCTTGTGGAATCGATTACCATCAGCTATTTTTCTGGACCAATACGACTTAGGGACCTTCAAGAAAAGAGCCTACTCCGTTTTAAAAGGCCGGCAACGCATCTGCAATTCCCCTGTTTCCCCTGGTGTTGCGGTTGTTCATGGGCGGCAGTAGTCACTTACCATTAGGTGAGCCGCATGCTCGTTTGTCCCCTCTCCTATAAAAAATAATAATTTGGGCAATATCTTCTCAAACCAGCTTTCAAAGTGTGCAGCATCTATTGATTCGTGATAATCACTAGTGCTTTTGGATTCAAACACCCAGCTACCGTCTTACACAAACCATCCTCATTTCAAATGTAGACTATGATAAGTCGCCGGCCCTTTGAGGTAGGATTCTTTGCACCTGTACTCAGAACCTCTAAAAACGCTTGCCGCTTTGATTTTATTTCAATGTCAACCCAAGTTTTATTAACAGTTTGACCTGAAAATAACAGAATCTTCACAATCTTACAGAATCTTTCAGGCAGAAATACTTGATTTTGATTATGCGCCAAAGGATTTCTACTGAAGATAGAAACTCCCTGTGCACAAGTGTAATTTAAAAAAAATGTCTCACATGCGTTCACCCATGTTTCATCCATATAAAAATACGCCAATACTCCTCTCTGTACTTCTTAATTTCATGTAAGTATTTTCGTCGCCACAATATAATATCATCTCTATCTATCTTTGCCTCTTTATATACTTAAAGTTTAAATGTTTTAATATCTTTTGGAAAGCAGTCCTTTTGAAATTTGTTAGAGTATCGTCTTCATTAATATCTGAAAGTACTTTTTTCACTGTTGGAAGTTCGCCTTTAATAAAGAAAGCGTGTACTTTTTTGAGTATGGCTGATTTAGTAAAATCATCAATTTTGTCACTAAACATTGGTCTAGGTTTGGTGGTGACAGGAGAAGACATTTCGCGGTGTTCTTTATAGTCCTTGAGGATTCTATATACAGATGCAACGCCGATACCTAAAATACTATCTGCTTTCTGCGCCATCTCTTTTCTGTATGGGTATTTATCATTAGCCCAAGTTTCTTTTACATATTTGTAGGTATTAATAACCATATTTTTTCAGTCACAGTAAATTTAGTCACCTAAAATTAAAAATTAAATTAAAATGATATACATTCTTTACTCACATGCATCTTTAATAAATTAAGAAAAGTTTTATTATTTCAGTTGCTGTTTTTTAAATAACTTTAAGATAACTTTTAAAGTACACACCGAATCAAGAAGTTTTAATTAAAATTGCTAAATAACATTCATATATATCCTATTCCTATACATAATTTTGAATGTTTCTTTTTCGGAGAAGTAAAATCTGTTGATTTATCTCTCGACGTACTTGGTTGTGGTTCCATCATTAACCCTTCTTCATAAAAACAATTATCAACAAAACAAAATAACAATAATTAAATAAACAACAAAAAAATTTAACAAATAAAACCGAATGTTGGCGAACCCGTTTTGACCCTGACATGTTTTTGCCGGGAAAACGAGACATTACTACAAATACACAAGATGGAAAGAGGTAGATAATAGTGTTGCGCACCACTATTAATGTCTTGTACATGGCAACACTGGTTACACTAGCGCCCTCTAGTGTCCAGTAGCAGAACTAGGAGAGTAGAGATGTTTCCAGAAATTTCGGGACCGATATGTACTCGAAAATTCTAGATGTCGCTACAGTAGAAGGTTGGGAAACTATCTGAGGCTCTATATAAGGCCGGTATAGACCACGACCAAGGCAGTATTGAATTGGCGATACAAGAGAATACTTCGAAGCGAAATAACTGCTAACTAAAGTGATTGTGTTCTATTATTAGTGTGGTTTTAGATTGTAATTAGTGTTGTGTAATTGAAGTGTCAATTTTGGTAATTCAATTGGCAGTTTTTAATTGTCTCGAACCTCAAGCTCGTAACAATAGATTGTCAAATCCACAGTCGTTTTTAAGGTAAATGACCTTTCGTATCGCTGTAAGTTGGCCGTACTGTAGACAAAATATCAACAGTCATTAATCGTAGTATTATAGTTCGGCCGTTCAGAGAATGCGTTCCTGACACCTATCAGTTAGTCACGACTAGTGATGGGCACAACATAACACTGAGTTCGTTACCGTTCCTCCAAAATGAACCGCCGCGTTATTTTTAAGATTATTTTCGTTTTAAATTGGCGGAATCATTTAAAATTTATATTTTAGTAATTTAAGTGGAAACCAAAAAAGGGTAATATTATTATAATAAAATTGTTTTATTTATTCTTTGTTACAAAGTTATAATCTGTATTTCTATGCAATAAAGTACATTGAATTGAATGTGCGTACAGAATATTAATCAGACTCCGATTCGTTTGAGGAGGTGGTGTCCTCATCATCATTTTCACCTACATGTATAATTATATTATTATCAATAACAGAATCAATCCTGATATCTCGGTCAAAATGTTCCACAATCAGGTTTTTAGTCTTCTCAACAACCTTTGCCCGGACATCTCTTGTGACTTCCCCGAAGGCTTCTTTTAATATGGTCATCATCTATTTCGTGCTGAATGGCGGGGAAGTATTGTGGCAGGCGGCGTAACCTTTTATTTGAGCCCAGATTAGCTCAATCGCGTTATATTGGCAATGATACGGTGGAATTCTTAGAACGCGATGACCGTACTCCAGAGCCAGTTCATCGATTTCGTATCGCACATTTGCCGCTTTATTTTCTTTAACTAATTTAATTAGCTCTGGTTTTAGCATCTGCATATTTGCGTCATTGCCTTTTGCTTGTAATCAAGCCACCATTTCTTCTTTTTTATTAGCTTGGGTAGGTGGTTTCTGTATTTGAACCGAGTGATAGGAGGCATTATCCATGAATAATAATTCTGGAACCACTCTTTAAATGTAGTGGCATTAATTTCCTCGTGGTAGTCATTTGTGGTTTTTGATTGAAATGTCAGTAACGCGTTCTCCACAAAGCCGTATTTTGCAGAACCTGCGTGGCATATTATCAGACGGGCCCCCTTACCCATTGGTACTTTCGACGTCGACGCTTGTGTATCATCCGTCCAAGAATGGGAGTGATTGACTCTGTTTTGACTGAAATTGATGATTAACTCACGGGCTCCACTTTTCAATGTTTGTCCACGTTTAGGCATTATTATGCACCAAAAGTAAAAAGAACGCAATACAAAACACAATCGAAGTCCGATTTAGCGCCGATGTCAGTTTGAAAAGCAGAAATAGTCCATTAAACGAAATCCGGGTAATCAAGTAAAAACAGATCGAAAACACTTGAAGAACGTGGTCTATGCGCACGAAACGACAACAGACGACTGTTTTAGCGTCACAAAATGGCGGCCCATAACGCCATTTGGGGTTGCCATTTGCAACCTAAATATAAAAATGCTACTTTCTTTCGCGCGTTCGGTTTGGTCGTAGTTTTATTTTTATATTTAATAAAAGTTATTTTCATTTTATAGTCCATTATTTTCAAATTCTTAAAAAGAAAAACAAAACGTATTATTTTATAAAGTATAACTGTATAAGAACAGATTACGATATTGTTATTGCCTGTTATTGTTAGCACAGCACTACAAATATAAAGCGCTGACCTAATCTTGTAATAGCGCAGTATAGATTTAGAAAAATATTGTATACCAAGTTATTTGACACTCAGTTTGGCACAAAATTATAACATTCATTGATTATTGATATAATAATGTTGTTTTAATGCTCATCAATTGTTAAAACGGTAAACAACCAGCAAAAATATTTTTATCGTAACTGCAACGCCATTACAAAGTTACGTTGTCAGTTCAATCGCGACGTGTCAGGAACGCATTCCCTGAACGGCTGAACTATAGTCATTTTTTACACGCATATAATAGGTACTGTAATTATGTAAAAAAAAATGTAGTTGTGCAGTTAAACTTGTGTTGTGTAGTGTCAAACTTACGAAAGTTAGAATTAAGAAATATATTTATTATGTGGATCTTAAATAATAAATATAAGGTTTAAAAAGTCTTTGTAAGTTTTTTTTTATAGGATAAGGGTGACAAACGAGCACACAGTCCACCTGATGGTAAGTGGTTGTTGCGGCCCATAGACATCTACATCTATCCTCGTTTGCGAATCAAAATGCAGATGCGTTGTCACCCGTGAGGACTAAGATGGAATGCCTCATTTCCAGTAAAAAGGGCCTCCGGCCACCTGCAAGCGAAACGCAGAGATAAACCTCTACTTCACGCTGGTTTTCTGTGAGGTCGTGGTACCAACCCGGTTCGAGCCGGCCCATCCATGCGACAGCAAAAGCTGCCGCGTGGCTCTACCACTGTTGAAAGCTTAAGCTGTTTAAGCAGTTTAAGCTGAACATTACAGTTTTTTTTCTGTGCTTTGGTAATCAATTAGGTAATTTATGTAATTATATAATTTTTGTAATAAGATTAAATGATGGAAAAAATTTTTAGTTAAGCTGGCAACATTAAGGATGCAAACATTCGCACGCAGAGTTATCTTGCGCGCACTTATGGAGTATAGAGTAGAAGGAGGACCATCTCTGTATATGAAAAGTGTCCCTAAAAACGTGTCCAATAAGGGTGACGCTGTAGTAGCAAAGGATAAATTGAAAAAAAAGCGCCAAAATTAATTGAAGAAGACCAATGCGCTTGGTTTTGTACTACGTAAATAGTTGCAGTGTTGTGGCTGTTAAGAATATCTACTACCCCATATCTTCCCGTGGGTGTCGTAAAAGGCGAGAAAGGAAAACAGGCAGGAGATGGGCAGCAGCATCTTCCTGATAACAGAAAAATTACAATAAAAAACTGCGGTTAACAACCCGCTCGCCAAGCGTGGCAACTATGGCAAATACCCCCATATGAAGGTAACAATGAGACGGCCCCCAGTCCCCGGCGGCCCCACTATTCCTGGCTACGGTGGCGACCATGGTAACGGCGGGGCAGGGGGTGTTAAGAATCTCCGGTGGAGGTTCGGTTGCCACCTAAGACGACTCGACCTGGCAACTTACAACGCACGCACCTTGAGGACTGACGAGAAGATCGTGGAGCTGGAAGAAGAGATAGCCAAGTTACGTTGGCATATTATAAGATTATCCGAGGTCCGAAGAGAGGGGGAGGACACGGTAATCCTTGAATCTGGTAACTTGCTCTATCACTGGGAGGGCGACCATCTGTCCCAAGGAGGTGTCGGATTTATCGTTCACAAGTCTCTCGTTAACAACGTTGTAAAGATTGAGAGTGTGTAGACGAGGGTTGCGTACCTTATACTGAGAATCTCCAAACGGTATTCGCTGAAGGTCATACAGGTTTACGCATCAACCTCGGCACATCCCGATGAAGAGGTGGAGAAAATGTATGAGGATATCTCTAGAGCCATGCATTCCTCCAAAACCCAATATACGGTGTTAATGGGAGACTTCAATGCAAAACTAGGCACAAGAGAGAACGGTGAGCTGAAAGTAGGGAAATTTGGAATAGGGCAACGGAACCCGAGGGGCCAGCAGCTGGCAGACTTCATGAAGAAAGAGGGACTCTTTATGATGAACATTTTCTTCCAGAAGCGGCCCCACAGGAAGTGGACCTGGTCGAGCCCCGACGGTTCGACAAAAAATGAGACTGATTTCATTATGACGACCAGAAGACAACTGTTCAGTGATGTCTCCGTGATCGCGAGGGTGAAAACTGGTAGCGATCACCGAATTGTTAGAGGCACACTGAACCTAAACGTTAAATTGGAGAGGTCTCGTCTAATGAAGTCAACGCTCCGTCCCCCTCCAAAGTCCCGAAACCTTTCAGCCCGAGTTACAAAACCGTTTTCAGTGCCTAGAAGACTGCAATGAGGTGGACGATATGAATGACAAGCTCGTGGAAACTGTCCATGTGGTCGGAGCTAAGTTCTGTAAGACCCGCCGCAGAAGAACACAAAAACTCTCCGATCACACTCTTAATATCATGGCTATTAGACGGGAGATGAAGCTGCATTCTTCAACAGATTTGACAGCATACAGGCATCTGAACAGCCAGATCTCCAAATGCATGCGGCGGGACTTGCGCAACTTTAATACATCTTGTATTGAAGAAGCGATTGAGCGAAAACAAGGCTCCATAGTCTTTGCCAGAGATCTGTCTGCCAGAAAGGGTCAACTGTTAAAGCTGAAGGCGAGTGTGGCAGCATCGTTTCCGAGACGCCTGAGATTTTGAGTGAGATTGAGAGTTTCTATGGGCAGCTGTACACGTCATCGTTGGAGCCACACGCAAGTGTGAGTAACGATCCAAGAGCGAGTCTTATCCGACACTATTCAGAAGATATCCCGAACGTCAGTCTGAGCGAGATTAGAATGGCTCTCCAACACCTTAAAAACGGCAAGTCCCCGGGCGAGGATGGAATTACAGCGGAGCTTTTGAAAGGGGGTGGAAAACCGGTACTTGAAGTCCTTCAGAAGCTCTTTAATTCCGTCCTCCATGGTGGCACTACTCCGGAGGCGTGGAGCAGAAGTGCGGCGGTCTTGTTCTTCAAGAAAAGCGACAACGCTCTCTTGAAGAACTACAGACCGATTTCCCTTCTGGGCCGCGTCTACGTGCTGTTTTCGAGAGTCATTACGAATCGTCTCGCACGTAGACTTGACGACTTTCAGCCTCCCGAACAAGCCGGTTTCCGAAAAGGCTTTAGTACCATAGACTACATACATACCCTGCGGCAGATTGTACAGAAGACAGAGGAGTATAATCTGCCACTTTGCCTTGCGTATGTGGACTATGAGAAAGCCTTTGATTCCGTCGAAATTTGGGCGGTGGTGCAGTCCCTTCAGCGGTGTCAAGTTGACTGTCGGTATATCGAAGTGCTGAAGTGTTTGTACTGTAGAGCTACGATGGCTATCCGAGTACAGAATCAGAGTACAAAACCTATCCAACTG
This sequence comes from Parnassius glacialis, assembly GCA_033319125.1. Lineage (NCBI taxonomy): Eukaryota > Metazoa > Arthropoda > Insecta > Lepidoptera > Papilionidae > Parnassius > Parnassius glacialis. The sequence goes on along the minus strand of JAVANC010000001.1, from coordinate 49,669,438 downwards.
CAGAGAGTTGTAAGACAGGGTGGCGTTATATCCCCGAAACTCTTCACCGCTGCATTGGAAGACGTTTCAAGCTACTGGACTGGAAAGGATGCGATATTAACATCAATGGCGAGTACATCACTCACCTTCGATTTGCCGACGATATAGTCCTTATGGCAGAATCGCTGGAGGACCTAACACTATGCTCAATAACCTCAATAGTGTCTCCCAACGGATAGGTCTTAAGATGAACATGGACAAAACAAAGATAATGTTTAACGTCCATGTCACACCTTTACCGGTAGTTGTTGGGAGCGCTAAGCTCGAAGTTGTTGACGAGTATGTTTACCTGGGACAAATAGTCCGACTAGGTAAGTCCAACTTCGACCGAGAGGTCAATCGACGGATTCAACTCGGCTGGGCAGCGTTCGGGAAATTACGACATATCTTCTCGTTAGATATACCTCAAAATCTGAAAACGAAATTGTACAACCATTACGTGTTGCCAGTGATGACTTACGGAACTGAGACATGGTCCTTCACTGCTGGCCGTATGAGGAAGCTCAAGGTCGCTCAGCGAGCTATGGAGAGGGCTATGCTCGGGGTTTCTCTGCGTGATAAACTTAGAAATGAGTATATCCGCAGTAGAACCAGATTAACCCACATAGTCCAACGGATTAGTAAGCTGAAGTGGCAGTGGGCCGGCGACATAGCTCGAAGAACCGACAACCGATGGGGAAGAAAGGTTCTCGAGTGGCAGCCTCGTACCGGTAGGCGAAGTGTCGGGTGACCCCCTACTAGATGGAGTGACGACCTGGTAAGACATGCAGGAAGTCGATGGATGCAGGTGGCTCAGGACCGTGCTTTGTGGCATTCCTTGGGGGAGGCCTATGTTCAGCAGTGGACTTAAGAAAGGCTGTAATGATGATGATGAAAGAATTGAGGTTTTGTATACTGGCATTTTACTAACTACTCTAGTCATGAAATTTTTGAAATATTTTAATTTAGCTGATTTCACTCCGTCTACAACAGCTATATTCATATCGTAGTTTTTCAGATGCCAGCGCTATTGTGGTAGGTTTTGGAACCTCTATTTTCAGTATATAGTGGGACACTTTTTCAACTTTCGTACCTTATAAGATGGTTCTCCTTCTACTCTACACTCCATACACGCACTATATCATGGACGTGGCGCTGCAATCATGCTCACATATTAATTATAGGAAGCTAGGCATCAGAGCTGCTAACGTAAAAATCTGAGCTGCCATATGTCACATGTCTGGTTTGTCGTATTTTAAGGAAAAATATACTAAATTACCCTATTTCAATATTTATTTTAAAATTATCTATTCCTCATTTGTATCTCTTCGTAAAAGGGAGTTTTGGCGGGAACTTGAACGGCGCCGGATTGCTGCTCCTGTATTATTGTTTAAATAATAGTTTGAAGTGGATTTTGATATGTAAAAGTGGTGCGATTTTGTGTATTAAGTGTCTGCGCATGTGAACTATTAGTGGAAACGATGAAACAAGTACTCTGATGGTGATGTGATTCCCAAGATAAGGTGCATGTCTGCTTAGGCGCCTTGAAATACCATCGCCAACTGTCACCCCATGAGTGTAGAGAACCGGAGACCCTTTTTACTGGAAAAGAGGCATTCCATCTTAGTCCTCACGGCTGACAACGCATCTGCATTTTAATTCGCAAACGAAGATAGATGTAAATGTCTTTGGGCCACAGCAACCACTTACCATCAGGTGGAATGTGTGCTCGTTTGTCACCCTTATCCTATAAAAAAAAAGAATAAGGCCTGGCTTGATTCAACCCGGCCTAATTAACCCATAGGATACTTTTTAAAATTAGAACGAAGGCGCTGGCGGAGCGCTAGTCTTTATATATAAAAATTACGTGTCACGTTGTTTGTCCGCGATGAACTCCTAAACTACTGACCTGATTTCAATGAAATTTTGCACACTGTGCAATTTGGTCCAACTTGAGAGATAGGATAGTTTTTATCTTGATAAGTGACACTATATTTTTTTATTACGAATTTAAGGATTTTTTATATGAAGCGTCGTCGAAAAGGGCAGAACAAAGTCTGCCTGGCCAGCTAGTAGTAAATAAAATTGAAATACATTAAAATTGTTTCCCTTCGTCTGATAACCAAAAAAAAGCAAATGAATTGTAAGAGGAAAGTAAAAAAATAGAATTTTAAATTATTATTACTTGTATTTTAAATTTTAATGGCATAATTTGGTCATTGATTGGGTTTATTCCAGACATACTAGAGTCACTATTTGACTCATGTACATGCATATTATCATTATCGTCATGAGACCTTTTTCACTATCACTTGCTGTAGATATTATAATTCCGATCCATTTCTTCATCTATAAGCCCGTTGTTTCTAAAATATTCATCATCTAGATGCCCCACATGTTTGATTTGTACAAAGTAATATTTTGGAATCATGCTTGCGACGTTTTTCTATCAACATTGAAATCTTTTGCGGGTCTTAATGAACATTTTTCTCAGCCACACGACTTTACAAGGCTCCATATTTTTTCAATGGGTTGAATCGCTGTAATACGGTGGCAGTACTGTTAATAACCAAAAGGGACTTTTCTGGTAACTTTGGTATAACTTTTTCGGTCATCGACTTTAGAAATCCATTTTCAGATGCAGCTTGAGCAATTATCTACCTAGTCCCAACAGATTCAGAAGCTCTTCTTCATTTTGCCAACAAATTTCGGCATAGTATGTCTAGTGGATATATGTTTCATCCAAGAACACCACAGGTGTTTTTCCTACGGTTCGATTTTTTCTCATTTATCCTATGTATCTAGTGTCTCAAGCAGTTATATCATACCGTTACGTTAATATTTTTCTTTTAGACTGGCATTGTTTGTATTTGAAACCAATACCTTGGAGTATTCTATGTAGTGTGGCGCGGTTTCCTTCAAACCCAATTACTTCTTTTAATAATACGAGTAATTTATTTAAAGTAGGAAGTTATTTTTTACGATATAAATTGGTGAATTTTATCGCGAATGGTACAGACATCGAATCCATAAATTTTTTTTTGACGTGTACAACCCTTCCCTGGTGTGACAATCATTTTAGAAGTACTAGCCGCTGCTGAAGACTGTCTCGTTGGTCTAGTAGTCATAAACGCGACAGCAGATTATGAGGTACTGGGTTCCTCGGGTTGGTATCCCGGGTCCTGAGTTTTTGTCAAAAATTCGCAGTAGTAGCTCGGAGTCAAGAAGTTGGTAGTACGAGTATTTCACCCCCGTACCTCAGAAAGCACGGAATAGATACTGTGTCTGTGTTTGTGCCTAAACTTCAGCACTACAATCTTGCGCAGATGACTATAGTCTCCATTGAGGCTGGCCGTTGTGACGAAAATTCGGTTTGGAGCACATTATAAACGTGGAGTCAAAATATTCATATTTTAAGAACGTACTATAGCGTTCTTTGTATTCTTTATGGCTCAAGGCCTGATAGCCAGTGTACTAGTAAATTAGAAAAAAAAAACAACGTTATAGATGGTACAAACATTGCCATATTATCTGCTTAACCATCCATAAATCCATCAATCCATCCATACATTCAACCTTCCATTACAGCCTATAAAAGTCCACAACTGAACACAGACCTCTCCCATAGATTGCTTCCGAGGGACGATTTTGCAATAGTTGCCACGCTTGGCAGGCGGGTTGACAACCGCAGTTTTTTATTATTTTGAGTTGTTATCCGGGAGATGCTGCTGCCCATCTCCTGTTTCAATTTCCCTCTATCGCCTCTTATAACACCCACGGGACGATATGGAGTTGTGGACATTCTTACACCGCCTCTAGACGGTTAATCATGTTTCGTCGTTTTTGAAGTTACATAGTTTATTTACATGTGGACTTAAGAAAGGCTGGTTTGGGGGATGAAGCTGCTCGCGTCCGTAGGAATTACTTGAATTCTGATTCCCTACACGTATCCCCTGGGTAGTGCTAAACGAGCAACCCACCACCTCCCATGGCCCCACCGACCCTCAGGTCATACGGGCCGAATCTCGGGAGATGCGCGCGGTACTTGCACGTGGCTCTTTCCCGCGCGCATTTCTTAACTCCCTACAAATATTTAGTCTGTTCCTTGTCCCTGTATTTACGTCATTCTCCCCCTTCTGGGGCTGACGGCACACTGACGCCTACGTCGTTAGTCCTTTCTGCCAACACTCTATCATGACTTCTCCTGCGGTCGTGCTATCTGTGCGCAAACTCGCGCAACAGCCCGTAGTTCATCTTGCCGCTGACGAGATCCGGGTAATAGACCGGCCCCTGAACCGAACGAACTAGTCCATCCATCATTTTCGCTCTTAGGTCGTCATACAGAGGACATTCCCATAGAACATGGTGAACGTCCTCCTCTATCGCACCACACTCACACATACTTGTATCACACAATCGCATTTCACTCAGTCTCTTCCGAAAGCATCCATGTTCGGTGAGAATCTGAGAGGTTTGATAGTCCGGTGAGACCCAGGAATACCTGAGTCTCAACGCCACCTCCGGGAAAAATCGATTGAGCTCGCGTCCTTTTGAGTCATTCATCCATCGATCCTGCCATACACCGATCACCTCAGTCCAAATTTCGCGTTTCCGCCTGCTCAACTCCTCTTTGGGCACGTTCATTTGTGCCATACCCATCCTACCAGCACGGATGATCTCCAGGTCAGCAGGAAGAACACCAGCTAGCACCGGCAAGGCCGCCGTGCTAGTGGATCGGTACGCCTTGGTTAATAATATAAGGGCGGTTCGCTGCGATCTGAGTAGTGCACTGCGAACTGCGTACATGTTCGCACGTTCGTACCAGCATTCTGCCGCGTACGTAAGCGTGGATACATACACTCCTCTATAGATTATTTTTAGGCTCGGGTATCGGACACCCCATGATGATGTCGATACGCGAGTTATTTTACCGAATCCCTTGGTCGCTCTTTCAGAAATATCGGACGCATGTTGCACAAACGATAGTCCCGAATCCAAAACCACGCCTAATACCTTAGCATTGGTCACATTCTTGATGGATTCTCCTACAAGTTTAATAACGCGGGGGCGCTGAAGTTTCCCTCTAACAGTCATTGTGGTCGACTTTGATGAGGAGAACTCCAGTCGATTCCTTAGCCCCCACTCCCGTACAAGGTCCAGAGTGACTCTGGCCCTGGATTCGATGCCCGCTCTGGTTTGTGATTCAATGAGAATCGTGACATCGTCAGCATAGGCAGTCATTGCTACTCCCTCAGGTAGAGGGAGTTGGAGTAGGTCGTCCATCAATACGTTCCACAGTGTAGGGCCCAGCACGGAGCCTTGAGGACATCCCATGGTCGACGTCTTCCACTCTACCCGGTCACCGATGAAAAGACCGACACGTCTGGAGGTGAAGTAGTCCACCAGCATTTTGTAAATGTTGGGTGGACAACCACCTCGTTTCGCCTTGACCAACATCATCGGCCACCAGGCGTGGTCAAAGGCGCCGGATATATCAAGAAAGATGGCCTGCACGTAGCATGCCCGAGAATACTTTGCCGTGCTGAGCAAGACACGCAGCGCTGTTACCGTAGATCGCTCCGGAGAAAATCCATGCTGGTATTCGGATATCCCACGACTAATCGCAGGAGCACATCTCAACATTACGCGTTCCAGCAATTTTCCCAAAACAGGGAGGAGCGTAATTGGACGGTATGCCTTGGCGTCGGTGAGCGGCTTGTCATTACCCTTGGGAATGACAATCAGTCTTCCGTCCTTCCATACCTTGGGGAAAACTCCCTCTACTACACACTTAGCATACACCAAGTGAAGTTCCCTTGGCGCTGCCATCCATATATTCCTCACGATTCTCGCACTTACCCCATCGAGTCCCGGAGCTGTGTTAGGCAAGGCCTTGACTATACCTCCCAGGTCCCCAACGGTGAGTGGAGGCGCAGCTACACCAGACGGCACAAATGCCGCCAGCAAACGGACTTGCTGGTGATAAGCCGTGTCGCAATCAGGGCTGTCATCCGGACAGAGGACAGACATTAGATCTTTCATCGCCGCTTCCAGTCGGTCCAGGTGCCCACCCGCAAAGGCGATTCCGTTAATCACATTAGCAGGCGGACGCACCCTCCCATTGGCTAACCTGTATGACAGGCCCCACGGGTCCTCATTTCCAGTGTTGGCGACCCTTATGTGCTGCGATTGCTGCGCCTCCACCATCATCTTCCTGTATCTCGCACGTATATCATGACAAGCCATTCTTGCTATCTCCTCAGACCTACCTCCCAAACGCCTTTTACTCTGCCACGCACGCCTAAGTTTGCACTGCAACTTCCGAGTTTTCTCTAATTCAGATGTCCACCATTCATACCCCCCCGACCTCCTAGGGAGGCGCTCCCCTAGGCCTTCCTCCGCAGAGCGGATGACGACCCCTGAAAACTTCTCCGCCAGGAGGGCCGCGGGTTTTTCCACATGCAACCATCCCATTCGTAACTTGACAATCATCCGGAACCTGCACGAGTCCACCCCCCGGTCACGAAAACGGGGGGGATCCCTAACAGGTGCATCGCGAGTGCTAGGCTTGCTGGTTGTGACTGTGAATGTGATAAGGTTGTGGTCACTGGCGCAGATCCCCTCGTGCACTCGCCACTCAGCAACATAAATATCACCCGTTGTTAATGTGAGGTCTACATTAGACTCCCCTCCAGGCCCAGAGTAGGTGTAAGGCTGGCCAGGCTGGTTCTCCAATGTTAACGCCTGTGAAAATATGAAGTCTTCCATCTGCTGCCTTCTATGCGTGACATTTTGACCTTTTTTTTTTCCTGTATAGTGCCGTCTGTCACAATGCCAAAGTGGCGAGTGCGCGTTGGCGTCGAGGCCGACGATGACCCTTCTGCCCTTTAGGCAACTCAGGGCGCCCTCTAAGTGGTGCAGGTGGTCGTCGATGTGGTCACTATGTTTGGAATATGCTGACACCACATAGAGGTCCCATCGGTTGACGTGGCACACCACAAAAAATTCGTTACTTAAATGACTTAGTACTGCAACCCCCATTGTTGGGTCAGCCAGGTAGATACTCGCCCACGGGTGACCACCCACCTGGACGATCCCCGCAGCCTGGGAGTACTGTTCTTGTACAAGAACAATGTCCAGGTGCAGTTCACGCGCCAGGATAGGCAACTCAGCCGCGGCGAGCTCACCTTGACCCAGGTGAATTTGTCCAATTTTAAGTTTCTGATCTAATATTCCTGTAGGAGCGCCCTTACCGGCAGTATTGGGTGGTGGCCACAGAGCGTTGCTCTGCGTATAGGCGTGCTGGGCAGTTCCGCGCCATTGTCACGTGCGAGCCAGAGTCAGCTCGGCCAAATCGCTTGCACGTGGCGCACTTCTCCTCTGTTGACTTGCAGTCACTTCGTTCGTGGCCTGCCTCTCCACACTTTCCGCATATCGCCTCCTTTGATCGGCAGTACTTTGCAGGATGCCCATACTGCTGGTATCTCTGGCAGCACGTGACATCCACGTAGTCACATGGCTCAACCAAGTCCCAGCCAACGTACAGACGATTATGTCCGACCAATACATCCCTTAGAGCAGCCGAACACTGCAGGATGACGGTAGTCCGCCTGCTCCCTCTCCAGGACTTCTTAAATGCAATCCTACAGTTCTCCTTGACCTTTGCCTCACTCCATCCGCAAGCAGCAAGATTTTGCTCGTAAAGACCGCTTATTACCTCCTCATTCTTAGGGTCTTCTTCAAATCCCCTCAGAGCAACCAGGGGAAGGCGCTGCCTGGGCTCGGACACCCTCAATGTTGGAGGGGCTGAAGTCTTCAATTTTGCTGCTGCTTCCTGGGACGTGGTTTGGACCACGACACCAGCGTTTCCCACCTTCCTCAGCTTGTCTATCTGGAGACCGCTTGACTTTGGATTGATTGCCTTCTTGAGTTCTATCTTCGTGTCTTCAGCGGTCTTAATCGGTCCCTCTGCCTCTGCTGGATAAAAGGCCACGACTGGGCCCTTGCTTACTGGCATCATAACTTTATCTAACCCTTTCGGTAATCTCAGTGCCGACGAGTATGACCGTTGTGGTGCCGGGTCCGTCACATGACATTGAGCTGCTCCAGCCTCGATCTGCGCCAGTTTAGCTTCCGCTGCGATCTTGCCTTGCTCAGCTCTGAGCGCTGCCAGCTCCAGTTCGGAGGTGTGTATCTCCATGGTCGCCACCATGGCTATGAGGTCATGGCCGTATGCAGCTACTTTGTTGACTTCCGTCTTATTTAGCTTTGATCCTGGCCCGGTGATGATGCCCATGATACTCTTCACTGCATCACGGACGTGGTCGATTACTTCCAATTTGGTCGCAGCGGTAGCCTTGAAGCTCTTCCTCACACCCTGGGAACCCTCCCTTACACATTCCTCCTCTTCCGTCATTGCAGCAGCCTCCTCGATTTCCCTGGTCGATGGACCTGCCACCGAGGCCACACTCCGGCGAGGCTCCGTGCGCTTGCCCACCCTAGCTCGCTGGGATGAAGGCTGAACCTCTTCCGGTGACGGAAGAGGCCGCTTCTCTGGCACTACTGCTGGTGGGGGGGCACCGCGACTGGCCGGCCGAGCAGGGCCGGCGGGGCCTGGCCAATGATTTACGAGGAGTAAATAACTCGTCGTCATCCGCCATTTTACCACACAATATATATAAAAGTCAAAAAAAAAAACAATGCAAATTAAAAGTCAAATACAACAAACGGAACGTAGATTGTCAACGTCAAACAATTTGACAGATGACAACTATCAACTTCAAAGTCAATGTCAATGTCAGTGTCACATATACTGACAGCTGTCACTATCAAGAATGACAAACAGAAAGAATATATATATATATAATAGAAAGAATGCTAAACGAGCAGTACTACATACTGGTGGTAGGTTGGTCCTCTACTAGTGTGAGGCCCGGCCGAGGGTTAGTTACCAGCCACCTGGCAAAGACATACCGCCAAATGATGCAAATCGTGTTCCGGTATGATGTTAGGTGAAACCCATTTCTTAGGAAGAATGGGTCTGGACAGTTGCGTTACGCATACGGACCGGTTGCGCCGCAGCCGTTTCTTAGTGTCAGGTGCCTGGTTATGGAGGTTAGCGGGATCCGAAGCACGGTTGCACCGCTGGCCGACCGTAGATAGTTGGGGGCCCAATTAATGACCCAGCCACTCATGAAAGGCTGCCCCGCCATCTTACGAAAAATCCTGGGATGGCTCCACCATGCCGGTTGGCGACCGGAGGAAAGGGCCTGGTGACGATTTCCAGGGGGGTTCGGGCGTCCCCGCGATCTCCATGCTAGGTACCATCGATACTATGACTCTGCGTCCCTAGGTTATATGTGTGACGCCTCGTCCAACTGCCATTCTCTCAACCTATTCACTCCCACCATTAATGAAAAAAAGAAAAAAGAAGAGTAAGTTTGTACAGCGGTTGCACTCCCTCTCCATTATAGTGCACCTCACAAACATCCGAGGCCTGCACTGTAATCTCAATGCAGTCCATTACCACCTTGAGACTGACAAGCCGCACTTACTCTTCTTGACTGAGACGCAGATCAGATGTCCTCTAGATGCGGCGTACCTTGGCTACCCTGGGTACACATTGGAGCATAATTTCTGGAATAGTGCCCAAATCTTGGAAGCTGACCAATGTGCAGCCTGTGCCAAAAAAAGGTAGCCGTACCGACCCTGCCAACTATCAGCCAATTTCAATTACCTCCATATTCTGCAAGATTATGGAGCGTATATTGAACGCCCACCTCATGGCACACCTAAAGCAAAATGATCTCCTCAGTGATCGCCAGTACGGGTTTCGCTGAAATCGATCAACTGGGGACCTTCTAGCGTATGCCACTCACATATGGGGCGAAGCCCTCGAGAACAGTGGTGAAGCACTTGCTGTTTCCCTCAATGTTTAGAAGACTTTTGACAGGGCTTGGCACGCTAGTCTATTGGGCAAGCTTTCAGGGTACGGCTTATCCCCTGGCCTAATTGTCTGGGTGAAGGACTTTCTGAGTGAACAGTCTCTCCGGGTCGTCGTTGATGGCTGCTCATCCAATACTGTGGCGACTAACGCTGGTGTTCCTCAGGGGTCTGTTCTATCCGCAACTCTTTTCCTGCTGCATATAAATGATGGGTATGCTATGGGTATGCAGACAACAACACAGTTGTGGGGAGATACCAACCAAGCGCCCGGGCCAGTCGGTATCAAATCCAGTCAGAAGGAGAGGCTATGGTTGAGCGTGTGAGTCTCAAACAACAGGCAGTCTCCGAATGGGGCGATGCCAATCTCGTGAGATTTAACGCCTCCAAAACACAAGCGTGTCTTTTTACCGCTAAAAGGAGCCCGCTCACCTTGGCTCCTACTTTCCGGAATGTATCCTTGGAGTACACTGACCGGCTTCAGTTGTTAGGGATAGAATTTTCTCCGAACCTAAACTATGGGCGGTTCATTGAGTCCAGAGCCAAAGCAGCCGCAAGGAAACTTGGTGTCCTTGCAAGGGTGCGGCGGTACTTCACGCCGGGGCAGTATCTTACATTATATAAAGCGCAAGTCCGGTCGTGCATGGAGAACTGCTGTCACATATGGGCTGGTGCTGCAAAATGTCACCTGGCAGCATTGGACTTAGTGGAGAGACGTGCTAAGAGGCTCATTGGTGACCTTGATTTGGTTGAAACCAATCTTGTCAGCCTTGAGCACAGGCGCAGAGTAGCCAGTCTCTTGGTATTCTATAGGATGCATTTCGGTGAGTGTGCGCAGGAATTATACGCCTTAATTCCTCCCTCTCCTTTCCACCATCGGACAACCAGACGGTCGGCGGGTCTTCATCCCTTTGTTGTCGATATTCCACGCATTAGAACCAAACGGTTTGCTTCGTCTTTTGTAATGCATACAGCAAAGGAGTGGAATAATTTGCCGGCGTCTATCTTTCCATCCGAATACAATCTAGGCGTCTTCAAGGCAAGAATGAATAGGCTTTTGTTACGATAAGACAGTGCGATTTGCCATCTAAGGCTGCATTACCACTTACCACCAAGTGGGATTGTGGTCAAGCACTGGCTATATATATAATAAATAAAAAAAAACATGTTCATCATCTTGTCTCATAAGATATTTATTTCTCAAAAATAATACAATGCTTTCACTTACATGAGAAACATAACTTTTTTTTTAAGGTAGAGGGGTAAAACGAGCATGCGGCTCACCTGATGGTAAGTGACTACCGCCGCTCATGAATAGCTGCAACACTAGGGAGGGAATCACAGATGCGTTGCAGGCCTTTTAAAAAGGAGTACGCTCTTTTCTTGAAGGTCCCTAAGTGGTATCGGTTCGGAAAAAACGCTAATGGTAATAGATTCCACAAGGAAGTCGTGCGAGGAAGAAAACATCTTCTAAATCGCACAGTGGTGGACCGCCAATCATTCAGATGGTGTGGATGGTGTCGGGAGTTCTGCCGCGATGTGCGTTCGTGAAATTTGGCGGCTGGGATTAATCTGAACAATTCCTCAGAGCACTCCCTCCTAACAATTCCTCTCCTCAAGTGGTAGATGCGAAAGAAAATGCAAAGGGATGCAACGTCTCTTCGCAGTGCCAATGAATCGAGCCGATCGGAAAGGATTCGGTCGTCGACGATTCGAGCCGCTCTGTGCTAAATGCGGTCAAGTGGAAGGAACTGGCACTGGGGAGCCCCTGCCCAGAGATGGGAACAGTATTCCATGTGAGGCCGAACTTGCGCCTTGTTAAGTTGCAGGCGGTTTGCCGGCATGAAATACTGTCCCGCTCTGCTGAGCACGCCAAGCTTTTTAGAGGCCAATTTGGCCTTCTCTTTCAAGTGACCACGAAACTGCACGTCACTCGATATGTCGACTCCGAGGATTCCGATACTGGCTGAGGCAAGAAGGGGAGTGCCTAGAAACTGAGGAGATACGACAAAAGGGGTTCTTTTTAGCGGTAAACGCGCAAAATTGTGTCTTCTGAGGATTAAATTGGACTAGATTTAGTCGGCCCCAATCCGAGACTTTGTTAAGCAAAGACTCGACTTCAGACACAAGTTTGTTCCGGTACTCGGCGACGTTTTCCCGAGAAATATTGGCACGGCCGGTATATAGAGCATCACCAGTGCTGTCATCCGCATAGCAATGAATGTTACCAGTTAGCAACATATCGTTGATATACAGAAGAAACAGCGTTGGTGATAGCACACAGCCTTGTGGAACACCAGCGTTAATAGGCTTGTAGTCGGAGCATGCACCGTCTGCTCTCAACGACCCTGATGCTCCGATCTGCAAGGAAGCTGGTGATCCAATTGCACAATTTCTCGGGAAGCCCATAGGAAGGGAGCTTCGAAAGAAGCGCTTTGTGACAAACCCGATCACTTATAACTTCTATCTATTATATTCTATCTAAAAATTGTAATTTGTACCTTGGATCGAGCAAAGTCGCAAGTGAAAATAATTTATTCTGTTCAAAATTTCTGAATCTAGTTTTCAAGCCCTTTTGCAATACAATTTTCATTTCCATTAATTGCTCATTTCAGTCTTCGTCTGTATCATCATTCATCATCATTACAGCCTTTCATAAGTCCACTGCCGAACATAGGCCTCCCTCAAGGAATGCAACAAAGCACGGTCCTGAGCCACCTGCATCCATCGACTTTCTGCATGTCTTACTAGTTTGTCACTCCATCTAGTGGGGGGACGCCCTACACTTCGCCTGCCGGTACGAGGGTGGCACTCGAGAACCTTTCTTCCCCATCGGTTGTCGGTTCTTCGAGCTATATGGCCAGCCCATTGCCACTTTAGCAAACTAATTCTTTGGGCTATGTCAGTTACTCTGGTTCTATTGCGGATATCCTCGTTTTTAAGTATATCACGCAGAGAAACGCTGAGCATTGCCCTTCCCATATCTCGCTGAGCGACTTTGAGCTTCCTCATACGGCCAGCAGTGAAGGACCACTTCACAGATCCGTAGGTCATCACTGACAACACGCATTGGTTGAACAATCTAGGTTTGAGGTTCTGAGGTATGTCTAACGAGAAGATATGTCGTAATCTCTCCGCTGCCCAGCCGAGTTGAATCCGTCGACTGACCTCTCGGTCGAAGTTGGACTTACCTAGTCGGTACTAACTTAGCAGATACTTACATTTATAACATATATTTATAACATATAACGTTATTTTATTATTTAGAACTTAATGGGAAAGTAAGGTTAAGGTATAGCCGTGGTAGCTCAGATGGTTAGCGCTCGCTGAAAATTTCATGGTACACGAGCAAACCGGTTTCGATCCCCGCCGGCACCAATGAAATTGTTAATTGCAATTTTAAGTGCTGATTTACCACGTGCTTGGCGGTGAAGGAAAACATCGTGAGGAAATACGCATGTCTGAGAAATAAGAAAAAAAAAATATTTTCGAAGACATGTGAATTTCGCCAACACGTATTGGGGCAGCGCGGTGGACACTTCCTTGCCCTAAAACCCACTTAGAAATTAGAGGAGGCCTGTGCCCAGCAGTGAGAAGTATGTAGGCTGTAACTTTACTTTACTTTTTTTAATGAGAAGGTAACCACGTGTATTTAAACGTAGTAGAGCCATGCTGAGGCTACAATATTAATTGTATAGTTGTAGCGCGAATTGGTCGGTTAGACCGGAGAAGGACGGCGCTCTCACAGCTTACCAGCGTAAAATAGCAGCTTAATGCTGCTGTTTTCGTATAGTGAGTGTAGAGAACCGGATACCCTTTTCATTGGAAACGAGACATTCCATCTTAGTTCTCACGGGTGACAACGCATCTGCATTTTGATTAGCAAACGAGGATAGATGTAGATGTCTATGTGCCACAGCAACCATCAACCATCAGGAGGACGGTTTTCTCGCTTGTCACCGTTATCCCATAAAATAACCACACTTTATACGCATCAAAGTTAATAAAAATCGTTGAAAGTAATGCACCATCACAGCCATTACGAGATGTTACAAGTACATAGATATAAAGAAATAAAACAGCTAGATGTTCTTTAGGTGTATTGTGTATTATATCTTTTGTCAAAATATTAGTAGTATAGTTGTAGCACGAATGGGTGGGCTCGACCGGGGAAGGACCACGGTCTCATACAATACCAACGTAAAATAACAGCTTAATACTGCTGAGTTTCGTGTGGTGAGTGTAGAGAATCGGAGACCCTTTTTACTGGAAAAGAGGCATTCCATCTTAGGCCTCACGGGTGACAACGCATCTACATTTTGATTCTTTTTTGAGGATAGATGTAGAAGTCTATGGGTCACAGCAATCACTTACCATCAGGTGAACTATGTGATCGTTTGTCACCATATCTATGTTATAAAAAAATATACACAATTTTACTGTATTTATATGTTTGTTAATAAGTTTTTCTTAAAAAAAAAAATATAATTTTTGTAGCTGTATTTTATTTATTACTTTATAAGTTAGACTTAAGTCATGGAACGGTTGAATGTAATTCTAAGCCGAAATGTCGTTAATTAACAATTTTTTTTTAATCTAATGAGGTCCGATCCACATCTCGCCTACCGGTATTAGTTCTTCTAGCTATATGACCGGCCTCTTGCCACTTCAGTTTACTAATTCGTTGGGCTAAGTTGGTTACTATAGATTTACTGCGGATATCCTCATTTATAAGTTTATCACGCAGAGAAACATCGAGCATAACTTTCTCCATAGCTCGCTGAACGACCTGAGCTTCCTAATACGGTCAGCAGTGAAGGACCACGTCTCAGATCCATAAGTTATTACTAGCAACATGCACTGGTTGTACAATCTTGTTCACAAGTTTTGAGGTATACCTGACAAGATGTTTCGTAATCACCCGGACGCTGCCCAACCGAGTTCATTCCGTCGATTGACTTCTTGGTCGAAATTGGGTTTACCCCGTCCGACTACTTGTCCCAGGTAAACATACTCCCCAACAACTTCGAGCTTAGTGCTCCCAAAAACTACCGGCATAGGTGTAACATGAACGTTACACATTATCTTTGTTTTGTCCATGTTTATCTTTTGTCCATGTTTTGACCTATCCGTTAGGAGGTACTATTGAGGTCATTAAGCAAAGGGTCCTGCCATAAGGATTATATCGTCGGTTTGTCGGCAAATCAAGTTTGAGTGATGTACTCGCCATTGATGTTAATACCGTATCCTTTACAGTCCAGTAGCTTGAAAACGTCTTCCAATACAGCGGTGACGAGTTTCAGGGATATAACGTCACCCTTTCTTCCACCTCTCTGTAGTTAGATAGGTTTCGTACTTTGGTTCTGCACTCGGATAGCCATCGTAGCTCTACTGTACAATCAAATCAGCACTTCAATATACCGGCAGTCAACTTGACACCGCTGAAGGGACTGCAGCACCGCTCAAATTTCGACGGACTCAAAGGCTTTCTCATAGTTCACATACGCAAGACAAAGGCAGATTGTTCTCTTGGGTCTTCAGTACAATTTGCCGAAGGGTATGAATGTGATGTATGGTGCTAAAGCCTTTTCGGAAACCGGCGTGCGAGACCATTCGTAATGAGTCTAGTAATCAGCATGTAGACGCGGCTCAGAAAAGAAATCCGTCTGTAGTTCTTCCAAAGAGCGTTGTCGGCTTTCTTGAAGAACAAGACCACCGCACTTCTGTTCCACGCCTCAGGAGTAATGCCACCATGGAAGACGGAATTAAAGAGGTTCTGTAGTACTTCAAGTACAGGTTTTTCATCTGTTTTCAGAAGCTCCGTTGTAATTTTAACCTCGCCCGGGGCCTTGCCATTTTTAATGTGCTGGAGAGCTATTCTAATCTCACTCAGACTAACGTCCAGGATGTCTCTGACATAGGAGACTTGCTCTTGAATCGTTACTAACACTTGCTAAACTCAACATCTCAACATCTCACATGTACTGGAAACGATGCTGTCATATTCAGTCTTCAGCTTCAACAGTTGGCTTTTTCTGGCAGACAGATCTCTGCTTTAGAGCTCTGGTTCCACTCAAACGCTTCTTCAATACGAGCTATATTGAAGTTACGTAAGTCTCGCCAAATGTATTTGGAGATGGAGTGTATTCAGCTGTCTGTATGTTGTCAAATCTACTGAAAACTACAGCTTAATTTCCCGTCTTACAGCAATGAGATTAAGAGGAGAGATTTTGTGTACTTGTGCAACGAGTCTTGCAGAACTTAGCAGGGATCGCATGGACAGTTTCCGTAAGCATATCGTTCAGATCATCCACTGCATTATTCGTCAGTCTTCTAGGCACTGAAAACAATTTTGTAACTCGAACCGCTGGGGCATGAAAACAAGAGTGTTCAGTTTCATAGTGATTCGAAGTGTTACCTAAGCAAAATGTGGAGCCCTCGGACAGGAGATGATGAGTACCCCCCCCCCCCCACTAGCTGGAATGATGACTTGGACCATGTTTGGTGTTCATTGAATAGGTTATATTTTCAGCAGTAGACTTGTGAAAGGATGTAATGATGATGATGAAATAGTGTAATACAGTATAACTCGCGCAGTTAACATAAAAACTTCCGATCTTATAACTATAACGTGACATCTCAGTTCAATATTACCAGAAAATTATAAATTTATTATTTAAGTAATAAAAATAGTGCCAAAATATACAAAGAACCTATGCTGCTATGCTAACTTTCATCAAATATTTAAATTAAAACGTAGCTTTAACTTGGTCTATTCAAATTGCTCCTTAAAACTCGATTGTCGCTGACTTGATGTTTTCAAGAGGAATTTAATTAGAATTCTCGAGAAAATTTCGTCAATAAAGATGCTCCAGATAAAACTGCGTATTTATTTTAAGCGTTTTAGCTACTAGCTATAAGTGGTACCTGTTTCGCCACGATAAATTTTTATTTCATTGCTAATGAATACGGTAAAAAATACTCTTTTTTTTCTTCTATAAATTGTTTTTATTTCATATTTAAATTCTGTTCTCTAAATTAAAATTCAGTTGTAAATTGACATTAAATATTATTAAAGCTTTGTGTTTAATTTTAAACTAGTGATCCGTGACGTAATAATTTATATATATATATATATATATAGATAATTATTTGTAGATAGATGTTAAAATAGTTTAGGCTTGGACCGAATTTTCAGTGAAAATATGTTAATATTATGATTTATTCTGTAGTAAGTTTTTACGTAGTAGAGCCATGCTGCAGCTATATTAGTATTACGAATGGGTCGGCTTGACCGAGGAAGGACCACGCTCTCATACAATACCAGCGTAAAAATAGCAGCTTAACACTGCTGTGTTTGGTATGGTTAGTGTAGAGAACCGGAGACCCTTTTTACTGGAAAAGAGGCATTCCATTTTAGTCCTCACGGGTGACAACACATCTGCATTTTGATTTTTTATTGAGAATAGACGTAGATGTCTATGGGTCTCAGCAACCACTTACAATCAGGTGGACTGTGTGCTCGTTTGTCACCCTATCCTATAAAAAAAAGTAAAGGTATGAAGTATGGTTTTGACTTGCAATAAATAGAGTACAATGCTATAAAAAGGCGGTATTTCGTTTGACGTCGATTGTAATAGTTAAGAAGATTCTACTTATACACAGCTGTGCACATCTCTTATTTCTAAGAGAGTTCTAGCCCAAGGTGAGGTTCGCCGAGAGATAATTATGTATATGTTGGCCAGACTTCACATGTTTAGAAATATGTTTTAATTTCTGAGACTTCATTTCAGATTCAGATTTCATCGTCGGACACAGTCGTGCGAGGGAGAAAACTTCTTCTAAATCGCACAGTGGTGGACCGCCAATCATCCAGATGGTATGGATGGTAACGCGAATTTTGTCGCGATGTGCGATGGTGAAATTGAGCGGCTGGAATTAGTCCGAACAATTCCTCAGAGCACTCCCCGTGATAGATGCGATAAAATACGCAAAGAGATGCAACATCTCTACGCAGTGCCAGTGTATCGAGCCGATCAGAAAGAACTCGGTCGTCAACGATTCGAACCGCTCTGCGCTGGATGCGGTCAAGTGGAAGGAGCTGGCACTGGGGTGCCCCGGCCCAGAGATGAGAACAGTATTCCATGTGGGGCCGAACTTGCGCTTTGTAAAGTTGCAGGCGATGTGCCGGCATGAAATACTGTCTCGCTCTGCTGAGCACGCCAAGCTTTTTAGAGGCCAATTTGGCCTTCCCTTCCAAGTGACCACGAAACTGCACACTCGATATGTCGACGCCAAGGATTCCGATACTGGCTGAGGCAGCAAGGGGAGTGCCTTGAAACTGAGGAGATACGACAAAGGGGTTCTTTTTAGCGGTAAACGCGCAAACTTGTGTCTTCTGGAGATCGAACTGGACTAGATTTAGTCGGCCACAATCCGAGACTTTGTTAAGCAAAGACTTGACTTCAGACAAAAGTTTGTCCCGATACTCGGCGACGTTTTCCCGAGAAATATTGGAACGGCCGGTATATAAGGCATCACCAGTGCTGTCGTCTGCATAGCAATGAATGCTACCAGTTAGCAACATATCATTGATATGCAGGAGAAACAGCGTTGGTGATAGCACGCAGCCTTTTGGAACACCAGCGTTGATAGGCTTGAAATCAGAGCATGCACCGTCTACTACGACCTTGATGCTCCGATCAGCAAGGAAACTGGTGATCCATTTGCACAATTTCTCGGGAAGCCCATAGGAAGGAAGCTTCGAAAGAAGCGCTTTGTGCCAGACCCGATCAAAGGCCTTCGCTACGTCCAAACTAACGGCTAATGCCTCCCCCTTGGACTCTACTGCCTCCGCCCATCTATGAGTTAAGTAGACTAGAAGATCACCAGCTGATCAACCCCGACGAACCGTACTGGCGGTCTCTAATCAGCTGGTGATCCTCAAGGTACCTCATGAGCCGGCAGTTTATAATGGCTTCCATTATTTTGGAGAACAAGGAGGTGATGGCGATAGGCCTGTAGTTGGACGGATCTGAGCGGTCGCCTTTTTTAGGGATCGGGTGGACAAAAGCTGTCTTCCATGAATTCGGGACTACGCCTTGGGAGTAGGAATACCGGAAAAGACGCGTTAAAACCGGTGCCAACTCCGGAGCACACGTCTTCAGCACAATGGGAGGGACTCCATCGGGCCCACTCAACTTGCTGACGTCCAGGGAGAAGAGTGCTTTGCGGACCGAGCGCTGTGTAAATCGCACATCCGGCATGGAGCACTCACATCGCGGGATGGTCGGCGGTGTGTTCCCCCCGTCATCTAGAGTCGAGTTGGACGCAAAAAGAGAGCTCAACAGATCGGCTTTCTCCTTTGCGGCATGGGCCAGTGATTCGTCCTCTCTGTGCAGAGATGGAAGAGATGGCTGACAGAAGTTCCCTTGGACAGCCTTGGCGACAGACCAGAATGCACGGGTTCCTGAAGGAAGGCGAACTAGCTTCTCGCCAATTCTACCGATGCGCTCAGACCTTGCCTTGGCAATGACGCTTTTGAAGGACCTGGAGGCGGAATTATACTTATTTTTAAGTGCGCTGGTGTTTACATCCCAAGACGTTGATGCGTCAGCCCAGGCCCGGTAGCACTCCTGCTTATAGCGTGATGCTATTTTACAGGAGCGACCAAACCATGGCTGAGATCTGCCTCCGATGGGCACCACAGATGATGGAATAAAAAGTTCCATACCCTGAAGTACCACATCAGCAACAGAATCGGCAACAACGCTGGGATCTTCCGGCGAGAAGCAAACCCGCCAAGGGTAGGATGCAAAAAAAGACCGCATCCCGTCCCAATCAGCTGACCTATAGTGCCAAACACGGCGGCAAGCTGTAGATCGCAACTGCGATTGGAGCGTGAGTGGCACCGTACTCCGGATCAGACAATGGTCCGAAGAGCCCAGAGGGGCATCGACGGAGATCTGATATCCGTCCGGATGAGAGGTCAGCAGAAGGTCCAACAGGGAAGGTACATGGTCTTCCACATCTGGGATCCGCGTAGGCGAAGTAACCAGTTGTGTTAAACCTTATGCCAAAGCAAAGTCATAGACAGATCTACCCGCATGATCGGTTAAACGAGAACCAAGCCATTCAGCGTGGTGGGCGTTGAAATCACCGAGTATTATATTGAGTAAGTATAGAATTTTAACTTTAAGTTTTTAAAGTCGATTATAACAATTTCACAGTTTTGGCGTAAAAGAAATGAGATATTCTTAACATAATAATAATAATAATAATAATAATATATTTCAAGAAACTGTACAATTAATTCAAATAATGTCTTAATTTAAAATAGTCTACAATAACAGGCACCTGAACTAGGATAAACCTGTATCTCAGGTGTATGTGCTAATAGATACATCTACAAATATTTTCTGTTTCTTATATAAAATGAATAACTTACCAACTAATTAATTAATTAAAAAAAGATTAATTCAATAAAATATATTATCATTAATTTACTTAAGATTTTAATTAGCTTAAAACAATCAGCAATTTTTCCGTATCATCGTATGATAAACTTTGTAACCATGTACGAATTACATTTTTACAATCTGCCATTTTTAATGGATACATGTACAAAATTGCATTGACTTGATTATACAGAAAAGGGCGAAGAAATGTAAAAAATCTATGCATGAAAGAATGCCTTATTCTAATGTTACTTTCAATGACCTTATCTTTGCGTCTTTTATCAGAAACCTCTCTTCTGTAGGGCAATTTTAAGTGCTGTTTTAGTAACGTACTCATAACGAATAACTGGCGCACTGAGAGGACGTTATAGGATTTATATAAGAGATGGGACGGGAATAGGATAGGGCGAAATGTTGCGAATTTTAATACAGCTCTTTGAGCGCGTTCCAGTGGTAGCAGTGTAGTTTTAGCTGCTCCTCCCCATGATGTTATACAATAGGTGAGAATCGATTGACATAATGCGAAATATACTTGCTTTACTACCTTAATATCAACAAAAGAGCGAATCTTTTTAAAAACAAACATTAGTTTATGGACTCTATTGCAGAGGTGGTCTATGTGATTTTTAAATGTAAGAGTGGAATCTATAATTATTCCAATATAGTAATAATCTATAATTATTCCAATAGTTCTTGTATTAAAAATAACTGGGCAGTTACAATTAGACTCTGCGACTGAGCAACATTTATGTGCATAAATTTCTGGAATGGTTATATGCTGTGTTGAGCTGCGCATAGAAAAATGAATATATTTGGTTTTGTCCGTATTCAGTGTTAATATGTTTTGTTGGAGCCATTTATTAACCCTGTCAAAACCTTGTTGTGCACATAAATAAACCTTGTCTACTGTATTTGCGGAAAAAAGGAGCACGGTATCATCTGCGTAAGATATTATTTTACCCGAGTTAAGTTCAAGATTGCAAAGGTCATTTATATATATCAAAAGTAAGGTTGGTCCTAATACACTTCTTTGGGGCACGCCAAAATGAGTATTCTTTTGTTCAGAGCTAATAACCTTTTCAATTTTTATGCATTGATATCGATTTTCTAAATAGTTCGCAAAAAGTTGAAGCTGTTTACCTCGAATGCCTATGCTCTCTAGCTTATTTAGTAGGATGGGAATAGAAACTGTATCAAAAGCTTTGGCTAGGTCAAGGAAAATGCCAATTGATTGGTTGCCTTTATCTAATTCTTGCGAGACGACGACATATCTCAACGTTGTTACTTTCGACAGAAATAGGATGAAATGGAGCGATGGATTTTCTTACGCCGCAACTGCAAGCAAAATTTGATCTACCTCTTTGTTTCCTTATATATAGAGCCACATTGGAGAGTAATATAACTGCACTACGTACAAATCGGCTCGACTGGGAAAGGACCAAGTCAGCACAGAATATCAATCAACGTAAAATAGCGGCAAAATGCTTTGTGTTACGAGTGAGGGTAGAAAAATAATAAACTTCAAAACTCCCACACTCGTTCAAACAGTATAAAGTACTGCGCAGGCAACTATCATTGTTCATTCCACAGAGTACTTTTATATATTCATTCCACAAATATTATATCTTACCGTTACTCTGTAGGTCGTAGTAATTGGTTTACTACAGGTGAAGAAGGTGATGTTGCAGGGGGACTGCCCTGTATCGCGTCGTGATGGTCGGTGTTGCTGATGGTTTACATACTTCATTTATTTTTGTAATAATTATATTGTGTTTTTAATGCGTTCCATGAACATGTTATAACATAAAGTCGTTACCAAGAAAAATTCATTTAGTTAAATAGTTTTGTGATTATTTTTCTTGTAAAGAAATAACAAAAAATTGAATTGGGGGTCATTGTAGAAGCGTGCTCGTCGCGACCCCTGCCAGCCCTTTTCAGGGCTGCAATTCTACTCAGCTGCGCACCCATGCCAGCGAGAGTTAGGGCGTCCCCCCAAGGCGACGCACACCAACTAGTCCCCGTTGGTGTGGAATGCAGCGCGCAAAGCGGCGATGGGGACCGCCACCCGTCACGCACAGCCCGACACGGCGGAAGGTGGAGGACAGAGTGCAGAGTTGGTACGTGGAATGTTAGAGGAGGCATGAAAGATAAGATGAATGAGTTGATTGAAATAATGAAAGGAAGAGAATTAGATATCGTGTGTATGTCGGAGACCAAACGGAAGGGCAGTGGTACTGAAGAGCTCCCTGGCGGGGCGTTAGCTCTATGGTCCGGAGTCCCGGAGAGCGAGAGCGCCCGCCAGGGAGTGGGGGTGCTGCTGTCGTCTCGGTTGGTCGATGTTATGACTGAATATAAGGTTGTGAACTCAAGACTTCTCTGGGTTCGCTTTAAATTGGGACTGACGAAGTTATTCCTTTTGGCTGTTTATGCGCCGGTAGCTTCGTCGTCCAGGGCTGAGCTGGAGGAGTTTTTGGGAGAATGTAAGAGAAGTTCTAGATTTGGCTAGGGGAAACGAAAGAATTGTTGTGTGTGGTGATTTGCATGGATGGGTTGGTACCGCTCGACCAGGGTACGAGTCGGTGCTTGGAAAGTTTGGCGATAAAAGGGTTAATGATGCTGGCAAGCTTATACTGGCGGTATGCAAGGAAAAGGGTCTTCTTGTGACAAACACTATGTTTAATCACAAGAAAATCCATATGTATACTAGAGAAAGAAAGAATGAGAGAAGTATGATCGATTTGTTTCTGGTGGATGACCGACTGCGAAAACAGGTGATGGATACGCGAGTGTTCAGGGGTGCTGACCTGGGAACGGATCACTATCTAGTGATTACTAGATTTAGGGGTCTGTTCGCGGGTTGGCGCTACCGGACGGCGGTAACAGAACCACAGTCGGTCTGTCGCATCCGAAGCTGAAAGCTTCAGGAAGCGGATACTAGGGACAAATATCATGCGAGGGTAGCCGAAAAGCTTGACACCATCGATGGCAGAAATGAATGTGTGGAAAGAACATGCCAGAACCTTAGGGATGGAATGGTAAGTGCAGCGGAAGAAGTGTGTGGAACAATAAAAAGAGGCAGTAGTAAAAGAAGAGATGCATGGTGGAATGATGAAGTGAAAGAAGTTGGCCTCTAGTAATGATAAGGATATGAGAGAGAAGATGAAAGAAAGATATAAGCTGCAGAAAGTTCACACGAAAGCATTGATTGAGGAAATGCGTGAAAGGTGTAGAATGGAAGCGGACGAAAGGTTGTCGCACAACTTTAAGGAGAACTCCAAACTCTTCTGGAAAGAGGTTGGAAGGACCCGAAGTGGTGCGACGGCCTTACGAATGAACAAAGTGCTTTCGAGAACTAATGACGTCCTCACAGAAAAATCGGACGTCATGCAGCGATGGAGCGAATTTTATAGAGAAATGTATGCGTGTGATGATCTTAGTGAGGGATTCGGGGATGACGCCGTGACTGGTACGCCAGACCTGGACCTCGATGACACTGAGGTCATCAGTATGAAAGAGATTGAACGTGCGATTCGAAGTTTGAAATGTGGTAAGGCTGCGGGACTAGACAGAGTTACTGCTGAAATGGTCAAGTATGGTGGGCCTCGCGTCTGGGACAGCTTTTATCTGCTGTGCAATTTGTGCTGGCGGACGGGGGATGTCTCGGATGATTGGCGATCCGCAGTCATTGTGCCTTTATATAAAGGTAAAGGTTCACATTTTGACTGCGGGTGCTATCGGGCGATCAGCTTGACCAGTTTAGCAAGTAAAGTTTACTCGAAGGTTTTGACACGTAGGATGCAAGAGAAATCGGAAAGATTTCTATGGGAGGCACAATGCGGATTTAGATCTGGAAGAGGATGCACGGATCATATGTTTTCTCTACGCATGATCACGGAAAAGCTTCTGGCTGCTAACCAGAAGATTTTCTGTGCTTTTGTGGATCTTGAGAAAGCATTTGATAAGGTTGTAAGGAAGAAAATGTGGGAACTGTTGCCGGGGTACGGTGTGGATGGTCGATTGCTAAGGGCTGTGCAGTCACTTTACTGTAACTGTAAAGCCTGTGTGCGGGTAGGGCATGACCTGTCACCCATGTTTAGCGTCCAAACGGGCGTGAAACAGGGTTGTGTCATGTCTTCCTGGCTGTTCATACTGTATCTCGACAGCTGTTTACAGAAGCTGAAAGATAGCTGTTTGGGTGTGAAATTGGGTGACATAAAAGTAAATTGTCTGCTGTATGCTGATGATGCAGTGCTTATTGCACCATCAGAGGCAGAACTGCAGGCATTAGTCACGTGTATGAAAGAGGTATGTGAAATTAAAGGTCTCCGTTTGAATGCTAATAAAACTAAGGTTCTGGTATTTGAAAGGGACGAAGAGAGAACGAAGTGTGAAATATGGGTAAATCAGGAATGTCTAGAACAGGTAAATGAAATTGTATACTTGGGGAGTGCTTTTAGCCGGGATGGAAGATGTGATTTAGATGTGGACAGGCGTGTCGCTGCCGGGAACAAAGTCAATGGTGCCCTGACTGCGTTAGTCAAAAGGCAAGGCGTAGTGAAGAGTGCACGCCTTGCAATACATATCGCAGTGTTGGTACCGACTTTGTTATATGGCAGCGAAACCTGGGTGTGCCAGAAGAAGCATAAAAGCAAGTTGAATGCAGTGGAGATGCGATCTCTTCGTAAAATGTGCGGCGTTACCATGGCCGACCGAAAGCGAAACGAAGAGATTCGCAATATGGCAGGTTTGAAAGATGACCTTATCACAAAAATTGATAAGGGCGTGCTTCGATGGTTTGGGCACGTTGAGCGAATGAGTGAAGACCGAATAGTGAAGAAAATATATAGCGCGAAAGTTAATATTAAAAGGTGTCGAGGTAGACCGAGACTAACTTTCGAAGACCATGAGAGCAAACTGCTCGAAGAGGGGAGGGTCAAGAGTACTCGGATACCTAGACGTGCATGTATGAAGAAGATAATGAATTTGAAAGAAGCGAAAGAGGTATGTAAGGATCGTGACACTTGGCGATCTGTTCTCTCTGGCTACCCCGTCAGGGATTGTGCGTGAAGATAAGTTAAGTTAAGTTAAGTAAAAAATCGTTTATTATGTAGAATGAAAAGAACCGGAGATTTCTTTTACTGGTAAGGAATCACTCCGACATAGATCTTAGTCCTCGAGGGTCACAAAGGACCTACGTTTAGATTTTTAATTAAATATGGCTGTGTGCATGTTTTCTTATTCTTACTGCTATAAAAAACAAACAACAAAAATCAACCTTAAAATAATATGAGACCGTGTAAGCTCACCTTAAAATTTCATATCATTAACCCAGTTACCAATAATATGGGGGTCAACCGACACGTATTAGAGCAGAGTGGCGGACTGATCGCTCCATAATCTGAGAAGAAAATGAGAAGAGGTGTGTGCATATAAGCTGTGATTTCAGTTTACTTTTACTTATTACACGTGGTAAAGCCATGCTGCAGCTATATTAATAGTATACTTGTAGCACGACTGGGTCGGCTCGACCGGGGAAGGCCCACGCTCTCACAGAATACCAGCGTAAAATAGCAACTTAAAGCTGCTGTGTTTCGTATGGTGAGTGTAGAGAACCGGAGACCCTTTTTATTGGAAACGAGGCAATCCATCTTAGTCCTCACGGGTGACAACGCATCTGCATATTGATTCAAAATGTGGATAGATGTAGATGTCTATGGGCCACAGCAACCACTTACCATCAGATGGACTGTGTGCCCGCTTGTCATCTTATACTATATAAAAAACTTGACTTATATCCTTCCCGTAAGTGGTGATGTGAATAAAGATGGTGTAGCGATGGCTTAGCTAGGTAGAAACCTATTTATTCTTGCCTTGAAAATTTGAGTAACATTGTATTCAAAAGGACATACGAAACATCTATATCTATTATGTATACATCTATACAAATAAATACAACTGAAGTGTCTGTTTGTAATGTCAAAATAACAGCTTTTTTACTAAACGCATAAATTTTTTTAAAAATTTTATCTGTTGTCTGTCTGTTTGTTCCGACTAATCTCTGGAACGGCTGGACCGAATTTGACGGGGACTTTTAGCAGATAGCTGAAGTTATAAGGAGTAACTTAGGCTTCTTTTATATTAGAACAAGAATTAGAGTTCTGCGCAAAAATATTAAAACCCATGAAATCCAATCGTAATAAATTACACGCGGGGGAAGTCGCGGGGAACAGGTAGTTGAAAATAGAACTCTTAATACCTACAATGTCGACAGGTGTAACTATAAGAACTCCAAGATAGCATGTACATTACAAAAGCTTTTACCAGTGTACATAAATCAAACAATCAAAATCCGACCGAAGTGTTTTTAAGCTGTTAACCACTACGAATATTTGCAGCACGCCAAATGCTCCCTCAAACAAAACTGCTTTATACGTCAAAGGCGCGAGGCCCGCTTGGCCCCGATGCATTTCGTCAAAGCCTAACTGCATTGTGCGATACCGCATTGCACCTGAACTAAATCCAGCACTGCGCAAATTAAAGTCTCAATAGTCACATGATAATATTATGGACGACGGTTTACCGCAATAAATTGTAATTTACACTGGTTGGGAAATTATCGATTTTAGGAAAATATATTTAACCCTTTTAATGCTTATTGAAAAATATTAAAGTATGGAAGCGACAGCTAAAGCAAAGTGCGGATCTCGAACATAAGTTGGGGGTTCGAATCTGCCATTCGACTACTTTCGTGAACCACTCAGTACAAAAAAATTTAAAGCTTACGTGGAGTGGTCAACAGTTTGAGTAATGTAAAAAGCATTATTTTTGAAATTATTAAAAAAAAATAAAAAAATGCAAAAATGTTATATGTAAGTTTTTAATATTTAAAAAATATTTTGTCATTTTTATTTTAATTGAAAATATGGCGAAACTATATCAATAAATACTCTATTAGTTATTGTTGAAAGTTATACTAAAGGAACCAAGACAGCCACTTCACTGTAAGAGAGAGCTTAAAATGGATCAACGAGTTACATAGATAGCTATGCTCAGAGTTTCAGTTCGATAGAGTCCTGAACGCAGATAGAACCAGAATTACTTGCATAGTCCAAGGAATCCGTTAGATGAAGTGACGATGGTCTGAATAGTTCGAAGAACCGATAACCGATGAGGTTGAAAAGTTCCTGGATGACAGCCTCGTAAAAGCACAGTATAGGCCGGTCTGTCATTAGATAGAGTAACGTCCTGATGTGTAGAGAGTTGACAGATTCAGATGTCTCAGAACTGTGCGTTTTTGTAGTCTATGAGGCAGGTCATTGGTTAACAGTGGGACAAATGAAAATGATGTAACTTTACTGTATTGTTCTGTAACATTGATGATGATTCAATTTGCTGCCCATCAGTTGCTTGTATTGCCAACAGATATTGACTGAATAAGTGCATATTTATATCACTAATTACTATTACGTTTAGATGATAACAGAAATAGAGCCATGCTGCAGCTATATTAGTAGTATAATTATAGCTCGAATGGGTTGACTAGACCGGGGAAGGACCACGCCCTCACAGAATACCAGCGTAAAATAGCAGCAATACCCTTTTTACTGGAAAAGAGGCATTCCATCTTAGCCCTCACGGGTGATAACGCATTTGCATTTTGATTCTTTGTGGGTCATAGCAACCACTTACCATCAGGTGGACTGTGTGCTCGCTTGTCACCCTATCCTATAAAAAATATTACCTAAATCGTTAGACAATTAAAAATATAATCTTTTCACAAAACATTCTAGAGTGTATCTATAAGTTTATAGCACCCACGCGATACTTTATTAAATAATTTCTACATTTATCCGCGACAAAATAAAATTTGAAATGGCATTTTAACATTGTAGTATTTCATTTTAGTTTAGTGCCGTGTGATGGCGACATAAGAGAAACTTTAACTCCATTTAATTTTGTGGGTGGCTTATGAGGCGGCGTGTTAAGTTTTTTTTAAGTGTTTTTTTTTTTATATTGAATATGAGTGACAAACAGACACACAGTCCACTTGATGCTAAGTAGATGCTGTGGCACATAGACATCTACGATCTTCGATTAAGAATCAAATCGTATAATACCCCTGAGGACTGAAATTGAGCGCCTCGTTTCCAAGAAAAACGTCTTCGGTTTTTTACACTCACCCTACGAAACACGGAAGCTCTATGCAACTATTTCACGCTGATGTCCTGTGAAAGCGTGTTCCTTTCCCGGTCGAGCTCAACTCTTCGTGCTTCATCTACAATATATCTGCAGCGTGGCTATATCACATATAAAAATAATAATTACATTCTAGCCGTGCCTGGGACGCTTTGCAATTTTTTTATCAAAAAAAAAAACACTCACAAGTAACACCAAACACTCACAAGTAACTTTTTCTGAGCCAATTTTCGTTTAGGGCAGGATTTGGCTGGATATCCAGGGTTCAGCTATTGCGACGAGTGCTTCCGATAATCGTCTAGTATCCACTTTTTATTACAAGTAATGATTCGATTTAAAATCCCTTCATTATTGTGTCGGTTGAGCAAAGTAACACAGCAGTCGACACGTGTTTGCAAGTTCGATTCGCTTAATTCATGAGGTACCCATCGTTCAAGTTTTTTTACTTTCCTGATTTGCTTCAAGTGGATTAATACAATTTTATCACTTACCCCGAAGCCTGCAGCTATCTTTGAAGTGCTTTGTGATGGATCCACTTTCACAATAGCGTTTAATTCTTCAACTTCCACTTTGGTCTCCGACCGTCCACGGGGTTGGTTCTGAAGGTCGAAATTTTCAGAACGAAAACGTTGAAACCAAAAACGTACCGTGCTTTCTTTTGTGACACCAGCGCCGTACACATCATTAATTCTTCGAGCTGTATCTGCAGCACTGGTGCCACGGTAAAACTCGTTCTCGTAAATATACCGATATTTCATGTTTTCTATTCTGCGGTAATAAGCGACGCAAAAAAAAAAATAATGAGGAAAAAACAAGCGAAGGACTGTTTTCAAAACTCAAATGTACTAGCTAAATGAATTTATAAATTTGAATTTGGAATTCTTAATCAAAGAGGAGATATTTAAGATCCACTTTGATCTTCAGTACGACAAAACGATAATTTCATATGTAAGGACCTAATATAAATATAAAAGAATTATTAAAATCAGTTCAGCAGCTGGCAAACTTGACAAGAAAGAGCGACTCTTCATGATGAACTTTCAGAAGCGGCCCCACAGAAAGTGGACGTGGTAAAGTCGCGACGGTTCTACAAAAAATTGGATTGACTTCTTTATAACGACCAGGCGGCAACTGTTTAGTAATGTTTTAGTGATCGTGAGGGTTAAAACTGGTAGTGATCACCGAATGGCCGAATGAGGCACATCGAACATTAATATTAAACTGGAGATGTCACATCTAATGAAGTCAACGCTCCGTACCCCTCGTACTCTAATCCAAAGTCCCGAAAACTTTTAACCCGAATTATTATTATAAATCACTTTAAGTGCCTAAAAGATTGCAATATATTGGACGATATGAATAACAAGCCCATGGAAACTGTTCATGCGCTAGGAGCTAAGTTCTGCAAGACCCGTCGGCGGAAGAATCCAAAAACTCTTCGATCACACTCTGAATCTCATGGCTGTTAGAAGCGAAATGACGCTGCAAAGTTCAGCAGAGAAGACAGCATAAAGGCAACTATACAGACAGATCTCCAAATGCATGCAGCGAGACTTACGCTAACGATTGCTTCTTCAATACAGCTCGTATTGAAGAAGCAATCGGGCGGAACCAGGGCTCCAAAGTCTTTGCCAGAGATTTGTCTGTCAGAAAGAGCCAACTGTCGAAGCCAAAGACCGAATGTGGTAGCATCGTTTCCGGGACACCTGAGATTTTGAGTGAGATTGAGAGGTTCTACGGGCAGCTGTACATTTTATCGTTGGAGCCACACTTGATCTTAAATCGATACTCACACTTTCGTGTAAGTATCGATTTAAGATCAAGTCTTATCCGCCACTATTCTCATGATATCCCGGACGCCAGTCTGAGTGAGATTAAAATGGCTCTCTAGAACCTTAAAAACGGCAAGGCTAAAGGCGAGGATATAGGGGAGGCCTATGATCAACAGTGGATTTGTTAAAAGACTGTAATGATGATGATAATGATGATATTAAAATCAGTTCACAATGGACGAAGATATCACGTACCATACACAAACAAAACAAAGAAAAACACTCGAATTGAGAGCCTCCTCTTTTTGCGAAGTCTGATAATAATGTAATAATAATAATATTTCTATATATTAACTTGCCCTAAGTATTGCGCAGTAGCTATTAGAGTAATCTGTGCCCTAACCTCAAATCGTAATGGGCCGTGTTTGTCGATACATTTGCAGTGAGTATCTGCTTAATTGGAGTGACCACTCCGGGAAAATGTAGCTCTATTTGCACTCTGTTGCGGCGAGTCACATCAACCGTCAACCACACAACGCGGCGCTAGTCAGCTGTCAGCTTTTCTATCCTTTCGATGGAGGTGAATCAATATGGCGTCCTTTTTCATCGAACTAATTGTTCATGCGTATAATTTAATATATTTACTAAGAGCGCACCATTTGTGATTTTGTTGCTAAAACAAATTACTACTAGAATTATTATTAATTGAAAAAAGAATCTCGACATACATAGTATAAAATACATTCGCTTTCCGACGTCTGTACGCTTAGATCTTTTAAAATACGCAAAGAACATTAATGTGGTTTTTATTAATAGAAAGAATGGTTTAAGGGAAAAGTTTATATGTATAAAACATTTATATAACATATTACATAATTCTTCAGTCTGTGTGTATGTCACTGAACTCTTCCTAAATTGTTGGACCGATTTTGATGAAATTTGTGTGTGTGATTAAGTTGATTAGAGAATGATTATAATTGGAACCGGTAGGTGGCGTTGTTGTCGAGATCCTGAAATCAAACGGGGGGAAACGGGGGCGGATCGCTATTAAGTATTATAATTACATCACGATATAGAAGTGTAGTGTAGTGTATGACTCCTGGAATAGTTCAGTTGTGGACCGGCGCATTCTTCCACTAAAACTTCGAAAGTGTTAATGAAAGTCTCACATAATTTATTCTCCATAACTGAGTAAAATTTATTCTAACAGTTCGCTTTACCGTTACATCCTATTAAAGTCAACCTCCCCATATGTTGACTAACATGAAGGAGTTATTTGCAATAGTTGCTACGGTTGGCAGGCGCGTAGGCAACCATAGTTTTCTGGCTGTTATAAAATGATTACGTTACCTATATAAAACATTGACATAACTTATTTCAAAACATGGAATTATTACTTACAATGTTATATTTTATAACAATACTAGCTGAGCAGGCAGACGTTGTTATACGATCATTTGCTTTCCTAAAAAAAATCCTTAAATTAGCAATAAAGAAATTGAGGGTCACATATCGGGATAAAACTATCCTATCTCTCAAGTTTTTTTTTATAGGATAAGGGTGACAAACGAGCACACAGCCCACCTGATGGTTGCTGCGGCCCATAGACATCTACATCTACCCTCTATTACAAATCAAAATGTAGATGCGTTGTCACCCGTGAGGATTTAGATGGAATGCCTCATTTCTAGTAAAAAGGGCCTCCGGCCACCTGTACTCATGAAGCGCAACGCAGAGGTACTCTGTGAGGTCATGGTACCACCCCGGTTCGAGCCGGCCCATCAGTGCGACAGCAAAAGCTGCCGCGTGGCTCCACCACTGTTGACCAAACTGCACACAGTGTGCAAAATTTCATTGAAATCAGTTCAGTAGTTTAGGAGTTCATCGCGGACAAACAATGTGACACGTAATTGTTATATATAAAGATCTGGGGGCACGGCAGTGCCCCCGCCAAGTCGAGCAAAAAAGCGGCACGGCCGTACCATCCTTTCTCGAAGCAGTTCAGGCCATTTCTGAAACCCTATAACTTCGTTATGGATAAAATTAGAAGCCTGGATTTTTACTAACCAGGAAGGCATTGTATAAACTCAGTATATTTCAAATTTCATTAAATTTGAGCCAGTAGTTTAAGAATTATAACTAGTCAACATTTCTTAATTTTGTCACTCACTGACTGACCGATCATCAAAACTCTGAGGCACTTCTGGCAGACATAGAAACTTCAAATTTGGAATTCGATTATTGATTAATATATAAATCAAGGAAAAATTAAAATATTTTACAATTTCAGTCCAGTTTTCGAGATACACCAACTGCATAAATAACTTTGTAATCCCATATAAACATATAGTATTACAAAGTTACATTTGCAGTGAATGAATCAGTGTACCTATATATGTATAATGGAATAATAGGTGTAAATAGCTACCTTGATATAACTATCTACAAAAAGAAATGAGATGCCATCAAAAACATAACTTGTAAAAAAAAGCCAAGTCTCGCAATTTAGTTCTTCTACCGTAAAAAGTTGTGAGATCCATGTAATACCAAGTCCGTTAAGTTATTCAGTCCATAGATTGATACATAGAATGACTTGGCAATCGCACTAAACAATCTAATTTAATATAATATGTATTACTTGTGAGATATATTATGTTTTCATGCGATTGCCAAGTCAATCTATGTATCAATCTATGGACTGAATAAATTAACCGACTTGGTATTACATAGATCTCACAACTTTTTACGGTAGAAGAACTAAATTGCGAGACTTGGCTTTTTTTACAAGTTATGTTTTTGATGGCATTAAATTATTACAGTATGCTTATATCTACCGTCATCATTATCATCATTAGAACCAATCGTAAGTCCACCTCGAACATAGGCCTTTCCCAAGGAAGTTGCTGAGCCACCTGCATCCATAGACTTTCTGCATTGCTTACCAGGTCGGAACTACACCTAAGAGGGCCACCCTTACTTTGCTTACTGGTACAAGGCAGCCACTGGAGAAATTTTCCCCAATCGGTTGTCGGTTCTTCGAGCTATATGACGGCCATTGATACTTCAGATTACTGGTCCGTTGGGCTATGTCGGTTACTGCGGATATGCTTATTATGAAGTCTATGTGGCAGAGTAACTCCGAGCTCCGAGCTTCCCCATATCTCGCTGCGCGACCTTGACCCTGACTAAGCTAACATATCTATGTACATTTGTAATATTGTCTATCGTGACTTTCATGTATCACAGGGGTCGATATTTCATATTACCTCCCGACGTACGGCTACGTTCGTGGACTGGGGGCGTTGCCGCACAAAGAAAGTAAATTTGCACTCGCCAACAGTCTATCAATTTGATAGCCAACCTCTATTATGTAGAACAAGAATACCTTCTGTATACTAAAATGTAGGTCACAAGAATTATTGCGTTCTATTTTTCTTATTAGTAGAAGCATGGCTGTAGATTTAGTTATTCGGTTTGTACATAGTGTGTACATAGTGAAATACATAGAAATAATGAAATGCAACTAGATTTTTATTTATGCAATTAACTGTCAACTAAAACTTTTTTTTTATAGGATAAGGGTGACAAGCGAGCACATAGTCCACCTGATGGTAGGTTGTTGCTGTGGCCCATAGACATCTACATCTATCGTCGTTTGCGATTCAAAATGTAGATGCGTTTTCAGCCGTAAGGACTAAGATAGAATGCCTCTTTTCCAGTAAAAACGATTCTCTACACACACCATACGAAACACAGCAGTTTAAGTTGTTATTTTACGCTGGTATTCTGTGACAGCGTGGTCCTTCAAGCGGCTTCAGCCTCAACCAACTACAAGAAAAGCATCCCAATCTATAAAAAGATATTCAAGCACTCATCTTAAAATGACGATTGTATAAATATGCATACACCGCCGAAATAAAAATAATGTACCGCTGTATAGAAACCACTCAAGATCAACAAAAACTATAAAAAATAATCAAACTTCAAAGATGGCTAGGGGACCAGCTATCAAACATTGAATTACTTGGCTTTAAAGATGCAAGTGAAAAGACCTATTCGCGTCATCTACAGCTGTGTCGCTAACGTCAACGGCCCACCAACTATACAATCACTCGCCGCTAAGACTAGGGTTGCTCCTCTAACACAAAAAACAACATTGCCAAGAATGGATTATGCGGCGCCCCACTACTTTCACAACTAGTTGAGAAAAGCAAAGCAGCCTTCAAACGACATGAGATAAAAGTTCGCGCATGGTCTGACTCTCAAGTCGTTCTCGCCTGACTGCAAGGAGACGTATCTAGATGGGAAAGATATGTAGCCAACGGGGTTAACAAAATCAAGCAAACTTTCCCATCACAGAATTGATAGTACGTGAAGTCGGATCAAAATCCAGCAGATTGTGCCTTTCGTGGACTGTACCCAAGCAAACTAATCAACCTTGAACTGTGGTGGAATGGTCCCGAATTCCTGCAAAATCTGGAAACTAAAAAGTGCATAAACAACCTTGCATGTTTATATACTACTAACGCCGAACTTAAAACCAAAAAGGTGGAAGACTACTAATCAAAATCGACATTTCAATGACCAAATGCAGTTCGTTAACTCGCGTAACAAGAGTCACGGCATGGATACTATGCTTCATTACAAATGTGCGTAGAAAGACGAAACGTGACGCCAAATACCGTACTACAACGGAAATAACAGCCGTCAATGAACAAATAATTAAATTTGTGCAAAGTACAGAGTTAGATAACGAGTACAAACAACTTATAAAACAAGAAAATATTACAAACCAAAGTTGTATCTTCAAACTCAAGCCTTACTAAGAAAAAAAAGGGATTATACGAGTGGGCGGCCGCATCAACGACTCTAACTTACCATTCGAGATGAAACATCCCGCCATCATCTCTCGAAGTGGACGCTTCACTGGACTACTTATCGAGCAAGCTCACTCTGTAACACGTCACGAAATAAGTCCATGAAAGCAAAATTACGTCATTGCGTCAGATGTCACTGTCACAAACAAACAAAAACTCATCAGATTATGGCTGACCTATCTCAACATCGTATAACACCGTACCGGCCGTTCACGCACACCGGAGTCGACTTCACTGGTCACGTGGACGTTAACCTGAACAAGGGAAGAGTTGTTAAAACTTTAAAGGAATACATCGCTATATATAGAGACACTCAACTGACGTCTATAAAGGATATATGGACGTGGATTTACTTATTTCTGTAAACCTGATCGACCAACTGGATATCATTTCTGGAAAACGTGAAAGAAGACATCAAAACTCTCTATAAACTAAATTACTGTACGCGAAGGCGCGAGTTACTTCAGATTACTTTTTGTTTGAAGTTCACATTCCACTTACTTCAGATGTAGATTTTCTGGTCTACAAAATGATTCCACTGCCTGTTGAAACTGAGAAAGGAATAACTAATATTATAAACCTAGAATCTGAACACATTGCAGTTAACTTTCAAAAGAACACCTATAAATCTGTGACAGAAACTGACATGAAGCTGTGCACTCAAATGAAACAAGATAGTTTTCTCTGTTACAAAAACTTACCGGTGTTCAACTTACATAACAACAATGCTCCGTGTGAAGCTAAGTTATTGAGTTACAGTTCGAGGATATTCTGTGACGTCAAGCCGGCATCATGCAATGACGCGTGGATCGCATTACACACGCCGAAGAGCTGACTGGCCGTTTGCTGCGGAGCTTGCACTTTGCGTACGGTATGCAACTTTGACGTACGTCGCACTATATGACGTCATCGGGTGTGTAATACAATCCAAAGACTTCACTATTCACTCACACAATGAGTACAATATCAAAATGAAAATCGTCAACTACTACTTCGATATCCCAACTCTGAATACTACAGCGAACAACATTATCGGGTTAACTCGCCATAATGTATCATAGAAAGTAATTGAAGAAACATGATAACGATATTGAACTTCAAGAAGTTGACAGGCGATTACATTCACTACATGAAAACGAAGTCTTACCCTCGTCAACTACGAGTCACGACTTACACCAATACCTGATCTGTTACATACTTCTCAGCGTCGTAATTCTTGGAACGTCTATATGGATTGCAAGAAAGCGTTTCAGCTGTCATTGCACTGAACACAAAGACATGACATCACATACAAGTGAAGCGTTGGATCTAGAAGATATGGAACCACACTCCATTGCGGGACGCGAACTTGCAGCACCGTGTCCAGCACAGCCGCCCGCACCGCAGCCGCGCGATCAGAGGCCACGAACACCTACCTACTACGGCGACTACAGCGAAAAACCACAATACTTTTAATTTTGACGATTAATAATTACATTATTTACTTTGTACTGGCATTACTTTACTATGATAGTTTTTCTCTCTAGTTTATCTTATTTTTCTTTCGGGTTGTCAATATGGACGGGCAAGCCATCGTACATTCAACCTTATTTTGTGCTCACGTTTGCGACCTACTTTCGGAGTGCATGTTTAATTAGTAATAATTTTATTATTATTAACTTCAAATCAGTACGTCAACAACCGTTCTACTAAACACTAACTACTCAAGTAAAGATTTGCGACAATAACCTTGTAACTACTTTACTTTTTAAACTTTGCTGATCTTCTACTTTCGACGTACTCATCAACTAACTTCAACTCGTCTTCTAGAAAGGGTATGGCCTTGCAAATCATACTTTTTATGATGATCGCGCTCAGTGCCGTCTTTAAGGCAGGGCCCGCAGGGCCCTGGCCCGAGGCCCCGAGGTACGTTGGGGCCCCACAATTCTGAAAATTTTCGATGTACAACACATTTTATAATATAATAAGAAAAATATCAAATCACACACTTGGTAAAATAGAAACAAGATTTAGAAAATTTTTTTAAAAATTTATTTTTGTACTAAAATAACAGTAATTATATACAGCTTTCGTTAAAAAACTTTTTTTCGCGATTTCTTGGCAGCAAAATTAGCTATTAATTCATCAAAATCAATTGATTTTAATAAGTCTGATTCTATACTCATTAAACTTAGGTGGTTTAATCGTGACTGTGTCATTGTACTCCTATGGTCTGATTTTATTAATTTTAATCGGGAAAATGAACGTTCGCCAGCACAATTGGTAATCATAAGTGTAAGACATATTCGGAGACTGATTTCAATATTCGGGAAAGTGGACGTGAGAAATTCTTTTTTTAATTGTAAGTATAGGTCTGGAATAAATAATTCTTCGTCTTTTCGTGTATCACGAAGATAATGTTTATAATGTAAACATTCTGATGTTAAGTTTTCTGCAGAAATGTCTTGATCATATTTTCTGGCAAGCTTTTCGCAGCATTCTTTTATTCCTTCGTATGCCATGTTTGGTAGAGCAGTGAAAAACTTGAAGTCATCATTCACCGTTTCGTAAGCAGCTTTTCTGGTTCTCAAATTGGAACAAAGTGAATCGATTACCGGATAAAAAATCTCTATTTTGAGCTTTTCATCTCCAGTAAATTGTGTATGTTCACTCTCTCCTTCAAAGCGAGTAAGTTTTACGCTTCTCCTTCGATTTCTTGGCTCAGATGTAGATTCACTTTCGCAGATATCAGTAAAACTTTTTGCTTTTTCTAAAAACTCATCGAATTTATCCCGGATATCCAATAAATACAATTCTAAGGAATTTAAAAGACTGCATGCTATATACAAATTCATATTTTCTTTTTGTAAATTTTTAGATGTATCATTAATACGTGTCAAGATTTCGTGCCAAACCACAGTTATAAAGACATTTTCAAATTTTGTAATTTGCTTTAAAATGGACTTAGCTTCAAGTCTAGTCTCGTTAGACTGCGTATCATCCTTTGATAAATCATCTAGAGCTTTCGTAATATCTGTATGACCTGTGAAAAGAGCGACGATTGCATTAGCTCGAGCTGACCATCGAGTAGCGGATAAAGATTTAACGACTTTTTTTTTCGTTCCTAAATATGACAATAGTTTTTGCCATCTATAAGTCGATCCTGATAAAAATGTGTACAAATTTTGTACGATATAGAAATATTTAACAACTGCATTAACACATTCAGCTGCCTTAACGCCGACTAAATTTAACGAGTGCCCGGCACAAGGAATATAATCAGCATACTTATTGATTTCCCTTATCCTGGTTTGCAGTCCTGAATAGCGGCCAGACATATTCGATGCGTTGTCATAAGATTGACCTCTACAGTCATTTATATCAATATCATTATCTTTAAAAAATTTGACTACAACCTCTGTTAAATATTCGGCATTATGACCTTCTATAGGAACGAACATTAAAAAACGTTCGATAGGCCCCTGATCCGTAACGTAGCGCACGGTGAACGTTAATTGATCTAGATGAGTGATGTCCGGCGTAGAATCCACAGAAAAAGAATAATATTTTGCCTTCTTCAACTCACTTATAATGCAAGCAAGAACTTTTGCCCCCATAAGGCCTATAAATTCTTCACAAATATTAGCTGATAAGTATGATGTTACTCCATGTCCTTTATTTCCGTAGGTATTAATGTGCTCTTTAAGAAAAGGGTCATATTCGCTCAGTAATTCTAAAATACCTAAGTAATTGCCATTTTGACTAGATCCGAATCGTTCGTTCTCTCCTCGAAAAGCGAGACCACGTGAAGCAAGAAACATTATAGTGTCAGTTATTCGACGTAATACTTGAATCCAATAATTTTTCTCATTTTTTTGTTGATTCGTTAATGCATTTTCCAAACTACCAGTTTCTCTTCTCCATTTAGAATAAATAGTTAAAGTTTGTTTATGAGCTTTGCTTTGCTCATGCTCCGTAATTCGCTCTGGGTGTTTCCAATCATTAAATCCGTAAAATGTAAATTGTTCTTTTTCAGATGAAAAAAGTCGACATACAAAGCAATAAATACGTCCAGTTGATGGCGAATACGATAACCACTCACGCTCTATTATTTCATTATTTTGTAGTTTCAATTGAAATAATGATCTGTTTAGAGTTCTCACTTTTTGTTTATCTCCTTCTTGGTAAATCCGTGCAGATTTTGAGAAACCTTTGTCTTTATTGCTGCATAAACCTGGATTTTTTTGCAACCAGTATAATCGTAACTTCTCGTTGATTTCGCCCCACAACGCAATATCAGTCGAATAATTTTCATTTTTTTCTGGCGTGCTTCTCAATGCTGCCTCCTCTATTAAAATAAAATATATTTTTGTAAATCGCTTTCAATTGAAAAAAATATTTTAAATTATTCAGCTTTTTTAGAATCTAAATATTTACAATTTAAAACGCTATATTTACCTGCTGTTCTATGATTTATAAGAACTTGTGTAGCTACTGATAATTCCGACTGTTCTGAAGGATTCAAATCGACTGATTCGTTTTGAATAACATTGTCCTGTAAATCAGCGGTACCTTTTGTCGTTTCATCATTTTTGCCTAATAAATAAAATGCAATAATCTTATTATCATACTGTTAGCACGGTTCGTTTCATAAATTAATTTCATAAAAATGGTATTAAATCGACTTTTCATAAAAAAACTTTTGCTACATGCGAACAACAATGAGGATATAGGACTCAATGAATCAACTAATCGCTCTTAATTCAAATAATATATAGTATTACTTACTGCTAATGTCATCTTGTTTTAAAAATGCAGTTATTTTCGGTAACTTGTCTATTTTCTTTTGTTCTTCTTTCGCTTTTCGTTTTTTTGCAGCACCACTTTCATAGACACGATTCATGATTTTGATGTACTTCAAATAATTCGATAAACAATATTAAATTAACTGTCGCTACATCACGTCAAATCTGGTAATGAACCTGCTGGCTGTTTCACGTGTCTAAACACGGACGTTGACTATTCATTTTCTCACCAAAAACAAAAGCAAGCTTAAACAAGTTTCTTTCAAAACAATCGCGCTTCTGCTTGCGTGCAAGAGCGCGCATGCGTAAGAATCCGAATGAAGATTTTGGCGCGTTAGTTTGAATATTGTAAATGAGAAAACGTTTACATTGCATTATAAACATTACATTCAATCGTTTGTTTAAAGTAATTAAAATATACGAAAAAAATGTAAGAAATTAAATGTATGCATGGCTAAAATTACGGGTATTTAAAACTAAGCAAATAAGTTAATTGTAAAGTAAAAATGAATTAAGAAATGAGTTGAAATGCCAAGTGTTCGTTTGAGCAGCTATTGAGAACTGAGGTCGATCCGGAACGACGAAATATTGTAGTCCGATCTAATACAGCGGGGACAGTTTACGGCACTTCCTCGAAGAAAAACCGATAGCCCTTGTTTATTAAACAAGATTCGGCGCAGCATCGCGCTGTAGTTATAGACTTGGTATGCAGTGGCTCGCTAACCAATGCTGTTATAGGCTATGATGTCACAGATGACGTCACTTTCATAAATTCGTATATGAATAAATATAAGTATTGTTCTTCGTATAGATTATAATATATGGTGTTCATTCAATTTTATTTAAATTAGAATTGGTGGGGTATTAGTTTTAGAAATGTATGTATTATCCGCTAACTACAAGCTATTAAGGTTTAAAAGTTTTATGACTTAAACGTTATAAAGTATTATTTTTATTAGAAAATTGAAATTTGAATTTATTCAAAGAATTTATTTATTGAACTCTCATATGTGTGATATGGGGTGTTAAGATATTTAAGGGATTACGATTTAGCCTATTGCGTTATTGTAAACTGAAAAATGGTAAAGTTAAAATTTAAGAATTTTCCATCCCTTACATAGGCCCCAGCCAGTACCTTAGCCCATAGCCTCGTTGATCCTAAAGACGGCACTGATCGCGCTGCTGCGTTTTGTTTTAAAGTTAAAAAGGTTTACTAAAAAGTAAAGTAGTTAAAAGAGTATTGTGGCAAATCTTTCCTTGAGTAGTTAATGTTTAGTAGGATGGTTGTTGACGTACTGATTTGAAGTTACCTATAATAAAATTATTACTAATAAAACATGCGCTCAGAAAGTAGGTCGCAAACGTGAGCACAAAATAAAGTTGAATGTACGATGGCTTGCACGTACAGTGCTACAACTATGCAATTAATATAGCTGCAGTATGGCTCTACCACGTGGTTTGAGATAATATCATCATTAATTCTCGAGATGTTTGAGACGCGTAATTGATTTATTTTTAACATGGTAATCTTATTTTCTACACTTAAAATATATTATTTAATTAATTCCTTGTGATTTAAGATATATTATCATTATTATCATTATAGCCCTTAACAAGTCCATTGCTGAACATAAGCCTCCTCCAAGAAACGCAACAAAACACGGTCCTGAGCCACTTGCATCCATCGACTCCATCTAGTGTGGGCCGCCCTAAACTTCATTTAGCTGTACGAGTCTGCCACTCGAAAATATTTGTTCTTAAACGTTTGACGGTGTGTATCTTATACTATGGTATATTTTTTGACAGCCTCGTTGGTCTAGTAGTTGTAGTAGTGCGACAGCTGATCATGAGGTCCCGGGTTCGAATCCCGGGTCAGGCAAAAAAATGTTTCCTTTAAAAAATTCTCAGTAACTGCCCGGAGACAGGAAGTTGGCGGTGTCTCAATCCCAGTGCCGCGGAAAGCACGTAAAGCCATATCGTCTGCGACTCTGGTGGAGCCGCACCGCTGATGCGGTAGTGATGGGGCTACGGGGAGAATGGAATGTCGATAATTCGAGGAACCGCTCTCTCTATCCTCCGCGGCCGAAACCTGATGAGTGGAGTCACAGATGCTACACTACACAGTGCTAAGTATTTTCCTGGTTCCATGGCCTCCGCATATCGGGCTCGGCGGGTTCCGTTGCGCAGGTGGAGTTGAGGCCGAGGAGCTAGACGCGCCTTTGGTTCCTGGTGCGCCTTATCTGAGAAGGAAAAAGGAGAGGAGAAGTCCTCCACGAAGAAGGGCTGCCGTGGGGCAGCCGGCGCTGGTGGGGCTGCGGATGTGTGAGAAAGCGTTCCCGTGGGTTTTAGTTGGTGCAAATCCAACACAACCAATCTTAGCCCCCG
Organism: Parnassius glacialis; assembly: GCA_033319125.1. NCBI lineage: Eukaryota > Metazoa > Arthropoda > Insecta > Lepidoptera > Papilionidae > Parnassius > Parnassius glacialis. The sequence continues at coordinate 49,627,007 of JAVANC010000001.1, read as the reverse complement.
CGAGGCGGGTATGCTTACGCATTACTGTTGCTTATTGAATGTTATATAATTACAGCGCTATCTGTCGGAAGCCATGAGATTTTTCTGGAATTTCCAATAGATGCTTCTTACGATACCTATAGGACGAAAAGTGTGGAATCTTTTTTTACCGACTTTTTCTTTTGTCGTTTTTTGCTGGCCAAAAGAGTAATATCAAAGTCGTTTATCTTTAAAAAAAAATTACACCTGCGTGATAAAATATGTAACAAGGCTGTGATAAAATATGAATGAATGAGCTAATCGATATAATGCAAAATATATTCTGAAACATTTCTCCAATTTCAAACCGATCCTGTGCGCTGTTCGTTTTACGTAATTAAATTACACGGGACATAACATTCAGACCATTATTATAGACTGACTTCAATATGTAAAAGTTTAAAACAATAATATAATTTGTATGCCATAATTATCATTGTATGAAAATAATTGAATTTGTATGTAAAGTCAAACTTAAATAAGTATGCATTAAAAATATTTCCAAGAACTTATTGACTGACCTTGTTTCACAAGTAATCTATTTATAGGATAAGTTTATGAATTTTTAACAAGTCGCGATGCAACATTGTGTTAAAAAACGGCAAAAGTGCGGTTTGAGAAAAGTTCACCATGTCTCGAAATTTTTTCCTTCATTATTCTTTTCGGGAAGCACAATAAATCAGCTAATAACAACAAAATAACAATTTTAAATAAAACACGAGGTTCTAATTTAAAGTTTGCGTAGCATAAATTTTAAGACGAAGTCTAATTAAATAACTAACAAAGCTGGTGTGTTGACAGTAATTATTACCCTCATTAAATATCTATATAATGTTGTTTTAGTAGCTGTGACTTCGTCCGCGTGGAATTTATTACGATTGAATTTCATGGGTTTTTATTCTTTTGCACGGAAATCTAATGCTTTTCCTAAAATAACAGTTGTCTAAGTAATGCTTATAATAACAACTATCTGCCAGTGAAAACTCCATCAAAATCGCTCCAGCCATTCCGGAGAATAGCCGGAACAAACAGAGAGACAGACAAACAATTAAAAAAAATTGTTTATTTATACAAATAAATAAAATTGAAGTGTCTGTTTGTAATGACGAAATAACAGCTTTTTACTAAATTTATATGAAAGTATATAACGTAGTTTCTTATATATAACGTAGTCTTTCTGTCTGTTTATTAAGTTTGTCAATGCTAATCTATACAAATAAATAAAAGGGAAGTGTCTGTTTGCAATATCAATATAACAGTTTTTTTTACTAAATGCTTAAGAAGGTATATTACGGTACTTATAACAAACTAGCTGTTCCCCGCGACATCGCCCGTGTGTAATTTAGGGTTTTAATTTTTTTTGCGCGGAAGCCTAATTCTTATTCTAAAATAAAAGTAGCCTAAGTTACTCCTTATAATATTTGCTATCTGCCAGTGAAAGTCACGTCAAAATCGGTCCAGCTGTTTCAGAGATTATCCGGAAAAAACAGACAGACAGACAAAAATTAAAAAAAAATGTGTTTTTGTTTTAAGTACCGTATATACTTTCATATGCATTTAGTAAAAGCTGTTATTTTGACATTACACACAGGCAATTCAATTTTATTTATTTGTATAGATGTCGTATCTTGGAAACAGTTCTAAGAACTTGAATGAAATTTTGTATTGATATAATGGTTTAATTACCAAGTTTATCAAAAAATTTCTTTTGCTAATCGATCAAAGCTGACCAAATTTGGCTTAGCGTTTGGTTTTAGAATGAGGTCCCTCATTCTAAAACCAAACGCTAAGCCAAATTTTAATGACTGTAATGGGGAACAGTTTTACTAGTACGAGGCGATTGGCTCCGCGCTCGCCAACCCGCTTGCCCAGCTTAGTATCTGGCATACTTTTACAGTAAAGTAAGTAAGCGACATAAGCCTCAGATTCTTTTTGCTAGCGACATGTTTTTTGCGAGCAGCTATGCAGTTATAGACCAGAAACAATGCGATCAGCGACAGGTGCTATGGTTATAGTCTTCGTTAGACATCTAACGTTACCTTTTTAACAATCAACAAGAAGGAGGTTCTCAATTCGAGTGTATGTTTTTTTTGTATGTATCTTACGCGATATCTTCGCAGATTGTGAACCGATTTTAATGATTTTTTTTCATTAAATAGTTTTTACCTCAAGGGAGGTCCCGTTGATTTTGGAGAAAAAGTTTCGCTCCCAAGGGTGAAAAATAAGGGAAAAAGTTTCATATTGGATTATTTTAAGGAATTTCGTATGATATCTTCGCAGATTGAAAATCGATTTTAATGATTCTTTTTTAATAAAATAGGTTATACTTCAAGGGTGGTAAGTTAATTAGTAAGCCTCACACCCGCAATGAATTGCATCTTCCGAATTCTGCTTGAAGCTACTCACTGCACTGAAGTGCCATATGGTCCGCGCTAAAATAGGCAGAGCCACGCGGCAGCTTTTGCTGTCGCACGGATGGGCCGGCTCGAACCGGGGTGGTACCACGACCTCATAGAATACCAGCGTGAAGTAGAGGTTTACCTCTGCGTTTCGCTTGGTGAGTGCAGGTGGCCGGAGGCCCTTTTTACTGGAAATGAGGCATTCCATCTTAGTCCTCACGGGTGGCAACGCATCTGCATTTTGATTCGCAAACGAGGATAGATGTAGATGTCTATGGGCCGCAGCAACCACTTACCATCAGGTGGACTGTGTGCTCGTTTGTCACCCTTATCCTATAAAAAAAAGGCATGATAGGGAAGGATTTGCCTATGCCAGATGTATCAAATATATACGTTTACGTAAAGGGATTTAATATTAACTTGCCCTGATGTTTTTTTATGGGATAGGGTGACAAACGAGCACACAGTCCACACCTGATGGTAAGTGGTTGCTGTGATCTATAGACATCTACATTTATCCTCAATAAAGAATCAAAATGCAGCTGCGTTGTCACCCGTGAGGACTAAGATGGAATACCTCTTTTCCAGTAAAATGGGTCTGCAGTTCTCTACGCTCACCATACGAAACACAGCAGTGTCAAGCTGCCATTTTTAGCTGGTAAACGTTAGTAGCCTAATGGCAGGGTGCGGACCGCGAACTCGAAAGGTCGTGGGTTCGAATCCGCCATTCGACTACTGTCGTGAACCACTTCTAACACAAGCATTTTAAGCTTACCAGAAGTGGTTAAAGGGAATATTAGTAAGATTTAATAGCATTACTAGTATTTTTTTAAAAGAAAGAAAAGTAAAAAAAGTTACTATGCCCGTTGGGGTATTCTACTAATGTAGGCTAGGGAGGTCGTGTTGCTAAGAGGCTGTTCTGTGTACATTGAGATGGCTAGCGATGCTGTTGGTTTGCATACTTTGGCGTTATCATTTAATTGGGTCCTGATAGTAAGCAGGGTTATAACCGAGTAGCGTTCTTTTATTTAAATACTTTTGAGATTCATTTCTAACATCGGAAGTGGAATAGTTTCTTACAATGTATTATTTCTTGGGTTAATATTTTTTCTATAGGAGAGGAGGCAAGGTAAACCATGATTGAGATCTGCCTCCGATGGGTACCACAGAGGAAGAAATAAAAAGTTGTATACCCTGAAGTACCACATCGGCGACAGAATTAGCAACAACAATGGGATCGTCCAACGAGAAGTAAACTCGCCCCGCAAAGAAAGACCGCACCCTATCCCAATCGGCCGACCTATAGTGCCAAAAACGGCGGCAGCCTGCAGAGTGCAACCGCTATTTTAGCGTGAGTGGCACCACACTCCGAAATAGACAATGGTCCAAGAAGCCAAGAGGGGCGTCCGGAGACTTGATATCTGTCCAGATGAGAGATCAGCAGAAGGTCCAACAGGGAAGGTGCATGATTCTCTACATCTGGAATCCGCGTAGGCGATGTAATCAGTTGCGTCAGACCATATGCCAAGGCAAAATTATGAACAAATGTCCCCGCCTGATCGGTTAAACGTGAACTGAGCCATTCGGCGTGGTGGGCATTAAAATCGCTGAGGATCACGATCTCTGTGGATGGGATCTGCTCTAGCAAGGAATCTGTAGCCATTTGGATGTGGTCAATGAGACGTTCTGTTTCGACATTATCGCTATGGGAGCTATAGAGACACCAGTAGACGCGCGGATGGTCGTCGTCGCTACGCGTAGCCAAAGCATGGACAGGTCCGAACTTTCAAGACTGCCGACTCATCGAGAACAGATGTCCTCTCTGACGTATACGCAAACTCTAGCCCGAGGCACAAAGGAGTGTCCCAATTTGTAGGGGAGATACGAAGTATCAGCCGGAGAAAACACCTGCGTCGCGGTCAGAAAGAGTAAGGCTGGCTTCGCCATCTTGAGATGGTAGTGGACGGCGTTTAGGTTCGAGTGAAGTCGCCTTAGTTTTATTACTCAGTTTGCCCCGAGCAGTTATTGTCTTGAGCGGAATTTTGGAACTCATCAGACAAAACGCGGAAGCGTAGCTTCCACTTCACGCTGATATCCTGTAGTAGCACCCCGGCTTGAGCCGGGCGTGCGAGCGAACGAGCTTGATACGTGCAACACCAAAAGCTGCCGCTTGGCTCTAACACTGTTAAAGATAAATATTATAATAGCATATATAAAAATGAAAAATAACTGACACATCGGTAACTGCAGCATGTACTCTTATAAAATTTAAATAAGGACGTTAAATATATGGATCTTAACAATTCATAGAAAAACGATCACCATAAATTCCTTATTATGTAAATCTTGATGATAAAATAGCGAATAAAGGTCAAGATATTTGTATTTTAATTTATTCAATATTTTCTTCTAGTTTGTATTTGAGCCACATACGTTGGAGGAACTGAACGAAACGAACGTTCGTGCACTATCTTTCATTAATACCGATACTTCACCTTATTGCAGTTAGGTCATCTATTGTGGTATCTGAGGAAATTGTGCTGAAGTGCTGCTGTTCTTAGATGTTTACTTAGACTTTAAATGGTTATAATGGCGTGTGTTAGCCAAATGTTACTAAACTCCAACAGTACTAAACGCTATTAAAAAACGGCGAGGGTGATTGATTGAGTGAGTGATTGATTGAGCCAGTAATTCATTGATTGAGCGAGTGCTTGATTGGGCGAGTAATTGATTGATTGAGTGATTATTTGATTGAGTTATTAATTAAGTGAGTGATTAATTGAGTGGGCGATTGATTAAGTGATTGATTGAGTGAGTGAATTAATACTTACATTTATGTATGTATTGATGATTTAGAAAATGTTTAAGGAAATTGTGTATAGTCAGTTAGATAAAGTATTAAGATCCCTGAGAATTCACAATCAAAACGGTTTTATTAGTAGACGCTCCATTTAACCTAATATGTGCTAATTTTTTGATTTTGGGCTAAATGGACAGTGGATTGCAGGTGGATGCCGTATACTACCGACTACTCCAAAGCTTCCAAAAAATTATCGGTGTGTACGGTAGCCTTCCGTGATGATTAGAATCGTATCGGCGAAATAAGAAGCCGGAAGAGCGGAATAATTTCAAAATTCTGATTTTCGTTGTATGCTACAATTTTTTTCGATAAATTGAAAAAAAATTGTTGAGGATTGCCAAATTGATTTGTATTATTAAGTGGCGAAGCTTGCGAAGACACTTATTGATTTCACGATGTCTGTCCGTCTGTCCGTCTGTCCGTCTGTCTGTCCACGATTATCTCGAGAACGGTTTCGAATTTTCAAATTCTGTTTTCAGCAATCGATTACTGGTCATCCAGGCATCTGAACCTCCTATTTTGAAACTGATTGCTCAAAAAAAAGAAAGCTGATTGCTTCGCCACTTTGCTATGCTGTTAGCTTGCTAGGTTTATTAGAAATATTATTTGACTACTGTTTGTACCAAAGGAAAATTTGCTTGAAATGTAATATTATTTCCTATATTAGAAAGAACAATAAAATCTTGTACGATTACAAAATAAATAATAAAATTCTTCCAAGGGTTAACGAGGTGAGAGACCTACAGATAACGCTAGATAGTGAATTTCTGTTTCAATCTCGTGTAGATGGCATTCATATTCAGACAAAGTCATTGTTTTAGAATCCTTCCACTTTGTATTTATATAATTCTTTTGTTCGTTTCCATCTCTAGTACGAGTATGCGTCAGCTAGTATCATTTTATACAAAAGCTATTCAAAATAAATTTATAAGACGCTTTTTTATATTATTAGCTGGCCAGGCAGACGTTGTTCTGCCCTAAGCGGCGAACCTTTGTACTATAAGAATCCATAAATTCGCAATCAAAAATACTGAGGGTCACTTATCGGGATAAATACTATCCTATCTCTAAAGTTGCGCCAAACTGCACACAGTGTCCAAAATTTCATTGAAATAATTTCATTGCTTTAATAGTTTATCGTGGACAAACAATGTGACACGTAATTTTTATATATAAAGAAGATTACGTGTCACATTGTTTCTCCGCGTTGAACTCCCTAAACTACTGAACCGATTTCAATGAAATTTTGCACACTTTGTGCAATTTGGTCCAACTCGAGAGATAGAATAGTTTTTATACCTATATGTGATCTTCAATATTTTTTATTGAGAATTTAAGCATTTTTCATACAAAAGGTCGTTGGAAAGGGCAGAACAGCTGCCTGGTCGGCTAGTACTCGTATAGAATAATTCTGTACGTTGGTTTGTCACTGAATTCTTTCTAAACGCCTGAACCTATTTTAATGAAATTTTTTGTGTGTTTTAGTAGGTCCATAAATAGTTTAGATTCACAGTTTGCAATTGGACCAGGTAATTGGTGCTGCAATCGGTTTATAGGTTTTTTGTTTATTTTCCGGGTCCGCTACTGAAATATACTTGTAAAAAATTCTTTGCAGATAAATCATTACCATTAGAAGTCTATAGATGCGTTCGAGAGGTCAAGTCTTCCTGTTCAAATTGACCAACAACCACATTGATTTCACATTTGTAGAATTCGGTTTAGTTCTCCAAATTAAATTAAAGTAATAAAATAAGTTGATTTGCCGAAGTGTAAAACCGATTATTATAAGAATCGGTGTCTCGTTTGAGCATGTAATAATTTTGATAAATATTTCAATGGTCGATATCTCTTTTGAAAATTTTTGTTTGTATAAAAAGAGAATTACATAGAGGTGTTTAATATTTAAGTTTAATAAATTAGACCTTTTAAGGTATATTTTACAAATAAGTTTGTTGATTCAGTTTGATTTTGTATTGAAACTATTAAAACTGTTTAAGTGTAACTAAATTGTCTATGGATACTATTTTAGCTAATGTACAATTCATATGTAATTTATCTCACGTGTATTGTAATTAAATGCTGTACGTTTCCCTTAAAATAATAATTAAGAAATAAAATTTAAACCCTAGTACATCAGCCCCCAGCATAAACAGCACCTGTTTACATGTATGACAATGTAACACATTGAGCATCATACAAAACACCATAAACTCAGCCTATATATTCTCTATAAAATGTATGAAACAAATGAGTCGTAATCTACTACGCACACATGTATACTAAGGTATATAGTGTGAGTGACTTAGAAATGCTCATATATATATTGATTGCTTTTCTTACTACGATGCTAATTTTATTAATTTTTCTCGATTAGTATACTCATTGAGTATTTTTCATTATTTAAATAAAACTAATTGAAATGCGTCTACGTGCTGTTTTCGAGAGTCATTACGAATCGTCTCGCGCGCAAACTTAACGACTTCTAGCCTCCCGAACAAGCCGGTTTCCGAAAGGGCTTTAGCACCATAGACCATATACATACCCTTCGGCAAATTGTACAGAAGTCCGAAGAGTACAATTTGCCACTATGTCTGGCGTATGTGGACTATGAGAAAGCCTTTGATTCCGTCGAAATTTGGGCGGTGCTGCAGTCCCTTCAGCGGTGCCAAGTTGACTGTCGGTATATCGAAGTGCTGAAGTGTTTGTAGAGTAGAGCTACGATGGCTATCCGAGTCCAGAACCAGAGTACGAAACCTATCCAATTGCAGAGAGGTGTAAGACAGGGTGACGTAATATCCCCGAAACTCTTCACCACTGCATTGGAAGACGATTTCAAGCTTCTGGACTGGAAAGGATACGGTATCAACATCAATGGCGAGTACATCACTCACCTTCGATTTGCCGACGATATAGTCCTTATGGCAGAATCGCTGGAGGACCTAAGCACTATGCTCAATGACCTCAATAGTGTCTCCCAACGGATAGGTCTTAAGATGAACATGGACAAAACAAAGATTATGTTTAATGTCCTTGTCACACCTATGCCGGTAGTTGTTGGGAGCACTAAGCTCGAAGTTGTTGACGAGTATGTTTACCTGGGACAAATAGTCCGACTAGGTAAGTCCAACGTCGACCGAGAGGTCAATCGACGGATTCAACTCGGCTGGGCAGCGTTCGGGAAGCTACGACACATCTTCCCGTCAGACATGCCTCAAAACCTTAAAACGAAATTGTACAATCAGTGCGTGTTGCCAGTGATGACTTACGGAGCTGAGACGTGGTCCTTCACAGCTGGCCGTATGAGGAAGCTCAAGGTCGCTCAGCGAGCTATGTTGAGGGCTATGCTTGGAGTTTCTCTGCGTGATAAACTTAGGAATGAAGATATCCGCAGTAGAACTAAAGTAACCGACATAGCCCAACGGATTAGTAAGCTGAAGTGGCAGTGGGCCGGCCATATAGCTCGAAGAACCGACAACCGATGGGGAAGAAAGGTTCTCGAGTGGCAGCCTCGTACCAGTAGGCGAAGTGTAGGGCGACCCCCCACGAGATGGAGTGACGACCTGGTAAGACATGCAGGAAGTCGATGGATGCAGGTGGCTCAGGACCGTGCTTTGTGGCATTACTTGGGGGAGGCCTATGTTCAGCAGTGGACTTATGAAAGGCTGTAATGATGATGATGATGAATTGAAATACAATACACACGTAAGTCCCTTTGCTTAGAGCAAATGAAGTGTCCCTTGAAATCTGGTCGAGATGAGGCAAGTCCGATCAGGTCGTGGTTATTCTGTACCTAGAAATATAATATAACTAGCTGTTCCCCGCGAATTCGCCCGCGTGGAATTATTTTGTGCGGAGCCGTAAAATAAAGTAGGTAGCCTAAGTTACTCCTTATAACATCAGCTAATCTGTTCGTGAAAGTGTCATCCAAATCGGTTCACAGGTTTTTGCGTGATGCGTGTTGAGACAGGCGTCATGTTAGAGTTATATAGTATAGAAGATAGATAGATAATCTAGGCTCACGCATCTGTCATACGTAAGTATCATATTTAGCAATAGGCGCCTCGCCCGCAGTACATTCGACCGGCCTGCGCGCGCCGGATCGCACAATTTTATATCGTCGTAACTTTTGACGGCTCGTGGCGCAGTGGCTTAGCAATCAGTTGATGCGCTGGGGGCCGCGGGTTCGAATCGCGCACGGAACAAGTAATTGTATGGCCTACAAATAATTGTTCCGGGTCTGGATGTTTGTCCTTGTGCAATTTTTATGGTATAATTTTTAATAATTTTTTTATTTATTTATTTATTTTATTAGTAAAAATTTAACAGTGGTAGAGCCAGGCAGCAGCTCTTGCTGTCGCACGGATGGGCCGGCTCGAATCGGGGTGGTACCATGACCTCACAGAATACCAGCGTGAAGTAGAGGTTTACCTCTGCGTTTCGCTTGGTGAGTGCAGGTGGCCGGAGGCCCTTTTTACTGGAAATGAGGCATTCCATCCTAGTCCTTACGGGTGGAAACGCATCTGCATTTTGATTTGTAATAGAGGATAGATGTAGATGTCTATGGGCCGCAGCAACTACTTACCATCAGGTGGATTGTGTGCTCGTTTTTCACCCTTATCCTATAAAAAAAAATATGTTTGTAAACTGCCTCCACAACACAGGAGAAAGTTAGTAGTAGTAACGTTGTAACGTTCTTAAAAAAAAAACAAAAAAAAATTTTTGACCAAATTGCGTAGTTTCAAAGACAGTTTGTTTACTTTGAATATCAGAAGCGACAAAAGTATTTGTTTTGAAAAAAATCTATTTGTCATTGCAATATGTGCGTTAGAAATAAAGTATAAAATTTTATTTTATTTATGGTTCACTATTTTGGTAAGAATGGCTAACAAATAAAATATAGATAAATATATACTGTTGCGAACTGTTTTGGAGAACTATTAAGGGGAAACAATTCCACTATACATTATATTCGTGTAATTCTTACAGTTTTTGAACCGCACGACGTAGCTCGCAGATGACAGATTTTTTTCCGGCTTACTTAACCGTTCATCGTTATGTTTAGACCAATTTACATAATATCTTTATAAATTATAGCTTATGTGTTACTCTAATGTATGCGCTTTATAATTGTAAAGTTTCATTATAATTAACGCCTTGACTTCCACTTGACTTCTAACATCTACTTTCTAAGGTTTTTATTATACCGCCATTTATCGGAAATATGATCTTTGGCCATATGCCATATTTGTCTCTCACTATACATCTGGACCAAATGGGGTGACGGATTCTGTTACGCTATCGCCACACGGTAAATCTAATAAAAAAATTAATGTTTGTTTTATGCGCTGCCATAACGTTCATCAGATTGCGGTAAAACTTTTTCATTTTATGGTTTGGCCTTACGCGAAGATTATAGGCATAGTAGAATCAACTTACAGCAGGTGGCCCGCGTATCGTAACGCCTTGAAAGTTATATAGCTTTCCGTTTCAATGAGTGTATTATCATTCTAATTTAACAATATGATCCTTCCAAATTTAAAACAATATTTCCACAATTATTACTTCTGAGGCAGCATCGCGCCGGGTACCAGCTAGAAAATATATCTTTATTCTTCTTAAAATATATTTGCTCGTTATATCATCATCATTAATACAGCCCTTCACAAGTCCACTGCTGAACATAGGCCTCCCCCAGAGAATGCCACAAAGCACGGTCCTGAGCCACCTGCATCCATCGACTTCCTGCATATCTTAGCAGGTTGTCACTCCAGTGGGGGGACGCTCTACACTTCGTCCACCGGTACGAGGCCGCCACTCGAGAACCTTTTTTCCCCAACGGTTGTCGGTTCTTCGAGCTATATGGCCGGCCCATTGCCACTTCAGCTTACTAATCCGTTGGGCTATGTCGGTCACTCTAGCTCTACTGCGGATATCCTCATTTCTAAGTTTATCACGCAGAGAAACTCCGAGCATAGCCCTCTCCATAGCTCGCTGAGTGACCTTGAGCTTCTTCATCCGGCCAGCAGTGAAGGACCACGTCTCAGTACCATAGGTCATCACTGGCAACACGCACTGGTTGTACAGTCTTGTTTTCAAGTTTTGAGGCATACCTGACGAGAAGATGTGCCGTAATTTCCCAAACGCTGCCCAACTGAGTTGAATCCGCCGATTGACCTCTCGGTCGAAGTTGGACTTACCTAGTCGGACTATTTGTCCCAGGTAAACATACTCGTCTCGAGCTTAGTGTCCCCAACATCTGCCGGCATAGGTGTGACATGGACATTAAACATGATCTTTGTTTTGTCCATGTTCATCTTAAGACCTATCCGTTGGGAGACACTATTGAGGTAATTGAGCATAGGGCTTAGGTCCTCCAGCGATTCTGCTATAAGGACTATATATCGTCGGCAAATCGAATGTGAGTGATGTACTCGCCATTGATATTAATACCGTATCCTTTCCAGTCCAGAAGCTTGAAAACGTCTTCCAATGGAGTGGCGAAGAGTTTCGGGGATATCACGTCACCCTGTCTTACACCTCTCTGCAATTGGATAGGTTTCGTACTCTGGTTCTGTACTCGGATAGCCATCGTAGCTCTACTGTACAAGCACTTCAGCACTTCGATATACCGACAGTCAACTTGGCATCGCTGAAGGGACTGCAGCACCGCCCAAATTTCGACGGAATCAAAGGCTTTCTCATAGTCCAAATACGCCAGACATAGTGGCAAATTGTACTCCTGGGACTTCTGTACAATTTGCCGAAGGGCATGTATGTGGTCTAGGGTGCTAAAGCCTTTTTGGAAATCGGCTTGTTCGGGAGGCTGGAAGTCGTCAAGTCTGCGCGCGAGACGATTCGTAATGACTCTCGAAAACAGCACGTAGACGCCGTTCAGAAGGGAAATCGGTCTGTAGTTCTTCGAAAGAGCGTTGTCACCTTTCTTGAAGAATAAGACCACCGCACTTCTGCTCCACGCCTCCGGTGTAGTGCCACCATCTAGGACGGAATTAAAGAGCTTCTGAAGGACTTCAAGTACCGGTCTTCTACCCGCTTCTACCGCTCAGAAGCTCCGCTGTAATTCCATCCTCACCTGGGGCCTTGCCGTTTTTAAGGTGCTGGAGAGCCATTCTAATCTCGCTCAGACTGACGTCCGGGATATCATCGGAATAGTGTCGGATAAGACTCGCTCTTGGATCGTTACTCACACTTACGTGTGGCTCCAACGATGATGTGTACAGCTACCCATAGAACCTCTCAATCTCACTCAAAACCTTAGGTGTCCCGGAAACGACGCTGCCACACTCGGTCTTCAGCTTCGACTGTTGGCTCTTTCTGGCAGACAGATCTCTAGCAAAGATTTTGGAGCCCTGGTTACGCTCGATCGCTTCTTCAATACGAGCAGTATTAAAGTTGCGTAAGTCCCGCCACATGCATTTGGAGGTCTTTCGAAAGATTTGCTCGTTATATAATCGGTAAAAATTAATAAGATATTATTATGATATCAAAATCGCACTTGGTGTATTTATAGATCTTAAAAAAGCTTATGACACAGTGAGTCATGAGTTGCTAATACATAAGCTTTCTAACATTGGTTTAACTAACACTGCACTAGCTATTTTCAAATCTTATTTAAGTAATCGCTGACAAGTAGTAAAAACAGGTAAAACACGAAGTTTTTGCAAAACTGTAACTTTTGATGTATCTCAAGGTTCTATCTTAGGACCCCTACTGTTTCTAATATATAAAAAAAATAACAATAAGATAGGCTTAAGTGAAGATGTAACCTTGTACACTGATGACACGTGTCTTTTTTACTATGGTCACTCAATTGTATCTATTGTATCAGAGGCACAAAATGATTTGGATGCACTAAATGAATGATTACAGAGCAATCTTCTAACAATCAACACAATTAAAACAAGATAAATGACTTTTGTAGCTAAATACAATAAGATTGGTAACTATAGTCCTTTGACGATTGACGGCATAAAAATTAATAAGACGGATCAAGAAAAGTATCTAGGACTTATTCTAGATATTAAGTTAACTTGGCACCCGCATATTCTAATAAAATAAAATCTAAGTTGATATCTCTAATGGGAATGATATTGCTCGTTGTCTTCCAGTCCCTGTACGGTATACGATTTATAATTCCATTGTGAAACCACAAATCGCATATCTAATAGAAATATGGGGTAATGCATCCAAACTAATCTAGAAATACTAGAAACTGTTCAAAATAAATTATTGAAAGTTCTGTTTCATTTTGATTATTTTACACCGACAGATAAGCTTGACAAACAAATTAAAGTAATGAACATATCGCAAACATGCAAGTACTAAAATTGTATATTAGTACCAAAATTTTTAAATAAAGATATACACACAAACACAACTTTTTCAAAGAGAATACAACAATATAAAATGCAATTCAGGCTAAGCAACGTTATTGAATTATTAACACCACGAACAAACGGTAAAAATGCATCATGTATGAAGGTTCACAAATACTCATATATAACAATTTGCATATTAGAGACTCAAAAAAAAAACGCATTTAAAAGACTACTTAAGTATCATCTATCGAATGAGTAAACAAAGAACTATGTAAATAAATAAATACTCTCATGTTCAACAACTAGCATAAATAAATACAAATCTAGATTAATTCCTTCTTACACACCACACTACCAACTATTTAAGTTATTCCGAAATAATATAAATACTTTACTACTACTACTTTACTTTACTAAATACTAGACTTTAATCATACTTTGTTTTTTCTCTAAACTATTGAATCTAATCAACTGTACCACTCAACTGTGCGAGTCACATCCAATAATGCTTATCTATATTATAATCGGCATAAAAAGGTCGGCGGTCGAATTTTCACAAAGTCGGAACGAGCCATCGCTGTTGTTAGAAACATTTTATAACCACCCACATTTTGTATTTTTCGGTAATTTAATTATGATTTGCATTGTCATATTGTACAAATAGTCCAAACCAAATTTATCTAAAGCTGTAGATATATAAGTCTCAAAAAGTGAATGTAAGTTCTTGAGATAATAAAGTTCCTAAACCATAAACGAAAACAATGCAATGAAATACCTAGGCCCCTTATTACAAAGTTTTGGAAAGTAATACCGTAGGCATTTCAATTTACTACACATTTGGTCCGTATTGTTTCGTTTCCATTGAAATTTGGGAATGCATTGTTTTACTTGTACGGAACTCGGGTAGTTTGTGCGCTTTTCAACCGTAATAAATTAAATTAACCGAACGCGCAGGGTGTCAATATATTGTTTATTTATCATTGTGATGCTTAAACTTTGCTTGATTTACTCTAAATACGATAATAACAATAAGATAAGATAAGTAAGATAGTTACAATAAGTTAAGTTAACACTTTCGCTGTCCGGTATGCAGACACAATAGTAAGACAATAGCAATGACCTATATGTAGTGCACGGGACAGCGAAAGGGTTAAAATAAAAAAGATGAGTCATACCTAGTTTAAAGATTTGCTCCCGCGCTTCGTCATTTGCGTGCGTTTTCACCGTCACCTCTAATTCCAACACCACTGGAAACATTAGAAAACACACACCATAATACGACGCGTTATTTACCACTAAACGACGCATCATCAGCAGTAAGAGATTCTACGATGGTTGACTGCTTAGTAAGCGGCAAGCTAAGCCAGCTGTCCATTTATATAACTTGCTGATGCAATTGCTCCTCATTAACACTCCATGCGACATCCGAGCAAGCACCAGGTAATTAAGTTTAACATCTTTAAATAATACTCTTACAGAAAGACAAAAATGAGAGAAAGGAACACGATCATACTCCGATTACCCTTATGAGAGTGCTACTTATGGAATTATCTTCCCCATCAGTTGGCGATACTTCGAGCCACACTATGAGAAGCTCATTGTCACTTCAGCTTATTGATCATTATAGTTCTATTGCGGATATTTGCGTTACAAATTCTATCACACAGAGTTCCAAGCCTAGCTATCTCCATAGCTAGATGAGCAACTTTAAACTTCATCTTACGGTTAGAAGTGAAGAAACCATATCTCTGTTCAATATGTCATCGGTAGCCACACGCACTGTCATTATTTACTTGTGTTAAAGTTTGAGGAGTAGGTTATGAAAAGACTAGCCGTAATCTCTTCGGTGCTCAGATGAGGTGAATTATTCGATTGACCTTTTGTTCGAAATAGTTGGAAAATTTCTCCTACATACTCTTCAATAATTACGAGCATATTGTCGCCAATATTTGTCTTGTCTATGTTTATCTCAAAAGTTATCCGTTGGAAATATAATTTAGGCAATTGAGCACTATGCTAAGAAAAATCTCAAATAGCTCATTTAAGAAAATTTAAAAAAAATTAGCGATTCACTGTAGATTCAATATGATCTATATTGGCAGCGCATTGAATAAAATTTAACATTTGTAAAATTTAATGAGTGTTTATAGTTATACAAAGTCTACTGCTGAACACAGTTATTAAATACATTTTAAATTTTCCCTTGTTTATCATCTCAACATCCTACTGAAATCGAAAAAATATGCATTATATTCTCATTTGAAATGGAAATGCTCGCGAGGAATCAAAAGTTTTGATGTCTGCGCTCGAACCGCTGGATAACTTTACATTGAATGTTTTTAATTAAAACATTTAGTGATGTGACAATGCAATATTAAAATTTATATTAATGAATTTCTTTTGCTTAGAAATATTATTATTCTTAAGATGCAACGCAACATGTATATTTATTATTTTTGATATACGTTCTCTAATTAAGAAAGCGGTGCCATTGCACAACAACATTTTGGATAGTAATATTACACCAAAAAAGTCTTTACATTGCTATCTCTTAAAATTTTGATGCATAATCTATTTCTTTAGTTCTTTTTTGATGTGTTAAACGTAACAACGACTTTTCATGATAGATAGATCTTCAAATTTTATTTTGAATATTTTGTTACATTACACATAGATTTCGAGGTAATAGAATAATAAAAGAACTGATTTTAAAGTGGATTTTCGATAATTGAACTACTTGTCCAAATACGGCTACAGTTTACAAATACTATGCAAACTCTGTTCCGATTAGTAGTATGCATAAAAATTACTATAATATTATTATTATGTTATCTGCAGGTTTTTTTTAAAAGTCTATGTGGACGAAGGCGCAGATAAAAATTGTGGAGAATAAAGACAGACATTATTTCGTTTTCCACAAAGCTGCTTCATACAGGTTATATTTATAAGATAAGTTTAAAAAAATATACCAAGTACCGTATTTGATTCACGCACTTCACTATGACCTTCTGAAAGTCATAAAAATAGATTGCTATATATCCAACACTGTTCTATACCTTTGTTCTCCTGGTTTTAGTTCCAGTTGCTCTTGCAGTTCTTCATACTCGTATTATATTTGGCTGGTATAACTTGACATTTTTTATTAGTACTGGTTTATGGGCGTATCGATCGTAATTCCATTTAAAAGTGTAAAGATAAGAAGTCTAAACCTTTTTAAAGTACAAGGGTGACCAATGATTACACAGTCCACCTGATGCTAAATGGATGCTGTGGTCCATAGACATCTGCATCTACTCGTATCTTTGATGAAGAACAAAACGCAGATATGTACTCTTAAGGACTAAAAAACACGAATAAATTTTCCCCTACCTCATTATTTGGGTGAGAAACGAGCGCACAGTACATCTGATGAGAAATGAATGCTGGCACAAAGACAACAACAGTTAACCTCGATTAAGTATCAAAATGCAGATGCGTTGTCATCCCTGAGGACTAAGATGGAATACTTCGTTTCCAGTAAAAAAGGTCTCTAGTTTTCTACACTCACAATACGAAGTACAGCAGCATTAAGCTGCTATTTTACGCTGGTATTCTGTGAGAGCGTGATCCTTCCCCGTTATAGCCGACCCATTCATGCTACAACTATAATATAGCTGCAGCGTGGCTTTATCATGCTGTATCTGTTGATATTCGCTAAGAAAATAACTAACATATTAAAAACGTAAAAATTTACGTTGATGAAAATAATTTTTCACGATATTTCTAAGTATATTTTTTCACGATGCCTAATAACTGCCGTATGATGACATTACGAAAGGATCTGTCATCTAATCACATTTCCTTTGAAGATCGGAGAACTTAGGGTCTCTGTTCCGATTAATATTACACATAAAGTTTTTTTTTTGAGAACTACGTTGTAAATCACGTTGCAGAGAAAAAAGATTCTACAAGCGCTGTCTATGCGGATCTGTTTTTACAGATAAAATAAATTGGACAATTTAAACAAACTGTGTTGCGGATATTGTGGGTGCATTTTTATTTGTTGTTCCGTGGTAAATTATGTAACATTGCCAATAAATTTCGATAATTCTTGTACAATTCGAATTACACTGTGTAACGAACTCTATGTTTATTTTTTAAGTAAAGGACCTTTTCATTATTATTTGCAGAATGCAAAATAAAGTTACTGCATTTTACTTCCCATGGTTACGGAGCAGATTATGCCGGGAGTCACGATGCGTGCGTGTTGTCGTACTTTATATGTCCTTGATATATAGAGATTATTTAGACATGTAGGTATTCTTCCGATGTTTTTATCGAGCTTTTTTGTCTGCCTCATTAATGTAGTGCGTGCGTAAGCATGACTACTGATCACGTGGCTTCGGGTTCTCATCCTTGGTTGGTTAAAAAAGCAGAGTTAATGGGTTTTTTTGTCAAGAAATTTTCAGTAGCAGTAGCCCAGGATCTTTGCCTCGAAAAGCACGTAAAGCATATGGTTCTGCGCCTGATCTCTTCACGGTCGAGACTGATTGCTATCCTATTGGAATATGAGACGTGGTTTTTCAGAACTGGACGTATGAGGAAACTCAAGGTCAAAAGAGACGTTTGAATTTATTTTTTATGATTTAGTGCATTTTCTATAGTTTTTTATGGAGTCAATTATTATTATGGGGTATTTGTATAGTTTTCTCATCTGGTTGGGTTGTATAAATATATAATTGAAAATGAAAATGATAGACTTACATAAATATCAATAAAATAAAATAAGTACTTAAAAATTACATAAATATATAAAAACCCAACCAGATGGAAGCCCTCGGCAGGGGAGACCAAACGGCCGAGGGTTAGGGGGAAAGGGAAAGAAACCGGCGGACGATGCGGGCGGTATCGAGGAGCACCGCCTTCTGCACTTGAGCTTGGAGCGGTCCGTCACGGAGTCCCAGTCGCCTCAGATGACCCGAGAGGCTAACTGGGATTAACCCGTTCGCAGAAACGACCACAGGAATAATTTCGGCCGGCAGACCACCCCACATGTCGGTCACCTCGTGAGCCAGGTCCAGATATTTTGTCAGCTTATCTGTTTCGGCTTTCACGAGGTTCACGTCATAAGGAATGGTAATGTCGACCAAAAATATCCTTGACTGTGCCCGGTCCATCAGCACAATATCAGGCTTATTCGCAAGAATAGTCCTATCTGTGATGATGGCCCGGTCCCAGTAGAGCCTGGCGCGGTCATTTTCGAGCACGGCTTCCGGCAAGTACTTATAATACGGCAGTTTCCGATCCACGAGACCGTATTTCAGAGCGAGCTCCTGGTGTAGAATCCTGGCTACTAGGTTGTGTCTGTGCAAATACTCAGAGTTAGAAAGCGCCGAACAACCAGAGATGACATGCCTAAGTGCCTCATCGGGATGGCGACAAGCTCGACAGATGTCGACGGTGCCATCCTTTAGGATGTATCTCCGATAATTGTTGGTCTTAATAACCTGATCCTGTATTGCACAGACAAAGCCCTCAGTTTCCCCAAAGAGGTCACCGAAACGTAGCCAGTGGAGGGAGGCGACTGTGTCTACGAAAGGCTCATGTAGGGCCTTGTAGAACCTCCCGTGGAGCTCTTTCTCCTTCCATACAACCGGGACCGGGAGGGTCGGAAATGCTCTGTACTGCCGGGTCTTGCCATTGCTCGTTGGCTAAGGATAGAGGGGTAAGTCCTTTATCACAAGAAATAACGTCCCTATAGTATGGATCATCCGCTCTCGTTAGAAAGTAATTACGGAGGCTGCACACTTCGCGATTATGCATGGTAAGCGCGTTTAAAAAGCCGCGCCCACCATGCTTCCGTGGCAAGTACAGCCTCATTACTGACGATCTCGGATGATGCATCCTGTGGGACGTCATTATAGTGCGGACTTTTCTGTCCAGAGCGTTCAGTTCGGTCTGAGTCCACCTGAGTATGCCAAAGGTATACATGAGAACAGGCATGATCCAACCGTTATATGCGTGCGTCTTATTCACACCGGACAAAAGACTATTAAGCACTTTGGTCAAGCGTGCATAAAACACATCGCAAACTGACCGTTTCATACCCGCCTCATCTACACCGATGTTCTGTGACATACCCAGGTATCGGTATGTTTCAGCCTCGGAAAGGGTTCTTATGCTGATGGGCATAGATAAGTCTATGCCCTCAGAGTCAGCAACCCTTCACCTTTCGACATGGAGGATCGCACACTTATCCGTCCCCAGCTCCATTCCAATAGAATTGCTAAAATCACACGTGATGTTTAGCAATTCCATAAGATGGGAGCGACTGGAGGCGAATAACTTGAGATCATCCATGTAGAAAAGGTGGGTCACTTTTGTATCTCCTCTCCGAAGCTGAAATCCCCTCCCGGAACCCTCCAGTAAGGTACTGAGAGGGTTCAGAGAGAGGCAAAACCAGATTGGACTCAAACAATCGCCCTTGAAGATACCCCTTCTTATCCTTATGTGGTTCTCCGCAGCCGTCATCCGCTCACCTAGATGACAAAGGATCGTACTCCACTGCCCCATACATTGCCCGAGGAAGTCTCGAACTGTACAGTCAACCTTGTACAGTTACAATTATTATTATTATTATTATTAGAGTTCAATTTTGTTATGTATATTTATTATGTATGTTTTGGCGCATTAAATCGCATTTCATTAGATAAACAAAGATTCAAAAAAGTTAAAAATTACTATAACGTTTCCCTATAGATCGAACTTCACAATTTGCAAATAGTTAATCGGGGTTTGTTAATGCATTTTTTTACTTTCTTTATAAAAAAGAAAGTACGGTTATAAAACTATCGAAAAATAAACACAACAAAAACCTTACTGACAGAGTTTAATGTGCGGATGTTCGTTAGCTTGAAACGATAAAAGCTCTACGTGTGTCAAACACTTCGAATTTTATTTGCGTTCACTGACTCGTAACAGTAATTTAATGCTGTTGGAAGGATTGTGTATGACATTACTAATTAAAACGAAGAAGGTAATAAAAATACCTAGTGCTATTTAAACCTTTCATTACAATTTTAACGTTGTTATTATCATCATCATCATCATCATTACAGCCCTTCACAAGTCCACTGCTGAACACAGGCCTCCCCCAAAGAATGCCACAAAGCACGGTCCTGAGCCACCTGCATCCATCGACTTCCTGCATGTCTTACCAGGTCGTCACTCCATCTCGTGGGGGGACGCCCTACACTTCGCCTACCGGTATCTTTGATAAAAAAGTCCTGCTAGGTTTTTATTGGTCCTCTCCAGGATAGAAGTTTCCGAACCATTGATAAAGTAAGAGATGGTGTCGTGGCGGTGTAAGTATATTAACTAACACATAACGTTCTTTAGGTGTTGTAAGAGGTGACAGAGTGAAACAAACCAGTAAATGGGCAGCAGAGTCTTCTAAATTACAATTAGAAAAAAAAACTACGTTTGATTAGCGGGACAGCCTGCAAAGTGTAGCTATGGCTAATTCCCCTATATGAAGTAATCTGTGAGGAGGTCTATGTGACAGTAAAAGTAGAAAACGACTTTCAATAAGCATTATCTAAATGTATGTTGAATAACCATCATTATATTCTACTCTATTAAATATAGTCGTGGAAATCTACCACTCGATCTTATCCAGAGTACCGTAAGAGAAAAAACAAAAGATGTACTTCTTGTGGCCTCTGATACGAAGTGTTGGTCACGTGCCAGTTATACAGACTGGAGACTTTGATACTGAGACTTGCTAAGATTATGGCAAGTAATGGCTCCTATGGGAAAGACTTATATACTATATCCAGCAGTGGACTTTATACGAGTTTATGCATAAGAGAAAGAAAATATAAAGCGACGACGTGTTCTAGTTTGGAGAATACTGGGACCTAATTTAAGCTGAGCATGTAACTATTTATTTGCAAAAAAAAACATGATAGGTTTTCGGCTGTTTTCGTG
Source organism: Parnassius glacialis (assembly GCA_033319125.1). Classification (NCBI taxonomy): domain Eukaryota; kingdom Metazoa; phylum Arthropoda; class Insecta; order Lepidoptera; family Papilionidae; genus Parnassius; species Parnassius glacialis. The sequence goes on along the minus strand of JAVANC010000001.1, from coordinate 49,605,426 downwards.
ATGTCAAAATGTAACTATGACACGTTAGTGCTATCGATTGTTTAGTACATATATGTGTATAAAATTGAAGTATCAAACGAACTAACATCACACCTCGGGGTTAAGTGGGTATTGCGGCTCACGGACACCTACAACTAAATTTAAGTGAAGAAAGCTATGGATGCGAAATCACCACTGAGAATTATAAGATGATATTGTAATTAAACTGGTTGCATACATTCTTCAGACCTAAACGGCAGCGCACGCACTGCTGTCTATCCTACCTATCCATCTACCGGTGGTAGGTACCACCGGTAGATGGTAGGTAGCAGCGGTAAGTAGGTACTTAAACGGACTCCTTGCCACAAAAATGGAGGCCTACAATCTAGTGTCTATAACCTTAATAATGTTATCATTAATTATTATTTATTGTTTGTTCGCTTAGATAGTGTCGGTACACCCGGAGGCGCAAGTATTATTTTGCATTTATTTTATTATTTTTTACTAAATAAAATAAAATAATATACTATTTTTGTAGTTATTGTAATAACATACGAATATAAATAATAAATACAAGTTAGGAAGCAAAGAAAATTTAAATAAAAATATGAGTAGATAGGGACGACAGTAAAATAAGACACTATTCTTCGTCATTCGAAGTGTCGGAGTTATTGTCACCTGTATTGATAATCCAACGTCATCACGTTCTGAATCCACACTAAAACAGTATTTTTGTTATTGGTTCACTAAAAATTTCATCTTGAGGCACTTCACTGACGAAAGGAAATAAAAATTAAAAGAAGGAAAAATATTTTCTGTATACGTAGCAGAGTCAACAAAAAATAATTAAAAATTAAGAATTTTGTACAGCCGACTTCAATATAAGTTATTAAGAATAACTCAAAAACTATTGGTCTGACCTTGATCAAATTTATATGAGACCACACGAAAAGTACCAGCTTTCAAACGAAAAAAAAGTCATCCAAATCGGTTCACCCAGGAAAAAGTTATGAGGTAACACACAAAAAAAACATACAGTCGAATTGAGTACCGTCTCCTTTTTGGAAGTCGGCAGAAAAAAGAAACTTTTACTACGGCGTTTCGTTTTAAAATGCCAAATTATTCTGCATACACCGCACGTGGCTACCATTGATGTCGCGGCCGCGCCTTTGACAAGATGCGGCACGTACCGAGGCGGCGGCATACAAAGGCGACCGTATTGTACTCGTAAGCTAACAGACTGTACATTTTACTGATGTGCTACGCCAGTCCTACGGACCTACGTTGCTACGGAGGAGCTTACTCCGGGCCTGTAGACCAATAATATGTTGCAAAAAGGTATTTGTAAAATGCCAAATGCAATGTCTCTTTAACCCCAACGCAAACAGAGGCGTGTTTTATGTTTAACGTGTATATATGTATATGTGTGTGTGTCTGTCTGTGGTATCGTAGCTCCCAAACGGATGGATGAACCGAATTAGATTTAGTTTTTTTTTGTTTAAAAGATGACTTAATCGAGGGTGTATAAACTATTATAGCTAGCCTTAAGCATATGAGGGAGAAAGGTTCTCGAGTTGCAACGTCGTACCGGTAAGCGAAGTGTAGAGTGGCGCCCCCTTGGTAAGACAAATGCAGATGGAAGAGGACCGTGTTTATTGCATTCCTTAGAGAAGGCTTTTATTCGGAAGTAGACTCATCAAGGGATATAATAATAATGATGATGATGATAGCTATTTTGACTTTGATTTTGTTTCTTTTTTTTAATAGAATAAGAGTGACAAACGAGCATACCTTCCACCTGATGGTAAGTTGAAGCTGTCACAGACATCTACGTCTATTTTCGATTAAGAATCAAAATGCATATGCGTTATCACTTCTTAGGACTAAGATGGAAGGCCTCGTTTTTAGTAAAAAAGGTCCCCGGTTGTCTACACTCACCAGCAGCTTAATGCTGCAGTGTTTCGTATAGCAGCATTAAGCTGCCATTATACGCTGGTATTCTGTGAGAGCGTGGTGCTACCCCATCGACTCCATCGAGCCGACCCATTGGTGCTATGACCATAATGAAGCAGCAACATGCTTCTACCATATTATGCGTTCCACATAAAAAATTTGATCGTTACGCAATCCAAACTTAGCCTGAATATAGTAAGACGGATTTGTCCGATGCATAGTTTCACCATGTTCTCATCGCCTAAATCGTAATTTTTATCTACAATATTAAAAACTATAATAATAATAAATCGTAATTATAAAAGAACCAGCACTGTATGCTGGTTGTAAAGTTATATATTATGTCTAAAAATATATAATATCGCTGGGTTTCTTGCTGGTTTTTCCTAGGACTAATTTCCGAACCAGTATAAAAAAATACTATCAATAAGTTATTATGTAATAATCTTATATTGAATAAAAAATATTCTATTCTATTCTATTCCCACGGAAAATAATGTCCGTATACTGTAATAATGAAATAATACAATGACATTGACGCCTTTATGGAAAAATCAAAGTGTCAGTATTAGAGGAGCAGCGAAATAGCCAGTGGTAGGTACTTGTTTACGCTACGTGGCGTTTAGGCGACGTGTTTTAGCTGGAATATGCTGGTAAAAGTCTAGCAGTTGGCGTTGGTAACAATTTAAAAAGTATTTTATGATTTAAAATATCTATACAGCGACGGGAAATTTCACGAGGGCATGGAAAGCCTCCCCTTACTCGCAAACACGAAGCGTTATAGTAAGAAAACTCATGTGAGACGCTAAAGCATCTATGAAAGATTTAAATAGCTTACCACGCAAATTTCAATACTGATATCACGTTATAAAAGACAGCAAATCATCAGAACATACGCTGTACATAAAAGTATATAAGATTAATTTTGATAATGTTACGTGTGATTTTCTACTATGATAATAATAATAAATCACTATTATTATTATGCGGTATTTATACAGTTTTCTGATCTGGTTGAGCTGTATAAATATATAAATGAAAATGATAAATAGTATACATAAATATCACAATAAAATAAATAAAATTATATATATAAATAAAAATCCAACCAGATGGAAGTCCTCGGCAGGGGATACCAAACGGAGAGAAACCGGCCGACAATATGGGCAGTATCGAGGAGCATCGCATTCTGCATTTGAGTCTGGAGCGGTCTGTCACGGAGTCTCAGTCGCCTCAGACGACACTATGATAAGCATCAGATGAAACGACTGCAGTTATAATTTCGGTCGGCAGACCACCTCACATTTCGGTCTCCTCATGAGCCAGGTCCAGATATTTTGTTCGCTTATTTGTTTCAGCTTTCAGGAGGTTCTCGTCATACGGAATGGTAATGTCGATTAAAATTATCCTTGACTGTGCCCGGACCATCAGTACAATATCAGGCTTATTGGCAAGAATAGTCCTGTTTGTGATGATGGCCCGGTCCCAGTAGAGACTGACCTATTGTTTATTTTCGAGCACGGCTTGCAAGGAAGTAAAAACAATAAAATAATTTTCATATAGTACGGTGGGGCACATTGAAATGATCAGGAATATAATATTTCGGATTGAGTTACAATAAAACCTGTTTTAGAATTTGAATACTGGGCTCTTAGAATCTTAATGACATTCAAACAATTAAAAAAATATTTAAAAACAAAAACTATGTTGGTTTAAAGTTGACACGCCTTTAACAGAAATGGAGCTCACGCGTGAACATTTCCGTGCCATAATTTATTACAATTTTTGTCGCGGCTTATCTCAAGATAAATATCTCAGCGAACTTGTTTCGATTTATTATGTTGAAGCACCGAATCAAACGACAATATACCGCTGGTATGCCGAGTTTCAAGGCGGTCGTGTGTCGCTCAGTACTGTTTCTTCTGCAGGTCGACCAAGAACAGTATCGGAATGACTGCAATTCAGTTGATATTACATAATGAGCTGTGTGTAAGAAAGCTAGTTTTCCGCTGGTTTCCCCACAATTTGTCCGAAGAGCAAAACGCGACTCGTGTAGATTGGTGCCGAAATACTCTGAAACGCTTCAACGGAGGAAAGTCAAATGCCGTTTATAATATCGTCTCAGGTGACGAATCATGGATTTATTCACAGGAACCTGAAAGAAAACATCAGTCAGCACTTTGGGTCTTCGAAGACGAGATCAAACCAACAAAAGTGGTTCGCTCCCGCAGCGTATCAAAGAAATTGGTTGCTACATTTGTCTCGAAAAAGAGGCATGTTGCTACAATTATTTTACAGGAACCTAGAACAGTTACCGCTGAGTGGTATATCACGGGTTGTTTGCCAGAAGTGATAGCCGAACTACGAAAAAATAATCGAAAACGTCGCATCATCTTACATCACGATAATGCAAGCTCCCATACGGCTCGGAAGACAAATGATTTTTGAAGCAGGAAAACGTTAAGCTGATGAGAGTCTTGACCTGAGCCCAAACGATTTCTTTACATTCCCTAGAATGAAAGATTTATTACGCGGTCAACGGTTTGAAGACCCCGAAGCAGCTGTGGAAGCGTACAAATCAGCCATTTTGTCAACATCAACTTCAGACTGAAATTACTGTTTTAATGATTGGTTTGCACGAATGGAAAAGCGCATTAAGTTGAACTCGGAGAATACTTCGAGAAACAATAAATACAGTTTAGCTATACCGTGCATGTGGTTTTTCTTATTCCCGTAACGCAATTATTTTATTTAAAACAATACTAAAAATTGATGTGTGAGATTTAAGTTTTGTTAGAAGAAAAGACATTTTTCTTAAAGTATAACTATAGAATAAAGTTATATTAAGTATGTATGACTATTTAATTTTTATTATAATTTAGGATGAATGTTTGTATCGAGTTACTCGATGTGCTTTTCAACATTCACTAGAAATTGGCTAACACTGTCTGAAAAAATATCTATATCTATGCTTATCTATGTTTAGCGATCATCAGCTCTTTTTATTTCGAGGGTTTTTTAAATTTTGAATTTGAGTTATTAGTTTTTCGTAGTTGCTTTTTATTTTTCACTTAATGTTTCTTTTTTCGTTCTCACGAAATGTATTTTAAAAGAAATTAATTTAAAGCAATATAAGAAACACCAAAAGGATTACCGGGTTTTCAATGTCCTTTACCGGACATAGGCCTTAACCGGACGCAGGTCGAATAAGGCAGCATGCTGTATGACATTGAAATATTTGCCTGTAGAGGTTGTATACACGGATGTAAAAAAGTTGTCAACCAGGCTATGATCGTAGAGTTGATACTCTCGCACTGCAATACCGCTTCCTTTCATCAGTCTGATTATGGTTTCGATATTTCCGCGTCGGTCGTGCCACCATTATCAATCAACAGAAACTTTAGTGTGATGATAACATTTTGACAAAAGTTGACATACACTCGAAAATAAAGTAAAAAGTAAAGTTGCAGCCTATTTACGTCCCACTGTTGGGCACAGGCCTCCTCTCATTTCTGAGAGGGTTTTAGGGCAAGGAAATGTCGGCCGCGCTGCCCTAATGCGTGTTGGCGAACATCGCATGTCTTCGAAATATTTTTAATTTCTTATTTCTCAGACATGCAGGTTTCCTTAGGATATTTTCCTTCACCGCCGAGCACGTGGTAAATCAGCACTTAAAATTGAAATTAACAATTTCATTGGTGTCGGCGGGGATCGAACCCGGGTTGCTCGAGTACTGTGAAGCTTACAGCGAGCGCTAACCATCTGATCTACCACGGCTCTTCTGAGCTACCACGGCTCTCTATTCGAAAATTATTCATATTAAAATAATAATATAATACAAATTATATTTGTACGTAGTAGAGCTAAGTTGCAGCTATGTTATGTTTGTAGCACGAATGGGTCGGTTCGACCGGGGACGGACCATGCTCTCACAGAACATCAGGGTATAATAGCAGTTTAATGCTGCTGTGTTTTGTATGGTGAGTGTAGATAACCGGAAACCCTTTTCTACAGACTTCAAAAAAGAGACATTACCTAATTCGACTGTATGTTTTTTAAGTGTGTTACCTCATAAATATTACTGGGTGGACCGATTTCGATGATTCTTTTCTTATTTGAAAGCTGGTGCTTCACATGTGGTCCCATAAAATTTGATCAAGTTTTGACCAATGGTTTTTGAGTTATTCTTAATAATTTATATTGAAGTCATTTGTAGAAAATTTTTAATTTTAAATTATTGGATACGAGACATTTCATATTAGTCCCCAGTGGTGACAACGCATCTGCATATTATTGGTTCTTATGATATTCGATCGAGGATAAATGTGGATGTCTATAGGCAGAGCATCCACTTAGCATCAGGTGAACTGTGTGCTCATTTGTCACCCTTATTCTATAAAAAAATAATATATAGCTATAGTAGCTTGGGGCCTAGGCGCTTGCCCGTAAATTTTACAGTTAATATATTATGGACCGAATTGAGATCACGTAGCAAACTCAAAAGTACCGGCTCGACGTTTTGAAGTCAATGAACTCACCAGCGCGGAAGAAAATACAGGCGTATAAGGCGTATTTGTAAATTAAAATATGAAAGAAAAGACAATAATAGAAAAATATGGAAGATGACTCTAAAATTGACAGCAGGGCAACTTACAGTAACAGAGGCATGGACCCAACTCAGAAGGTCTAGTCCGCGAATGAACCGGGTAACATTGACATTACTTTTAAGAATTTCCCTTTAAGTATAATATATAACATATTACAAAAAATCTTATTCAAGAATGAAGAAAAGTAAAGATTTTGTCGTCCCATTTCTGGGCACAGGCCTCCTCTCATTTCTGAGAGAGATTAAGGGCAAGGAAGTGTCAGCTGCGTTAATGCAATGCGTCTTCGTGGACTTCACGTTTTCAAATTATTATTGAAAACCAAATTTTATAATATTATAATTTTATTTATTCCAAAACGAAATACGAACATATTCTTTAATATAGAATAATAGTAAGAGAAGATTGAACGGATCTTTTAAAAATAAAACTTTTTGTAGTTTTAAAATTGAAAAGATAGAAAGAGAAAATAAAACATTGAAAAGATTTTAAACAAAAAGTGTCTTAGTAATTATTCAACGGACGGGAGCTATTTCATTGCACGATGGGGGCTTAGTTCTCTGCGAATTGTGTTTGCTATCAAAGGAGCACGGTCAAGAGGTTATCATCCATTGAACAAATTTTCCAGTCGAGTAAAAGCCAACGAAGTCAATTTTACGTCGGACGAACGATGCGACGCCCAAAACTCAAATGGCGTGAAATTAATTTTCTAAAAGTATCCAAAAACATTTTAAAATTTCTGATTCTTTTATTATTAAGAATTAATAGTTTTAATAATAGGTTTAGTAGTAGTGAATAATTCAAAACTGCGATTTCCAACTAACTTGCTAGAAAGCAGACCTTTTCTCTGATTGTTTGTGCGTTTATACACGCTGATCTCCACAACAGCTGTATCAATTTAGGTGTGGTGGTGGTGGAAGGGGAAGAAAAGTGCTACTCGGTTGCTTTAGCAGCGTGCATTGATTTTGATCGCAAGTTGCGAGTAACATTACTAGTATCTCTTAACAATACCAATTTATTTTTAAAACTTGTACTTTTTCGTAGGAGTAAGGTTGACAAACACACATTCTACTTTATGGTGATTGGATACTGGTCCATAGCAAACCGTATCTATCCTTCATTAGAATAAAAATGTAGATGGATTGCCACCTTAGAAGGCCAAAAAGGGAATGCTTCTTTATTAGTATAAAGGGTCTACAGTTCTCGTCACTCACAATACGGAAGACGGTATTACTACACAGCTATGTGACTCCGGTATCCGGTACAAACGTGGTTCTTATTTATTTATTTAAACTTCATACAACATGATGTATAGGCGGACTTAATGCCTAAGGCATTCTCTACCAGTCAACCTTTAGGTGATGCAGAGATAAAAATATGAAGTAGGTGTGAAACGTTAAAAGACAAGAATATAAATTAAAGTATACATATAAATATAAATCAAATATAATACATATACCTTTACATAAACTTACAAATCAAAAATTATTTAATATACCTATGCATAGTTGTTACGGCCGGCAGCTGCCTATCCCAGGAGTAGAATCCTTCGCGGCCCATAGACGAAGAAGCTACAGGCAGATGCTGGTCGGGCGTCCTCACGCCACGAGTTAAAAGTCTAATTACACTAAACAATCCGGGGGGAGCGTTACAATTATTGAACAGAGCTTACTTACCTCTATTCAAGGCGACTGGTCCCTCAGGATTCGGTCAGGTCTCGTGTGGATGTATTGTGCTACAAAGTAAAGGTCAGTGATGTGTATTTGGGTGTGGCTGGTAGTGTTATTGACCTTATTTGACCGTTCCCCCTGCAGCAGTTCGGCCCTCAGCTCCTCTCCAAGCTAAGGTCGCCTTCCGCAGTCACTTTCTTCCTTTGTTACGATTGACTCGCGAAAATGAACACAGAACGTACGGGTCAAAGGTCACCGTTATTTCTAGAATATTAACTACCGCACTAGTAACTAATACAGTCGAATCCACTTATACAGATTCTGCGTTAAACCTAAAGTCCCGGGTAAACTCTCAACACGCGCTACCATTCCCAGTGGTATATTTACTATACGCGCCTAACATAAAATTAGATCTAAGAGCTCCCAAACAAAAGGACTGCCTTCTCTTTCGACGCGAAGAAGGCATCTAATCTTTCGCTCTCGACTCCCACCTTTCAGCAAGCTCGGACGTTCAACACGCACGAACGTCATTCCGTATCGACCGAGCCGAGTGCCATCTAACGTCGATGCCTGACACTAACGCTTTTGCGTGAACAATAGTATTATATATAAATTATGTACATAAAATAATGAATTACATACAATAATATATAATTACATATTTATATGAATACATAAATAAATACTACAAATGTTATGATTCTGCCAGTTTATTAAAGTAATGTTCACGAATTTTCTTCTTGAATGCATAACGATTATTAGCCGTTCTAATTTCAAGAGGGAGTGCGTTCCAGAGGAGAACAGACTGTACAGTGAAGGAAGAATGTAGGAAGCCAGATTTATGAGAGGGACACTTTAGTAAAAGGTTGTTCGAAGAACGCAGGTTTCTGTCATGGCTAGAGCAAAGGTACTCGAAATGAGAAGTTAAGTAAGAGGGGGGAGTAGGAGACACCAGAATGGAGTATAGGGTTGTGAGTGCGCGCACACTTCGTCGCTGACGAATGGGAAGCCACTTAAGTTGGGAACGATAAGTAGACACATGGTCATACTTACGAAGATTAAAAATGAATCGAATGCAGTTATTAAGAAGACGATCATATTTGTCAAGAAGATCTGCATTCAGGTCAAAATAACACACATCACAGTAATCAATTAGGGGAAGAATTAAGGACTGCACAAGTAATGTTTTGGTTCGGGATGGAAGGAAATTTTTCAGACGGTAAAGAGCCCGTAAGGTACCGGTGACTTTCTGGCTAACATTTGTCACTTGGGCATGCCAGCTCAAAGTGGAGTCAATGTTTAAGCCAAGATCTTTAACCGAAGAACATAATCCCAAAACAGAACTGTTGAAAATGATCGCGGGAAGAGCTGTAGTGTCTACTTTTTTAATTGTGCGATGGCTACCTAGTATTATTGCTTGACACTTGGATGGATTAACACTTAATCCGAACCTGTCAGACCAGCTCTTAATATGCTCTAGGTTCTTGTTGACCATATCCACTGCGACGGACACACAATCAACATTCACCTGTGCGTACAACTGTAGGTCATCGGCATATAGATGATACGCACACTGAGGTTGTGGGTGATAAGATTGATAAATACTGAAAATAGTAATGGAGACAGAATACCGCCTTGAGGGACACCAGCATTTATGTTACACCAGCTTGATGCAGACTCACCAATGCGGACTGACTGCTGACGTCCCCTAAGATAAGTTGAAAACCAATCCAGTGCTTCGGAAGAAATCATGGAATGGGAAAGGATAGAAAGTAGGATGTCATGACTGATGGTATTGAAGGCGTTCGAAAAGTCAACCAAAGCTAGTACAGTGACTTTGGTGTCCTCCATGCCCGCCCTAATGTCACCAGTGACCTTAAGAAGAGCGGAAACAGTGCTGTGACCGGGCCTGAAGCCAGACTGAAAAGGGCTTAATAAATTGTTCTTATAAACAAATAGAGATAGTTGCCTATGTACACAGGCTTCAAGTACTTTGGATAGGAAAGGAAGAATGGATATAGGTCTGAAGTCATTGGGTAAAGTCGGATTGGAAGTTTTCGGCAAGGGAATAACGTGTTCTTCCCCGTTGGAACTGACCCACCACAAAATTAGGTTGAAATTAGGTTATTGCGAGAGGATAGTTCACCACAGTACAGTGGTGATTTCAATCTTAGGCTATTTTGAATTTTATAGTACATGCCTTTTATTATAAAGGTACTGTGCCTCTATTTATTGTAAATTAGAATACAATATTACGAAAATAGTTACTAGTATCAGTCTAATATTTTGTTATATAAAGTGCATTTAAAAACTATCTATGTTAAATACCGTTTAACATCGAAGTAAAAGCTGTTAAAAGCGCACCGGAATACGGTCAGGGTCGATGCTTTCTGAGTTAGTCTTGACATGTGCGACGGAATTATGCATGAGGTCCATTACCTGACCGGAGCAATTGAAGGATAAATGTGACCTTCGTCAATTGCCTCTCCCAGTCCGTATCTTGTTGGAGTAAGGGAGACTATAGAATTGCTCGTTTTTATTTGAGCTTTCTGGGTCATGGCGAGGCGTTTCACAAATAACGTTTCAACTGTTTAATACCCAATTTATTTTAACTGCGTTCAGTCAAACCTTTTCCATTGTATTTAAAGGGAACCTGAATACTTTCTTGTTTCTCAGTACCTTATTGTCGAAGGATCATATTATATGCTTTTTGAAAAAATTGGAGCATAATGTGTGGAGCTTAGTAAGAATAAAACAAAATATTGCAAGTGAATTGTTGTGTTAAGTTTGAACTAAACATTGACTCTACATTTATAATATTATTTGCAATTAGGTTAACACTTGTAAACGTCGTATGTGTCTCTATATTAAAAAAAAATCTCTAATGAATCTTGCAGAAAGTGCAGGGTGAATCCGCTTAAAACAAAAGGCTGGCTCGCAAAATTACTTACAACTCTTTCATTTCAAGCCGCGTTAAGTTCCCTAATGAATAATTTTTAAGATCGTTATAAAGGACGAAAATATTTTTGTTTATAGGAATTGGGTTTTACGAAGTTGGTAGAGATCGTTAGTAAGCCACTTTATTTCATTAATAAAGTATACATAACATATAATACATAATTGTATATATTTTTTTATACGATAAGGGTGACAAACGAGCACATAGTCCACCTGATGGTAAGTGGTTGCTGCGGCCCATAGACATCTACATCTATCCTCGTTTGCGAATCAAAATGCAGATGCGTTGTCACCCGTGAGAACTAAGATGGAATGCCTCATTTCCAGTAAAAAGGGCCTCCGGCCACCTGCACTCACCAAGCGAAACGTAGAGGTAAACCTCTACTTTACGCTGGTATTTTGTGAGGTCGTGGTACCACCCCGGTTCGAGCCGGCCCATCCGTGCGACAGCAAAAGCTGTCGCGTGGCTCTACCACTGTTAACATATATTTTAATGCTATGTAAATATACGATACGAAAAGAAATATACATAAAAATAATTCAATTACAAGTCTCCCGTGAAGAAGTTCTAAAGCTGAAGCTGAAAAACAAACCCGGGTTTGTATACTTGAATTTACAGCGAGCGCTTCGCCTCTGAACTACTACGGCTTTTTTGTTTATAGAAGCTGTATAATGGATCATCTCTTCGCGCTCATTGTTGTAGCCATCTGCACGAAATCTTCTAAAGAGTGTAACTTGAATAGACGGTAATTTGAAGCAATTACTAACTTTGCATTAGACACATCTATCTATACATATAATAAATCTGTATAAAAGTCGTGTCTGTAATTCTAATATACTCTTGAAAAGTTGAAAAAACAAGTCTACTAACTAAAGTTTACTGAGGCCAAATTAGAGGTTTTTAGAATTTTTGTCTGTCTGCCTGTGTATTACCGATTCACCGTAAAAACTACTGGACCGATTTCCATTAAATTTTATATGTAGGTAGTAACCCGGGGCAACTTATAGGTTACTTGTTATCCAATTACGGTACTTAAAAAAGAAGGTTAAGTATTGTTCTTCCTTTAGATATTAATTTTCTATAATATATGAATACAGGATGACGGGTGCTTTTTCAAATAGATACCATATTTGTAAATAAAGTTTAAAATTAGTTTAACCTCTGCATAACAATTAGAAATGACTGCCTCATTGGCCTAGTGGTTGTAGTTGTGCGACTGCTGATCATGAGGTCCCGGGTTCGAATCCTGGGTCGGGCCGAAAAATCAGTTATTGAGTTTTTCCATCAAGAAATTCTCAGCAGCAGCCCGGTGTCAGGAAGTTGGCGGTGTTTCACCCCCGTGCCTCGGAAAGCACGTAAAGCCGTTGATCCCGCGCCTGATCTCTCTCTGGTCGTGTCGGTTTACCGTCCCATCGGGCTATGAGGGTGAGGGAATAGAGAGTGCACCTGTGATTGCGCATACACTTGGGCACTATAATCCTGTCCTGCGACGATGGCTGGTCTCCGTTGAGATTGGCCACCGTGGCCGAAATTCGGTCTGCAGGACATTAACAATTAGAAACTCCGCTGACGATATACGTTGTAATTATCAAAACAGCATCTATCATCAAATGAAAAAAGACTACATTTTGCCTTTAGTAAATAATAAATTAAATAATATAGATAACTTACATTTATATGTTTAAACAATTAAATTTATAAAATTATACACACTTGAAAATATCTAGACCAGTGGTCATTATCGGGTGATTTACCACAATTATCACGTTAGGCAAAATGGCTAACAACACTGTTATACATAACCGTGCGTTTTGTGTGCACAGTATCTAGTACTATGCACACAAAACTAAGATTAAGAGAGAACCTCTTTAGTTGAATATGTTGGGTACTGTTTTTAACAGTGGTAGAGCCACGCGGCAGCTTTTGCTGTCGCACGGATGGGCCGGCTCGAACCGGGGTGGTACCACGACCTCACAGAAAACCAGCGTGAAGTAGAGGTTTACCTCTGCATTTCGCTTGGTGAGTGCAGGTGGCCGGAGGCCCTTTTTACTGGAAATGAGGCATTCCATCTTAGTCCTCACGGGTGACAACGCATCTACATTTTGATTTGTGATAGAGGATTGATGTAGATGTCTATGGGCCGCAGCAGCTACTTACCATCAGGTGGACTGTGTGCTCGTTTGTCACCCTTATCCTATAAAAAAAAATCTATCAGCATAGATTTTATTTTACCAACTTCATATGTTATCACGTTATCTGATCTAAATAATTGATGAGATTTTATCTCTAGTTTGATGGAATAGTTCGTAGCATCGTTGGGTTTCTAAGTACGAGGTAGATATGGTCAAAAATCGCACATAAGCTTTGTTTCAGATTTTATGAGTTTTATTTAAACAAATACGAGAGCCGTGTAGCTCGCTGTGAGATTTCATCACGGCAAGGCAAGGGAGCAAAACGTGTACGAGTCCTTTGAGGACAAATGAATCTGGTCTGGGAAATTATACGTGTTGACTTACCACGTATCCGTGAAGTGGTGAAGAATATCTTCGTGGACAAACCTAAATATCTGAGTAGTTAAAAAGCCGTGGAAACCGAAGAACCGTTAATACGCATTGAACGATTGCGGCATACTCTTTTCTGCTCATAAAACACTAAAGGTAATGAGGAGCTCTGTGCACAATAGTGAGATGTATGTAACTTTACTTTTTATGTCTTTAATGAGATGTATAAATCAGTTTGTCATTTAAAATATTTGTATTTTTGAGTTTTTTTATAGGATAGGGTGACAAACGAGCACACAGTCCACCTGATGGTAAGTGGTTGCTGTGACACATAGACATCTACATTTATCCTCAATAAAGAATCTAAGATGGAATGCCTCCTTTCCAGTAAAAAGGGTCTCCGGTTCTCTACACTCACCATACGAAACACAGCTGTGTTAAGCTGCTATTTTACGCTAGTATTCTGTGAGAGCGTGGGCCTTCCCCGGACGAGCCGACCCGTTCGTGCTACAACTATACTACTAATATAGCTGCAGCATGGCTCTACCACGTACAAAAGTTTCATATTATCAGACAAATCAAGATTTTTGTGACAGTCCTGGTGTCATAGCTTACTTGAGATATGTAAATGTACAGGCTGTTGCAAAAAATTATTTTAAATATCAAAGATAGCAGATTTTATTTAAACAAAGGTTTATTTTACTTTGGTTGTCAAAGGCGGTAATGAAACTGATCCAAACGTAAATTTCATATTACATATTAAGCATTATTATATATTTTTACATATATGTTAATTGCAGTTTGAAGTGTCGATTTACCACGTTTTCAGCGGTGAAAGAAAACCGTTTCCAGTAAAAGAGTTTCCGGTTCTTTACACTCACCATACGAAAGACAGAAACGTTGAGCTGCAATTTTACGCTGGTATTCTGTGAAAGCATGATCCTTCCCCGGTCGAGCAGGCTCATTTGTCATCATCATTATCATCATTACAGCCTTTTATAAGTCCACTGCTGAACATAGGCCTCCCCCAAGGAATGCCACAAAGCACGGTCCTGAGCCACCTGCACCATCGACTTCCTGCGTGTTTTACCAGGTCGTCACTCCATCTCGTGGGGGGTCGCCCTACACTTCGCCTACCGGTACGAGGCTGCCGCTCGAGAACCTTTCTTCCCCATTTGTACTACAACTATATTACTAATATAGATACAGCATGGCTCTACCACGTAAAAAAACTACCTAAAAAAAAATATTTAACTACTTCAAATTCGAGCCCATCTATGAAGAGCCTTTTACCAATATGGCAGAATATGTTATTTTCTGGTGTGACAACTTCGTACTGGCAAGCGTAGTTTTGGGCGACCCCACCAGATGGAGTGACGACTTGATGAAACATGCAGGAAGTCGATGGATGCAGGAGGCTCAGGACTGTGCTTTGTAGCAAATTTATGTCTGTGAGCTTGTGATGCGCTGATGATAATGGTGATGATTCTGAAGGTCTGTAGCAAATAGGCTTCCGTCGTAACTAAGCATCTATGAGAGAAATGGATTCTTTGTGGAATCACGTAATATACATATATACACCAGTATGACCAAGGAATCTTCAAGAAAAGAGCCTATTTTTTTAATGGACGGTAACGCTTCTGCAATTTTCATGGTGTTGTTTCATGGTGTTTCATGTTTGTGAATGTTCATAGATGGTCACTAACCATCAGATGAGCTCCATGCGCGTTTGTCCCCCAATATATAAAATAAAAAAAATGGACTGGAAAATGAATCCAAGGACATAATGTGCCGTTCGCAGCATTTGCTCTTTAACAAACGCTGTTAAATTAGTTACTTCAATGAACGAGAGAAACATAGATGACTACTGTTCTTCTCAGGCCGTAAAAATCTGAAATGATCAAAATGCATCTGCATTTTGATTCGTATTCGAGGATAGATGTAGATGTCTATGGGCCACAGCAACCACTTACCATCAGTGGACTGTGTGCTCGTGTGTCACCCTATATTATAAAAAAATGTACCGTGCGTTCATTTACGGTATTATATCCCGTCCCGTCTGTATAAGGATTTGTGATGCGATGGAACTCATATCCATCGATCATGAATAAAAAACTAGATACACAATACCATGCAAAACTTCTCTATAAACTGTCGCCAATTGTTTTGACGTAATTCTAGTTGGAATAAAGATACATTAATGTAAATTAAGCCTTAAATGCATTGTCTAAAGTTGTATTCACAAAGCTACGTACAAATTAAAAGCGCACCCAAATGTGCGAGTGGGCGCTCATTCAGTTAGGACATCTTTGTCACTGATAGTGTATCTAGTTTTTTATTAGTGATTGATGCTTATATTTGAATAAATGGGAATTTGCAATTTAATCATAATTACAGTTCAACTTTATTCATTTTTGAACCTGGTCGAGCCCTGACGGTTCGACAAAAATGAGATTGACTTTATTATGACGACTAGACGGCAACTACTCAGTGATGTCTCAGTGATCGCGAGGGGTGAAAACTGGTAGCGATCACCGAATGGTCTAAGGCGCACTGAACCTAAACGTTAAGTTGGAGCGGTATCTTCTAACGAAGTTAACGCTTCGTCCCCCTCGTGCTCTAATCCAAAGTTCCGAAACCTTTCAGCTCGAGTTAAAAGCCGTTTTCAGTGCCTAGGAGATTGCAATACATTGGGCGATATAAATGACAAGCTCTGGAAACTGTCCATGCGGTCGGAGCTGAGTTTTGCAAGACCCACCGCAGAACGACACAAAAACTCTCCGATGAAACTCTTAATCTCATGGATATTAGACGGGAAATGAAGCTGTAGTCTTCAGTAGATTTGACAGCATACAGGAAACTAAACAGACAGATCTACAAATGCATGCGGAAGGACTTACGCGACTTCATTACTGCTCATATTGAAGCAATCGAGCAGAACCAGGGCACCAAATACTTTGCTAGAGATCTGTCTGCTAAAAAGAGCCAACTGCCGAAGCTGAAGACCGAGTGTGGCAGCGTCGTTTCCGGGACACCTGAGATTTTGAATGAGATTGAGAGGTTCTACAGGCAGCTGTACACATTATCGTTGGAACCACACACAAGAGTGAGTAACGATCCAAGAGCAAGTCTTATCCGACACTATTCCGATGATATTCTGGACGTCAGTCTGAGCGAGATTAGAATGACTTTCTAGCACCTTAAAAACGGCAAGGACCCAGGCAAGGATGGAATTACAGCGGAGCTTCGTAAAGCGGGTGGAAAACCGGTACTTAAAGTCCTTCAGAAGCTCTTTAATTCCGTCCTCCATGAGGGCACTACACGATAGGCGTGGAGCAGAAGTGCGGAGGTTTTTCTTTAAGAAAGGCGACAACGTTCTCTTGAAGAACTACGGGCCGATTTCCTTTCTGAGCCGCGTCTGCGTGCTGTTTCCGAGAGTCATTACGAATCGTCTCGCACGCAGACTTGACGACTTCCAGCCTCCCGAACAAGCCGGTTTCAGAAAGGGCTTTAGCACCATGGACCACATGCATACCCTGCGGCAAGTTGTACAGAAGTCCGAGGAGTACAATTTGCCACTATGCCTGGCGTAGGTGGATTATGAGAAAGCCTTTGATTCCGTCGAAATTTGGGCGGTGCTGCAGTTCCTTCAGCGGTGCTAAGTTGACTGTCGGTATATGGAAGGGCTCAGGTGTTTATACAGTAGGGCTATAATGGCTATCCGAGTACAGAACCAGAGTACGAAACCCATCCAACTTGAGAGAGGTGTAAGACAAGGTGACGTTATATCCCCAAAACTCTTCACCGCTGCATTGGAAGACGTTCTTAAGCTACTGGATTGTAAAAGATACGGTATTAACATCAACGGCGAGTACATCACTCACCTTCGATTTTCCGTCGATATAGTCCTTATGGCAGAATCGCTGGAGGATCTAAGCACTATGCTCAATGACCTCAAAAGTGTCACCCAACGAATAGGTCTTAAGATGAACATGGACAAAACGATGTTCATGTATAAGGTCCATGTCACACCTATGCCGGTAGTTTTTGGGAGCACTAAATTCAAAGTTGTTGATGAGTATCAACCTTATTACCTGGGACAAATAGTCCGACTAGGTAAGTCCAACTTCGACCGAGAACTGAATCGACGGATTCAACTCGGCTGGGCAGCGTTCGACAAATTACCGCACATTTTCTCGCTTAGCGAGCTATGGAGAGGGCTATGCTTGGGGTTTCTCTGAGTGATAAACTTAAAAAAGGATATCCGCAGTAGAACTAGAGTGACCGACATAGCCCAACGGATTAGTAAGCTGAAGTGGCAATGGGCCGGCCATATAACTCGAAGAACCGACAACCGGTGGGTAAAAATGATTCTTGCGTGGCAGCTTCGTACCGGCGGATGAAGTGTAGGGCGTCCCCCCAATAGATGGAGTGACGACCTGGTAAGACATGCAGGACGTCGGTGGAGGCAGGTGGCTGGTGGGACCGTGCTTTGTGGCATTCCTTGGGAGAGGCCTATGTTCAGTAGTGGATTTGTGAAGGGCTGTAATGATGATGATGACAGGTCAACGGTTTTTTAAAAACAGTATCATAATTTGAATTTGGATATCCACGGTAAATGTAATATACTAAATTTTAAACTAGCCAGCGTGAGAAAACAACAATTATACGAGTATCATATAGGTAAAGGAACTAATTAATAAGTTGAATCATAAGACTGATTAGTACTTTCAAACAAATTTTGCTAAGTAATATTTGTTAACTTTAATTAATTTACAAAAATAGTTGACGCTATATTTAAAAAGCTCATAACTACAGTTGAGGATATAAATATTATTTTATTTATTTTTGGAAATAGAAGAGAAACAAAGAGAAGCTTTTTATTAAATTAGAACAAATTTCTCTGAATTTGTTCTAATTTAATAAAAAGCTTTTAAACATTTTTTTTTCTATCTTTTAATTCTCTTTTAAAAACGTTACCCACATACTAGGATTTCCTTTTGTATCGTGGAAACAATTTACCTACATAAAGAATCATGCCCACTTTCCATACATTTAAAAACCTGATAGTGAAAGTTGATGTATAATTATAAAGTATAGTAGAAAACCTACATGTAAGCTCAGAAAATAATATCATATATTTATTTTTACGATTTAAACGCTACGAATCCAAAAATATACTAATGTCACTTTTTAGGTTAGGATTTGCCGTAACCAAATAATAGGTAATAAAGAAATAAATGTGCTATAACTTATTATTAACGCTCGAAGTTAAAATAACAATACTTATCTAGTTATGGTCTAAAACGTCTTTTTTACTTTGTGAATTTCTTGAAACCAACTGCCCCTAAGTCACCGCTTACTCTCGATGATTGTCACCGTAAATTGAGTGTCTAGCTCTATCTGCTATTTCTTCAGCACACATAAATACTTACTAACTACATTTAGTTCATCTTGTATTGTCAAAATGATCACTTATCAACCAAACACATTTCATTGGCCTATGGTATATACTTACTGATGAACAAAATGGGATAAACCAAAACAACATATTAAAACAGTATATTAAAGTGG
Organism: Parnassius glacialis; assembly: GCA_033319125.1. Lineage (NCBI taxonomy): Eukaryota > Metazoa > Arthropoda > Insecta > Lepidoptera > Papilionidae > Parnassius > Parnassius glacialis. The sequence continues at coordinate 49,586,186 of JAVANC010000001.1, read as the reverse complement.
CATGGTTTATTAATTATCATCATTTTCACTTAAATCTCTCACCACCTTGTCATCCAGAAATTCTGCTGGAGCAGAAATATTTTCTTGATACCATATAGGGTTGTAAAAAGAAGTAACATAAACAAAATGGCACAGTACACAACGAGACGCAAATGCAACAACGAAGAACTGCGCCGATGCCAATTGCAGAACTGTCAAATGTCAAAAAAAATCCGTTTCATTCGTCCGCACTCGATGACATACTGAATGATTAATTTATTTTATTATTATATTATTTTATATTAATATGTACTATACAAATACAAATAAATAAATACTTACTGATTAAATAAAACATAAAGTAATGTATAAAACTCAGAAGCAGAGTTAAATAAAGTAAAGTAGCAGTGTATAAAATGGAACGTCCAAGAAAAAGGGTAGTTGAGATGCGTTCAAAACATATAATACGTTTACCCTTGACGTAGAATAAACTTATAGAAATATGTAAAAATATTTTTTTCCTGCGTTTCTTTTAACATAGTGATAAGCGTAATTAATTTACAATTCAATTAGCTGAATTTTAAGATTTATTTCATTTCTATACATTGTCAGGTGAAAAATGGGCATTGTTCTTTCACAAGGACAAACATCCAGGCAGAGAAAAAAATATATGTAGGCCATACAAATATTTCGAACACGCGGCCCTTTAGCGCTGCAACTTATTGCTACGCCACGGAGCCATCAGACAGCGTTTATGGCATTCCTAGGGAGAGACCTCCCAGAAGTGAACTTGCGATGGGCTGTAATCATGAAGACGATAGAGCTAGCAAATGTTTGGTTGTTGTTTAAAACGTAATATTTCCGTATTACCTGGTGCTTCCGTCGCAATTAATACTTCTTTATAGAACTCGTACTGTACGCAAAATGAGCAGCGCAAAGTCGATGGGGCCGGGTGTGTGTGTACTCAGTGGAGCGGGTCCGCAGATCGGGCCTACAATGCACGTTGTTTATCCGCTAGGGCGCGGGGGTGGAGTGAAGGCAGGCGAGAGGCAGGGCTCCTGGCCGGGCCCAGAGTATTCAGTCTGTCGACGCCTGCCGCCACAGCTGCACGTGACCGCGAGTGCACCAGTATCCCAACAATTACTGACATCCCGACCTTCAATCCGTGCGAACGAGACGTCTATATCAAGGTGAGATGTATTTAACTTTTTTCACCACAAAATGGAATCTTTTCCTTTGGAGTATTCTAAATGAAATCTGTTATGTAATATATAAGACAATCTAGGCTGTGATTTTTCATATAGCATCAAAAATTTAAAGCTTTTAATCTCGTAGCACTTCTCGTAGATATCATTGTTTTTATGGTTTTAGTCACAACAGCATTCGGCGAGACGACACGTAGGGTAAAAACTGAAACGGTTCTGTTTTCAGGGTCAAGACAAGGTCTTTCGAATGTAGTTGTTGATAATTTTCGAGATCAAATGGGGCTAACGTAGCAATGCGCGGCTCCCACGACCGCAGCGTTGTTATGTCTTAGTTATTGCCCTGAAAGCCTCGACCTTGTTCCGTACGCGGATGGGGTTAGACAATTTTCTTTCTTATTTGAATTTCGAATATCATTTTAGCATGTCCCATCAATTCTTGGATCGTAGTTTTAGTAAAAGTTTATACTACATACACAAAAACAAGGATGTTCTTTATACTACGCGTATGATTTTTTGTATGTTCACCCGTTTCAAGATCTCCGATTAAAGATATTATATTTCAGGGGCGGTTCCATATAAATTTAAAGAAAAAATTCCATACCTAAGAGTGGAAAAAAAGGTGATGAAGATTTTAATGTTAAACTATTAAGACGTTACTCTAGTTATTAACTTATGAAGTCGGTTTGTATTTTACAAAAAGTGAAATTATTATTGCTCTTTAATTTCTGATTCAAAATCTATAAGATTATCTCAAAACCGTTAATATTCGCAACAGATTATATACATCAAAAAGTTGATTTATTTTTTATTAATTAAGAACACATTAATTATATAGAAAATTACAGATTACAAGGAAAATAATTTGAGTTGTACAAGTGGCTAGATAGTTATTTATCAGTCTCCTTTTATCGAGGATATATCGAGACATTTCGTGTCTTGGTAATCTCTACGCGTAAGTTGTTTGACTGAACTCTAGGAGGTTATTAAAACAAAGCATAGTCCGAAATGTTTACTGTTTTCGGCTTAAATAAATAATTATTATTCCAGTAAAAAAGAGATATTTGTTTATATTTAAAATTGAACGCGCTTCCCTCGTATTTTTGGGAGATTTTTTTACGTTGTAATATGAAAGATGAAATGAATTATGAAATATTTATTTGCGTTTGGTTAAGGCACATTGAAGATGATCACAGTAATTAAACAGCCGTTTAATCAGCCATTATTAATAGCATGCCAATCTTTGAAACTATAAAATATCGAGATAATAATATTTAAGACTATTGTTTGCCGTATTAAGTATCACAAAATATAATATAATATTTATACTATATTTGACCTAATAAACTGATAAAATATACCAAAAATATAAGGAAAGACCGTGCAGTTTTAAATTAGACGATCTCTAACTGCCTATACCACAGCCAAGCTTACTCTCTCTTCTGAAAACGTTCCAAGCAGGAAAGAGTCCGGCGGGTAGCTGCTATGCGTATTGTCAGACTTCACATATCCTCATTCTTCAAAATATTTTTCATCCGAGTTCAAAATAGGAGTCTATCATTAGTCACATATTTGCCAATAATTCTTCACTACGTGGTCAGATTTTTATAATTCCTAAATAAAATAAAAAAAATATGTATAAGGTACTACGGTACCATTATCATTTATAACGTAGTACTAAATTTATTTATTTGTGTTTTAATGCTTCGATTAACTGTGTTTGTAGAGCTTTGGCGTAAAGTCTATATGTTTATTATCATGTGATATACGGATGAAATCACAACACACATATACCCAAAAATCAACAATCTGAATATTTGCACAAATATTGGCCTGTGTTGGGACTATGACTCAGGACCGTAGCGCCAGCTACTGTGACCGCTAAGCTTGGGTGTTCATTGGATATAGCAAAGCTTGGTAAATTGAGTGTTACATTATTTCCTAGATGGTAGAACTTCAAGGCAGAAAGCCTTGAAGTCCGTCTTGGTCTCTCATTCTGCCGACAAATAGCAAGCAGCTGCATCAATGTGTTCCGGCTTGAAAGGTCTATACAAACATTATATTTTCAGGCTGTGAGGCATTCTCCTCAAAGGTGACAGCGCATCTGTAGCTTCCTTTGTTTAAAGTTGTTTCCAGGTGTTTATGCGTCTTCTTCCTTTCACAATCGGACAAACGGCCGGCCTCCGCCCATTTTTTGTCTACACCAAGAATAGGAATCGAATCGTTTACTTTATTTATTTACTAGCTGTTCTTCGCGACTTCGCCCGCGTGTAATTTAGGGGTTTAATTATGTTGCGCCGAACCCTGATTCTTTTTCTAAAATATAAGTGGCCTAAATTACTCATTATAACATCAGCTATCTGCGAGTAAAAGTTCCGTCGAAATCGGTCCAGCCGACAGACAGCAGTCTTTTGTTATAAGTACCGTATATTCTTTAATTTACATTTAGAAAAGCTATTATTTTGTTATTACAAACAGACACTTAAATTTCATTTATTTTTATAGATTTATTATTTATTGCATTCTTTATTACAAAACAGTACAAAGTTTTATTGTTTGTAATGCGTATAGCAATGCAGTGAAATAATTTGCCAGCGTCTATCGTTCAAACACTACTATGTTCTGCACATAAAACTACTGAGTGTTTGTGGATGATTGCGTACCAGTGTATTGGTGGTGACAGGACGTAAACCAGTAGTAGTGGGCCATGCTTTGTAGATGATATTCCAGCTGTGACCTTGAGTTTGTGATTTTGTTTAATCCACTGAAAATTAAGAAAAAATAAACTCAATAAAATGTTATTATCGATTTCTCGATTTTTCGATACTCTATGTCTTAGCACCGACTTCAAAGCTGTTATGTGGAAATTATTTTATCCTTTTTAGATTTTGAAGCCGGTTCTACAATTACTTATGAGTTCATTTTTAAATTAGTTATGTAACAGTTACAGTAACAGTATCGTTAATGTGTGTGTGTATGTGTGTGTGTGTGTGTGTGTTGTAGTGTAGTATCTCTGTAGCTATCTTGGTAAGATACGCTTAAATTTCTTTGTGTTCACAATTATAATTTCATTTCAAGGTTTACGAAACAAGCAAGTGAGGGTAGTTAGTGGTGTAACCAAATTAGGCAGTCTCTTAGGCAGTAAAGGATCACCTTGTAATCATATTTATATCACCTAGTAAAACATTTATAATATCAGTTAAAAAATTTACTAAATTTATTAAGTTTAAACTATTATAGTTAGGCAGCAGATGTAAGAAGATATTTATATGTAGGTTGTAGCGTCACGCAGCAGCTAAATTATAGTTGTAGCAAGAATGGATCAGCTTACTGGGGAACGACCAGCGTGCCCACAAAATACCAGCGTAAAATAGAAGCTTAATGCTGCCGTGTTTTGTATGGTAAGTGCATAGAATCGGATATCCTTTTTACTGGTAACGATTCATTCTATCTTCGTCCTAAAAGGTGATAACACATGTGCATTTTAATTCTTAATTATTCTAACAGTGGTAGAGCCACGCGGCAGCTTTTGCCGTCGCACGGATGGGCCCGCTCGAACCGGGGTGGTACCACGACCTCACAGAATACCAGCGTGAAGTAGAGGTTTACCTCTGCGTTTCGCTTGGTGAGTGCAGGTGGCCGGAGACCCTTTTTACTGGAAATGAGGCATTCCATCTTAGTCCTCACGGGTGACAACGCATCTACGTTTTGATTTGTAATAGAGGATAGATGTAGATGTCTATGGACCGCAGCCACCACTTACCATCAGGTGGACTGTGTGCTCGTTTGTCACCCTTATCCTATAAAAAATAATTGAAGATAGATGCAGAAATGTCTATAGGCCGTAGCATCAGCTTACCAACGGTGAACTGTGTGCTCGTTGGTCACCTTTATTCGCATAGTTATTTACTAGTTATTTAAGCATTAGTTCTCATGGGTGATAACGCATTTGTGGCCCTCTATGTTTGAAGTTGGTTGCAGTTGGCCATTGGCTGCAGTAGCTACTCACAGGTGGAATGTTAGATCGTTTGCATCTTATTATAAACTATTTTTTATTTAATATAATAATATTTTTAAATATCAAAGAGTACTTGACTGCCTTGTTGTCTTATTGGTCATAAAAGCTGTGCAGATCGTGTGGTCCCGGTATTCCGGAATCTCCGGTCCCGTGTTTGACCCGGAATCCCGGGTCAAACCAAAATCAGTTATTGGTTTTTACTGTCAAGAAATTATCTGTAGTTACCAGGAGCTAGGAAATTGGCGTTGTTACACCAACGTGCCTCGGAGCTCTGCGCCTCGTCTCTCTGTGCCATGCTTGATTGCTGTCCCGCCCTTTCACTTTCATAGAAAGTGAGGTAAAAGGGAGTGCACCGGTAAAAGAGAGTATAGTGTAGAAGTGCACTTCTACACTATACTCTCCTACGTAGGTTGCTGGTCTCCGTAGTGACTGGCTGCCCTAACCGAAATTTAAAAATAATGATATTAAAATTTCTGTATATTTTAGAAAATTTCTGTAAGATATTGAATAATATTCTTTTGATGTCACGTACTGAGATTTAATGTGGGACAACTGTATCATGTTGTCATCAAAATTTCATGCATTACCGTGTCGACATCAATTACGATGAAATAAATACATTGAATGTTACTCCTGGCACGTCATCAATATACGTCATCAATAATATAAGCATATTAGTGACAGTTAATGATGCTTTCCGTGTTTTCTGTGTTATTTTATTTCATTTTATTTGTGTGAGCACTGATATATTTATTGATTACTAGCTATTCCCCGCGACTTCGCTCGCGTGTTAGGGTTTTTATTTTTGTGTGCGGAACTCTAATTCTTTTTCTAAAATAAAAGTAGCCTAAGTTACTCCTTATGACATCAGCTATCTGCCAGTGAAAGTCCTGTCAAAATTGGTCCAGCCGTTTCGGAGATTAGCCAGAACAAACAGACAGACAGACGGACAGACAGACAGACAGACAAAAATTTTAAAAATTGTATATTAGTAGTGTGGTTTGCAAGATGATGTTGTGACCAGGATTAAGAAAGGAATGCTTCGGTGGTTTGGTCATGTAGAAAGAATGAATGAGGAAAGAGTAACAAAGCAAATTTATGTTGCAGAGGTGAACGGCAGAATCGGGAAGGGTCGCCCTAGGCGAAAGTTTATCGACCAAATTGGCGATATATTGAAAATGGGCCAAATCAAGAGTACCTTTAACCGACGAGCGTGTATGCGTAGGTATATGGATGTGGAGGAAGCGAGAGAGGTCTGTCAGGATCGTGCCAAATGGAAGTCCATAGTCTCTGCCTACCCCTCTGGGTGACAGGCGTGAGTGTTTATGTTATGTTATATGTTATATTAGTTATAAGTACCGTATTTACTTTCATATGCATTTAGTAAAAAGCCGTTATTTTGACATTACAAACAGACACTTCAATTTTATTTATTTGTATAGATATAGATGTATAGATTACTCATTCTACTTTTAGGGTTTCGTATCAGAAGGGTAACCAACGGGACCCTATTACTAAGCCTCCTATGTCCATTAGTCCGTCCGTCCGTCCATCTGTCGGTCAGCGGGCTGTATCTCATGATCAGTAATTGGTAGACAGTTGAAATTTTCACAGAATATGTATTTCTGTTGCCGCTATAACAAAAAATAATAAAAATTAAAATTAATTAAAAAATAAATGGAAGCCCCTACTAGAAACGTGTTTTTACCTACATGGTATTAAATCTTGTACGATAGTACGGAATCCTTCATGCGCGAGTCCGATTCGCACTTGTCCGGTTTTATTATTTTGATCCAAGAAGTCACTAATTCTTTTTTTATTGAGTAAAGGTGGTAAACGAGCAAATAGTCCACCTGATGGCAAGTGGATGCTGTGTTCTATAAACATCTAATTTATTCTCAAAGTCGGGCCAAAATAGGATATTGGGTTTTTGTCAAAAAATTCTCAGTAGCAGCATGGAGTGTTTGAGTGCTTGGCGGTGTCTCACCCCCGTGCCTCGGAAAGCACATAAAGCCGTTGGTCCTGCGCCTGATCTCCCTCCGGTTGTGTCGAATTACCGTCCCATCAGACTATGACAGTGAGGGAATAGAGCGTGTCATCTGCATAGAATCTTGTCGTGCGCAGTTGGCTAGTCTCCGTTGAGACTGGCCGAAATCCGGTCTGGAGGACATAATAATTATATCAATAGTTTTCTCATCTGGCTGGGCTGCACAAATATATAAATGGAATGATAAATATACATATATTAATATAGTGAAATAAATACATATAGAATACGTAAATAAATAAAAAGCCAACCAGATGGAAGCCCTAGACATGGGTGACCAAACGGCCGAGAGTTAAGGGTAAAGGGAGAGTAAACCGGCGGACGATGCGGGCGGTATTGAGAAGCACCGCCTTCTGCTTTTGAGCTTTTAGCGGTCCGTTACGAAGTCCCAGTCGCCTCAGATAATCCGGGAAGCTGACTGGGATTAGCCCGTTCGCAAAAACTACTACAGGTATAATTTCGCTTGGAAGGCCACCCCACATGTCGGTCACCTCGTGAGCCAGGTCCAGATAATTTGTTCGCTTATCTGTTTCAGCTTTCACAAGGTTCTCGTCATACGGAATGGTAATGTCGACCAAAAATATCTATAAATGTGCCCGGTCCATCAGCACAATATCAGGCTTATTCGCAAGAATAGTCCTGTCTGTGATGATGGCCCGGCCCTAGTAGAGCCTGGCGCGATCATTTTCGAGCACTGCTTCCGGCAAGTACTTGTAATAAGGCAATTTCCGGTCCACGAGACCGTATTTCAGAGCGAGCTACTGGTGTAGAATTCTGGTTACTGGGTTGTTCCTGTGCAAGTACTCAGAGTTAGAAAGCGCCGAACAACTGGAGATGAAATGTGTGTGTCTCACCGGGGTGGCGACAAGCTCGATACATGTAGATGGTGCCATCCCTTAGAATATATCTCCGATAGTTGTTGGTCATAATAACCTGAACCTGTATCGCACAGACAAAACCGTCGTTTCCCCAAAGAGATCAATATAACGTAGCCAGTGGAGGGAGGCAACTGTGTCTACGAAAGGCTTATGTAGAGCCTTGTGGAGCTCCTTCTCCTTCAATACGGTTTCTCGGTCGGAAATGCCCTGTACTGCTGAGTATTGTCATTGCTCGTTGGCTAAGGATAGAGGGGTAAGCTCTTTATTACATCATATGATGTCCCTATAGAATGTATCATCCGATATCGTCAGAAAGTAATTACAGAGGTTGCACACTTCACGATTATGCAAGTACAGCTTCATAATCGACGATCTCGGGAGATGCATCTTATGGGACGTCATAGTAGTGTGGACTTTTCTATCCAGGGCGTTAAGTTCAGTTTATCCACAATTAAGATTCAAAATGCAGATGCGATCCCTTTCATGGGAGAATGTATTAGTTTTTATAATAAAGCCCCAAAATATGCAATACCTATTAAAAAGCTTAAACTGTATTAAAAACTTTCTTAAAATATTAACGAATACGTGGTAGGGCCATGCTGCAGCTATATTAGTAGTATAGTTGTAGCACGAATGCGTCGGCTCGACCGGGGAAGGACCACGCTCTCACAGAATACCAGCGTCAAATAGCAGCTTAACACAGCTGTGTTTCGTACGGTGAGTGTAGAGAACCGGAGACCCTTTTTACTAGAAACGAGGCATTCCATCTTAATCCTCACGGGTGACAACGCATCTGCAGTTTGATTCGCAAACAAGGATAAATGTAGATGTCTATGGGCCACAGCAGCCACTTACCATCAGGTGGACTGTGTGCTCGTTTGGCACCCTATACTGTAAAAAATATATCTATTAGAAACATGCTATGAACTAACGATGACTGAAAAATAAAACATTTTTATTTTATATTTTATTTATTTATCCGAAACAGTTGTAATTGCTGGTATAACTTTTTTTTTTTGCTTGTAATAAGTATTTATTATCTATATTGTAATATTCTATATATTCCTTTCTTTTCACTGAATTTACATTTTTGGATTATATATAATTATTATTAAATATTTTTATAACTTAATATTTTAGGATACAGTCCCTATCAAAGAATTCTATGCGTACTACTAGACAGGCTCTACAGCCTTAATACTCCGTAACTCCTTTAGTTGAATGCGGGCGAGAAGACTAACTTCTTTGTTTTGTAAACCGCGAAAATTGTTTTAGACAATCTAACATTATCACAATCTAAAGTGACTAAGAAAACGATTTCATTATTTATGTGCACACTGTCTATGTAATTTGTAGTTTATTTCAGATAAGTATATATCTGTATTACGTGTTTGCCTTAAACGTTAACTGTCGTAAATGGAAATGCAACGGCTTGGCATACTTATCGTGCCAGCTACTTGCCCAGCTGGTGCCAACGTCCGCGCAATTACAGGTGTGACAGTTTTCGTTGCATTCCTGGATAAAAATTATATTTACATATATATGTTAAAAATAGCGCTTATGAAATATATTATGTCTAGTACAATTGTATACACTGTTTACTTTTTTTATAGGATAAGGGTGACAAACGAGCACACAGTCCATCTGATGGTAAATGATTGCTGTGGCCCATAGGCATCTACATCTATCTTCAAATATGAATCAAAATGCAGATGCGTTGTCACCCGTGAGGACTAAGATGGAATGCCTCGTCTTCAGTAAAAAGGGTCTCCGGTTCTCTACACTCACCAAACGAAACACAGTAGCGTTAAGCTACTTACACTGGTATTCTGTGAGAGCGTGGTCCTTCCCCGGTCGAGCTGACCCATTCGTGCTACAACTATACAAGTAATATAGCTTTAGCATGGCTCTACCACGTAAAAAAATGTTTTTAGTGTGTTCATTGTCGTGTTTATGAAAAGTAAACAAGTTCTCATTATAATACAATTTAGTATGAATATCATTAAAATGAGATTTCTTTTATGTTAGAAAATAATGAATTTCTCAGTCAAAGGGTTTTATATACGATGTTATAACGATAGGAACGGAGAATATGTGCACAAAGGATTTGTCAAGAGAGACTTAAGAATGTTCCAATTCACGAGTCCGACGCATTGTATTGGAATAACGGTTAATGGAATCGTTTCTTTTTGTAATCAACTGGATATATATATTTACTCATACTGATTATATGTATATCTTTTATATTGTTGAGGAATAGGATTAAAAAAAAAACAAAATTCAAATAAGTGAGAACAGAAATAGTTCTGTTCTCTAAACTCTTTCAAGCAGATGAAGTACTCTAATTTTTATATCAAAATACCGTTACCGTTACAGCATATTAAAGTCCACTGCTGAACATAGGCGTCCCCCATAGTGAGGATATTTGCGATAGTTGTCACGCTTGGCAAGCGGGTTGGCAACCACAGCTTATTTTTATTTTTAGTCGTTATTAGGAAGACGCTGTTGCTCAGCTACTGATTTGTGTCCGTCGCCTCTTACGACACCCACGGGATGATGTGGGGTACTGATTATTCTTACACCACCGCTACACGATAAATATAAGAATATATCAAATGATTAATTTTTTTATTAAAAGTAAAAGCGATTTCAAAAATAATAAAATAACTTCCCAGTAATAATTAACTACCTAAATTTATTATTATTTATTCTATTTTTTATTTTAAATTGTACAACCAGTGCGTGTTGCCAGTGATGACTTACGGATCTGAGACGTGGTCCTTCACTGCTGGCCGTATGAGGAAGCTCAAGGTCGCTCAGCGAGCTATGGAGAAGGCTGTGCTCGGAGTTTCTCTGCGTGATAAACTTAGGAATGAGGATATCCGCAGTAGAACTAGAGTAACTGACATAGCCCAACGGGTTAGTAAGCTGAAGTGGCAGTGGGCCGGTCATATAGCTCGAAGAAACGACAACCGATGGGGAAGAAAGGTTCTTGAGTGGCAGCCTCGTACCGGTAGGCGAAGTGTAGGGCGACCCCCCACGAGATGGAGTGATGACCTGGTAAGACAGGCAGGAAGTCGATGGATGCAGGTGGCTCAGGATCGTGCTTTGTGGCATTCCTTGGGGGAGGCCTATGTTCAGCAGTGGACTTGTATAGGGCTGTAATGTTGATGATGAATAATTAACGGCTCCATGGCGCAGTGGCCTAGCAATGAGGTAAGGCGCCGAGGACTGCGGTTTCGTAACCCGTACGAAACAAGTATTAGGTCCTTACATATGAAATTGGCGTTTTGTACGGGAGGAATATAAAGTCAGTTTTTTTTTGTAGAATATATTTAATTAATCAAAGTATGCACCGTTGTTATCTTTGCACTTTTGCCATATCATAGGTAGTTCATTGATCCCTTTACTAAAAAAAACCATGGGGGCGAGAATCAATAAACTCTTTGAAGTCGGTTTGGACTGCCGCATAGGAGTTGATTTTTTTCCTTGTAAAAAGTTGTCAAAATTGGGGAAAAATGGTAATATGTTGGAATAAGTTCTGGGGAGTACGGTGGATGTCACAGACATTCCAATTGTAGCTCATCTAAATTAGTGGTTGTTTGTTGTGCAGTGTGTGATCTTGCGTTGTCTTGAAGCAGCAGTGGCCTAGAGCGATTGACCAATCTCGTTTGTTTAGCAGCTAGTTCTTCCATCATGGTTTGCAGTTGCAGACAATAGATATCTGCCGTAATCGTTTGGCCAGATTTTAGAAAGCTGTAGTGAACGACACCGGCGCTAGTCCACAAAACATTCACAAGTAACTTTTTCTGAGTCAATTTTCGTTTAGGGCAGGATTTGGCTGGGTCTCCAGGATACAGCCATAGAGACGAGCGCTTCCGATTATCGTACAGTATCCACTTTTGATCACGAGTAATGATTCGATTTAAAATCCCTTCATTATTGTGTCGGTTGAGCAAAGTAACACAACAGTCGACGCGTGTTTGCAAGTTCGATTCACTCAATTCAACAAAAACAATAAAAACGTGTGTGGTCTGGCGACAAAACTAACATTATTTTTATTAAAACCATAAAATAGAAATACAGAATGGTATATAAGTACATAGATAAGATAAATACATACATACATATTAATATATATATACATTTTTTTCATTTTGAAATTGTAATTTTTATTATATAACTGTTTGTTGTCCTTAATCTATACAAATAAATAAAATTGAAGTGTCTGTTTGTAATGTCAAAATAGCAGCTTTTTACTAAATGCATATGAAAGTAAATACGGTATTTATATCTAAAATACAATTTTTAAAATTTTTGTCTGTCTGTTTGTCTGTCCGTCTGTCTGTCTGTCTGTTTGTTCCGGCTAATCTCCGAAATGGCTGGATCGATTTTGACGGGACTTTCACTGGCAGATAGCTGTTGTTATGAGTAACTTAGGCTACTTTTATTTTAGAAAAATAATTAGCACACATCCAGACACCCACTTATAGCCGCAAGTGATTTTACGTGCACACATGCTTAAGTGTCGTTTCTTTTCGCGTAGTGTATATATTCTTTGATTGTGCGATAATAAGCGACGCCAAAAAAAAATTATACGGAAATAACAAATGAATGACTGTTTTCAAAACTCAAATGTACCAGCTAAATGAATTTATAAATTTGAATTTGGAATTTTTCTTTATTAATAATTCTTTGGTTAAAGAGGAGAAATTTCAGATCAAAGTGGTCACTACTACAAAACGCTAATTTCTACGCTAAAATATGTAAGGACCTAATATTTTTATGACCTATAAGTAATTGCTTAAGGTCTGGATGTTTGTCTTTGTGAAATTTATGAATGTAAACTGACACGATACGGGAGAAAATCGTAGTGTAACGTTCTTTAAAAAAAAACAAATATCTTCTGAAATCGGTGTAAAGACATTGAATATTGAAGGTTTACGAGTAAAATTCAGAATTCAGAAGCTATTACTTGGAAATTATTCAATATTTTTTTAGTTTTAGAAGTCTGTGTACTTTTTATATAAAACTTAATTATTTTACCATTTTGAGTGGTTCTAAGAATATGGCAAGTTCGAGGAACTAACTAGAATTTCGTTTAATTATATATATTAATATAATAGGTACATTAAAATCTTTATCTCCTATTTTTCTATTCTTAGTGGTGGAATTTTTCCTGTAAATTTATATGGAACCATGGATGAAGTATAAACCCATTTAATAAAAAGAAATCATATAAATGAAATTTCCCCTTAAACCTTGGATTTTTCATTACCGTGAAGCAAATCAAGTAAGTCAAAAGCTTCAGCTTTGGTCAATTTTGTGACCATTTATTCTTCGAATGCCCACGACCGCCGCCCATGAACCAGAAGACCAGGGGAATTGCAGGAGAGTTCACGGATAAGAAGTTAAAAGTTATCCATCAAACAAATTATAACATGAGTGAATATAAAAGTGAAACAATTGAACTATTTTCATATGCAGTGTAATCTTTAATTCGGGATGCAGGGTTGGAATGCAGATCACTTTGTTACTACTTAATATTATATTTTAAAATAGACTCACAATATTCTTCGAGACAAGTGACTTCTACTAATGCTCTCCCACTCCTCACTAGTTTACGCTGTGTCTTTTCCAGCCGTTCTTTCATCCCCTCCGTTAACCAGTGTTGCCAATATAGTTTTTTAAAATTATTTTTATTCTATGAATAAATTTTATCTGTTGATTGAAAAATTGGCCTTTAGTTCAAGCAAAAACGGTTATTCTGCTAAGAGTCTGCGTCCCTCTGTTACGTTGTGATAGAAAGAGTTTGCTGTTGGTATGTAAATACTGCGTCTATTTTATTTTTGTGTTATCATTTACGTAATTCTAAATGCTTACTGTGTTCGTATATGTTATTCTTACTGGGAAATAAAAAAAATACCCCCAACATTATTTAAAATAGCAAATATTCATTTATTAAATATACCTATTTTCAGAATAATTTCTAACAATATATACAAGTATTATGTAAATTTCATTCATAATTTTATTGTCTTGTGTTGGACTGGTACATAAAGGTCACATGTATGTATGAGATTTATAATAAAAAATAATGTGCCAATTGTATTACTTGTCTGGCATATCGTAAAAGGTGACAAATGGGTTATTGGATTTCTGGTTGTGCAAGGGAAGGGTTAGCCATCTATCATATCCTTCACAATTTTACATGAATACCCATATTTTCACCATAGCTACATTAAACATAATTTTCACGATAGAGCCGTTCTTCAAGAACTACATTCTCACAATATCATCGTAAAGAAGCAGCACATGCTGCTGTGTTTCGCATGTAATCTTAATATATAGGGACTACGAATCTGAATTTGATGCTTAGTCATGTGTAAATGTAGATATTTATGGGCCCTTTCTTTCAGGTTTGTTTTTATTTAAATTACGTAACCTTCAATTATATACAATATTTATTACCATATTAAAAAACTACAACTACAAACTTAATTAGCATAGTTGTTATATTTTGAATATATATATATATATATATATATATATATATATATATATATATATATATATATATACTGTCACTGTAGAAGCGTGCTCGTCGCGACCCCTGCCAGCCCTTTTCAGGGCTGCAATTCTACTTAGCTGCGCACCCATGCCAACGAAGGTTAGGTTACGCACACCAGCTCGTCCCCGTTGGTGTGGAATGCAGCGCGCAAAGCGGCGATGGGGACCGCCACCCGTCACGCACAGCCCGACACGGCGGAAGGTGGAGGACAGAGTGCAGAGTTGGCACGTGGAATGTTAGAGGAGGCATGAGAGATAAGACGAATGAGTTGATCGAAATAATGAAAGAAAGAGAATTAGATGTCGTGTGTATGTCGGAGACCAAACAGAAGGGCAGTGGTACTGAAGAGCTCCCTGGCGGGGCGTTAGCTCTATGGTCCGGAGTCCCGGAGAGCGAGAGCGCCCGCCAGGGAGTGGGGGTGCTGCTGTCGTCTCGGTTGGTCGATGTTATGACTGAATATAAAGTTGTGAACTCAAGACTTCTCTGGGTTCGCTTTAAATTGGGACTGACGAAGTTATTCCTTTTGGCTGTTTATGCGCCGGTAGCGTCGTCGTCCAGGGCTGAGCTGGAGGAGTTTTGGGAGAATGTAAGAGAAGTTCTAGATTTGGCTAGGGGAAACGAAAGAATTGTTGTATGTGGTGATTTGAATGGATGGGTTGGTACCGCTCGACCAGGGTACGAGTCGGTGCTTGGAAAGTTTGGGGATAAAAGGGTTAATGATGCTGGCAAGCTTATACTGGCGGTATGCAAGGAAAAGGGTCTTCTTGTGACAAACACTATGTTTAATCACAAGAAAATCCATATGTATACTAGAGAAAGAAAGAATGAGAGAAGTATGATCGATTTGTTCCTGGTGGATGACCGACTGCGAAAACAGGTGATGGATACGCGAGTGTTCAGGGGTGCTGACCTGGGAACGGATCACTATCTAGTGATTACTAGATTTAGGGGTCTGTTCGCGGGTTGGCGCTACCGGACGGCAGTAACAGAACCACAGTCGGTCTGTCGCATCCGAAGCTGGAAACTTCAGGAAGCGGATACTAGGAACAAATATCATGCGAGGGTAGCCGAAAAGCTTGACACCATCGATGGCAGAAATGAATGTGTGGAAAGAACATGGCAGAACCTTAGGGATGGAATGGTAAGTGCAGCGGAAGAAGTGTGTGGAACGATTAAAAGAGGCAGTAGTAAAAGAAGAGATGCATGGTGGAATGATGAAGTGAAAGAAGCTGTAAAGAAGAAGAAAAAAGCATGGTTAGACTACTTGGCCTCTAGTAATGATAAGGATATGAGAGAGAAGATGAAAGAAAGATATAAGCTGCAAAAAGTTCACACGAAAGCATTAATTGAGGAAGTGCGTGAAAGGTGTAGAATGGAAGCGGACGAAAGGTTGTCGCACAACTTTAAGGAGAACTCCAAACTCTTCTGGAAAGAAGTTGGAAGGACCCGAAGTGGTGCGACGGCCTTAAGAATGAACAAAGTGCTTTCGAGAACTAATGACGTCCTCTCAGACAAATCGGACGCCATGCAGCGATGGAGCGAATTTTATAGAGAAATGTATGCGTGTGATGATCTTAGTGAGGGATCCGGGGATGACGCCGAGACTGGTACGCCAGACCCGGACCTCGATGACACTGAGGTCATCAGTATGAAAGAGATTGAACGTGCGATTCGAAGTTTGAAATGTGGTAAGGCTGCGGGACTAGACAGAGTTACTGCTGAAATGGTCAAGTATGGTGGGCCTCGCGTCTGGGACAGCTTTCATCTGCTGTGCAATATGTGCTGGCGGACGGGGGATGTCCCGGATGATTGGCGATCCGCAGTCATTGTGCCTTTATATAAAGGTAAAGGTTCACATTTTGACTGCGGGTGCTATCGGGCGATCAGCTTGACCAGTTTAGCAAGTAAAGTTTACTCGAAGGTTTTGACACGTAGGATGCAAGAGAAATCGGAAAGATTTCTATGGGAGGCACAATGCGGATTTAGACCTGAAAGAGGATGCACGGATCAAATGTTTTCTCTCCGCATGATCACGGAAAAGCTTCTGGCTGCTAACCAGAAGATTTTCTGTGCTTTTGTGGATCTTGAGAAAGCATTTGATAAGGTTGTAAGGAAAAAAATGTGGGAACTGTTGCCGGGGTATGGTGTGGATGGTCGATTGCTAAGGGCTGTGCAGTCACTTTACTGTAACTGTAAAGCCTGTGTGCGGGTAGGGCATGACCTGTCACCCATGTTTAGCGTCCAAACGGGCGTAAAACAGGGTTGTGTCATGTCTTCCTGGCTGTTCATACTGTATCTCGACAGCTGTTTACAGAAGCTTAAAGATAGCTGTTTGGGTGTGAAATTGGGTGACATTAAAGTAAATTGTCTGCTGTATGCTGATGATGCAGTGCTTATTGCACCATCAGAGGCAGAACTGGAGGCATTAGTCACGTGTATGAAAGAGGAATGTGAAATTAAAGGTCTCCGCTTGAATGCTAATAAAACTAAGGTTCTGGTATTTGAAAGGGACGAAGAGAGAACGAAGTGTGAAATATGGGTAAATCAGGAATGTCTAGAACAGGTAAATGCAATTGTATACTTGGGGAGTGCTTTTAGCCGGGATGGAAGATGTGATTTAGATGTGGACAGGCGTGTCGCTGCCGGGAACAAAGTCAATGGTGCCCTGACTGCGTTAGTCAAAAGGCAAGGCGTAGTGAAGAGTGCACGCCTTGCAATACATAACGCAGTTTTGGTACCGACTTTGTTATATGGCAGCGAAACCTGGGTATGCCAGAAGAAGCATAAAAGCAAGTTGAATGCAGTGGAGATGCGATCTCTTCGTAAAATGTGCGGCGTTACCATGGCCGACCGGAAGCGAAACGAAGAGATTCGCAATATGGCAGGTTTGAAAGATCACCTTATCACAAAAATTGATAAGGGCGTGCTTCGATGGTTTGGGCACGTTGAGAGAATGAGTGAAGACCGAATGGTGAAGAAAATATATAGCGCGAAAGTTAATATTAAAAGGTGTCGAGGTAGACCGAGACTAACTTTCGAAGACCATGTGAGCAAACTGCTCGAAGAGGGGAGGGTTAAGAGTACTCGGATACCTAGACGTGCATGTATGAAGAAGATAATGAATCTGAAAGAAGCGAAAGAGGTATGTAAGGATCGTGACACTTGGCGATCTGTTCTCTCTGGCTACCCCGTCAGGGATTGTGCGTGACGATAAGTAAGTAAGTAAGTAATATATATATATATATATATATATATATATATATATATATATATATATATATATATATATATATATATACTAGCTAACCAGGCAGACGTTGTTCTGCCCTTTCCGAACGACCATTTGCGTTCCCAAAAAAAACTCCTGAAATTAGCAATAAAAAAATTGAGGGTCACTTATCGGGATAAAAACTATCCTATCTTTCAAGTTGGGCCAAACTGCACACAGTCTGCAAATTTTTTTTGAAATCGATTCTATTTGTTGATTACTTACAGCAACACGTGGTGGTTATACTACTAAATTGTAGCTTATATTAAACGTTTGCATTTTTAACATAGCGCCATCTATTAAATATTTACTCAATCCAGTCAACAGATATCGTCATCTGACAGAATCGTTTGGAGCTAACAGAAAATTATTGTGACTGTCAATTAATAGGCAAATAATTTTCGATAAAATAATATTGTATTGCGACTATAAATTGAGATGTAAGCTATCCTATCTTTTAAGTTGGACCAAACTGCACACAGTGTGCAAAATTTCATTGAAATCTGTTCAGTAGTTTAGGAGTCCATCGCGGACAAACAACGTGACACGTACTTTTTATATATAAAGATATATATATATATATATATATATATAGCGTACTCAGTGCTAATTTCTCACCCTTACTCGTATGAAAATATTCCGCTGTATATATTCAAAATATAACAACTATGCTAATTAAGTTTGTAGTTGTAGTTTTTTAATATGGTAATTAATATTGTATATAATTGAATGTTATGTAATTTAAATTACGCGTGTAAGCTGTAGTTTGAGTAATATATATATAATATATATATATTATATAATATTTACATATTAAACATTATATTTGTGGGGTCATTAGTATCGCTTTTACATATCGCACACCTAGATCTAAACAGAGTTAACTCAAAAAAACAGTTTTTTCAGAAAAGGCGAAAAACTGATTACCGTATTCCTGTGCACTGCAGGAGTTTTCTGTATTGATCAGCTTTTTAAATGCAGATAGAAGATAGATGTTATAGAAATCTTGTGTTTTAATCGTTTGTTGTGGATGAAAATTGGATTTTTGTAGTTATTTCCGTATTGTTTAACAAATGTATGTATATTTGTCCCTGTTTTGATGGGAAAGGAGTGGGCCTTGCTCGTTCAACTAAAGGGACTTCTACGGTCACCTAGCTTTGAGTTGTAGAACTATTTTTGAATTTGTTTCATTGGTCGCTAGGTAGTGACTTAAGGAATTCGATGGTATACATAACTCAAAATTTGAAATTTTTGAGTTAGCTCTCTTTAGATCTAGGTGTGCGATATATTAAATTAACTTTAAATTTTCATATCATAGTAAATTGTTGTTGCACACATACACAGTGTTTGTGTGTAGGTAGAAGTTGTAAGCGATGTTTTTTTCAATTAATATTAATCCAGCTAAATGTTTAAATCAAAACAAGAACTGTATATATTGTATAGTATTAATAAAGTATAATAAGTTTTAATAAGTAGTATAAATTTTTTAACACACACACACTCAGACTTACGCACACACACAGACACACGCGATCGTTTCATTGTTCATGTAGTAAAAATATAAATGTTTGGTATATAATTGTTTACGCGTCTAGACAAACTGTAGACGACGTAGATCACGCGACTTCCGTCGGCCGCCCACGGTCCTGCTCCGTTTATTTTAGTCACCGCCCACGCTGACGTCTAACTTTACCCACGTGGTCTAAAACATGAACAAATGTTACCTACATTCTATTATTATTTGCAAAGTTTTGCCTTTTGACATTTACTAAGCATGTCCCTAATGAAAAGTTCTTTACTACTATGATCACTACAGATCACACAAATCTATTGTTAAACATTGGTCATCATCATCATCAACCCTTAAGGTTCGACATGGGCTTCCCCTGTTGTAGCGAGGATTTGCTTTAATCATCACGTTTGGTATTGACGGGCATTGACAACGGCATTAAGAATATGTCTTGTACCTTTGCCGCTGCAACCCGAAATCGGTCTAGTTATTTTGTGTCTGGCGTACAAGAGATGGTGATACAAACATCTATCGGAAACTATTAAATCTTTCTGGCATCTCATAGTCGTCTGTTATGACACCTACGGGACGACATTTGCAACGTGGTAGAGCGAAGCTACAGCTATATTGTGGTTATAGCACGAATGGGTTGGCTCCACCGGGGTAGGACCACGTTACAGAATACCAGCGTAAAATAGCAGTTTAATGCTGCTTTGTTTTATATGTAGAGAAAGAGAACCGACCGAGACCCTTTTTACTGGAAGTGACAATGCATCTGCATTTTGATTCTTAATCGGGTATAAATGTAGGTGTCTGTCTATGGGCCACAGCATCCACTTACCATCAGGTGGACTGTGTGTTCGTTTGTCACTCTTGTTCTATAAAAAATATGGAGTGATGGATTATTATGCGCTGTCGACACGCGGTACCTTCATAGACTGCCAATAAAGCACAATCTTTACATAAAAGCATAATAGATTCCAGTATAGCAGTTCTTTGGTTCTTAATATTTATACCCACCTCTGTACTACTAGCTACGCTAGGGATATTGCAACGGGTAAATAACACGCCTTAACACGCATACGTATCCTGACCTAATTTATTAAACAAAATTGTAATTTGCCCTTATTGCATTACGATGCGCTGATTATACCGGGTAACAAATTACCACTAGCGCCATCTAGAATTTACAATATAAAAGAAAATCCTTAATATTTAAAACATTGTTTTTTGCTCTCAAACACCACCATAATATGAAACAAAACAGCATTTAGCTGCGTGGTCTTACTTTTTTTTATATGATAAGGGTGACAAACGAGCACACAGTCCACCTGATGGTAAGTGGTTGCTGCAGCCCATAGACATCTACATCTATCCTTTATTACAAATCAAAATGTAGATGCGTTGTCACCCGTGAGGACTAAAATGGAATGCCTCATTTCCAGTAAAAAGGGCCTCCGGCCACCTGCACTCACCAAGCGAAACGCAGAGGTAAACCTCTACTTCACGCTGGTATTCTGTGAGGTCGTGGTACCACCCCGGTTCAAGCCGGCCCATCCGTGCGACAGCAAAAGCTGCCGCGTGGCTCTACCACTGTTAAAAACCGGTTACTCCGGTCGAACCGACCCATTCGTGCTACGACCATAATGTACCTGCAGCGTAGCTCTACCACGTATAGAAAATGTCGTCTTTTAAATTTTAAAAAAGTTTTGATTATTTTTAAATTGTGACCTCGTTATCATTATTGAACTCCTTAAATAAACATACCTATCTATTGTTGTGGTACATTTCAAAACAAGACTCACACAGTTAAAATTGAAATTGATAATTGAATGCGTATGAAATCTTTACTTGTTTTTATTTTATGTGTAAACAAAATCACTTTCCGCGACTTCAAAATAAAGGGGTTATCATAATAAAGATATTATGTCCGTGGTTTGTAAGAGTATTTTGATGATTTTTATTTATTTATTGCTACGGAAGAATACTTTACACAGTTCGTTATGTCGTTATTATGTATATTGTGAGATGTTAGTGCAAACAGCATTTTTGGCTTTTACAGTTTCATGTGACATTACAGACTCCTCTATACACATAAATAAAATTGAACTGTCTATCTGTAATATTGAAATAACTGGCTTCTATTAAGCTCAGGCTAACATAAATACCCCCCCCCCCCACTTAATGCTATTAAGACACAAATAACAATATTTAAAATTTTTCTTTGTCTATCTGTGTACTCGTATCCGTCCGGGTTAATATTCGGAATGGCTGAACCGACTCTGATGGAACTTTGCGAACTGATAGACAGCAATTCCAAGAGGGGTTTAGGATATATTTTATCCGAAAAACTTGAAGCTTTTTTGAAAGAAAAATTGATATAATAAATGATCTATGATTACCTAAAATCTAAATAAAGACACATTAATTGATACTACTCAGGCGAAGCTACCATTCAACCACATCTGATGACGATAGACGTCGGTTTTTATTTTCGAAGTTATATGCAATAATTTAAAATTATATAGTTGGTTTGTTTTTTAAAAGTTAGTAAACAGTCGATTATTTCTTATCGAAAGTGTGTATTTTTATAATAACTTCATACAAAATTTTCTCGAATACGATAATAATTGTAGTCTGTTTCTGTGCTAATTTACTACTACGCTATTGATAAGTTAACACATCTTTAGTTATATTTCCAAGTTTATAGGCTATTTTCAATTATTGTGAGCCACTTTAACAAGACATGTCATTAAAACGGCATAGATTTAAATAATTTGAAGAGACAATTATTCCGTTACGCTTGAGTTGGTTTCATTCTTCGAAAAGCTATGATTCTGCGATACTTTTGTTCTATTTATACATTTTATAAAGCAATTCTTACCAAAGTGTTTGTTATATTTACATTGATTGATGACTCATAAAAAATTAATGTAAAATTAATCAAACATTTTTATTTTAAAATTGCTACTGGCATAAAGGAATCAATTTTTTGGAAACGAAAGAAAAATGATTTGAGTTTGTAGGTAATCTTCTTTTAAGAACATTTTCAGCCGACGAGGTTTACAATTCGCCTGTATGTTTTTTGTTTGTACGTTACGCGATATCTTTGTCAATCGTGAAAACGATTCTTTTGTTATATAATAGGCTAAACTAAGTCTGCCTGCTAAGATAACTTAAAAACTGTTACCTCTCTCGAACAGAAAAGTATTTTTATTTTTTATACACTGTAAAACGTTATTGATAAGTTACACTTCATCTTTTCGCTTTGAAGAAGACTTCACTAGACTTTGTAACAAACTATGTCCAGACATTTGTATATTGGCTTTATAGTTTCGCCTAGTAAGTACTAAACAACTATTTGCCTAATACATACAAAAGGACATCCATAAACAGCTGGCTGACGTACAAGTATCGTATATTTTTTAGTCGGTAATTGAATGTAACACTAGATTCATCTGTATCTATTGATTTTGTTTTAGAAATAAGAACGTCTATATCACCAGTTTGCAGTCCACTGTTTGGTATAAAATTATTTATATATTAGTTTTTTTTTAAATATATTTAATCGATCATTTCACATTGAACAGAACTAGTTACTTACGTATTTAATGGTGATAGATCACCTGAGGATGCCTCGTATAGAGGCGAAACACGTGTCGTATTGTCGTCAGTGGTGTGTCTTTCCTAGTGTAGTGGTGTTGGGAGTAGTGGTGCTGGGATTAGTGGTGACGAGGATAGTGCACGCAATTGAGGGAGGGCGGGAGGTGCTCTTCAAACTAGGTAAGACACATCATTTTATTTTATCGAGCGGATGTACGCAAAGTAATATTTTGTCAACTTTAATATAATGGACTTCCGCAAAGTAACGCCTGATTCTATTAATGGATTTAATGGCGTTATTTTTTTTTAATTCGCTACAGCCTATCAAAGTCCATTGCTAAAAATAGGCCCATATATGGCCTTGCAAGGGGGATATTTGCCATAGTTACCCCGATTGGCAAGTACGTTGAAAACCACAGTTTTTATTATAATTTTCGGAAAATGTTTTAATTTCTCAGTTCTTAGACTGGAATTCAACTACGTTTACGGGCCGAAACCAAAGCAAATGCAACGTGTGGTGTGTGTTTTTAATGTATTTTCATGAGATCCTATTTCGTTTTCTTCTATCTGCATGAATTTCCTGACAATTCGTCTATCTGCTTGAATTTCCTGACATTTTATAATTATTATGAAGTGGCGAAGCTTGCGAAGACACTTATTGATTTCACGATGTCTGTCCGTCTGTCCGTCTGTCCCACGATTATCTCGAGAACGGTTTCGAATTTTCAAATTCTGTTTTCAGCAATCGATTACTGATCACCCAGGCATCTGATCCTCCTATTTTGAAATTGATTGCTCAACGGCAACCGTTAAAAACCGCTACAAAGCTGATTGCTTCGCCACTTTGCTATGCTGTTAGCTTGCTAGGTTTATTATTGAGTTATGATTAAGAAGGTGCAGTTTTCGGTTCTCATTTGTTCTTTGTTACTACACCCACGGGATGATAGTATGGTGATACTATCATTCTCGTATATGCAGTGGTTTTAATGATAAAGTTTTCTGAACTAAATAAATACCTATTAATGAAATTTGTTCTCGCAAAGGCAGACATTTAAATACAAATAAAATCGTGTTGTAGTTCTTAGTCGAGAAAAACTGCGTCCAATAAACAAATTAAGAAAGGGAAACTCTGTAAATGTTTTTTTCCTTTAACATCCGCAAAATTCTACCCAAATTGAATTTGCGATTTAATTTGGACTGTACAGTGAAAGCTGGGTGCCGTTTAAAATATAAATCTCACAGAGCCCTCTCACCTCAACGCAACAAATTTACGAGGGACTCGTTTCCTCTGACATTTAAGAGAATTTAGAATAATTTCCACCCAAATTCCTAACTGATTATAATTTAAACGAAAGGACCATAATAAAACTGGAAATGGCATGTCGTATTTATTACTTTGTTAATTTGACTTTACTGCTAGCAATATGAAGGGTATGCTCAGGGTTTCTATGCATGAAATAATACGTTATGAGGATATGCGCAGTAGAACCAGACTCACAGACATAGCCCAGTAGATCAGTAAGCTGAAGTAGCAATAGGCCTGCTATATATCTTGAAGAACCCACAACGTTGGAGAAGAATGCTTCTCGAGTGGTAGCCTCTGTTAGCGAAATGTAGGGCGGTCCCTCACTAGATGGAGTGATTACCTAGTAAGTCATGCAGGAAATTGATGGATGCAGTTGGCTCAAGACCGTGCTTTTTAGCATTCCTTGTTGGATGCCTACGTTCAGCAGTGGACTTGTGACAAACAGTAATGATGATGATTTTTTTTTGAGTGGCAAACGAGCACGCAGTGCACTTAATGGTTAGTGGATGCTGTGGCCCAGTCACATCTACATACATCTTCGATAAGCAATTAAAATGCAGATGCGTAAAAAGCGTCTTCGCCAGGGAAGGACCACCGTACTTCAACCATAATATAGTTGAAGCTTGGTATTATCACGTACAAAAATGATGATGACAATTTATCATTATCACAGGTACCCTATGAATTGTTTAATGTTCTACTCTTATATCTAAGAATCCTGTTTTATTATATAGTTCAAAAATACTTTTTATTAAAAACTTAAGTTCTTGAACCGGTATTACGTTTTAATAATTTTTTAAAAGCTTTTCCACAGTAAATGGTTTCGTGAAAGAAAGCTATGGAAACTCAGGCATAACTATTTTGGATAGATCTATATTCAGTAGTGAAAATTTTTACTTTTAATATAAAAAGAAAAAGTCGATTTCAAATAACTAAAACGAATAAAATAATTTCTACAAAATAGCCTCCGAAGTCGGGGTTAAGACATAGTATACATATAATGATTTCTTATATTTACGCGAACACTACACATTGAATAGAACTGTTTTTTACGGATATCATCGCGTTTATTTTACTATTTTTATTCCCGACGTTTCGAGTGCTTTACAGCGACCTATGGTCACGGGGGTAGGGGGGGTGGGGGGATATAGTATATAGCTGTAAAATCGGCTTTTTTTCTACTGACTGCAAAAAGGAGACGGTACTCAATTCGACTGTATATTGTTTTTTTATGTGTGCTGCCTCATATTTTTTTCTGGGCGAACCGATTTCTATGACTCTTTTTTTTTACTTGAAAGCTGGTGATTCCAAAGTGGTCCCATATAAATTTTATCAAGGTCTGACCAATAGTTTTTGAGTTATTTTTAATAATTTATATTGATATCGGTTGTACAAAATTTTCTATTTTAAATATATTAAATAAAGTCTAATTTATGAACCTTTTAAGTGAACTTAGGAATATTGCAAGTTAGATTGTCGTCTAAATAACTATTAAATATGGAATGTAACTACGTTAAATACTATTTTTACCCTCTGGGTGAAATGGTAGGTAGGCTGTGAGATATAAGGTCTAAAATGCTATGTACATAAAGAGCCGTAGAAAATCGGTTCACAACTGATGAATATATCACGCAGCATACATACAGAAAAAGAACATACATTCGTAATTAAGAATTGCCTCATTATTTGGAAGTCGGCCAAAGTATAAGTCAATATAAATAAATAGGTCATCATCAATATAGTCGAAGTCAAACAAATACGCTATTATTAAGAATAACACAAAAAGTTATTCTTAATGAAATTTATATGGGGCCTATGAAAATCACCAGCTTTAAAATAAAAAAGAATCATCAAAATCGGTTTACCCAGAAAAAAGTTTTAAAGTAACATACATAAAAAATGCAGTTGAATTGAGTGCTTCCTCCTTTTTTTTTTAAATCGATTCAATAGCAAATCACACTCGCATTCTTTGCGTATTTATTAGTTATTTTTGTATATTTTTAAATAAAATCAAATATTAATTCGTGGTTTAGAGCTTCTTTGTACACATGTTTTTGTATTTTCTGTTAGCAAAATTTACTGTTATTCAGAAGATCAACTCATGATAAACTAGCATATCCTATGGGAAAAACACTTAAGCTAATTCAATACCTACCACAGAGAACTTTGTCCCTAAGACAAATTAATAGTCAACAATAATTCTTATTATCGAAAAGGTAAGAATGTTGTTCAAGAAAGAAAAAACTTCGATGTGTATGGAGAAGATTAGTTGACATAACGTCAGTGCTAAAACTGGTTTGTAAAATTTTTGGTGTTGAAAATACACCACGTTCTGTGAGGCCAGTTGAAGCTGATAAAGACAAAATAAAGGCATTGATTGATGTTAACCGCTCAATAAAACCTCATGAGAACGCAAAGCGATAAAAATTTTTGAATTCTACCGTTTGTGATCACGTTAAATGCCTTGTTTTAATTTCAAAATTTAATTCCGCCAACCGCACTGGAGCGTTTTACGTGGTAGAGCCACTCTGCAGATATATGTACAATTGTACATAGCTGCAGCAAGAATGGGTCGGATCTCCCGAACCGGAGGCATTTTATTACCGGTACTAATGAGAACATCCATCTTAGTCATCAGGGATGACAACATATTGCATTTGCTCGTTTATCATCATCATCTTCATCATTATTACAGTACGTCATAAGTCCTCAATACATCGGGTTGTAGCAGATACATTTCGGAAGTGTACGTCGACATGATTTGCATGACTTAACTTCCTTTACCTCCCTTCCACCATCTGACAATCCTTTGTTCTCGACATACGACGCATTCGAACCAAAGCTTATGCTGTGTCGTTTATAATGCTTACCCCAAAAAGGGTAGAATAATTTGCCTGCATTAGTCTTTCCATTGGATTAAAATATGGGCGTCTTCAAAGCCAGAGCTTTAGTTATATGCTAAGTCAGTGCGTTTTACCATTTTAGGTTATATCCACCACTTAGCAGCAGGTGCATATTGTATGTGAAGGCCCATACCCCATGGGCATCTAAACTCCATTAGGAATCAAAATGCAGATGCGTCGAACGCCTGAGGAAGCGGAATGCCACGTTACCAGTAAAAAGAGGCGAGGGTTCTTGTCACTTACTGTTCAAAACGCAATAGGTATGCTGCTATTTAACGTTGGTATTTTATGCGATATTTATTCCTTCCTCGGTCGAGCCGACCCATACATGCTGCATCTATAATACGCTGCGATGTGGCTCTACCATCTTTAAAATATTGTATATCAGAAACTTTTTTATTCAATATAGATTATAAATAATACTTATTGAAAGTCACTCTTTTGTTTAATTACTACTGGTTCGGGGAAAAACCTCTGTCCTGGGAAGAACCAGCAAGAAACCTAGCGGGACTTTAAAAAAAAACTTTTTGAACTTTGAGCAGGTAAATTATTCTTGTATTATTTTGTGATGCTAAAATTGTCAACTAAATAACAATAAATTTAGAAAGACGTTACAGCAAGGACACTTTTACATATGTACCTACGTAGATTAAAATCTTTTCTACTATTAGCATAAAGCAGTGCTAAATAACAATAGTCGCTTCCAGTTGGACATGGAGTCAGGGCCGTGGATTTCTTCAAAAGAACTTGACCTTTCGGTTTTCGTGAGCCGCGACAATTTATCATCTACCCGCTTTAGGCTATAGATAACTGGTAATCTACCGCAAACACGAAATTAAGTTTTATTTCTGTTTAAAGTTATTTTTCACTTCTGGAGATCTAGAGGATTCTATTTACAAAATGTTAGATAAAAAATGTCTGAATTTACCAATTTTTTTTAAATTAATTAATACCAATTTGTTTCCAAAATGCACCTGTTACTTAAATATAATAACTGTTAAGGAACTATATAAGTAGCTAGTTATCAAATCTAATACACATAGATATCAAATGTTTTAACGGTTTTTCTTAAAAAATAGACTTCAGTTTAAGAAATGCTTAAAGTTGCTTTCTATTTTTCTAAATGACAATAGAAAGAGACATAAAGATAATGAGTTGTTGCGCTGGGGGCCGCGGGTTCTAATCCCGCACGGAACAAGTATTTGTATGGCCTACAAATGATTGTTCCGGGTCTGGATGTTTGTTCTTGTGCAATTTATGTTTGTAAACTGCTTCCACGATACAGAAGAAAATCCTAGTGTGGGGGAACGTTTTTTTTTTAATAAAAAAAATAATTAATACATAAGTAAGCGACAATCAATGATTATGATTAAGGTCGTTTAACATTAAAAATTATGTTAAAAATTGGACAATAATGATAAACATATATAAATATCTATATATATTATTAATAAAATATAAATAAAAATTATAAATACAATAAATATAATTTATATTCATAGTTAATCCTACTAATATAATAAAAGTATAAGTTTGTGACGATGTATGGATGTTTGTTACTTTTTCACGCAAAAACTACTAAATGGATTTTAATGAAACTTTACAATTATATAGCTCATACATCAGAATAACACATGGGCTATAACTCATACCGATATTGTGTAAATTGGCCAAAGTATAACAATGACTGTGCTATTTCGGCGTGCGGTGCAAAAACTTTAAGAGTTACACAAATAAAATGTATGGTGGAGTTGATTTTTTTTATAGTATAGGGTGACAAACGAGCACACAGTCTACCTGATGGTAAGTGGTTGCTGTGGCCCATAGAAATCTACATTTATCCTGGTTTCCGAATCAAAATGCAGATGCGTTGCCACCCGTGAGGACTAATATGGAATGCCTTGTTTCCAGTAAAAAGGGTCTCCGGTTCTCGACACTCACCATACGAAACACAGCAGTGTTAAGTTGCTATTTGACGCTGGTATTCTGTGAGAGCGTGGTCCTTCCCCGGTCGAGCCGACCCATTCGTGCTTCAACTATACTACTAATATAGCTGCAGCATGGCTCTACCACGTACAAAATGATTTCCCTAAATAGTTCTACAAAAAAGTCCGCGTATTTAATATTTTATGTGTAAGCCATTATTACCAAAATACAATATACTTTAATTCCAACGCACATTTTGCAATAACAAATAGATTTTATCAAAATAAATACTTGTATCGCTTCTGATATTCAAAATAGACAAACGCCTTAAAGTAGTTTGGTCAAATATTTTAAAAGTTGCGACGGTATATAATTGTGCGGTCCTGCGCGCGTAGGACGGTCGGGCGCACTGCGGGCGACGTGGGGGGAAAACATCGCTCATCGCTAAATATGATATGATGCTTACGCACGGTAGAAAAGTGAGCCTAGATTATCTATCCATTTGGATAGGAATTTTACTGGCAGATAGCTGATATTATAAGGAGTAACATAGGCTGCTTTTATTTTAGAGTTCCGCGCAAAATAATTCCATGCGAGGATGAACATAATTTAAACATTTTATATTTAAAATTGGTCAGAAATAAGTGTAGTGTGTAGATAAATCTTCTCTTTCTTCCCAACAAGCCACGCTGCAGCTATATTATGGTTGCAGCACGAATGGTTCGACTACGTTCTGACAGAATACCAGTGTGAAATAGCAGCATAATGCTGCTGTATTTCATATGGTGAGTGTAGAGAACCGGATACCCTTTTTACTGGTAATGTGGCATATATCCACTTACCTGCAGCGTGTCAATCCTTTTCTATAAAAAAGCTTCAGCTGAACGTAGGCTAAGCCCCTTTTGTGGACAGAATTCGCCAATATTACCACGTCTGGCAGATGTATTAGCGATTGCAGTATCAGACGTTTCTCTGACCTTGCCTTCCTCATATAGGATCTTTCATTTCCGATAATGGCCACTTACAACATCTATAGATTGGAATGGGATAACATATGCTCTTTTTTATGTATTTTAGGAATCACTTTTGACTGTGGATTGCAATGGGGTCCACACATAAAAACTTTAGCTAATAAACTTAGCTCAGCTACTTATGCTGTTGGAAAGATTCGTCACAGATGTGGCTACTACTAGATTCGTTTATTTTGGTTACTTTTATGGCATAATGTCCTACTCCTCCATGCAAAAAAGGTAGTAGGTGCAATAACGAATCTCGTGATTCGCCCCGTTTCTCCGTTAACTGCGGAGCTGTATAAAATCGACGGCTGATTGAGTGCAGTCTGCCTTAACGCAAATTTCTTGATTCTGGTATATCAAATACTATAAAATGTATACATTTCTGAATTCTCTATGAAATTTCCTATAAATGGGTATATAAATTTAATAAAGTCCCAAAGAAATTAGTGTAAGTAAATGTTGAGTAAAGTCAAAATTGTCATATTTCGCAATGAAACAAAGTTATTTAATAGTTCAATTTCGTTTTATTTTAACCTTAAATCTGTTATTTACAATATTTTGTGTGCAATATATCATAGACTACAATATAATTTTATATCATTAAACGTAATAAAAATAAGCTTACAAGTACCCAACAATTAACTTACACGGATGTAGAATGTAGTTCGGACTGGATGCGGCATTAATGCATTAGTCAATAAATATATATTAAAAAAAGTAGATTCACACATAATCGAATTTTTTTTAATGCTTTTTGATTTACGAATTTTTCAAAGTACTAATAAAATGAATAATATATAATAATAAAAAAAATAATACACAAATAAAATGTACATTAAAAAAACCGCTAAAATATATTTCTGAGATGACTTTAAATTCCACAAAATGTTTATATTAATACTAGCTGTTCCTCGCGACTTCGCACACATCGACATATGGTAGAATAAGTTAGACATAGTGCATAATGCTTTGTTTCTTCATTAAAAAAGCGGGTAAAAAATGTCTAATACTTGGACACCCGCAGTCAACGGAGATATTTTCGTGTACAAGTGTTAGACATCTGCAACTGAAAGGAGGAACTATTGAAATAAATTAACATTCTAAATTTAACAATGCAGTACATATATGAAAATATTATATATATACTCGTACGTAAACATTAATATCTAATGCAAAAAATAATGATCGTCATCATCGTAGTTTAAGAAATGGTAACCAAATTGATAGTTCGTAATTTGAATTGACTGAAGACATGCATGGGGCAATGCACACGTGTATAAAATAAAATTTCCTAAAATATTTTAAGCCCTTCTGCAAGGAAACATTAAAAAATATTTATACTCCAAGTCATACTTTAATGAATATTTTGATGACATATAAGCATAGAACAGTGTTATTCAAGCCATATAAATTTGTCATTTTACTATTGTTATTATTATGAATACATAATATGTAGCAACATAGTTGGTATTTTAGAAAATAATTTCGAATGGTCCTATGGGAAATTTTATAGGTACCTAATGGTGTCATCTGCATTGATACTTAATCGAGACAACGCATCTACATTTTGGGCCTCTTACTATCATATGGAGTATGTAAAGTAAAGTAAAGTTGCAGCCTATTTACGTCCCACTGCTGGGCACATGCGTCTTCTCCTTTCTGATAGGGTTTTAGGGCAGGAAAATGTCCGCCGCGCTGCTTCAATGCGTGTTAGCGAACTTCACATGTCTTCGAAATTTTTTTTTCTTATTTCTCAGACATGCAGGTTTCTTCACGATGTTTTCCTTCACCGCCGAGTACGTGGTAAATCAGCACTTAAAATTGCAATTAACAATTTCATTGGTGCCGGCGGGGATCCCCGGGTTGCTCGAGTACTGTGAAGCTTACAGCAAGCGCTGTAAACTTCAACCATCTGAGTTACCACGGCGCTATGGAGTATGTGCTCGTTAGTAATACATACTAAACAAATATTTTTCTATTGCAGTGTATTCACATTTATGAAAGCTTATTTATATTTATGCAGTAGATGTAAAATATACAAACCTACCAAAACTTAGTTGTATTTTGTCACGTTTTTATTCTAGGAAGAAGTACTTAAAACAATGACATAGTAACACAGACCCGTGTCGTGTCTATTCGTGAGTATATGTAGCTGAGAAGGTAAGCGCTCGCTTTTAAATTTCATGGTTACAATTAATGTTACAGCCTATATAAAGTCCACTGTTGAACATGGGCCTATCCAATATCTTGTGGGAGATATTTGGCTTAGTTGCCACGATTGGCAGGCGGGTTAACAACTACAGTTTTGAATTTTTAGTTGTAATTTGCAAGACGCTGCTGCCTATCTCTTGGTTTTCTTTCCTCTGTCGCCTGTTACGAAATCCACGGGAGAATACGGAGCAGTGGATTTTCTCACACCGTTAACAGTGGTAGAGCCACGCGGCAGTTGTTGCTGTCGCACGGATGGGCCGGCTCGAACCGGGGTGGTACCACGACCTCACAGAATACCAGCGTGAAGTAGAGGTTTACCTCTGCATTTCGCTTGGTGAGTGCAGGTGGCCGGAGGCCCTTTTTACTGGAAATGAGGCATTCCATCTTAGTCCTCATGGGTGACAACGCATCTGCATTTTGATTTGTAATAGAGGATAGATGTAGATGTCTATGAGCCGCAGCAACCACTTACCATCAGGTGGACTGTGTGCTCGTTTGTCACCCTTATCCTATAAAAAAAAACACAGTTTCAATTTCATAGTTCTTTACCACCAAAGAAATTGTAAATTTTTAGTGCTGTTTTATCACGTGATTTCAGACCAACAAATAATAATGATGTACTGTATATAAGATAAGCTCCGTTTAAAAGACGGAGCACTGCGTACATTTTAAATAATGCCAAAACCATGCTCATCTTGACGCGCACACATCTTTCTTTTTTGATCTCTACAGTGGATATGTGGCCATATCGCAATTTCGCTACATAAAATCGTTCATATACTTTTAGCTAGACATAAAATGTATATTATCTCTCTTACAAAGCAATAAGGACCGTGGCCGAGCTCACTTGACTACTGTTGTACTAGCGCCACCTATTATCTATCTACGGAGGCGGTTGCGATGTATATCGATATGAAAATTTGACGCGCTAAATACATCGTTCTTTATTTAATACATTTCCATAGATGTCGCTACATGGTACCGCTAAGTAAGATTGACGAAGTCATTGGGCTCTAGTTATTAACGTTGCAGTAACCACAGACATTGAATTATAAGATTAGTTTATTTTCTAATTGATTGACTTTAGATTACATAACAAAAAATATATTGACTGCGCCCGTTGGTCTGTGCGTTCTTTGTAAGCAATAGATTGAGATATTATGTAGTATTAAATAAGATTCCATATATTCTTCAGTTATTAATTAAAGTATTATTAATTAAACTCTGTTTCTTTCTTGTAAAAATTATCGTCAATATTTTTATTTTTCATCAAAATTAAATTAAACGCCCATGAGGCGCCATTGAGTTTTTCCAACTATTATTTCTGTATCATCCCGTAAAAGTTAACTGTTATACGCACAAATATTCAGCTAACATCAAATGTTTGGTAGTAAATAATTTCAGACGCATATGTGAACGAGAGTGCGTGTACTTACGACAAGTTGAGCATGGTTGTACCTTGATTTTTGTACTTTTTTTTATAGGAATAGGGTGACAAACGAGCACACATTCCACCTGATGGTAAGTGGTTGTTGCGACACATAGACATCTACATTTATTCTCGTTTGCGAATCAAAATGCAGATGCGTTGTCTAGACTAAGTTGGAATGCCTCTTTTTCGGTAAAAAGGGTCTCCGGTATTACTTAAAATTTGTATAGTGCTCCGTTTTTCTTTATTTGTTGGTTTAGGTACGTGTTATAACATTTTTCTGAACAATGAAAAATCCGAAATTGGGCGTAAGTCGTTAAATAAGCAGGCGATAGTATAGTATCACAAGTACACGTGAATATAGATTAGCTTGTCCTCATCTATTCGTAACCGATGCGATTTGCTTTTTAAAAAAATGGGTGGCTACAAAATTGGCTACTATCGCTAAGTTTTTCGTGAGTACGATGTGCAAAATAAAATGGAGCTTTAAAGATTCGATAGATCGATACGACATCGCTCCGCATTCGACAGCGGTTTCGGTCGCTCGCGAACGGATTTAGTCTTTTAATTTTTGACTTTTCGGTTTTGGTCTTTGCGTTTCAATCTTTTATTGACGTGGTAGAGCCATGCTGCAGCTATATTATGATTGTCGCATGAATGGGTCGGCTCGACCGGGGAAGGACCACGCTCTCACAGAATACCAGCATCCATCTTAGTTCTCAGGGGTGACAACGCATCTGCATTTTGATTCCTGATTGAGGATAAAAGTAGATGTCTATGAACCACAGCTTCCTTTTGCTAGTCTAAAAAATGGGTATATAAAAATAAAAAAATCTAAAGTTACAAAACAGGTTACTATCGCCATATATTTCGTGAATTCGATGTGCAAAATAAAATGGAGTTTTAAAGATACTATAGATTGATACAACATTGCTCCGCATTCAACAGCCGTTTTGGTCACGCGCAAACGGATTTAGTTTTCGATTTCGGTCTTCGCTTTTCAATCTTTTATTGACATAGTAAATATATAAATGTATCATAATACACGCTACACAGAAGTCATTCATCCATTCATTCAACATTGGCCTCCCCCAAGGAACGCCACGAAGCACGGTCTTGGGCTACCTGCATCCATCGACTTCCTGCATGTCTTACCAGGTCGTCGCTCCATCTAGTGGGGGGCCGCCCTACACTTAGCCTAGCAAGACGTCAGTAATTTATCCATCATGTATCATACGCCTTTTTTTCTCTTGTATCGTGGGGGCAGTTTACATACATAAATTTCACAAAGACAAACATTCAGACCTGGAAAAATTATTTGTAGGCCATACAAATACTTGTTCCGTGCGGGATTCGAACCCGCGGCCCTTAGCGCTGCAACTCTTGAAGCCACTGCGCCACGAAGCCGTAAACGTGCGGAACACCCTATATTGCGTTAAGACATAGAGTTGAGTATGCTTGTTGTAATAAAAAGTGCTGCTTAATACAACTATCCTTAATTCAAAAGTAGCCGACGTATTATAAATCAAAGTGCTAAGTTGCCACCTATAACCGTCAGGGCTGCGCGATGTTCTCTAGTAAGTCATATTGCTACAAGCCCGCTCACCATCAACACAAAGAAGTTATACCTAGTGCATATCGGTTATTTAGTTGCTTGAGTTAACGTTTGCCATGGCGATGAGAAAATGATGTAACACCAAAAAAAAATACAGCGTTGGTTTACAAAATTTCATGTTTTTGTATTGTATTTGTTTTATTTAAAAACGTCAATAAAAATATAATGTGGCTCACACAACCGACAGCACCAATTCCTTGTTTGTTTTTCTTCTTTTCCTTTTTTACTAATAAAGTCATTTGTAGTATATGTAAGGTACGTGAGGGTAATATGGTCATCTTAAGCTTTGCCACCCTATAAAACCAAAACTAGGAGGACGACAGAGGGAAAACAACAAAATGGTATACTATAACTAATAAATTAAGAGGCAAAATAGCAAACAAGCTTTAACGATAATTAGGAACACTTCGAAAAATCAACTTAAAAAAAACTAACTATTCTTCATAATACTAAAATCGACTAAAATATTTACTAAAATGTCAACTGACAAAATGGCGTTCATTATTTCATTGACTGATGAAGAGCTAGCGTATAACAGCGCCATCAATGCAAACAAGACTGTAGATTTTGGGTTATAAGAAAGTGACCATATTAACCGGATGACCATATTACGCTCACGTACCTTACTACGTACTAGAAGAGATGCTGAGACTTGAGCGTTTGCAACACGCATGATTTTTTTATAAGGGTGACAAACGAGCACACCATCCACCTGATTGGAAGTGGATGCTGTAGCCCATAGAAATCTATATTTATCCTCGATTAATAATCAAAATTCAGATGCGTTGCACTCCTGAGGGCTAAGATTGAATGTCTCTTTTCTAGTAAAAAGAGTCTCGGGTTCTCTACACTCACCATACGGAAGACAGCAGACAGCTGCTGTTTTACGATAATATTCTGTGAAAGCGTGCTCCTATTCCAATCGAGCCGATCCATTATACATCCATTATTATAGTTACATCTAATATAGCTGCTTCCTGGTATATAGTGTATTATCTATGATAGCTGCAGCGTGACTCACGTATGGTAACTGAGAGCTCATGGGTACAAACTTAGTCTGTGCCACAAAATTAATATTACTCTGTGGCTCCTTTTACGCGCCCCGCACTCCCGTACAGATTTTGTTCACAGTGTCTGTTCTAGTACGTAGTATATGTTGGTTTTTTGTAGCCAGTATCTTTATGCAGAAAAAGTACAAAAAAAAAAAGAATTTGCAGTCATAAACGGTAACACTCCCTTATGAGGCAATCTATGGGGAAGGCCTAAGGATATGCAGTAGTGGATTTTTATAGGCTGTGATGATGACGATGTGTAAGCTATTACTGTGCTACAATGTTTTTTTGAATAAGGGCTAAAAATCTTCCACTCAGCAGATGTCGCTAGTTGTGACTGAGGTAAAGTTTTCTGTTACACAGTGTCAGTTAATTGAGAAATAAGTTTTAAATAATAGTTTATCATTATCTTGAGTATTATATTAATACACAACACAATGCGTCAGTGGTTGGATTTTTAATTTTTAGCACTTTATAACTTTTTTTAAAAAAAATCGTCTTTTAGTTATATTTATAGTTTGGTTTATTCATATCTAATGTAGTTAATATAAAATATAACTAATAATACAGAAAGAAACCTTAAAGATTACATTTTCTTGAGAAATTACCGTCCTCTCTATGAAATCTGTTAAATATTTTACCTCATTGTAAAGTGGTGCCGCGATGGTGGCAGAAAAAGTCGTGGATGCCCTCATTATAATGCGTCGTCACTCTACCATCTAATCCAAATAATAAAAATATTTCATCCTGTAGCATTTCAAAAGATTTTTTCAGGTAGTTTTTATTTCCTATGTCTCTTTTGAGAGTTGTTCCAGATTTGGAAAAACGCCAAAGGTTTTATTTGACCATTTGTAGTGAGGTTACTGAAGTGCTTCATGTAGTTTGTTCCGTAAAAAGAACTAGCAACTGTATTAATTTTTATAATTGTTAAAATTAAGCTTTGTATAAAATTTAAAATTCGACTACAATAAGTGAAAAGAACAAATTAATTTCACATTTTGTAGTCGGTGCTAATACAAATAGTGTACAAGAATTAAAATTCCAACTACAGAATGTATATTTAACTCTTTTTAGTAATTTAAAGTTAACTTTTAATGTCTATCACAATATCTGGTTGGAATTTTTTCTCCAATCTTTTAAGGTACTATCCCCAAAGATTAACCTATTTAACAGAAAATAATCATTAAAACCGCTTTAAAATTGACGAATGTATCGCGTATAAAAAAAGAACAAACGTCGAATCGAGAACTTCCTTCTTTTTAAGTCGGATAAAGATAATAGACGCTTAACGACATAGAAAGAGTTGTAGAAAATATTGAGTCATCTTTAAGTGGTAGAGACATGCTAAAATAACAGCTAAATGCTGCTGTGTTTCGTATGGTGCGTGTAGAGAACCGGAGACCCTTTTTACTGGAGACGAGGCATTCCATCTTAGTTCTAGACAACGCATCTGCATTTGGATTATTAATTGAGAATAAATGTAAATATCTATGGGCCACAGCAACCACTTACCATCAGGTGCACTGTGTTTGTTTGTCACCCAATATAATAAAAAAGTCATATCTCAATCTCGTACTAATGACGCAATTAATGCAAAGTACATTTTGTATTACTTTTTATCATTTTTTAAAGTCATAACCCTAAGTCAATACCTCATTCGTGATAGTATATAATAAAGCTTTAACACACTGCGCGTGTTGACAATCGAGACTATTAAGTCGTTTTGTGTTAAAATGGCGACTATTTAAAGTGTGCTTAGTTAAAACCCTCTTGAATAATTGTACGATGTTTAATGTTAGCTGAACATTGAAAAACGTATGCCAACTAATAATTCTATATTTTTTTATATAGTATAAGTACACTGCTGACAAGTTTTTACGTGGTAGAACCATGCTGCAGCTATATTACTGGTATAGTTGTAGCACGAATGGGTCGGCTTGATCGGGGAAGGACCACGGTCTCACAGAATACCAGCGTGAAATAGCAGCTCAACGTGGATGTGTTTCGCATGGTGAGTGTAGAGAACCGGATACCCTTTTTACTGGAAACGAGGCATTTCATCTTAGTCTTCACGGGTGAAAGCGCACCTGCATTTTGATTCGTAATCGAGGATAGATGTAGATGTCAATAGACCGCCGCATCCACTTACCATCAGGTGGATAGTGTGCTCGTTTTTCACTTTTATGCTTTAAAAAAATAGTAGTAAAATTAAATTTTTTGTACAATAGACTTCAATATAACAACTTCGACAGAAATGAGGGTGCACCGTGGTATACTGAACATATCTGCATACCCCTTTATAGGGTG
The DNA here is from genome assembly GCA_033319125.1 of Parnassius glacialis. Taxonomy (NCBI): domain Eukaryota; kingdom Metazoa; phylum Arthropoda; class Insecta; order Lepidoptera; family Papilionidae; genus Parnassius; species Parnassius glacialis. The sequence goes on along the minus strand of JAVANC010000001.1, from coordinate 49,547,345 downwards.
GAAGCGTGATGTTATGTTGTGTGATTGCATAAACAATGCATAGATATGCGATAGCCGTTGAATTGTTGGCATTTCTTGAAGAGTTACGTTATCTGTCTCCGAAACTCATCATCAGATCTTTACGAAATTTAAATCGAACCATTTCGGATTAAACCTCTTTCTAAAACAATTTGCAAATCCGTCTATATATGACGGAGTTATGTCCAAACATACATAAAAAATATAAACATCCTAATTGAGAACCTCCTTTTTTGAAGTCGGCTGAAATAGGCTTCATCTATATATTATATTACCGTAAATCAACCTGTGTGTTTCATCAGGTCGTATACCTTCTGTATATTATTTAACATAATTTGTGTTAATTAATACTTCAAATAGATTAAATTACGTGAATGTGGAACGTCATTAAAATTAACCGAAAGAGACGCTGACCCAGTGAATTTAGCTGTTTCGGGAGTATTCGTGCGGGTCGCTGAGTGTGAACGGGCCTAAATCCCGCGGTCCGCAGGCCGGCGCATGACGCAGCCCGCCGCACTGCGGTACATGCGAGCCCTGTGGTCTGTGGTACAGTCGCGTTCAATCGCTAACATTGGTGACCTTGAATGGCCGCTCCTTTAAATGGCAGTAACCTTTAAACTTTAAACTTTTCTTAGCATAATTTTTCAATTAGTACAAGAAACGATTGAAATTTTTTTTTGTTTAAAAATTTTGCAAAGACAAAAGGAAAAGAAAATAATGAGATATTATCAAATTTTTTAACAGTGGTAGAGCCACGCGGCAGCTTTGCTGTCGCATGGATGGGCCGGCTCGAACCAGGGTGGTACCACGACCTCACAGAAAACCAGCGTGAAGTAGAGATTTACCTCTGCGTTTCGCTTGGTGAGTGCAGGTGGCCGGAGGCCCTTTTTACTGGAAATGAGGCATTCCATCTTAGTCCTCACGGGTGACAACGCATCTACATTTTGAATTGTAATAGAGGATAGATGTAGATGTCTATGGGCCGCAGGAACCACTTACCATCAGGTGGACTGTGTGCTCGTTTGTCACCCTTATCCTATAAAAAAAAAAAATTAATAAGGGCTAATAAATCTTACGCTCACTGGGTCTTGTAAGGTAGGACAAAGGTGAACTTTTTTGTTACGCAGATGTCACACAGCGTCATTATCATTGAAATCTTGCGATTTAATTAGAAGTTTTACTGTTTTTAGTGTATTGTTGTTTTGATTTATCCATTTCTAATGTAATTAATACATAATGTAATTAATATTTCATAAAGAAACATTAATCTCTACACTGTTCTAAAACATTAACTTGCCGCGCCATGAAATCTATAAAAAATTTCGCCTTACACCGAAGTGTTGCCACCGTCGTGGACGCGATCATTGCATCGCTGCTAAAAATGCAATGATTTTTTCTCTAGCTCTTTTTTGTACTACTAGTACTACATTCCTATGTAGCACTGGAAAATATACATCAAGAAATACATTTGCGGCTCCATAATCTGATCTCATAAATATTTTTTTAAGGAAAGGCCTTTCCTCCCTTTGCTGTGCACAGGTATTTTATTTTGATAGGGTTTTAGGGTAGACTGTCTGTCGCACTGCCTCAATGCGTGTATTTTTAAGACTAGGGTTGATAAACGGTTAACTTCACATTTTCTATGATGTTTTTTTCATCACCGACAAAATTGATAAATCAAAAATTAATATTGATATTAACAATTTTATTCGAATATATATTTAATATTTAACTCGCGTATTTTAGATTTTTGAAAGAGAGAATAGAAGATGGTAGAAATAGCAGCTTAATGATGCTGTGTTTCGTGTAGTGAGTGTAGAGAACCGGAGACCATTTTTACTGGAAACGAAGCATTCCATTTTAACTTATCTGTAGTAGTCTTTTATTTAAATTTGTTTCCACCTGTTTATGTACTTATTATGACTTATTATGGTTTATTTGTCCAAACAATTTTATAACAAAAGCGTTTATCATCTAAACTATCACGGAAAATTTAATTAGCTTTTGCTGATTTATATTTAAATTTCACTTATTTTCAATTAGGTAATAAGAATATGACGTGTACGTTTTTATATAAAGAAAAATATATTCGTGTTCTAGATAATATAATAAGTACAAAAGGAAATCTGGAAAAAATAATTATTTGGCATAAATTTTGCAAATAGCGCACCCAAAGTATGTAATGTAAGTTTGATTTAATGCACGAATAAATTCTAGGTATGCGCATATTTTTATAAAATTATGCACGTAACGTCAGGCGAGGTATTTTTTAATTTGTCTACCGAAACTTCTTAAAAAAGCTGCATTGCTTTGACGTACTCCAAAAGAATTGTACTGGAATGTATTTTTTATAATATAGCTGGTACTAGGCGCGTTGCTTTTTTTTTATAGGATCGGGTGACAAGCGAGCACACAATCCACCTGATGGTAAGTGGTTTCTGTGGCCCGTAGACATCTACATTTATCCTCGTTTGCGAATGAAAATGCAGATGCGTTGTCACCCGTGAGGACTAAGATGGAATGCCTCTTTTCCAGTAAAAACGGTCTCCGGTTCTCTGCACTCACCATACGAAACATAGCAGTGACTGCTATTTTACGCTGGTATTCTGTGAGAGCGTGGTCCTTCCCCGGTCGAGCCGACCCATTCGTGCTACAACTATACTACTAATATAGCTGCAGCATGGCTCTACCACGTAAACGTAACTGCTCTGCTGCAGAAGAAATAACTGTGGAAGTATGGTTTTATATTTGTAAGGGTTATATTGCTTAATTAGGAATGACTATACATTCATTGAAATTTAATGATATATTATAAGTTGCAACATTTGTCGGTAAGATAGGCGCTCCATATAATGTAAGTTAATTGTACTATACCTATAACCTTCTTCCAAGTGCAAGCAATAAATTGATAAAGTTTTACCCCAATCTGATGAACGGTATGGCGGCGCATAAATTACGAACAAACAAATATTAATTTTTATATATTAGACGATGAAGCCGTGGTACTCGTAGCTCAGAGAGTGTGTGAAGTTGTTTAATTGCAATTTTAAGTGCTGATTTAGCTGATGAAGACATCGTGAGGAATCCTACATGTCTGAGAAGTTATAAAAAATAAAACATGAGAAGTCCGTTACCACACACTGGGGTAGTGTGGCGGATACTTCCTTGCATGTCCCCAGCAGTGGGATCATGATAAAGGATGTAATTTTATTTACTTTACTTTTATATGAATTGAACCAATTTGATATTTTTTATTTTTTTACGCTAAATTATCTGTACACATGCGATAATCAAGTGTTAACAATGTTGATTATTCTAAACGATACCACATATGCGATAAAATTTTCATTATCTCATTAAAATAATGAAAAACCATGGCTTTATTTGCGACTGGTGGTGCGAATGGTGCGACTTGATTTTTATAATTTCGTTCCGTTCAACTGTCCATATATAATGAGAGAAGTCATTATAACTTCTAAAGTTTTACATAACGATGGTCTCACTCTCATTTCTTAAGGTAACGAGAGAATTAATTTAGAAATCCAATACTTATGCTTTTATAGATCAAAATGTAATACTCGTATATGCTACCTTTACAACAAATAACAGAAGTATTGAAAGACTTTCGGAGGCAAAGTAGAAAATTTTGCTTTACGCTAGACTTGAGCTCTTGATCTGGACCCGGCTTACTCGTGTGCTACAACTATTTCCAATTTCATCTCCCGGATCGCAAAGGATAAATTGAATTTATCAACTCATGTATTTTATAAAGAGTTCTTATGTGAATATTTGCTCTTTTATGCTAGGAATTCTTTTATTTCAAGATTTATTTTGATTCAATATTTTTTTTTAAATATTAGGGATGTAACGATGCATAATTTTGTCAATAGATACCGATACTAATTATTGTAGTAAATAATCGGCAATACCAATACTGATAACTGATAATCACATTTTACCCGACTGCCAGAGGATAATGTTTTAAGGTGTTTGCACGAGACTCCATTATGCACAAAACTGTCAATAGTAATTTTCGTTTATTATGAGAAGTATTAGAAATTTAACCCAACGGCGAAAAAAAAAATAAGGGTGACAAATCAAAATTAATAATTGGTATTCATTAAGCGTTATCAATAGCAAGCAAATTAATTAAGTAATTATTTATGAGTAAACAAAGCAATAAATAATTACTTATGCAATATTAAAAATTGAAGTTGACTTTTAAGTTTTTTACAAAGTAAAGTTTATTAATTTTAATTGCAGACAGTCTAATAAGCTCAATAATTTATATGAGGCCTGCAGTTGAAAAATAGAGCGCGGCCTTCCTATGACGGAACGGTAACGTGCGTCGTCAATTCACACTCCTTTTAAATAGTTTGATATTTATATTTATTAACCAATCCCGATACATATATCGCCGATTATTTATATCGGTATTATTTTGGAGATCCTATAATAAACACTATCGGTACGTATCCCCGAAATAAAATCCCCGATTTATACATCCCTAAAAATATTTATTAAAATCAGTTAAGTGCACAGTTCGTGTTATGTCATATCCTTTCAACACAAATAATTTAAAAACTGTGCGAAATTTGAGACAACGATTTTACCTCTTCTCTCTGGGTAAACACATCTGCCATATAAGAGATTGTATCACGTCATATCACATCATGTATAACAAGAAAATACGGGCGTAACGTTATAATTAAAATGTGTGCACGTACGCAAATTACAATCGGCGCTAGTATGCAGGCATTCAGTATTCAAGCTGACGCGCGCTGATTGTCGGACCTTGATGTATTTTTGTGCCTATGTCTCACGTATGCAAACAAAATTGTGGGATCTAGGATGTTTCACACATTTTCAGAGTAACATTAAATGCGTGATCACAATCTATCGGAGGCTAAAGACCGCAGGCTTTTTGACTTTTCCCATAGGGGCTTTGTACGAACCTTCGGAACGAAATAGAGTGATGAATTCTTCTCAACCGTCATCACTCATCAATATGTAAACTCTTTAATATAATATAGGTTAGTATTTAAAAAAATAAATAGATTAAATAAGAGGCAATAATAATGAAATTTAATATTTGGAAGTATTTTTTTTGACAAACGAGCATACAGTCCACATGATGGTAAGGGGTTGCTGTGGCTCATAGACATCTACATCTATCCGCGAATCGAAACGCAGAGGCGTTGTTACCCGTGAGGACTAAGATGCAATGCCTCTTTTCCAGTAAAAAATGTCTCCGGATCTCTACACTCACCATACGAAACACAGCTGTGTTAAGCTGCTATTTTACGCTGGTATTCTGTGAGAGCGTGGTCCATTTGTGCTACAATTATACTACTAATATAGCTGCAGCATGGCTCTACCACTTATGAATATAATTGGAAGTAGACTAGAAATAAGTTGCGGGATTACTCGAACTTTAGGCCTAGTCAGTTTGGATAGCCTGTCACGTAGAGGATGTCATTCGGGTCATGGTTGAATAGGAGAAAAAAGTTCTCATTAAACTCCTAGGGGGTCAAATGAACAAAAACCAAAATATTAAAAAAAAATATTTCGGCTATAACTCCGCCTCCTTCGGAGGTTCTTCCCGCATTCCACTTGAGAATTTTTTTAAATTATTATATTGTACGAAGCAGTTGTTTTTATGGCTTACAAATATGTTCCGTGGCTGTGTGTTTCCCCGTTTGCGATTAACATATATAACACCTACACGATACAGGTTGTTTTAAGTTAAATCAAGAACTAAGTAAATACGAAATGCGGTTAAAATCGTCGACGACCGAGTCCTTTCTGGTCGCCTTTGCCCTTGCGAAGAGACTGTATTTCTTTGAACATGTCAAATTTACCGCGCGCAGTGCTCCAAGCAGTTATTCGGGTTAATTCCTGCTGTTAAGTTTTATCATCGCACACTGTGACAGATTTTAAATTCCACCTGCATCATCTCGATTGTTGGCAAGGGATAGTGTCACTTTCCTTAAAAAGTTTGCCTTTTTCTAAAGAAATTTCGCCAAGCACAATAATATTATGGAACTTACTATCGCTAGCGGTTTTTCCCGGACCGATATGACTGAAGAATCTTCTAAAATAAAGCCTCCAAGCAAAAGGTCAGCAACACACCTGGAATTCCTACAGAAGCCACTTGCGGGATTTTCTATTGTAATATCGGGGATTTGAGCATATTATGCAACGGATCACACTATTTATTACAAGATGCGATAGTTGGGAACGCTTTTACGATAATATTGTTCAAAAAAATGCAAATAACTTTTGGAACAGCCATTATTGGCGTTTTATGCTAAATTTCACTATCTTGAAATACACGTAAGTAATATTTGCGAGGTTATCATGTTATAGATACATCTTTTAATAATGATATGAAAATAATCTTAAAATCATTTTCAAAAATGAATAGTGTTGTCTTCGGACACTAAAACATTTTTATAATTATTACAATGGGAATGACGATGATGATTGATTGTTCAATAATATTAGAGACATTAGGTCTCCCGTAAAGGCACTTTTCGGGTAACTCAAACTGATACGGGACGTTCTGAAAAGTCCGAGCTAGTTAGTGAGAATAGTTGCGGATTTCCATGAGCGGCAGTGTTCATTTACTATCAAGTATACAACCTTTCGCACCTCTTGTGTATAAAAAAATAAGATTGTAGCAAGAAGCACAATAAATTTAATCGTACAAAACCCAATTTACTCATACGGGTTCAAGCCACAAGGGGTTCAAATGCCCAGTGGAGGTTTATCAAATTACAATACTACATTTTGATATTTAGACATGATACGACATGTTATAGACATGTAAGGTGGTAAAGTACTGAACTAAATGCAGCGATCTCAATTATAATGTTCTGCAGACTGAATTTTCCCCGACTGCCATCTACGCAGTACATGATTATACTGCAAGGTGTATTCTGGTGCAATCCCTATTCCTTCACTCTCATATTCCGTGAGAACTGTAAATAATATATATTATTGATTGCATTGCGATATAATTGTTGTACTTTGGTGCTTGAATTCCACAGATTTTTTTAATTTTTTGAACTGCAGAACATTGAAAAATAAAAAGTGTTGAATCTGTAATCATTGTTCTAGCATGGAACTGAACACGGCCCTTCGCCCTGTCGGCATCATTACAGCCTGTCAAAATACATAGACCTCCCCCAGTTGATATTTGTCATAATTGCTACGGATATTTTTTATTATTTTGAATTGTTGTCAGTGCGATCCTGCTATCTATTCTTGTTTCCCTGCCTTTTTCCTCTGTCCTCTCTTACGATAGGATACTATGTGGTAGTGGTTTGGTTTATTCCGTCGTGTAGTGTCAACTACAAGAATTAGCTCTAAGTACGTTTAGCAAGCCATGTAGTAGATTATATACTTGGTGTTCCTCGGCGTATGAAATCCACAGTAGAAAATATTAAACGATCACAAAAACTAATAAAAATTCGAAATCATAAAACTGAAGTAACATTTTAAATATTATATTATAGTAAATTGAATAAGCACTGGGTGGTGGGGACATACAATTTTGTCTTTGTCTTAGACGCTTTTTTATAATCCCTGGGTGATGCCTATATTTTGTTCGGAATGGTACATGTATATGTTGTATTTACTTAAAACTTTAATAATATATTTGTATATGTATGTACAAGTTTTTTGAAACAAACGAAACGTTTTTGATGTGAGAGTACAATGAGCGGGCAACTGCGGTTCGATCGCCGGCGGCATAAATGAAATTTTAGTTTGCCTCGTGTTCGGCGGTGAAGGACAGCATAACTAGGAAACTACATGGCTGAGAAATAAAAAAAATGATGAGAAAACGACAACATGCACTGGAACAGTGCGATGGACGTTTACTAACCCTAAAACCATCTCAGAAATGAGAGGGGCTTGTGTCCATTCGTTAAACGTATGCGGACTTTACTAAACATTTTTAAATCCATCTAAGTAGCATAGGAATCAAATGACATAACTCTTCCCTCTCTGCACCAACAACAATATGCTCAGCGGGTCGTGCTCGTTTTGTTGTCGACATAGCACTATACTGTAGAAGCAAATGGTTTGCTTTGTCGTTCGTTATGCACGCAGCGAAGGAGTGGCGTGAATCAAAAGTGTCTGTTTTTCCATCCGATTATAATGTTTGTGCCTTCAAAGAAAGTGCGTGAGAGATTTCTGTTGCGCTAAGCCAGAGTGTTTTACCATCTTCAGCTAAATCAACACTTTCCATCGATTTGAATAGTAGGTAGTCTAGCACTGACCTTATAGACATTTAAATTAATAGATTAAAAAACTATTTATTATAATATCAATGACACGAATAATTGATTAAAACAACATACTTATTTGGCAAACATTGTAAAAGGTATATGATTTCATTTGGGAACATGTAACAATTATGCTTGCTCCGCAATTAAGCTCGTTATTCGTTACAATGTCGAATGTCCAGGGAGGCGTAGAGGTGTGAGAGCGAGGGGAGAAATTTCGTGACTGTGATGGATCGGAATGGAGACGCTCTGGTAAATAAGCCACATTTGTATGTGTCACGTGCAACTTGCGTATGTTGTCCACGCGAGAACTTCGGATTTTCGTACAAATTAAATCCAATTAATTCGTTTGACAATTTTGAATGCACCGAATTATCGCCTCTTCTGATTTCCAGTTCTTAAAGAAAGGACAGTCATGTTCTATATAAATTATGTGTGTTTCAAAACATTTGGAGATTTAAAATTCGACTGTAGGTAAGTTTTTTTTAATGTATTTTATGTGATATCTTCGTCAATTGTGAACCGATTTTGATAATTCTTTCTTATCAAATAGATCATAATTCAAGAGTGGTCCTATACAGTATGTAACAAACAACCCGGTGATCCTTTTAAAAACGTATAGATGTACAAATATACATGATATTTGTGACAGTGATTTTTTTTTGTCGCTATTAAAAAGATTTTAGTGTTCACAATCGTTAAATAAATACAACGTTAAGTCACATCTGAACTAACCGACACGCCCATCGGTAATAGGGGTCCTTGATACTGTGATTTTACTCCTGTCTAATGCAGTGGTAATAAAGTCACAATTTGCAAAAAAAAAAATACATTTTCTAGTTGCAAATCGTATGTAAGTTTTAATGATGTTCTCCGAGCTATATGTCTCTAAGTGAAATAACTTGAAACTTGTTATTTCTTTGAGGTCGGGTTTCACTTTTTTATAAAAGGTTAATTTTTACAAAGAGAGGCTCCGAATATTTGATTTCTATTACTCCACCATCATCATAACATCCGCATGTATCCACCACAAGTCCATTACTAAACAAGGAACTTCTCTAAAGACTATCACTGAACTGACTGTCTGAGCAGCTTTTAACTACTTACTCATTGTAAGTGTTTCCCTCCACTTACCGGAAGAGGCCGCTTTTCAAAAACATTTCTTCCGACCGGTCGTTAGTAGTTATTCGAGGATTATAGCTGGCCCATTTCCAATGTTAATGTTTATCGGACCGTTTCTTTGTTGATAACGAACTTGTTTATTTTTAATGGCTCATAAACATCGTCTTCTTACGTCCACGAATCCTGAAATATCACGATTTTGTCCTTTTTTCTGCCGACTTCCAAAAAGGAGACGGTACTCAATTCGACTGTATGTTTTTTTATGTGTGTTACCTCATAACTTTGTACTGGGCGAACCGATTTCGATGATTCTTTTTTGATATGAAAGCTGATAGTTCTCGTGTGGTCCCATATGAATTTGATCAAGGTCAGAGTCAGTGTTATTGAGTTATTCTTAAATAACCTATATTGAAGTCGCTTATACTGAAGTCGGCTGTACAAAACTTTTAATTTTAAATTATTATTTATAGGATAGGGTGACAAACGAGCACACAGTTCACCTGATTGTAAGTGGTTGCTCTAGCTCATAGACATCTACATTTATCCTCGTTTGCGAATCAAAATGCAGGTGCGTTGTCACCCGTGAGGACTAAGATGGAATGCCTCTTTTCTAGTAAAAATGGCCGCCGGTTCTCTACACTCACAATACGAAACACAGCAGTGTTAAGCTGCTATTTTACGCTGGTATTCTGTGAGAGCGTGGTCCTTCCCCGGTCGAGCCGACCCATTCGTGCTACAACTATACTACTAATATAGCTGTAGCATGGCTCTACCACGTATTATACCTTAATAACGAATCACATATCCGTCATAATGAATCCTCTTCTAACTGTGTAAACACATTCATGAGCAAATATCCCCTTCATGATACAATCTAAAGTTCTAAAGGGAGGCATATATGGAGGAAGCACATTTTTTATGGATCGATTATTTAGACGAATCAAATTTAACCACGATTCGACTTATATATATATATATATATATATATATATATATATATATATATATATATATATATATATATATATATGTAAACATTTGATTTTTCCAATTAATTGTCTTTTACGATAAACCGTTATGAGGAATGTACGTACTTTGTTCTTTATTATGTTCTTCAGAACAAGAGTTATTTTTTTATTGTTTTCTTTCTCGGACCATGACGGCTTTGGAACCAGCTCATTAGAATAATTTATGCTTATTATTTCACAGACTATGTCGATTACATGGTTTCTCAAGAAATGTCCCTGTTGAGGATCCCTTTACGGGAAGTCAACAGTATTTTATATATCGTTGACCGAATTCGAGCTTTAGAAGGACTATGTCCCGGTTCCGTAGATGATCACTGTCAACATACAGAACACTGGATTAGTTTCAGGCATTGAAATATACATTATTGCAAGAATCGCCGTGTAAAGCGTAAGGGTACTCACTACCCTATGTCATCCTGTGGATAACTGAAACGGAAGATAGATTGCAGTGTCTCCCTGATAACAGCTCAAATAATAAAAAAAAAACTGCGGTTGCCAACCCACCTGCCAAGCGTGGCAACTATGACTAATATTTCTTCTAAGACTTTGATGAGCTGTAATGAATGAAAACCGTGATGGCTCAACGGCTATGTGCTCGTTGTAAATTTCACAGTACCCGGATTCTTGCCGCGTCGGCACCAATGAAATAGTTAATTACAATTTTAACTGCTGATTTACCACGTGATTGGCGGTTAAGGAAACATGCATGTCTCAGAAATAAGCAAAAAATGCGTGGGTGTCGTGGAACACTCAGTTGGAACGAAGTTTATTTCGTAGTATATTATTATTGATAGACGTATTATATTATTATTGATTAACAACTACAAATAAATTAATTACTAGGATCTAATGAAATGACGCGTCATTTAAAATAATATTTCTTTCATGGCAAGATAAGGAAAATTGCAAGGGAGATGGATATTAATCCGCTCGCATTATAGAAAGGGAGTCGTGAAGGAAAAATCTTATACTTTTTCTCGCCTAGCCTCCATCGGTCAAATTCGAACTTTGTTCCAAAAAGAAATATTTCGAACACATGTCAAGTTCACCAACACGCATTAGGGCACCGCAGCTGACATTTTCTTGCCCTAAAACCCTCTCAAAAATGAGTGGAGGTCTGTACCCAGCAGTGGGACGTATATAGGCTGTAACTTTAATCAATAAAAATAGTACTTAATAGCCTTAAAATAAGAAAATATCGTTAATAAACGTGTTTAATAATTTGCACTATTAATGTGAACTATCGGTAGTTGTAAACTACGAACTGGCTATTAATAATGAGAAAACTTGAACGATTATCTGAGTGGCTTGATCGCAATCGCGTGCCAAGATTTCCCACTCAAGAAGCACTTGTGTCGAAGTTTTTAAGAGACGTCTTATCTTACACAGCTCTATTAGTTCAGAGTATCTATAAAGATATACTTGTTTGGGTTTGATACAAAGATATGGTAGTACAACACAATACGAAACAGGTATTCTGGTATTTGTTTGAGGTATTCTATGAAGATTATACGTGGTAGAGCCATGCTGCAGCTATATTAGTAGTATAGTTGTAGCACGAATGGGTCGGCTCGACCGGGGAAGGACCACGCTCTCACAGAATACCAACGTAAACTAGCAGCTTAATACTGCTGTGTTTTTTATGGTGAGTGTAGAGAACCGGAGACCCATTGGAAAAGAGGAATTCCATCTTAGTCCTCACGGGTGACAACGCATCTGCATTTTGATTCGCAAACGAGGATAGATGTAGATCTGTATATGGGCCACAGTAACCACTTACCATCAGGTAGACTGTGTGCTCGTTTGTCATCCTATCCTATAAAAAAGAAAAAAGAAGTTAGTATTAGTTTAAAGGAAAGACAAGTGTTCAAGAGACAATAACGTAATGGTTAAGGGTGCGGGTTTGAAAACTCTAAAAGTCGTGGGTTCCAATCCGCCATTCGACTACGCTTACTTGGAGTGAATAAGTGTGGAAGTTAATTGATAGCGGTAGTAATTTTCTTTTTTTTAAAGTTAGTGTTTATTGAATACGTTCAACTCAGAAATCGTCGTGAACACAGACCGTTCATATCTTAGTGTAATTTGTTGAACATAATAATTTGCTGTAATAAAACATTAACTGGTAGAGAATGTCTGTATGCATTATTTTCTCCTTTTGTATTATTTCATGTAGGGAATGCAATAAATTTTTGATTAATGATTGTCTGGTATACGCCACATTGCTGCCGCAGAAGAAATAACATATCGTTTTAAACTTGGAATGAATGATAGTACATTCATTGAAATTGAATGATATATGACTTTCAAATAAATTTGTCGGCACGATACGCGCATTATCTATTGTAAATTAATGAATTGTATAATAATTGTATTATTGTAAATAAAATACGCTGGCCGTATGAGGAAGCTCAAGGTCGCTCAGCGAGCTATGGAGAGGGCTATGCTCGGAGTTTCTCTGCGGGATAAACTTAGGAATGAGGATATCCGCAGTAGAACCAGAGTAACCGACATAGCCCAACGGATTAGTAAGCTGAAGTGGCAGTGGGCCGGCCATATAGCTCGAAGAACCGACAACCGATGGGGAAGAAAGGTTCTCGAGTGGCAGCCTTGTACCGGTAGGCGAAGTTTAGGGCGTCCCCCCATGAGATGGAGTGACGACCTGGTAAGACATGCAGGAAGTCGATGGATGCAGGTGGCTCAGGACCGTGCTTTGTGGCATTCTTTGGGGGAGGCCTATGTTCAGCAGTGGACTTGTGAAGGGCTGTAATGATGATGAAATGAAATAAAATACGAATAAACAAAATTAATTTTTATTACATCATATATTCGTGTATATAAATCTATCTTGTGAGCTTGTTAGCCGGCGTGTCGACGCAATAGTTATCAGACATAAAGATGTCACTCATACGCGGATGTCAGTTACATTCGCCTGTTTGGGGACCATAATCATTCAATCGTACGCTCGATCTAATTCGGCCGGTTCAACATCGAGCGCTGTGAGATACCCAATTTGTTTTCACGGCGGAGAGCGTCGGACGTTTTCACTGATCAGTTTCAGTTTGGAGTCGGAATTTAAGTGGATGCGTTCTAAATGGTTTGGTGGTTTGTACCTAACTGGAGGTAATATATTGCGAAGATATATTTGTTTTTCATTATATATTGTGCCTTTCAAACTGAATGCGGAGTTTTTATGCCTTTTTATTGAATAATGGTGACAAACGAGCACACAGTCCACCTGATGGTAAGTGGATTCTGTGGCCTGTCTATGGGCTACATTTATTCTCGATTAAGAATCAAAATCTGCATTTTGCATGATTAGTCCTCAGGGGTGATAACGCATCTGCATGCGTTGTGACCCCTGAGGACTAATATGGAATGCTCCTTTCCCATGTGGTCCTACACCGGTCGAGATGACCCATTTGTGCTACAACTAATACAGCGTGGCTTCGCGTGCATTATACTCGTACTTTATTTAAGGCGACACCCCGATCAAAACCTTGCGATAGTGCGTTTTCCTTCGTTATTCAGAGACTACTATCTCATTAGTTATGAGAAATAAACTACATCTAAAAGCACAATATCGCAGCGTCTGGGAGATTACGTCACATTATATACTTGACACATATACATCAAAAACTCAACTGCCCCGTTGGTCTAGTGCTCGTAAACGCGATTGCTGATCATAACGTCCCGGGATCGAATCCCAGGTCGGACAAAATTAGTTATTGGGTTAAATGAAACTATTTTTTTTACGGATTTTATCGCGTTTAATTTAACTTTTTAATTCCCGACGTTTCGGGTGCTTTAATGCACCCATGATCACGGGGAGACTGACGTATATGTGTACTTGACGTATATGTGTAGTTTTCGCGTAAATATTAGAAATCATTCAGTTTATGGGTTTTTTCTGTCAAAAAATTCTTTGTAGCAGTCCGAAGTCAGGAGGTTGGCGTGTTTCACCGGCGTGCCTCGGGAAGCACGTAAAACCGAAAATCTGTCTCAAGGACATTATTATTATTATTACATCAAAACTTGAAAACAAGTAGTTGTACACTCTTGTTTGCAATGCGTGTTGCCAGTGTTGATATATCTGAGACCTGGTTCCTTATTGCTGGCCGAATGAGGAAGCTCAGCTTTAGCTCAAGGGCAAAGCGCCCGCTCTAATTGTTGTATTCCGCGAACAAACCAAGTTCAATCCCCGTCAGAACCAACGAAGTTGTTGATTTCTAATGTACCACGTGCGATAAAGGAAAACCTCATGAGAAATCTGTATGTCGGTTTAATAGAACACTTCAGAGATGCTTTTTATGTGGCAAAGCCATGCTGCAGCTACATTAGTAGTATAGTTGTAGCACGAATGGGTCGGCTTGACCGGGGAAGGACCACGCTCTCACAGAATACCAGCGTAAAATAGTAGCTTAACACTGCTGTGTTTCGTATGGTGAGTGTAGAGAACCGGAGACCCGTTTTACTGGAAAAGAGGCATTCTATCTTAGTCCTTGTAGTGGCGGGTAAGGAAACTCACTACCCCATATCTTCCCGTGGGTGTCGTAAAAGGCGACAGAGGGAAACTGAGGCAGAGCATGGGCAGCAGCATCTTTCTGATAACAGCAACACAACAATTAAAAAAACTGCGGGTGCCAACCCGCTCGCCAAGCGTGGCAACTATGGCAATATACCCCCCCATGAAAGTAACGAAGAGACGGCCCCCAGTCCCCGGCGGCCCCACTATTCCTGGCTACGGTGGCGACCATGGTAACGGTGGGGTAGGGGGTGCTAAAATCTCCGGTGGAGGTTTGGTTGCCACCTACGATGACTCGACCTGGCAACATATAACGCACGCACCCTGAGGACTGACGAGAAGATCCTGGAGCTGGAAGTAGAGATAGACAAGTTGCGCTGGAATGTCATAGGATTATCCGAAGTCCGAAAAGAGGGGGAGGACACGGTATTCCTCGAATCCGGCAATTTGTTCTATCACCGGGAGGGCGACCATCTGTCCCAAGGAGGTGTCGGATTTATCGTCCACAAGTCTCTCGTTAACAACGTTGTTAAGATTGAGAGTGTGTCGACGAGGGTTGCGTTCATTATACTCAGAATCACCAAACGGTATTCGCTGAAGGTCATTCATATGAGGAGGTGGAGGAAATGTATGAGGATATCTCTACAGCCATGCATTCCTCCAAAACCCACTATACGGTGTTAATGGGAGACTTTAACGCAAAACTAACACAAGAGAGAACGGTGAGCTGAAAGTAGGGAATTTCGGAATAGGGCAACGGAACCCAAAGGGCCAGCAGCTGGCCGACTTCATGGAGAAAGAGGGACTCTTAATGATGAACTCTTTCTTCCAGAAGCGGCCCCGCGGGAAGTGGACCTGGTCGAGCCCCGACGGTGTGACGAAAAATGAGATTGACTTCATTATGACGACCAGATGACAACTGTTCAGTGATGTCTCAGTGATCGCGAGGGTGAATATCGGCAGCGATCACCGAATGGTGAGAGGCACACTGAAGCCATACGTAAGTGTGAGTAACGATCTAAGAGCGAGTCTTATTCGACACTATTCCAATGTTATCCAGGACGTCAGTCTGAGCGAGATTAGAATGGCTCTCCAGCACCTTTAAAACGGCAAGGTCCTAGGCGAGAATAGAATTACAGCGGAGCTTCTGAAAGCGGGTGGAAAACCGGTACTTGAAGTCATTCAGAGGCTCTTTAATTCCGTCCTCCATGGTGGCACTACACCTGAGGCGTGGAGCAGAAGTGCGGTGGCCTTATTCTTCAAGAAAGGTGACAACGCTCTTTTGAAGAACTACAGACCGATTTCCCTTCTGAGCCGCGTCTACGTGCTGTTTTCGAGAGTCATTACGAATCATATCGCGCGCAGAATTGACGACTTCCAGCCTTCCGAACAAGCCAGTTTCCGAAAAGGCTTTAGCACCATAGACCACATACATACCCTTCGGAAAATTGTACAGAAGTCCGAGGAGTACAATTTGCCACTATGTCTGGCGTATGTGGACTATGAGAAAGCCTTTGATTCCGTCGAAATTTGGGCGGTGCTGCAGTCCCTTCAGCGATGCCAAGTTGACTGTCGGTATATCGAAGTGCTGAAGTGCTTGTACAGTAGAGCTACGATGGCTATCCGAGTACAAAACCAGAGTACGAAACCTATCCAATTGCAGAGAGGTGTAAGACAGGGTGACGTGATATCCCCGAAACTCTTCACAGCTGCATTGGAAGATGTTTTCAAGCTTCTGGACTGGAAAGGATACGGTATTAACATCAATGGCGAGTACATCACTCACCTTCAATTTGCCGACGATGTAGTCCTTATGGCAGAATCCCTGGAGGACCTAAGCACTATGCTCAATGACCTCAATAGTGTTTCCCAACGGATAGGTCTTAAGATGAACATGGACAAAACAAAGATCGTGTTTAATGTCCATGTCACACCAATGCCGGTAGATGTTGAGGACACTAAGCTCAAAGTTGTTGATGAGTATGTTCACCTGGGACAAATAGTCCGACTAGGTAAGTCCAACTTCGACCGAGAGGTCAATCGGCGGATTCAACTCGGTTGGGCAGCGTTCGAGAAATTACGGCACATCTTCTCGTCAGGTATACCTCAAAACTTGAAAACAAGACTGTACAACCAGTGCGTGTTGCCAGTGATGACCTATGGTAATGAGACGTAGTACTTCACTGCTGGCCGGATGAGGAAGCTCAAAGTCGCTCAGCGAGCTATGGAGAGGGCTATGCTTGGAGTTTCTCTGCGTGATAAACTTAGAAATGAGGATATCCGCAGTAGAACCAGAGTGACCGACATAGCCCAACGGATTAATAAGCTGAAGTGGCAATGGGCCGGCCATATAACTCGAAGAACCGACAACCGTTGAGGAAAATAGGTTCTCGAGTGGCGGCCTCGTGCCGGCGGACGAAGTGTAGGGCGTCCCCCCCCCCACTAGATGGAGTGAGGACCTGGTAAGATATACAGGAAGTCGATGGATGCAGGTGGCTCAGGACCGTGCTTTGTGGCATTCTTTGGGGGAGGCCTATGTTCAGCAGTGGACTTGTGGAGGGCTGTAATGATGATGATCTTAGTCCTTGAGGGTGACAACGCATTTGCATTTTGATTTGTAATAGATATAGATGTCTATGGGCCGCAGCAACCACTCACTATCAGATGGACTATAAAAAAACATGTGAAATTCGCTAATGTGCAATTGATCTGGGCGGACTGATTGCTCCATTTTCTCAAGACTGAGAGGAGGCCAGATGAACGAATATAGTCTGTAACTTATGAGCCATGAGACTTCAAGGCATTTATATTTGCTGACTTTCACGAAGTCTCAGGAATGAGATAGGGCTTCCTATACCACTATCACTCTGGCATATATGTCGTCAATTAACTACAATCCCATTTATTGGAATATTAATATAAGTGGCATATATATCACAAAAACTGCAAAATAACAATTACTGAATACATTTGATTAAAATGTAACGAAACCCGTAGCAGAACCAATTCTGAAAATAGAGATAATCTGTACACACACTCGCCTATATTGTATAAAAATTAATATTTATTTGTTCGTATTTTATGCGCTGCCATACCGTTTGTTTGTGCTAAAACTTGGTCAACATATTGCTTGCACTTGCGTGAAGGTTATATACCAAATTTATTTAAAAAAGATATATGATATATTATTCAACTTCAATGAATGTTTTACCATTCCAAATTTAAAACGATATTTCTGCAATTATTTCTTCTGCGAATGAAATGTGCCGGGTACCAGCTAGTATTGTGTAAGTTTATATATTTTATGCGTGGTAGAGCTGTGCTGCAGATAAATTATGGTTGGAGCACGACTAGGGAAGAACTACGCTCTCACAGAATTGCAGCGTGTAGCTTAATGCTGCTATGTTTCGTATGATGACTGTAGAAAACCAGAGACCCTTTTTGAGAAGAACTCAAAACTCAACATAATAAAAAAAACTGCGGTTGTCAACCCTGCCAAGCAACTATAGCTAATATACCTTAATATGGTAATCTATGAAGGAGGACTATATGCAGCAATTGACTTTTGATAGCCTGCAGTGTATGTATGAATATACAGACTTTAGAAGTTTTTTACTGATTTTAAATTGTTTAAGATACGAGTACTTGACAAAAGTTCAAGGGGCGGCATTTTTGGCCACTAGCGGTCCCAGGCGGCAGGATCCACTCTACGCCATTGCTTCACCGAGAGACTAGATCACTTGTATAGACTAGAATAGAATATCCCCTCATGTGTCCGACCGAATTATGTTTTTACGCTTCAAGTGTCAGGGTCCGTTTTGGAGATCGCGCGATACCGGTAGGCGCTAATGTAAACAATGGTATCTTTTTACTTTTATATGCTAGCTATATATATATAACTTATACGCGTCGATTTGTTATAAATTAAGATATTTGATTCTTCTTTATAAATATTAAATTATATTTTTATAATATTATGAATCTCATTTCAAATTGGGTGACATAATTTTGCCGGTTTCTTGTACATAAAGTGCAAGGATTATGAAATTAAGCCATTGTATACAACGGTGTTTGTTTTTTTTGCTTAACAAAACAACATTATATCAAAAAAAAAAATTAAAAAATCACACCCATCACTACATGTTTTTCACACAACAAACTTTTTAATATCTACCTCCTTATACGCGGCATTGAAAATGTTCAATTCGAAAACGTTTGAAAACCTTACATTACGGCCTTGTCAATAATCTATGTTGTTGAAAGATTAACACCGCGTGTTATCTTTGAACAACGTAGATTAAAGACAAGGCGTGTTTAATTGAGAAATGGGCACACGGGGTCGGCTGACATACGGGCATGCATTCGCTGTCAAACCGCTGCGTGTGTCATGACACTTGAGGGGATATAATAATTTTTATTCAATATTGATTATAAGTAATTCTTATTGAAAGTCATTTTTAACTTTTACCACAGTTTCGGGTGTGGCTTTTACCCAGTGGGATATTTTTTAAAATCATAACTTACAATATAATATTTATATAATTGTTATGAAAACATTTAGAAACGGCATGATAGCGATCACCTCGCGATTTAAGTATTTGGAAAATCCAAAAGAGCACACGTCGATGCCCCATTTAATTTTTAATTGAGGATCGATGTAGGTGTCTTACAGCCTTATTCTATATATAAAAAAATATTCTCCAAATGTACATCGACTTTGGTTGATATCTGGAAAACTAATAATAATTTATAGATTTCATTAATGCATTGGGGTCATCCAAAGGGAAAGTGCTTTAAAAGCTTTTGGTAAGATAGCTTACTTGATTGATTGCTTCAGTTATTTGTAGTCATTTTGCGCATGCCCCTGCCTCCAGATCAATTGACGTAACATTAAGTAAGTATAATTAAATCACGTTTTTCTTTACATACACAAGAGTCACTCAATCTAACAACAAAATGTGAAATATTAATAGAAAATATATATATATAATTGAAAGGAAAAAAAGGAAAGAAAATAAACTAAAAAAAGAATGAAATGGATACAGAAGTGATTATCGAAAGGAACCAGCTCTATATAATTTTGAAGATAATGAAAATAAATTAGGTTTTGTTAAGTAGTTCGCGAAATATCTTGTACATAGAATTTATGAACCACAGACTAAAAGACATCCACAATATAATTTTTTATTGCACTTTTTTATAATAATACGTGTTGTTGAATGAAATAAAAGCATCAGGCTTGTTCATTAGTGTTTCCTCGTTCTAATCATGTGCTTTCCATAACGTATTATACGATTTAAAATAATAAACACGACTTATTGTGAGCGAAACGAGTGATTAAAAAATAATCACAGTAGAGCGCAACCTCTCCGCTTCGCGTTCGAGGTGTGCAATAATAACAGTAGCCTGATTGCTCGGTGCGGACCATTCGGTATATTGTGATGAATAATTTTTGAAGTGAAAACGTCTTTAGCGGCGTAGTGCACTTTTTTTGTAATGGGTAAAAAATGTTAAACTCGCGTCAGGTCACGTGTCCTGATCGAAAATTCGTAAGACGGACGGAGAGTAGACAGCCGGCGCGGCGTAGGAGAGGAAGTAATTTAGGTTTAATTAATTTTCATTTATTAATTAATATAATTTTATTATTAAGATTAGGTTTTTTTATTAGGTGTTTTTAACAGTGGTAGAGCCTCGCGGCAGCTTTTGCTGTCGCACGGATGGGCCGGCTCGAACCGGGGTGGTACCACGACCTCACAGAAAACCAGCGTGAAGTAGAGGTTTACCTCTGCGTTTCGCTTGGTGAGTGCAGGTGGCCGGAGGCCCTTTTTACTGGAAATGAGGCATTCCATCTTAGTCCTCACGGGTGACAACGCATCTACATTTTGAATTGTAATAGAGGATAGATGTAGATGTCTATGGGCCGCAGCAACCACTTACCATCAGGTGGACTGTGTGCTCGTTTGTCACCCTTATCCTATAAAAAAAAAAAAAGGTTTCGATTGAGTCTATTGTACTGCTTGACGAAATTATTAATATAGATACATATGTACTTACACATTATAGATGTAATATTTGTAATATGTTTATACTTTATAGCATCAACCTATATTTTCATAACATCACAATAAGCACATGTGCGGTGTAGGTTTACGAAACAAATAATTTCGAATGAAAATAAATGAAATAAGATAATAATAAATAATCTCCGCCATTCCAAAATATCAAAAATGCACACCGTTAATATTCAAGTTTTCACTTCTGCCGGCACTCCCGGAGTGCAACCCGTCGTTTTTTTTTACATAATTTTCTTCATAAGCCCGTTAAAGTGCATTGCTAGACATGAGTCTCTTCTTTGAAGGATTATCCTAATAGTTACGTTTGTCGAATTGACGATCACATTATTCGACATCTTGCACCTTTGACAGTTTGAGCATTTTACGTCTGGCGTAAGCGAGATAGTTACAACACTATCTATCGGAAGCCGGAACTATCGGAGTAAAGGATCTTTCTGGAGTTGTTTTTCATAGTCACGTACGACAACCACGGGGCAAAATGGGACGACGCTACGACTAAAGCTGGAATAATCAAACATTTTAAAGGTTAGTTAGAGTAGTTAACGGGAATATTAGTAGTAAATTCACTGTTGGGCACAGGCTTCCTCTCAGTCCCGAGAGGGTTTTTAGGGCAAGGAAATGTCTGCCGTGCTGCTCCAATGCGTGTGAGTGGACTTCACGTGTTTATAATATTTTTTTTTTAATATTTCAGTTCAGTTTTCTTTCTTCAAGATGTTTTCCTTCACCGTCGAGCACGTGGTATAAAAAAGGGTATTAAGACAGCTTAAGCATTGATTTTCAAGAATTCTAAAAGGGATACTTTATCTATCCCATATTAGAAAGTAAAGAACTACAAAGTTAGGAATTTTTTATTTCTATAAAAAAGAAAACGTTACCTCCACAGTAAGGTTTTCTCCCGTATCGTGGAGGCAGTTTATAAACACAAATTGCACAAGGACAAACATCCAGACACGGAACAATTATTTGTAGGCCATACAAATCCTTGTTCCGTGCGGGATTTGAACCTGCGGCCCCCAACGCAGCAACTCATTGCTAAGCCACTGCGCCACGGAGCCGTCAATTTAATAAATAAAACTTAAGTAAAAATAAAACTTTTTTCCGCACTAATTAATATTGAAATATTATAATTGAAAAATTCATTTGTAAAATCGTTAATATATTCAAAAAACCGAAAATTATCTTTACAAACATCAAATAGGATAACTCCTTTTATGTGTTAATTTCTATTAAATTATATAAACGGCATCCGTTTAAGAAAGAATTATGGTAACAATAAGGCAAATAGGTCCCACATTTCCATTTTCAAATTATGTTCATCACGACACAAAGGGCTTCGGAGCGGAGTGCGCTAGGCCAATTTCCGCTCGTCGACCTGTGCATTTCCGGGGCGTGTCGTTTACGCCACTTACACAGCGCCGGTTCCTTATGAAGTTGCACAACTGACTAACAAAATAGTGTTTCTTTATCAAAATGTTTTACAAAAAAATTACAAACATTAACATTGGTAGAGCCACGCGGCAGCTTTTGCCGTCGCACGGATGGGCCGGCTCGAACCGGGGTGGTACCACGACCTCACAGAAAACCAGCGTGAAGTAGAGGTTTACCTCTGCGTTTCGCTTGGTGAGTGCAGGTGGCCGGAGGCCCTTTTTACTGGAAATGAGGCATTCCATCTTAGTCCTCACGGGTGACAACGCATTTTGATTTGTAATAGAGGATAGATGTAGATGTCTATGGGCCGCAGCAACCACTTACCATCAGGTGGACTGTGTGCTCGTTTGTCACCCTTATCATATAAAAAAAAACAACTTAAAAACTTTACAAAATTCTTTACAAAACTTTATGGAGAGTTTTAGTTTACAACACTACGTCTTATAATTAAACTAGCGACCGACCGCGGGTTCCCTTGCTTGGAATTGGAAATGTGGTAGTTTTGTTTATTGTTGCGCACTAAAGAACTATACTTTTTTAGGCCTACATCGTACTGTGTGTGCATTTACTGGACATATTGCCCGTGCACCCATAGACTTATTACATTACTATGTATGGACCAGGTCATTAAATTCCCTATCTCGTGGGAATTTCGAAAAGTTTCGAAAACAGATTTTTTTATAGAATTAGGGTGACAAACGAGCACATAGTCCACCTGATGGTAAGATCCCATAGACATCTACATCTATCCTCGATTACGAATCAAAATGCAGATGCGTTGTCACCCGTGAGGACTAAGATGGAATGCCTCGTTTCCAGTAAAAAAGGCCTCCGGTTCTCTACACTCACCATACGAAACACAGCAGAGTTATGCTGCTATTTTACGTTGGTATTTTGTGAGAGCGTGGTCCTTCCCCGGTCGAGCCGACCCATTCGTGCTACAACTATACCAGTAATATAGCTGCAGCATGACTCTACCACGTAAAAAAATTTATATAATATTAGTTATAATTATCTACTTACATGCTAAATTTGAAGTCTCTCATATTTATTGTTTTATAGTTATATGGAAACAAGTCAAATTTAATTTAAAGCGAAAGGCTAAATCCTCTTTTCGATATTCCCTATCACGTGACAATTTCGAAAAGTCCTGAAATTAGTTATTAGTGATTATAACTAGCTACCTACATGCTATACAAATTTTAGATCTTAAATAATTGTCGTTTCGGAAATAAGATAACTTCAAAGCGAAAAGATAAATACTCTTTATTCCCGATCCCGTTGGAATTTCGAAAAATCCTTATATTCCTTGTCTACAATATAAAGGGAACCTTTGTGCAAAATTACTTTCAAGGGTTTGGGCTGGGCGTTGTTAAGTGAGTGAGGGATGTCAGTGAGTGAGTGAGTGAATCGGGCTTTGTTTTTTCATATATAATATACATATAAACAAGTCCCGATTCGACACATAATATATTGATGACTTCGAACATATACGATATATATAATATTTATTGCTTCGTGGTTCGTAGATAGTTTCGTGTGTTAATTGTAACAGGCGAACCTTTTTAGGTATTCTCACCTGCCACCTGTTACCTTTTCTTGATGGCGTTTCAAGATTTCGTTAGATGAACGATCCCGTTCGTTATTTAAAAAATAAATAAGAAGCCCTTATATCTTTCTAATTTTGAAAAAAAAACCACGATACACAAAATTATTGGCTTCGCAATTCTGTTATTGACGGTTGGATTTCAAACTTATTTTGAAGTCTTCATTTCAATTGATTGAATGTTGAAAATTAAATATTTATTATGAGAAATACTGGCAAAATAATTAATGTTTATTTTAAACCCCTTTGATTGTTTCCGTCAGCTGTAATATAGGTTAAAATTTGTATATATTCTTTATGTGGTGGTAATGAAAAATAATCCCTCAGCACTTATTATGGACTTTGTCACGTTGACAGCTTTCTGTTAGAAACAAACTATAATTAAAGAAGTAAAAACCGACGTCAAAAACTTAAAGGAATAAAATAAAACCCACATTATAATTTCTGCAGGTGGTGTTCATTCTTCGATACACTATATCGTAGCACCGAATCATTCTCTTAAGCCGCCTCCAATATACGCCGTAAAGACGAATAATAAATAATAATAACTAATTCCATTTCTTATTCACAGATATTAACCTCTCTATTATATTTATAAAGTAATACCTAGAATACCTATTATTCATTGGGCAAGAGTAATATTTTCAAGACAAAGGTATTTGGACACGTTCCAAATTCAAAGGAGTAGAGTAGATAACTTGAATTTTGTTACAAATATTTTATATAACATGTTATGTGTTCTTAGAAATATATATTTTAGTGAGGTTTGGTAAAGTTCAAAGGTTAGATCCAAATTAATTTTTATATTATGCCTATTAAAATTTTTCAGAAATGAATTAGTTTCTAAATAAAAAAAGTATGCAAATTTTTCCTCCGGACCGAATTTCGGTCACGGTGGCCAGCCGCAACGGAGACTAGCCATCGCCGCGGGAC
The DNA here is from genome assembly GCA_033319125.1 of Parnassius glacialis. NCBI lineage: Eukaryota > Metazoa > Arthropoda > Insecta > Lepidoptera > Papilionidae > Parnassius > Parnassius glacialis. Next base: position 49,522,320 of record JAVANC010000001.1, on the reverse strand, counting down.
AGGATTATAGTGCTCAAGTGTATGCACAAGCACAAGTGCACTCTCTATTCCCTCACTCTCATAGTCCGATGGGACGGTAAACCGACACGACCGGAGAGAGATCAAGCGCAAGGCCAACGGCTTTACGTGCTTTCCGAGGTACGGGGGTGAGCCACCGCCAACTTTCTGACTCCGGGCAGCTACTGAGAATTACTTGACGGAAAAACACAGTAACTGACTTTTTGGCCCGACCCGTGATTCGAACCCAGGATCTCATGGTCGGCAGTCGCACTACTACAACCTCTACACCAACGAAGTAGTCATTTTAAGCAATAGAAGCGATGTGTTGCACACCAATCCACCTGAACAGACTGTATGCCCAGTCGTTACTTTTACTTCTATAGTAAATTATTTTGCCTCAAAGTCTATAGCTATTTATTTATTTATCTACATTTAATTAATTATGTAATAAATTATACAGTTATTCGTTAATGTAGAGAGTTTCTGTAAATTAACGTCTAGTATAAACTTTTGCATTACGTGCTTGTGTATTTCATAATTACTTTCCAATTTTGTTTGTAACTGTTGAGTAGTTAAATTTAACTTATTTATTTATAATCTTGAATTATAAATAGACGTTTTCTGCAATTTTCGAGAAGTATTTAAAAATTTACTCTTTTTCATATAATATGATAATAATAATACTGATGGCGTGTTGCGGTGGAGGATACGATCTAGACAGGGAGACAACCATTTTCTGTATGCTTGAGCTAAACGATCCGAACTACAGTGAGGTATTAGTTTGAAATGAGGATTTGTCAAGATGTTAGTCTGTGTTAGTCCCTACTTTATTGTATGGTAGTGAAAGTTGGGCGTGGCAGAAGAAGCACGAGAGTAGAATAAATGCTGTAGAAATGCGGTCAAGAGTATGTCAAGGATGAATCTGAATGACAGAGTGAGAAATTGTGTGGTAAGAGAAGAGTGTGGTTTGCAAGATGACGTTGTGACCAGGATTAAGAAAGGAATGCTTCGATGGTTTGGTCATGTAGAAATAATGAATGAGGAAAGATTGACAAAGCAAATTTATGTTGCAGAGGTTAACGGCAGAGTCGGGAAGGGACGCCCTAGGCGAAAGTTCAAATCAAGAGTACCTTTAACCGACGAGCGTGTATGCGTAGGTATATGGATGTGGAGGAAGCCAGATAGGTGTGTCAGGATCGTGCCAAATGGAAGTCCATAGTCTCTGCCTACCCCTCAGGGTGACAGGCGTGAGTTTTTATGTTTTATGTTGTTTTAAGCTATGCATAGCTTTTATATTCGTAATACTATTTTTTATATTCGTAAATAAGCCTACATGAATATAAAAATTAAAATATAAATTAAACACAATTATTGATGGACCTGGTTGAAATTTCATAATCATCTGGAAAGTATGCTTAATGGGAGCTTCCACAATTTTTATTGCTACCAGGGTGCCGAGACTTTGATGAAATATGAGATAAAATGGTTAGGTCAAATTGTTTTAAAACTGTATATATATTATCAGTCCGAAAACTAATTAGTTTAATAGTTACATAAAAAATGGGAACCCTATAAAAACATGAAAATTAATTTATAATTAATTGTAATATAAGCGGATGCATTAACAGTAACTATACATTTTTTTACGTGGTAGAGCCATTCTGCAGCTATATTAATAGTATAGTTGTAGCACGAATGGGTCGACTCGACCGGGGAAGGACCACGCTCTCATAGAATACCAGTGAAAATAGCAGGTTAATGCTGCTTTGTTTCGTATGGTGAGTGTAGAGAACCGGAGACCCTTGTTACTGGAAAAGGGTCATTCTAGCTTAGTCCTCTCGGCTAACAACGCATCTGCATTTTAATTCGCAAACGAAGATCAGATCATCAGGTGGATTGTGTGCTCCTTTGTCACCCTTATTCTATAAAAAAATATATATTTGTGTGGGTAAGTGACTACTGCCGCCCATGAATAACTGCAACACCAGGGAGGGAACTGCAGATGCGTTGCCGGCCTTTTAACAAGGAAGACGCTCTTTTCTTGAAGGTCCCTAAGTCGTATCGATCCGGAAAAATCGCTGATGTTAATCGATTCCACAAGGAAGTCGTGCGAGGAAGAAAACATCTTCTAAATCGCACGGTGGTGGACCGCCAATCATTCAGATGGTGTGCATGGTATCGGGAGGTTTGCCGCGATATGCGTTCGTGAAATTTGATGGCTGGGATTAATCCGAACAATTCCTCAAAGCACTCCCCATGGTAGATGCGAAAGAAAACGCAAAGGGATGTAACATCTCTTCGCAGTGCCAATGAATCGAGCCGACCGGAAAGGACTCGGTCGTCGACGATCCGAGCCGCTCTGCGCTGGATGCGGTCAAGTGGAAGGAGCTGGCACTGGGGAGAGATGGGAACAGTATTCCATGTGAGGCCGAACCTGCGCCTTGTAAAGTTGCAGGCGGTGTGCCGGCATGAAATACTGTCCCGCTCTGCTGAGCACGCCAAGCTTTTTAGAGGCCAATTTGGCCTTCTCTTCCAAGTGACCACGAAATTGTACGTCACTCGATATGTCGACTCCGAGGATTCCGATACTGGCTGAGGCAAGAAGGCGATTGCTTTGAAACTGAGGAAATACGATCTAAGAGTGACCATCAGGCATGTAGCTGAGGTCACAGGGATCTCATGTGGCAGCGTTTAAAGAATCCTTGCGAACGAGTTGCATATGAAAAAGGTCTCTGCGTGTTGGGTACCCAGAATGTTAACCGACGAGCAAAAGAAAAATCGAGTTGACATTTCGAGGGTCAATCTCGAAAAGTTCCAAGCAGATCAAGAAAATTTTTTGTTCCGTTTTGTGACTATGGACGAGACCTGGATCCACCATTTTGATCCTGAAACGAAACAATAATCGAGAACTTGGAAGCGAGCCTCCTCACCGACGCCAAAGAAATTCAAAGTTTCAAGTTCGGCGGGAAAGGTTATGGCATCTGTTTTTTGGGACGCTCAAGGCATAATTATGGTGGAATATTTGGAAAAGGGAGCCACTATTACGGGCTCTTACTACGCAGACCATATAAGAAGATTACGGGAGGCCATTAAGGAAAATAGACGCGGCAAACTGCGAGGTGGAGTGCTGTTTCACCAAGACAACGCACCGGTTCACAAAGCCGCAGTTGCGATGGCTGCCATTCAAGAAACGGGATTTGAACTGCTCGAACACCCTCCCTATTCGCCAGATCTAGCTCCTAGTGATTTCTACCTCTTTCCTCGGCTCAAGGAACGCCTCCGAGGCAAGAAATTCGAAGACGATAGCGAAGTAATGGCCGCTGTTGAAGCGTTTTGGGAGGGTCAAGACAAAGAATTTTTTTCAAAGGGAATCCTGGGTTTAGAAAAAAGATGGACTAAATGTATTGATTTGTTAGGAGACTATGTAGAAAAAAAAATTATTATTTTAACTTTAATTAATTGTTTATTTTAATTTTCAACAGTGGTAGAGCCACGCGGCAGCTTTTGCTGTCGCACGGATGGGCCGGCTCGAACCGGGGTAGTACCACGACCTCACAGAATACCAGCGTGAAGTAGAGGTTTACCTCTGCGTTTTGCTTGGTGAGTGCAGGTGACCGGAGGCCCTTTTTACTGGAAATGAGGCATTCCATTTTAGTCCTCACGGGTGACAACGCATCTGCATTTTGATTCGCAAACGAGGATAGATGTAGATGTCTATGGGCCGCAGCAACCACTTACCATCAGGTGGACTGTGTGCTCGTTTTTCACACTTATCCATTAAAAAAAATTACCCTGTTTTATTTTCATTATCATTACTTTTGGATCACCCCTCGTATGTCCTGAGGAAACCTGTATGTCTGAGTGCTTGTGGAACGTCACGAGAAGTAAGTGTACCAACATGTAAAGGGACAATGCAGGTTGCATTCCTTGTTCAAAAACCTTATTAAAAATGAGAGGTTGATTGTGACTAACTGGGAGAAGTACTCGCACGAGTATGGAGGGTGCTTTTACACTTTTTTGTGCAATAAATTTAGAGCGTACGCTGCACTGGTGAAACCATTAAACTAAAGTTTTCCAATGCTTTTCCCGGGCGGCAATGGCGTAGTTTATAATATTTTAGATGGAAAAGTGAACTATTCGTTAGCGGAAATTATGGCACAGCTCGAACATCCTTTCGACGGGAACTAATGAGATTTTACAGATATAGTTAACGTCTTTGCTCTTTTCTTTAAGCAAGAGTTATTAGGTATTTATTTATGGTTTTTTTCTTAACTTTTCATTTTTTATTTGTACAGGGAAATGGAAAAGCATTTCTTTTTTTACATTATTTTACGACCACATCCACTTTAGGTTTTATTCATAATATGTAAGATCTTTAATTTTTCTTGTTCTGACAATTTTTCAGGGTGGATAAACAGAAAATGGAGTTTTTATAGAAGGTTTAACTAACTTTTTTTTTCACACTAGGACATTTCCCCATATTGTGGAGACAGTTTATAAACATAAATTGCACAGGGACAAACATTCATACCCGGAACAACTATTTGTAGGTTTATACAAAATATACTTGTTTCCTGCGGGATACGAAACCGCGGCTCTCAGTACCGCAATTCAATATTAAGCTAATGCGTTATAGAGCTATCAACAGTTGTTACCTTGCATTGATTGCATTTAAAAAAAAAGGTTTTTAAATATTTAAGCTGTGACATGGTTGGCTTCAGTGCCACTTAAGCCAACTACGTCACAATATGCAATTTACGATGAATATTTTTTTTAAATCTAGGTATGTATTTATCGTGAAACTGATAATGACAATGTCAAGGACTGCGATGCGAACTTTGTAAGTTTATCCGTTGTATAGAGATCATCCTGAAATGATGATACGACTGCAAGACTTCAAGATACTGTAAGCTCATTCTGCGTAGATCGGACCAATAATTTAATATTCAAAAACTGAAAGTAACCGGGCTAACTATGACATCGGGATGTCAAACACCTCATTATTCCCCGTGACCATGGGTGCTGTAAATCACCCGAAACGTCGGTAATTAAAAAGTTAAATTGAACGCGATAAAATCCGTAAAAATTAGTTTCATTTAAAGAGAGCATCCTGATCAAGAATCTCACATTCAGATTTTTATATGGACTCAAGAAGCAAGCGTGGCACCTATGCCAAATACATCCCCTATGAGGCGATTTAAGGAGAAGGCCTGTGTATAGCAATGGACTTTAATAGGTTTCATTCCACGTGCCCAATCTAGAAATATTTTACGATATGCATCATTAGACATTTCTGAAAAACCCAATTTTCAGTAGTGACTTCAAAGGATGACAACGTAAGGTTAATGCTTGAAATCTCACTTGACTAATTATTAATCATATATCATACAGTAGCTTGGAGATTTTCCTTACGATTAAGTATGAATTAGAACGCTTCAATTTGCTACGTTCAATTAATAATGTATGAAGGCAAAACAGCGATCGCAAATATTTGACTAAGTTTGATAATACCCGATCTTTATTATCTAAACCCTTTAGTATGCTCTGTGATTAAATAGTACTTGATTTATATAAAATGGTTTTGATTTTTAATTTATAACAACCTTTTTTGTATTCTATTTTGCAGGTTCTTTTCGTGACGTTACTAAAGAGCATTATTATTGTTTACGGGTCTAGCGTTAGGAGAATTGGCCATGATCCTATTACGGTTACGCACGTCTTTGGCTTTGACACTGCTTCCTGTCAACAGCCTGGGAATTTAATATTTGATAAATGTAAGATTGTTACACTGCTTCTGACTGATTTTTAAGGGGCGAGATAGGGTGCCGATGGGTTTTCTTACACCGCCATGCCATGGCGAAAGATATAACGTAGGTAATCTTATTTTTATGTTAGTGTTTAATAGTTTTGTAATTACAAGTCATAATGCAAGTTCTAAGAGTCGATAAGTCTATGATAAATATAAAAAGTCTGGCCTTTTGTAATAGTTTATGTTATTGTTTGTGTGTACCTAAATAAAGCCACAATAATTGAAAATAAAAATGACATACAACCGACTTCAATTATTAAGAATAACTCTAAACCTATTGATCATAACTTGATCTAATTTATATGGGACCACATGTGAAGCAACAGATTTCAAAAAAAGAATCATTGAAATCGGTTCACTCAGAAAAAAGTTACGAGGTAACACACATAACAAAAAAAAAAGAAAACATACAGTCGAATTGAGTATCTCTTCCTGGTTGAAGTCTGTAGAAAAAAGGAATGTGTCGCCCGTGTATTTGCTGCTACATAAAAACTTCTATCGATCTTTTTGCATCGTGAAAACTCACAGCTAGAAGACCTAACATAAATTCTGCAATGTTACAAAAACACAACCCAAAATTTATGTAAGGGTTATAGTATAGTGTGATGAACAAAAGTGTAAGTGTAAATGTATACCATTATAACCTACCGACGTCCACTGCTGAACATAGGCTATGAGGCCTCATAGAGGAAACTTTGCCATAGTTGCCACTCTTGGCAGGCTGGTGGGCAACTGCAGCTTTTTATTATTTTGAGTTGTTATCCGGAAGATGCTGCTGCCCATCTCCTGTTTTAGTTTCCCTCTGTCGCTTCTTACGACACCTTCGGGACGATATGGAGTAGTGCATATTCTTACACCGGCATTACTTATGTATATGTATATGTGCTCTCAAATATATGAAAAGAAAACGCCCGCCACTGTGGCGAAGCTCATTTATTGAATTCAACAAGCAATGGTGATTAAAGTTTTTACCAGAAGTCAAAAAAGGAGGAGGTTGCCAACTCGTCAGAATATTATATATATATATGATCTTTCTTAGAAAGGGGTTACCTCAGGGGTTGTACCATATACATTTGTTCAAGACCAGATGAAGAGCTCTTTGAGAAAATCATTATAATTTTCAATTTAAAAGGGCTGCACTACATATGGGTAAACGATTCTTTACCACGTCAACTAATTTCGATGATTTTTCATTTTAGCACTTTGAAGTCGGTTTTTACCTTTTTAAAACCTAAACGTTTTTAGTAGTTGCTTAAAAGAAGTAAGTTTAAGATTTTTTAAGTCGGTCTTCTTAAATATCAAGTCTGACATTGCAGTGCCTTGAAATTAAGGGCGTAACGGAACGCCCATGAAAGTGATATATTATGAAAATGGCAACGTCCTTGACCTTCCGTAGTGCAAGGTCACTAACTCAGCCCACCGTGAAGCATTGCTTTCTGCGTTTTATTGCTCGTTTCTTTGTCTTAATGATGATAAAATCTTTTGTGTCATTAAAATGATATATTAATCAAATTAATTTTTATTATTAATATAAAATACTATATGGATATGTGAAAAGAAAAGTTTGTAGCTTTTTAAGCGTATTGTGCGCCCAGAGGAATATGAGATTTGGCATAGTTAAAGTTTATATGAAGAAGGAGTGCAGAAAGCTAAAATTTATATATAATATGTGTTACAAATTAATAAAATAAAATAAAACATTAATTGTTTACATGCTGACAATGTCAATTGACAAACACATGACACCTAGTTTGTGTAAAAATTTGTGTAAAAATTTAATGCATTACGGTCGAACAACGACCACTGTATGGCCACTAGTATTAATTATTATTCTAAGCTGCATTCACACCAGTTGTTGACAGTTAAATACCGAATGTCTGCAATTTTCGGGCCACATACGACTACTTTGTGACTTTCGAGGAAACAGCTCATCTGTAAGCCCGCCAACGCACTTGTTTTTGCACGCAAAGTTACCATAAGCAGAGCCATGATCGTTTGGATCTTCTTCTATAAAAATATACATAGATATCAAAATACGAAAAAGAAAATGCTGTGGCTGTTTATGACGTGCGCCCGCAAATTAAAGTTCGAGAGATGCTTTTGTTTTTTGAAAGTGATTTGTAAGGTTCTTCAAGAGCGAATTCGTTCAATGAATTTCTACAATGTGAATAAGGGTGACTAACGAGCACACAGTCTACCTGATAGTAAGTGGTTATTATAATATTAAGATTCAAAATGTTGTCACCCCTGAGAACTAAGATCCAATGCTTCGTATTCAGTAAAAAGGGTCTCCGGTTCTCTACATTCACGATACCAACACAGCTCTTTTTTATAGGGTAAGGGTGACAAGCGAACACACAGTCCACCTGATGGTAAGTGGTTGCTGTGGCCATAGACATCTACATCTATCTTCGTTTGAGAACTAAAATGCAGATGCGTTGTCACCCGTGACGACAATGATAGAATGCCTCTTTTCAAGTAAAAAGGGTCTCCGGATCTCTACACTCACCATAGGAATCACAGCAGCGTTAAGCTGCTATTTTACGCTGGTATTCTGTGAGAGCGTGGTCCTAGCCCGGTTGAGTCGACCCATTCGTGCTGCAACCATAATATAGCTGAAGCATGTCTCTACCACGTATAACATATTACACACATTAGGTACAACTTATTTCACTGTGCCAGCCGTTCACAAGTGTAAAATTATATTACTTTCATATTACAAATTGATTGAGTCGTCAAAGGCTAGGCTCTTGCTGTTAATTTCACAGTATACGGGCTACCCAGGTATGATACTCGCTGGCCTTATTTACTCGTAAAGAGACATTTCACATTTATTGTGATCATTTATATCATTTAGATTCTTAATTGTGTATAGATGGAGGTGGGATGTCCTTGGACAATAACATTTACTTAATATCATATAGACTGTGGCACTCTTCTATATCTATAATATAAAAATGAATCGCTGAATGTGTTGCTAAGCGCAAATCTCGAGAGCGGCTGAACCGATTTCGCTAATTCTTTTTTTTATAATATTCCTTGAAGTACGAAAATGGTTCATACGGAGAGAAAAATTTAAAAAATTGCCTGAAAACGTCTAAAAACAACACTTTTCTATATTCCCATACAAAAGATTCGTAATAATACTTAAAAGTCGATTTGAACTTTAATACCATACCATAAAGTTTAAGTGTTAGTGGAGGGGTTCCGGAAAGGCAAAACAATTGAGTGACGTTAGTATCGTATAAATATTAATGTCAATATTAGTCAATAATTATACACAAATAGCTGATATTATAAGGAGTAACTTGAGCTGCTTTTATTTTAGGGTTCCGCGAAAAATAATACCACGCGGGTGAAGCCGGGGGAACAGCTAGTACTTCTATAAAAATCACTATCATCACTAATTACTTTTATAAAATTTATCACTACAACTAAATGAAACAAAAAAAACCTACAAATTTTAAAATAAAGTTTATTATTATATGCATCAGTCTAAAATTCTCGTATTTATGAAGCTCGTTAAAAGTTGTTTTTATATCACCATCGGAATTGGGTTTCGATATTTTAACGAAATGTAGTGCAATGAGGTCAGTATTAATACAAAAAAAAAAGTTGAGAAAAAAAACTAGGTTTATTTCCTTACTAACTACAAGTTCAGTTTAGTTTCGCCTCTGAGGGCTTTCAACGACGTTGCTCGGACAAATTGCACTCAAGCGAGTTAAAGAGAACATACAGCAGGATATTTTGTTTACGAAAGTTTAAATCTTAATAATAACAAATCTATAACAGAAAGAAGCAACGGAGCTAGAGAACCAATATAATAAGTCCTCAGAGGTGACGTATCTGCGGCCTTCTTTGTTTTAATAATGGCTGCAAGTGTCCATAGAATGCAATAACCACTTCCCATTAGGTGGACTGCAGTTTCGCTTGTCACTACCGTTTTATAAAAAAAAAGAACTAAAAAATATAAAGCTACTAGGCTCATGCCTTTAATTTTTTTAATAGATACTCTCAATTCAACATTAAAGTTAATAAATTAAAGTTAAAGCTTATTATGTCCCATTGCTGGGCATAGGCCTCTTCCTATTTCTGAGAGGGTTTGAGAGCAAAGAAATGTCCACCGCACTGCCCCAATGCGTGTTAGCGAACTTCACTGTCTTCGAACCATTTTGTTTCTTATTTTTCAAACACGCCGGTTTCCTCACAACATTTTCATTCACTACCGAGCTCATAGTATATCAGTACTTAAAATTGCAATTACCAATTCTATTTATGCCGACGGGGATCGAATGAGGGTTGCTCGCGTACTCGTGAAATTTACAGCGAGCGCTTAACCCCTGAGCTACTACGACCCTTAATTAAATTTAATTTCGCCACGTTTTTATTAAATCGATTTCTTCTTTGTTTCCTTTTCGGAACAAATTATGCAATCGTTTTTTTTTTATAAAATAAGGATGACAAACGAGCACACAGTCCACTTGATGGTAAGTGGATTCTAAGGCCCATAGACGTCCATATATATCATCGGCTGTGAATCAAAATACAGATGCGTTGTTAACCCTGACGACTAAGATGGAATGCCTCGTTATCAGTAAAAAGGGTATCCTGTTCTCAACAGTATGGTTGTATTCTAAGATCTTTATTTCGTTTAACAAATACTGTAAAAACATTATAAAAATTTGAGATAACTGCCGCGTTATCGTCCACAATACAATGCTGTAAGTTTCTGACTGAGTTATTTCAACGTTCCCCTTCTAAATTTCAAATGCTGCGCTGCTCTCTAAGGCCCTTGCCTTATATTTTTCTTATTGTACTAACATAGTTATCCTTGCGTAAATAACATGTTTATGCAAGTTGGAAATTGTTTCGAAAACATTTAGGAACAATACGGTAGTAGTTAAATGTTTTTATGAACTCTTTTGAAACAACAAAAAGGCGCCAAAATTAGCAGTCATAGAAGCTCAGTGACAAATGCGTATATTAAAAAAGGCAGCCATAAGGACTGCCGACAGAAGTTAAAAGATGTAGTGACAAAAATTGAGAAAGGTATGCTGAGATGGTTTGGCCATGTCGAGAGAATGAATGAAGAACCATTGATGAAAAAAGTGTATAAGGCGAGTGTGAATGAAAGTGTTGGAAGGGGTAGACCTAGGCGGACATTTCTAGACCAAATCAGGGACGTCTTGAAAAAAGGCCAGGTCAAGAGTACCCTAAACCGTAGAGCATGTATGAAGGGAATAATGAAAGTGGACGAAGCGAAACAAGTATGTAAGGATCGTAGCAAGTGGAAAGAAGTGGTCTCTGCCTACCCCTACGGGAAAGAGCCGTGATTATATGTACCTATGTATGTATGTATATTATGCGTGTACACAGGCCACTATGCTACGCGTCGCTACTCTGGTAGTAGACGTGCTCGTGACGTATTGCGTTTGTGCGCAATACATTACACGCATGTCGAGGTTGTCGGTGACGCGAACCCATAAGTTTTTCCCCTACCAATATTCGCTCAACGCGGCTAAAGAAGTTTTCACTCAAAAATTGAGTAGGCCCAGAAGTACGGTATTTTTGTCCACTTGTATGTAGCCTCACAACTTGCAAGAAAGCAGCATGTCGGATTTCACTTATTTATACTCGTATTTCCCTAAAAGAAAAAGATGAAAAAAAAAGAATTATCAATTGCAATACATTTTTTGAGCTATAAACTAATGCTCATGGTTGCCGAGCGGTCGAAATTCGACCCTAATTCATAAAACTTTTTAAGTAACACGCCTTGATTGATATACAAGCAATAAAGAACATCAACAAGCAATGTAGAAATAAAAATAAAAATAGGTGACTCAGGATCTTGCTTTGTTGCATTCCTCGGGAGAGAAATACGTTTAGCATTAGACTTGTGAATAGCTGCAATGATGATAATGATGATGAAATAAGCTGTTACTTACTTTCAATTGCACAATAATGTATAAAACAAACGTATATAATATACATGTAAAATATAACTAACGCTTTTTATTCTTGACATTTTCATAGATTATTGAAAAAGGAACATTTGAAATCACACAAAATTTACAGCCAATTGAGTCGATCTGTCAGTAATTATTTGTTGGCAACATTTTTAATTCTTTGGCGACTAATATAATATGCATATTTTTAATCTAAGGGCGACAATCTGCACTCTGTGCGACTGTTTGACCACAGAGTATGATGTGTTTGTAATTGGCAGTATGAATGATAATTATACATATTATAAGCAACCAATTTTTTATATTTAATTTAATGTATTTGTTACATATGTTGTGTTCAAATGTTAGTTTAATGCACTCCTGCTCTATATAAACTTTAACTGTGCCAAATCTCACAGTACTGCAAATTTTTTTTAATATATATACGTCGCAGCCAACTAACTTAGTTAGCCTTTCAGTTAACATACTAGCTTTTTTAGTAAACGGCGCTGATCAACCAGCGGCCTGATATTAAGCCAATGTGTCTGATGTAACATTGCACCAATTGCCAGTAGCTTGAGATGCGGCTGGGGTGACCCTTGGGCCTCCTTAAAGTCGCGTATAATTATTTTAATATAGCAAAAAGCACATAATTAGGCATAGGCCATAGACATTATATGGCGTGGTCACCCTATTAATTTCATTCAACGAGACAGTTGCTGGTCTTGTGAGTTCTTTACTAAACGGTGCCGTTTAGTAAAAATATTAGACTGTTAACTAAAGGTCTTATTAAGCTAGTTGGCTGCGACATATAGATAACTATAAAATTTAATAATAGTATCACCAAATTGATCCCAAATGTTACAATATTTACTTTTACATACATCATACACACATCAACACACTTTTAAAGTTGTTGCTGTTGGACAAATGTCTTTCTTAAAATAGATTGTAAATAATGCCGCTTAACAATGATTACTTCAAACTTTACAATGTTGTTGGTTTGTTTAGTGCTTTATCGGCCTGTAAAAGTTTACTGCTGGATAAAGACACTTTGTAGGGAAGGTTTGCTTTAATCGTTACGCTTTGCAGGCGTATGGACGGTAGCATCTGGTACGTCTCGCACTTTAGACCCTACTGTCCATTGTCCGTCTGGGTCACTGACCTCTATAAATACAAGTATGATGGGTATTTAACCCCCTACGCAAAAAGAGGGGTGCTTTAATCTGTGGTACCATAGCTCTTTTTTATTTAAAAGCTGGTTTTCTAGCGGTGATTCTTAGACATGTTTTATCAAAATCGGTTCAGGCGTTTCAAGGACAGCAGATGTTTTTTTTCGAGAGTTTTTTGAATTTTGAATTTAAATTATTTACACACGAGTATGATGTAAATGAAGAAAAAACAATAATATTTTATTTGGCATTTCTCGTAGTCCTCTCTTACGACAGCACGGGACGAAATGGAGTTTTTTTTTTTATAGGATAAGGGTGACAAACGAGCACACAGTCCACCAGATGGTAAGTGGTTGCTGCGGCCCACAGACATCTACATCTATCCTCTATTACAAATCAAAATGTAGATGCGTTGTCCCCGTGAGGACTAAGATTGAATACCTCATTTCCAGTAAAAAGGGCCTCCGGCCACCTGCACTCACCAAGCGAAACACAGAGGTAAACCTTTACTTCACGCTGGTTTTCTGTGAGGTCGTGGTACCACCCCGGTTCGAGCCGGCCCATCCGTGCGACAGCAAAAGCTGCCGCGTGGCTTTACCACTCTTAAAAAAGTTATGCGTTCTTTTACCATGCCACCACAAGTATACGAGTTCTTGTTTAAATACACTGTCTACTACTATATGACTGCGTTGTTGATCGTTAAGTCCCAAATTCAAATCCCGTGTCGGGTCAAAATCAGTTGATGAGTTTTTTGTCAAGAAATTCTGGAAAGAAAGGAGACAGTAAATTGGCGGTGTTTCGTTGAAGTTGTTCCTTTGTCCGATTTCTTTTCGATCATGTTAGATTACCGTCCAATCGGACTATGAGAGTGTCGCAATGGAGAGTACTTGAACACACACTCGACTCGAGCACTATAATCATGTTATGAAATTGAAATTTAGTCTAGAGAACATTATTTTTATTATGTGTATCGGTTTTATATTTACCTGTTCTATGAGAGAGGTCCATGTTCGAACTATTCAAGAGGAAGGAGAATTGATGTTCGCAGTAACAGATATGATTTTGACCCCTTGTAATTTGAGCGCGTGAGACTACCAACGTTATAATATCAATGTTACATAACATAAAGTTTGTAAAACTAAAGACAAATTATGTTTTGTTCCGAATGGGACTATGATTAGTAGGGAGATCAGCTGTCATCTTAAATTTTATGGTAATGTATGCAAACTGAGTTCAATCCGACCATTGGCATTAATATTAGAAGTCTGGAGCATAGATGCAAAATAATCAGGCTCGTGCTACAGGATACATTTCGAAGAGTATGCACAGGAATTTCATGACATTTCTAGGCGGTAGGACCCTTCTTTTGTCTAGAAGTTTGTTGTTCTATCATCGCCAACTGGCAGTGCTTGCATACCGTGATCCGGTTTGAAGGAAACAATATAACTACAGGCTTTGCGGCATTCCATCCGTCTGTCTGTCTGTCCATAGAAAAAAAATCCTTCTCTGGCCTATCTGAATTATTATATTAAATGTATTGTAAAATATTTTAAGGTTAATGAAAATTGGTTTGGAAGACGTAAAATCGAACCCACTTGACATTAAACGAGGCTCTTGCCGTACTTGAGAATTTTATGATATTTTAGAGTCAAGGATCACTTAGACTCGAGTGCCCACAATGGAAGAGTTTTCGATTCTTCAGTGAAAATGGTGAAACATTATTAAACTTTAAATTATTTCTATGCTATTTAATTTAAAATCAGCTTTATTTTAAGAAATATTTCTCACTGAATTGTTTTGTAAATAGATTGTTAATTTTATTCAATGTGTTCTACTGCCATACAAGTTGACTTCCTAAGCATGATATAAAATAAAAATATTCCTAAGTATGATATATAGCCTTGGTAGCTCAGATGGTTAGAGCTCGCTGTAAGTTTTACAGTACGCGAGTAACCCGGGTTCGATCCCCGCCGGCACCAATAAATTGTTAATTGCAATTTTAAGTTCTGATTTACCACGTGCTCGGCGGTGAAGGAAAACATCGTGAGGAAACCTGCATGTCTGAGAAATAAAAAAATTATCTCGAAGATATGTGAAGTTCGCCAACACGCATTCGGGAAGCGCAGCGGACATTTCCTGGCCTGTGCCCAGCAGTGGGACGTATATAGGCTGCAACTTTTATACCTTAAGCGTATTAAAAAAATACGTATAACATGATTATACGTAATATTTAAAGTAGTTTAAGGTGACCATATTACCCTCACGTACTTATTATAACATCAACTGTCAAAATGGCGTCAATAAAGCGGCGGATTTTTGACCCTTTATTATTTGAATGACTGATGAAGAGCTATCGTATCACAAAGGCATCTATGCAAATTAGGCTGTAGTTTTTGAGTTATAAGAAAGTGACGATATTAACCGGATGACCATATTACCCTCACGTACTTCTTTATTATTTTTTCTGTGCTTTTAAAATATTGTAATAAAAATCTGTCATTATTATTATAATCAAGTATATAAGAAATTTGGTTATTCGAATATTGTGTTTTTGTACAGCGATCTTTTTCGAGCCGCTGCAAACAACCGAAACAATGTCCACTCTACGGCGACTGACGCCGAACTGAAACTGAGTAACGCAGTCTTTATTTAGTAATAATTTATTCATACAAGGCTGCCAAATACACTGAAAATTTCGCCATTTCGCAGCCGAAAAAAATTTATTATAACTAAACTAAACAAAATTAAACTGCCATTTACATTCAAAGGCTTCTCACATGATATATGAAGAGTTTTAAAAATTTATTGACTTGAACAATTGATATTTTCAAAAGTTATCGTGTTGACAAGCTTTGCGGACTTGGTAAATCCATACCATAAGCCACTAAAACACCTTTTTTATTTAAAAATAGTAATTAATCGATTTAAAAAAAAAAACATTAATAAGTTCAACATCATTTATCTTTCTGACAATGTGCTTCCTATATCACTTATATGTACAATATGATTGCTAGATACGATTTCATGCGACAAAACATTGGAATCTTAATTTTTAGGCCCTAGTAGAACAAACCGACGCGCGCTTAGCGCTTACGGCATGCAAAAGAAAAAAAATTGTATACGTGGTAGAGTCATACTGCAGCTGTGTAACTATTATTATAGCACTAAAGCCTTAGCTTGAACGGGAAGTACCACGCTCTCACAGAATACCAACGTAAAATGTACCTGTGTTTTCTATGGTGAGTGTTGAGAACCGAAGACCCTTTTTACTGGAAACGAGGCATTCTATCTTAGTCCTCAGGGGTGGCAACGCATGTGCATTTTTATTCGTAGCCATGTGGCATGTTACATATCTGATACTGTATGAACGTGGTAGAGCCATGCTGCAGATATATTAGTAGTATAGTTGTAGCACGAATGGGTCGGCTCGACCGGGGAAGGACCGCGCTCTCACAGAATACCAGCGTTAAATAGTAGTTTAACACTGCTGTTTTTCGTATGGTGAGAGTAGAGAACCGGAGACCCTTTTTACTGGAAAAGAGGCATTCCATCTTAGTCCTCACGGATGACAACGCGTCTGCATTTTGATTCGCAAACGAGGATAGATGTAGATGTCTATGGGCCACAGCAACCACTTACATCAGGTGGACTGTGTGCTCGTTTGTCACCCTAGCGTATAAAAAGAAAATCAATCTGCAAGTGGGTACGGCACGTCCACGGTCAACGCGTATACAGCTACCACACTACGAGCAGCCTTTGTGTTCGCAGTGATACCGCCACTCGGCGGGTTACTGCGAGCTTACTGCGCTCTACGCGCGAGCGGCTCGCAGCAGACTCGTGCCTACGGACTCACTTAATAGAGTATCAGATTCATTACATGTTACACGATAAGGTGACTACGCGGCTCTAATCGAGAATTGATGTAGATTTCTAAGGGCCTTAGCATCCACTATGGACTATAGTATAGTAAGGTATAGTCCACCTGGGACTGTGTGCTCGCTTGTCACTCTTATTCTAAAGAATAACTAACACAAGTCCGAGTCGGACTCGCCCATGAAGGTTTCCATAGCAGCAAGTAACATAATCTACGATTTATGACATATTAAAAAAAACTACTTACTAGATCTCGTCCAAACCAATTTTCAGTGGAAGTTTACATGGTAATGTACACCATATATTTTTTTAGTTTTATCATTCTCTTATTTTAGAAGTTACAGGGGGGGGGGGGGGGCACACATATTTTACTACTTTGGAAGTGTCTCTCGCGCAAACTATTCAGTTTAGAAAAAAATGATATAAAAAACCACAATATCATTTTTGAAGACCTATCCATAGACACCCCACACGTATGGGTTTGATGAAAAAAAATTTTTTGAGTTTCAGTTCTAAGTATGGGGAACCCTCAAAATTTATTGTTTTTTTTTCTATTTTTGTGTGAAAATCTTAATGCGGTTCACAGAATACATCAACTTACCAACTTTCAACAGCATAGTTCTTATAGTTTCGGCAAAAGTGACTGTGACATACGAACGGACAGACAGACAGACATGACGAATCCATAAGGGTTCCGTTTTTTGCCATTTGGTTACGGAACCCTAAAAACACTGAATGCAGAGAATAGTTAATGATCTCAAATTCAAAAAATCACTGGCTAAATGTGAATAAAAAAAGTCAGCCCGCAAACTTGCAGTTTATAAAGTGGACTGAATAACTAGCTACGGTATATAGCTTTTCTTGAACTACTGTATAAAATACTCGTTGCTGTCCGGTCTGCAACCAATCAGCTAAGTGAGTGCTTTCAAGATTGAGGGCGAGCACAGATTACTTGCGGACAGAGGGGATCGTTTTCATTTTAACTAAAATATTTCCTGTGATACATGAAATGTTCAAGTTTAACGTATAAAAGTAGGTCTTTAAAATGTTCCAATTTGTAAACAATGTGTGGTTTTAAAGGTTATTTAAATAATTTTGGATTATATGGCATTTATTTAAAAAAAAAAAACTTTTACTTAGAATAAGCATCATAAAATCTATAAAAATTGTTTAAACTGTGGCATCTCTCATGAAGGGTTTTAGGATGAAAAGGTTGGAAGGGTTTTAGAGCAAGGAAGTGTCTGCCATGATATCCTGATATCCCAATGCGTGTTGGCGGATTTGACATATATACCAAATAATCCTAATCCAGGTTCACACACGACGTTTCGCTTCACCGCCGAGAATATTGTAAATCGGCACTTAAAATTGCTATCAACAATTCATAATAATCATGTTAATAATATTGAATTATATTTAAGGTCACTGACAATTGACCTTACCTATCTTTTGAAAAAATTGTTTTTGAGAAACGACTTCTTAGCCAACTTCAAAAATGGAGAACTGTACTGTGTATTTTGTTTGTAACATAAGCGCGCAATTTTAAACCAATTCTGATGATTTTTTCTTAATTCATTCTGTTATACTTTAAGGGTACTTAGTCCATTCAAAAGAGCAAAAACATATTTTTAAATAAAAATTAAAAGCAGACTAAAGAACTATAAAGAATAATTTTGAAGTTGGCATCGATTTTATAATGTGAAATTAATTTATTGTTTATAGTTTTTTTAATTAGGTTTCTACTTTTTATTAGTTAAGTAATTAAGTTATTTTTTTTAGTTCACCATGTAAATGAAATTGTTGATAGCAATTTTAAGTGCCGATTTACAATATTCTCGGCGGTGAAGCGAAACGTCGTGTGTGAACCTGGATTAGGATTATTTGGTAGATATGTCAAATCCGCCAACACGCACTGGTATATCGGGATATCGTGGCAGACATTTCCTTGCTCTAAAACCCTTCCAACCTTTTCATCCTAAAACCCCTCATGAGAGGAGCCCTCTGCCCAGCAGTGGGCCGTAAAAAGCATGCTTTATTATAATAGATATATAAAACAGCTGTAGTACCTCGGTGATTAACTCAGCTTATAAGAGCTTCCGTGTTAATCAGTCAAACTTATGTTATATAATATGTAGAAAGAGGTGGTGTTGAACTATCAGTGATGTCATAATTGTAAGTATCTACAAATAGGAAGAACCATAATTCCATAACTTTCGTTTTCTGTGTAACAGCTGTCTACGCGAAGACATCATCTTTATTACTTTATTATTACTGTTATATTTTCTGGTTTGTTTTTCTTGTATCTAACCTAATTCATGCATTACATGCATTGCAATGGAACTCTGGAACGAATTACCAATTACTGTACGCACTGCCACGAGGAAGGTATCATTCAAACGCTTACTCTGTAATCATTTTCTCACGATGCAGGAGTAGTTTGTGGTTTTCCAAAATAATAATCTATATATTCTTCTTCTTACTCGTTAATTTTCTTGTTTTTATTTGTTATTGTGTATTGCGATTCAATTACAAAATTTGTTTTATTTATGTATGAACATGGATGTATATGAATATATATATATATATATATATATATATATATATATACTAGCTGACCAGGCAGACATTGTTCTGCCCTTTCCGAACGACCATTTGCTTTCCCAAAAAACTCCTGAAATTAGCAATAAAAAAATTGAGGGTCACTTATCGGGATAAAAACTATCCTATCTCTCAAGTTGGACCAAACTGCACACAGTCTGCAAATTTTTTTTTGAAATTAGTTCTATCTGTTGAATACTTACAGCAACACGTGGTGGTTATACTACTAAATTGTAGCTTATATTAAACGTTTCTATTTTTAACATAGCGCCATCTATTAAATATTTACTCAATCCAGTCAACAGATATCGTCATCTGACAGAATCGTTTGGATAGCTCCAACAAACAGATAATTATGACTGTCAAATAATAGAGAAATAATTTTCAATAAAATAATATTGTATTGCGACTATAAATTGAGATGTAAGCTATCCTATCTTTTAAGTTGGACCAAACTGCACATTGACCAAAAATTTCATTGAAATCAGTTCAGTAGTTTAGGAGTCCATCGCGGACAAACAACGTGACACGTACTTTTTATATATAAAGATATATATATATATATATATATCACACCGTAATTATGTTTATAGTATGTATTTAATAATATAGTTTTAGTTATTATGCATATAAGGGGTTTGAAATTGCTGTTCTGCAGTACTGGTCATTTCAAATCAAAATAATTTTTGTTTGGCTTAGAATTAATTACTACTAATTCCAAATTAATTTTATTTTAAAAACATGGAATTATTTTTTTAAATTAAGTCATTTGTTTATTGATCAAAGATGCAGCGATTGCATAGGTGATAACTTTGATTAATAGAAATAAAAAATATAGAAAAAAAATTACGTGAAATTATTTAAAAAAAAACGGCAATTTCGCAGACTTAATATAGTTGGGACATATATGTTTATAAATTTTAGTTGTTTGTACTTTGCACTCATTATAACTTTTTTGCCTTCAACCCTGGTTGTAGGATGGCTGTTCTGCTTAAATGTGCATCTGGGTAGGTACCACCCAATTTCTGTCGTCAAATAGCTTGCTCTGCTGTGTTCCGTATGAAGGGTTTAGTAAAAGGGAGAGCCGGTATAGTAACAGGCTGTGAGGAATTCTATCGCTGTCCTCAGAGGTAACAATGCATCAGTAACCATCTTCGTTTGAAGGTGGCTGCATATGTCTTTATTAGCCACTTACCATCAGGCGTTTTGTCCCTTGTTTTATATAAAAAGGGTAGGTATGCATGTGTTTAAAGGCCGACCTGTAAAAGTTTCAATAAATCAATAATTTTCAGTTAATTAAACTTTTTTTCGGGCAAGTATCCAACATATTCAAAATGAATCTAATGAAATGAAATCTAGAGAAAAAACTTATATCAAAATAAATCTACAATGCAGTTCAAATGCTATAACCGTATTGACTCAAATTTCACTAACAACTACGAGTTAACTCGCATGAAGGTGCTTCGATAAAATAAAATGGCCGATACTGGATTTATTTTTTATAGTAAATAGTTTAAGTAAGTCCAAATAAGGTTGTTTTTTTTTGCACTACTTTAAAGTTTTAATAGAAGTAAGAGTAAACGAGGACATATCCCCTCTTATGTTAAGTGGACGCTGATATCCAAAATGTTTAGTCGAGTAGGAATCAGAATGAGACTATAACAGTAAAAATATTTTAAGCCCTAGCAGAACATACCTGCTCGCTTCGCGGTTAAGGCAAGCAATAGTAAATGACGAAAAAATACATAAAGTATATTTCAATAGAGAGAGTAGCAACCTTGTAAAACATGCAGGAAGTCGATTGATGCAGGTGGCTTATGGTGCTTTGTTGCATTCAAGGGCGGTAACGATGATGTTTCAAATCAATAAACTATTTATAATGGAATATATTTTTGCTGCTTTGTGCCTTTTTACGTGCTAGAGCCATGCTGCAGCTATATTAATGATATAGTTGTAGCACGAATGGGTCGGCTCGACCGGGGAAGGACCACGCTATCCCAGAATACCAGCATAAAATAGCAGCTTAATGCTGATGTGCTTCGTATGGTGAGTATAGAGACCCGGAGACCTATTTTACTGGAAAAGAGGCATTCTATCTTAGTCCTAACGGCTGACAACGCATCTGCATTTTAATTCGCAAACGAAGATAGATGTAGGTGTCTATGGGCCACAGCAACCACTTACCATCAAGTGTACTGTGTGCTCGTTTGTCACCCTAATTCTATAAAAAAAAGGTTCACGCCATATCCAAGTATATTAATTTCGCCTATTATATATTATTTTGGAAATGTAACTGCTATAAAGCTGGGTTCACTACCTGTGGCCTAAAATGGGATGCCCCGTTACCAGTAAAAAGGGTACCCGGTTATCGTTACTCATCGCACAAAATACAGCAGTATTATGCTGCTAATTCACGCTGGTATTCTGTGAAAGCGTGGTCCTTCTTCAATCGAGTCAACCCTTTCATGCTGCAGTCATAATGCGTCGCAACGTTGTTCTTCTACGTATGCTATATCCAGAATTACGATGATACAGTTCTCATTCAATTAATATAGCCAATGTTGTGTACGCCA
Organism: Parnassius glacialis; assembly: GCA_033319125.1. Classification (NCBI taxonomy): domain Eukaryota; kingdom Metazoa; phylum Arthropoda; class Insecta; order Lepidoptera; family Papilionidae; genus Parnassius; species Parnassius glacialis. The sequence goes on along the minus strand of JAVANC010000001.1, from coordinate 49,500,350 downwards.
TTATTGGTTCTCCATGGAATAATTGATGGTGAAGAGGAGAATATAATCTATGCCTATGGATCATTATTGTGGATCTAAGTGGACGGAGTCCTCATATCGGTCTATATAATTTTTCTTCATTCAAAGTTACATTAGTATTAACATAACTGCTTCGTAAGTTTGATCTTGTAGGCTAAAATTAGTTTTTCGAGTTTTTCGGCCGATTTTTTTTTAGTAACAGTGCTGAGTCAGGACATTGTCGGTGTTTCACTATCGTGTCTCGGAAAACGTAAAGCTGTTGGTGCTTGCGCTTGATCTCTCTTCGATATTGTCGGATTACCGTCCCATCGGACTATGAGTGTGTGGTGATTCCCATTGGAATGTGACCGAAATTCTGCCTGGAGGACATTATTTTTGTATTTAGATGTTTTATAGTCAGTGTTATAAGTTTTATTTGTTTCCATAAATATATGAATTGGATAGCTATAATATTGATAAGTACACACACCTGAACAAAGTATCTTGAATAAGTGTCATAAATTGCGATAAATTATTTAGGGTTTGAAAAATCATAAAAATTGGTCGCCATTTTTATTACCATATTTCCAGCGCTCTTCTATGCGAGTTTTCCGAAGTAATAAACTTAACGATCTGCTCGCTTCTGTGATACGACGCCATTAAGTGACGTCAGCATTTAATTAGTTTAAGTAAATCTTGATCGATAGTCGTATTCCTTTAGGTAAATACTCTTAGCTGTAAGAAAGGTACAGGGTAATTGATAAATGTAAAGGTGACATTTATCTTAAATGTTTAATACCTTTATAGCTTATCAAAAGTGCATTATTGAACATAGGCCCCATAGATTGCTTTATAGGAGGAACTGCCTCGTTGGTCTAGTGGTTGTAGTAGTGCGACTGCTGATCATGAGGTGTCGGGTTCGAATCCCGGGTCGGGCCAAAAAATCAGTTATTGAGTTTTTCCATCAAGAAATTCTCAGTAGCTGCCCGGAGTGTGTTTCACCCCCGTGCCTCGGATAACACGTAAAGCCGTTGGTCCTGCGCCTGATTTTTCTCGGGTCGTGTCGGTTTACCGTCACATCGGGCTATGAGAGTGAGAGAATAAAGAGTGCACCTGTGCTTGCGCATACACTTGGGCACTATAATCCTGTCCTGCGCTGATGGCTAGTCTCCGTTGAGACTGGTCGCCGTGGCCGAAATTCGGTCTGGAGGACATTATAGGAAGAATATCTATATCTATGCAAATAAAAAGAAATTGGAGTATCTGTTTGTAATATCAAAGTCCTTTCCTTTCAAAAACCTTTCACTAAATGTATAAGAAAGTAAATACGGTACTTATAACATACACAATTTTTTAAATTTTTGTCTATTTGTTCTGGCTAATCTCCGAAACGGCTGGACCGATTTTGATGGGACTTTCACTGGCCAATAGCTGATGTTATAAGGAGTAACTTAGGCTACTTTTATTTAAGAAAAAGAATTAGGGGTCTGCGCAAAAAATTAAAAACCTAAATTACACGCTGGTGAAGTTGCGGGGAACAGCTAGTTTGACATGTTATTGTCATGCTTGGCTAGCAGTTTGGCGACCGCTGTTTTTATTTTTATTTAGCTGTTATCAAGAAGATGCTTCTGGTTCAGGTTCCCTCTGTCTCCTGTTACGAGACCCACCTGATGAATTGGAATAACTTTTTTTTTATAGGATAAAGGTGACAAACGAGCACGCAGTCCACCTGATGGTAAGTGGTTGCTGCGGCCCATGGACATATACATCTATCCTCTATTACAAATCAAAATGTAGATGCGTTGTCACCCGTGAGGACTAAGATGGAATGCCTCGTTTCCAGTAAAAAGGGCCTCCGGCCACCTGCACTCACCAAGCGAAACGCAGAGGTCTACTTCACGCTGGTATTCTTTGAGGTCGTAGTACCACCCAGGTTCGAGCCGGCCCATCCGTGCGACAGCAAAAGCTGCCGCGTGGCTCTACCACTGTTAAAACTAACTCCTTTATAAAAGGCTGGCAACGCACCTGCATTCCCCTTGTGTTTCAGTTGTTTATGGGCGGTGGTAGTCACTTACCATCAGGTAAGCCGCATGCTCGTTTGCTGCCTATTCTATAAAACAAGTGGATTTTTTACTATATGTAATGTTTATTAATAAATTAAATACTTCTTATTACTTCACTGCTGGCCGTATAAGGAAGCTCAAGGTCGCTCAGCGAGCTATAGAGAGGGCTATGCTCAGGGTTTCTCTGTGTGATAACCTTAGAAATGAGGATATCTGCAGTAGAACCAGAGTGACCGACATAGGCCAAAGGATTAGTAAGATGAAGTGGCAATAGGTCGGCCATATAGCTCGAAGAACCGACTACTGATGGGGAAAAAGGTTCTCGAGTGGCAGCTTCGTACCGGCGGACGAAGTATAGGGCGTCCCACCACTAGATTGAGTAACGACCTGGTAAAATATGCAGGAAGTCAATGACTGCAGATGGCCGAGGATCGTGCTTTGTGGCAGTCCTTGGAGGAGGCCTATGTTCAGCAGTGGACTTATGAAGCTCTGTAATGATGATGATGGTGGTGATATTGCAACTTAGTAGTGGTCACTATGTGAGCGAATTCATCACTTTGTTTCGTAATTCGGGTATATCATATGATAGATTAAATTGTAACCATCTGCTGTTACGAAGATTACAAATAAGATAATCGATATCAGACAAACTCACAGCGTTACGACGACAGATTTCTAGAGACGAGACTTACGTATGTACCTTATTTAAATATAGCTTGTTAGTACAAGAAACAATTGAACTGAATCAAGTCTGTAATGTCTTATCTTGTTAAAAGCCAACTGATAAAGAAAGAATGAGCATCGACATTTCTTGAAGAAGTATTGAATGGATATTGAAGATTCTTTATGAGATTGAGAAGTCATGTGAACTACTACTGGCTGTATAATATCGCTGGGAGCATACGCAAATGGGTGTAATTTTTTAGTAATTATTTTAATAATAAAGATTTTCGAAAAATATTCGTTACTGCGAAAAACAGGTTTCCTTTATTTTTTATTGAACTATCCAAGATCAACATTAATGTGACACCATTTCACCAATATCCTGGACGTCAGTCTGATCAACCGTGGTACCGTGCAGATATGTTGAAATTTCAATTTTCGAATACCCAATACATTTCAAGTGTATATGACATAGATTTTTACATGGGCGAGCCACACTGCAGCTATATTATGGTTGTAGCACGAATGGATCGCCTCGACCGGGGTAAGACCATGCTCTCACAGACTAAAATCGTAAAATAGCAATTTAATGCAGCTGTGTTTCGTACGGTGAGTGTAGAGAACTAGAGAAACTTTTTATTGGAAACCACGCATTCCATCTTAGTCTTCAGGGGTGACTACGCAAATGCATTTTGATTCTTAATCGAGTCTATGGGCCACAGCATCCATTTACCTTCAGGTGGACTGTGAGCTCCTTTATCACTCTTATTCTATATAAAAAAGATGCTATAATCTATGTTCTTGATAACTAATTTAGTTCTTTCTTTCTCAGGTGTTCTCAGAGAAGAATGTGAAGTAGCTGACACTAGTACGCCGCAAACGCGCCGCGAACAGCGGTCATGACTTTACGGAGATAGTCCCAGGTGAGACATCAATTTCACTGCTTTATGAAATAAAATGGACCACAAACTGACGTAAATCTGCACAATATTGCTAACTCTTATAAAATAATAACGTTTCTTCATTGTAAATTTATGTCAAACTTAGGCCTATGTTAGTAGTTTTAGTGTAGATATGGTTAATTAATAAAGTTGTTTTTTGTTTGATCAACGCTAGGCACAGATTATTTAGAGCTATATCAATAAAGGCACATGATTAAATAAACGTAACAGAGGCAAAGCTTCTTAAGAAAGTGCAAAATTGTGACCTACTTTTGTAGTGTTGTCACAATAGGTGAAAACAAATTAAACAAAACATTTGTTATGTAGTTGTATTATTCAGTATGATAGAATATTTTACAATTTACTTACTCTAATAATTTTCTTTTTATAATTTTTGTTTATTAATAATTTATTGTTTCTTTTAATGGTGTGGTAAATTCTCAATCTAAGATAAAATTTTCTCAAGTAATCTAATGGGAAACATTCACATGGCATATCAAATTTACAATCTTTTTTCTTTGCCAACATTGGCAATATTTATTTCAAGATCGAAATATTCGCGAAAGTTTTGCTCGAACAATTCAACAAATGCCTATTGTACTCCTTGGGATAGTTAAAATATGATATATTTTTATTTTTTCTATTATTATTCATACACTCAGTACAATAAAAAACAATTATTAATAAATATCACGTTTTTACATTAAAATATTCTAATTTGTAACTAACAAAACAAATGTGCGTCGCACTGATCCTGAGATTGTTGACCACTGACTGTGCCAGCATAACCGGTTTTTTTTCAGTCTCGCCCCGTACGCGACAACCGGCCAGTGGTCACGCACACATGCCTCGCGTTCTTGCAATAGTGTAACCGATTTGCGCGGTTGTATGAAGCTTTATCTCTGTTTATTTACTCATGTGATAATATGTATACCTAATATATATGTATGATAGGTATGTTCTCCTAACGCCTAAAAATCAAGATTCCAACGTTTTGTCGCATAAAATCGTATCTAACAATCATATTGAACATATTTATTATATAAGAAGCACATTGTCAGAAAGATAAATGATTGTTGCACTTATTAATTTTTTTTATGTAGGCTGTAATGATGATGATGATGATGATACGTCTTGGACTGTATGGATTAATCTGAAGGTGTACTTCGGTGAATGCTACTGGAACTCCTCGAAGAGTAGAACTGGATGTACCGAGTCTGGCCTCATTTTGTTAGTTATGATGAGATCTTACCTCCGGACTTAATAGAATGATCTGAAGGTGTACTTCGGTGTATGCTACCGGAACTCATCGAAGAGTAGAACTAGGTGTGCCGAGTTTGGCATCGTTTTATTTGTTATGATGAGATCTTACCTCCGGAATTAATAGAATGGTCTGAAGGTGTACTTCGGTGTATGCTACTGGAACTCATCGAAGAGTAGAACTAGGTGTGCCGAGTTTGGCATCGTTTTGTTTGTTATGATGAGCTTTGTACTGTATGAGAACTTTGTACCCCTTTTTAAGTGTATTATTTATTACTAAGCGCGTACAAGTCTCGGTACGTAAGTCTAGCGCTAAACGAAACGTATAGGGGACGCGCACGAATTGAATTGCACGAATTTGCGACTGGAGAGCCAATCAGTGCGTGCGAACGATAGGCACGAGCCAATCAGCGCGACTGATACCGTAACGATCACCGCTAGACTTTCGTGTCGCTACTTATACGGGGGAGTGTGAGATTTGGTATAGTTAAAGTTTGGGGTTTGATTTATATAATATGGATTTATATCTATAAAAAAAACTATTATAACCTAAAAGAGAAAAAAGTTAAAAATTTAAAGTAAAAAAAAACTTTTTAAAAACAAGCTTTTTTTAAATGCGCTAATAATAATAAAATAAACTTTTCCTTTAAAAGTTTTACTATCGACTTATAACGTCATTATTTATATGATAGCATTATTTATATGATATGAAGCTTGTCACGAGATTTAAGTTTCTACTCATTTCTACTTACTCGTATTTACTTAGTTTGAAAATTTTAAAAATTAATATCAATCAGATCCTGTTTCTCTACACAGATAAATCTCGCGAAGCTTACTTGTGCCTTACGAAACACAGTTCCAGATTTGATTTTGGAGTTACCCTTCTCCTAGTTGGGCGTCAAGGTAAGATGGTGTCAACAGCATTGGTTTGCAACCAATGCTGTTGACGCCTATCTTGCCAAATTACACAAGTCAAAGTTAACCACCAGCATGGTCGAACTAACTAAAAGAGTCGAACAATTCGACCTCCATATCATTATCGAAGACTGCGAAAACCCCAGTATACCAAAATTTAAGACGGATTGGAGCAACCGAGTTTATGATCAACATCTTATTTTTGTTTAATTCGCATTCGTATTCTCAGCAAGTTCTTTCATTTGATATCCATATCGTAGGAAAGCATAAAAAGCTTAGTCCACCTTCTTTAGGAGTTCGCCATATTGGATTGAGAGTGACGTTATACTAAACAAGCCCTTTCATTTGATACCCAGTGCATTAAAAATAACTAGTTCGCCATCTTGGGTGTTCCGCCATGTTGGATTTAGAATGACGTCACATAGCTAAACATGCATTGTCATCCAAACTTAACGTGTATAAAAAAATTCAGCTCAATCGGTTGAAGATATCTGCTTCAAAATTGAGTTGCAAACCTCCACCCGAACAAACATAGTTATTGCAAGTTAAAACTTGTAAAAATAACCACAAAGACTGTAACCTGTGTAACCTTCACGGTAGTTTTTATTTTACTACGCAGAAATACTTGAGCACTCAGAAATACTTACAGTTTTGATAGGAGACAAAACCCCTCCTCCCTCCAGCGGGAGACGATAAATGTTATAATTTTGAGGTTAGGTCTATATTCTATATATTATATAGAAGCACTAAGTGAAAATTGTGAGAAGAAATTTCTTATAAACTATATAGTTTTAAGGACACTAAACAGAACAATTTCTAGAACATACAAGCAATCAAGAGAAACCTTTATGACTTCAACTATCACCGTAGGTATCCATTAAAGTCTTTCTCTACGATGCGCAAGAATATCTTACGACGCCTTTAAACCTTTACTTTACTATCATTAAAATTTCCAAGATTGGTAGTTTAAAATTTATTCTTTCATATTGTGAAAAGTTTGCATGTAACTAATCCATGCAATCCGAAATATTAGAAACTGATTCATGAAAACATTTCAAAAACAACTAAATCCAAAAAAAATATGCATAATTTGCGCTATAACTCAGTTGTAACGCTGAATAAATGATAGACTGACAACATTTCATAGAACTGATTGTTATTGTAAAACAAATTCTTACGCGGGGCCACGGGAGCACTTACGCACAAATCTGTCACCGCGTCAACTGCCAATGCTTTCTCGGGGAAGTGCATTTGCTCTTCATTCCGGCAAGGTGCGCCAGAATGCTAGACGAACTTTCATATTATGATCTTTTTTTATAGGATAGGGTGACAAACGAGCACACAGTCCACCTGATGGCAAGTGGTTCCTGTGACCTATAGATATCTACATTTATCCTCAATAAAGAATCAAATGCAGATGCGTCGTCACCCGTGAGGACAAAGATGGAATTCTCTTTTCCAGTAAAATGGGTCTCCGGTTCTCTACACTCACCATACGAAAAACAACAGTGTCAAGCTGTCATTTTACGCTGGTATTCTGTGAGAGCGTGGTACTTTCCCGGTCGAGCCGATTTCCATTCAAGCTACAACTATACTACTAATATAGCTGCAGCATGGCTCTTCATTTCCATCGGCCAATTTACACCTCCCTTCGTTCGAAGTCAACCACCCGGTGGGTACCGCGGCTGTCCCAGTCTCCCCGTCAGTACTATAGACGGAAGGTAGAGTGGTACTTCAAACATTCACACCTTGATTTTTACCCTCTTTAGTCTTCAACTCAATTCAAACATGGCCCCCCAGAAATATTGCTTCATATGGGGGAAATTTGCCATAGTTTCCACGCTTGGCAAGCGGTTTTTATTCTTAGTTGTTATTAGGAAGACGCTGCCCATCTACTGTTTGTTTCCCTCTGTCGCCTCTTACGACATCCACGGGATAATATAGGGTCCAACTTATCAAATGAAAAATCTAAGTAATAATGTCCTAATGGTTTTTAAATGCGCAACTATTTATACACAAATGTTTGATATTTTCTTTTCTCTCGTAATGAGATTTAAAGTGCGGTGAAAGTTTAAAAAGCCCCACGTCATTATAATAATGCCCTCACTGCAGATACATACTGCACTAGTGAGCGCCTCGTTTCTAAGAGGACAGAAAAATATAATTAAGTCGTTTGTATGTGTAGGCACGGCAAAGGGTGTGCGGAGACTTTATGAGCGTCGGTTATAGTGGTAGGCGGTGGTTTGACATTGTATATAGTTAAGTCAATTATTCTTTTCTTTGTTTAATTTGTTTACTAAGTAGTGTAGTCTACTGCATAGGAGTCACTCACACGGCTAAGTAACAATGCACCACTGTTACGTTGCGTTGATAAATACCTAGAGAGTAGATGATAGTAGAGCCATGCTGCAGTTATATTAATGGTGTAGTTGTAGCACGCATAAGTCAACACGACCGAGTAAGGACCACGCTCTCACAGAATACCAGCGTAAAATCGCAGCTCAATGCTACTGTGTTTCGTATGGTGAGTGTAGATAATTGGAGATCCTTTTTACTAGAAAAGAAGCATTCCACGTTAGTTTTCACGGGTGACAACGCATCTGCATTTTGATTCGTAATCGAGGATAGATGTAGATATCTATGGGCCACAGCAACCACTTACCAGCAGGTGGACTATGTGCTCGTTTGTCACCCTAATCCTATAAAAATACTTACTGTGAGGTGTACCGTTTTAGTTCCTTTTATAGAAAAGAATACTACTAATAAATTAACCATTCCAAATAAGCCTAATATGCTTGTGTTAGGAGTGGCTCTCGAATCGAATAGTAGATTTGTACACATGACTTTCAGCATGGAAATGGAGGTTTAAAAACAGCCAACCAGCTTTGCCTAAGATAGTGATACCTACAGGAGGAAAAGTGGCGATAGTAGTAACACAGTGATATGATGTGGTAAAATTTAAATAATTTTAAAATATTAATTAAATTAATAATAACATCGAAACATACAGCAAACATCCAAATCGAGAGCAAAAAGACCATTGTGTCATCGGAACGTGTGATAACAGTGGGTGTCTCAGGGATCTTTAATTGCCCATTTTTTTTATAGAATAGGGGGCAAACGAGCATGCGGTTTACCTGATGGTAAGTGACTACCGCCGCCCATGAACAATCGCAACACCAGGGGAATTGCAGATGCGTTGCCGGCCTTTTAAAAAGGTGTAAGCTCTTTTCTTGAAGGTTCCTAAGTCGTATCGGTCCGGAAAATTCGCTGGTGGTAATTGATTCCACAAAGAAGTTGTGCGAGGGAGAAGACTTCTTCTAAATTGTTTTAAATTTGTTTCCTTGGTCTCCATAAATGTCTTAAGATAGTTTTGTTTGCAAATATACTTGATGTTATTTAAAGTTCAAAGAAGCGACTTATAATTAAAACGGCCCTGCTAAACCTAAACTAAATGAAAAGATTAGATTTTGACATTCCTATTCAGAAATTCATCAAAAATGTATAATTATCAAAATATTCAAAATTTCATTAGTGCATTGCTGCATTGATGATGGCAAACAGCTTAAAGTTAAAATTGAGTGGCTGTATTAAAAAAAAAGTCCGTAACTAAATTAATATGCTACAGCAATCACGAAGTCAACCTACTTTCGAAGTTCTATTTAATCTCGTCTGCGGCGGCCTCCCCTCCGGTAATAGGCTCCCGCGGGATATAAAATCGGTCATAAATTTCGTTTTGAACGCTCACTGCCGCGAAGACAGCGATATTGGAGCGATAATTTGTGGAACACGTTAATGTCAACTTCCACTCATTTTCCGACTTATATACTTTCGAAACTACTTATTTTATAAAATATTAGAGGTTGGTTCAGTAAAGTATTTTAATTAAGTTTTGCTGCTTTGTTTCGTAAGATGAGTGACGCAAATGAAAACCACTGATCAATTTTAATGTTTACGAGGCATTCTATTTTAATATTGATTTTTTTATTGGAGGATAGATGTAGGTGTCTGGGCCACAAAGTTCATTGGTCGTCAGGTTTTTTATAGAAGAGAGGGCAAACGAGCAAGCGGCTCACCTGATGGTAAGTGACTACCGCCGCCCATGTATGACCGCAACACCAAGGGAATTAATTGCAGGTGCATTAATGGCAGGTTGCCGGCCTTTTAAAAAGGAGAATGCGCTTTTATTGTAGGTCCCTTAATCGTATCGGTCCGTAAAAATTACTGGGGGTAAGTAGTCGATTCCACAAAGAAGGTGGATTGCGTTATCGTTTATATCTATTATCAAAAAATATTTAAATTAAATTAAAAGTTAAAAAGAAGTAAAAAGTTAATGATGAGCAGAGATTTTAACTGTGCTCCTCTAAGATAATAAAACGTAATATATTAGATATAACTTCTTTTAATAAAACAGAAGTGACAAACGAACATACAGTTCACGAACACCTGTACCCAACTTCAAATAATAAAGGCATCGATCACTTATAAAAAAACTAGATACACAATCCCATGCAAAAGTTCTCTAAAAACTGTCGTCAATTGTTTTGACGTAATTCTAGTGGAAATATATACACATAATATACATTAATGTAAATTCAATCTTAAATGCAATGCCTAAAGTTGTATTCACAAAGCTACGTACAAATTAAAAGCGCACCCAAATGGTCGAGTGGGCGCTCATTCGGTAAGGACATTTTTTGTCACTGATTGTGTATCTAGTTTTTTTTATTAGTGATCCATGAATAATGGCTATAGATGTGTTAGATGTGATATCACTCCTGAGGATGAGGATGTAATGTCTCACATACACTGTATCTCTATACCATTCATACCGGAACACAATAGTGCGGGTATTGATATTTAACGACAGAAATGGGTATGATAGTGGTATATTCGCAGATGAACTCGTAGCAGAAGAAGAGTCCCTAACACCTAGTAGTGTATACCTAGTCTATTTTTGGAACGAAGTTCCTTATCAGACGGTACGGGTTTGGCGGATGGGAGCTAGGCGACAAAAAGTGTGAGGTTTTTCGTCACTACCCTTTGTGTCATAGTGTAGACGGCTTTGGCGGCAAAATAAGAAAGTTAGATGGAATAATATCCATCTCCCTCGCACTTTTTCTTATCTTTCCATGAAAAAAATATTATTTCAAATGACGCTTCATTTTAATAGACGCTAGTAAATCATTTGTTTGTATTTGTTATTCAATATTATAATACTTACGTTTATCAATAATAATATACTACGCAAGGAACTTCGTTCCAACCGAGTGTTCCACGACACTCACGCATTTTATTTTAAGAAAATCCTAGTAATGATATTAACCACTTCTGGTAAGCTTAAAATGCTTGTGTTAGAAGTGGTTCACGACAGTAGTCGAATGGCGGATTCGAACCAACGACCTTTCGAGTTCGTGGTCCGCGCTCTGTCATTAGGTTACTGACGTTAAATGCTTTAGCTGCTGGTAGTCTAAAACAAGACTTGAATTTATATGAAGCGTGTAGAATGTGAATAACCGGCTAAATGCGTGTCGGACTCGCGCATGAAGGGTTCCGTACCATCATAAAACACGTTTCTAGTAGGGAAGCCCCCTTTAATTTTTAATTTATTTTATCTTTATTATTTGTCTTTATAGCGGCAACAGAATTACACATTCTGAAAATTTCAACTGTCTACCTATTACGGATCATGAGATACAGCCCGCTGACAGAGAGACAGACGGACAGCGGAGGCTTAGTAATAGGGTCCGCTAGTTACCCTTCGGGTACGGAACCTTAAAAATGTCCCTAACTGAAATTTAAGTTATTGATCACTTTCCTCAAAAACCGTCTCTGCAATCGTAGAAAGTATTTGCCGTAATCGCCTTGGCAGGCGCTTTGGTGATCGATATAATAATATATAAGAATATTATTCTGGTTGGCTCCTCCGTTGCTGATTTGGGTATTTTACGTCTGGCATGTACATTATATATATAGTATATGCCCTTATCTTTTGGAACATATTAAGTCTTTCTGGCTTTTATTCATAGTCTGCGGTGACGACAACTATGGGATGGAAACGGGTAATAGAATCTCTTAAATATTTTTTTTATGAAGAAAGGTATTTTTTTTGAAGACATTTAAATATACCTGTGTTTTTATTCTAGACTAGTGATTCGCGCTGGATTCGCTTGGGAAGGATTTATTAATGTATTTAGATGTAGGTAATAACAAGATCATTTATTTCATAAACTTTTCGATTGCTCGAAATTAAAATCTCAAAGTGTTTCGGATAAAATACCTATTGGCTAGTTGGTGATGAAGTTTCATTACAATCAGTTCAGCCATTCTGAAGATGAGATGGGCAGCAGCATCTTTCTGATCACAACTCAATAAAAAAAAAAAACTATCGTTGTCATTCGCCTGCTAAAAGGGGTAATAATGGCAAAAATCTATGGGGGAGCCTATGTTTAACAGGGGACTTTTAAGGCGTTTCCCTGACCAAATAACCTTGAGCATACGGTGCACTGCCACCCGCACTCTGCGTACGCCCATATATCATAGAATTCACACAATTTTTGGAATTAATTTTAATATAAAAAGAAAAGCGAAATTTAAAAATTAAATAAAATGTGAATAATATAGATTTTTAAATTATCTACCCATTAGTGTAATCCTCAAATAATTAGAGCGTTGCCTTTAGCAACAGATGCATGTAATCAATAATTGTAAAAAAAAATGTAAACAAATTTCAATAAGAGATCTTTTATTATGGTATCTTCCTTGTTTTTCATAAAATGGATTTATATCTACATTATAAACGCAAACACGAAAAATATCGATATTTTAGATATCGGTTTTTTGTGTATCGATACATCAGCTTACGATTCGAATCGATTTAAAAATCGATCTTTTTCGAAATCGACATCCCTACTGACGATGACAATGACAATACAAAATAGCGTCAGTTTTACCGTAGGAATTGACATATATATTGTAAAAATAATTGATTTTCAATATTTTTTTCAACAGATGCATGGAATGTGATTATAGGATATCGAACATTAATAAACCTAGCAAGCTAACAGCATAGCAAAGTGGCGAAGCAATCAGCTTTGTAGCGGTTTCTAACGGTTGCCGCTGAGCAATCAGTTTCAAAATAGGAGGTTCAGATGCCTGGGTGATCAGTAATCGATTGCTGAGAACAGAATTTGAAAATTCGAAACCGTTCTCGAGATAATCGTGGGACAGACGGACAGACGGACAGACGGACAGACATCGTGAAATCAATAAGCGTCTTCGCAAGCTTCGCCACTTAATAATGTGCTTTTAGATGTAGTTTATTTCTCATAACTAATGAGATAATTGCTTCTGAATAACGAAGGAAAACGCACAATTGCAAGGTTTTGGTCGGGGTATCGTAATTAATGAATAAAGGAATCATTGTTTACATTTTAAGAACGGTTTAAATTTCGATGTAACGAGTAACCTTTATTGTTTCTAGCACAAGGCCACAGGTAAACAGCATGACAGAGCCATCACTGTCGCATTGCCACTCAACGTCTGCTTTTGAATTGCAAATGGCCACTGCCGTATCTCTAACCTGACCTTCTAGCACGCGACTCCGCGATATCGCGCGCTTCGCCGCAATTTCAAACTTAGAAATGGAGTGGTTCTTTAAACGCAGATTATGAATGAGATTAAAATAAAAAAAACTTTGATTTTTCCTGCCAGCATTTTCTTTAAGTTAAAAGTCACTATTAAATAACCCAATTTATCACTATTATAAAAATAAATTTATATTGCATAAGTTCGTTTTACGCTATTTTAACTTGAACATTATAAAATAATGTGTCTGAAATTGCGCTAAATATCGCTCGCTTTTTTAATAAACTCAATAATTAAAGATTGCCACAATTATGATTGGATTTCTCTATAAAACGGTTATAGTGAAGTCGTTTTCAAGAAATGCTATCATTAAATTTTATAGAGAGCTATAAATTTTCTGCGAGTGATAGAATATATACTCGGAAAGTATCATTAAAACGTCCGCATTTACCTTAGGGTTCGTTATACGTGGGTTGGTGAAAAATAAATCAACAAATATAAAAAAATATTGCCTTTTTATGGACGAGCACACAGTCCACCTGATGGTAAGTTGTTGTGGACCATAGACGTTTACATCTATCCTCGATTCAGAATCAAAATGTCGATGCTTTATCACCCCTGGGGACTAAGGCGGTGGAATGCCTCGTCTCCAGTAAAAAGGTTTATCTCTCCGGAAGAGAGATCCGTCTTTACACTCGCCATACGAAACACAAGCAGCATTAAGCTGCTATTTTACGCTGGTATTCTGCGAAAGCGTTATCCTTCCCGGTCGAGCTAAGGCATTGGTGCTATAATAAAAATTATACATCTGCAACATGGCTCTACCACATATGTATATAAAATATTTTAAAGTTAGAACCTATATACGTCCTACTGCTGGGCACACGCCCTCCCTCATTTCTGAGAGTGTTTTTCAGGGCAAGGAAATGACCGCCGCGCTGCCCCAATGCGTGTTGGAGAAATTCACATGCCTTCGAATTTTTATTTATTTATCAGACGTGCAGGTTTCCTCACGATGTTCTCCTTCACCGCCGAGCACGTGGTAAATTGGCACTTAAAAAAATTGCAATTAACAATTTCATTGGTGCCGGCGAGGATCGAACCTGGGTTGCTCGTCTACTGTGAAATTTACAGTGAGCGCTAACCATCTGAGCTACCACGGCTCCATAAATAAATTATTTTATTTACATATATTTTATTTTTTCACGCTACAATCATAATATACTCCTGGCTGCAGCGTAGCTTTAACACGTGTCTAGATGCGCCTTATTTAAATTTAAATCCACTTTATCGACCTTTATACTCTTATGTCAGCGACAATAGGACTGAAATACATTTCCAAAACGGGTTCTTATTTAAGGGTATGGCTATATTTCTGTCTGGAAGGCGTTCTGTGCTGGTACCACCACGTTAACTCTTACCATCACCAAGCAACAGTGAGTTCCTTCTAGGTTTCGGTTTGAATGTTAAAAGCGAAGGTATGGTTACAGACTATGTATTTCATGGTGACAAAGAAGGTAAGTTTTGTACAAAATAGGCCACAGTGTAGGGTAGAGCCACGCGGCAGCTTTTGCTGTCGCACGGATGGGCCGGCTCGAACCGGGGTGTAACCACGACCTCACAGAATACCAGCGTGAAGTAGAGGTTCACCTCTGCGTTTCGCTTGGTGAGTGCAGGTGGCCGGAGGCCCTTTTTACTGGAAATGAGGCGTTCCATCTTGGTCCTCACGGGTGACAACGCATCTACATTTTGAATTGTAATAGAGGATAGATGTAGATGTCTATGGGCCGCAGCAACCACTTACCATCAGGTGGAGTGTGTGCTCGTTTGTCACCCTATCCTATAAAAAAAACCACTTGTGGTGGCATCCATATTTAAACTGTTACTTCTGTTATCGTATCAGACCTTGATCAAACCTTGATCAAATTTATATGGAACCACACGAGAAGCATCAGCTTTCAAATAAAAAAAGAATCATCGAAATTGGTTCGCCTAGAAAAAAGTTATAAGGTAACACACATAAAAAAATATACAGTCGAAATGAGTACCTCCTCCTTTTTGAAGTCGGTAGAAAATACTCAGTGTGCTACGCCTTTTAACGAGATTTCATACCGTATTATATTGAAGCCATAAAATGGACATCCATTACTGACCCTTTAAGACACCCATAGGATGGATTACGGTGATGGTTTTTTACGCTACCACGACACGGTAACTTATATTATAGAATTATTAAAAATAATATTAACCACCATCAAATACGATTTGACCTTGTTGAAATTTATTTTACATGAGGTATATTGGTATACACAATTAAACGATAATAATTTACCTCGATAATGTCGTGTATCCTCCTAAATTTGTTGATAAAGTTTTCACCATCCATCATTTTTACGTGGTTTTTATATATACGTATGGATCGGCTAGACAGGGAAAGGACCACGCTCTCATAGAATACCAGCGTAAAATAGCAGCTTAACGTTGCTGTGTTTCGTATGGTGGGTGTAGAGAATCGGATACCCTTTTTAATGGAAACGAAGCATTTTATCTTCGTCTTCAAGGGTGACAACGCATCTACATTTTGATTCGTAATCGAGGATATATTGGGTGCTCGTTTGTCACCGTTATCGTATAAAAATATCATTACAATCTATCAAAGTCTACTGCTGAACAAAATCTTACCACATAGATTACCTCATAAGCAACTATGGCAAATATCCTCATTTGCTATTGTGGGCACGTTTGGCAGGTGGCTTGCAACTTAGTTTTTTTAAATTGTTATTGGGATATGCTGCTCCTCATTTCCTTGTTGTTTTCCTCTATCGCCTCATTTTTCTACATGGTTATTAAAAAGTTTTCTTTTTATACTATAGGGTGACCCATAGACATCTACATCTATCCTCGGTAAAGAATCAAAATGCAGATGCGTTGTCACCCGTGAGGACTAAGATGGAATGCCTCTTTTCGAGTAAGAAGGGTCTTTGGTTCTCTACACTCATCATACGAAACACAATTTATAGGATAGGGTGACAAACGAGCACATAGTCCACTTGATGGTATGTGGTTGCTGTGGCCCATAGACATCTACATTTATCCTCAATAAATAATCAAAATGCAGATGCGTTGTCACCCGTGAGGACTAGATGGAATGCTTCTTTACGAAACACAACACTGTAAAGCTGCTAAGTTTTAGTAATTAAACGTTTTGGTTAGATTATTTCTTTCTATCTGTTCCAGTAATGAGCACCACAAATTCAACATGTATTACAACCATGAAATCGTTCTGTATGTTCGTTACCCGTTTACGAAGCCCTCACCGTCTTCTCTCTGATAACGGCTACAAATTTTCGTGTATTCTGCTAGTCGAGCGTTTTTTTTCGCCGAATCTGCATCATTTAATTTGGCCTCTCCTCGCTTTTACCTACATTATGTGTGACTGTGAGTAATGCGCATTGGGACTTAGATCAGTTTCGTTGAATTACGAATTCGTTGTACTTTTACTTCGGTTGTCGTTTTCTTCTTTATTTTTTTTGTGTATGAAGCGGATTAATCGTATAGTGGTCCATAGGACACTACATATATTTTCAACTAGCTGTTCCTCGCCACTTCGCCCGCGTGTTATTTGGGGTTTTAATTTTTTTGCGCGGAACCCTAACTCTTTTTCTAAAATAAAAGTAGCATAAGTTACTTCTTATGACATCATCTATTTCTGTCAGTGAAAATCCCGCCAAAATCGGTCCAGCCGTTTCGGAGATTAGCTGTAACAAACAGACAGACAGACGGACAGACAGACAGACAGACAAAACTTTAAAAATTGTATTTTTGTTATAAGTAGGTACCGTATATACTTTCATATGCATTTAGTAAAAAGCTGTAATTTTGACATTACAAACAGACACTTCTATTTTATTTATTTGTATAGATGTATAGATTAAGAACCAAAATGTAGATGTGCCTGTGTGGTATCACATTTCAAATGATATGCGTCCTTATCAGAAGGGTTTACGGTTCTAATAATTTATCAGGATGGGCATACCATTTGGACTTCCCGCACTGCCGGTCTTCTAGGTGATAGGTTTGGAAGTTTTTGTATTTATTTATGTATGTTGGTATTACGCTGGTATTATGCGAGCGTGGTTCTCTCCCAATGAGGGTGAACTATTCATGCTACACTAATAACAATTGTTTCGTGGCTTGGCATTGACATGTGTGGTAACACATGTAAATATTATCTATATATACGTACATATGTATAGTAATAGTATCTAGTTTATTCAATTGCCCCTCGAATCTATCGAGTCGCATTTTTTATCCATAATAATTTAGAAATTGACCAAACCATGACGTTAACTGGTGATCAATTCTTGGATGGTAATACGCCTCAGGAATTCTTTATATCTACATCTCACGGACGGAACAAACTAAATTTTTATGGTCATACTGTCGTAATACTATTTTGTCGGAACATCATCACAAATTCTACCTCTATCAGAACACTGTAATTATTCGGTAGAGGTATTTGCTTGTTATTTAATTCTGGTTTAAAAGGTTATTTGAGTTAAAAAGTGTATTTTCTGTTGAACATATTCTATGCCAGTGTTTGATCATTATGAAGTGGCGAAGCTTGCGAAGTCACTTATTGATTTCACGATGTCTGTCCGTCTGTCCCACGATTATCTCGAGAACGGTTTCGAATTTTCAAATTCTGTTTTCAGCAATCGATTACTGATCACCCAGGCATCTGAACCTCCTATTTTGAAACTGATTGCTCAACGGCAACCGTTAGAAACCGCTACAAAGCTGATTGCTTCGCCACTTTGCTATGCTGTTAGCTTGCTAGATTTATATTATGTGCGTGATGAAAAAAAAAGGTAAAGCGATGGCGACACACATTGCTTAAACTCAAGTGCATCTATGGTATTGTTATGATATAATGTTTGCGTAAATACATTTTGATTGTCGAATATAGCAACATATTAAATGAAAATTCAAGTTAAAAAAAATGAGATTTTTTTCTTGGTGTCGCCAGTCATAAACAATATCCATATGATTTTTTAAAAAAAAAATAAACCTAGCAAGCTAACAGCATAGCAAAGTGGCGAAGCAATCAGCTTTTTTTTGAGCAATCAGTTTCAAAATAGGCGGTTCAGATGCCTGGGTGATCAGTAATCGATTGCTGAAAACAGAATTTGAAAATTCGAAACCGTTCTCGAGATAATCGTGGGACAGGCGGACAGACGGACAGACGGACAGACATCGTGAAATCGATAAGTGTCTTCGCAAGCTTCGCCACTTAATAAGGGTGACAAACGAGACAAGGTCGGCTTTTACTGTGTCACAAGTAAGTGGATGTTGTCGCCCATAGATCATACGAATATATTCGTGAATAAGAATCAAAGGTTGTGGCGTTGTTACCCCTAACGACTAAGATACGAATACAGTAGTATAGTAGAGTATATGTCCTACTTTATGTGCGCCTTTGTAAGTCCCACTTTTAGACACAGGCCCCCTTTTATCTCTGAAAGTGGCCACCGCGCTGCCCCAATGCATGTTGGCGGGCTTCACATGTCCTCGAAATATTTTTTAATTTCCCAAACATCTAGGGTTTCCACACGATTTTTTTCTTTACCGCTGATAAATTAAAACTTAGAATTGCAGCTATTTCATTTGTGAAAAACAGTGTTAGTCCCTGAGCTGCAACAGCTAAGAGCTGTACACAACAGTATAAATCTGCTATTATACGTTGGTATTCTGTGAGACCGTGACCCTTCCCCGATCAAACCGATCTATTCGTGCTGTAACCATAATAAATTATAATATCTGCAGCGTAGCTCTACCATGCTTGAAACGGGCTATTTCTATACCTACGAAAGTTTTTGTGTTTACTTCGGAGTAATATCGAATTTCCGACGGAGAGCAATAACTGGGAGTGTTTGTCGTTTTCGGTCAATATAAACAAACGACGTTGGTCCAGATCAAATATTAGCACGGCTCCCGGTTGCCGGCGATAAGCTGATGGATTTGCGTAACAAATAATGTCAGTTGCCCATCGATCACTAATAAAAAACAGTTGCCCTAATAAATTATCGCTGGTCTGATGTGGTATTGAGTAATTTTTGTATCATGTACGCAGATAATTTGGATTAGCTTTAAATTGATTGGGAATATGGTGTTTAGGATATAATTTTTTTAACAGCAACGATTAACGTTCGTGGATTTTTTTTTTATAGGATAAGGGTGACAAACGAGCACACTGTCCACCTGATGGTAAGCGGTTGCTGTGGCCCATAGACATCTACATCTATCTTCGATTACAAATCAAAATGCAGATGCGTTGTCACCCGTGAGGACTAAGATAGAATGCCTCGTTTCCAGTACAAAGGGTCTCCAGTTTTCTATGTTTTTATATTTCTCCAGTTTCGTATGGTGAGTGTAGAGACACTCACCATACGAAACACAGCAGCGTTAAGCTGCTATTTTACGCTGGTATTTTGTGAGAGCGTGGTCCTTCCCCGGTCGAGCCGACCCATTCGTGCTACAACCATAATATCGCTGCAGCATGGCTCTAAAAGTTAAAGTAAGTTGCAGGCTATTTACGTCTCACTGCTGGGCACAGACCTCCTCTCATTTCTGAGAGGGTTTTAGGGCAAGGAAATGTCCGCCGCGCTGCCCCAATGCGTGTTGGCGAACTTCACGTCTTTGAAATATTTTTTCTTATTTCTCAGACATGCAGGTTTCCTCACGATGTTTTCTTCACCGCCGAGCACGTGGTAAATCAACACTTAAAATTGCAATTAACAATTTCATTGGTGCCGGCGGGGATCGAACCCGGCAGCATGGCTCTACCACGTATAAAATGTGATATGAATTGGATAGAAGAAGGTCTTGATCATTTTTTTATGAAACTGAATACTCAAACAAACTTACAGCCTACTTGATGGTGAGTGGCTTCTACGGACACCTACCATGGATACCTGCGGCCAATTTCAAACAAAGAGGGCTATAGACACGTTGTCACCAAGGACGAAGATGGAATGCCTTACGGCCTGTAATTTTTTTATATTCTATTAAGCCAGCGCTTATCTACAATCCCACCTGATGGTAAGTGGTGTAGCCTAAGATGGTGAAGCGCACTGACTTAACAAAAACCTATTTAATCTTGCCTTGAAGACACCCACACTGTAATCGGATGGAAAGACAGATGCCGTCAACTTATTCCACTCCTTTGCTGTATGCATGATGAACGATATAGCGAACCGTTTGGTTCGAGTGCGTGGTACGTCAACAACGAAAGGGTGGAACACAGAAGTGTTCAGGAGGGGATGTTACTTACCCATATAAACTCCTGGGCAGAAAGGGAGTCCTAACATTTTGTTACTTTTAGTTAGTATTATAACATCACATATCGATTTAAAATCAATTGGACGTGGTTATACAAAAAGGCTCCAACCCGAGTTTGTGTCAAAAATGTTGACTTGAAAAATAATGTTTGTGGTCTATACTATAATGTGATGTAACAATTTTAGTAAACGTAACACAAATAAGAAGAAAATTACAAACAGACAGAAACCATATCGATAATTTGAGTTTATGATATTTGAAGTATGGCTACTTCAAACATCATAAACTCAAATTAACTTATCGCGGGTTGGATCCTTTTTGCATAACTACGTCCAATTATAAAAGTTTTAATTTCTCAGATTTCCTCACGAGAAAATACCTCGACATATTTTAGTTTTTCTGTCGTGCAGATATCAGTTAAAATTGCTTTTAAAAATGCAGTGGTGACAGAGATAGGATTCCTTTTTTTGTGAGAGAAGAGTGGGCAAATGAGCATGCGGCTCATCCGATGGTAACTGTTGACCGTCGCCCAGGAACAACTGAAACACATTGGTAGTTGCAGGCGCGTTGCCGGCCTTTTAAAAAGGTGTAAGCTCGTTTCTTGAAGGTCCCTAAGCCGTATCAGTCCAGAAAAATCGCCAGTTGTCTTTTTATAGAATAAGGGTGACAAACGAATACACAGTCCACACACAGTTTTGTGACCCATAGACATCTATATCTATCCTCGACTTAGGATTAAAATGCAGATGCGTTGTCACCCCTGAGGATTGAGATGGAATGCCTCGTTTCCAATAAAAATGGTCTCCGGTTCTCTACGCTCACCATATGAAACACAGCAGCATTAAGTTGCTATTTCACGCTGGTATTCTGTGAGAGCGTGCTCCTACCGACTGAGCCAACCCATTTGTGCTTATGTTTGTTTTATTTCTATGTGTAAACAATTACACATAGAAGTCGAGATTTGCGCAGGAGATTTGGAACACATTATAAAATTTCAAAGTGATGTGTATCCCCTGAGCTACAACGGTTCTGTTATCATCACTTCAGTCAATCAAAGTCCAGCGGAACATAAGCGTCCCCTATAGATTACCGCAAAGGGTTGATATTTGCCATAGTTACCACGCTTGGCAGGCGGGTTGGCAGCTGTTGTATTTTTTATTATTTTAGCTGTTATCACGAAGATGCTGCTGTCTTTTCAGCTTCAGTTTGCCTGTTTCGCCTTTACCACACCCATGGAATGATATGGAGTAGTGAATTCTCTCACGTTGTTCTTACACGGCGAAACGACTCTGCAATAAATATTATTTGGCATCACTTATCTAAAAGGGTCAGTGATATTAATTGTTTCTGTATGTTAACGACACACACAGGCCCACTTTCACAGCAAACGGAGTTAATATCTTATTTATGTAAATGATAGTACGTCATAGCATTAACTACCCTCCTCAGGCGTCTCTACCATATGCATTATATAATATTTTGTTTGTTTGACTTGGTATTCATAAAGAGAATATAACGATTTTCAGCGTGCATTTTGTTATTTTAGATTTGTGTTATAAAGGAGAAGGAGACGTCTCATACATTACATACATCGTCATACATTCTTGGGCCCAAGTGTTAACAAGATGAGAGTAGGACCATTTGAAAGCGTATATATACACAATTCATATAGCTGAAAATCTGGCAAGATTTGTCAATCTAGGAGCTGAGTTATTATAGAATAAGTAAAATTGAGATTACGAGTATCTATTACCTACACTGTAACAAGTGATTTTTCACTGTTATTACACTATAACAGGCTATTTTTGACTATAATTATATAAAGATATAAAAACAGAATCAGTATAAAATCACAAAAAAAGTGTTGTGTGGTTAATAATGAAACGAAATGGTGAAACGATTAACGAAAGTTAAAACACCAACAACTAAATGAAGTGAATATTAGGGATATCGATCTGTGATCGATTACTTGCATTGTTGTTGTGACTGTTACTTGTTGGAATTTTTATATTTTGTTTTTTTATTATTATTTTGTAGATATGTACGCAATTTTTTTTATCTCCTAGTTAATACAGAAAAATAATCAAAAATAGATATTAAAATTATCAACTTAATGGAGAATCGATTATTTTGCGCTCGATTCAAATCGAATCGAAAATCTTTCTTTTTCTTTTAAGTAAATAGTTTGACATTTGAACTGTCAAGTCAAGTTTCAAAATGAGAAGTCCTTTCTTGGAAGATAACGTTCAGAAACGAGAATTTCACTAGTGTATTATTTATGGTAATCGATTTATTGCCATAAATAATACACTACACACTATTTTCTTGTTTTTTCGAAATCTATATTGTAAAAAGAGCTACTTTTTTGTATTTTACTTAAGAAAAATATGACCAATTTTTAAAGTATAATCCAATTAGTTAACTTCAGGCCCAAAAATCCCATTCTCCTTTTGAGTTGCCAATCTTTTCATTATAGTGTGCGTAGTGGTTTCGACATCTGCTCGAGAGAACTATTTATAGGACCTTCAAATAATTAGGTATTTCGTATCTGATTGCTTATCTATATCTGTTAAATGTTTCCACGGTCCAAAGAGAATTTCTGTTTTGGAGTAAGTACGTAAAAATATTTGAAACTTACATAAAATAAAATATTTTAAATTTCCTTCACTGATTTAATACGTGCTCAGCTGAAGAAACAAATCTTGAGGAAACTTCTTAATACGAGGGGTGATCCAAAAGTAATGATAATGAAAATAAAACACGGTAATTAAAGTTAAAATAATAATTTATTTTTCTACATAGTCTCCTAACAAATCAATACATTTAGTCCATCTTCTTTCTAAGCCCAGGATTCCCTTTGAAAAAAATTCTTTGTCTTGACCCTCCCAAAACGCTTCAACAGCGGCCATTACTTCGCTATCGTCTTCGAATTTCTTGCCTCGGAGGCGTTCCTTGAGCCGAGGAAAGAGGTAGAAATCACTAGGAGCTAGATCTGGCGAATAGGGAGGGCAGTTCGAATCCCGTTTCTTGAATGGCAGCCATCACAACTGCGGCTTTGTGAGCCAGTGCGTTGTCTTGGTGAAACAGCACTCCAGCTCGCAGTTTGCCGTGTCATTTTTCCTTAATGGCCTCCCGTAATCTTCTTATTTGGTCTGCGTAGTAAGAGCCCGTAATAGCGGCTCCCTTTTCCAAATATTTCACCATAATTATGCCTTGAGCGTCCCAGAAAACAGATGCCATAACCTTTCCCGCCGAACTTGAAACTTTGAATTTCTTTGGCGTCGGTGAGGAGGCTCGCTTCCAAGTCATCGATTGTTGTTTCGTTTCAGGATCAAAATGGTGGATCCAGGTCTCGTCCATAGTCACAAAACGGAACAAAAAATTTTCTTGATCTGCTAGGAACTTTTCGAGATTGACCCTCGGAATGTCAACTCGATTTTTCTTTTGCTCGTCGGTTAACATTCTGGGTACCCAACGCGCAGAGACCTTTTTCATGTGCAACTCGTTCGCAAGGATTCTTTGAACGCTACCATATGAGATCCCTGTGACCTCAGCTATATGCCTGATGGTCACTCTTCGACCTGCCAACACAACATCTTCGACTTTTTTCACGTTGTCTTCAGTGAGGGACGTGGATGGGCGTCCTTCGCGATGTTCATCTTCAGTCGATGTTCTGCCCAGTTTAAACTTCTTGGCCCAGCGTGCAACTGTAGAATATGGAGGATCAGATTCCCCCAATGTTTCCACTAAGTCACTGTGTATGTCTTTTGAAGACATTTTTTTCAAACAGAGGTACTTGATGACAGCTCTAATTTCGTTTTTCTCCATGTTGATGTTATCTCTTTGACAGTTCGTCTTCAAATGAAAGTATCTCCCGGAAATCGTGATCTATTTATATGATTTTTTAGGCTGACGTAATGAGTATATAAGCAAGCACGAAAATATTTTTTTTGGATTTTTATGCGGACTTGAAGTAACCGATAATCATTACTTTTGGATCAGCCCTCGTATGTCGAAAACTAAAAAAAAATCTATTTCATGTCAAGTCCGCTAAGAGCCATTTTAGCAGCGCGGCGGACATTTCCTTGCCATAAAAGCCCTCTTAGAAATTAGAAGAGACCTGTGCCCAGCGTATATAGGCTGTAACTATCTTCTTTAATCAAAGAATTGTCAAGCAGCTAGTCAGTATAGGGATTATAAAATGATGTAAAAAAATACTGTCTTTCAATTTGCGAAAACCTCATTATCATTTTCTATTATATATATATATATATATATATATATATATATATATATATATATATATATATATATCAAAAATTAACGTTTTACCGTGAAGTAGTGGTGTAAGTATATCCACTATTCCATATCATCACGTGGGTATCGTAAGAGGTGACAGAGGGAAACAAAGGAAATGAACATTAGCGACTGCTTTATAACAACTAGAAAATAAAAACTGCGATTGGCTACTCACTTACCAATCTTGCAACTGTGGTAAACATCTCCCCTATGAGGCAAGCTATGAGGGAGGCCAATGATAAAAACTTTTTTATATGATATACCTATATTGATATACCTATATTGTAGCCTTATATGTTGGAAACAACTGCGTTACATTTGTTACAGGCGCTGCGAGAACAATGGCAGCGCACGGCGTCAATGTTATTGTTATTGCGTTACAATTTGTCAAAGCGGAGTATTCAAATTATATTACACACACCTCAAGTATTTTATATCTTGCGTGAAAAAAATATTTTTCATATTTCTTTTATTTAATGGAATAAGGATGACAAACGAGCACACAGCCCATCTGATGGTAAGTAAATACTGTGGCCTATAGATATCTTACATTATCCTTGATTAAGAAACAAAATCCAGGTGCATTGCCACCCTTTGAGGATGAAGATCTCTCTACACTCACCATACGAAATGCAGCAGTATTAAGCTGCTATTTCACGCTGTTATTCTGTGAGAGCGTAGTCCTACCCCAGTCGAAGTCGATCCATTCGTGCTACAGCCGTGTTATAGCTGGAAAGTGGCTCTACCTTGTAATATACACAGTCAGGTCATAAGTATTGTCACACAGTAAAAACTTTTCTTTTAGAATGCTGGCCACAAAAAAGTTTATTGAATTCGAATTTCGAATTGTTCGTGAAAATAAAACTGTATATTTTTTTGAATTTTACTCATTTTTAAATATGGAGTGGACGCTTAAAAAAGACCGTGTTGCAGTTATTGCGTTGCATCGTTGCGGTTACGCGCCAATCCAAATTTTTGACATACTGAAACATTTGTATATAACCAAAAGATTCGTTTATCGTACCATCAAACGATACAATGAAGACTCTCGTGTAGATGACAGGTCAAAAAGTAGTCGCCATCGGTCTGTTAGGACTTCAGCAGTGATAAAAGCTGTGAAGGCGCGAATTCAAAGAAATCCCAAACGTAAGCAGAAACTGTTGGCCCTTCAGATGGGGTTAAGCAGAACCACGGCGAAAATGGTGTTAAATGAAGACTTAGGGCTTCGGGCATATCGAAGAAAAACAGGACATCGTTTGAATGCTCGTCTAATGGACCTGAGACTGAAGAGATGCCGCGCTTTGTTGAAGCGGTACGCGGGAAATAATATCGGGAAATTCTTTTTTCGGATGAAAAAATTTTTACCGTAGAAGAGAGCTACAACAAACAAAATGATAAGGTGTTCGCACACAGTAGTGACGAAGCGAGCAACCGTATTCCGCGTGTCCAACGAGGTTATTTTCCATCCTCGCTCATGGTATGGTTGGGAGTTTGTTATTGGGGCTTAACAGAGGTACATTTTTGTGAGAAAGGTGTAAAAACGAATGCAGTTGTGTATTAAAATACAGTCCTGACGAACCTTGTGGAACCTGTTTCTCATACCATGTTCAATAACAGGCACTGGGTATTCCAACAAGATTCGGCGCCAGCTCATAGAGCGAAGAGCACACAAGACTGGCTGGCGGCGCGTGAAATCGACTTCATACGGCACGAAGACTGGCCCTCCTCCAGTCCAGATTTGAATCCGTTAGATTACAAGTTATGACAACACTTGGAGGAAAAGGCATGCTCAAAGCCTCATCCCCATTTGGAGTCTCTCAAGACATCCTTGATTAAGGCAGCCGCCGATATTGACATGTACCTCGTTCATGCAGCGATAGACGACTGGCCACGCAGATTGAAGGCCTGTATTCAAAATCACGGAGGTCATTTTGAATAAAATTTAGTGTCATAAGAATCTATGTTTTATTAAGTTCATTTTGGTATATAAATGGTTACATAATGAATAAACTTGTTTCTATTATTTTATATTAAACATGTGACAGAATTTATGACCTGACTAGGTATATAAGCTATTGTTAAGCTAAATAAGTCCCTTTTATCATCTTTGGCTACATCACCACTTACCATCAGTTGTGATAGTAGTCAAACACTGGCGTTTATAAACCATTATTACTGGAAACGAGGCATTATATCTTAATCCTCAAGGGTCACAACGCATCTCCATTTCGGTTCTGAATTAGGAAGAAATGTAGATGTCTATAGCCACAGCATCCACTTACCATCAGGTGGATTGTGTGCTCGTTTGTCACCCATATTCTATAAAAAATTTAGCACTCTTGCGTTGATAATTATGCCAATCTTATCCGTTACACATTACGAACGACGAAGCTAAAAGTTTGGTTCAATTGCGTGGTATTTCGACAGCTAAGGGGTAGTGAATAGACGTATAAAAGTTATGGTGACAAAAGAGAACATTGCGCATCTGTATAATAAATTGATTACCGCTTAGAAATATGTAAGTAAGGTGATTGGTGATTGTCATATACCTAGATTATCTCGTAGATTTGATAAATAGATAAGTACAAAGATTCCTCAATATGTATGACATATTTTATCCATTTTTACTTGGCATCACCACGCTTCAGCTGTAGTATGATTACAGAATAACGATGTAGTGCAGTGGGTAGTTTTCATAATTTCACTAATACCCAATCAAATTGGTGCCTCTTAATTACGGAAGCTTCCGCTTCGGTAGCCAGGTGCTCTGATTAATAGGTCACGCTTTAAATTAGTTAGTAAGAAATTACTCGAGTTTTTCATGTTCATTACAATAATTTTAGATCGAATAATGAGTTATATTTTTCATATTATTAATACTATAATTATAGTTTCTGCAAAATTTTTAGATTGTTAAAATTTGATGTTATTTAGCTTAAAATAGTTGTTTAAAGTTGTGACTATAATATTATGTTTAAAACATGGCAGAGTCATGCCGCATCTATATTAGTAGTATAGTTGTCGCACGAATGGGTCGGCTCGACCGGGGAAGGACCACGCTCTCACAGAATACCAGCGTAAAATAGCAGCTTAACACTGCTGTGTTTTGTATGGTGAGTGTAGAGAACCGGAGACACTTTTTACTGGAAAAGAGGCATTCCATCTTAGTCCTCACGGGTGACAATGCATCTGCATTTTGATTCGCAAACGAGAATAGATGTAGATGTCTATGGGTCACAGCAACCACTTACCTTCAGGTGGATTGTGTGCTCGTTTGTCACCCTATTTCTTTAAAAAATATCCTTTCTCGTCCGGGTCAACGTCAACGTCGAAATTTGGGCGGTGCTCCAGTCCCTTCAGCGGTGCCTAATTAACTGTCGGTATCAGATCCAAAGTAACCGATACATGCCAACGGATTAGTTACGCTGAAGTATCAATAGGCCGGCCATATAGCTCGATAAACCGACAATCGATGTTGATGAAAGGTTCTCGAGTGGCAGTCTCTCACCTGTAAACGAAGAGTTGGGTACCCCCCACACACACACACATGGAGTGACGATTTAGTACTTTGCGGCATTACTAGGGGACGACTATGTTCAGCAGTGGACTTATGAAGGGCTGTAATGATGATGATGATGAACAACTCAAGCTCACCGAAGTTACGGAAATAGCTTCACGACAGAACACTTCGTGGCGAAACCTGTACGCTTAAAAATATATGGTAGTTGGCATGCCAGACTACGCCTTATGCGTTTAGAAATAAGAGTGACTCGTTATCTTATAT
Source organism: Parnassius glacialis (assembly GCA_033319125.1). Classification (NCBI taxonomy): domain Eukaryota; kingdom Metazoa; phylum Arthropoda; class Insecta; order Lepidoptera; family Papilionidae; genus Parnassius; species Parnassius glacialis. The sequence continues at coordinate 49,471,500 of JAVANC010000001.1, read as the reverse complement.
TTTAAAAGTCTTTGTAACAACTCTTCAAATTTATTTATGAGCTATACAAATCGATTGAACCTATTTCGGTTTGAAGTAGGGTTGCCAGTTAGCCTCACTTGACTAAGGGAACATTATTACTTACTTCTTTTATTATAAATAAAGTTGCACAACACAACAACAGCACATGGCAACATTTTTCTTTTAGAAATTGCTGTTAACATATATTTAAGCCGGCTTAAAAAAGGAGGTTTATGATTCGATTGTGTTTTTTTTATATGTAAGTTACTCGATATTTTCGACAATTGTGGACCGATTTTGATTATTCTTTTTTTTATAAAATATTTTTTACTTAAATTATTATAACAAATTTAAATAAGGAATGAAGATTTTAATGTAACCATAGCAGCCTAATGCTGCTGTGTTTCATACGATGAGTGTAGAGCACCGGGTCTTCGGTTTACTGGAAACAACGCATACCATATTAGTACTCAAGGGTGATAACGGATCTTCATTTTAATTTTTAATCAAGGTTAATTATAGATGTTTAAAAGCCGCAGCATCCACTTTCCATCAGGTGGACTGTGTGCTCGTTTATCACCCTTATTCTGTTAAAAAATAAAGATGAAGAAGGATTTCTTTTTCACGCAATGTACACTTGAAATGTATGTAACAATTTTGTTTGAATACACCGCTTTTGACAAATTGTAACGCAGTAACAATAATAGCATTGACGCCGTACGCTGCCATTGTTCCCGCAGCGCCTGTGACAAATGTGACGCAGTTGTTTCCAACAAATGAAGGAACAATATACCTGAATCGACTGCTTGATCACTTTGACGTTCTATAGCGATATGTGTGTTCGTTTTTCACCCTTATTCTATAAAAGAAAAACTAATTAGATGACATTGTAATAGTGATATTCTCTACTCTTAATTTTTTTTACTTTTAATTAAAAGTAAAAACTTGTCTTAGCATCTACTTCAAAATATGAAATGAAAGCCTTTCACTATTTATTAAAAGTGTTTTTTTTAATTTAAACAATATAATCTATCTTTTTAGAAGTTCCTGTATTAGTCACCATTGATTACCGCAGTAGTAATCACGTGGAAATGAGTATCTTGATTTCTTGTCTCTAGTAAATTATTTGTTTCAGCGTTTTGTATGAAATTGTTTGATTTTCCATCGTAGAATTTTGGATTGGTAACCCAATATCCTGGTCGACAATAGACTGGATGGACAATAGAAAAGTTTGGGGTGGGCACGGTCTTATAGACATCAGGCTATAAGCCTGTAAACTTGCCAATGCTGTGCAGATGTCCTCTCTCATTTTTATGAGAATAATGAAGTCCGCAGCGCTTCTTCGTGATTTTTAAGGGATTGCTCTTTCCTAAAACTATTTTTATTGATTTTATTTATTAAAAGCTTTATTTTATTGACCTTAAAGGTGTCAAAGTGTGGACTTCACTTCCAGTCAACTCATAGCGCCTAGCTGTCAAATTGCGTTTACGGCGGTTAGCTACGGAGCAGGGGCGTAGCTACCGCCGTATCAGCCGTATCAATGATACGGGGCCCCCGGGCTACAGGGGCCCCCAACGTGTGTAAGCAAAAACTCCAAGGACTTCTAATGGGACAGGAAAGGCTATCACTATTCTCTAAAGAAGTAAAGAATTTAGTAAAACTGAAATCGTCTTCAGCTATGTTCGCCGAACAAAAGGCACGAAAATTAAATTGTTTGGCTAGCTTAGTTCCTAGGAGTATTTATTGTAAGTAATAACTCATAAGCCCGTGTAGTGGCGGGTAAGAATACTCACAACCCCATATCTTCCCGTGGGTGTCGTAAAAGGCGACAGACGGAAACTGAGGCAGAGGATGGGCAGCAGCATCTTTCTGATAACAGCAAAACAACAATAAAAAAACTGCGCTTGCCAACCCGCTCGCCAAGCGTGGCAACTATGGCAATATACCCCCATGAAAGTAACGAAGAGATGGCCCCCAGTCCCCGGCAGCCCCGCTATTCCTGGCTAAGGTGGCGACCATGGTAACAGCGAGGCAGGGGGTGCTAAGAGTCTCCGGTGGAGGTTCTGTTGCCACCTACGACGACTCGACATGGCAACTTATAACGCACGCACCCTGAGGACTGACGAGAAGGTCCTGGAGCTAGAAGAAGAGATAGACAAGTTGCACTGGAATGTCATAGGATTATCCGAAGTCTGAAGAGAGGGGGAGGTCACGGTAATCCTCGAATCCGGCAATTTGTTCTATCACCAGGAGGGCGACCATCTGTCCCAAGGAGGTGTCGGATTTATCGTCCACAAGTCTCTCGTTAACAACGTTGTAAAGATTGGGAGTGTGTCGACGAGGGTTGCGGACCTTATACTCAGAATCACCGAACGGTAATCGCTGAAGGTTATACAGGTTTACGCATCAACCTCGGTACACGCCGATGAGGAGGTGGAAGAAATGTATGAGGATATCTCTAGAACAATGCATTCCTCCAAAACCCACTATACGGTGTTAATGGGAGACTTCAACGCAAAACTAGGCACAAGAGAGAACGGTGAGCTGAAAGTAGGGAAATTCGGAATAGGGCAACGGAACCCAAAGGGCCAGCAGCTGGCGAACTTCATGGAGAAAGAAGGACTCTTTATGATGAACTCTTTCTTCCAGAAGCGGCCCCACAGGAAGTGGACCTGGTCGAGCCACGACGGTTCGACAAAAAATGAGATTAACTTTATTATGACGACCAGACGACAACTATTCAGTGATGTCTCAGTGATCGCGAGGGTGAAAACCGGCAGCGATCACCGAATGGTGAGAGGCACACTGAACCTAAACGTTAAGTTGGAGAAGTCACGTCTAATGAAGTCAACGCTCCGTCCTTCTCGTGCTCTAATCCAAAGTCCAGAAACCTTTCAGCTCGAGCTACGAAACCGTTTTCAGTGCCTAGAAGATTGCAATACAATGGACGATATGAATGACAAGCTCGTGGAAACTGTCCATGCGGTCTGAGCTAAGTTTTGCAAGACCCGCCGCAGAAGAAACAAAAAGTCTCCGATCACACTCTAATCTCAATGGCTTTTAGACGGGGTATATAGCTGCAGTCTTCAGTAGATTTGACAGCGTACAGGCAACTGAACATACAGATCTCCAAATGCATGCGGCGGGACTTGTGCAACTTTAATTCTGCTCGTATTAAAGAAAAGATCGAGCAGAACCAGGGCTCCCAAGTCTTTGCAAGAGATCTGTCTGCCAGAAAGAGCCAACTGTCGAAGCTGAAGACCGAGTATGGCAGCGTCGTTTCCGGGACACCTGAGGTTTTGAGTGAGATTGAGAGGTTCTATTGGCAGCTGTACACATCATCGTTGGAGCCACACGTAAGTGTGAGTAACGATCCAAGAGCGAGTCTTATCCGACACTATTCCGATGATATCTCGGACGTCAGTCTGAGCGAGATTAGAATGGCTCTCCAGCATCTTAAAAACGGCAAGATCCCAGGCTGGATGGAATTACAGTGGAGCTTCTGAAAGCGGGTGGAAAACCGATACTTGATGTCCTTCAGAAGCTCTTTAATTCCGTCCTCCATGGTGGCACTACTCCGGAAAGGTGACAACGCTCTCTTGAAGAACTACAGACCGAGTTCCCTTTTGAGCCGCGTCTACATGCTGTTTTCGAGAGTCATTACTCCCGAACAAGCCGGTTTCCAAAAAGGCTTTAGCACCATATACCACATACATACCCTTCGGCAAATTGTACAGAAGTCCGAGGAGTACAATTTACCACTATTTCTGGCGTATGTGGACTATGAGAAAGCCCAAAGACTTTCAATCAAAATTACGTCGAAATTCGGGCGGTGCTGCAGTCCCTTCAGCGATGCCAAGTTGACTGTCGGTATATCGAAGTGCTGAAGTGCTTGTACAGTAGGGCTACGATGGCTATCCGAGTACAGAACCAGAGTACGAAACCTATCCAATTGCAGAGAGGTGCAAGACAGGGTGACGTTATATCCCCGATACTCTTCACCGCTGCATTGGAAGACGTTTTCAAGCTTCTGGACTGGTAAGGATACGGTGTTAACATCAATGGCGAGTACATCACTCACCTTCGATTTGCCGACGATATAGTCCTTATGGCAGAATCGCTGGAGGACCTAAGCACTATGCTTAATGACCTCAATAGTTTTTCCCAACGGATAGGTCTTAAGATGAACATGGACAAAACAAAGATCATGTTTAATGTCCATGTCACACCTATGTCGGTAGTTGTTGGTAGCTCTAAGCTCGAAGTTGTTGACGTTTATGTTTACCTGGGACAAATAGTCCGACTAAGTAAGTCCAACTTCGACCGAGAGGTCAATCGAGGGATTCGACTCGACTGGGTAGCGTTCGGGAAATAACGGCACATCTTCTAGTCAGGTATACCTCAAAACTTGAAAACGAAATTGTGCAACCAGTGCGTGTTGCCAGTGATGACATACGGAACTGAGACGTGGTCCTTCACTGCTGGCCGGATGAGGAAGCTCAAGGTTGCTCAGCGAGCTATGGAGAGGGCTATGCTCGGAGTTTCTCTGCGTGATAAACTTAGAAATGAGGATATGCGCAGTAGAACCAGAGTCACCGACATGGCCCAACGAATTAGTAAGCTGAAGTGGCCATGGGCCGGACATATAGCTCGAAGAACCGGCAACCGATAGGGAAAAAGGTTCTCGAGTGGCGGCCTCGTACCGGCGGATGAAGTGTAGGGCGTCCCCCCACTATATGGAGTGACGACCTGGTAAGACATGCAGGAAGTCGATGGATGCAGGTGGTTCAGGACCGTGCTTTGTGGCATTCCTTGGGTGAGGCCTATGCTCTTTAATGGACTTATGAAGGGCTGTTATGATGATGATGATGATGATGAACTAGTGGAATTAGTACTTTTGCCGTTGTCGTGATAATTGACGATAATTTATGTGTACATAGAGAACTGAAGACCATTTTTATGTATATGTTTTTTATTCCTTTATTCGTTTTTTCATTCCTTGGACTTATGAAGGGCTGTAACGATGATGATGAATAACTTAAAATCAATATATAATAATTTGAATTCAATGCAAGCGTTTTTGTTCCTTTTATGAAATCTTTACTCTTCATTGGGGCCCCCCAACAAATTTTGATACAGGGCCCCTCGAAGGCACGCTACGCCACTGCTACGGAGACTAACCATCTGCGCAGGACAGGATTAGAGCACGTCATTGTGCAATCACAGGCGTACTCACTATCACCTTACTCTCAATGTCCGATGGGACGGCGATCCAACACGACCGAAGAGAGACCAGGCGTAGGACCTACTGCATTACATGTTTTTCGAGGCAAGGCGGTGTTGAAACACCGCCATTTATATCTAAATACATTTATTTCTTTTGTATATCATATTAATAAAACAGTGAAAAGCGTAATTAAACGTTTCACAGTTATTATATTCATTAAATAATAAAAAAATAGAGGTAATGCGAATAGTGGTGATGATTAAATGAATTCTTCCGAGTATAGTTTCATTCGTTACTGATAGATGGCGCTAGTTGTTACTTGATGTGATTTTTGAACATTTAAATATCTTTGAATATTGGACATCAGACCTAACCTATTCGAAGACATTTGCCCTCCAAAACGCACAGGTCTTCCAGGTGGACATTTTCCAGTTCCAATATATCCAATACTATTTAAACAGTGGTAGAGCCACGCGGCAGCTTTTGCTGTTGCACGGATGGGCCGGCTCGAACCGGGGTGGAACCGCGACCTCACAGAATACCAGCGTGAAGTAGAGGTTTACCTCTGCGTTTCGCTTGGTGAGTGCAGGTGGCCGGAGGCCATTTTTACTGAAAATGAGGCATTCCCTCTTAGTCCTCACGGGTGACAACGCATCTACATTTTGATTTGTAACAGAGGATAGATGTAGATATCTATGGGCCGCAGCAACCATTTACCATCAAGTGGACTGTGTGCTCGTTTGTCACCCTTATCCTATAAAAAAACTATTATCGTGATGTTTGTGCTGTTAGCCTAGCGGCCTAGTTAGCTTAGTGGCTCTTACAGCTTTATCTGACACAGGGCTCGCGGCCCGAAAGGCCAATATAGTTCCAATTTAGTCTTAAAAAAGGTGCCTTGTTTTTTTTTATAGGATAAGGGTGACAAACGAGCAATGTGGCCAGTTCAGTGGCGTAGCATGCCATAGGCGGGCCCTGCATCAAAATTTATTAGGGGACCCAAATGAAGAGTGAAGATATTTCACAAAAGGAACAAAAACGCTCGCATTGAATTAAATAATTATATATTGGTTATAAGTTATCACTTATAATTAATACTTCTAGAAAATAAACTAGCCAAATAATTCAAATTAAAAATATACTTCTTACAAATATACAATTTATTATATCATTCATAGCGATTTCAGTTTTTCTAAATCTTCTGCCTCAATAGACAATAGTGACAAGTCTAATAGCCTTTCCTGTCTCATAGAAGTCCTTAAAATTGTTCCTTATACACATTCGGGGCCCCTGTAGCTCGAGGGCCCGTATCATTGATACGGCTGATACGGCGGTAGCTACGCCCCTGGACCAGTCATATGTGCTCACGTTGATTTTTTTTTATGGGAAGGCTAAAGCATAAAAGGAGGAAGATGCGTGTGAGGTCTAAATAAATGGTACACTTGGATAGTGGAGAATGGCTGATAAAATTCTAAACTCCCAGCATACTGGTGTATCAAACAGATTAAAAAAATTAAAATCAAAATCTATATTTATCAAATCAAGTTACTAATAAATTTTATATCTATACAAATAAATACAATTGTAGTGTCTGTTTTAATGACAAATTTCATATGCGTTTAGTAAAAAGCTATTTCACTAAAGACATAAAATTATTTATGGTAGTACTTATAACAAAAAAAAATATTTTCAAAATTTCATCTGTCTATCTGTCTGTTCCGGCTAATCTCCGAATTGGCTGGACTTATTTTAAATTGGCTGCAAGTGATCAAGTATATGGCCACATATCTGGAGGACTGTACGTTTTAAACGACGAACGTTAAAAAATCCCGCATGTGCGAGGAATGAAATATTTGAAAGTCCTATGAAGTCTTGTTGAGACTAAATAGTGAAGACAAGTTTAACTCATAATGAAGATAGTATTTCATACCCGGCCTTACTATAATTTTGTAGCGAACCTTGTTAGACAACTTTTTAATAAGTTTAACGTTACGACGTACGACGTACGAATAATGGAATAAGCTGGCTTGCGAGCTATCTAAGGTGGATTACCAGATGGTAGGGGCCACTGCGGTCCGCATATACCAACCAATCTTCACTAACCAAAAAATGTACAAATACTTTCTTTGTTCGATCCCTTATAATTTCTTTGATCGATCTCTTAACTGAAGAAGCACGGGTGAGCACTTAAAAATGCTACTCCATTGTTAATAATATTGGAGTGGAAAATTAAACTGTTTATTCACACGTGTTATAACTGCAATCAATTTCAAAATGCTACCTAGCTTTGATTTGGTTGCTTTGCGGAGATTGTGTGCACTAATATGCCTTTTTTCCTCCCTCTTCTTCCTAAAATCAGACAACCAGGCGGTCGGCGGGTCCACACCTTTTTGTTGTTTCGAACCAGTTTGATTCGTTTTTCAGCAAAGAAGTGGAAAAAAATTCGCGCGTCTGTCTTTCCGTCCGATTACAATCTGGGCGTCTTCTAGGCAAGAGTGAATAGAGTTTTGTTACGCTAAGACAATGTGGTTTACCATCTATGGCTTCATCACCGCTTACCACATGGAGGGAATGTAGGGAAGCACTGACTTATAAGTAGTAAAAAAATGTTAGGTCCTCTTTGCTTGAAGTTAGTTGTAGATGCAATGACACCCCTGAGGACTACGATAAAATCATTTATCGGCGTTAATTATAGTGGCTTTTAAAAATGGGTGCACTGTTACTTGTTTTTTTTTATAGGATAGGGTGACAAATGGGCACACACTCCACCTGATGGTAAGTGGTTGCTGTGGCCCATAGATATCTACATTTATCCTCGTTTGCGAATCAAAATGCAGATGCGTTGTCACCCGTGAGGACTAAGCTGAAATGCCTCTAATCCAGTAAAAAGGGTCTCCAGTTCTCTACACTCACCATACGAAAAACAGCAGCGTTAAGCTGCTATTTTACGCTGGTGTTCTGTGAGAGCGTTGTCTTTCCTCGGTCGAGCCGACCCATTCGTGCTACAACTATACTACTAATATAGCTGCAGCATGTTTCTACCACGCAAATAAAAAAAGGTAGTCAAAGTCCTAGAGAAATGAACAAAAATATATATTATATAGGATAATAAAACTATATTCTATTATAAATAAATCATTTTTAAAAATCACAGCAATAATAAAGTGGAGCAAATTTACGGTTATTATTCTAATCCAAGTCCATCCAATTTCCTGTGATAAGATTAATGTGATTTGGGCAAACATAAAATATCACGATAAAGAAATAAATCGAACTAATCCATACGATTAGTCAGGTGTCCAATGACAGTTCTATTATTATATTATTGAATAAGTTACATAATATTATGTATCTACTTATAATTGACATAAAGTACTATATATTATCTATATTATAGGTAACTCAAACTAATAAAGAAATATAGACGGGGCACTATTAGTGATTAAATCTCAAATCAATTGCAACTAACAACATGGTTTTAGGTTCATATGTTTTTGTCCAGCTATCATTTTTATAGACCGATAAAGAAAGAAAAATAATGATGACTGCACTCAGCGTGTCAAAATGTTGAGTTAGTTTCGGCATCACTTGACATGTACGTTCTTGTATGTATGTTCTTTCTTTTTTGAACTGATAATTCTAACATTTGACAAGCATTGGTCAAAACAGTAATTCGAAACCTAAATACGTAAAAAAGTTTACTGAACGGAGAAAAATTTAAACCCTGTCACTTCTATAATTAAGGTCAGTGTAACTACACCCCATATATCAAAATTAAAACCTATCAAGCCGTTTAAACTACAGAGCGTGCTAAAGAAATAGAGATACATACATACACTCGATGAACATTATCCTATTTCTGGGGTAGTTTGGTAAAAAGCAAAGTAAGTTGCAGCTTAAACGTCTTCCTGTTCCAGTACAGTAATACAGTACATTTCTGAGAGAGTTATGAGACAATGAAGATCTGATGTCGTACGGAAATCAAGACTCAATAATTTCGAAAAAAACCGCTTCAATGCTGATCTAAACTTTAGCGGCGCCACCGGGGTTGACTAAACTGTGAGACTTACGGAAAGCGTTTTTAAAAATTATAGCAGTAGATACTCTAAGATAATTTAAATGCATATATTTTAATATGATATATTCCAAACGTTGTTCTTTGATGTCTATATATTATATAAAAATAGATGTTGTTATATCTCTTTGAAGTTAATATATTTCGACAGCGTTTGATTTATCACAATGAAAGTTAGCACATATTATAATATTATGTATTTTGTCATGTAGATGATTTCTATACTATCAACTTTGTTGTATACTAGATGGCATTGCTGCAAAAAATTGGAATACACAGGTAGGCCAACATTTTCTGAATTTTGTTAGTGATTTATATATTAAAATGACTATTAGTCTTCTTATTTGATTTCGATATTACCAAAAGGTTAAACAAACACTATAAGATTTTTTCAACTGCCTAAAAGTGCTGTTACCAAAACTGCACTGTACCCAAAACTGCTAAAAGAGACACCTTCTTAAATACTGCAGCTATACTATATGGTTTCAGTAAAAATGGGTTTACTCGACCGAGGAGGGACAGCGGTCTTACTCTTAGAACACCAGCCTAAAACAGCAGCTTAATGCTGCGATGTTTTCTATGAGCGTAGAGAACCGTTGGTTCTTACTGGTAACGAGGTAATCTATCTTAGTCGTCAGGGCGTTGCCACATATGGGGAAACCTATATTTTGATTCTTAATCGTAAATCCAAAATCAGTACCATCCAGTACCATCAGTAAATCTCTTCTCTTATATGTAGAGGGAATCTTAGGAATCAAAGACTTACTAAGTTGCCTCCAATCCATTTCAACGTAACATTAACCTGGAATGTGTCTTTTTTCTGGGTTTTGTTTAACTCTAATTAAAAATAATTTTGTATTTCTACAAACTTGAACTAGTGCTTCTTTTCAATTTCTTTACAAATGCATTCTGCAGATTGAATTTATATAATATATTGCAAATTTTATATGATAAATTTATATAATATATATATTTCGAAGAATATATATATTTCAAAGACATGTGAAGTTCGCCAACACGCATTGGGGCAGCACGGCGGACCTTTCCTTGCCCTAAAACCCTCTTAGAAATGAGAGGAGGCCTGTGCCCAGCAGTGGGACGTATATATAGGCTGTAACTTTACTATATATGATAAAAGATGTCATTTAATGTATTATGTTTTTTATGTATTAATTTAAAAACATAATCACAACCATTTTAAAAAATGTTGGCCAAATAATAAGACTAGGTTTTGCGTTATTTCAAAAGACTTAGTGACATTTTACTATTATGATAATTTCGAAAAAACTTGACATAAAGTAGCACAAGGTAAGGTTTCCTTCCCAAGGGACCATAACTAAGAATCACAGAGATTCAAAAATAGACTTCCACGACGTTGCGATTTATCTACGTATCTTTACAAAACGCGATGCGACGAAATGTTTTAATATTAATTTTATTTTTATTTCGCTTTTTTTTACAAAATTACTTTTTTTTATTGTAAGTTTTTTGAAATAAATGCATACTAAGTGACTATTAGTTAGTGAAATTTCATTACTAACTGTCACCGTTAGCGTTACAGCCTATTAAAGTCCACTGTTGAAAATGGCCTATGTTCAGCAGTGGACTTTGATAGATTGCCTCATAGAGGAGATAGTTGCCATGCTTTGCAAGGGGGTTGGCAATTTTATTACTAAAGTAGTCATTATACAAAAACTGTCCTTAAGAAATTTCTATTATGAATGTCTTAAACTAAATTTAACTTCTTTTAATGTTTACCCGAAAATTTAAAATAAAGTTTTCTATAAAAGTTCTAAATTTAAAATTGTTTTTTATATTTTTCAGGTGGTGATTACAAGAGCGGGTGCAGCGACGGCATGCGCGTGCTAGTAGCAACGCTAGCCGCGCTGGTGGCGCGCGTGGTTGCCAGCCCGCATGAGCATCGTGCCCGGCACCATGCGCCTGACCACCCTTTACATTTTCCTGTACCAGCCCCGGCTCAACCATACCGAGGACATGGCGAGGCCGTTCGATATAATGCTGAGCTAGATACTATACTTCCACGTCTCGATGAACATGAAACGTCATCGAAACGGGCCAAATTTGAAGATGCGGAGTCATCTTCCAAACGAGCAAGGTATGACGAGAGGTTCTATTCTAACCATGAACGAGCTGAAGAATATATGGCTGATGAACCTCAACTTGGCCCCGAAGATGATGATCCCCTGATTGTCCGGACAAGAAAAGGGAAAGTAAGGGGATTAACGCTTACCGCAGCCACGGGAAAACAAGTCGATGCGTGGTTTGGCATACCTTATGCACAAAAACCTTTAGGGGATCTAAGATTCCGACATCCAAGACCTGTGGAAAGCTGGGGTGATGAAATACTAAACACAACGACACTGCCACATTCATGCGTCCAAATAGTAGATACAGTGTTTGGTGATTTTCCAGGAGCGATGATGTGGAATCCCAATACTGATATGCAGGAAGACTGTCTCTATATAAATATAGTAGCACCAAAACCTCGTCCGAAAAACGCCGCGGTAATGCTTTGGGTATTTGGTGGAGGATTTTATTCTGGAACTGCTACTTTAGATGTTTATGATCCTAAAATTCTTGTCTCAGAAGAAAAGATAATTTACGTATCAATGCAGTACAGAGTAGCATCATTAGGCTTCTTGTTTTTTGATACGCCAGATGTTCCAGGAAACGCTGGTCTATTTGATCAAATTATGGCATTACAGTGGGTCAAAGATAATATTGCATATTTTGGTGGTAATCCTCATAACATAACTTTGTTCGGTGAATCAGCTGGAGCAGTATCAGTTTCGCTACATTTGTTATCCCCACTATCAAGAAATTTGTTTTCGCAAGCTATAATGCAGTCGGGAGCAGCAACAGCTCCTTGGGCTATTATATCTCGAGAAGAAAGCGTACTTCGCGGTATAAGATTAGCTGAAGCTGTTCATTGCCCAAATTCTAGGACAGACATGGGCCCGATGATTGAATGTTTAAGAAAGAAAAGCGCTGATGAGCTTGTTAATAATGAGTGGGGAACGTTAGGAATTTGTGAATTTCCTTTTGTTCCAATAATCGATGGTGCATTCTTAGATGAGATGCCTATCAGGTCATTAATTCACCAAAATTTTAAAAAGACAAATATTTTAATGGGATCAAACACCGAAGAAGGTTATTACTTCATACTCTATTATCTTACTGAGTTGTTCCCTAAGGAAGAGAACGTAGGAATTACGAGAGAACAGTATTTGCAAGCTGTAAGAGAATTAAACCCTTATGTAAATGAAGTTGCAAGGCAAGCCATAGTATATGAATATACGGATTGGTTGAACCCCGAAGATCCAGTGAAAAATCGGAATGCTTTGGATAAAATGGTGGGTGATTATCATTTTACTTGTGGTGTTAATGAATTCGCTCATCGCTATGCCGAAACTGGTAATAACGTCTACACTTATTACTACAAACATCGCAGCAAAAATAATCCGTGGCCGTCGTGGACTGGCGTGATGCACGCGGATGAGATCAACTATGTGTTTGGAGAGCCATTGAACCCCGGAAAAAATTACTCACCTGAAGAAGTTGAGTTCAGCAAGCGCTTAATGAGATATTGGGCCAATTTTGCGAGAACAGGGTATGTATATATATTTTTAAATATTGTGATAGTTTTAAAATTTTGAAAACAAACTCATACGTATTTTATAACATTATTTAGTTAAAGAATTTGATAAGTTTCTGCTTATATCCAACAGTGAGTTAAATAGGTTATTAAAATTAAATAATATGTAAAATATGTGAAATAATATCTATAACTTTTACGTGGTAGAGCCATGCTGCAGCTATATTATCGTTGTAACACGAATGGGTCGGCTCGACCGGGGAAGGACCACGCTCTCACAGAATACCAGCGTAAAATAGTAGCTTAACGCTGCTGTGTTTCGTATGGTGAGTGTAGAGAACCGGAGACCCTTTTTACTGGAAACGAGGCATTCCATCCTCACGGGTGACAACGCATCTGCATTTTGATTCGTAATCAAAGATATATGTAGATGTCTATGGGCCACACAGCAACCACTTATCATCAGGTGGACTGTAAGCTCGTTTGTCACCCATATCCTATAAAAAAAAACTTGTACTCGTATTTGAATGTTCGCAGAAAATTAGCATAAATATCATCATTCCATGCTGACTTCTGTTACGTCATTATCAACTACTGACTAAATGTTTACTAAAAATGATATCACAATCCTCTGATGAGATTTATACCGATTATATTTACCGTCATCGATAAAACCTATCAAAGTAACTTTCCGGACACCTGTCCTCACCATAAATCTCCCATAAAGCGGATAATTACAGTTTTTTTAGCCGATTTGTAGCGGAAGAGGCGAGCACACAACCCATCTGATTGTAAGTGGATGGTGTGGCCTATAAACATTTACGTCTATCCTTAATTAAGAGTCAAAATAGTAAAAAAAAGTAAAGTTGCAGCCTATTTACGTCCCACTGATGGTCACAGGCCTCCTCTCATTTCTGATAGGGTTTTAGGGCAAGGAAATGTCCGGCGCGCTGCCCCGATGCGTGTTGGCGAACTTCACATGTCTTCGAAATTTTTTTTTCTTATTTCTCAGACATGCAGATTTCCTCACGATGTTTTCCTTCACCGCCGAGCACGTGGTAAATCATCACTTAAAATTGCAATTAACAATTTCATTGGTGCCGGCGGGGATCGAACCCGGGTTGCTCGAGTACTGTGAAGCTTACAGCGAGCGCTAGCCATCTGAGCTACCACGGCTCAGATGGTTAGCGCTTAGCAAGAGTCAAAATGCAGATGCGTTTTCACCTCTGAAGACTAAGATGGAATGCCTCGTTTACAGTAAAAAATGTCTTCGGTTTTCTAAACTCAAGCCGCTATTTTACTCTGGTATTCTGTGAGAGCTTGGTCCTTCCCCGATCGAGCCGACCCATTTTTTCTACAACCATAATATAGCTGCCGTATGATTCTACCACATAAAGTGAAACAGAAGATGGCCAGCAGCATCTTCCTGATACAAATCAGATTAATAAACAACCCGCCTGCCTAGCGTCTCAATTACGACAAAATCCGTCTTATGAGGCATTCTATGGGAGAAGCTTATGTTCAGTCCGGCTTCACACGGGTGATTTTTGGATCTCGAAAACAGCACCACCTACCGGGTTTAATTGTGAATGTAAACCATCCAAGGATCCACCAACAACGCACACAAAAAAATCCTTAAAATCATTTGAGCCGTTTTCAAGTTTAGCAATACTAACGGACAGCAGTTGATGTTTGTAAAGAGATAATGGATGGATGGAAGATTCAATCGTATAAAGCATAGTATTCAACTAAAGTTTCATAATATCGATTCCAGAAATCCATCGATAAACCCTAATGGCGAAATGACAAAAGTACACTGGCCGCTGCACACAGCAGCGGGACGGGAATATCTGTCACTCGCAGTGAACTCTAGCGCCATCGGGCACGGTCTTCGTGTAAAGCAGTGCGCTTTTTGGCAAAAATACTTACCTCAACTCATGGCTGCCACTAGTAAGTAATGGAAATTATTTTTATTCTTATTTCTTAACTCCACACTTAAAACAATTAATGAATAGCACAACCTTTAAACAATCCAACGAGTGTCAATTTGCTTCTTAATTGATATTAAAAATAACGTCTCATACTATCTAAATAGTTGAATTATTAACTTGTAATTTGGAAGTTATTGTAATGTAAAATAAAGTTTCACACTTTACGCTGGGTACATGCGTCATCTCATTTATGAGATAGTTATGGAGCAATTAATATTCCACGTCTGCACGTTCCGAAAATTTACTTTAAGAAATACATAATTAAGTTTAATTTCTACTGTACATTTCAACCATCTATTGATGACACCGATTATCAATAGATGGATTTTTAACCGACTTTTCAACCGACTTCAAAAAGGAGGAGGTACTCTATTCGACTGCACGTTTTTTTATGTTTGCTGTGCATAACTTTTTTCTAGGTTCGATTTCGATAATTCTTTTATATTTGAAAGCTGGTGCTTCTCATGTAGTCCCAGTAACTTTGATCAAGATTAATTTATATTGAAATCGGTTGTACAATCAATATTTTTATTTTCACCTCTTGTTAAGATAGTATTACGTTAATCTTTGTAAGGAAACATTCTTTCTTATAGGGTTCCATCACATTACGTGAACTTAGATACTATGACCATATTACTTTGATACTTTGACCATACTAAGTTAGTTCGCGGTTTGACTCCCTTCACCAGGTCACCAGGATCTTCAACCCTTTGTTGTCGATATTCCACACATAGAACCAAACGGTTTGCTTCGTCTTTTGTAATGGATACAGCAAAGGAGTGGAATAATTTTCCGGCGTCGGTTTTTCCGTCCCAATACAATCTGGGCGTCTTCTAGGTAAGGGGTGAATAGGATTTGTTACGCCAAGACAGTGCGATTTACCATCTAGGGCTTCACACACTTACCACCAGAGGGGATTGTGGTCAAGCACTGACTTATAATAGGTAAAAAAGGCTTAGCCCATAGTGTAATCGATGATACCGTAAAGGAATCTTATAACTAAACTCACTGGAGTAGTAAGAGATTTAAAATTAGTAAGTGTTGAAAAAATATTTAGTAAAAAAACGTTTTTTCATTTCCAAGAAATTAAAAAGAGCTGTCTCCCTCGCTGTCCTCAAAACCTCGGAGGTTTTGGAAAATGGCATTGCTTATTAATTCGAAGATAGCAATGCACACACAAACGTACGCACTCACGCACACACACACACACACACACACACACGCGCGCGCGCGAGCGCGCACACACACACACACACACAGAGAGAGAGAGAGAGAGTTACGCGCACACACGCGCGGACGTACACACACACCCACATGAACATACACACTTGCTTTCACTTTCATCTCACTAATACTCCATACACAAGATATATTAATATACAGAACATACAATATCTACACAGGTATCATACACTGTCAATTATGTGTTAACATTGCTGAAAACAAAGAAAATATAAAAAAAAAGTAAATCTGTAAAGGCTTATATTTACCATAATGATATGTTCAAAACATGTCTATTGATAAATGTTTCAATAAAATAACAAAAGAAAAGCTAACCACCCGCCCTGGGATTGTTGGGGCGGGTTGCCTCAGTGGGATTCATTAAAAAAAAAGTAGAGGACAGTTACAGCCTATATACGGCCCATCCTATTGCTGGGTACAGGTCTCCTCTCACTTCTGAGAGGGTTTTACGGCAAGGGAGTGTTCACCGCGCTGCCCGAATGCTTGTTGGTGGACTTAACATGTGTTCGAAATATTTTTTTATTTTTCTTATTTCTAAGACATACTTTTTAATAACTAAACTAGACTTTAAAAAAGGTAGTTGATAATATACGGGTACTGATAAGGCAAATGTACAAGTAAACTTATCTCGTTATCTCATACTTTTTGCAACTGTTCCACTTTAAATTTTTATATACTCGTAGATTATCCGTTTATGTAATTTCTATCGGGTGCTAATGAAACTTACGTCTATTTGATATCGTTATTCTCCTCTAAAAATCTAGATTGTCCTCTAAATTACTAAATCAGCCACCATGAATTCGCGTCCGAAAAATACTACCTTAGCCACTATACTTTATTGAGTCCAAGGCCAAATCAGCTGCAAGGAAGCTGGGAGTCCTTGCAAAGGTGCGGCGATACTTCGTCCAGTCCGGTCGTGCATGGAGTATTGCTGCCATATATGGGCTGGTGCTGAAAAATGCCACCTAGCAGCTTTGGACTCAATGGAAAAGCGTGCTAAGAGGCTTATTAGACCCGAATTTGGTTAAAACCAATCTTACCAGCCTTGAACACAGACGCAAAGTAGCCAGCCTTTCGGTTTTCTACAGGACTCATTTCGGAGAGTGTGCGCAGGAATTGCATAATTTAATTCCTCCCTTTCGCTTCCACAATCGGACCACCAGAGGTTCGACCAGTCTCCACATATGTCTGTAAATTATAAACATATACTACATATTTGAAAGTTTTTAGAAAATATAATATTATGATTATTTACACTGAAACGGACTATACGCGAAAGTGATAATTTTTAAAAGAGAAGAAATTAAAACTATATTTGAAATGAGAACATAAGGGAAGTTGAATAGTCATTAGTCATTTATCCCAAAAACAACATACATTGTGTGGGAAAACATAACTAAAACATAAAATATAAAATAAAATTAATTAACATTATTCATGTTTACTTATAATATCTGGAATAAAAGGGTTGGCTATAGACGTTCGGTACTTCATTTTAATTATGTTTTCAGTTTAGGAGGCTTGTCTGGGTTAATCTTGAACCTTTTACACTGTTTTTGGATGTCGGAAATGCGTTTTGAATTAATTACTATAAAACGAAACGAAACGCAAATATGTCACATTGGTTAAGTATTGTGAAGTATAGATGTGGAGTATGTACTTGATATTTATTATGTTTTCAGTTTAGGAGGTTTGTTAGGTTTAAGTTTGAACATTTTATATAGTTTTTGGACTTCGGAAATGTGCGTTGAATTAATTACGATAAAAATAAATTTGTCCGACTAAAAATTGCAGCATGTCCCGACTCCACGTAGTCTTGCTTGCACCTAGTGTTTTTGTATAGCCGTAGTCATGGAGGGAGAGCTGTCCCCATCCGCTGCACCAAATCACAGGCCCCTTTGTAAGCCGTAGCAGCTGACGCTGGTCTGGTTTGTTGACCAAGTAGCCGAAGGCACGGTGGTGAGGAGAGGTGAGGGTGGGGGCTGCACTTCGCCCAACGCCGAAACCGTTGCAGAAGTAACTTTGAGTCAATATTCATATGTAAAAAAGTGAGGTTATGATTTTTCAAAAAAATTTTCTTAAATTTCTCATAAACTATACATTTCCTCAAGTAGGGAAGGGTAGGAGGGGCTTTCCCTGAAGGCGGATATTTGCCGTAGTTGCGACGCTTGGCAAGGCGGGATAATAACTGCAGTTATTTTATTTTTTAGTTGTTATTTGGAGAACGCTGCTGTCCATCTCCTGATTCGTTTCCTTCTGACACTTCTTACGATACCCACGGGCCGAAATGGGTTAGTGGATATTCTTATACCGCCGCAGTACACTATAAACAACACACCTCCTCATAATTTGTGAATTATCACTCGTAGGATACATCTAATCGGCTAATCGAATACTGATAAAGTAATTAACTGAAACGTCAAAACGTCAAATGGTCATGTGTATTAGATAAGAAATACAATGATCATTACGCTTTGCGCATAATTTAGATAGGATTATCACCATAGCTATTTTCTAATGTCAATCAGTAGTGTACTCACTATTAGAGATGTAAGGCATTCACCATTTTGATGGCTTACATCTCTAATCATACTGGCTGATAAAACTGAATGACAAGTATAATTATATACATACTTTTTTATAAAATACTGGCGCCATCTACAAAAGCGCCACCTACCGGGTCCAATTGTGAATATAAACCATCCAGAGACTCACTAAAACACCCAAAAAAAATTTCGTGAGTGTCGTGGGACACTCGGTTGGAACGAAGTTCCTTGCGTAGTATATTATTATTGATAAACGTAGGTATTATATTATTGATTAACAAATACAAATAAATGAATTACTAGCGTCTATTAAAATGAAGCGTCATCTATTCTAATATATTAAAGCGGAAGAGTTTTTTTGTTTTTTTGTTTGTTTAAACGCGCTAATCTCTGGGACTACCAGTCCGATTTGAAAATTTTTTTTAATTATAGCCAGATTCACGTAGAATAGTATAGACTATCTAGCATTAAGCTATATTACTCAGCTAGCCTTAAATATGGATATTTGTTAAGCAAGTCAGAAGAAAAAGCACTCCCGAAATGATTTATCCGCGTACGCTGGTGTTATCGTTAGGGATACGTAAATACAATGTTCAAGAAATATATAGACCTTTACTTCGTCTAAAAACCATATATCTATTTCTTATACATAAGCCATTATTTGGTATTTTGTGACAAAAAAATATTGAAAATTTAAAAGTGATTTATGAGCGTTATTATTAAGCATGGCCTATTTATCCTTACGAACGAAAGTTACTTCATCATCAAGACAATTTTATGAAGATAAACTTTGTTCCTTATACCATGTTATTTGGACGCATAGTTTAAGAGATAATGTAAAATTAAAATAATTCAATACTTGGCTGGGCGCGTGAACGACTCTTAAACCCTAGCCGTTATAAAATGCTTGAACTAGGTCATGTCGCGCACCTCGGATACGTGATGACGCGGGTGAAACCACGGGGCACAGCTAGTTTGAAATAAAATAACATTTCTTTCATGGGAAGGGAAAAAAAAGTGCGAGGGAGATGGATATTATTCCATCTCACTTCCTTATCTCGCCGCCAAGGCCGTCTACACTATGACACAAGGGGTCTTACACAATTTTCATAGCCTAGCTCCCATCCGCCAAACCCGTAGCGTCCGATAAGGAATTTCGTTCCAAAATTTGCCAGACTAACGGACAGCAATTGATTTTAATATATAAAGATATAAACTAGGGATGACTGACTACAAATGGGTGCAGCCGTTTGCGATTGGAAAATTTTTGATGTATTCGATTTATTCATGGTACGCTAAGTGCGAGAAGAGAAGAGGGGAATGCAGGACTATTGTATAGTATTTTATTTTTATAAGTATATTGAACGTTTTTAAAAGAACATGCATGATTGTACCACAATAACAAAAACTAATATAATTTAAAAAACTGTAATTCACTTCAATATAAATTATTAAGAATAACTCAAAAAATGTTGGTCAGACCTTGATCAAATATGGGATCACGTGAAAAGCACTAGCTTTCGAATAAAAAATGAATCATCAAAATAGGCACAACCAGAAAAAAGTTATGAGGTAACACACATTATAAAAAAACATACAGTCGAATTGAGTACCTCCTGTTTGAATTCGGTGCACAACTATTTTCTATAGTTAATTTTGGCATGATAAGATTTGATACTTCGTGATTTCTTATTCAACTTCCAGACTAATTTCATATTGTGGGAGTAGATTTACTATCATTTCCACATCTATCCATCTATTACAATCTATCAAATTCTACCGCAGAAAAAAGGCCATCTCATAGACTGATTAATTTGGAGCTTGGCAAGCGAATCCACGACCGCATTTTTTTATTCTAGAGTTGTAATTAGGAAGACGCTGGTGTCTATATCCTGGCGTTCCCTCACTTACGACACCCACGGGATAATATGAGATAGAAGATATTTATTCTAACACCGCTGCTACACGGCGGTGTAAGAATATCAACCGTAATTATATATTATACTCTATTAAACTGTAAATAGTAATTTATTTTTGACTTCTCGTAATAAACAGTGTCTCGCTCGGGTCTCAGTATTTGCTTACGTAGTATGATTTTAATTAATAATTTTCGCCATTCACGAAGCGACACGAAGCTAGTACGGACCGTCGAACCGTCTTAATGACAGCTCAAGAAGCACCCATTAGTTTGTCAAACAGATTGCAATGGCAGTTGCGATTGGCTGTCTATAATTCTGGAAAATGGTAAGCTGCTGCTGCTGCTGCTGCTTTATGGCTTAATCAATACATGATGTTAAAAATAAATTAAAAAGATCAGCTAATTTATTATTTATAGAATTATCGCATTGTGTGGCTTTGATAAAACTAAATCTTTTTTATCTTCCTTATAAACAATCAAACTTGCACAATTTGTAGTCAATATTTTTTATTTGCCTCGGGGAAATATTTTTTGGCATTTAAATTCTCAAGAGAAATTATACGTCTTTGATAACTCTAAGCCGAACATTGTGCTGACCATAAACTAAATCTCTTTCATGCAAAAATTTAAACACGGTCATCAATTTATTTACTTTCATTATTAATTATGTGACACATTGACTACTTCCCTTTCTTGACATTAATTGACAGATTAATGGGCTTGTTCGTTCGGACCGTCGCAAACACCTACACTCGTTACTACGTTGAGGTTTTCATCATGACTTTCAACATCAACGTCATTCAATAAGACCTTGGTCCAAAACCAAAACACGATCGAACCTGAACACATACGACTGAAGTTCGTGTCCGTATGGCTGTCGCTACTTGAATGGCCTTCTTACTCTTAGGTAATATTAATGGTAATATTAACGTCAAAAACTTTAAATATTCCATGTTAGTTTTTCAATTCGGCTGTTTTCATGTATTATACGCAATATTTTATACTTTTACTATAATCTTACAACCAGATCCGATGATAATTGAAGTTAATTTTATATTTTTTCGAAATATTTGAGCAACCTTTTTAAATAATAAAAAAAATCTTTATTTCACGTATATTTAGAAATTTCATTATTATGCTAAAACGTTTAGCGGCAAATAAAAGTTGATGAGAAAATATGAAAATGGGCCAAATTAACTTAAGTAGGACCTGAAAAGGGTGAGAGGGGTGTTTCAAGATCGTGCCAAATGGAAGTCTCCCTCTCTGACTGACATGCGTATGTGTTTATGCCCGTTTAGTGACACCCATAACATGATAGACATATAGTAAGTCATTTTTCAAATTGTATTCATAAACATGTTTTTCAAATGTTACAGGTAAGCCGGAAACTCCTCAGAATTGTACCAATACAGCGATTATCACACAACTGTCTTATGTTGCGTTTAGTTTTAGTTTTATTTCTTTTGTTAGAACACAATTAATGTTTTTCAAATACACCTAATAAAATATGCTTTAACTACTATTGTCGATGAACCAATAAATATCAATTAATTGTAGGCTTATTTTAGTTCTCGTTTTATATGTTTATTATTAAATAGAGAACACTTGTGATTTAACACGTTTGTAGAATTGAGCCTCAATATTTTCTTAATTATTTTTATAAGTGAATTTAAAAGATTTATAAAGATTTTAGTGAAAAGCCACCTGAAGTGTTAAATTGCGCTGTAAGTCCATTAATACTCTGCTAGAGGAGATTTGATATTAAGTTCCATAACTAAAATATAAGTGATGTATAATTATTGTTTATGAACTAATGTTTAAATCTATTTTAAAAGGAGTGATGCCTCCAACAACATATCACTTGTTAATAATAAATTATAGAATTATGTAGACGTAATTTTGTCATAGCAGATAAGATGCAACATATCTCTCAAGAGTAGGTTATAACATTTGTGAAATTGTCTGGAAAAGATGTTAAATGAGAAAATTGATCTTCTGCGAAAGTTAAATATTGTAATTAATTTTGATCTACACATTCCACGTGGTGATTGAAATACGGCGGATTTATGAGAATGAGACAAAAATATTAGCTTTAATGCGCCTCTATTGCAATACATATCACGCAAGGCATAGAAATGTTTAAATTCGATCTAGCCTTAGAGAGTAAGTTAATAAAATAAGCTAGGCCATTTCACAACTTTGTAGTGGACCAATATTAGAAAGTTGTACGTGATATATGGTTCGATGTTAAATAGACAAAAACGGAAGAGATAATAAACAATGATGCTGTTGAAACTAAAGAAGAACGTGAAGTTATATAAAGCGTAAATGGTGTAGTAACATGAGCCCTGATTTTGAAACACCTTATAAATATTTTAATGAACAGGGTTTTCATGTAACAATAATTGGAGTAATGGAGATGTTTTCCAGTCATTAATTGTGGTGAGGGTAGTAGACTGTTAGAGCATACCAATTAGTATCTTATTGTTTAGGACCGGTACAACTAGTTTAGCGAATGTAGTGTTCAACGGTTCAGCTTTCAAATATTGGTATTTGTAAACAATTACTAGATGAATCTTTACAATTCGTTCTACAATTAAGATACAAAATATTAGTACAATATGCTATGTTTAACAAAATTTTAAGACGGTAACATTAAACAGTTTTTATTTCAGTGGTATATGTATATATATAATAAGTATTAGAATTTAAATTAGGATTTGTCGTTGTTTGGCTTATACTTTTATTGACTTTTGTAAAATTCAAAGTAAGGCTATTCGTTTACCTACTAGGAATGTATATCGAAAATCATAATCTGTTGTGAAAGACGATACTTTATAAAATTAGAAGAAAATATATGTAATTTTGATGTAGATCTATCAAGCTTTTGTTGATTTTACTCTGTAAGTAGGTAACTTGTACACTAAATGTGTATTTGTATGTAATCATTATTAGCAGATGTTAGAGAGTGTTAAATGGCGTCAGTGTACTCATGACGTTAAATTTCTCGTTGGATATTTCACGAACTACGCTTATTTTTAACCTGCGTATTTAAACCTATAGAGTGCCTCTTGTTCACTTTTATATATATTGTAATACCACTTTAATATAGGTGATATTAGGAGATGTAGTGATGCGATAATTGTAAATTTGCACTTGATTCTGTTTTGTAAATGTCTTTAATAAATTTATTTTGGGAAGAAAAAATATGTGTAGTGCCAAAAAAAGACAATGTTATGTTCAAGTTTGAGCGTGAAAAGTATACCTATTCACTTTCACCTTTTATTATTAAAGACAAACATTAATTCTTAGCGTTTGTGTTTTAGTGTTGGATTTGTAGTACGTTAAGCGAATTTTAAATTTATATTTACGAAAGTTAAATTAATTATATACTTCAACGGCGTCATTAAGGTTTAAATTTGACAATGAGTTAGCAAATACATATTTAGTTTCAGTTCGGTGTAGTCGTTATTGTTAAAACGATGTAGGTAGAAAATCTTAGTTTTGAAAATCAAAAAGTAATTGAAAACAATTAAGTTTTATGGAAATCCCGGCTTATTAAGGTATATAAGCAGGTGTTGCTTGTCTGTCGTAATTCTAGGTAATTTGCTCCTTGCTTTTGGTTATTTGTTTCTAATGTACATTAAACATTTCAAAGCAAAGGAATTTATAAGTATCATATTTTTATTATTGTCAGTAACTAAAAAAGCAAATAATGTAAAGAGAACATTTTGGCGTCAGAAGTGAATTATAAAATTAAAACGCACTACTTTATGCTTTGTACCCGCTTGGTAGTTACGACGTTTGCCTCAGTTTAAAGGCCTAAAACTTTATAGTACTCTCCAGTTCGAATAAAAGAGGCCTATACGCTCTAATGCATCATGGTTTTCAGTCAAATTATCTTTTTTAAAATTACTAGTATATATTTCAAGTTAGTTATTAATAAAGTTAGTGCTATGATTGCATTATTGAATGTTTGCAAATTTTGTGTTTAGTTATAAAATAAATGCTTGTATATATGATGGAGTTTTTATTCTATAAGAGTAAACTATTAAATTCAATATCAGAGGCATTCTTTGTTTGAAGTGGAAACTTCTTTAAAAAAAAAAAAAGGAAAAAGCGATACTCAAAAGAGACAAATACCTATATACATCTATAGTCTGCGGGAGAATGAGATAGAATACAGTAAAAGTAAAGTAAAGTAAAGTTGCAGCCTATTTACGTCCCACTGCTGGGCACAGGCCTCCTCTCATTTCTGAGAGGGTTTCAGGGCAAGGAATTGTCCACCGCGCTGCCCTATTGCATGTTGGCGAACTACACATGCCTTCGAGATATTTTTTTTTCTTATTTCTCAGACATGCAGGTTTCCTCACGATGTTTCCCTTCACCGCCGAGCACGTGGTAAATCAGCACTTAAAATTGCAATTAACAACTTCATTGGTGCCGGCGGGGATCTAACCCGGGTTGCTCGAGTACTGTGAAGTTTACAGCAAGCGCTAACCATCTGAGCTACCACGGCTCTCATAGGATACAGTATTTGTCCACAATGTTCCTATTATCTCTATCTCCTTTTTTGAATGTTTCACTTTTACCGCGGGTGAACTGCTGCACACAGTTTTTGTTTATGCGTTCGTAACAGTTCGTTATTGGAAATGGGTCTCTTCCAATACAGGAAGAATTTCTCGCTATCGCAACGCTTGGTTGGTGGATTTTAACCGCATTATTACACGTCTCGCATCTATGGCGCTGCCGTTTTCGGATGGATTGTAATGTGGATTTTATATCTGACAAATATAAGATGGTTATCTACCGGAGGCCGTGAGGTTACCTGGTCTTTGTCGTAGTCGCCTCATACCACCCCAACCAATACAGGGCAATATGTTATATATACAATAAACAAAGTTGTTTGTTTATAATTATAAAGATTAAAAAAAGCCTGTTATAGTCCACTGCTGAACATAGGCGTGCCCATAGATTACCTCAAAGGGGGGATACTTGCCATAGTTGCCACGCTTGGCAAGCGGGTTGGTAATCGCAGTCTATTATTTTAGTCGTTATTAGGAAGACGCTGCTGCCCATCTCCTGATATGTTTCCCTCAGTTGCCTCATACGACACCCACGAAATGATATGGGGTAGTGGATATTCTTACACTCCAACTACTCGGTAGAGAGCAAAGAAAAGTTCATAAAGAAAGATGTATATAAATCGTTTGAAATGAATTAATACACGCAAAGTTATAATTATTTATTATAATATTATTTTATATAAGTACATTAAAAAACTATGATAATATAATATATAGGTATTATAAAAAACGAAATACTGAAATTAGAAAAAGAACAAATGTTATAGATGCTCTATCTCATTGTAAGAAACTTAAATGGAAATGGGCGGCGCATATTGCACGTATGGAAGATAAAACATGGACTAAGAAGGTCACTACATGGGCTGGCCCTACTGGAAAACGAAAAAGAGGTAGACCTCTAGAAAGATGGACGGTTGAAATTGAAAAGTTTGCTGGAGACGATTGGATTTCAGTGGCCAAGGATAGGGAAAAGTGGAAAAATCTGGAGGAGGCCTATACTCGTAGAGAGGTCCTTAACAATAATTAGATAAATAAAAAAAAATTAAAATTAAAAGTTTTTGATTGTAATGACAATTTTATCTTATTTAAATGTATTTTCTTTCATGATCTGATTATGTTATAGTTTTGTTTCTAATTTTAAATTATTTAATGAAATTAATAATTAATGAAATGTATTTTAATAAATTTGTTAAGGAAATAAATGGCTTTATAATAATAATAAGTCTATTTTAAGTGCATCAATATTTATTTCAAAACTAGCTGATCCCTGCGACTTCATCTGCGTGGAATTTATTGCGATTTGATTTCATGAATTTTTATTATTTTTTGTACCTATTCTTTTTCTAAAATAAATCTCCTTTTTCCATCAGCCATCTGCCAGTGAAAATCCCGTCAAAATCGGTCCAACCATTTCGGAGATTAGTCGAAATAAACAGAAAGACAGATAGAAAAAAAAGTTTAAAAATTGCTTTTTTGATATAAGTAAAATCTAGGTTAATTCATTTCAATCGAGTATACGTATACGTCGTATCCTTTCGATACAGAGTAATACGAGAGGCAAACGAGCTAATTGTTCACTTGATACTTAGTGTTGTAGAACTTTTTAACAATGAAGCCGAAAGCAATAGCATAAATAATAGCAATTCAGGTGAAATCTTGGACAGAAAAAAGACCTTTACTAAATAAATACGAGACATTTTGTAGAGTTAGCAATTAGTGCAGAGGAGACTGATACGTCATGCAGTCATGCATTCATGGGCCCAGATTATAAAAAGATGAAAGTGGTGTCAATTAATAGCTTATATATTTTATCAAAACGTCACTAAAAATTCTTAGGATTTTGGCAATCTGAGAGCAGAGTTATGAAATTTAGTAAAAGTGAGGTTATGTGAAAGTGAATGCAAGTAAGACGAAAGTTATGGTTTTTGAAATAGAAGAAAGTAAAACGATATGTGAAATAAGAATAGAAGGGGAGTTGGTCGAGCAAGTAGATGCGTTTGTGTATTTGGGATGTGTATTTAGCAGGGATGGTAGATATGATAAGGATGTAGAACGACGAGTGAACGCTGGAAATATAGTGAATGGGGCTCTACACCCTATTGTGAGAAGTCAGAATGTGTCCAAAAAGACACGTATGGCAATTCACAATGCTGTGTTAGTCTCTACTTTAATGTATGGTAGTGAAAGTTGGGTGTGGCAGAAGAGCAGAATAAATGCTGCAGAAATGCGATCATTAAGGAGTGTGTTAGGGATGAATCTGAATGACAGAGTGAGAAATTGTGTGATAAGAGAAGAGTGTGGCTTGCAAGATGATGTTGTGACGAGGATTAAGAAGGGAATGCTTCGGTGATTTGGGCATGTAGAAAGAATGAATAAGGAAAGAATGACAAAGCAAATTTATGTTGCAGAGGTGAACGGCAGAGTTGGAAAGGGACGCCCTAGGCGAAAGTTTATCGACCAAATTGGCGATATATTGAAAATGGGCCAAATCAAGAGTACCTTTAACCGACGAGCGTGTATGCGTAGGTATATGGATGTGGAAGAAGCGAGAGAGGTGTGTCAGGATCGTGCCAAATGGAAGTCCATAGTCTCTGCCTACCCCTCTGAGTGACATACGTGAGTGTTTATGTATAATGAGCTTATGTAACAAGTTGGCAACAATCTGTACTAAACAGCTGATTTTTGCATGCGCTAGCATATATAGTAGCACTTCAGGCGAAATTCTGGACAGAAAAAGGACCCTTACCAAATAAATACGAGATATTTTGTTAACATAGCAATTAATGCAAATTTCGCTACTAATATTGAGGATTATGTTCAGCAGTAAGAAATAGTTTATGGTTTGACAAACTTGTTTTCTTATCAGTGTATCTATTTTTTACAGTTATAATTTAGGGTTGAGTGTTTTAAATGACTCAATTGTATTTTTATTGGTAATGCCATTAAAATTCATTTTGAAATTAGATATATCTTTTATCGATATTATATAAACAGCGCAATCACAGTTATTTGCGTTAATCTGTGGAGAAAGGTATGTAAGTCATAACGAGATAATTTTACATTTTTTTTTACATTCGTTTATTAAAAAGGCCTTTCAAAAGTCCCCTGCTGAACAAAAGGCTTCAAAATGTATTGCCTCATAGGGAATTGTTTGCCATGCAGTTAGTATTTCTTACTGTCACCTTCAACGATACTCAGATAATGAAATTGGGTAATGAATTTTATTGGGCCGCCCCTATAGGGCCAAAAGTTAATTATATTTCCTTAGAAAATATCTAGTTAATTATGGTGTAAAAATGAATGTGTCTTTATTTGCATAATTAACCTCAGCTGTACGTTGTGCACCCCTGAGTGATTAAAGAGGCTCTGACAGCCGATTGATATAGGATAATATATTCAACATGCAAAAGTCTGTACCTAAATCTCCAAGACGATGGAAGATGGGTACGAACATTATCAATGGGACGTTAACTTCTATGCGCTTAACAATCTGTATGCGCAGCGTGGTGTATACTTTTTGCTCCTTTAAAATGTCCGCTGGCGTATTTTCGGAAATATGTGACGACGGAAAAGATTCCCTGAGAAGAAGTTTTGGTATTTTTGTAATAGCATAATTAATACCTACTGATTGGATAAAACTACTTTTACGGGTATTATCGCGTTTATTTGTACTTATTTTTATATCCCGATGTTTTGTGTGCTTTCCAGCACCCATGGTCTGGTATTTATTACTTACTCAATGTGCAGTGTTCGCGTAAATATAAGAAATAATATCTACTGATCAATCTTATATTTTTCCATAGGAATTCACGATGAATCTTCGTGCTATCGCTCTCGTAATGCTTGTTGCTTGCGCCTACGCGCTGCTAGATGGAAAATCGCGCAATGGTATGATTTTAAAGAAGCTTCTAGATCAAATGGACGTTATTACGCAAAACAGATTCAACTCATAAAATCTTGAATGGAGATATTGACGTTAGATTTTGGATCGGTATTTAGTGGTACAGAATTATATCGACTTATTCTTATATTACGTTTCTAGTGGCTGCGTATTTAACTAAGGCCGGTTTTGTCTAAGAAAGTACGAACCTTACGGATTGTTTTGGTATATTATATAACTTACATTTGACTAGAATATGGATTGGGTCCTTATTTTTTTTATAGGATAAGGGTGACAAACGAGCACGCAGTCCACCTGATGGTAAGTGGTTGCTGCGGCCCATAGACATCTACATCTATCCTCGTTTGCGAATCAAAATGCAGATGCGTTGTCATCCGTGAGGACTGAGATGGAATGCCTCATTTCCAGTAAAAAGGGCCTCCGGCCACCTGCACTCACCAAGCGAAACGCAGAGGTAAACCTCTACTTCACGCTGGTTTTCTGTGAGGTCGTGGTACTACCCCGGTTTGAGCCGGCCCATCCGTGCGACAGCAAAAGCTGCCGCGTGGCTCTACCACTGTAAAATTATTGCGTAACTATATCAAAATTCAATTTGTTCTTGTCACAACCGTAATACGGGGGTAAGTCTATGCTGCTACTAAATCTACGGGCTATACTATAGGGATCTATTATGTCGGAATCGCACCGACTAAAACTCCATGTTCCACCATCGGCGAATATTGGCAATGCCATGGTAACGCTTTCGCACACATCCGCGGCTCCAACAGAACCGGATCACCATGGTGGTTCCTTTTCGGTATATGAAAACATCGTGAGGAAACCTGCATGTACTGAGAAATAAGAAAACTAATAATATTTCGAAGATATGTGATGTTTGCCAACACGCATTGAGGCACCGCGGCGGACATTTCCTTGTCCTAAAACCCTCACAGGAATGAGAGAAGGCTGAAGAAGAAAGCTGGGCAGAGATCGTAACTTTAACTTTAACTTTTATATGTTAAGAAATTAAAAAGCTATGCTTATTCCTAATAGTAACATGGCTCATAATAACTAATATATTAGGAAACTTTTATTTTACAGATTCCCAAACCTTCGATTTCGTAAAATTTATCGCAGATGGCGTTAATACAATTAAGAATAATAGACTCGATCCGTATGTAATTGAGGGAGATTCGTATCACATTGCACTTAATTATCCTTGGCTTGGGTGAGTAAGGTATCCTTGTTTACTTACGTTATTAAAGATGTTACTGATTTTTAAGTCAACTTCAAAAGAGGCGGTTAACATTTTGAATGTATGTTTTCTTTGTATGTCTATTACGCGATACCTTCGCCAACTCTGAACCAATTTTGACGATCCTTTTTTTTTTAAACGGATTATAACTTATATACACAGTTGGTGTACATATAGTTTAGGATTGCTGCCATAACATTTTGAGAAAAAAATCCACTCTTAATGGTGGTAAAATAGTGGATAAGTCTTAAACACTTTTTAACAGTGGTACACGCGGCAGCTTTTGCTGTCGCACGGATGGGCCGGCTCGAACCGGGGTGGTACCACGACCTCACAGAAAACCAGCGTGAAGAAGAGGTTCACCTCTGCGTTTCGTTTGGTGAGTGCAGGTGGCCGGAGGCCCTTTTTACTGGAAATGAGGCATTCCATCTTAGTCCTCACGGGTGACAACGCATCTACATTTTGAATTGTAATAGAGGATAGATGTAGATGTCTATGGGCCGCAGCAACCACTTACCATCAGGTGGACTGTGTGCTCGTTTGTCAACCTTATCCTTTAAAAAAATAGAATTATTTATCCATTTTTCCTTCCGAGCCATTTTCACTCATTTGGGACAAGCTTTTTGTTCGTTGATTGAAGTCGTCCATTTCGTCAAGCTCATAATTTCTTCGCGATTTCATTCTTATTCGCAGTGATAGAAGCGAAAAAAGCGGTGTTGGTGTTGCAATTTACCTACTTTTACTGAAAATACTCATACAAATATAGTTTTGACTTCTTCTCCTTGTGTTACCACTTGAGAACTTTTATTCCTTAAAATTCATATTAACGGCTTAAGGTCGATTTTAAGAAGTCGTGTATTATCCTATATCTTCAGACTTTTTTTTTGTTTGGAAAGTGCTCTTGATACTATTGAATATGACTACACACTACATAATCATGAGATATTTTAGCACTGATATAATGAGAAATACTTCTCGCGCTCAAAATCTTCGATCAATCATTGAATCGGTCATTGTCACTATTATCCGCCGCTAAGATAGCGGTACTCCATAATATAGACCCTAATGGTTCTTGGTTTGATTTCATTATTACAGCTTCTCCTGAAGGTGTTTACCTATAAGCACAGCCAGCTTACTCCATCTTGTTTTACCCTACGATAAATATTATATATTTCTCGTACAAATTAAACCCTCAGAATCGGTTGCGTTATTCTGCAAGTCTTTTACTTAGAGCTACCATTATTGATGACAAAATATAGAAATATGCTATAAAAAATAGAAATCTTACCAGTGTTGAAACAGCTAGACTTATATACTTTAGTTATTTCCATAGCATAATGTCGTATGGTATATTGCTATGGGGACACGCGGCTGACACTGAAATTATATTTGTTTTACAGAAGAGAGTCATAAGAGAAATTTATGATTTAAATCCGAAAGAGTATGTGTACTCTTTACAACAAGAACCCAGAAAATATAAAAAATTTCACCTCTGCAAAGTTTAAAAACTTTATTAAACTAAGTTTGTTTTTAACAGTGGTAGAGCCACGCGGCAGCTTTTGCTGTCGCACGGATTGGCCGGCTCGAACCGGGGTGGTACCACGACCTCACAGAATACCAGCGTGAAGTAGAGGTTTACCTCTGCGTTTCGCTTGGTGAGTGCAGGTGGCCGGAGGCCCTTTTTACTGGAAATGAGGCATTCCATGTTAGTTCTCACGGGTGACAACGCATCTGCATTTTGATTCGCAAACGAGGATAGATGTAGATGTCTATGGGCCGCAGCAACCACTTACCATCAGGTGGACTGTGTGCTCGTTTGTCACCCTTATCCTATAAAAAAAAAGTTTGTATGAAAAGGGTTATATTAAGGAATTTATGGGTGATAATAGACCCTTCGAATGAGGGGATCGCTATCAAGCTATTTGTAATTAGTTTTGTGTTGTTAATTGTGTAACATACATGACTTTCAATAAGTATTATTTATAATCTAGATTGAATAAAAAAAGTTTCTGCTTGTTTCTGTTTATATTACCGTAGTATTTCGTCCGATCAACATATAGAATTTTTCCTTTACTATATAAAACTCCAGAAGACTGTATTCATAAGTAAATTTCTAGTTTAATAACAAAATAAAGCCTGTTGAATACGTTTTATTCGTGGTTTCCCGGTTACGTTACCACCACTGCACTGATGATATAGAGAAATATAATGATGGGCGGAAATTAACAGTGATGGCACTTGTTGATTTTTATAATGCTTATAACACAGTTGACTACGATATTCTTCTATCTATCCTTACATATTATAGACTTTCACCTATAGCCATTGAGTGGTCTGCATCTTATCTTCGAAGGTGCCATCAGTCAGTCCGCTCAGGATAGCAGGTTTCTGCTTGAATTCACACAAGCACTCTCCCCGTTTAATGTTTTTACTATATACATATAAATTGTCTATCACTATTGTTGTCATTGACAGATGATATCAGTTCGAGTATAGCCTTCAGATTTATGTGCCATCAGAGATTCAGGCCTAAGGATTAAGGCCTAAGGACTAAGGATTAAGGAAGTTGGTGCTTAGACATTACTGAATATTATGCGGCTATATTGAAGTGAATATGGGTGACAAATTCGAACACAGTCCATCTGATGGTAAGTGGATGCTGTTGCCCATATATATCTACATCTATCCTCAGTTAAGAATGCAGACACGTTGTCATTCCAGAGGACTAAGATGGAATGCCTCGTTTCCAATTTCCAATTAAAAAAAAAACAGCAGCATTTTGTTTCTTTTTTACGCTAGTATTCTATGAGAGCGTGGTCATTTCCCGTTCGAGCCAACCTATTCTTGCTACAACCATATTACAGCTGCAGCGTGGCTCTACCATGTAAATTAATGAAAAACGTAAATGAGAATGTTATTGTTATATGTTATGAATTGTTATTTTACAGGAAGTTGGAGGGAACAGGTTATATCCATAACTTCGAATTAATTGGGCTCAGTGACATAATCTACGGCGTTAGTTATGAAGAGGTTGAGTTCGTTATAGACATTCGATTTCCTCGACTTGAATCAACCATCGGTAAGATTTTTTCCTTCCTTTTTCCCTTTTATGTGGCATATATTTATAATTTTAAAATTATTTTCTTATCACAGGTGAAGCAGTTTGGAAAGGGTCTTATAAAGATAGCTTCTATGAAATCATACTCGGTGGCAGGTAATTTTTTTCTTTTTTTTATTACATGAAAGCGACAAACGATCAACAGGCCTATGGGTAATTGCAGTTGATTTCGACAACAAAGAAAACTACAGATGCGTTTTTTCCTCTGAAGTCTAAGATGGAATGTCTCCTAAACTGTACGTATACTGTCTCCATTTACCATACAGATAGTAATAGAGTGAACGCACTGCTGCTTGACATGAAAAAAGGTATAAAAAATGGTGGCGCCTACCCAAACGGACTTTTAGGAAAAAGTGCCCGTCTAGTTTTTTAGTGTTCCGTGCCAAATTTTCGTGACACAACATGGTAGGACTCCTTTTTCTGCCGACTTCCAAAAAGGAGACGGTACTCAATTCGAGTGTATTTTTTTATGTGTGTTACCTCATAACTGTACTGGGCGAACCGATTTCGATGATTCTTTTTTTATATGAAAGCTGATAGTTCTCGTGTGGTCCCATATGAATTTGATCAAGGTCAGACCAATGGTTATTGAGTTATTCTTAAATAACCTATATTGAAGTCGGCTGTACAAAATTTTTAATTTTAAATTATGTGCGAAGTAGTTCGTCTGGGTAGACACCATCCTCTTACCTACTTTTGCCGCCTGCAACAGTACGTTCACTGATGTGTTCAATTTTAGTTCTCAGTAGTGACAACGCATCTGTAGTCTTCTTTGTTCAGAGTTGGTTGCAGGTGTCCGTGAGCTGCACGAATTACTTACCATCAGGTGGGCTCTCAGGTTGCACTTCACTTTAATTTTATTAAAAAAAAGTCTTGCAGTTAAGTGCACTTAAGATTATCGCAGTTTTAAAAATATGACCTTACCCAGTAACATTTATAAAATGTGGTATTTATTATTTTCATTTAACACTTTTCATCAGAAGTGCTTCAAAATTTGTGCCCTCCGTTGTATCTACAAATGTATCACTGAGATAAATGATAACAAAAGTAAAGGTTCAGCCTATTACGTCCCACTGCTGTGTCTGACCAAGGGTAATGAGAGGAGGCCTGAGCCTCCTCTCATTTCTAAGAGGGTTTAAGGGCAACGAAGTGTCAGCCGCACTTTCCCATTGCGTGTTGGAGTATTTAATGTTTTTGAATTTTGTTTTAAATTTCTCAAAAAGAGGATTTTTTGAACATCCCTCACGATGTTTTCCTTCGCTGCCGAGCACGCGGTTAAATTATCACTTGAAATTGAAATCAACAGTTCCAATGGTGCAATTTTTTTGGGGGCCCTGTGAAATTTATGACGAGTGCCTGGCTCCTATGCGAGCACGGCTCTCAGCTAATATACATAATTAGGTATAGACTTATCGGCAAGAGTAACTTAATCTGCATCATATATTTTTGAAGCGTCTTTCATGGAACAAATAATGCATAACATGCACATGACTGGCCTTTGTCGAAATCAAACAAACATTTCACAAAGTGGATATTCTCGTATTGCTAATTTTAATATTTTACATAGGTTTGCTATCAACGATATTTTTATCAATGTTCGAGTTAAACCAGGCTCCACTGAACTTTCCAAGGAAGACTACAAATTTGAAGTTGAGCTTGGAAGCATTGAGGTAATATTTACTTATAAGCTTACTTTAATAATTCGAACATAAATAAAAAAATATATTTTTGTTTCAGTCCAAAATGGTTATGATTAATGGTGAAAACGATATTTCTGAAAATTTCAATAATTTCATGGAAACTTCTATACCGTATCTGTTGAGGGTGTACAAGGTAAAGTGAATATGAGACAATATTTTTTAATTAACAGAGTGCAATTAACTTCAGTAAAGTTACAGCCTATGTGTACTACCAACTACTTGGCACATGCCTTCTCTCATTGCTTAGTAAGTTATGAATCAATTTTAAATTTAGCTTCTTCTTCATCATCAGCTTGGAAAAATTAATTGTTAAGAATCAAAATTTAGAATGTGTTAACCCCTGAGGACTAAAATAGAATACCTAGTTTCCAATAAAAATGTCGGGTTCTCTATGCTCTCCATGCGAAACACTTCAACACTAAGCTGCTATTTTACGCTGGAATTCTGTGAGAACGTGATCCTGCCCTGGTCAAGCCCATCTATTCGTGCAACAACCATAACGTTCACGCAGCGTGGCTCTACCACGTACTCGTGTAACGTTTTGCGGACACGCAATTGTTGAACCTTCAGCTATCGCAAACTATGAAAACTTTCTAACATTTCACACCCACGGGGAGAAATCAGGCGTTGGATCTTTCGTTGTAGATCGCTATCACACTGCTTATGTTACTTACTACTTATGACTATTAAAGGTAAATTCGAAAAATTTCAGAAAGAACTGAACGAAATTCTATCAGACCTAGTGTTGGAACTTCCCGAACTACTCAAAAGATAGAAATAAACAATTCATCAAGAGTCAAAAATAAGAGGTCGTATTTTCATACTCGCGCCTGTGCTGTGTCGCTGGCTATTTTATTTTCTTTATTGTAAATGAACTATAATCTTTTGTAATAAAGTTTTGTTTTAAATTGCGTAGTTTGTTTTAATCTAAACGTCTTTATTACTAACTCATCTAACGAAGGTAGACTTTTTGTCATTAAACATTAATTCTTAGCGTTTGTGTTTTAGTGTTGTTTTTGTCGTAAGTTAAGCGAATTTTAAATTTATATTTTTTTTATAGGATAAGGGTGACAAACGAGTGCACAGTCCACCTGATGGTAAGTGTTTGCTGTGGCCCAAAGACATCTGCATCTATCCTCGATTACGAATCAAAATGCAGATGCGTTGTTCACCCGTGAGGACTAAGATGAGATTTCAAGTAAAAAGGGTCTCCGGTTCTCTACACTCACCATACGAAACAGCAGAATTAGGCGGCTATTTTACGTTGGTATTCTGTGAGATTTACGAAAGTTAAATTAATTATATACTTCAATGGCGTAATTAAGGTTTAAATTTTACAATGTGTTAGTAAATACATATTTAATTTCAGTTCGTTGTAGTCGTTATTGTTAAGACAAAAACAATTAAAGACAAAAGTAATTGAAAACAATTAAGTTTTACAGAAATTCTGGCTTTTTGAGGTAAGCGAATGTTGCTTGTCTGTCGTAATTCTGAGTAATTTGCTCCTTATTTCTAATTATTTGCTTCTAATGTGCATTAAAAGATTTTTAATTTTTTTAATAAAATTCAACATTTCGAAGCAAAGGAATTTACTACTATCATATTTTTTTATTATTGTCAATAAATAGAAAAGTAACTAATGGAAGGAGAAGGAAATGATATATACATTATGGCGTCAGAAGTCTGCCATCTGCCAGTAAGAGCCAACAAGCACTATGTTCAATGGCCTCAATAGTGTCTCCCAACGGATAGGTCTTAAGATGAACATGGACAAAACAAAGATCATGTTTAATGTCCATGTCACACCTATTCCGGTAGTTGTTGGGAGCGCTAAGCTTGAAATTGTTGACGAGTATGTTTACCTGGGATAAATAGTCCGATTAGGTAAGTCCAATTTCGACCAAGAGGTCAATCAACGGTATCAACTCTGCTGGGCAGCGTTCGGGAAATTACGACACATCATCAAAACTTGAACTTTACTTATGGATCTGAGACGTGGTTCTACATTGTTGGCCGTATAAGGACGCTCAAGGTCATTTAGTGAGTTGTGGTGAGGGCTATGCTCGGGATTTATCTGCGTAATAAACTTAGAAATGAGGATATCCGCAGTAGAACTAGAGTGACCAACATAGCCTAACGGATTGGTAAGCTGAAGTGGCAATGGGCCGGGCAGCTGGAAAAACCGACAACCGATAGGGAAAAAAGGTTCTCGATTGGTACTTTTGTACCTTTAGGCGAAGTGTAGTGTGTCCCCCCACTAGATGGAGTGACGACCTGGTAAAACATGCTGGATTGATAGGATGCCGCGTCGATGGATGCAGATGGCTCAGGATCGTGCTTTGTGGCATTCCTTGGGGGAGGCTTATGTTCAGCAGTGGACTTGTGAAAGGCTGTAATGATGATGATGAAAATTAGAGCTATGATTGCATTATTGAATGTTTGCAAATTTTGTGTATAGTTATAAAATAAATGATTGTATATATGATGGAGTTTTTATTCTATAAGAGTAAATTATTAAATTTAATATCCGACGCAATTTTAGTTTGAAGTGAAAACTTCATTAGAATTGTTGTAATTTGAAACTCGATGAAACAAAAAAGCAACACTAAAAAGAGACAAACTTAGACGTCCATAGGATTTAGCCTGCGAGAGGATGAGATAGAATACAGTATAGAATGTTCCTATTATCTCAGTCTCCTTTTTTGAATGTGTGTCGGCGAAGTCGTCGCGCCACAAGCGGAACATATCGTATCCTAAATCGCGCTAACAAAGTTCCGTAGTTAAAGCAGCATATATAGAATAGCTCCGAACTACCAATCGGAGCATTGACTGCTCCTCGGGCAGAACACCTTGCCCGGCAGGGAGATCTCCCCTTTTCCTTTCACCCGCCACATTGGTGACCCCGAAGTGATATGAGCACGCAACCAATAACCTTCGGAAACTACACTTTCAAACCTTCATCATCCTCAAGTACCCCATTCATTCGCTCCCTAGTTGATATTGTTGCAGTCTTCACATTCTGCTAGCCATCTAGCTTTACAAAGGTTCATCGCAGCACTGGAATAATAATGCTTCCTGTTCCTTCAAGCTACTCTCTGCGCTACAGTGTACGGCATGGCTCTGAGCCTTACTGCTCGCCTCTGCTTCATAGCACTCTCACAGATTACTTGCCTTCTTCTCGACTCACCGCAGACTTACAAGGCAATTCCCTGGCACTTGCAAATTCGTCGACTGCACTATCGACATCCGGTCTGAGCAGGGGCGTGATGTGGCGGCGCTGTCGTCGCGCTACAAGCGAAAAATATCGTATCCTAAATCGCGCTAACAAAGTTCCGTTGTTAAAGCAGCATATAGAATAGCTCCGAACTACCAATCGAAGCGTTGGCCGCTCCTCGGGCAGAACATCTTGCCCGGCAGGGAGATCTCCCCTTTTCCTTCCACCCGCCACAAATGTTTCAATTCTACAGCGGATGAACTTCCACACACTGTTTTTGTTTATCCGGTCGCAACAGTCCACTGTTGGAAACGGGTCTCTTCCAGTACAGGAAGTCTCTTCAAGTACGCTTGGCAGGTACATTTATAATAACACTATTAGATGTTTGGCATCTATGTCGCTGCCGTTTTCGGATATATTGTAATGTGGATTTTATATCTGAAAAATATAAGATGGTTATCTACCTCAGGCCGCGAGGTTACCTGGTCTTTATCGTAGTCGCCTCACATGACCCTAACCAATACAGGACAATATGTTATATAGATAATAAACAAAGTTGTTTGTTTATAATTATAAAGATCCGTTACCGTTTACGTTACAGCATGTTAAAGTCCACTGCTGAACGTAGGTATCCCCTAAAGATTGTCTGCTAGGGGGCATATTTGCAATAGTTGCCACGCTTGGCAAGGGGATTGGCAATTGCATGTTATTATGTTTAGTCGTTATAAAGAAGGCGCTGCTGCCCATTTCACCCACAGGATGATATGTGGCGGTGAATATTTTTATACCGCCACTATACGTTAGAGAGCAAACAAAAATGTATAAAGAAAGATGTATATAGATCGTTTTAAAGGAATTAATACACGCAAAATTACATTTTACATAAGTCTATTTTAAGTGCATCAATATTTATTTAAAAACAAGTTGATCCCTGCCACTTCATCTGCGTGGAATTTATTGCGATTTGATTTCATGGTTGACGGCTCCGTGGCGCAGTGTCTTAGCAATGAGTTGTTGCGCTGGGGGCCCCGGGTTCAAAACCCGCACGGAACAAGTATTTGTATAGCTTACAAATAATTGTTTCCGGATCTGGATGTTTGTCCTCGTGCAATCTATGTTTGTAAACTGCCTCCACGATACAGGAAAAATTCTAGTATGGGGTTAACGTTTATTAAAAGAAAAAAAAAAAGAAAAAAAAATAGGTTGTATGTCTTTTTGCGCGGATATTTTTTCTAAAATAAAAGTAGCGTTAGTGACTCCTTATAACATCAGCTATCTGCCAGTGAAAATCCCGTCAAAATCGGTTCAGCCATTTTGGAGATTAGCCGGAACAAATAGACAGATAATTTTT
The DNA here is from genome assembly GCA_033319125.1 of Parnassius glacialis. Taxonomy (NCBI): domain Eukaryota; kingdom Metazoa; phylum Arthropoda; class Insecta; order Lepidoptera; family Papilionidae; genus Parnassius; species Parnassius glacialis. The sequence continues at coordinate 49,431,784 of JAVANC010000001.1, read as the reverse complement.
TTTATAATTGCTTTTTTATATACGTAAGTACTGTATTGTATGCAATTAAGCTGTTATTTTGATATAACCAACAGACACTTCAAATTTATTTATTTGTATAGATAATCAGTGGATTTGAAAAAGAAATAAGTAAAACATAAGGGTAGAAGTAATGACTAATAAGTAATTGGAAGTAAACAATTTAGAAATGAGTTGGGGGGAGACTCAAACTTTTGGCCTAGTCAGTTTAAATTGCCTATCATGTAGAGGATGCCATGGGGGTGATGGTTGAATAGAGAAAGTTCTTATTACATTCCTAGGGGGTCAAAATGGCCAAAAACCAAAAAAAAATAAAATCCTATTTCGGCTATAATTTCCTCATTCGGAGGTTCTTACATAGTATTTAATTCCCGCATACCACTTGTTGAATATTAGAAAGAGGACTTGTACGATTATTCAAAGAATATTATAAAATACTAGCTGGCCAGGCAGACGTTGTTCTGCCCTTAGCGGCGAACCTCTGTACTATAAAAATACCTAAATTCGCAATAAAAATACTGAGAGTCACTTATCGGGATAAAAACTATCATATCTCTCAAGTTGGACTAAACTGCACACAGTGTGCAAAATTTCATTGAAATCAGTTCAGAAGTTTAGGAGTTCATCGCGGACAAACAATGTGATACGTAATTTTTATATATTAAGTTTCATTAGTGGTAATATTGATCTACATTCAATCAATACACTTTGGTAATTTACTTTTACTTCTCTTTCTGAGAAGGACACCCTAAGGTTGGTTGGTGCTGGTAGGACCGCGATTCCATGGCTTTGCCTATCTGCGGCAAAGGTGAAACACAAATTGGGGTTCTAGTCGGTACGAGTCCACAGAACGCGAAGCATCATCGTTGCCACCGAGAGATAATTCACCATACAAAAATATTTCATGAAAATCTAGCTTAATTCTTTACAATCGAATTAGAATACACAGAGTAGGTAATACGAGAGGCAAGCGAGCTAAATGTTCATTTGATACTTAGTGCTGTAGAACCTTTAAACATTGAAGCCAAAAGCAATAGCATATAACAATTCAGGTGAAATCCTGGACAGAACAGCCAACTAAATACGAGATATTTTGTAGAGTTAGCAATTAGTGCAGAAGAGACTGATACGCTTTCATACGTTCATGGGCCCAGATTGTAAAAAGATGAAAGTAGTGTCAATTAATAGCTTATATATTATCAAAACATTACTGAAAATTCTGTGGATTTTGGCAATCTCAGAGCAGAGTTATGAGATTTAATAAAAGTGAGGTAATGCAACAAGTTGGCAACAACCTTATACTAAACAGTTGATTTTTGAAGTGTGATTGCTATTTTGTTTTATTGGACAGTTTACTATATTAACTGTACTATTTATTGTATCGTATTGAGTAGAAGGATAATAGGAAACTCACATATAGATTTTTTATATTTTGAAATAGAAAAATATAACACTTTTTATAAATCATATTTCAACTTATTACAAATTGGGCCTTCTTTTGATTTGAAATTGGTCTCCTTTCCCTACTAAAAGTGAGGGTTATAATCAGCAGTATGAGATAGCTTATGGTCTAACAAACTAGTTTTGTTATCAGTTTATATATTTTTATAGTTATAATATAAGTTTGACGTTAACACTTAAAGTTATAAACGAGTTTTAATTGACTCAATTGTATTTTTATTGGCAATGCTATTAAAATTCAGTTTGAATTTAGATATATCTTTTATCGATAATATATAAACAGTTCAACCACAGTTATTTGCGTCAATCTGTTGAGAAAGGTACGTAAGTCACAACGAGATTATTTTTTATTTTTTTTCATTCATTTATTAGTCTTTCAAAAGTCCACTGTTGAACAAAAGACTCCAAAATATATTGCCGCATAAGGGAATGTTTGCCATGCAGTTAGTAGGCGAGTTGGCAACCGCAGCCTTTTAACATTTAGTGTTATTATCAGGAAGATGCCACTGCCCATATCCAGCTTCATTTCCACTGTTACCTTTTACGATACTCAGATGATAAAATTGGGTGATGGATTTTCTTGCACCGCCACTACACGGCCAAAAGTTAATTATTTTTCCTTAGAAAATATCGATATAAATGTGTATTTTTTCTGCAATATTAACCTCCCCTGTTCAATGTGCATCCTTACTGATTGACGAGACTCTGATAATCGATTGATATGAGAAATTTTATCCAACATTCAAAATGGCTGCACCCAAATCTCCAAGACTGCTGATGGGCACCAACATTATCAACGCGACGTTAACTTCTATGTGCTTATCAATCTGTATGCGCAGCGTGGTGTGTACGGGTTGCTCTTTTAAAATGCTTTAGATCTTTGGAAAGGTCTGACGACGACGATCCTTCCTGAGATGAAGTTTTTGGTTTTTTTTAAAGTACGAGTATAAATAATTTCTAATGATCACACTTATCTTTTTCCATAGAAATTCACGATGAGTCTTCGTGCTACCGCTCTCATAGTTCTCGTGGCTTGCGCCAACGCGCTGCTAGATGGAAAACTGCGCAATGGTATGACTTTAGAAAATGGTCGTAGTTATGAAAAAACGATTTAACTCATAAAAACTACAATGGATATATTGACACTTGCTTCTTTACTTATTCCATTGAGTTATATGTACTACGTACTAGAGAAGCCCTTCCGAACATTGACTATGTTCAACTGAACTGTAGTGCAGTCCCTGCAGTCCATACAAACTAAATATTGTGTAAATTGAAGATTTGTGAATTCCACAAAATAATTATTATTACATTTTATTTAGCAATATGTTTGTTTAGATTAAATTAAGACATTTTATATTAAATTCTTATATTTATTTTATATCAATATCTTATTTTATATCAAATTAAAGTCTTCGCGCATGCGCGACTACTACTCCCGCGCATGCGCGAAGACATAGAGTAGGACACAATTTTTGTTTGGAATGGCTTCTCTAGTACGTAGTACATGTAACTCAATGACTTCTGTAATTTTTTCTACCGGCTACCACATTCGCTTGAGTTAATTTTACTATATAAAATTACAGACCTTAAGGATTATTTTAGTTCTTAAATTATTGTCAGAACTTACGAATAGATTCGGTGTAATCACTTACTGTCTTGTCACGTAGAATTTCATTTAATAATAATGACATCATTGCTGGGTGAATACCTCGTTGGTCTAGTAGTCGTAAGCGCAACTGCTGATCATGTGTTCAGATGGTTCGGATCCCGAGCCAAACATAATGAGTCATTGTGTTTTTCTGTGAAGAAAATATTACTAGCAGCTAGAGTCAGGATGTTAGCGGTGTTTGATCTTCGTTCCTTGGGAAGCACGTAAAGCCGTTGGTCTTGCACCTTATTTCTTTCCGGTTGTGTCCAATTGTCATCCCATCGGTCTTTGAGAGTGACGGAATAATGAGTGCACTTTTGTTTGATAATACACTCGTATCTTATAACCCTGTTTTTCGCAGATGGCTAGTCTTCTTTAGCTACCGTGACTGAAATTCGATGTAGACGATATTGTTATTATCTTCCTGGCTGATCTTCGAACACTCTCTGATATCATTCGAAATTAATACTTGCGTAGCCCCCATACAAAATATTATAAGTAACTGCCTCGCGATGGAAAGGACGGCTTATGTTGAACTTGGAAAACATAAGACGATACGCTTATTACTGCATGACACAGATCATGTTGTCTCCAAGAAGGTTTTGTACCTGGAAAGAGTATTCCGCCGCACTAATGCATGTTAACGCCTTTATAATATTAGTATTAATATAGTTATTATTAGTCCACACAACAAGTCACAATGTTTTCCTTCAGTGCCAAGCAATTGGCAAATCAATACTTAAAATCGCATTAACAATTTAATTGATATCGGCGGGGACAGTTCTTATGTTATGTTTTATATATGTGCTAAGAAATTATAGGCGTGTACTTATTTCCAGAACTACCATGATTCATAATAACCAATATTATAACACTTTTTCATTTACAGATTCAAAAACCTTAGTCAATGTTATAGTTAAATTTATCGAAGATGCCATTGAGACAATTACGGATAGTGGACTCGATCCGTATAAAAATGTAGGGGATAACTATGATATCTCGCTTAATTATCCTTGGCTTGGGTGAGTAAGATATCCTTGTTGTTTACTTACGTTACAAATGTTATTGTATTGACTTTTAGCCGAGTTCAAAAAAAGAGGCGGCTAAAATTTCGACTGTATGATTTTGGTGATCCTTGTTTTCATATAGTTGGGTTCATAAGATGTTAAGAAATTATTCCGCCTTTAATTGTGGCAAAACAGAGGTAATAGATTTTCAATCGATTTATTTAGCCTTTTTTCCTTCCGAGACATTTTTATAATTTTATAGAAGCTTTTTTTTAGACTGCATTCATACAATATTTTTGTAAAAAAGTTGGTTTAACCGTCCATTTTGTCGAGCTTATATCGTTTTCCCGGATTCATTCTTATTGGCAATGATAGAACCGAGAAAGGCGGTGGTGGTGTTGCAATCTACCCACTGCTACTGTAAATGTCTCATACAAGATAGTATTGACTTCTCCTTCTACTTTTGCTGTTACTTCAGAATTTTATTCCTTGAAATTGATATTAACGGAGTAAAGGCGATTTTAGAAATAGTGTATTATTCTCCCTCTACAGACTATATTTCTTGTATGGAAACTGTCCTTAATATGATTGAATTTGACTACACATTCCATGATCATGGGAGATTTCAATACTGATATACTGAGAAATACTTTTCACGCTTACAATCTTCTATAAATCATTGAATCTGTCATTCTATCTGCACGCCCATAAACAACTGCAGTACTGGGAGAATCGCAGGTGCGTTGCGGCCTTTTAAAAAGGAGTAAGCTTGTTTCTTGAAGATCCCTAATTCATATTGGTCCGGAAAAATCGCCGGTGGTATATGATTCTACAAAGAATTAGTGTAAGGAAGAAAAATCTTTGTAAATCGCTCAGTGATGGACTGCCAAGCATTCAGGTGGTGTGGATGATATGGTGAATTTTGTCACGATGTACTTTGATAAAATTTGGCAGCTGGAATTAATCGTAACAATTCCTCAGAGCAATCCCCGTGGTAAATACGATAGAAATTGCAAAGAGATTCAACATCTCCTCGCAGCACAATCATTCGAGCCGATTAAAAAAAGCTCTCCGCTAGATGCAGTCAAATGAAAGGAGCTGGCACTATGGTGCTCCAGCCCAGGAATAAGAACTATGCATTACCTTATAACTTTCGTTCGATTTCCATTCTTCCTCTTCTATATAAAATTCTAGAGGCCTGTGTTCATAAAAAAATTCTAATTTTATAAAAAAATATAGCCTGAATACGTATCAGCGCCTTGACCTTAGTACCACCACTGCCCTGATAATAAATATAAGGAAAAGTGTGGATGGATAAAATTTAACAGTGGTGGTACTTGTTGACTTTTTTAACACTTTTGAAACAGTTGATCACGATAACCTTCGCTCTATTCTTACATATATTAGACTACCGTCTATAGTCATGGATTATCTTACATCTTATATTCGTGGATGCCAACATTCAGTCTACTTAGGCATTTCCTTAGATTGACAGTAGTACCGGCATGTCGCAAGGTGGTATACTCTCTCCTTTAATATTTTCGTTCCGTATAAATTTTCTATCACAACAGTTGTCAATTACTCGTATCGTTTGTACGAACATGGCCTAAATCTCTATGTGCAATTAGACATATATGAACTTAACATTGCTACTAAAACTCAATGAAAATGAGTTAATTTTAATATATCTAAATAAAAAGTAATGATTCTGAGTAGAACAAGAACGCTGGCTAAGCTTGACTATACAAACCTTTCTCTTATTTTTCTAATGGTATTTCTATGCTATATTTTAGGTTTATTAAAATCTTGGGTAACATATGGATAACCTGAAAACCACAAAATACCGAAATAAGCCGAAAAGTCGTTGCCAACTTGCACTCCTTAGATTTTTATTTTTTAATAAATAAAATTACTATATTAAACCATACTTTTCCTTGTATACTCACTTATTCTTTCTACCTTTGACACAATATCAGGCTTATTCGCAAGAATAGTCCTGTCTGTGATGATGGCTCGATCTTCAAGCACGGCTTCTGGCAAGTACTTCTAATAAGACAGTTTTCGATCCACCAGATCGTACTTTATCGCTATCGTACTTCAAAGCGAGCTGCTGGTGTATGATCTAGCTACTAGATTGTGTCTGAGCAAATACTCAGTGTTAGAAATCGCTGAGCAAGTGGAAAATATTCACCTTAAGCGGTGATCTATGTGGAGGCCTACGTTCAGCGGTAGACTTTAGATAGGCTGTAATAATAGGATGAATAATGAATTTTCCCAACCAGACGAGAATGTTCAAGAATTATTGTTTTACAGGAAGTTAGATTTAAAGGGTCATACCGAGAACTTTGAATTAATTGGACTCAGTAACATTATCGACGACGTTCGTTATGAAGAGGACGAACTCGTTATAGACCTTTGGTTTCCCCGACTTGAATCAACAATCGGTAAGATATTGTTTTCTGTTTTGTTTTTAAGAATATATTTATTACCGTTATTGATACTGTTAAATTATTTATTATCACAGATAAAGCAGTTTGGGAAGTGTCGTATAAAGATAGTGTCTATGAAATCGAATACAGTGGCAGGTAATTTTATTTTATTTTTATTAAAGTGATAAACGAACTAATAGTCCTATGGGTAACTGAAGCTGATTTTAATAACAAAGAACACTGCAGATGTGTTGCCACCACTGAGAACCTACAAATGTATCACTGAGATAAACATAACAAAAGTGAAGGTTTACCCTATTATGTCACTCTGTTGGACTCAGGCCTCCTTTCATTTCTAAGAGGATTTAAGGTCAACAAAGTGTCAGTCGATCTTCCCCATGGGGCGATGGAGTATGTAACATTTCTTCGATTTTTTTTAATTTCACACATATCCGTAGTATATATCAGTTTTATTCGTGGTAGAGACATGCTGCAGCTATGTTAGTAGTATAGTTGTAGCACGAATGGGTTGGCTCGACCGGGGAAGGACCACGCTCTTACAAAATACCAGCGTAAAATAGCAGCATAACACTGCTGTGTTTTGTATGGTGAGTGTAGAGACCCGGAGACCCTTTTTACTGGAAAAGAGGCATTCCATCTTAGTCCTCACGGGTGACAACGCATCTGCATTTTGATTCGCTAACGAGGATAAATGTAGATATCTATGGGCTAAAGCAACCACTTACCATCAGGTGAATTGTGTGCTCGTTTGTCACCCTATCCTATAAAAAAAAAATCCTCTTTCTTATACATCCCCTACGATGTTTTCCTTCGCTACACCGAGCAAATGGTAAATTAGCACTTTCAATTGAAATCAACAATTTCAATGGTACTGCCGAGGTTCAAGTCGGGTTGCACGCGTACTGAGAAATTTATGACTAGAGCCTGGGTCCTACGCTAACACGGCTCTCAGCTACCATCACCATCATTCCAACCCTTCAAAAGTTCAATGCTGAACATAGGTCTCCCCCAAGGAATGTCACAAACACGGTCCTGAGCCACCTGCGTCCATCGACTTCCTGCCTGGTCGTCACTCCATCTAGCGGGAGTCGCCCTACACTCCGCCTACTGGTATGAGGCTGTCAATCGAGAACCTTTTTTCCCTATCGGTTGTTGGTTCTTCGAGCTATATGGCTGACCTATTGCCACTTCAGCTTACTAATCCGTTAGACTACGCCGGTCGCTCTGGTTCTACTGTGGATATCCTCATTTCTAAGCTTATCTTACAAAGAAACCCTGATTATAGCCCTCTCCATAGCACGCTAAGCATCTTAGATCCATAAGTCATCACTGGAAATACGCACTGATTATACAGCCTCGTTTTCAGGTTTTGAGGTATACCTGACGAGAATATTTGTCGTCATTTCCCGAACACTGCCCAATCGAGTTGAATTCGTCGATTGACCTCTTGGTCAAAGTTGGACTTACCTAGTCGGATTATTTGTCCCAAGTAAACATACTCGTCAACAACTTCGAGCTTAGTGCTTTCAACCACTACCGGAATACGTGTGACATAGACATTACGCATGATCTTTGTTTTGTCCACGCTTATCTTAAGCCCTATCCGTTGGCAGACACTATTGAGATCATTGAGCATAGTGCTTAGGTCCTCCAGCTATCCTGCCATAAATATTATATCGTCGGCAAATCGTCGGTGAGTGATGTACTGCGATGGCTATAAATAATGTACATAATTAGGTATAGACTAAAGGAAACTTATCTGCATCATATACTTTTAACAAATTAAAAGAAAAAATAGTGCATAGCATGCACATGCCTAACCTTTATCGAGATTAAGTAAACATTTAAAAATTACACAAAGTGGATATTTCAGTATTGATAACTTGAATATTTTACATAGGTTCGCCGTCAACGATATTACTATCAATATTCGAGTTAATCCAGACTCCACTGAACCTTTCTATGAAAACTACAAATTTAAAGTTGGGCTTGGAAGCATTGAGGTAATATTTAATAATATGATTTTTAGTAATTTGAAAAAAAAATAATAAAAATATGTAATTTTTGTTGCAGTCCAAAATGAATATAAATATTGGAGGAAACGATATTTCTGAAATTTTCAATGACTTCATGGAAACTTCTATACCGTATATGTTAAGGGTATACCAGGTAAAGTGAATGTGAGATACTATATTTTTAATTAACACAGTGCAATAGAATTCAGTAAAGTTACAGGCTATGTGTACTACTACTTGGCTTCTCTTCATTTCGTAGAGAGTTATGGATCAATTTTTGAGTCCACTTTAGTAACACTGCTGCTATATGTTACGCTGTAACGCGACATTTTCAAAGAAATGCTTCTTCTTCATCATCAGCTCGTAAAAATTCATTGTTAAAAATCAAATTGCTGAATGCATCAACCCCTGAGAATTAAATGGATTACCTCGTTTGCAATTAAAAGGGTGTCGGGTTCTCTATCTCTCACCACAGGAAACACTGCAACATTAAGCTAATATTTTACGCTGGTGTTCCGTGAGAGCTTGGACCTGCCATGGTCGATCCGAACCATTCGTGTTACAAACATAACATCATCATCATCATCATCATACAGCATGGCTCTACCACGTATAACGTCTTGCGGAAACGAAATTGTTAAACCGTCAACTATCGCAAACTATGAGAACTTACTTGCATTTCACATCCACGGAAAGAAGTGGTGGAGGAGGCGTTGGATCGTCCTTCTTAGGTCGCTTTTATATCGCTTATGTTACTATTTATGACTATTAAAGTTAAATTCCATAATTTTCAGGAAGAAATTGACAACATTATAACAAAAATTGTGTTGAATATCCCCGAACTACTCGAAAGATAGAAATAAAACTAACATCAAGAGTAAAAAAACGAAGTCGTGTTTTCATCCTTGCATATAATATCGATATCGATAGCTCATTTTATAATTTTTATTGTATATATTTGCAATAAAGATTCTTTTTAATTGTGTTACTTGTTTTAATCTATACGTCTTTACATGTAAATAAAATAGATGTATCTGTATGTAATACCGAAGTAAGTGGTTTCTATAAGCTTATCAAAGGTTTTTATATTCTATTCATGCAATTAGGGCATGAATAAACATTTTAAAAATTATAGTCTGCCAGTCTGTCTATTTGTCTCGGCTAATCTTTGAAATGGGTGAACTGATAATGATGGAAACTTCACGAATAAATAGAGAGCAATGTCAGAAGTGATTGAGGCTATATTTCATACGAAAAATTTAAAGATTTTTTTAAACCGAAAAAATGATAATTTTAGACTTTTGATGATTACCTGATGAAGTAGAAGTGATATAAAAAAAAACATAAAAACTACAATTTAAAAAAAACCATTGTAATGAAATCGTTTCCTCTTTTTTCTTATAGGATAAGGGTAACAAACGAGCACACAGTCTACCTGAAGGTAAGTGGTTGTTGTAGCCCATAGATATCTAAATCTATCCTCGGCTATGAATCAAAATGTAGATGCGTTATCACCTGTGAAAACTAAGATGGAATGTCTCGTTTCCAGTACAAGGAGTCTCTGATTCTTTACAATCACCATACGAAACACAGCATCGTTAAGTTGCTATTTTACGCTGGTATTCTTTGAGAGCGTGAACTTTCCCCGGTCGAGCAGGCCCATTCGTGCTACAACTATACTACTAATATAGCTGCACCATGACTCTACCACAAATAATATATCTTTATATATAAAAATTACGTGTCACGTTGTTTGTCCGCAATGGACTCCTAAACTACTGAACTGATTTCAATGAAATTTTGCACACTGTGTGCATTTTGGTTCAACTTGAGGGATAGGATAGTTTTTATCCTTATAAATGACTTTCAAAAATTTTTGTTGCGAATTTAAAGATTTTTATAGGCAGGGTCGTTGTAAAGGGCAGAATAACGTCTGCCTGGCCAGCTAGTATTTTATAATATTCTTTGAATAATCGTACAAGTCCTCTTTCTAATATTCAACAAGTGGTATGCGGGAATTAAATACTGTGCTGTATATACAATATATACTATGCCTGGCGAGCTAGTATATATATATATATATATATATGTCTAACAGAAACAGAAATTTTTATTTAATATAGATTATAAATAATACTTATTAAAATCACTCTTTGTTTAATCCCCACTGGTTCGAAAAAAACCCAGCGGGCCCTTTTTTAAATAACAGCTTACAGTCATGTGTTTTACACAATTAACAACACAAAAAATTAGAAATAGATTGGTAGCGATCATCTCATTTCCAGGGGTTATTATCATCCATAAATTCCTTAATATTATAATAACCCTTTTTATACAAACTTTGTTCAATAAAGTTTTTGAACGTTGAGCAGGTCAAATTTTGTATATTTTTTGGGATTTTGTTGTAATAGCGTATACATCGCCCTAAAATGAATTACTGACTCGGTGGAGTCGAGTAACTGGTACTACTAGCTTGTGTCTGTACCTAATATTTACAGAATGAATGTCACCAATTTTTGTAAAACTAATTTTATTTTTATGTACGTACATTACATTGTCATAAATGTATTGAGTGCCCAATGTAAATATATTAATTTCCTTAAATTTTTGTCGAATCGGGTCTTTAGGTTTTAAATCATAGATTGCTCTTATGGCCCTCTTCTGTATAACAAATATAATTTTAGTGTCAGTCGCGTGTCCTCATAGCAAAATACCATACGACATTATGCTATGGAAATAGCTAAAGTACACAAGTCTAGCTGTTGTTACATTGGTAAGATTTCTAAAGTTTTTACAGCATATGCTGCAAAACTATGTCTGCTTGCTAATTGCTAATTGATTTGCGTCTAGTGTTATTCCAAGAAAAATTGTGGTATTGACAAGACTCAGTTCCTCCACATTTAAAAATTCATTAGTATTTAATTGTTTGACATTTGGAGTCATGAATTTCATACATTTAGTTTTAGTGCCATTTAAATGCAAGTTATTAACATGTCATATTTTAATAATTCTCGTTTTAATTTGAAAATTAATGAAGTGTCATCAGCAAATAGTTATGGTTATCCCCTACTTTGTAAGGTAAGTTATTATTAAGTGGCGAAGCTTGCGAAGACACTTATTGATTTCACGATGTCTGTCCGTCTGTCCGTCTGTCCCACGATTATCTCGAGAACGGTTTCGAATTTTCAAATTCTGTTTTCAGCAATCGATTACTGATCACTCAGGCATCTGAACCTCCTATTTTGAAACTGATTGCTCAACGGCAACCGTTAGAAACTGCTACAAAGCTTTTTGCTCCGCCACTTTGCTATGCTGTTGCTTGATAGGTTTATTGATTTTCTTGTATATAAACAAGAAACAGAAAAGGGCAGAGAATTGAACCTTGCGGCACACCCATTTATACTATCGACCCGGAAGCGCTCATACTATTAATGACAACTTTTTGCGTTCGTATGAAACAATTAATTTAAGAAAATTACTTCTTATAACGTAGTGTTGTGTATTCCTTAATATGTTTCATGGTGAACACAATCGAAAACTTTGGATAGATGACAGAATATACTCAAAGCATCCTGTGAATTCTCCCATGCGTTAAAATATATTTAATCAGCTCAACGCTAGCATCAGTTCTCGAGCTACCCCTTGTTAAACGGTATTGATTTTTATAAAGTAAATTATTTGCATTTAAAAAAAATTACATTTGATCAAGGATAATTTTTTCAAAAAATTTACTAAGTGTTAGCAATACAGAAGTTGGTCTAAAATTGGCAGGGTCTAATGCACTACCAGATTTAAATAAAGGTTTTTACTTTTTTTATTACTTTACAATGCTTCACTTACGCAGGAAACACACCATATTCGATACTAGTATTAAAATAATAGCTACTTGAGGCGCGATTATATCGATAATAGACGCAATAACTTTAACGGTAATCCCCTACAGATCTGCAGTTTTCAATAGTTTTAAAATATTTTACAATGTCTTTTGATATTATTATTATCGATATTTTTTATGAAATGTAAAATTCTTTGTGCACGCATTTACATTTTGTTTAAGTAATGATTAGTCGACGGCAGGAGAAGAATTCAGTTACTTAGTGGTTAAAATCGGAATATCACTAAAATATTGCCATTGCAACATCCTGATCTGATTTAGTTAATTTGTAGTTAAAACTTAACCGGTAGTTTAATTGCGAGAGTTAACCTTACCAGTTTCGCTATTAATTATACTCCACATCATTTTAATTTCATTAGAAGCCGTCTTCATTTTGTTGCCCATATGCAAAGACTTGGCTGTGGGGCACACTCCTTTGCATATGTTTAAATTTTCTTTTACATATTACCCAAATTCGACCCTAGGGTTAATTGACCTTTCATAGTAAAGTTCATATAAACTTTGTGTGCTCTTATGGACTCCTACTCTCATTGATTTATTGAATGCCTTCTGACTGTTCAAGGAAAACGTTTAAGAAGTAAAATATTATCAAACTCATTGCAAATAAGTTTAAACAATGTTCCATATGAAAAATTAGGACTATTTTGGTATGAAAGTTTTTTTTATAGGATAGGGTGACAAACGAGCACGCAGTACACCTGATGGCAAGTGGTAGCTGTGGCCCATAGACATCTACATCTATCCTCGTTTGCAAATCAAAATGCAGATGTGTTGTCACCCGTGAGGACTAAGGTGGAATGCCTCTTTTCCAGTAAAAAGGGCCTCCGGCCACCTGCCCTCACCGAGCGAAACTCAGAGCTAAACCTCACACGGTGGAGCACACCGTGGAGGTGTGCCCTGCTTGGGCGGAGCACCGCCGTGTCCTCGTAGCGGCGATAGACGGCGGCGACCTCTCGCGTCCGGCCCTGGTCGAAGCCATGGTCCGGAGCGAGACGGAATGGGATGCCGTCACCACCTTCTGCGAAGCAGTGATGCTAGCGAAGGAGGTGGCGGAGCGGGAGAAGGAAAGAGCAACAGCTTTCCTTCCCGGCCGCCGCGGGAGACGCCCCGGGCGTCGGGGGCTACGTCGTGGCCCCCGACCACCGTAGGCGCGGGCCTGTGGACGGCGAGCAATGGGTAGCTCGCCGTCCGTCCGTCTAACGACGACAGGCCGTGTCGACGGCGCGTTTTGTTCCACGCGCGCCTCAAAGAGCTGTCAGCAGCGTGAAGGGGCCCGCAAGGGCCGACGCCTGCCGGGGCTGCGGGCTGTTCGAAAGAGATACCGCGGCTCCGGAACGTAAGGGCACTGAAGGAACACGGATGGTTTTTAGTCAGTAAAAGTCTGACACTCCCTTCCGCTCCACCCACAGCGAAAGGCGTCATTAGATGATTTTCCATCCGCAAAAAAAAAAAAAAAAAAAAGAGCTAAACCTCTACTTCACGCTGGTATTCTGTGAGGTCGTGGAACCACCCCGGTTTGAGCCGGCCTATCCGTGCGACAGCAAAAGCTGCCGCGTGGCTCCACCACTGTCGAAAAAAGTGATGGAAGTTTCTTCACTATGTTACTTCTACACTTCTCCAAGCGACGTGCATTTACTGGCACAACACAATTTCTCATCTACTTGCTTTTTCTGAACATAAGGTACAGATACTAACTGTCCACAGTGATCAGAACTCAATGTTTGAATTATTTAACAGTGGTAGAGCCAAGCGGCAGCTTTTGCTGTCGCAAGGATGGGCCGGCTCGAACCGGGGTGGTACCACGACCTCACAGAATACCGGCGTGAAGTAGAGGTTTACCTCTGCGTTCCGCTTGGTGAGTGCAGGTGGCCGGACGCCCAATTCCCCCCCCCCCCCCCCCCTCCCCATCAACATGGTAGTGGAATTGAATAGAAGACTACCCCAGGAGGGTACCAGCACCCTTGGAGAATCCCTCGCTGAGCATCCACGACCAAACCATTCCACTCCTGGGCGTGGGTGCTCAGGCTGCCCCGCCTATTCTGGGGGGGGGGGGGGGGCAAAATTCCGCTCGCGACTAATACTGCTCGGGGCAAGCTGAGCCATAAGACCAAGGCGACCCCTTTCACGCTATCCGTGAATTTTTGCAATATCAGGGCACTTCATTCCAACCTTAACGCTGTCCATTACCATCTAGAGACGGCGAAGCCGGCCTTGCTCTTTTTAACCGAGACTCAGGTGTCCTCTCCGGCTGATACTTCATATCTCTCTTACCCGGGGTACAAATTTGAACACGCCTTTGTGCCCCGGGCTGGAGTTTGCGTATACGTCAGGGAGGACATCTGTTTTCAACGCCTCGGCAGTCTTGAAGGTACGGACCTGTCCATCCTATGGCTGCGCGTAGACAGCGACGACCATCTCTGCGTCTACGGGTGCCTCTATAGGTCCCATAGCGGTAATGCCGACACAGACCGACTCATCGACCACGTCCAAATGGCTGCAGACTCCGTGCTACAACAGGTCCCATCCGCAGAGATCGTGATACTTGGTGATTTTAACGCCCACCACGCTAAATGGCTTGGTTCTCGTTTAACCGATCATGCGGGTAGATCTTTCTATGACTTTGCCTTGGCATATGGTCTAACACAACTGGTTACTTCGCCTACGCGGATCCCAGATGTGGAGGATCATGTACTTTCCCTGTTGGACCTTCTGCTGACCTCTTATCCGGACGGATATCAGGTCTCCGTCGATGCCCCTCTGGGCTCTTCGGACCATTGTCTGATCCGTAGTACGGTGCCACTCACACTCCCATCGCAGTTGAGATCTGCAGCTTGCCGCCGTGTTTGGCACTATAGGTCAGCTGATTGGGACGGGATGCGGTCTTTCTTTGCATCCTACCCTTGGGGGCTGGTTTGCTTTTCGCCGAAAGATCCCAGCGTTGTTGCCGATTCTGTTGCTGATGTGGTACTTCAGGTTATGGAACTTTTTAATCCATCCTCTGTGGTGCCCATCGGAGGCAGATCCCAGCCATGGTTTGGTCGCTCCTGTAAACTATATCACGCTATAAGCAGGAGTGCTACCAGGCCTGGACTGACGCATCAACGTCCCGGGATGTTAACACCAGCGCTCTTAAAAAGAAGTACAATTCCGCCTCCAGGTCCTTCAAAAGTGTCATTGCTAAGGCAAAGTCAGAGCACATCGGCAGAATTGGCGAGAAACTAGTTCGCCTCCCTTCGGGAACACTTGCATTCTGGTCTCTCGCCAAGGCTGTCCAAGGGAACTTCTGTCAGCCATCTCTGCCATCTCTGCACAGGGTGGACGACTCACTGGCCCATGACACAAAGGAGAAAGCCGATCTGCTAGGCTCTTTTTTTGCTTCCAACTCTACTCTAGATGACGGGGAGAACACACCGCCGAACATCCCGCGGTGTGAGTGTTCCATGCGGGAAGTGTTGTTTACACAGCGCTTGGTGCGTAAAGCAATTCTCTCCCTGGACGTCAACAAGTCGAGTGGGCCTGATGGAGTCCCACCTATTGTGCTGAAGACGTGTGCTCCGGAGTTGGCACCGGTTTTAATGCGTCGTTTTCGGTACTCCTACTACCAAGGAGTAGTCCCGGACTCATGGAAGACAGCTTTGGTGCACCCGATCCCTAAAAAAGGCGACCGCTCAGATCCGTCCAACTACAGGCCTATCACCATCACCTCCTTGTTCTCCAAAGTAATGGAAACGATTATTAACAGCCAGCTCATGCGGTACCTTGAGGATCACCAGCTGATTAGTGACCGCCAGTACGGTTTCCGTCGAGTTCGCTCAGCTGGTGATCTTCTGGTCTACCTGACCCATAGATGGGCGGAGGCAGTGGAGTCCAAGAAGGAGGCGTTGGCCGTTAGTTTGGACATAGCGAAGGCTTTCGATCGGGTTTGGCATAAAGCGCTTCTTTCGAAGCTGCCTTCCTATGGGCTTCCCGAGAAATTGTGCAATTGGATCACCAGCTTTCTTGCAGATCGGAGCATCAAGGTCGAAGTAGACGGTGCATGCTCCGATTACAAGCCCATTAACGCTGGTGTTCCACAAGGCTGCGTGCTATCACCAACGCTGTTTCTTCTGCATATCAATGATATGTTGAAAACCAGTAACATTCATTACTATGCAGACGACAGCACTGGTGATGCTTTATACACCGGCCGTGCCAATATTTCTCGGGAAAACGTCGCCGAGTACCGGAACAAACTTGTGTCTGAAGTCGAGACTTTGTTGAACAAAGTCTCTGACTGGGGGCGACTAAACCTAGTCCAGTTCAATCCCCAGAAAACACAAATTTGCGTGTTTACCGCTAAAAAGATACCCTTTGTCGTATCTCCTCAGTTTCAAGGCACTCCCCTTGTTGCCTCAGCCGGTATCGGTATCCTCGGTGTCGACATATCGAGTGACGTGCAGTTTCGTGGTCACTTTGAAGAGAAGGCCAAATTGGCCTCTAAAAAGCTTGGCGTGCTCAGCAAAGCGGGACAGTATTTCATGCGGGCACACCGCTTGCAACTTTACAAGGCGCAGGTTTGGCCTCACATGGAATACTGTTCCCATCTCTGGGCAGGGGCCCCCCAGTGCCAGCTCCTTCCACTTGACCGCGTCCAGCGCAGAGCGGTTCGAATCGTCGACGACCGAGTTTTTTCTGATCGGCTTGACTCACTGGCACTGCGTAGAGAGGTTGCATCTCTTTGCGTATTTTATCGCATCTACCACGGGTAGTGCTCTGAGGAATTGTTCGGACTAATTACAGCCGCTCAATTTTACCATCGCTCATCGCGACAGAACTTGCGATACCATCCATATCATCTAGACGATTGGCGGTCCACCACTGTGCGATTCAGAAGAAGTTTTCTCCCTCGCACAACTTCCTTGTGGAATCGATTACCACCAGCGATTTTTCCGGACCGATATGACTTAGGGACCTTTAAAAGAGCCGCATGCTCGTTTGCCCCCTCCCTATAAAAAAATATATATATTTATACAACGGCTTAACAGTTATAAAAATATTATCTACACATGTTGCACTACATTCACTAATATGCGTTTTTTATAGAATAGTGTGACAAACGAGCACACAGTCCACCTGATAGTAAGTAAATATTTATTATTAGTTAATTAATTTTATTATATTATTAGTAAATATAGATAGATAGTAAGTAAAAATAGATGAATGCCTAAGTAAGCCCGTATCGGTCTCGACAGGTACGGCCCAGGGATCGGTGATCGGTCCACTGCACTTTCTGGCTTACGTTAACGACATGACTAATGTACTTAAATACTGTACATCTTATCAATTCGCAGACGACACGTGTATCATATCTGCTGCAAAAGATCCACAAGTAGCATTTAATCATTTGCAATACGACTTCAACAACTTAAATAAATGGTGTCATGACTCAGGCCTAGTGTTGAATGCAGCTAAAACTAAGATGCTACACATAAGATCTCCATATATTAGAGAGAAAAGTACATCGAACAATCTTATAGCTCATGATCACAGTTGCCTTCATAATTCGAATTACATTCACTGTAGGTGTCCACCAATTAAAACAGTAGATTCTCACATGTACCTTGGATTAGTAATTGATAGTGCATTTAACTGGGCCCCCCAAGTTGAGCGAGTATGTGACAAATTACGAGCTTTCCTCGCAAACTTAAGAATCATAAAAAAACAAATGACTTTTAGGACGCGATTAGCTTTATATAACGCGTTTGCTAACTCTATAGTCAACTATGGCCTATCCAGTTATGGGCGAACTTTCAAGTCATATCTGGATAGGATATATAATCTTCAAATAAGAATATTAAAACAAGTGGTCTCACATAATGTAAAAAAACAATTTTCGTCAAATGAAATACAATTATTTAAATATTGCAACGTACTACCCGTGCATGACCAGTTCATACTCCAACTTCTTAAGGAAGATTTTTTTAATAATTCCATTAAAATAAAAGTGGATCATAATAAAGGTACTCGGGCAATCACTCGCGGCAAGTTAGTCACGACAGCCGCGCGGAACACTTACGGCAGACGCACTGGTGTATACTTGATTCCTAGAATCATAAATAAATTGGATCCTGAGTTTAGGAACTCTATTAATGAAAAAAATATAAAAAACAAACTAAAGATCTTTCTAGTGAGTTCTTTGGACAGCAAAGATCGAATAGTTATATGAATAAGTATAGTAACTTTGTTTCTTCTCTTTTATTTTTAAGCATAGCGAACGTAAGCACAGCAACTAAACCTCAGTGGTTTGCGCTGTGTTCAATATGTATTAATAATTGTAAATTTTTTTATGGGTAATAAATGAAAAAAAAAAACATGTACATTTATCCTCAATAAAGAATCAAAATGCAGATGCGTCATCACCCGTGAGGGCGAAGATGGAATGACTCTTTTCAAGTAAAATAGGTCTCCGGTTCTCTACACTCACCATACGAAACACAGAAGTGTTAAGCTGCCATTTTATGCTAGTATTCTGTGAGAGTGTGGTCCTTCCCCGGTCGAGGCGACCCATTTGTGCTACAACTATACTACTAATATAGCTGCAGCATGGCTTTACTTTGTATAGCGTAGGTTTTAATAATAAATTAAAAACATCATATGATTTAAACAACGATCTAAATTTAATATTGGTGGAGGAAGCTTTTAGGAGATTAATATTAAATTCTCCTCATATTACAACAGATTTTTCCTGTTTATTAAGCTTAACCATATCTTTTTCAGAAGTATCATATCTAGAATGTGGGGTTCTGTAGACGATAACAACAACGAGGTGCTCAAACTCAACACATGCCATTTCTACAGTTTGCTCAACAGAGAGGCTCACAATATCTTTACGTTCTTTATTTGATAACTACAACATTACGGTGTAAAGAAAATTGGCTCTTTGACTTATTACTTCATATTTAAGTAGTCGACGGATTTAACTCGGCTGAGCAGCGTTCGGGAAGCTACGACACATCTTCTCGTCAGACATACCTTAAAACCTTAAAACGAAATTGTACAACCAGTGCGTGTTGCCAGTGCTGACTTACGGAACTGACGTGGTTCTTTACAGCTGCCCGTATGAGGAAGCTCAAGGTCGCTCAGCGAGCTATGGAGAGGGCTGTGCTCGGAGTTTCTCTGCGTCATAAACTTAGGAATGAGGATATCCGCAATAGAACTAGAGTAACCGACATAGCCCAACAGATTAGTAAGCTGAAGTGGCAGTGGGTCGGCCATATAGCTCGAAGAACCAACAACCGATGGGGAAGGAAAGTCCTCGAGTGGCAGCCTCGTACCGGTAGGCGAAGTGTAGGGCGACCCCCCATGAGATGGAGTGACGACCTGGTAAGACATGCTGGAAGTCGATGGATGCAGGTGGCTCGGGACCGTGCTTTGTGGTATTCCTTAGGGGAGGACTATGTTCAGCAGTGGACTTGTGAAAGGCTGTAATGATGATGATGATGATTTAAGTAACAGAACTCAAAAAGTTCGGTAGTAACAATGGGCGTTCCTCAGGGCTCGATTCTTGGCCCATTGCTCTTCTTAATCTATATAAATGACTTATCTTATCTTGTAGGGGACAAACACGATATAGTATTATTTGCTGACGATACCTCTTTAATTTTCAAACTCAAATGGCAGTCAATTAAT
The DNA here is from genome assembly GCA_033319125.1 of Parnassius glacialis. NCBI lineage: Eukaryota > Metazoa > Arthropoda > Insecta > Lepidoptera > Papilionidae > Parnassius > Parnassius glacialis. Next base: position 49,411,619 of record JAVANC010000001.1, on the reverse strand, counting down.
TATGACGATGTAAATAATGCTCTATCGGAATTAGTACATTGGTTTAACGCCAACAATTTGCTCTTCATTACAGCCTTTCATAAGTCTTCTAGAAGAAAAAGTTCATCCTAAAGAGTCCTTCTTTCTCCATGAAGTCGGCCAGCTGCTGGCCTCTTGGGTTCCGTTGCCCTATTCCAAATGTCCCTACTTTCAGCTCAACGTTCTCTCTTGTGCCTAGTTTTGCATCGAAGTCTCCCATTAACACCGTTTGTTGGGTTTTGGAGGAATGCATGGCTCTAGAGATATCCTCATACATTTCTTCCACCTCCTTATCGGGATGTGCCAAGGTAGGCGCGTAAACCTGTATGACCTTCAGCGCACCGTTTGGTGATTCTGAGTATAAGGTACGCAACCCTCGTCGACACACTCTCAATCTTTACAACGTTGTTAACGAGAGACTTGTGGACGATAAATCCGACACCTCCTTGAGACAGATGGTCGCCCTCCCGGTGATAGAGTAAATTGCTGGATTCGAGGATTACCGTGTCCCCCCCCCTCTGTTCGACACCCACGGGAAGATATGGGGTAGTCGATATTCTTAACCGCCACTACACGGCTATTTTCTCTTAAACGGCAATAATACAAAATGTATTAAATTTACAATACCTAACGTAAAACACTCGAAAACCAATGTGCTCTTAAATGAGGAGGAGTTGGGTCTTGTGGATACCACTGTCTTTCTTATGGATATTGCTACCAATATCCGCATAGCAATGTCAACATATCATTGTACAGCGTACATTGTACATTGTACAGTGGTAGAGCCAGGCAGCAGCTCTTGCTCTCGCACGGATGGGCCGGCTCGAACCGGGGTGGTACCACGACCTCTCAGAATACCAGCGTGAAGTAGAGGTTTAGCTCTGCGTTTCGCTTGGTGAGTGCAGGTGGCCGGAGGCCCTTTTTACTGGAAATGAGGCATTCCATCTTGGTCCTCACGGATGACAACGCATCTGCATTTTTATTTCGCAAATGAGGATAGATGTAGATGTCTATGGGCCGCAGCAACCACTCACCATCAGGTGGACTGTGTGCTCGTTTGTCACCCTTATCCTATAAAAAAAACATATCATTGACATGCAGAAGTTGGTGGTTGGTGGTGGCGTTGGTGATAGCACACATCCTTGTGGAACACCAGCGTTAATAGGCTTGTAGTCGGAGCATGCACCGTCTACAAAGAACTTGATGCTCTGATCTGCAAGGAAGCTGGAGATCCAATTGCACAATTTCTCGGGAAGCCCAGCGCAGGAGCTTCGCAAAAAGCGCTTTGTGTCGAATCCGATCGAAGGCCTTCGCAATGTACAAACTAACGACCAACGCCTCCCCTTTGGATTCTATAGCCTTCGCCCATCTATGGGTCAGGTAGACCAGAAGATCACCAGCTGATCGACCCCGACGAAAACCGTATTGGCGGTCACTAATCAGCTGGTGATCCACAAGGTACCGCATGAGCGGGCACTTAATAATGGATTCCATTATTTTGGAGAACAAGGAGGTGATTGCTATAATAGGCCTATCACGAGTTGGACGGATCTGAGCGGTCGCCTTTTTTAGGGATCGGGTGGACAAAAGCTTTCTTCCATGAATTGGGAACTACGCCTTGGGAGTAGGAGTACCGGAAAAGATGCGTTAGGACCGGTGCCAACTCCGGAGCACACGTCCTCAGCACAATTGGTGTGATCCCGTCAGGCCCACTCGACTTTTGGATGTCCAGGGAGAAGAGTGCTTTGCGAACCGAGCGCCGTGAGAACAGCTCATCCGGCATGGAACACTCACACCGCGGGATGGTCGGCGGTGTTTTCCCCCCGTCATCAAGAGTAGAGTTGGACGCAAAAAGTGAGCCTAAAAGGTCGGCTTTGTCTTTTGCGGCTTGGGCCAGTGAGTCGTCCTCCCTGTGCAGAGATGGTAGTGATGGCTTACAGAAATTCCCTTGGACAGCCTTGGCGAGAGACCAGAATGCACGGGTTCTCGAAGGAAGGCGAACTACTTTTTCGCCAATTCTGCCTATGTGCTCTGACTTTGCCTTGGCAATAACTCGTTTGAAGGACCTGGAAGCGAAGTTATACTTCTTTTAAGTATGCTGGCGTTTACATCCCGAGTCGCCGAAGCCACAGCCCTGGCTTGATAACACTCCTTACATATTTGAGACCTTCCACATATTTGCTTTATTTCATAGACCATACTATTGTATGTCTTATTCATATGGGACTTCAAGTCATAACTCTGCTATCATAATGTTTATGCATCATAGAGACATTCTATATTAATGCTTTGTTTCGTTAGACCTTACTATCATAAGTCCCTAATATAGGACTAGTCATTGTGCAACCTTACTACTAGCAGTCGGTCAGCCGACCACTCCATATATGTACAACCTTGGGTATGCGTCTCCGGCAACGCCCCCTTATAAGGGAACATTACAAGAACACCTTCATCAACTTGGAAAATTTTGATCCATTATAATTGCAATATAATCAACTTGTGTTTATATGATTTAATATATTTTAAGTATTTTAAACGGAATTTTAATAAATTTAGAGATATTTAAAGACAATTTATGCGTTTACTAATATTATAATATTCAATATTCCAAATTTTTTTTTTTTTTAATATGATAAGGGTGACAAACGAGCACACAGTCCACCTGATGGTAAGTGGTTGCTGCGGCCCATAGACATCTACATCTATCCTCTATTACAAATCAAAGATGTAGATGCGTTGTCACCCGTGAGAACTAAGATGGAATGCCTCATTTCCAGTAAAAAGGGCCTCCGGCCACCTGCACTCACCAAGCGAAACGCAGAGGTAAACCTCTACTTCACGCTGGTTTTCTGTGAGGTCGTGGTACTACCCCGGTTCGAGCCGGCCCATCCGTGCGACAGCAAAAGCTGCCGCGTGGCTCTACCACTGTTAAAATAATACTAAAAACTGTTAAAATTCCAAATGAATATATTTAAACTTTATGCTTATTATTGCATTTATATATATAATCTAACCCTAACTAACCCGCGTTAAAGAACAGGACACAGGACAGAACGCTCCAGGAAGTCTGCAGTCTGTGAACACGTACAGGATCGCCCCCGCACTACATTAGATATGATAGACCACAAATCCTCGCTAAAAAACACCGACTCCTTCCAAGGATGATTCGCGAGGTTATTGAAATCATAAAATATCCTAATTTCAATAGAGAAGATGGCTGAAGATGCTTGGGATCCCATAATTAATAAAATTAAATCCCAACCCAAGCATACAACTGCAAGACTTCATGATACTGTAAGTTCATACTGCGTAGATCGGAACAAAAATTAATAATTTTTAATCTGGAGGTAGCCGTGGTTAACTTTGACATTGGGACGTCACCTCAGTCCCCCGCGTGACCATGGGTGCTGGAAAGTGCTCAAAAGGTCGTGAATATAAAATAAATTAATTTACGCGATAAAATCCTTAAAATTAATTTTATTTAAATGTGTAGTGTTCGCGTAAATATAAGAAATCATTTGTTGAATTTAATCACTCTATATCAGTCTCATAACAGTTATTCATATTTTCCACCACAATTGAATATAATTTAAGTTTATTAATAATTTTTTTTTTACATAAGTTTATATAATTTATGACATTAATTTTTGTTTTAATTAACTTTTGCACTTTCCTAATATATTTACTAATTTTTATGTATTTCTTTAATTTATAACAGCAGGATTACCTGCAGTAGAAGATACTGCAGGTAATCCTCGTGCATTCCTCCAAAACCCACTATACGGTGTTAATGGGAGACTTCAACGCAAAACTAGGCGCAAGAGAGAACGGTGAGCTGAAAGTAGGAATTTCGGAATAGGGCAATGGAACCCAAGGGGCCAGCAGCTGGCCGACTCCATGGAGAAAGAGGGACTCTTTATGATGAACTCTTTCTTCCAGAAGCGCCCCCACAGGAAGTGGACATGGTTGAGCCCCGACGGTTCATCAAAAAATGAGATTGACTTCATTATGACGACCAGACGACAACTGTTCAGTGATGTGTCAGTTATCGCGAGGGTGAAAACCGGCAGCGATCACCGAATGGTTAGAGGCACACTGAACCTAAACGTTAAATTGGAGAGGTCTCATCTAATGAACACAACGATCCGCCCCCCTCGTGCTCAAATCCAAAGTCCCGAAACCTTTCAGCTTGAGCTACGAAACCGTTTTCAGTGCCTAGAAGATTGCAATGCAGTGGACGATATGAATGACAAGCTCGTGGAAACTTTCCATGCAGTCGGAGCTTAGTTCTGCAAGATCCGCCGCAGAAGAACTAAAAAACTCTGCGATCACACTCTTAATCTCATGGATATTACACGGGATATGAAGCTGCAGTTTTCAGTAGATTTGACAGCATACAGGCAACTGAACAGGCAGATCTCTAAATGCATGCGGCGGGACTTATGCAACTTCGATACAGCTTGTATTGAAGAAGCGATCGAGCGGAACCAGGGCTCCAAAGTCTTGCTAGAGATCTGTCTGCCAGAAAGAGCCAACTGTCAAAGCTGAAGACCGAGTGTGGCAGCGTCGTTTCCGGGATACCTGAAATTTTGAGTGAGATTGAGAGGTTCTATGGGCAGCTGTACACATCATCGTTGGAGCCACACGTAAGTATGAATAATAACGATCCAAGAGCGAGTCTTATCCGACACTATTCCGATGATATCCCGGACGTCAGTCTGAGCGAGATTAGAATGGATCTCCAGAACCTGAAAAACGGCAAGGCCCCAGGCGAGGATGGAATTACAGCGGAGCTTCTGAAAGCGGGTGGAAAACCGGTACTTGAAGTCCTTCTGAAGCTCTTTAATTCCGTCCTCCATGGTGGCACTACATCGGAGGCGTGGAGCAAAAGTGCGGTGGTCTTGTTCTTCAAGAAAGGTGACAACTCTCTCTTGAAGAACTACAGACCGATTTCCCTTCTGAGCCGCGTCTACGTGCTGTTTCCGAAAGTCATTACGAATCGTCTAGCGCGCAGACTTGACGACTTCCAGCCTCCCGAACGAGCCGCTTTCCGAAAAGGCTTTAGCGTCATAGACCACATACATACCCTTCGGCAAATTGTACAGAAGTACGAGGAGTACAATTTGCCACTATGTCTGGCGTATGTGGACTATGAGAAAGCCTTTGATTCCGTCGAAATTTGGGCGGTGCTGCAGTCCTTTCAGCGGTGACAAGTTGACTGTCGGTATATCGAAGTGCTGAAGTGCTTGTAAAGTAGGGCTACGATGGTTATCTGAGTATAGAACCAGAGTACGAAACCTATACAATTGCAGAGAGGTGTAAGACAGGGTGACGTTATATCGCCGAAACTCTTCACCGCTACATTGTAAGACGTATTCAAGCCTCTGGACTGGAAAGGATACGGTATCAACATCAATGGCGAGTACATCACTCACCTTCGATTTGCCGGCGATATAGTCCTTATGGCAGAATTGCTGGAGGACCTAAGCACTATGCTCAATGACCTCAATAGTGTTTCCCAACGGACAGGTCTTAAGATGAACATGGACAAAACAAAGATCATGTTTAATGTCCATGTCACACCTATGCAGGTAGTGGTTGGGAGCACTAAGCTCGAAGTTGTTGACGAGTATGTTTACCTGGGACAAATAGTCCGACTAGGTAAGTCCAACTTCGGCCGAGATGTCAATCGACGGATTCAACTTGGTTGGGCAGCGTTCGGGAAATTACGGCACATCTTCTCGTCAGGTATACCTCAAAACTTGTAGACAAGACTGTACAACCAGTGCGTGTTCCTAGTGATGACCTTTGGTACTGAGACGTGGTTCTTCACTGCTGGCCGGATGAAGAAACTCAAGGTCACTCAGTGAGCTATGGAGAGGTGTGATAAACTTAGAAATGAGGATATCCGCAGTAGAACCAGAGTGACCGACATAGCCCAACGGATTAGTAAGCTGAAGTGGCAAATGGGCCGGCCATTTAGCTAGACGAACCGACAGCCGATGGGGAAAAAAAGGTTCTCGAGTGGCGGCCTCGTACCGGCGGACGAAGTGTAGGGTGTCCCCCCACTAGATGGAGTGACGACCTGGTAAGATATGCAGGAAGTCGATGGGTGCAGGTGGACCGTGCTGTGTGGCATTCCTTGGGGGAGGCCTATGTTCAGCAGTGGACTTGTGAAGGGCTGTAATGATGATGATAATGATGAATACTTTTTATTAAGTATTTTACTCAACGGTGAAAAGTTATTCTTTGGTGTTTGCTAACATTTCTTGAATTATTTGTGCAAAACACACCATGACATATTTTATCAAGATTTTTTTTATATAATCAACAAAGCATGTGTCAACTCACTAGCGCCTAGCGAGCGACTGAGTGGACTAAGTAAAGTGCGGCAATATCACCGCAGTTAAATGGGACAACGTAACATAATGCTATGTCGCCTCTAGTACGTAGTACATAATATCTCATTGAAATCATATGAGTTTTTGTAAATACATTCAATGTTCCATATAACTGATATTATGTATACTATATTATGTAAAATGACAAATTACAATATTACAATAATATATAAAAGTCCCATGAATCATATAACTTTGGACCATATCCTGCGATGGAATCAGATTCTTCTATTATGCTTAAACTGCTGTGTTGTTAACTCTGCAGAAAGGAATATTATTTTGTCATCAAAAAATCATATATTTTTCTCCTTCATGAAATTAGTGTAAATAAAAAGTCTGACAACTTTTACATAGTCAAATATTGTTGATGTAAATCCATAATTACTATTTTTGTATTTGATCAACTGGAGCTAATGAATAGTGTATATTTTTTAGTAACTGACCGAAGATTCGGTTTCGGTTTCGGTAAGTTTCGGCGAAAAAATCTAGTTTCGGTTTCGGAAAAAATCTGCCGAACCTTCGGCGGCGCCAAAACTCAGTGTTGATTGGATTTGTGTGTGGATTATCGTGCACCATTTGGATGATCTCGTGACTAGGGTTGCCATCTCCTAAAATGATAAAGCCGGACTCGGCGCCCCAAAAAAGCTGGACTTTTGGTCCTAAAAGCCGGACAGTAATTTTTTGCCAAACATACCTTTCTGAGGCCATGCAAGCCAAAAACTCATCAACTCCAACCCCCCCCCCCCCCTCCCCAGAATAAAAACTAAAATACTCCGTTACATACGTTAATTGTTTATTAATCAATCACAGCACAGTTTCAAGTGTATACGTTACTTACTTATTTATTCTGCAAGCGACGCGTGCAACGCGTTACACTAACAAAAAGCCTAACAAAAGCCGGACAGGCTGGACACAACCCGAAAAAGCCAAACATGTCCGGTTAAGGCCGGACAGATGGCAACCCTATTCATAACTCGTGTATTATACAGAATATAATACACGAGTTACGTCACGTCATAATTATACAGAAACAGAAACTTTTTTATTCAATATAGATTGTAAATAATACTTATTGAAAGTCACTCTTTTGTTTAATTACCACTGGTTCGAAAAAAAGCTCAGTCCTTGAAATAATCAGCAAGAAACCCTGCGGGATTTTTTTAAATAACAGCTGGCGTAGCGTGGACTAATTTAAACGTGTGCGAAGTTGCATCAGCGAGGCCCTTTTTAAAGTCTAAGGATCTACCCAATACATCTATCCTACCAAACATGCTTGAACACTACATACGAGGGCGACACTGAAAGTATTTAGAACTTTCAATATTATTGTGTTTGTATTTTATTAATTTGTAATTTTTTTACGATTTGAAAATTATATTTGTCACGTTAGCATGAATTTTACGCGAGAAAATTTTCGTACAATGTTTTTTTATGAATTTCGATGTCGTTTAAGTAAGAAAGTTATGGTAGACTTCGGTTGGCCCTTCACGATGAAGCCATTGTTTACAACTGGTTTAATGAGTTTAAACGTGGTCACACTAATCTCACCGTGAGGGACGACCTTTTACGGCGACAACTGAAGATAACGTCAGTGTTGTGCAGCGTATGATAGAGACTGACAAAATAGTGACTTATCAGCAGATTCGGACAAGCTTAGGCATCGGTATGAGTCAAGTGTACAAAATCTTCCATGAACATTTAGCGGTCAGGAAACCTTGTGCCCGGTGGATAACTCATAATTGGACAGAGGCCCAAAAACTCCGTCGTGTTGATTGGTGTCGTCAAATGGTTCAAAGATTTAACGAAAGTGACTCAAATGCTGTGTTCGACATACTTACGGGTGACGAAAACTTGATTTATTGTTATGATCCTGAAACTAAGAGACTGTTGTCTGGGTGTTTCCTTCCAAGGAGTTGCCAACTAAAGTGAAGAGAGATCGAAGCGTGGGAAAAGATGGTAGCCTCGTTCTTCGGAAGAACAGCACATTACGCAACAATTGTATTAGAGGATCGAAAAACAGTTACTGCAGAGTGGTATACTAACAATTGTTTACCACTTGCCTTGGAAAAAGTTCGAGAGAAACGACCTCGCAATAGGACCCCCCTTCGCCACGACAATGCCTTGACGCACACCGCCAAGCAAACAATCGACAACATGGCGACGTCAGACATGGAATTACTGGGTCACTACTTTGGAAATTATGATTTACTATAATAAATGTAGATGCATTATAATTTGTGTTTTTAGCCTTACACAACCAGTTCAAAACATCTTTCTCACCACATAGCGTGTGTAGGTAATATTATAAATGTACTTATTATCCCTGATTTATCTTGTCTTTAATCATTATATTACTTAAATGGTATTTGGGATGTATACTCACAATCAATCAATACATGTGAAAAATAGTATCCATACCACATTTATGCACAGACAGGTACTATATTTTGCCGGAACTACTAAAATAATTTTCCATAGATCTTAAAGTACATATAAATGGTGAATGTACCTACAACTTTGTTTTATACTATTAATTATTGAACAGTGCACTAATTTAACTTATACAGTACTGGTGAAAACTAATAGACAATTGCTTTTAGTTTGTTTTTAGGTTATAGTACGAGTCATATTTTATTTGCTAATTTCTCAGTACTCCGTTTAGATTTCGTAAAACTAATATTACTATTGTAATCTATAGATTATAATAAATAAATCGACATGCATTTCATTAAGGGTAGCTAAAATTTGTGGTGGGCCCATTCTTCATACATAAAGAAACTGTCTCCTTTGTAAAGTACATAAAATACATATAATTTTAGTCTTCATAGTGATAGCGAATCGGTAGTCTCCTTTTCCAGTTGATTGTAAGTCTATACAACAACAAGTAGGAAATTTTCAAGGTCTTTTGATACTCGACATTGGAACTCTAAAACTATCATGAAAATTGTGGTTATGAGCGACTAGCATCTATCTAGTAATTTGTGTCATAAAGAACGTGTACTTAAGCCACTTTCATCTTTTTAATAATAGATTGCCCGACGCCTCGTCCTGCTGGAAGCGCTTCTGGAAGGACAAGCTTTTAGGTTCGAACGTCCTGCTGGAAAGGCTGTGAGCCCTGCTAGCAGTACGAGATTTGTATGAAAATTTGGTAGTCCTTCCGGCAGTTCGGTGACCTTGACCTTGAATAAGTGCGACATGGACTCTTACCAGAGGTTCTCAACTTTTAATCAGTGTTTTAAACATAATAATTAAAATGTTTTTCGTAGCATTCATTTATTTATTTAAGTTTAAATTTTTAATGAAATCGTATCGTCTATACTGTAACTTTTCAATATTTACTAAAGACTATAGGAACTTTTAAGTTAGGAGTTGTGTTATGCTAGTAACTAATCAGTCAATAATCAGTCTTCTGCGACGCAAAATGAGATAAATTACTATCATAAAAATAAAAAAATATATCTTATTATTAAGTAGTGATGGGTCAACTCGAGTTACTAATTCGAGTTAACTCGAGTTGGATCTCCCTAACTCAAGTTTGGGTTGCTGTACATGAACGGATCAAGTGATCCAGCAAAAGAGTAAAACCGCGATTCGTTCGTTGTGTGCGCGCTTTGTGTTTTAAAGAGCATTTAGCTACAACCAAAATAATTTGTTATTTAGAATTTTAGAATAGCTAAGTTATGCAATTTATTTTTTCTTTTTTTGATTTCGAAGGGTTTATGACCAATATAGTTATGTAAGTCACAGACTTATTATTCTTATACCCGAAAAGGGTGGTTTAGTTGTAAGTTACACCATATTTTAAGTTAACGTGAACTGTAACACTTAACTTAAAATAAATATTTTAATTTTGAAAACAATTGAATTTATTTAAGAATATTTTGACTCTGATAATTAAAATATTCATAGTGTATGTACTCATATCTTTAAGCTAGACTAATATTGTTTCGTGAAGACTGTTACATAGCTAGTTTTACTGTTAAATATAATTAAGTACTTACTATGACTAAAATTAAAATCAAATACACACAAGTGTGTGATACATACTAAATATACCTTTTATTTTAATCCTACATAATTAGTTTGCTAATTATGGTTATCCCAACCCGCCAAAGAGCTAGATAGAGTAAATGATTTGTTACAAATTACTTTTTTATAAATTTGTTTTTCTGTTTGGTACTGCTAAGTCGAGTTCCGTAACTCGAGTTTAAACTCGAGTTACGCGAATTTCAACTCGAGTTAACTCGAGTTGTAATTTTTCCGAGTTGGCAAATCTATATTATTAAGTTGGAATGCCATGCCGGATATGATAGATGAAACAGTTTCTTCCAGTTTGTGGCGAACAAACTATACACCTTTTGCCACAACCTTCGCAATAAAATTGCGTTTTGTTTCTTTTCGTGCACCCTGGAGCGTATAATGCATTTCCTTTTCACCCTTTGTATACTATCGCCTTTAGACTAAGCCTCAAGCAAAATTATGTGCTCACTTCCTAAAGCTAGCTGTTTATTGGGTGGCTGATTCTCTTTTGATTGTTTAGGATTAGTTCTGAAGTTGTTTATAATGAGCTGCAAGCTCAATTTTTCTGTGAAATCTTTATGCCCAATTTGGTCACCTTTACTTTTCAAGAGATATTTATATGCCAAGAAGGCATTTGTTTCTATGATACCAAATATTGAAGCATACATGCGATGTACCCAATTCTGGGTTCGCCACACTTCTTCTAGAGCCAATCCACCTTATCTGATATGATTGTTGATGTCAATATCCGAAGCTCCATCGAGGTACTGATTTAGGACATGGATTCGAGGAATTTCTTTGACAGTAGTGGTCCCGTCACTATCATATCGTATTTTATACGATATTACAATGACGGGATTTTTACCGGCAAAGTAGTGCCACATGTGGCAACAAAATAGTAGATTTTTCGATCTTTCCAGGCTCTCGCAAGTACTTCAATGTCTTCTACTTCTGCGTTTGTCGATATGAAAGCTCCTTTTTTTCGTGAAAATATTCTCTAAGTTGTTTTAAAAGAAGTTTGGAATGGGCAGGTTTTGCAATTCCAATAAAGAATAATCCAACTTTTCATTATTCTATAGTAGTTTTACTGACGCAAACCACGAATCACCTACAACAATGCGACCAGTGCCATGCAAGGTTCAGTCAGTCTCAATGTAGTTGCTATGCCAGCTTTTAGCTGTCTCTGCCATTTTTCCTCAGTCCTTCATTGATTTCTAAGCATAAAATTATCCTTGTGCTACTATCAGCCAAAGTTTTGACCTCACAGCCAACCCCTTTTGGTTTGTGTTTTATTTCCATTACGGCTGGCATGTCATCTTCAAAACGATTACCCCTACCGTACCAGGCAAATACTGATTCATCGACTGTGAGTTTACAAGAAGGCGTGAGTGTACATAACCATTCTTCATTTACCATCTCGATAAGAGGACGAACTAAAAACCAACGATCAGCATTTTCTCTCTCATAGGTAAATGACAAATTCATCAAAATTTCTTCAAAGCGATGCTTACTCATACCGAATCTTGTTCCTTGCTGGAAAAAGTCATCGTCATTAGTAGCTACCAATTTAGTCGTTTTTCTGGTAAAACATTTACACACATGGCATGAAGAATCCTGAAAATCTTCAATAATTAAATCTTGAGCATTTAAAATGCGAGTATTTCTTCTGATTTTTGCATTTGTGAATCGAAGAATATCATCAATTTTGTTCACAGGAAGAAAACAGGAGCCAAATGTTAATTTATCGAATGTTTTGGTTATTGAGATCAAGATGCAGACTAGGAATGCACATAATATCCCTGTAATTATCAATATTAACATCTATTTTAATTTGCCAATCCACATTAACATATCCAGACGTTACTGTCACAATTGTCTCTTCGACTTCCCTTGGAAAATGAACGTTTTCTTCTTCTGATCCCGATTAAGAGCACGACCACGATGATGAAGATTCAGCATCAGCATCTTCGAGCTGCATCTGAGTAATCTCTTCACGTCCTGGTGAAAATAATTCACAGTTTGTAAAAATGTAGACAATAAAATAAAATAAGTAAATTAATATTTTTAAGGGGTACAGGTTTTATTAAAACGAAAGATAATAACGATGCACATAGTTTAAAAACTAATTATGTAAATCCTAGGTACCAATTATTACCAAACACCTTATGAATCTAGGGCATGGATTAAATAATCTCCTTAGGTACCTGCGCGGTATTTTCTTTCTTAAGAAATACCGCCTATTCAGTACAAATAAACAAAGAAAAAAATTGATTCTTTCCTCATAGTATTAGTGTAGATATAACAAAACAAATATATTTTAAAGCTAACTTAAGCTTTTTATACCGCAGCCGCATATAAAAGATTTAAAATGCTGGTAAAATTAGCTGTATTTAATAAAATTACAAAGCTGACTTACCGATATCCCCATTGGAAGGGTTTATATTATCAACAGATATGAATGAACATTATCCATCAATGTCCTATCGCAAGCGAACTTTATTGTTTTCCAAAACTCTGAATATGACACCAAAAATCTCGCACTGATTACAATTATCGCCAAAATGTTGACGACACCTGGCATTATCAGTACCCGGCGCATCGAAACACGTTGCGCGGGCGCGAACACGTAGCTCCCGTTTGTACTTATGTGCCATCGCTTGTCGACTGAAGGCTGCTTAGCAACTGTTCTCTCTTAAATTTAAAACAGAAAGAAAGACTCTATTTTTTCATGTAAATTTGACCTTTGTGCTATATATTATATATAAGGAACAAAGATCGAATAAATTTGCGTCCTTCCGGAAGGACTACAAGTCCTGCTAGCGGTACTCCGGGCGATCTATCATTAAAGTATGACCAAGGCTATCATTTGCTATTTTATCTTTAATTTCAGTGAAATAAATTTTTCTCTTTTTAATTTTCATAATCAGCAGTATAACATATGCTGGGTATAGAAGAAGGAATGGAAGTTTATTACTGTAAGAAAGATTTTGAAGTTAACATTTGGCAGGTGACTTGGCAACCGTGGCACTAAATGTCTTAGCATTGTTGGTGTGGATATTGCACATCTTGCATTACATGTTGGTTGACTTTTTGAACTCAAGGAGAAAATAGGCTGTAGTGCAGTAAACGAATAAAAGCCTGTGTAGAAGATATTTTTCAAAATCATTAATAAATACCAACTATTAATGGAATAAAACTAATTTTACGGAATTTATCGCGTTAAATTTTAAGTCTTTTTTAAATTCCTGACGTTTTCCGAGAGTCAAGTTGGACGCAAAAAGGGAGCCTAAAAGGTCGGCTTTCTCTTTTGAGTCGTGGGCCAGTGAGATGTCCTCCCTGTGCAAAGATGGACGTGATAGCTTACAGAAATTTCCTGTAACAGCCTTGGCGAGAGACAAGAATGCACGGGTTTCCAAAGAAAGGCGAACAAATTTCTGTCGATTCTGCCAAAGTGCTTATACTTTGCTTTGGCAATAATTCTTTTGAATGACCTGGAGGCGGAGTTATACTTCTTTTTAGGGATACTGGCGTTTACATCCCGAGCCGACGAAGCGTCAGCCCAGGCCTAAATATACTCCTGCTTACTACGTAATACTGGGATCATCTGGCAGTGAAAACCCGAACCCATGGGTAGCATGCAAAGAAGGACCGCATTCTTTCCCAATCCGCCGAACTGTAACGCTAAACACGGCGGCATATCAAATTAGTCTGGGTTATCAGACAGTCAAAATATCTGAAACGTAAATGTACTGTCTTTGTTATTCCAAAACATAGAACAATGGCATTTAAATGGTCCTTCGGGTATGCAGCTTCTTGCTGTTGGAACGATCTGCCGCCACCACTGCGTGCTCTGAAAACTATAGGAATGCTTAAAAGAAACAAACATTAATTTTAATACAGGACCAAAATCGTAATTCGTAATTTACCCCCAGTCACTTCTATGAATGTTTATAATTTAATTTTGACTTAACAAAAATTCTCTGGTATTTTTTTTGCGATGTCGAATAAGATTTTCTTTCTTTCTTTTTTTTTTCTCAAACTTTGGTAATACCGACATTCCGTTCCTCCCGCGGCCACACCACGTTTTTACCTAGCGGCTGGTTCAAGGATAAGGGCGTTACAAATTCATTGATATTTGTTACGCCTATATACATGATTTGAATCTTGTTATTTTTAATAGCTTTATTTATTTTTTCACTGTATAAAAAATTACTTTAAAAATTATAGATTTGAATAATATATATATATAGGCTTCTAATTCGTTCACCTATTACATCGTAATTTTTCCTTCACGGTAAAAAAGTCGGCATATACCATGCATATATTTATCATCATTATCGTCAGCAGTTCGTTACTGGATATGTTGTTGGGAAGATTGGCCTGTACCTTTTTATTTGAAAAGTGGCTGGACGATCGCACTACCACACTTTTGCACATGTGACAGAAAATATGGCTTTACTCTTACTGTTATATTATATAGGAATGTCTAAGATTTTTTTTTTGCGACGATGCGAAAGTTCTGTTCAAATCGTAACGTTATATGAGTAATTCATGTATGTTAGGGTATGATGGGACTGACATACGCTAAGCGTTAAATGTCCCTTAAATTATTATAAATTAAAAAAAAGATTTTTTTGACATTTTCGATAGGTGCCTCTTTTGACACATACAGGGCGAGAAGAACTGGTTTCTTTTACGCCCCTTCTGCACAGTATTTACATATTGTTTTTAAAAATCAACTGCTCGCAATTATTTATATAACTAATATTTTACAAGTATAATAATATTACTATGCGTATTTTACAATTTCAAATTTCTAATTAAAGGAAATCACTACTAAAATTATCTGCATTTCTGAACACCTGTATTCGTATCTACATTACGCTATTGATTTAAAAAAGATAGAACCAATCGGAATTATAATTGATTGATTATGTTAAGATGTTATCAAAGTTTTCTGTTCAGTATAAATAGTTGCTATTGTAAATATTTTTAGTCATCTATTGGATAGAGCAGGTAAGTCAATACATCTATTGGCAATAATAATAGCTAGACTTTCTTACAGACTTTCTTTTTATTCTTTTCAAAATTAGCAATATTTTAACTATTCTCACTTACATTTTCGCTTTTCCATAAGGCTAATACGAAGTAATTTTTTATCATTGCTTCCGTTTTTTATGTATGAAGGGTATAGTAAACTTTCCGGAACAAGCTACTGGTCCGGAAAATTACGGCGAATAAAGTTTTTTTTTGTTTTTTTATGTGGAAGTTTGCTGAAGAAATAGTTTTTACAAACGCCTCATATATTATTGAAAGGGACTTAAGGGAAGACGAAATATTTATTGAACGAACGTAAGCGGTTTGGAGTGTGATCAAAATACATGAAATTCATTATTAGTCATCGGGTCGAAATATTTAGTACGCGTGGTTTGGTACGCGTACGCGTGGTAGTTTTTGAAATCAGAAGACGGTTTTCAAGAGGTTAAAATGTAAGAAAACTGGGGATATTAAAACATAATCATATCAGAAAATGGTGCATTTACTGGAATTTGAATTATTTGGTAGATATTTCGGTCAGGTTAGCTGATCAATAAGCAATGTGGCCCAACTACGTACCATTATCAATTTCGTTACCATATATCGTGGAAAATTATTAGAACCTTACAAAAGCTATCATTAATTTATCAAAATATCAAATCCCTGCATTCCTAGTACGCTTTTGGGTCGGTCAGTACTTTATGGGCTTAGCGAATTTTCGAAGGAATTATTGAAATCAATTGGTTACCACAGCCTCGTTCGTCAGACAGCAGTGTGCACCGCAAAACTTGGAACGTTTTCCCTTATACGCCTCATGCATGTTTTGTGTTAGGGAGTCCATCGAACTAACTTTATAAAAATATTATCATAGGATTGTTTCTTGTTAATCTCTCCAATTAAGCTTGACATATTTAGTGCTAGAAGTATCTCACGAGAGTAGTTAAATAGTGAATCCAATGCAACACATTTAGAGTTTCGCCGTCCGTGTTTTTTAAATTAGGTTTGACACCACGCCTACCTTAATGGTTCTGGCAATCGCTGTTGGCGATTTAGTTGTTCGTTGTTAATTTTATTATAGCAATTTTCATTATTTTCAAATATTATTAATATTACAGAACTCAGTATTATGCATGTCCTTATTCTAATATAATAATTTAAAAGAGATGTTTTGTGTAATAAATAATAATTTAAGTATATTTTTAGGGACGCCAAAATGAAAACCATCGCTTTCGCTTTCGTCGCGTTGCTGGTCGGTGCTAACGCCGTACCTTTGGAAGTCTCAAAAGCTGGTAAATGAATGCTTATAACTTGTGTATCTTATTAAAATTATTATTGAAAAATAAGTCACTGTAATAAGGTCACACTTTAACTCTTCTGAGCTAATTTTTAATTTCAATTTAAAATAAGTAATTTTTACCATTTTATGTTCATTCGAATAAAAGACTTATCATTCTACTGGCTCACGTTGTTACAGGTGTGAAAAACGAGAAAATTATCGATGGAATTATCATTGGTATTATTGAGAGTATCGCCCAGCAAATCAAGGACTTAGGACTCGACCCGCTGGAAATTGAGAGAATTGAAGGACAATACACTTTCCCCGTAGCTGGGTAAGCCTGCTTTTATTTTTGAAAAATGTATAGTTCTAATTTCTAGAAAGGTTTTAAATAAAATTAAAGAACAAACTTCTGAACAAAACATATATTATAATAAAATAATATTTTATACAAATGTATATAATAGTTGAAGAGAATGAAATATTCATAATATAATATATGTATACGAGAATAATATGAAATATTTGCTAAAATATAGTGTATGTATATACGTATGAGCTGATAGCATACCTATTCGTGATGGATGGACATCTGCATCTAACGTTAAAAATGATGGTTACGGATGCATTGTCATCTCTGAGGATCATTCCAATAATAACACTTTTTTATACTACGCTTTTATTAATTTGATTTCGCGTATCTGTGTCTGATAGGGTAGAATTTAGTAATTGATTTTAAAATAACTTCCCGATACTTGAAATTTTGAACAAAGCTCAGAATCGGATTACAATGTAAAAATATAAAAACAAAAAAAATATAGTAAGTTATATATCAACTGATTCTATGTAAGATAAATACAGGATAGGTTTCCACGCCTTTATCGTGCACATATTAAGTAGCAAATGATAAAAAAAGTATAGTTCGATTATCGACGATCAAATCTGATGTATGTACATCATCGAGTACAACACAGCAGACTTCCGCTTTTTGCCCTTTCTAGTCACTAGAGAAGGAGATAGCCTGTATTAGAAAGGATAAATTTTACAAGATCTTTGCTGCAATATTACTTATCAACCTATTACTGCTGCAGTGAGGACAGATTTTGTCATGCCTAAGTGCTATGTGTGATATTTAGGCAACTTTAGCAGCACGTCTTTGAGCTCAAGCAAATAGTATGGTTTGAATTTGATGTTCATAAAGTAACGGACTCGAGCTATAACTTGAGGCCGTCACTTTCTGAACATCTGGGATAATGGACTTCCTGTCGTCTGCTTCTGAATCGTAAAATTATGTTATGTGATATTTTACTAGGAAATTTAAAAAGTATATTAAAGATAGTGGCAATTTGCGAATAGTTTCGAAAACTGTCAACTCAAAATGTTGTTTTATAATGCCACAAACGATTTGCATCAATCATGGTCACGGAGAGGGCACGGGAGCTGCGAAGTTTTTTAAAATAAATTAAAATTTAATGCATTAAAACCTATAGGCAGTTTTAATTAAAATATATATTATCAGAAAAATGATGCACACTTCTTTATCCTAACTCTAATTATAACTCTTGGCATAGTTGTCAGTACTCCAATAATAAGTCACGTGAACGTAATCCCATATCTTCTTGAACACAGAATCTTCTCTGCCAGCGCTTACCTCGAGAACTACTGGCTGTCTGGCCTTAGCGACATTGTTATTAGTGACGTCAGCTTCAACGACAACGCCTTGAGCTTCGACATTTCTCTTCCCAGTATTGAATCTTCTATTGGTAAGGATTACATTGAATTTATATTTATATTTGATAAAAGTGTATAACAAAAAATACATGTAATAATATCGGGAATTGGTCAGTTGATACCTCAACCAAATAATATCATTACAGCCGCTCTCAAGTTCACTGCTGAACACAGGCCTGCCCCCAATTAATGCCACAAAGCATGCTCCTGAGTCTCCTGCATCTATCGACTTGCTATATAGACCTGGTAAAAGGTCGTCACTCCATCTAGTGGGGGCCATCCTATACTCCATTAATCGGTGTGAGGTTACCACTCTTGAGCCTTTCTTATCTATCGGTTGTCAGTTCGTCGAGCTATATGGCCTGCTCAATGCCACTTTAGCTTACTGATCCGGTGGGCTATGTTAGTTACTCTGGTTCTGATGCGGATACTATCATTACAGTAAATTCGATGTTAACTAGCTCCTGCTATCCATAAGGAATGGCAAACATCTTCTCATGCAGCAGCAACCAGAAATGTACCTGTGCTAATCGAATAGAACTTCAAAACTCATAGTATTTGTCTGCATACCCTTCAATTAGTTACAAAGAATGAATCCTGTTGCTTGATGCAAGAAAAAAGAAGGGAGTCGTGTCTCTATCCACACAGTTTCCAAGTCAAAATATACTGTCTAGTATCAAGTAAAACATCGATCTTGTTAAATATCAGAATCTATATAGAGTTATGATATACAGTACTATGATGAAGTGTATCATTGCCAGCGATTGGTGTTTTACATTTTTATATTGCTAAATATTTGTGACTTCTAAGAAAAGATAATGTGTAGTGACCATAGAGATATAGAGTAGGGAAGCCAGCCGCAAATGTGACTTCTCGTTAGAAAGAGAGAGAAGATCAAGATTGCTATCTGTCTCTCTCTAACGACGCATGTTGTCAAGCTAACCTAACATGACAAAATAATACCGCGCATGCGCTCTGTTGTTGTTAGAGAAGGACAGACAGCAACTCTCATCTTCTTTCTCTTTCTAACAGCGCGTCAGTTCCAGGTTTGCAGAAAAGCATATGGCTTCTCCACTCTATCTATATTATCTCTATGGTAGTGACGGCGTAAGAATATCCACTACCCCATATCGTTCCATGGGTATCGAAAAAGTAACAGAGGGAAACTGTAACTAGAGATGGGTGGCAGCAACTTCCACAAACACTTAAAATTCAAAAATACTACGATTGCTAACTCGTCTGCGAAGTGAGGCAACTATCGCTAAATCTCCTATATGAGGCAATTTATAGGGGAAACCTACGTTCAGCAGTGGACTTTTATAGGCTGAAATGGATGAGTGGAAGAGAAGTTAATGGATGGTTACGTTATATAGTATATCTATGATTATAAAAAACACTTACCTTTCTCTTTTTTTCCATTTAAGGTGATGCCGGTGCTGAAGTCCAAATCCTTAAGCGTAATATCTATGGGCAAGGAAGCGGCAGGTAACTATAATTTCACGAATTTCAGTAATTCAAAATATTGTACAATGCTTAGTAAATGATACTCATAAATAAAAAGGGTAGGTTAGCAATTATGTTTCATGAAATTATATGTATTAATTTATCTTTCAATATTATGCAAAATAAATTAAAGGCCAATTTTTCAATCATCAGATAAAAGTAATTGTAGAGTAAAATATAACTTAAACAAATAAAAAATTACACTTGTATGACCAAAATAATTCAAATGTGTCACTTTTATATTTCGTCAGGTTATAATTTATTTGAAGGATTACTTTATCTAAAGATTGAAAAATCGGTTTTAAATAAGTTAAAGATAATATTGTAATATAAAGATAAACCTGAAATAAAACTTATTTAACAGATCTTTCTAGATTATCCAAATCTGTACTTTAATTAGAGCTATTGAAATAATACTTCTGAAGTAAATAGATTTTATTAAAATTGGTAAAAATGAATTTGATTTAGCAACAATCATATCAAAAGGTTAAAATATTTGTTTTGATGTAAAAATATATATTTATGTCATCAATTTTTATCAGGTTCAATATTAAGGGACTTCGCTTCGCTGGTAAGATCACCCTTGGTACTGAAAAACTCATCGACGATTTGCAACTTGGATTCAGCCTTGGTGGCATTGAGGTAATTTTTTGTATACATTGTAGATTTGAATATATAAATAGTTTTGTCTCATTATCTTTTACTTACGTCTGTATTGTTTTTGTAGTCTGACCTCAACATAAACATCTTGGGTTACGACATCTCCAGCCGTTTGAATGAATATCTTGGTAAAACCCTGCCTGCCCAACTCAACAAATATGAGGTGAGTTTTTAATAGATTTAAATAGTTCATTATCATTATTATATCCCTTTACAAGGCCACTGCTTAACATAGGCCAGAAAAGAGCTTACGCCTTTCTAAAAGGCCGGCAACGCATCTGCAATTTCTTCTGGTGTTGCGGTTGTTCATGGACGGCGGTAGTCACTTACCATCATGTGAGCCACATGCTCATTTGCACCCTCTCCTATAAAAAGGACTCCCTCTAGGAACGCTACAAAACATGGCCTTGAACCACCTGCACCAAAACATGGCTTTGAACCACCTGCACTAAAACATGGCTTTGAACCACCTACACCAAAACATGGTCTTGAACCGTACTGTTTACCAGGTTGTTACTCTTTCTAGGTACGAGGCTGCCACTTTTAAAAGTTAGTTACTTTGAGCTATATGGCTCCATTTGCCGCTTCAGCTTACTGATCCGTTAGGCTATGTCGATTAATATTCCTTATACAGGTAGCAACGAAAGGCCATGTCTCACTCAGATCCACATATCATAGCTGGCAACACGCACTGGTTGTACATTCTAGTTTTCATGTTTTGAGGTATACGCGATGAGAAGATAAGTCATAATCTCTAAACACTACTCAGCCGAGTGGGATCCTTGGTAAACATACACATCAAAATCTTCGAGCGTAGAGTTCCCAACAATTACCTGTATAGGTAGTCAATGTTATGGTAGCCATACACGCTAAGGTGTATTTGACAGGTTTACATGTAGACTTAAACTGTATAGATAAACCATAGTGTGTATATTGTATAACCACGAACAGCTTAGCTTACCTGACGCATTTAAATGTACAGGCGAACCTGACAGGCACTTTCTAGCGTGTTTCTACCTTTATAGGACGATAGACATGATTTTTGTCTTATCCCTAAATACTTTACGACTTACCCGGTGACTATTGAGATCGTTGCAGATATTGCTAAGGTAGTAGTTATGGCTTTATCATCTGAAAATTGAAGATGAGGGAATTATCCGCCATTGACTTTGATATTTAATATTCAATGCTGATGTTAGGCAGGTGGATTAGTGGTCGCAGTAAGTTCGTATCAAACCTGAATATTCGACTCACAGTCATCGATCATACATATTTTAGGTCAGACAATTTCAAAATAGTCACTACGGTAAATTAATTTAATGAGTTTAATTATAAAAATATTTTATGTTCATTTTCAGGAACAACTTAACCGTGTTCTCGCAAACTTCATCCTGAAAGTGTTGGACCGCCTTTTGTCAAGATCTTAAATTAATAACTGAGAAATTGAATTAAAACTGATTTAAGAACAATGTTTGTGTGCAAGTTTTTGTACTCATATGCTGTTCTTAATTAATCATCGAACTGTATTATAATTTAATAAAATATTTCAAACAGTGATTATATTTTCGTTTTTTTCTTTAATATTACTATCCTTTTTATAGTACTATGCTTGAAGACGTACCATTTTCATATGAGAAAGGTACTTAAAATCGCTTGTCGTTATGAGGAAAGGCACATTTATTTTTCAGTTGTATTTGCAAATAAGTCAACGTGAAAGCTTTCAGCTTAGATTTTTTTTATAGGATAAGGGTGACAAACGAGCACACAGTCCACCTGATGGTAAGTGGTTGCTGCGGCCCATAGACATCTACATCTATCCTCGTTTGCGAATCAAAATGCAGATGCGTTGTCACCCGTGAGGACTAGGATGGAATGCCTCATTTCCAGTAAAAAAGGCCTCCGGCCACCTGCACTCACCAAGCGAAACACAGAGGTAAACCTCTACTTCACGCTGGTATTCTGTGAGGTCGTGGTACCACCCCGGTTCGAGCCGGCCCATACGTGCGACAGCAAGAGCTGCCGCCTGGCTCTACCACTGTTAAAATAAATAGTAGTTTAATAATTTTATATTAAAATAAAGTTCACACTTAATTTTTTTTGTTAATTACGGGAAGGATAATCAAACTAACAGTCCAGAAACAGAAAGTTTTTTATTCAATATAGATTATAAATAATACTTATTGAAAGTCACTCTTTTGTTTAATTACCACTGGTTCGGAAAAAAAAACCTCTGTCCTGGGAAGAACCAGCAAGAAACACATCGGGACTTTTTTTTAAATAACAGCTTACAATTATGTACCTAGGTGGATTGAAAAGTACTCGGCCTAACACAGATCCATTCAATTCTAAAATCAAATCTACCCACATTATTTAGTTCAGTTCAGACTAGTTCATTGTGTGAAGTTCGAAACGTGTGCGATAATTAGTTGTGATTTTATAAATTTATTAACAAAGTAATCGGACATAATTTCCGCGAATGGAGCAAATCGAGCAGCGTGCCGTCATTAAGTACCTCCATAAGAAGGGGCTATCATCAAAAGCCATCCATGATGACATGGTCAGTACATTAAACGATTGTGCTCTGTCATATTCATCCGTCAAAAAATGGATAGCAGAATTTAAGCGTGGTAGAGAGAGTGTGAAAGATGAACCCCGCTCTGGAAGGCCTTCGACGTCAACTGCTGACGAAAATATTAAAAAAGTACTTGATTTAATAATGGGAGACCGCAGATTAAAAATTAGAGAGATAGCCGAGATTATAGGCATCTCTTATGAACGAACTCAAAACATCATTGTCAACGAGTTGGGTTTCCACAAGGTGTCTGCGAGGGGGGTTCCGCGACTGCTTTCAGTTGAACAAAAAAGGACGCGATTGACTATTTCACGCGACTGTTTGGAGTTATTTGAAGCCGATGCAGATGATTTTTGAATCGTTTTGTCACTATAGACGAAACATGGGTTCATTACTGTACACCGGAAACAAAACAACAATCAAAACAGTGGAGAAGACCTGGTTCACCACCCCCTAAAAGGCTAAGTCGATTTTGTCGGCAAATAAGGTGATGGCTTCAGTATTCTGGGACTCGAAAGGTGTGATTATGATTGATTGTCTTGAAAGGGGTCAGACTATAAACTCTGATTACTACTGCACCTTACTACGTCGTTTACGAGAGGAAATAAAAGAAAAACGTCGAGGAATGCTCAGAAGAAAAGTCCTGTTTCATCAAGATAACGCCCGTGTTCACACGTCAGTACAGTCAATGGCTGAAATTCACAACTGTGGCTTTGAACTGTTACCGCATCCGCCGTATTCACCTGATCTGGCACCATCAGACTTCTTTTTGTTCCCTAACCTAAAAAAGCACTTGGGAGGTCAAAGATTTTCGACAAACGACGAGGTCAAAGCAGCTGTAGACGCATATTTTGACTCTAAGGAAGAATCATTTTTTTTCAACGGTCTAAATGCTTGGAAGGGGAGGTGGCAAAAGTGTATTGAACTTGATGGTGATTATGTAGAAAAATAAAAATATAACTGATTTAGTATGTGTTTATTTTCTTGGTTAGGCCGAGTACTTTTCAATCCACCACTCGTATGTTACACAATTAACCACACAAAACAAATTAGAAATAGCTTGGTAGCGATCACCTCGTTCACAGGGGTTATTACCATCCATAAATTCCTTAATATTATAATAACCCTTTTTATACAAACATTGTTTAATAAAGTTTTTGAACTTTGAACAGGTCAAATTTTGTATATTTTCTGGGATTTTGTTGTAAAAGCGTAGTAATTCATTCTTGGTACTACTAGCTTGTATCTGTCCCTAGTATTTACAGAATTAATATCATTATTTTTGTATAACTACCTTTATTTTTGTGTACGTACATTACATTTTCATAAATGAATTGAGAGGTCAAAGTTAATATATTAATTTCCTTAAATTTTTGTTGGAGCGACTAGGTTTTAAATCATATATTGCTCTTATGGCCTTCTTGTGTAAAACAAATATAATTTCAATTTCGGTCGCGTGTCCCCATAACTAAATACCATACGACATTAAGCTATGGAAAGTGTAATCGAATCGAAACAGTAGTGAGGTTTTGTTGCTTTGTAGCAAAATTAGTTATGACAGTGGTATCAACCCAGCGGGGTTGGCCAAATTGACTTTCTACAATTTTTCAAATTATACAAATGAACAGGAACAACATATTTGAACTCAACCTTACTTCCATTCCATTCGTAATTCATTCATTTTTATAGTTTAGTGTTTACATTAATGATTGTCATCATCATCACTATCATCATCATCATCTTTGCAGCCCTTCAGAAATCCACTGCTGAACATAGGCAAAGGAATGCCGCAAAGCACAACCGCGAGCCACCTGCATCCATCGACTGCCTGCATGTCTTACCAGGTTTTGTGCGTGGTAGAGCCATGCTGCAGCTATATAAGTAGTATAGTTGTAGCACGAATGGGTCGGCTCGGCCGGGGAGGGACCACGCTCTCACAGAATACCAGCGTAAAATAGCAGCTTAACACTGCTGCGTTGCGTATGGTTAGTGTAGAGAACCGGAGACCCCTTTTTATTGGAAAAGAGGCATTCCATCTTAATCCTCACGGGTGACAACGCATCTGCATTTTTTCTTAAACGAGGATAGATGTAGATGTCTATGGGCCACAGCAACTACTTACCATCAGGTGGACTGTGTGCTCATTTGTCACCCTATCCTATAAAAAAGGTCGTCACTCCATCTAGTGGGGGGACGCCCTGCACTTCACCTGCCGGTATGAGGCTGCCAGTCTAGAACCTTTCTTCCCCATAGGTTATCGGCTCTTCGGGCTATGTGGCCGGCCTATTGCCACTTCAGCTTACTATTCCGTTGGGCTACGTCGGTTACTTTGGTTCTATTGCGAACATCCTCGTTTTTAAGTCTATCACTTAAAGAAACTCTGAGCATGTTCCTCTCCATAGCTCGCTGACCGACTTTGAGCTTCCTCATATGGTCAGCAGTGAAGGACCAGGATGTTGCCAGTGATTATCTATGGTCTCAGATCCATAGGTCATTACTGGTAACACGCAGGTTGTACAGTCTAGTTTTCAAGTTTTGAGGTATACCTTACGAGAAGAGGTGCCATAATTTCTCGAACGCTGCCCAGCCGAGTTGAATCCGTCCATTGACCTCCCGGACGAAGTTGGACTTACCTAGTCGGACTATTTGTCCCAGGTAAACATACTCATCAATAACTTCGAGCTTAGTGCTCCCAATCGGCATAGGTGTAACACGGACGTTAAACATGATCTTCGATTTGCCCATGTTCATCTTAAGAACTATCCGTTGGGAGACACTATTGAGGTCATTGAGCATAGTGCTTAGGTTCTCCAGCGATTCTGGCATAAGGACTATGTATTTATTTATCGTGGGCAAATCGAAAGCGAGTGATGTACTCGCCATTGATATTAATACCGTATCCTTTCCAGTCCAGTAGTTTGAAAACTTTTTTCAATGCAGCGGTGAAGAGTTTCGGGGACATAACGTCACCCTGTCTTACATCTCTGAAGATGTGTACAGCTGCCCATAGAACCTCTCAATCTCACTCAAAATCTCAGGTGTCTCGGAAACGACACTGCCACACGCGGTCTTCAGCGTCGACAGTTGGCTCTTTCTTGCAGACGGATCTCTAACAAAGACTTTGGAGCCCTGGTTCTGCTCGATCGCTTCTTCAATACGAGCAGTATTAAAGTCACGTCAGTCCCGCCGCATGCATTTGGAGATCTGTCTTATATAATATTATATGGATATGAAAGAAGCGAGAGAATTGTGTCAGGATCGTGCCAAATGGAAGTCCTCCTCCACCTTCTCCTTTGGGTCTCTACTCCTCTGGGTGACAGGTGCAAGAGTTTATGTATTGATATGTATTATGGACTGACCTTGCAATCTCAGATTTTCACCTTTTTTGGTCTCTTCACAATTCTTTGGGTTGTATTAGGTTAACATCATGACCAAGAGAGGACAGTCAAAACTACTTATCGCATTTTTTTTAATCAATTATCCCAAGATTCCCAAGATTTCTACAGCAACGGGATTTTGTCACTACCTACAAGATGGCAAGAAGTTATCGAACAAAATGGATATATATATATATATATATATATATATATATATATATATATATATGTATATATATAGTGTTTAAATGTACTAAACGTTGAAAAAAAAATCTTGAATTGAATGTGTATAAAATATGAAGAAACTTTTTCCCCGACCTATTGAATAAATAAATAAATGGAACTCCCACATCACGACATTTTTAAACACAGATTTATTATTTAGATAGGAGTGTTGTTGACGATTATAGCTCCGGAAATTTTGTTTGCGATTTGGAAATATAATATAATCAAAACAAAGTACATCAAAGATTATTGGAAAAATAAATTCCACCAGGTGTTTGTCATATACTTTAGATTTATTTCCACCACTTGGAATGGAAATATTGATATTATTTACGTCATATTGAGTGATTATGGTCTTACCCGATAAAGCTGAGATTGTTATTAATACTTGGATTATTTGGATTTTTATAACCTAATTTTTATCATTTCTTAATGATAATGTGCTATTCTGTCATAAATAATCGATGTCGCCATGAAATTGGCTTGCATTAAAAATAGATTTTTAAATACAAACATGAATATAGATAGAAGAGAAAAAACCAATAAAAAAAATTGATTTCGATACAACATATTATATATTAATACGTTCAATACATTCTTCCATAAAGATTCCACTTTTAAACATATGTCTCCACAGATTACCGCATAGGGGGGTTATTTGCCATTGTTGCCAGACTTGGTAGGCGGATTGGCAACCATAGTAACCATATAAAGTAGTTGATCATTAGCTGTGCCCATCACTAGCCTAGGTTGTAATGCCTGTTTTTGTATAAAACCTTCGAGAGTTCATATTAACCCACAAAAGTTTAATTAGCATAGAAACGCAGAAGATGACCTAATATACATTTTTTTTGTCAGAAACGTTCACGAACGATTACATAATCTATTTTTCATCGTAAACTGATGAATTATATAGGAATCAATTGATGATGAATAAACAAAAGGATCTCCAAGGTTTTTGAGTAAACTATAGTGTTACGGCCTGCAACTACCTATCCCAGGAGTAGGGTCCTCCGCGGCCCATAGACGAAGAACCTACAAGCAGGTACAGGTCGGGCGTCCTACGCCAAGGGTGAAAGTTTCTAATTACAATAAATAATCAGGGGGGAGCGTTCTATTCTATTAAACGGAGCTTACTTACCTCTATCCAAGGCGACTGGTCCCTCAGGATTCGGTCAGGTCGCATGTGGTTGTATAGTGCTGGGAAAGTAAGGGTCAGTGATGTGTATCTGGGTGTGGCTGGTAGTGTTATTGACCTTATTAGACCGTTACCCTCTGCAGCAGTTCGGACCTCAGCACTTCTTCAAACTGCGGTATACTTTCGAGGCGCCGTCCACAGTCACTTTCTTCGTTAGTCAAGATGACAGTCCAGTAACTCTGTCGTACGATTAACTACCTTACAGAAGCCACTAACTCTCGTTTGTTATAATGCCTGATCCGCGAAACGAACACAGAACGTACGGACCAAAGGTCACTACCGTTCCGCGTGGCCACAGTTATTTCTAGAATATCAAATACCGCACTAGTAGCTAATACAGTCGAATCCACTTATACGGACTCAGCATTAAACCCAAAAGTAAGTCCCGGGAGACGCTCTCTGCAAGGAATGCGCTACTTTACTAGACCCGCGTAAAAACTATTCCGCGTTCCCTACAAAAATGGACCGCGTGCTATCTATCGCATCGCTGAATTTGGACTCGCTTGTCCTTGTGTGTCCTCGACACGACGGGACGTCAAAACCAGTATCGTAGAGGCGCGCGCGCCCTCTGACATCAGTTATTGACATTAGCGCTTGACGCGAACATATAGCTTAAAATAACTTACAGAATCAGGCGTTACTTTACGGAAATACATTATCTTAAATATCTTAAAAATATATTTGCTTACATCCGCGTAATAAAATAAAATGATGTGTCTTACCTGGTCTGAAATGCACCTCCCACCCTTCTTCAATTGCATGTAATATCCCCGTCACAACTAATTCCAGCACCACCACTCTCAACACTACCATACCAGGAAAGACACCGCCAAGTTTGACTAAGCTATCAGTCACTGGGGTCACTCATTTGGTTCCTAAACTAGCCTCAACTGAGAGTAGCCATATTATGTACAGGATAGGATTATAGTGCACTAATAATGTACGCATGCACAGGTGCACTTTCTATTTCTTTTCTCTTATAGGCCGGTGGGACGGCAAACCGACACAACCTGAAAGAGACCAGGTGCAAGACCAACGGCTTTACGTGCTTTCCGAGACACGGGGGTGAAACACCGTCAACTTCATGACTCTGGACTATTATTGAGAATTTCTTGACAGAAAACTACAATATAGACGTCTCCGTGGCGCAGTGGCTTAGCAACCAGTTGTTGCGCTGGGGGCCGTGGATTCGAACATCCCCCACGGAACAAGTAATTATATGGCCTACAAATAATTGTTCCGGGTCTGCATGTTAGTCCTTGTGCAATTTATGTTTGTAAACTGTCTCCACGACACAGGAGAAAATCCTAGTATGGGGGTGACATTTTTTAAAGACAAAAAAAAAGAAAACTCACTGACTAATTATTGAACACAGGACCTCATAATCATTTCTAGTATTAACGCGAACACTACACATTTAAATAATAAAAAGTGCAATAACTTTATCTATAAATGCAGTTATTTTTAGACCATCTTAAATACATAAATTCTAAAATTTACTTCACAATAGAGTTAGAAGCAAACAATTCTTTAGATTTTCTAGATGTGTTAGTAATTCGGAATCCCCATATATTCCGAATTATTACAGTGATTCTCACCACCATCCTTCACAGTTAGCTACCGTGGGTAAATCTTTGTTTCAGAGAACACGAGGGATCTGTGACAGTAAACACCTGGCCGCCGAGCTCCAACACGTCAATCAAGTTTTATACGACAACAAGTTTTGGGTCCCGCGCCTACGTCACAGTGGACGAGTGAAGCCGGCCAGAGTCGAGCGAGTGCGCCAGCTGAACTGCCATATGTCAGAAGTGTCATTGATAAGAAAGGCTACATCTTGAAGCGTGCTTCCAATAAAACATACTTCAAGCCACTAAAGAAGATTAGTCAGTTCGTGTACCATCAGTCAAGTGTAATGTCCCTCTGCAAGATGCAGGAGTGTACAAGTTTGGTTGTGAATGTGGCCTCTCTTATATAGAACAGACTAAAAGATCAATAAAAACCGCATTAAATAACACAAAGCTGATGTGAAGAATCGACGCTCCGGGAAGTCTGCAGTCTGTGAACACGCACAGGATCGACCCCGTCACTACATTAGATTTGATAAACCATAAATCCTCTCTAAAGAACACCGATTCCTTTCAAGGATGATTCGCGAGGCCAGTGAAATCAAAAAACACCCTAATTTCAATAGAGAAGATGGCTGGGTGCTACCATCTGCTATCTGCATCCTATAATTAATAAAATTTAAATACCAACCCAAGTATACAATTGCAAGATTTCAAGATACTGTAAGTTCATACTGCGTAGATCGGAACAAAAATAAATAATTTTAATCTCGAAGTAGTCGTGGTTAGTTATAACATTGGGACATTAAACACCTCATTCCCCCGTGACCATGGACGCTGTAAATTGCTCGAAAGATCGGTAATGTAAAGTAAGTTAATATACGTGATAAAATCCGTAAGAACTAGTTTTATTTCAACAGGGCCTCATGATCAGGAGTTGCGTATAAGACTACTAGATCAACGAAGTACCTAGTCTACGTATCATGTAACGTTTTTCTCAGTTCTTCGTATCTTGTTCACGTTGCAACTTTTGAAGACGATTAAGTGAAACTTTTATACGTTGATTATTCGTTATTTTTATGCTGCAGCTATATTTGTAGTATATTTGTAGCACGTATGGGTCTGCTCGACTGGGCAAGGACCACGCTCTCACAGAATACCAACGTAAAATGGCAGTGTTTCGTATGGTGAGTGTAGAGAACCGGAGACCCATTTTACTGGAAAAGAGCCACTCCATCTTAGTCCTCACGGGTGACGACGCATCTGCATTTTGATTATTTATTGAGAATTAATGTAGATGTCTAACAGCAACCACTTACCATCAGGTAAACTGTATGCTCGTTTGTCACCCTATCTTATAAAAAAATGGTTTTGATCATCGGGAATAACCAGCATAAGATGGGACGCGGTATATCGGGTGTCTATAATACGCAGTCTATAATAATTTCCAGTATTGTGTAATTTAAAAAAAAGAAGTTTTTGGCAAAAATCCAGAAAGTTTTTTGTGCGTTCATGGATTTGGAAAAGGCTTATAACAGTGAACAGGAATGTGTTATGGTAAACACTGAACTAATTTGGGTTGAGCTCTGGTTTTATACAGGATTGAGGTCTTTTTATAGGGACTCCAGTGCTTGTGTCGGGATCAATGGGGCTTACTCGTACTGTTTGGTCATTCAAAAAGGTGGCAGACAGGGTTGTGTAGCTTCCCCGTGGCTGTTCAGCCTATGGACGGTTGTTGGGAAATTTTGAAAGTTGAAGAATGTGGGGTAGGAACGCGTGAGTTAAGCGACAAATGCCTTTTGTACGCCGGTGATCAAGTCATTCACTGCTTTTGCTTCACTGCTGGCCGTATGAGGAAGCTCAAGGTCGCTCAGCGAGCTATGGAGAGGGCTATGCTCGGAGTTTCTCTGCGTGATAAATAAGGATATCCGCAGTAGAACCAGAATAACCGACATAGACCAACGGATTAGTAAGCTGAAGTGGCAGTGGGCCGGCCATATAGCTCGAAGAACCGACCACCCATGGGGAAGAAAGGTTCTCGAGTGGCAGCCTCGTACCGTAGGCGAAGTGTAGGGCATCCCCCCACGAGATGGAGTGACGGCCTGGTAAGACATGCAGGAAGTCGACGGATGCAGGTGACTCAGGACCGTGCTTTGTGGCATTCTTTGGGGGAGGCCTTGTTCAGCAGTGGACTTGTGAAGGGCTGTAATGATGATGATGATGATGATGATGATGATCAAGTCGTATTTGCTTCGTCGGCAGCTGAGTTGCTGAATGATGATGATGATAATGATGGTTACATTAATGAAGTGATCATTATAAGAAGGGGGAGTGAAAGTGAGCTCAATTAAGACGAAAGTGATGGTTTTTGAAAGAGAAGAAAGTAAAGTTAAATAAGAATTTTATTCTTATTAGGGGAGTTGATTGAGCAAGTGGATGAGTTTATGTATCTGGGATGTGTATTTAGCAGGGATGCTAGATATGATAAGGATATAAAACGACGAGTAAACGCAGGAAATAGAGTAAATGCGGCTCTACACGATTATTTAATATCTATAGTTATTGAATAATTATGTATTTATTTAATTTATAATATTTTCTTTATTTATTTTTTACTTTTTTGGCAATTAAAGTTGTAGTTACAAAATTATAATACAACTATCATACGTGGTTGAGCCACGCTGAAACCATATTATGGCTGTAGCTCGAATAGGTCGACTCGCCCGGGGAGGACCTAGCTCTCACAAAATACCAACGTGAAAGTAGAATAATGCTACTGTGTTAATTATAGTAAGTATATAGCATATAGCTAGAACACGAGACCCTTTTTACTAGTAGTGGAGCATTCCATTTTAGTCTTCAAGGGGGACAAAGCATCTGCATTTTGATAGTTAATCGAGTATAGATATAGATGTCTATAGGCCACAGCATTCACATCAGGTTGACTGTGTGACTTGTAAATCTTATTCTTTAAAATAATAAAAAAACAATACATATATTTCGATACACATATCGTAATTATCATACATTGTAGTAGAGTAAAGGTATTATATAATTAGAATTATAAGGTAATTTACGAATTACATCGCGATTAGTAAGATTACTTACACTTATCTTATTTTTAATTTTTTTGAATATTTGCCAATAATCCTCTTATTTCATGATGTCAAGGGCATGGCAAAAACGTCCTGATTTCAATAAAGTACGTAATATTATAGTTTAATTCAATCATCATTTAATAAATAAGACTTTTATATACAGTTTTCTGTTTTGATTGATATTATTACTTGTTTCGAATTGTTCTCTATTTATGAATTTCAAAACTACAGTTATTAATTCCTTGTACCATCTGTACACGAATGATCTTCAGCTGTAACTGCAATCAGACATCTGTAACTTTGACATTGCTATTGGGAAACTTAATGAAAACTTGGAAGCAAGGAGATATTAGTTACATATCTTTATTGTTACAGTCAATAAATTTAAATCTAAAGTTATAGTTGTAGATAGTACAAGAATATTGGGTAAGGTTGATTATACGAACCTTGCACTTTTATTATAATATCTTATACTGTACTGTGGTTTAATTAAAAACCTAGTTTGCACATGGAGAAAATTATGTCCTTGGCACCATTGACATACGTGGTAGAGCCAGGCTGCAGATTTATTACGTTTGTAACACGAATAGGTTGGCTCGACCGAGGAAGGACCATGCTCTCACAGAATACCAGATTAAAATAGCAGCTTAATGCTGCTGTGTTTCGTATGGTGAGTGTAGAGAATCGGATACCCCTTTTGGAGGCATTCCATCTTAGTCCTCATGGGTGACAACGCATCTGAATTTTGATTGGTAGTCGAGGATAGATGTAGATTTCTATGGACCACAGCAATTACTTACCATCAGATGCACTTGGTGCTCGATTGTCACCTATATCCTATAATAATTTTGCTTTTCAACCAAGCTATGATTTTACCATTCATTATGTAAATATGCCATTTTCTTAATCTTTACAATCGTTCGATTTATACCACCTACAGAGTTACATATTAAGCGGATTATTAATTTAGATAAAAAAATTATCAACTTTAAACTTGTTGTGCAGCGGATGTTGACCAACATAATCGAATGTTATGTAATTAATTATAATACGGTGTGGTGTATTCTCTGATGCCATTACTATACGGAGGCGTTACAGAGTCCACTATTCTATATCATTCTGTAGCTGTCATAAGAGGCGACAGAGGGAATCTAAAACAGGAGAAGAGCAGCACTATCTTACAGATAATAAATTTTCATACGTGATAGAGCCACGCTGCAGCTATATTAGTAGTATAGTTGTAGCACGAATGGGTCGGCTCTACCGGGGAAGCACCACGCTCTTACAGAATACCAGCGTAAAATGGCAGCTTAACACTGCTGTGTTTCGTATGGTGAGTGTAGAAAACCGGAGACAATTTTTACTGGAAAAGGGGCATTCCATCTTAGTCCTCACGGGTGACAACGCATCTGCATTTTGATTCGCAAACGAGGATGAATATAGATGTCTATGGGCCACAGCAACCACTTACCATCAGGTGGACTGTGTGCTCGTTTGTCACCCTATCCTATAGAAAAGTTGATAATTAAAACCTGCATTTGCCAACTTACCTGTTAATCGTGGCAACTGTGACAACAACCTTCCTGAGGCAAGCAATGAGGGAGGTCTAACTTTAGCAGTGAATTTTGAAAACCTTTAGTCTAGATTTTGAAAGAAGTGTTTTTTTTTTAATTTCCTTATTCGCAAGCGTTGAAAGTCCACTGCTGGATATGAGCATCTCCCCCTATAGGGAAGATTAGTCTCGTCTCGCTTGGCAGATGGATTGACGAAAACAGTACTCGCACCTTTGAGGCGGTCGGAAGCCGTAAGGTACTTTTCGCATTTTCAACACATGGGGGATGATATCGGGTGATGAATTCTTATTTTTATTTGTGTAGGTTAGAACCTGGAGCTATTTTGAAATTTAAATAATACATTATTGTCCAAATACTAAAACACTACTCAATTTTAAGATGTGGTTAACTCTAGTACTGTCTTTATCACTTTAACTCAAAGCGACTGTGAGGTATATACATATAATGATGAATGAAAATGATGATGGTGTGGGTCTGGACGATGTTTATATTCGAGAATCGAATACCAATAACTTTTATCACAAATAATAGTAGTAATTGTTTATTATAAATAATGTGATAAAATGAATTAAAATGCAAGAATAGATGGATGATGGTTGAGTTGGGTAAACGTTAATGACTGAAAAAAAGTTACACACTAGATTTTTTCCTGTATCGTGAGTGAATTTTACATACACAATATGCACATTGTAAACACCCAAATCCGGCACGGTTATTTGTAGCTCATATGAAAAACTTGATCATTTAGACATAGCTATTGAGACGTCATACAAGATCATCGTCGCTTTGCGGTCTTTTACAAAGGAATATATACATGATAGAACCGTCAAGAAAAGTGCCAGAAAAATCATTAGGAACAATTTTACAGTACGGAACCTTGCGGTTGAAATTAATTCGAACAATTGCCTGGAGGATTTTTGGTAGTAAATTCTTGTAAGTAAACAGAGAATTTTGCCGTGTGGTGTCGGAATTAGAGAATCTAATACCCAACTATATCGTATTGTCGTGGTTGTCGAAGAAAATGGGGAATGCTAAAGTTTCTTATGCTTTCCGATAGATGGCAAATAATTGTTTATTAATTTCAATGGACGTAAAATACCCAGTCTAATGACAGAGAGCGGAGAGCAAATCCAATCCACCTTTGGCATGGCAAATACAGCAGTAAAATTTACGGGCTATAAAACATTTAGTTACTATACTAACTAATGCTGAAGTTAAATACATTAATTTTAACCTTATAATAAAAAGAAGAAATGTATATGATTAAAGATAATTTCTTTATTTCAATTCACATCAGGGCAGCTTCTTACCGTATACAAAGCGCAAGTCCGGTTGTGCTGTCATATATGAGTTGCTGCAAAATGGCATCTAGTGGCGCTGGACTCCGTGGATAGACGTACTAAAAAGCTTATTGGTAATCTTGATTTGGTTGAAACCAATCTAGTCAGCCTCAAACACAGGTACATAGTAGCTATAGCCTCACAGAATTCTACAGGATGCATTTCGAAGAGTGTTCTTTTTATAGATTAAGGATGACAAACGAGCACACAGTCCACCTGATTGTAAGTTGATGCTGTGGCTCATAGACTTCTAAATTTATTCTTGATTAAGAATCAAAATGCAGATGCATTGTCACCTCTGAGGACTATGATGGAAGGCCTAAAATTCAGTATAAAGGATCTCCGGTTCTCTACACACACCATACACGACACAGCAGCCTTAAGCTGCTATTTTATGCTGGTATTCTGCGAGAGCGGGGTCCTTCCCAGGTCGAGCCCACCCATTCGTGCTACAACTAATATAGCTGCAGCGTGACTCTACTACGTATATTGTGTGAGAGACACAATTATACACAGTATGCTTAAGAATTACATGCTTCAATTCCTCTCTCCCTTTCCACCATTGGACAACCAGGCATTGGAGGACCTTTACCCCTTTGTTGTCGATATTCTACGCGTTCAAACCAAACAGTTTGCTTCGTCTTTCGCAATGCGTATTGCAAAGGAGTGGAATAATTTGTGTTCTTCCGTCCGAATGCAATCTGAGCGACTTCGAGGCAAGAAACAGTAGTCTTTTGTTACGCTAAGACAGTGCGAATAACCATCTAAGTCTTCATCATCACTTACTACCAGGTGGGCTAGTGGTCAAGCAGTGGCTCATAATAAGTAAAAAAGAATGATTTTTTATTTACTGTATAAGTAAAGTAAGTTAAAGTGACTAAGTTACATCCCTAACACGTCTCGCTGTTGGTCATGTCTTTTATGATTTCTGTTTAGTCCACCGCATTGGTGGACTTTGCATGTCTTCAAATTATTTTATTTCTGTGGCACGCAGATTTCCTCACGATGTTTGCCGTTACCGCCAAGCACGTGATAGATCAGCATAGATCAGTAAGTAAAATTGAAATTAAAAGTTTTAATTAGTGGTTTGACGGCTCCGTGGCGTAGTGGCTTTGCAATGAGTTGCAACGATTAGGGCCGTGGGTTCGAATCCCGCACGGAACAAGTATTTGTATGGCCTACAAATAATTGTTCCGGGTCTGGATGTTTGTCCTCGTGCAATATATGTTTGTAAACTGCCTCCACGATACAGTAGAAAATCCTAGTGTGGGGGTAACGTTTTTAAAAAAAAGAAAAAAACAAGAAAAAAACAAGTGGTGTTCAGGATACAACCCGAATTACTCGTGTATTGTAAAGTTTTCAGCGAGCGTCTACCGCCTGAGTTGCCACGGCATACCAAAATATCATTAACAGAAAACAAAATAGCATTATGTGAAACGCGCTGATAATAATGGAGTTTTAGCGGATATTTAGGTAATCCGGGTCCAGATTAATGACTAATTTATCATACCCTCGCCCTTATCTTACTTTTCAATGCAATATAAATAGGTGTTGCTGGTTTCAATTACTTATCTTCACTCGAAGGAAGGTAAGCAAATTAGTGTTTTATTTTTACAAAAATGTTATAGATCAGGGGAAAAAGCTTGTCGTAATATTTCACAGTACGTGAGAAATACCGAGTTCCGACCCCCGTTTCTATCAATTAAATTTTAATTGGAATTTTAAATTTGCAACGTTAGGGAACAATTTCAGAAATAAAAGGAGTCCGTTGCTTGCAGTATTGGAAAATATTATATACATATGTATATAATATTATATACATATGTGTGCTGTTACTTTACTTTACATACTAAGTATTTACGAACAATATATAGACCTAAGTAAAAATTATTTTGATTATTTTAAAAAATGCGCGCCTAATACATGTCTTGTAAAATAGGAAACAAATACCTATTATTTTCTAACGTCTAAATAATGTAAAATATATTATTTTTTATATTTACGTTTTATATTTTAACTGCATAACTATAGATTCATCTTAAATATTTACTAGCCTTTTGCATATCCAAATCAAATGATTGTTCATTTCCCATCAAATAATCATCGACGTTTTTCAGGTAATTCAAAATGAAGACCATTGCCTTTGTCGCTTTGATGATCCTGGCTGCCGCCAGTGCCCTACCTCAGGTTTCTGGTAAGAATATTACATTTGTAATGAAAATCTAATTGTAATGAAATTTGAGATGCATTGAAATCATTACCAGAAATTAATTGTTTTTCAGATTTGAATCAGAGAAGAGATATAGTCGAAGTTATTCTTGACGTAATTGAGAAAGTACGCGAGAAGATTCAAGATGGTGGTTATGACCCTTATGTTCTTGAGAAGGCCGAAGGCTCTTATAGATTCCCTGTTCCTGGGTAAAGAAATAATTATTCATTAATTTTTATAAGTTTAAGAGCCATGCTGCAGCTATATTATAACTGAAATACGAATATGTCAGCTCGACAACGCTCCCACAGAATGCCAGCTTAAAACATAAGCCTATCGCCGCTGTGTTTCGTAACCTTTTTACTGGAAATATGGTAATCTATCTTAGACCTCATAGGTGGCAATGCATTTGCATTTTAATTCTTAACTAGGGATAGAGGTACATGTCTATGGGTCATAACATCCACTTACAATCAGGTAAACTGTGTGGTCATTTGTCACCCCTGTTCTATATAAAATGATTTCAGAACTAAATCTAAAATTTCTATTCATTTCTTTTACATAACTAATTTTAAAACGGAAGTAATGTAGCGCATCGTAGGACATCCTCCAACAATAGTGCTTGTGGCACTTGTACCTTTGTGAAGGCCTATTATTATCAGCAGGGATTTGCGATGGATTGTAATGAAGATGATGTTGTTGTTGAGGAAGATAATGATATAAAAATATTGCTCATTAATGTTATTTAAATTTATTTTACAAGAAAAAAACATATACTTCCGAGGACTTTTAGAGGACCCCCCAATAGATGGGGTGATAACCTGGTAAGAGACGGAAGAAGCCGATGAATGTAGGTGGCTCAGAACCGAGCTTTGTGGTATGATTTAGGGTAGGTCTAGTGGGAATTACGTCAGTATGAATAAGTAAAATAAAATTTTGGTATGGTTTTGTTTACATTTTGCCACTAAATTAACTTTTCTATTTTATTTATATTATACGTCTAAATAAATAAAATGTTATTTTTTTTGTTTTTTTTGCATTTTTTTAAATTTAAATATAAAATCATAAATAATAAGAAACAGCTTGTTTTTCGCCAAACAGTATTGGGAATGGGGAGTGCGATGGAATCTTCCCTGTTGCAAAATTATCTAAAAATTAAAGAGTTAACCTAAAAGTGTTGCCTACAACGGCTCTTATTTTATCTGTGTCATTTATATAAAATATTAATCTACTAACATTGTATTTGCACAGAGTATTTAGGGCTAGAGCTTCAATTGAAGATCTAATAGTTACTGGCGCCAGCAACATTGTCGTGGAAGACATTGGTTTTTCGATCATGACTAACAAGCTTACTTTTGCCATAGCTATTCCTGAAATTCGTGTATCCATTGGTAAGGCCATTTACACTTTGTATCCATTATTGTACATTTTATTTTTATATACTGATTGTTCATCCTATGTAACATTTGTGTCACAGGACGAGCTGAGGCTGAAGTGGCTTTCCTTGGACGTCCCAGTCACCGTGGTTTCTTGGATGGCAGGTATGCACAGTGATACATACACATTGATAGATATACTTTTTGACACAAAACTATAATGTCATAAGGTAAATCAAACTTTTTTTACATGACCGCTGCAGTGTTAAAAAGATGGGTGCTGTTCTTGATATATATATATATATATATATATATATATATATATATATATATATATATAAATATGTGAAATATAATATGTCAAAAACTTACGATCATAAAAACAATATTCAGCAAAAGTATAACAAGTAGGTATTAAAATAACGAAATCTTACTGCAAAGTTAATGGAACGTGTATACTTTCTAGGCTCGCTGTCACTGGTCTTCGTATCTCCGGCGAAGTCAATGTTGAAGTTGATGATAGATCTAGAGCTTCCGTTAGTGACCTTGTAATCTCAACCAGTCTTGGTGGCATTGAGGTAATGTAAATTTATTTGATTCTTATTTCTATAAAAGTGTTTACCTGTTTATTTTTATTTCAAATTTTTTAATAATTAAAATAAATCTTCTACATTTTTAGTCCGGTATTCACGTGAACATCATTGGCTACGACTTGTCCGGCTACGTCAACAACTTCCTGAACAAGTCCCTTCCCACTATCCTCAACAACAACGCGGTAAGAGTTACATGTTTTTAAAATGTTCTATATTTTAATTTAAAGACTTTGTAAATATAACCAATATCCTATTTCTCTAAAGCAAGCGATTTTTGTCAGTTTACTGTATTAAACGGAGGCTGATTTAAAGGTGAAGATTTACTATAAACTAGGCACAATTTGTAGGCAGTAATACATGGGCAATATTTGTCTATGTATTTTATAAAATTAGCGCTTAGAACATTCTGCCATTCATCAATTGCTAAAATCATTTAAGTACCTTAGTCGACTATGACACCCCATTCTTCGATTGTGGTCATAATTTTTTATAGCACAGTTATAATATTATGATATTGGTAAAGACAAAACACAAAGTTTTTAGAGTAAAATATTTATATAAATTTTTCTTTTGCAGGACCGAATCAACCGAATTCTTGAACAAGTCATCACGTTTTTGCTCAACCGCATCCTGTAATGGTCTTCTTTAAGTCATTTTTATAGCAACATACAATTAATAAAAGAAACATACTGTATATAATTATAATTATCAAATTGAACTGATCTATAAATATTCATAATATGTTTACAGCTGAAGTTATTTTACAAACATCATAACAGTACCTTCCTCATATAGTGATTTGTATTGTTGTTATAATAAAGTGACATACTAATTTCAACTTATTTCGCTTTTTAATTTCCTTTTCCAAACTCTGTTCTATACGTATATTAAATTAAGGTTATTATTGTTATTTTTATGTAATTAAACTAAATTAATAGATTTTATGATTATTTGGTATGTGCAAGTGGCAAAGCAAGTGCGAATGCAAGTGGCAATACAGTGACACCTGCATGTCACAATAAATAATTCCCAAATACTCATGTATTATACATGATCGAAATGATCCGTCTGTACAGCCGAACGTCCACCGCGAACTAAATTATGTGACAACTAGGCGCAGTGAACTAAGCTAAGCTAACCTGGGCAAATCGTTGCACGGTCACAGAAAAATAAGTTAAAACTACGTTAGTGATGGCCACTTTGTGCTGGTGTGTTGAGTTAATCGGATGTGATGGAAGAAAATAGATAGAAACGCTATGACGAGAGTTCAGGACGAGAATATTACATTAGTCATAGGAAAAGACGACTGGCTATCGCTCATTTCATAAAGACAAAACGCAAACACATATACAGGATAAGCAAGCACATTCAATATTGGATTTACTGCCTACGCATAATCATTTACGTGGTAGACCCAATCTGCAGCTATACCATAGTTGAATCACGAACGGGTCGGCTCGACCGGGGTAGGTAGGTTTCTGGCATTCATTCGTTTGAGGGTCGAACACTACGACAATCAAACCGTCTGAGGATAAGGTTTCCACAGCATATGTCAAATTTTTTAGGTCCTCTTTTACGATACAAGCTATACATCTTTGGAACACCCTTCCTAATGATATTAAGAATGCAACAAATAAAAACTCCTTTAAATTACTTCTACGACAACATTACCTGAGGGCACTTACTAACTGAGATTTTGTTTCTTCAAATATTTATTTATATATTAATACGGATATCTATTTATAAAGTTTAAAAGCATACTAATTTAA
This sequence comes from Parnassius glacialis, assembly GCA_033319125.1. Classification (NCBI taxonomy): domain Eukaryota; kingdom Metazoa; phylum Arthropoda; class Insecta; order Lepidoptera; family Papilionidae; genus Parnassius; species Parnassius glacialis. The sequence continues at coordinate 49,370,077 of JAVANC010000001.1, read as the reverse complement.
TTTAATACATATTACATATAATATGTGTGTATGTATATGTAAATATACGTATGTTATCTTTATATATAAAAATTAGGTGTCACGTTGTTTGTCCGCGATGAACTCCTAAACTAAACTTTTCAACAGTGGTAGAGCCACGCGGTAGCTTTTTCTGTCGCACGGATGGGCCGGCTCGAACCGGGGTGGTACCACGACCTCACAGAAAACCAGCGTAAAGTAGAGGTTTACCTCTGCATTTCGCTTGGTGAGTGCAGGTGGCCGGAGGCCCTTTTTACTGGGAATGAGGCATTCCATCTTAGTCCTCACGGGTGACAACGCATCTACATTTTGATTTGTAATAGAGGATAGATGTAGATGTCTATGGGCCGCAGCAACCACTTACCATCAGGTGGACTTTTGTCACCCTTATCCTCCAAAAAAAAAAAACTACAGAACTGATTTAAATGAAATTTGCACACTTTATGTAGTTTGGTTCAACTTGAGAGATAGGATACTTTTTATCCCTATAAGTGACCTTCAATATGTTTGGAATTGCGAATTTAAGGATTTTTTATACTATAGGTCGTCGTCAGAACAACGTCTGCCTGGCAAGCTAGTATGTATATATATTTAAATATATGTAGTGTATGTATGTACTATGTATATATTATATTTAAATATATATGTACACTTTATTTATGTATTGTGTTTCGCACCTGCCTACAATAATTGTCTTTCGGACCCAGGGTTGACTGGCAGAGAATGCCATAAGACATTAAGTCCGCTCTATGTACCATTTATCTCAAGGTGTTACATTTAAGTTTTTAAATAAATAAATAACATAAGTATTCGCTTTCTTATTAACTCAATTTACCATTTCGGAAAGTATAAAATGTAACGGATTTTCTTCATTTTCTCCCAACGTAGTCAATTTTTTGGTATAATCAGCCGCTTTAATGACATAATTATATTAAAGTTCTCCCCCATACAGTACCGTTGTTGGACAGTATCTGAGGCTTCATTGAGTTAATGCAATGTTTGCTGAACATTGTTGTGTGAGCTATATTACAGGCGTAAGTAAAACAATATGTGAATTTTTTTTAACAGTGGTAGAGCCACGCGGCAGCTTTTGCTGTCGCACGGATGGGCCGGCTCGAATCGGGGTGGTACCACGACCTCACAGAATACCAGCGTGAAGTACAGGTTTACTTCTGCGTTTCGCTTGGTGAGTGCAGAGTCGCTTGGGAGGCCCTTTTTACTAGAAATGAGGCATTCCATTTTAGTCCTCACGGGTGACAACGCATCTGCATTTTGATTTGTAATAGAGGATAGATGTAGATGTCTATGAGCAACCACTTAACATCAAGTGGACTGTGTGCTCGTTTGTCACCCTTATCTTATAAAAAAATAATAAGAATATAAGGGAAGTTGGTAGAGCAAGTGGATGAGTTTGTGTTTGGGATCTGTGTGTAGCAGGGATGGTAGATATGATGAGGATATAGAGTGACGAGTGAACGCAGCGTACAAAGTGAATGGGGCTTTTCACTCAATTGTGGAAAGTCAGAATGTGTTAAACAAAGCACGTATGGCAATTCACAATGCTGTTTTAGCTCCTTACTTGTTGTAATGTACAGCAGTGAAAGTTGGGTGCAGCACAATAAGCACTAGAGTAGGATAAACGCTATAGAAGTGCGCCCATTATGGACTATGTTAGGGCTGAATCTGAATGACAGGGTGAGAAATTGTATGAAATGAGAAAAATGTGATTTGCAAGATGACGCTTTGACCAAGACTAAGAAGGGAATGGTTCGGACTTTATCTATATCATACACATATATTAAGGTCTACAAATGACTACAAAAATGAAAAGACTGGTTTTTCAAGAAAACAGAGACGTTCTTAATGAATTGTGTTGAGGTAACCCACCTAAAATAAGAGAAGGCCTGTGCCTAGCAGTGGGAAGTATATAGGCTGTTAATTTTGTTTTTTACGTAACCATAAACATTAGTGACAGTTATAAGTTAATGATCTATATTGTAATCAATGTAATCTATTTAATTTTTCCAAAGGAATATCGGCATTTCTGATAGTTGTGTCAATGATAGTCATGGATAGAAATATATCATGGATATAATATCTTAAGAATATTTCGTTTGTAGTATATTATAGGAGTAACATTCAAAAGGTTCAGACAAATTATATAAATTCAGCAAGATTAGTTTTTTGTAGATCAAATTATACTAAATTACAGCAGTCTCAAAACATCAAAATTTACTTTAATAATAAACTTGAATTGGCTCCTCAGACAGTAAAAAACATTGAGTTATATGTACTACGTACTAGAGAAGCCATTCCAAACAAAAATTGTGTCCTACTCTATGTCTTCGCGCATGCGCGGGAGTAGTAGTCTCGCATGCGTGAAGACTTTAATTTGATATAAAATAAGATATTAATATAAAATAAATATAAGAATTTAATATAAAATATCTTAATTTAATCTAAACAAACATATTTCTAAATAAATTATACTTAATAATAATAATTTAATTGAACTCACAAATCTTCAGTTTACGCAATATTTAGTTTAGTGTAGGGATTACTACAGTTCAGTTGAACATAGTCAATGTTTGGAATGGCTTCTCTAGTACGTAGTACATATAACTCAATGGTAAAAAAGATATTACAGCTCACGGTTGGAGCTATTGCTAGTTTAATTACCTTTACAGTATAATGTCCTGTGGCAACCTAATGTGGGAACAAGCAGCTGACGTAAAACTTCTTTATTTTGGAAAAAAAGAGCAGTGTGCGAAATTTATAATGTGAGTTTTTGTGATTCGTTGGGAACTACGTTTTCATTAAAGAAATAAACATTTAAAATTTTACAGACGTGTTTAATTTGTGAAAAATTGGGTTTGGTAGACGCAACTTCCTTCTCAAATGACATCTAAGCTTTTTCCGCCGAGTTAATTTTCTTTTTCATCAGCCCGTAAAGTCTCCAAGTAAAAACCGTCACGTGTAGCAGGCCGATTAATGCTCGTCACTGTGACTAGGTATTTTATTATATAATAATATATCATATATACTCTATATTAGTTATGCTATCTATCTTACTAGCTAACTACGACACCTATTACATCAAATGAGGAGGATTCCTTTTGTAGATTACCTACCAAATGGCTTAACTGTAGACCCAGTATTTTTACCCGACTGCCAATGAAGCGTTTCGCGTAATCAATGTTTTCGCGCGTATCTTGTACGTTTCTAAATTTCTTTATTACCGAGGTAATAAAGAAATTTTAAAATCATCCGTTTGGAATATACGAGTATCTTCCAAACGGTTAGATGGATTTCGATAATTAAGTTATCCTTTTATTCGTATTAAAAACATAAGTATTCATAGATGGCTGTTGGAAAAAAATAAACAAAATGGTGGATTTTTGGCGCAAAACAGTGATACGTTAATAAATAAAAATTAAGCAAACCTATCGTAGGGTATAAAAAATAAGGGAATTAAAAGGGAATTACAATTCTATATATAAGTTATATGTTTAAATTTAATTAGGAATAATAAATTGCTATAAAAAGTTTTTCATAGCGTAAAAATGGGCCATGTGTAATTTAGTTCATAAGAGTGAGTCGGGACACTAAAAAGTCTAAAATATATTTTATTTTAATAATTAAAAAAATCGAAAACCCGACTGAAAAAGACAAAATAAAAATAATGCATTAAGTTTATTAGCAGACGGGACCCAATTGCAATTTTTTTTTATAGAATAAGGATGACAAACGAGCACACAGTCCACCTGATGGTAAGTGGTTGCTGCTGCCCATAGACATCTACATCTATCTTCGTTTGCAAATTAAAATGCAGATGCGTTGTCAGCCGTGAGGACTAAGATAGAATGTCTCTTCTCCAGTAAAAAGGGTCTCCGGTTCTCTACACTCACCATACGAAACACAGCAGCATTAAGCTGCTATTTTACGCTGGTATTCTGTGAGAGCGTGGTCCCCGGTCGAGCCGACCCATTCATGCTATAACTATACTATTAATATAGCTGCAACATGGCTCTACCACGTAATTATTATAAATGTGGAGCGGTGACCATGTAGTGACGGTGTAAAAATATCTACTACCTACTGTCGTTTCGTGAGCGTTGGTACAGGCGACAGAGGGAAACAAGCCATAAAATGGGCAGCGGCCTCTTCTTAATAACAACTAGAAAAAGAACAGCGGTTGACAACCTGCATGTCAAGTGTGACAACAATGACAAACATCCACCCATTTTCAGTCCCTGGCGGTCCCTCCACACGGACAAAGAAAAGGTTATACGAGTTTGTAACGTTCATGTCACACCGATGCCGGTAGTTGATTGGAGCACTACGCTTGAATTTGTCGACAAGTATGTTTACCGAGGAAATTTGGCCGACTAAGTAAGTTCAACTTTGACCGAGAGGTCAGTCGACGGATCCAACTTATTTGAAATCCATAAAATAATATTAAAGAGTTAATTTAACTTAGTAACAACCATATCAATATCTTTTCGATTATCTGATTTAAAGCAAATCCTTGGTGAGCTGTAGATTAAAAATTGATATTGAAAATTAGTGATAATTTCTAGATATTATTTTGTACAGATTGCATTGCTTGCACGTTATAAACACACATAATTAAAAACAATACTTGTTATGCCAGCGACTTTGTCTGCGTGAATGATGGACAATATGAATACAAGCCCTTTGGGTCCTTTAAGATATCACCTTCTGAGCCTTTTGAGATATTACACAGAAATAAATACGAAATTAAGGTCATCATTAATTCATTAATTCATCACAGCCTATAAAATTCCATTGCATTATACATAGGCCTTTTTTATAGGATAAAGGTGACAAACGAGCACACAGTCCACCTGAAGGTAAGTGCTTGCTGCGGCCCATAGACATCTACATCTATCCTCTATTACAATTCAAAATGCAGATGCGTTGTCACCCGTGAGGACTAAGATGGAATGCCTCATTTCCAGTAAAAAGGGCCTCCGGCCACCTGCACTCACCAAGCGATACGCAGAGGTAAACCTCTACTTCACGCTGGTTTTCTGTGAGGTCGTGGTACCACCCCGGTTCGAGCCGGCCCATCCGTGCGACAGCAAAAGCTGCCGCGTGGCTCTACCACTGCTAAAAAATGCCTGCTCCATAGATTGCCTTATCGGAGGATATTTGCCATAGTTAATAGACTTGACAGGCGATCGTTTTTTTATTTTGTTGTGATTTTTTTATGTCGCCTCTTACGATAAATTTAGGATGATAGTTAGTAGTTATGTATTAGTACTGTACGGGTACTGATTTTGATTCTCTTAGTCCGTGATATATAATAAATAATTACAGGAATTTAAGATAATTATGTTATACTATCGTAAAAGTTACAATGATTCAAAAATTTTAATTCTAACGGGCCGTTTTCATTAGTAATTATACTTTATGCGGAATATTTTTATGTATTAATAGTTTTTGTTGTTAATTTTATAATGATATTAGTTGCTTCGTATTTATTTTTTTGTAAAGCATTTTACACCTTTTTCACTTCTCATTCGTTCCGTTCATTCATTCTCGAGTAGCAGCTTCGTACCCGTAAGCAAAGTGAAGAGAAGTGTAGGCTGGTAAGATATGCTGGAAGTCGATGGATGCAGGTGGCTCAGGACGATGCTTTGTGGTATTTCTTAAGGGAGCCTAGTTATTTAGCATTGGATTTGTGAAGGGCTATAATCATGATTAGCTTCATTGGAAGCTGATAACTGGAAAATAAAATACAGATAGGTACTAACATTTTACTCGTTCGAGTGTTTTCTGTAGTGAGAATACATAAATTGTGGGTTGAATCGAATTATTTGAATGTCCAATGCTTCATTGTAATTTTTTTAATTAAAATGAACCAATAACTTGTTACTATGTGTGTTACTTACATATATTTTTATTTTTATGGTTAATTATATATGGCCAAATTATAATCTTTTTAAATAATATGGACGACGTGACACAACGACGATGACAGAAACGCATTATCTGGGGGCACGGCAGTGCCCCCGCCAAGTCAAGCAAAAAAGCGGCACGGCCGTACCATCCTTTTCTCGAAGCAGTTCAGGCCATTTCCGAAACCCTATAACTTCATTGTGAATAAAACTAGAAGCCTGAATTTTTACTAACCAAATAGGCATTGTATAAACTCGGCACCTTTCAAATTTCATTAAATTTAAACCACTAGTTTAAGAATTATAATTAGTCAAAGTTTCTTAATTTTGTCACTCACTGACTGACCGATCATCAAAACTCTAAGGCACTTCTAGCAGACATAGATCCTTCAAATTTGGAATACAATTATTGTTTAATATTTAAATCAAGGAAAAATTAAAATATTTTACAATTTCGGTCCAGTTTTTGAGATACACCAACTGCATAAATAACTTTGTAATCCCATATAAACATATAGTATTACAAAGTTACATTTGCAGTGAATGAATCAGTGTACCTATATATTATGTATAATGGAATAATAGGTGTAAATAGCTACCTAGATATAACTATTTACAAAAAGAAATGAGATGCCATCAAAAACATAACTTGTAAAAAACGCCAAGTCTCGCAACTCAGTTCTTCTACCGTAAAAAGTTGTGAGATCCATGTAATACCAAGTCGGTTAATTTATTCAACAGAAACTTTTTTATTCAATATAGATTAGAATAGAATAGAATAGAATATTTTTTTATTCAATATTGATTATTACATAATTCTTATTGAAAGTCATTTTTTATTTACCACTGGTTCGGAAAATACCTCTGTCCTGGGAAGAACCAGCAAGAAACCCAGCGGGACTTTTTTTATCAAACATATTTCACTTAACAATAATTTCATTTATACAATTTTTAAATGACTTTTAATAGAACCAGCATGGTGGCGATCACCTTATTCCCAGGGGTTATTTTCATTCATGTATTCCTTGATATTATAATAACCCTTTTTGTACAGTTTTTCTTTAATAAAACTTTTAAACTTGTTTATTGATAAACTTTGAATATGTTCTGGGATTTTGTTGTAAAAGCGTATACATTGCCCCATAAATGAATTACTGATTCTGTGGAGTCTAGTAACTGGTATTACAAGCTTATGTTTGTTCCTAGTGTTTAAAGAATGCACATCCTTATTCTTATTAAAGCTATTTATGTTTTTATGTACATACATTAGATTTTCATAAATATATTGCGATGCCAAAGTTAATATGTTTATTTCTTTAAATTTTTGTCTGAGGGACTCTTTACAATTTAGGTTATAAATCGCCCGAACGGCTCTCTTTTGCAAAACAAATATAGCTTCAATATCAGTCGCATTACCCCATAGCAAAATTCCATAAGACATTACGCTATGAAAGTAACTAAAATACACTAATCTAGCTGTCTCAACATCTGTGAGACTTCTAATCTTTCTTACAGCATATGCTGCAGAATTAAGTCTGCTTGCTAATTTAGATATATGGGGGCCCCATTGAAGTTTCGCGTCAATAGTAATACCGAGAAAAACAGTGGTATCCATAAGACTCAACTCCTCCCCATTTAATAGCACATTGGTATTCGAATGTTTTACATTAGGTATTGTAAATTTAATACACTTTGTCTTATTGCCGTTCAAGAGCATATTGTTGGCGTTAAACCAATGTACTAATTTCGATAGAGCATTATTTACATCGTCATAATTAATTAACTGCCGTTTGAGTTTGAAAATTAAAGAGGTATCGTCAGCAAATAATACTATATCGTGATTGTCCCCTACAAGATAAGGTAAGTCATTAATATAGATTAAAAACAGGAATGGGCCAAGAATCGAGCCCTGAGGAACGCCCATTGATACTACCGATCCGGAGGAACCTTTACCATTTATCACGACTTTTTGAGTTCTGTTACTTAAATATGAAGTAATAAGTCTAAGCGCCAAATTTTTTACACCGTAATGTTGTAGTTTCCTGATTAATGTTTCATGATGAACACAATCGAAAGCCTTGGAAAGATCACAGAAAACACCTAAGGCATCCTGTGAATTCTCGCAGGCATTAAAAATATATTTCATAAGCTCAACGCCAGCATCAGACGTCGAGCGACCCCTTGTAAATCCAAATTGGTTTTTATGAAGTAATTTATTTGTATTAAAAAAAATTAACAATTGATCCAAAATAATTTTTTCAAAAATTTTACTAAGAGTTGGTAGTACAGAAATAGGTCTAAAATTAGCGGGGTCCAATGTACTACCAGATTTAAATAAAGGTATTACTTTACTATACTTCATTAAATCAGGAAACACACCAGAATCGATACAAGTATTAAAAATAATAGCAAGATGAGGTGCAATTAAATCTATTATGGACGCAATAACTGTCACGGAAATCCCCCACAAATCTGCGGTTTTCTTTACATCAATGGTTTTGAAGTATTTTACAATATCTTGCGGTAATACTTTTTCAAATCTAAATTCTTTTAAACAGATTTTAACATTCTGTTTGAGTAATGACTCGGCGACAGTTGGAGAAGAATTCAAAGACTCTGTTGTCAAAATAGGAATATCAGTGAAATATTTCTCAAACACCGCTGCGACTTCTTGATTTGATTTAGTCAATTCATTGTTAATTTTTAATTGATAGTTTGAGTTACGAGGTTTTTCATTACCGGTTTCGCTGTTAATTATACTCGACGTCATTTTAATTTTATTCTTAGCCGTCTTAATTTTGTTGCTAATATGTAACGATTTGGCTGTGGAGCAAACTTTTTTAAACATTTTAGAATAATTTTTGACATATTCTTTAAAAGCATCAGAAGGATTATATGATCTTTCATGGTAAAGGTCATATAACCTTCGTCTGCTTTTATGAATTCCCACTGTCGCCCACTCATTAAATACCTTGCGACTGTTTCCGGAGAATGTTTTAGAAGTAAATGTTTTTTTAAATTCATTGCTTATAAGGGTAAATAATTCTCCATATAAAAAGTTTAAATTATAAATATACTTATTGAAAGTCAATCTTTTGTTTGATTACCACTGGTTCGGAAAAAACCTCTGTCCTGGGAAGAACCAGCAAGAAACCTAGCGGGACTTTTAAACACATTATGATATGACTTTCAGTCCATAGATTGATACATTGACTTGGCAATCGCAGTTAACAATCTAATTTAATATAATATGTATTACTTGTTAGATATATTGTGTTTTCATGCGATTGCCAAGTCAATCTATGTATCAATCTATGGACTGAATAAATTAACCGACTTGGTATTACATGGATCTCACAACTTTTTACGGTAGAAGAACTGAGTTGCGAGACTTGGCTTTTTTTACAAGTTATGTTTTTGATGGCATTTTATTATACTGAAAGAGGGTAATGTTTTTCAAGAGTATGTATGTATGTATGTATGTACATATATATGCTCTGTAGCCCAAACAGCTTAATATTTTCTAACATATTACGTAGAGTTGTTAAATTCAGCAATTGTAGGAGTAACATAGGCACTATAATATTTATATGTTACATCTGGAAATACAAAAAGGGACCAAGAGTATGTGTGTATGTGTATATATGTTTGCTCTGTAGCCTAAACGGCTTAATGTTTTCTAACATATGTAGATTAGTTAGATTTAGCAATTGTGGGAGTGATTAGGCTATTTAACATTTATATGTTGCATTTGCAAATACAAAAAAGGGAGAGTTTATTCTGTAAACTTTTTACACAGTCAGATTTTTTATTTTACTGTTTTAATCATTAAGCATCCAACAGTGACATGTTGGATTCACATTAATGCATATTTGTGTTTGAATCAAAACAATAATGAATAACTTATTTTAACCATAGTTTTTTTTTTAAAACGTTACCCCCACACTATAATTTTCTCCTGTATCGTGTTTACAAACACAAATTGCACAAGGACAAACATCCAGACCGGAACAATTATTTGCAGGCCATACAAATACTTGTTCCGTGCGGGATTCGAACCCGCGGCCCACAGCGCAGCAACTCATTGCTAAGCCACTGCGCCACGGAGCCGTTTTTAATTTACATTATGTTTAGTTCTAAATATTTTGTACAAGCTTTTATTTCACAATACACGACATTTTTGAGAACTATTTTTAAAATTTTCGTAGGACACCATGACTCAATACAAGTGAGGGTGACAAGCGAACATACATTTCACGTAATGGTAAGTACATGACGTGACTAAGGATGTGTACAGATTAAGTAACATGTTGTGTAACTTTTGTTTTATAACCCGTCCACATTATGTAACATTGTTTTTTACCATTACAACATATAACAATACTGTACACATTAGAATTACAATACAATATAACAATGTTATATGACATTGTCGTATGACATTGCGACACCTCCGACGCATCTCGAGTTATATAACACATATTATAACATTCGGCCTCGACATTACTAGAAGATGTAATATAACAATATTTTTTATAACATGTTATATTATATAATGTGTACGCACCGTAATAAACACCAACACCTATCCTTGGTTTCAAAACCAGAATGCAGATACGTTCTCACTATAGAAGAATAAAGTCGAATTCCTCGTTACTAGTCAAATATTTTAAAGTTGGTGAAAATTACCCCGCGTACACCCGTTCGATAAAGGTAATTTTTTCCAACTTTAATATAATGGATTTCCGCAAAGTAACGCCTGATTCTATTAATACGAGTATTTTATTTTTATCTATTTATTTATTCTTTTTTGTAACACATTACCAGTAAGGTAACAATGGGCGGACTTATTGTCACTGTAACCCTGTGAGATTAGGACCGACAAAGTCACCTTAATTATTTTCTTAAAATAAAAGTAGCCTAAGTTACTTCTTATAACATCAGCTATCTGCCAGTCCGCCTAGGTCTACCCCCTTCCAACACTTTCATTCACTATCTACCTAGGCGGACATTACAAGACCAAATCAGAAACTTCCTGAAAAAAAAGGCCAGGTCAAGAGTACCCTAAACCGTAGAGCATGTATGAAGAGAATAATGAAAGTGGACGAAGCGAAACAAGTATGTAGGGATCGTTGGAAGTGGAAAGAAGTGGTCTCTGCCTACCCCTACGGGAAAGAGGCGTGATTATATGTATGTATGTATCTGCCAGTTAAAGTCTCATCCAAATCGATTGACATTTCAGACAGACGTGTTAGAGTTTTATTATAGTAAATAGAAAAATTTACTATAGTAAATAGATAAACAATCTACAACGTACTGAATTCGCTGACACAAGTCTTAATAAATTCATCAGTCCTACACTATATCACCCCTAAATCTTTGCCACCTGCTTATCTAATCTTCTTAAGAATAGCAACAGGTGACATAATAACATTTTAAAAATCCGATATATTTCATGAAATCCGATATTAATTTATTTAAAATCTTTGTTAAGTATATTAAAATTAATTTACAGTGTCTGCATGTATAAATTAAAGAGGGGGTGTATTATTTAGTTCGAACTGACGTTCACTTGCACTATTGCTATACCTAATACTCATTATTTTTCTTCTACTTCATCAGCCGTCCACTACTGGACATGAACTTTTCTAGTTAGGGAGGATTTGCCCCAATCGCTAAGCCTATGAATAGGCGAGCACACTACCAGACACTGCTTTCCGTCGCTGGTGTGGATATTTTACGTTTGGCGTCAACAATATGGTTACACCGACATCTATTGGAAGTCATTAAATTTTTTCTAACAGTTCCAATTAGCTTTTAGCGACACTTACGGGATGAAATTGGTCGGTAAATATTCTTACGGCAAACCCATTATTATTATTATGAATAATTTATATTCAGACTCAGGTCCATATATGTTAGTATTAGAACATTTTTCTTACATGCTAGGTTAGTAAAAACTAAACGAAATCTATGTAAGACCTAATACAGAGTCTAAACTTCTGTCTTCTGTCTTGTCAGCTCATGAAACTCATAAAACATGTAGTTCAATAAATCTTGCAAGCAAGGTTCTCTCTATCTGTAGGACTCTATTCGGGCTCCTTCGCACGCGTCGTATAAGAGACTCCACTTTTTTCCTCATGATTACGTAAAAACCATCCGTTTTTGTATCAGCAAACATACTTGATGCACTGCAATAGCGAGGGAGCCCCAACAAGGCCCTGAACATATTATTATATTGAATTCGGAGGACATTGTATACTCTTTGGGTGAAATTGGTCCAAAGACTGCTCGTGTAAAACAATTGGCAGTTAGGCTTTGAATAAAGTAATTTTGACTGGTGCTGTGCAGCGAGCAAACCTATGAACCAACATGTAATAACTCAACCTAGGGACCTATACTACCTTAACTATGAAGCACACCACCGCCAATAACGCAGGTAGGTGCAGAGCCGACTGACTCATTTTAACAATGAATATTGCGCATGCGCAGTAACTTTTACTGAGTGGCAGAGAGGCGCAGGGTAAGCGAGATAATGCTTGTAGTAAAACAAGTATGATCTCAATCAATAAATCAAATAATAGAAACGAGCTATTGTTAATAAAATTGCAACTATTGACGGCGACCTACAGAGGCGCGTGTACGGCGACGTCCAGAAGCGCTTACAACAGTGCACAACTTTCAAGAAATATGCTTGCAATCTTTGATAATAAAAAGTATGTTTATTAAATTATAATTATAGACTACTTTACTTTGTGAATTCTACTTCATACCGCGTAACGGCGGTGTTAAAATATCCTCTAACCCATATCATCCCATGGGTGTCGTATGAGGCAACAGAGCGAAAAAAATCAGGTGATCGGCAGCAGCGACTTCCTAATAATAACTAAAAATAAAAAAAACTGCGGTTGCCAACGCGTTTGCCTATGGCAAAAAAATATGACAAATATTCCCTCTACGAGAAAATCTGTGGAGGATTCCTAAGTTCAGCAGTGGATTTTAATAGGCTGTAATGGTAGCGGTGTCACGGTACTTCATTTTAATTTTCCTGTTTTCATTTCATTATCTATTACAATTTGAAATATGTCAAACAACACAACGCCACCGTACAAGAGTTTCGCCTATTAAAGACGTATTAGCTACGGTGACAAAAGGGGAATGGGGCAGGAAAAAGGCAGCAGCACCTGCCTAATCATCATCATTATCATCATTACAGCCTTTTATAAGTCTACTGCTGAACATAGGCCTCCCCCAAGGAATGCCACAAAGCACGGTCCTGAGCCACCTGCATCCATCGACTTCCTGCATGTCTTACCAGGTCGTCACTCCAACTCGTGGAGGGTCGCCTTACACTTCGCCTACCGGTACGAGGCTGCCACTCAAGAACCTTTCTTCCCCAACGGTTGTCGGTTCTTCGAGCTATTTGGCCGGCCCACTGCCACTTCAGCTTACTAATCCGTTGGGCTATGTCGGTTACTCTGGTTATACTGCGGATATACTCATTTCTAAGTTTATCACGCAGAGAAACCCCGAGCATAGCCCTCTTTATAGCTCGCTGAGCGAACTCGAGCTTCCTCATACGGCCAGCAGTGAAGGACCACGTCTCAGATCCGTAAGTTATCACTGGCAACACGCACTGGTTGTACAATTTCGTTTTAAGGTTTTGAGGTATGTCTGACGAGAAGATGTGGCGTAGTTTCCCGAACGCTGCCCAGCCGAGTTGAATCCGTTGATTGACCTCTCGGTCGAAGTTGGACTTACCTAGTCGGACTATTTGTCCCAGGTAAACATACTCGTCAACAACTTCGAGCTTAGTGCTCCCAACAACTACCGGCATAGGTGTGACATGGACATTAAACATGATCTTTGTTTTGTCCATGTTCATCCTAAAACCTATTCGTTGGGAGACACTATTGAGGTCATTGAGCATGGTGCTTAGGTCCTCCAGCGATTCTGCCATAAGGACTATATCGTCGGCAAATCGAAGGTGAGTGATGTACTCGCCATTGATGTTCATACCGATTCCTTTCCATTCCAGAAGCTTGAAAACGTCTTCCAATGCAGAGGTGAAGAGTTTCGGGGATATAACATCACCCTGTCTTACACCTCTCTGCAATTGGATAGGTTTCGTAGTCTGATTCTGTACTCGGATAGCCATCGTAGCTCTACTGTACAAACACTTCAGCACTTCGATATACCGACAGTCAACTTGGCACCGCTGAAGGGACTGCAGCACCGCCCAAATTTCGACGGAATCAAAGGCTTTCTCATAGTCTACATACGCCAGACATAGTGGTAAATTGTACTCCTCGGACTTCTGTACAATTTGCCGTAGGGTATATATGTGGTCTATGGTGCTAAAGCCCTTTTGGAAACCGGCTTGTTCGGGAGGCTGGAAGTCGTCAAGTCTGCGCGCGAGACGATTCGTAATGACTTTCGAAAACAGCACGTAGACGCGGCTCAGAAGGGAAATCGGTCTGTAGTTCTTCAAGAGAGGGTTGTTGCCTTTCTTGAAGAACAAGACCACCGCACTTTTGATCCATGCCTCCGGAGTAGTGTCATCCTAAAGGACGGAATTAATGAGCCTCTGAAAGACTTCAAGTACCGGTTTTCCACCCGCTTTCAGAAGCTCCGCTGTAATTCCATCCTCGCCCGGGGACTTGCCGATTTTAAGGTGCTGGAGAGCCATTCTTATCTCGCTCAGACTGACGTCTGGGATATCTTCGGAATAGTGTCGGATAAGACTAGCTCTTGGATCGTCATCGTTGGAGCTACACGCAAGTGTGAGTAACACACTTGCGTGTGGCTCCAACGATGACGTGTACAGCTGCCCATAGAACCTCTCAATCTCACTAAAAATCTCAGGTAGCCTGGAAACGATGCTGCCACACTCGGTCCTCAGCTTTGACAGTTGGCTCTTTCTTGCAGATTGATCTCTGGCAAAGACTTTGGAGCCTTGGTTCCGCTCGATCGCTTCTTCAATACCTGCTTTGTTGAAGTTGCGTAAGTCCCGCCGCATGGATTTGGAGATCTATCTGTTCAGTTGCCTGTATACTGTCAAATCTGTTGAAGAATGTAGCTTCATCTCCCGTCTAACAGCCATGAGATTAGGAGTGTAATCGGAGAGTTTTTGTGTTCGTCTGCGGCGGGTCTTGCAAAACTTAGCTCCGACCGCATGGACAGTTTCCACGAGCTTGTCATTCATATCGTCCACTTCATTGCAGTCTTCTAGGCACTGAAAACGGTTTTGTAACTCGAGCTGAAAGGTTTCGGGACTTTGGAACAGAGCACGAGGGGGACCGAGCGTTGACTTCATTAGACGAGACCTCTCCAACTTAACGTATAGGTTCAGTGTGCCTCTAACCATTCGTTGATTGCTGCCGGTTTTCACCCTCGCGATCACTGAGACATCACTGAACAGTTGTCGTCTGGTCGTCATAATGAAGTCAATCTCATTTTTTGTCGAACCGTCGGGGCTCGACCAGGTCCACTTCCTGTGGGTCCGCTTCTGGAAGAAAGAGTTCATCATAAAGAGTCATTCTTTCTCCATCAAGTTGGCCAGCTGCTGGCCCCTTGGGTTCCGTTGCCCTATTCCAAATTTCCCTACTTTCAGCTCACCATTCTCTCTTGTGCCTAGTTTTGCATTGAAGTCTCCCATTAACACCGTATATTGGGTTTTGGAGGAATGCATGGCTCTAGAGATATCCTCATACATTTCCTCCACCTCCTCATCGGGGTGTGCCGAGGTTGGTGCGTAAACCTGTATGACCTTCAGCGAATACCGTTTGGTGATTCTGAGTATAAGGTACGCAACCCTCGTCGACACACTCTCAATCTTTACAACGTTGTTAACGAGAGACTTGTGGACGATAAATCCGGCACCACCTTGGGACAGATGGTCGCCCTCCCGGTAATAGAACAAGTTGCCAGATTCGAGGATTACCGTTTCCTCCCCCTCTTTTCGGACTTCGGATAATCCTATTATATGCCAGTGTAACTTGTCTATCTCTTCTTCCAGCTCCACAATCTTCTTGTCAGTCCTCAGGGTGCGTGCGTTTATTATTGTCATTGCTCATGGGGGGTATATTGCCATAGTTGCCACGCTTGGCGATCAGGTTGGCAACCGCAGTTTTTTTATTCAAATTTTTGCTGTTGTCAGGAAGTTGCAGCTCTTTACTGGTATTTTAACCAGGTGAACGTCGTTCGAAGGTCGGGTTCTCCGTCGGAGTCGTACGTGGATTACGAGGTGAGGCAGGGGGGGGGGGGCAGATCTCGCCAAAACTCTTCAACGCTCAGCAGCACCCGTGTCGGCTGCCATATTGACGGTATTTGTGCCAATAATATTAGTTATGCGAACGATATGGTGCTGCTGAGTGTCCTGGTGTGTGGTCTGTCCAGGTTGCTGGGAATCTGCCAGCGTTACGCGCTGGATCACGGGTTGCTCTATAACGCAAAGAAGAGTGCATGCATGGTCTTTCGGACCAGGGGGCGGGCCTGCCCGGAGACTGTTCCACCTATTAGACTGAACGGTGTCCAGTTAAAAAGAGTCGAATAGTTTTAATATCTCGGGTATATCGTGACCCCTGACCTGAGGGACGATGCGGACATCGATAGGAACCGGAGGCCGTTGTCTGTGAGTGTTGGTATGATCGTCCGCAGGTTTGCTCTTTGCTAGGGGGCCGTCAAAATAACTCTTTTCAGAGCATTTTGTACGTTCTTGTACAGGGCCAGCCTGTGGGTGTCATATACCCAGAAGCAGTACAACACACTACCTGTGCAATATAATAATGCGGTCAGGGTGCTGTTGGGGCTGCCTGGGCACTGCAGCGCGTCAGGGATGTTTGCCGACGCCCATGTCGACTGTTTCGACACAACGATTTGAACGTGGTGCACATATCTGAGGCGCAGGCTCCGGACCACCTCCAACACTATTATGAGCGTATTTGAGAACAGGTTTGATTGTCAGTACATTAAACATTGTTATATGATTTGTTTAAGGACAAACAAACAAAAGGCTCAGTGCCAGTCATATTATTGATTTTATATTTAATGTTGTCAATTTGGTTTTAATGGTTTTATGTCTGGTTAGTAATTTTATTTTAATTTAATTCATATGTAATTTAAAATTTAAATTTAATTTAAAAATGTACTACTGTAACTATGATTTGATGGATTGAAATAAATGATGATTATTATTATAAATAACATTCAATTTGGGGAAAATCTGGAGGCGATAGTCCTCGCGCGCCTGCACGAATGGCGCACGGAGGCACTATGCCGGGGGGAAACCCCGCTGCCGCGGCAAGTTGTCGTGCAGCGGACAGACTTCCGGCGTGATCTCATGGCGACATGGAGAGAGCGACTGTCGCAACCCCGTGCTGGGCACGCCACTATAGCGGCGATAAGACCCCTCTTTGAGGAGTGGCTTGAGAGACGCCACGGCGTCCTCACCTTCCACCTGACGCAGGTCCTCACCGGACACGGTGTGTTCGGGAGGTTCCTGCACCGAATCGGGCGGGAGGAAACGCCCGGGTGCTCCCACTGCGATGATCGACCGGAGGACACGGTGGAGCACACCGTGGAGTTGTGCCCTGCTTGGGCGGAGCACCGCCGTGTCCTCGTAGCGGCGATAGGCGGCGGCGACCTCTCGCGTCCGGCCCTGGTCGAAGCCATGGTCCGGAGCGAGACGGAATGGGATGCCGTCACCACCTTCTGCGAAGCAGTGATGCTAGCGAAGGAGGTGGCGGAGCGGGAGAAGGAGAGAGCAGCAGCTTTCCTTCCCGGCCGCTGCGGGAGACGCCCCGGGCGTCGGGGGCTACGTCGTGGCCCCCGGCCACCGTAGGCGCGGGCCTGTGGATGGCGAGCAATGGGTAGCTCGCCGTCCGTCCGTCTAACGACGACAGGCCGTGTCGACGGCGCGTTTTGTTCCACGTGCGCCTCAAAGAGCTGTCAGCATCGTGAAGGGGCCCGCAAGGGCCGACGCCTGCCGGGGCTGCGGGCTGTTCGAAAGAGATACCGCGGCTCCGGAACGTAAGGGCACTGAAGGAACACGGATGGTTTTTAGTCAGTAAAAGTCTGACACTTCCTTCTGCTCCACCCAGAGCGAAAGGCGTCATTTGATGATTTTCCATCCGCAAAAAAAAAAGGCTCCGGACCACCTCCAACACTATTATGAGCGTATTTGAGAACAGGTTTGATTGTCAATACATTAAACATTGTTATATGATTTGTTTAAGGACAAACAAACAAAAGGCTCAGTGCCAGTCATATTATTGATTTTATATTTAATGTTGTCAATTTGGTTTTAATGGTTTTAAGTCTGGTTAGTAGTTTTATTTTAATTTAATTCATATGTAATTTAAAATTTAAATTTAATTTAAAAATGTACTACTGTAACTATGATTTGATGTATTGAAATAAATGATGATTATTATTATAAATAACATTCAATTTGGGATAATTTCAAATAAAAGTAGAAGCCTTATTTACTCGTATTTTCAAAAACTGCAAAAACGGTTTATCATTATTTATATATCAGAACTTAGGTTTACAATTTGGCTTCTTTTTGAAAAATAACCCTGTATAATGCATTTATGAAATTCGTATTAATACAGCTCCTTTCGAAGATTTATGCGGTTTTCTGATAAAGTAAAAGTATGGTAGCATTATGAGAGATTTATAGAGAGATAGCGATTCATTTTTTAAGATAATAAATCGTTTAGATATAGTGCGGTAATATAAATAGCTGTTCTATGTAGCTTTTTGTCAATCTTCACAAATAAGAAGGTGAGTACTGTGATATTATTGTAAATCGAGAGGATCTATTCTGTGAGCGGCTAAATTGTAATAAAATTATTTTCCAGTTTCAAGCACATTAATCTTTAGTATAAAAACTAATACTTCTTTTTTTAAAGGTTCTCAATCGGGCTATTTACGTATTTGACGGCTCCGTGGCGCAGTGGTTTAGCAATGAGTTGCTGCGCTGGGGGGCGCGGGTTCGAATCCCGCACGGAACAAGTATTTGTATGGCCTACAAATAATTGTTCCGGGTCTGGATGTTTGTCCTTGTGCAATTTGTGTTTGTAAACTGCCTCCACGATACAGGAGAAAATCCTAGTGTGGGGGTAACTTTTTTTAAAATAAAAGAAAAAAAGAAAAGAATTTACATAACATTTTAAATTTTCAAATGCAAATTCAAATAACATTAGTTGGCGGCAAACAAAACCTAAACGGCCAGCTCCTTTGTTTTTAAGCAAGTCAAATTTTATGGTTTTCTCCTTTTTGACATAAAGTTTGAGCTATCGAGTAGTGAGAATACGTGGTAGAGTCATGCTACAGCTATATTCTGTTCAGCACGACCGAGAAAGAACCATGCTCTTACAGAATACCAGCGTAAACAAAAAAACTTATAGCTGCTGTGTTTCACAAGGTGAGGAGCGGACCCGAGACTCTTTTCATTGGAAACGAGAAATTCCATCTGAGACTTCAGGGACAAAAACGCATCTGTATTTTGATTTTTAATCGAGGATACATGTATTATCATCAGGCGGACTGTGTACCCGTTCGTCAACTTTATTCTTTAAATTAAAAAATAACTACAGGAGCACTTTCCGTTTGTATTAATTCGGAGGAAAATAATATGTGCGTTAACATTTGTACAAAATGAAAAAATCGAGAATGAAAGGTATTTATAGGCGAATTATACACACAGGTGCGCCAACATGAAAACTACTGCCGTTGCCCTGTTGATGCTGGTGGCTAGTGCCGCTGCTCTGTCTCAGGTTTCGACTTCAGGTAATTATTAACCAAAATATGCATTTGGAATAAAACTAATTTTTAGCACAGCACTGGTTTGAATAGCTCGAGGAAGTGAGAGGGACGGGGGGGGGGGGGGTTGCTGACCGTGGGTACCTTCCGTAAAATTAGTTCTATTCCGTGTGTAGTATTCACGTAAATGTATGAAATGAAAATATGCATTATATTAGGATTATAAATATTATTTAAACATTCATTATTGTATGGTTTCAAAGTATGCCAAAATGATAACTTAACTAATAAGCTAGAGTATTTCTCTTAGTAATTGCATTAGATGCGCGCGGGATTCGAAAGTATGATCACAATGCTCCTCGCAATCGCCTTAAATGGCTCTCTGTAAACAGAGGCGAAATTCTATAAATTTTACTTATTTTTTAAAATTTTTGGCAATCCAACTTCTGCGTAATATCTCCAGGATAAATTTCTGTTTCCTTATTCAAATTATGACAGAAATTTATGGTTCTCGTCTTATCATAAAATTGTTATTGCGAGCTATTTCAATAGCTTTGCCAATAAATCCTTTCCTATTTAGACTACACTACTTTAGATCTCTTTACTCAAAGATATTATGAGAATAGTCCTTAGAAATTAGTTCGTGAACACTTGTTAAAATACAACGTTGTTGTAGATATTTTTCCACAATGACGTTACGTGCAAAAGCTTTTTTCTTTACTTTTACGTTACATATATACGAATTTTCATATGTATGAATGTGTGCATGAATGTATGTTTGTATGTATTTGTGTATTATAGTTTTAATATTCATAATTATTTATTTTGCTGCTTATAAAGCAAGCTTAACTTTTGCCACAATAGCTCACCATACCACATTACTATTTAATCCTAACCAATCACCCTGCCACGGTTGATTGGTGAGGATTTAGTCCAGCTATTGTTAACTTAGTATTTAAAGGTGCAAACGACTGTAAAAATAAATAGAAATAATAATGTTGCTATGTTAACTTATTCAAATATTGAATTAATTTATTAAAAAGAAAAAATAACTGATATGTTAAAAAAGGCTAAGAAAATAGTTAGTGCAGAAACTAAGAATAACTCACTCTCACTTCTGACAGGCCTTTAGAGCAAGGTAATGTTAACTGCGCTGCCATAATGCGTGTTAGCAAACTTCACAAGCCTTTGAAATATTTTATTTCTTATTTCTCAGACATGTAGGTTTCCTCACGATGTTTTCCTTCACCGCTGCACGCTTCATTTTACGTGGTGAATCACCACGTAAAATTGATATTAACAATTTCATTGGTGCGGCGGGGATCGAAACCGGGCTGCTAGCGTACTGTAAAATTTACAGCGGGCCTTTAGACCCTGAGCTACGACGGATCTAAAACTAAGAATGTGCTATTTAAATTCATTGCAGAGTTGAAAGAGCAGAGAAGAGACATTGCTGAAATTATTATCAATGCTATCGAAAGGTTGAAGCAGAGGATTCAAGACCGCGGTCTGGACCCCTATGAAATTGACTGGGCAGATTTTGATTACGTTTTGATCACCCCTTCGTAAGTAATTAATTACAATAATACTATTTAAAAAAAATATTTTATTGTCATGAATTAAAAAAAATTAGAGGTATATTTTAAGATATTTATATATATATTTAGAATAGTCGAGGGATACTCATCCCAATTTACCTGTCCGGTAGTTGTGGTATGGTATACGGGTATGCGACCCCGGCTTCCCTAGCTATTACTGTCCTATCCCTTGCCCTCATGGACGGTAATATCCTACATTTCCTATTTCCTACCCTAACTTATACCTTACTCTTCCTTTTCACACCACCTATCCTTCCCGTTTTCCTATTCCTACCCTCCGCCAATCCAACGTCGGCCGCGCGGATGGATGCATGGCTAGGGGCGAGCCTAGTCGTTAGCGTGCTACACTGCCCTGGGACCGGGCGACCCCAGAATTAGGCTAGCCTTACCCTGGCATGCGGGGCTCTGCTGGGGGGGACAAACCTTTCCTTTGCTATTCGTGGGAACGCAATGGATAACCAAAAAATTTACCAAAATGGCGGCGATGTGGTTCGCCACCCATCACGTCTCGTTTCTCGCGGGGGCGAAAAGCGGCCCACTGAGAGCCGCTTCGCTACGTTGAATGTAAGAGGAGGAATGAATGGTAAGGTAGATGAAGTATGTCAGATGATGGATGAACGTTGCCTTGATATTCTGTGCGTGAACGAAACCAAGAGGAAAGGATGTGACACCACGGTTCATGGCCCCTACACGGCATACTGGTCGGGAGTCCCCCAAACCAGCCGAGGCTGTCAGGGAGTTGGTGTCATTCTTTCATCTCGAATGGTTGAATGTGTGATGGAGCATGAATGTGTAAGCCCAAGACTCCTCTGGATTAGGTTAAAAGTCGGACTCACTCGCCTATTTATCCTTGGGGTCTATGCACCGACGGATCTGCGTGGAGGTGGGTCACTAAAATCACAACAAGAGAGAGAGGAATTTTGGGATAGCATGAGAGAAGTCTTGAATAAATGCGGAGAAAATGAACGGATCGTGATGTTAGGGGACTTTAATGGATGGGTTGGAGTAAAGCGTGATGGGTATGAAGGAGTTCTGGGTATGTTTGGGGACGAGAGAGTGAATGACAATGGGAGAAGACTGCTTGAAGTATGCTTGGAATGGAATCTGTGCGTGGCCAACACAATGTTTGACCACAAAAAGATCCATTTGTATACAAGAGATGAGGGTGAGTCTAGAAGTATGATTGATTTTGTAATTGTGGATGAAAGACTGAGGAAGAAAGTGCTAGACACTCTGGCATACCGCGGTGTAGGCCTCGACACAGACCACTTCCTGGTCATAGCCCGAATGCGTGGCCTCTTTAAACGGTGGCGACACCGAGGGGCCGAGCCTACGAGTGTTTTGGACAGAGTAAAAGTGGAAAATCTACAAGATAAAGAAAAGAAAGACGAGTATGTAGAGAAATTGAAAGAAAGTTTTAAAGGGATAGAAGAGATAGGAGTGATTGAAGATTTGTGGGAGACATTTAAGAAAGGGGTTGTAAATGTTGCGGTTGAGGTATGCGGGATAGCTAAAAGAAGGAAAGGGAGAAAGAATGATAACGTGTGGATGGATAAAGATGTACAAAGGGTTGTGCAAGAAAAGAAGAAAGCGTGGTTGGATTGGTTAGCAACAAAAGCTAACCAAAAAGTTCAAAAGGCAACGGATGACGAGATAAAGGAAGCAAGAACGAAGTATAAAAGATTGAAAACAGCAGCGAAAGAAATTGTGTCTAGAAAGAAAGAAGAACGAAAAGATGATTTCGATAGGAGGCTCACTGAAGATTTCCAGTCAAACATTAAGTTTTTCTGGAAAACCATCAAAACAGCCAGAGGAAATACTTCTACCTCGGAGCTGAGTACAATCAGGAGTCAAGATGGGAGCATTATAAAAGGAGAAGAATGTGTGTTAAAGAGATGGAAGGAGTATTTTGAAAGTTTGTTTGAAAGAGAGGAAGTGCAGGTACAGCATCTGCCACCTTCCACGGAAACTAACATAAATGTTGATGAAAATGAGATAAGCATGGATGAAATAGTGAAAGCGTTGAAAAGTATGAGATTAGGTAAGGCTGCAGGGTATGACAGGATTACCGTCGAGATGCTAAGGGCTGGACAGGGCCTGGTGGCTAGTCAGCTGTACCGCCTTTTCAATCTGTGCTGGCGAAATGGGCAAGTACCGGGAGACTGGTGCAAAGCCGTTATCGTGCCATTGTATAAGGGAAAAGGGTCACGGCAGGACTGCATAAATTACCGTGGTATAAGCCTTCTTAGCGTTGTCGGTAAATTGTATGCGAAAGTGTTGATTGAAAGGGTTGTGAATGAAACAGACAAGAAAGTATGGGATGCACAAGCGGGATTTAGAAAGGGAATGGGATGTACGGATCAGGTCTTTTCCTTGCGGTGCATAGCCGAAAAGTGTTTGGCTAAAAACAGGAAAGTCTACTGCGCCTTCGTAGATCTAGAAAAGGCCTATGATAGAGTGGTGAGGAATGAATTGTGGTCAGCACTGTCCGTGAACGGTGTGAGCAGTATCCTCATACGAGCATTGCAATCTCTTTATAGGGATTCTAGTGCTTGTGTAAGGATAAACGGGGCATACACTGAATGGTTTAATATCGAAAAAGGTGTTAGACAGGGATGTGTAGCGTCACCGTGGCTGTTTAATCTGTTCATGGACAATTGTTTGACAGATTTAAAAGAGAATGAAAGTGGGTTGAGAATGAATGAGTTACTCGTCAAATGTTTTCTCTATGCTGATGACCAAGTATTACTTGCGTCTTCGGCCGAGGAGTTGCAGGAGATGGTAACTGCTATGAGTGGAGCTTTTGTTAGAAAGGGAATGAAGATGAATGTAAGGAAGACGAAAGTGATGGTGTTTGAAAAAGATGAGGCAGTGACAGACTGCAATATCGTGATTGAAGATGAACAAATTGAACAGGTGAAAGAGTTTGTGTATCTGGGGTCAAAGTTTACAAGAGATGGAAAGTGTGAGAGTGATATCGAAAGAAGAGTGAATGCAGGAAACATGGTGAATGGAGCTTTGCACTCCTTTATGAGCAGTCGGAAGGTGTCTAACAAGGCTCGTTTGGCTGTGCATGAGGGGGTGTTGGTTCCAACACTCATGTACGGAAGTGAAAGTTGGGTATGGCAGAAGAAACATGAAAGCAGAATAAATGCAGTTGAGATGAGAGCATTAAGAAGTATGATAGGAGTTAAACTGAGTGACAGGATAAGAAATAGTGAGATAAGGAAAAGTTGTGGTCTGAAAGAAGATGTAGTGACAAAAATTGAGAAAGGTATGCTGAGATGGTTTGGCCACGTCGAGAGAATGAATGAAGAACGATTGACGAAAAAAGTGTATAAGGCGAGTGTGAATGAAAGTGTTGGAAGGGGTAGACCTAGGCGGACATTTCTAGACCAAATTGGGGACGTCTTGAAAAAAGGCCAGGTTAAGAGTACCCTAAACCGTAGAGCATGTATGAAGGGAATAATGAAAGTGGACGAAGCGAAACAAGTATGTAAGGATCGTAGCAAGTGGAAAGAAGTGGTCTCTGCCTACCCCTACGGGAAAGAGGCGTGATTATATGTATGTATGTATATTTTAAGAGTCATCCATCCATTTCTATTCATTACAGCCTATAAAAGTCCACTGCTCAACATAGGCCTCCACCATAGATTGCCAAATAGGGAGGATTTTGCCATAGTTGCCACGCTTGGCACATGGTTTGGCAACTGGAGTTTTTTATCATTTTGAGTTCTTATCGGAAAGATGCTGCTGTCCATGTTTTGTTTTAGTTTCCCACTGTCGCCTCTTACGTCATCCACGGGATGATATTGGGTAGTGTATATTCTCACACCGCTACTGCACATGTTAAGCATCATCATTATGATACTATTGTCTATACTCACCTATCATATTTTACAATAACTTCATCATCGTATTCATCATTACAGCCCTTGAAAAGTCCACGACTGAACAAAGGCCAAGGCTGAACATAGGCCTCCCCAAGGAATGCCACAAAGATCGGTCCTGAGTCATAACAATTTATAATTTGTTTATTTTATATTGGAGTTATTTATAACTTTTTGTTTTTTTTCCTTAATTTTTAGATTATTGAGCGTCGGCGCTCATATTAAAGACTTCAGATTTTCTGGACTCAGCGACATTGACGTCAAGGACATCGGATTTTCCCTCTTAACCGGCAACCTGATCTTCGATGTTGAACTTCCTCGGGTTCTTGTGACTATTGGTATGCAAAAATGATTTTTCTATATTTTAATCACGAGTACAATCGTGTTTTTTTAAGACATACTTACCGTTACAATCTATTAAAGTCCACTGATGAACACAAGTCTAACCCCATAGATTGCCTCATACGGGGGTATTTGCCATATCCCCCTATGAGGCATTTATATTTCCTAGTCATAACTAAAAAGGAAAACGTTGTTGCCCATCTACTGGTTTGTTTCCCTTTGTCATCTCTTACGACACCCACGAGATAATATGGGGTTACATTGGGATACATTACCACTACACGGTAAACATACTTAGCTTGCTAGTATAGTGCAGGAGAGGTCATTGTAACGCCTCTTTAAAATTAGATATTTGCCCAATTTTTGGAAACAACAGTTTGTTTATATGACCGTTGTGACGATATGTGAATTTACTTAGTGATTGTATTCCATAAAGCAATATTCGGGGTTATTGTCATTGTATGGTTACACCACACATTTTTATTTAGTAAACGCTGCAACCTACTTTTAGCCGCGCGTCGCGTGTGTTTAAATTGACTTAAATAATTGCTATCTCACAATCGGCAGTACGTCAACAACCGTCATACTAAATACAGAAAGATTTGCCACAATCACCTTGTAACCACTTTACTTTTTAATAAACCTTTTAAACATCGGTGATCTTTTCATTTTAACGTGCTCATCAACTAACTTCAACTCTACTTCTTGAAAATGTGTGGCCTTACAAACCATACATTTTATGGTCCTTCGAGCCGGATTTGAATCAGCGACCTATGGATGCTCATGATGATTTTGTCGAAATTAAACACAGTCTTACAATAAGTAATATTTTATGGATATTATCGCGCTATATTTTAATTTATATTAATAATATATAAATAAACAAATCCATACATTTTTATCAATGTGCAGTATTCGTTTAAATAAAAGAAATCAATAATAACAGTTTTCAAGACGCTATTTTTCTTACTCATCAGGAAATTTAGTTTTAAATAAATACTTGAAATATTGTAATGATTTCCTGACTGCCTTGGTTTCTTCCAGCTGTAACCGATTTTTGAATGTCTTTATTGCCTATTTCCAGCCTTGTGAATAGGTATTTTAGAAAGTTTTACTTTATTTTTACAGTACACTTTATTCATCACTACACGCGAACTAATAAATATAACAGTACATGCCACTAAAAACCTCATGCGTTTAACTGTGGCATGTGGCCATCCAAACTTCGATGCTACTGTATACGTGAATTAAATTTTTTGTTTTATATTTATTTTAAATTACATGTGGTGAATTTTTTTTTTTACAGTAAAACGAAAATACATATTTTCTTTTCTGCATACTATATGATATATTTTTATACTTTGGTCGTGTATAAATCTGATAAATTTTGTAAACAACTTAATTGCTTGAGGCGACTTGTTGTGGTGAAGTTTTTTGTGTAAAATGTTTACATCTTGCACATCAGTATCTATAATTAATGTTCTCAATATGATTCTTGAATGATCGATTGTAGCTACTTAATCCATAGCTAATGGCCATATAGGATAGTTACAAGTACATTAAGCCCTAGGTTTTTTATGAGGAAATTTATTTTTAATGCAGCAAATTTAACAAGACTCATAATTTATACAAACGCATTCCACATTTGGCATAAAGTTAAATGTATTGTCTACAATGACTCCTTGTTGTTCTTGTAGCACTATATCGGGATCTGGGTAGTTATACCGAGCAAATTATATGTGTTGACAACGTGTTCATTAATTTATAAGCTCGTCTTTAATTTCAGGTGAAGCTGCTGCTGATGTCACCGTCTTTGGTCGTTATATCAATGGACGAGCTAGCGGCAGGTATGTTTTTTTTGTGTAGAGATTACAAGTGTAAAGCTAACAAATAAGGTCATTGAAACACGGGTTTTTATGTCTCGATTCATGGTTGTATGTCCATGGTTCGCAAAATGTGTGTTATCCCTAATGTCATTTGCTAAATGGTAGCTTGTGTATGATCACTTATCGTTCCTATATATTCCACTACCTGTACCCCGCGACTTCGCCCGCGTGTAATTTAGGGTTTTAATTATGTTGCACGGAACCCTAATTCTTTTTCTAAAATATAAGTAGCCTAAGTTACATCAGCTATCTGCAAGTGAAAGTCCCGTCGAAATCGGTCTAGCCGTTTCGGAGATTAATCGGAACAAATAGACAGACAGACAGACGGATAGACAGACAGGCAAAAATTTTAAAATTGTATTTTTTGTTATAAATACCGTAAATAATTTCATATGCATTTAGTAAAAAGCTGTTATTTTAACATTACAAACAGAGACTTTAATTTTATATATTTGTATAGATTTACTATACATCACATATTGTCAGATGTGGAACATTAAGTAAATCTGTTATATTTAAAGGGCGACTAGGTGTAATCCTGTTGATAAAAATTGTTGTATTATTATGATATAATTAAAATCTCCGTGAAAAATAATTTAATAATTATAATGCATTGTTACTTTTATCCATATACATCTAAATAAAATTAAAAAAGGTCTTTTTTTTAAAAAAGCACTAATATTTTCTCCTGTATCGTGGAGGCAGTTTACAAACACAAATTGCACAAGAACAAACATCCAAACCCGGAACAATTATTTGTAGGCCATACAAATACTTGTTCCGTGCGGGATTCGAACCCGCGGCCCCCAGTGCAGCAACTCATTGCTAAGCTACTGCGCTACGGAGCCGTCAAAATGCTAAGCTATTGCGCCACGGACGGTCTGTTTGAAATATTCAAATAACTGGCTTCTATGAAGCTCAGGGGTTACCTATAGTATAAGACATAAATAATAATTTTTAAAACTTTCGTCTCTCTGCCTGTCCGGGCTAATCTTCGGAATGGCTGAACTGATTGTCATGAAACTTTACAAACAGATAGAAAGCAATGCCACGAGGGATTTAGGCTATATATTTTATCCGAAAAACTTAATTTGTTTTTGAAAAAATTAAAATTGATAAAATAAATGATCTTTGACTATTTTAAATCTGCGAAAAAAACCAGGCGAAGTCGGACGATTCACCAGTTGTTTATAAAATGTAAGAGCTTCTTTCTGTTCACATTTATCAAAAGGCAGTTCATATACTTCTGATTTGGCCTGAGACTAAATTTAGCACATTAGTAGTATGTAAAAATAACTGTTTTATATTTTCCATAATTTTAGTTTTGCTGTTAACGGATTAGGCGTTAAAGGTGAAGCAGTAGTTTCCCTTGAATCCTACTCAAGAGTCTCTGTCAGCGATGTGAAGATTTCCACCAGATTAGGAAGCATTGAGGTATTTGAAAGAAAGACATAATAATAATATTTTTATTTATTTACGTATTTTTTATGTATTTATTTTATTTTGTTGATATTTATGTATGTTTATCATGTTCATTTACAATTATATGTTTATACAGCCCAACCAGATGAGTAAACTATATAGATACCCCACATAATAATAATAATAATCATTTATTTCAATTCATCAGATCATAGTTACAGTAGTACATTTGAAATGAAATTTAAATTATGAATTTAATATGAATTAAATTAAAATAAAATTGAATTATATTATAATAAAATTATTAATTAAATATCATATATAATTAATATGTAGTATATAATAACAATAATTATTATCATTAGTTAATTTTCTTTTAAATATTAGAGTCGAAAAATGGACTAACAGGGTGCAACCTTTTGAATTATATTATGAAATGACCCTTTATTTTTTTTATCACAAATATTTTTTTAAATTTCCGAAATATATTTAAGTTTAACAAAACAAAGTAAAAAATATTTTTTCGTATCATATTTTATACATTGTACATTTTGTGTACTGAAAAATTAAATAACAATAATATTTTAAACATTACTATTACCTGCTCTTCGCAGTCTGATCTTAACATCAACATCTTGGGCCTCAACCTCTCCAGCTTTGTCAACACCTGGCTAAACAACCTTCCTGGAAACCTTAGCATTTACGAAGTAAGTCATTTAACATTTAATACAAATATTTATTTTCTTTGGTCCATATCAGAAGAGGTGTTATTGTGATGTGAGCCTTTGAGTTGAGATGAATATAATTATAAGCAATAATCTTGTATTTTGACATGCTTTTACTATGTGTGTACGTATAAATGTATGTGTTTATGAATGAAGTGGAAAATTATAATTCAGTTCGGACCATTTCCTGGCGTCTAAATACACAGAAATTTTGTAAACGTATTAAGTCCCGAAAACAATTTAATGATTGCACGATTACGACCTGTTATTTCCACTGGGATTATCATAGGTTATAATCTATGCGTTAAGTTTCTTTTGTAAATAATGTGTAATGCAAAATCAGGTCAAAACTTGAATGTCTGAGAAATTAGGAACACACGGAGGACATGTAAAGTCCATAAATCAAATGGAATCAAAATAGTTTACATTTTCATGCTCAAAGTCTGGTTCACTTTATAATCTTCTCAGATATAAGCGGTGGAACAACTAACAGTGAGACGTTTGTTGGCTATTGCATTTCCTCTCATTAGAGATTGACATTTCAACTAACTTACTTTTATCTTTTTGTACCTTTGCGCTCATATGTTTATATAATTTTTGCAGGACCTCATCAACGGTGGCCTTGAGAAGATCATCACGATCATTATCAACCGTCTTTTTTAAAAATGGTGTCTTATTGTAATTACGACATAAATGACACAAAACTTTACGAAACGAACCTTCTGTTATTGTGAAAATTCAAATAAAAATTAATAAATTAAAAATATATTGGCTTTTACTTTTACCCAAAAACAATTACAGTAAAATATTTCAGTACTATTATAAAAAACACTACTCAATAACCAATACATAATAGAAATAACATGCACACAAATTAAGCAAACATAATTACACACAGAACATTGCCATAAAATCAATACCATACTATAATAATAATATATTATTATACTCAATATAAACACTTATACTATAGCATTTATATTAAATCGATTAGTTGCTATATATCTCGAAGAACACGATTTTAGAATTTTATAGCCTCTAGTGCTATTGTATGTAGAAATACCACGTCGATGTATCGGTTCAGCAAATACCTATGGGTCACTATAAAAAATATCGCTTGTACCGAAAAATCTAGACATTCCACTGCCCAGAAATTATTATCCTCTCTCTCACCAACTCAGTCGTGTAACAACGTTAATAAGTTCTTTATCAACATTGGGAGGGAGCTTGTACAAAACGTCGACAGCAATCGCATAGTTTTTCCAAAAGGAACCACATCAGAAAAATCTAATCTGTCATCTTTTGTTTTAGAATCCACGGATATTGACGAAATTAAATTACTTATTAACTCGTTTAAACACAATGCAGCTACTAGCTGGGACGGAATTCTTCCAAGTATTTTTAAAACGATACCCCTCCTTTATGGCACCTATTTTAGCTAATATTTATAATCTCTGCCTGAAATCTTCTGTCACTCCTAATTAGTTCAAGAGGGCTATCATCCATCCAATCTTCAAGAGTGGTGATGGGAATCTGGTTAATAATTATTGCACTATTGCGGTGCTTAGTGCTTTATCCAAGATTTTGGAACGTTTGCTCAACAAGCGGCTAGTAAAATATGAGGAGCACAGTAATAATATCTTGTCCCAGCAGTTTGGATTTCGTAAAAATAAATCCAGTACTGACGCTATTCACGAACAAACTACTTTCGTTATTAGTAAGCTTAACGACATCAAAAAGGTCCTCACAATATTCTTGGATTTGGCTAAGGCTTTAGATACGGTTAACATCAACATTCTTTTATTCAAACTAGAAAATATAGGCATAAGGGGCTCTCAACTCGAATTTTGCGGTAGCTACCTTTCAGATCGGACTAAAAGAGTAAAAATAGGTAACCGTATAATTGATGAACTTTTTATATCTTACGACGTGTCCCAGGGTAGTGTACTCGGACCTACTCTCTTCTTGATCTTAATTAACGACCCCTGTAATCATAAAGTCCGTAATTCTAAAATAGTTTTATATGTTGATGATACTGCTCTTACCTTTTTTGCTGGTACTTGGACTGAACTCCAAAAAATTGTGCAAAGTGGCTTTAACATGACATTTGTTTGGTTTCGTGCACACAACCTTACTTTAAATACAGCAAAAACTAAATTCGTTATTTTTTTATCTCTCCAATATCACAACCTAAAATGTCAATAAATTAGTAGCCCACTCATGTCATTACTAAAACCAAGAACTTATCCATTGTTCCTCTATTACTTCGGTCGATATAATCAAATATCTTGGCATAATTCTAGATAAAACTCTAAATTTTAAAACCCACATTGAGGATTTAACTAGCAGAGTCCGTAAATTAATTTTTATTTTCCAATAATTTTGTCACTTCACTGTTAAATAATATGCAATGTTTACTTTGCACTCTGCCTTTCTATCATATTTTACTGCATTTCATGTTGGGGTGGTGCCGCAAAACTGTTTTAAAACCTTTATAAATCGCACATGGAGCAATTTTAAAGATCATTTCCTTTTGACGTATCTTATATACAAAAATTCAGCTCTATAAAGATCATAACATTTTTAATGTAAGACAATTGCTTATATTACACACAGTGATGGTATAACACCGCAAGGTGACTTATATCGAAATTACCAAGCGGCGTAAGGACAAAATACGAGTATGCAGTATTCCGACAGTCAACTCTCATTTTGCTAAAAGGTTCTTCCCGTATCTTGATCTTCTTCTTTTTAATAAAATCAATTTTAATATTCCCATTTATGAACTAATTAAAAATGTAAGAAAGCCGTGTACGAAATTAAAAGAATTTTTATTTCTTGTTCCCTTTTTTTTAGAGGATAAGGGACTAAATTTGCTTAATAAAGGCTATTTTATAATCTAGCAAAGAGAACAGAAAGTCACTCTCACTAGTGTTTTTACCTAATTTTTATTATTTTATGTAAGATACTTTTTCTGTATGTACTACTAGTTTAAAGTTTAATAAAGTTTATAAAGCTTTATAAAAATCTTAGATAGTTCAATTGCTCTCTTATCTTATGAAAAATCTTCACTTGAAAACCAATGGACCAATTTTAGTGAAATTTTCGGGTGACTTTGAATGAGTTACTGGATGATATGTGAGTTAATGAGTAAAATGGGTTAAGTTTACCAATTAAAGTCGTTCAACTTTGGTGAAACATGTATGGAATTTCATAAAGCTTGGAATTAAACCCACACCGTGACCGACATTTGGTCTGGAGGACATTAGGTGAGTTAGAAACCGCAGTTTTTAATTATTTAGAGTTGTTATCAAGAATATGCTGCTGCCCAATATTTCTTTTCCATCTCTTGCCTCTTACGACGCGGACGTAATGTAGCGTAGTGTATATTCTTACACTGCCACTGCATGCAAATACGACTCCCCTCACTTAACTGTGTATTAGAACATGTACGTTTATTGGCGCAAGAATATTATAGGGACAGCTAAGCTGTGAGACGGTAAACGGATAGACCCACGGTAAATTAAATCGACTGAAGCTCTGGTAAGATATGCACAAAGTTGATGGATGTGGAAGGCTCAAAACCGTACTTTGTGGCATTCCTTGGGGGAGGCCTATGTTCAGCAGTCAGCAGCTAATGCTAATAATGAAACCAACTTTAATATTGGTTTTTCATTCCTACATTTTTCATGTAATATTTCATTCTTAAATGAAAGAATAAAATAGAATAGAATAATTTTTATTCAATATAGACTATTAAATAATACTTATTGAAAGTATTTTTTTTTGTCTACCCCTGGTTCGGAAAATACCTCTGTCCTGGGAAGAACCAGCTAGAAACCCAGCGGGACTTTTAACTTACTTAACTTTTACAAAAGAATCCTGTATTGCAGTAGTTATTCAAACTTTTTCGCTTATAGCCATTTTGTAGGAATTAAAAGATATGTCACACGATTAAGACAAGCTAATAATTAGGTATTATAAAATAAATACTTAGCTGCATGTTAAGAGATAATCGTATTTACCTGTATTATTATCATTATAAACTTCTATATGATATCAATAATCTTGTGTTTAATTTTATCCAAGTATAAATAGCCGATCAATTTGGGTTTTTTCAATTTTCACACATAAGAAGGTAAGTACATACATTTTATGTAAGTGTATATAATTAATATCGTTGGTATTAATTTAAAAAAAACCTCTACTTCATTATTTTGTGAAGTGTTATCTTGTTAGATAAGTTGCATACAAGTACAAGTTAAATCTAGGACCAATCAAAATGTTTTGACTAAGGAATCTAGTCACTGGTTACACACTTTACCATCGAGTAATCTCGGCCCGTTACTTTTTGGGGAAATCTTGCGCATTGCCGTAGGAATCCGACTAGGAATTGCGATTTGTCAACCCCATCAGTGCCCCTGTGGTAGCAGCGTCGACAAGTTTGGGCTCCACGGACTTTCATGTAAGAAAAGCGCTAGTACATTTTCACGACACCGTCCTTTGAACGATGTCATCCGAAGGGCTCTTGTCTCTATAAATGTTCCCTCGGTTGTAGAGCCTTGTGGAACATTTAGAGACGATGGCAGGAGATCCGACGGTATGACATTGGTCCCTTCGGAGAGAGGTAAAGCCCTAGTGTGGGATGCTACTTGCGTAGACACTCTTGCGGCCCCTCATCTCAGGGGTACCTCGTTTAGAGCAGGGGCGGCATCAGAGGCAGCTGAATTAAGTAAGTGGCGCAAATATGAGTCTCTGAGAGATGACTACATATTTGTGCCATTTGCTGTAGAGACTATCGGTCCGTGGGGTCCACGTGCGGTGAAGTTCCTAAAGGAACTCCATCCGCGGCTGGTCGTTGCTGCTGGTGATAAGAGGGCTGTTTTTTTCTCGCTCAAAGGCTAAGTATAGCCATTCAGCGGGGAACGCAGCCAGCGTTCTTGGCACGATACCGCGGGGAGTAGGACTATATGATAATTAAGTTTCTAGTTTTAGTTTTTTTATTATTATTACATTTTGTATTATTCTATATTTTAATATTGTAAATGTTGCCAATATAAGTTACTAATAATCATTGTAATAATTATAAAAATTTAAATACGGCTAATAAATAAATTTAAATGGTTAAAATTTATTTCGTATATTTACTTTTTATAAGATATGAACAACAACTCAAGAAAATGAGTGAAACACTTAAATCAATAACTTTTTCTGCAGGTGCGCCAACATGAAAATCCTTGCTTTTGCTCTGTTGATGACCGTGGCTAGTGCCACCGCTTTTTCTGAAATTTCAACTTCAGGTAATTAAACTTTACTTAGGAATATTCTATCGTGCGTGTGTTTTTTATCTAGTAGGTTGAATTAACTAGTTTACTTATCTTAACTTACCGTTACATCCTATAAAAATTCCACTGCTGAACATAGACCTCCCCCATATATTGACTTCAACTTAGCATAGTTGACACGCTTCACAGGTGGATTAGTAATTCTTTTTTATTATCAGAATGACGCTGCTGCCCAACTCCTGGTTTATTTCCCTCTGTCGCCTCTTACGAAACCCACCGGATGATATGGGTAGTGGATATACTTACACTGCGTTAAGTGACTTGAGCTCATATATTATATACAGTATTTTGGAGACTTTGAAAACATTCATTATTAATATAATATTCAATATGTTGACTCCGAATCTATAATCACATAGGTTGATTAGTTTTACTTTATACAGCGTACTAATAATATTTTTAATTTGGAATTCATGTATTTAAATGACTCTTTAAAAATATTTAATCTGGATCGGCTTTTCATGCTGTTAGCAATCTTTAGTTTAGCTGTCTAGTAGCAGCGTAAGAGCATCCACTACCCCATCTCATCCCGTGAGTTTCTGAAGAGGTGACAGAGTGAAACTGACAAAGGAGATGAGAAGCAGCATATTCCTATAAAGATTCTCAAATAATAATAAAACTGCGGTAGCCACCCATACACCTAACAAGTGTAGTAACTATCCTTAATATGAGGCAATCTATGGGGGAGGCCTACGTTCAGCCGTGAACTTTTGATAATCTGTAATTATATTTCTATCTATTTTTCTTTTAAATTACTATTCTTTAATTTGTTTTTTGGAACGAAGTTTCTTATCGGACGATATACGGTTTTGGCGGATGGGAGCTAGGCGACAAAAAGTGTAAGATTTTTTCGTCACTACCCCTTGTGGTATAGTGTAGACGGCCTTGGCGGCGAAATAAGGAAGTGAGATGGAATAATATCCATCTCCTTCGCACTTTTTGTTATCTTGCCATGAAAGAAATATTATTTTACTTCAAATGACGCTTCATTTTAATAGACGCTAGTAATTCATTTACTTGTATTTGTTAATCAATAATATGATACCTACGTTTATCAATAATTATATACTACGCAAGGAACTTCATTCTAATCGAGTGTTCCACGATACTCACGCATTTTATTATTTAATTTATTTTTGAAGTAACAAAAGAGCACACAACCACTGCCGTGCTGATGGTAAATAGATGTTATGTCCCATAGAAACCAACTTATATCCTCAATTATGAATCAAAATGCAGAAGCGTTGCCACCTTCAGAGGTGACAACGCATCTGCATTTTGATAGAATGCCTCGCATGCCTGCATGGATGGACTAAGATGGAATGCCTCGTTTCCAGTAAAAAGAAAGATTAAAGGTAGTTTAATCAGAATGGTTTGTAAATTTGTATTGGTATGTTCAAAAAGGTTTGTAGCTTAGTATTAACACATATTGACCCTTAGATTTTTAAAAGAATAAAAGATTTGAAATTTTGTATGTCATAGATTTCCAAAATCAAAGGATTCCTGATAGTGTTATCAATGCCATCGAACTAGTAAAGCAATGGATTCAAGAGCGGGGTCTGGACCCCTATGAAGTTGAAAAGGCAGAAGGCTCTTATGTCTTAATTACACCTTTGTAAGTATTTATTATTTAATTTCCTTGTTACAAAAAAAAAATACAATGGCCGAACCAAAAGATTTTATTCAATATTTACCAGTTAACCCATGTAGTAGCGTAAATTTGACGTTTTTGAGTTAATTATAGTTATACAACTAAATATTTTAACATAATGTCGATATCGTCCTGTTTATGATTCATTGTTTTTTTTAATCTACCAAATCTCTTTAAAAACACGGAAGTTTTTTTTTGATTCTACTATATTTTATTTTACACATAATATCAGTAACAATAGAGACTAAAGTGATTTTGTTCTTTAGAATTTGTTAATTATTTGATGTCGCTATCTATGTTTTAATAGGTACCGGTTATTTCGTTGGTGATGTAAAGAAATTCTAAAATGTATGATTCATTTCCTTATTTATTTTCAGACTATTTAGTGCCAGCGCTTATATTGAGGACTTCAGATTTAGTGGTCTTAGCAATATTGTTGTTAAAGACATCGCATTCAACGTAATAAGCAGCAAACTGATCTTTGATATAGAACTTCCTCAAGTTCTTGTAACTATTGGTAAGGAGAAACAATTAGTTGATATATTAGTAATTGTTCATGTGTTATTAACTCAGTTTTGGTGAGTTTAAAATGTTTTCAAGTCTGAACAGCAATCCATATAATAAGTCATTTAACTGTCATCATTTACTTCATTTAAGATATCATGCAAATATGGCAGTTACTACTACATTAAAATACTTCACGTGTAGATAAATATAGCGTAGCTTACCGTAGTTACCCCATTGAGATAAACA
Organism: Parnassius glacialis; assembly: GCA_033319125.1. NCBI lineage: Eukaryota > Metazoa > Arthropoda > Insecta > Lepidoptera > Papilionidae > Parnassius > Parnassius glacialis. The sequence goes on along the minus strand of JAVANC010000001.1, from coordinate 49,332,756 downwards.
TTGAAATAAAAAAGAGCTGTGAAGCACCCGAAACATCAGGAAAAAAAACTGTTAAATATAAAATTATAATTAAAAATTAAAAATTTTGTACAGCCGACTTCAATATAAGTTATTTAAGAATAACTCAATAACCATTGGTCTGACCTTGATCAAATTCATATGGGACCACACGAGAACTATCAGCTTTCATATAAAAAAAGAATCATCGAAATCGGTTCCCCCAGTACAAAGTTATGAGGTAAAACACATAAAAAAAAAACATACACTCGAACTGAGTACCGTCTCCTTTTTGGAAGTCGGCAGAAAATGCGTTTAAATGCGTAAAATTAGTTCAGTTTCAATTTGCTGCATCAGTTTAAAAAAAATTAATAGTTTATTTCATTCGTCACTTATGGAGGTAAATGTGTTCGTGAATTTTCTTCATAAGAAATTTATGTATGAACTTGAATTATTGATAACTGTTTTGACGCGAACAGGACGTGGTTGATATGATTATAAATTAATTTCAGGTGATTCTGCTGCTAAAGTAAGCGCTATCGGCCGTAACATCGACGGGCAACTGCGCGGCAGGTATACTTTGCATTATTAGTACTTGTTATCCTTATCGTTACCATTACATCATATTAAAGTCCACTGCTGGAACTAAGCCTTCTATAAGAGGATATATGTTATAGTTGCCATGCTTGGCGAGCGGGTTAGCAACTGCATTTTTTTATTTTAGTCGTTATTGGGACGACGCTGCTGTATATCTCTTGATTTGTTTCCCTCTGCCGCCTCTTCAAACACCCAGAGAATATGGGGTAGTGGGGCATATGTGGGGTAGTGGATATTCTTACACCGCCACTACACGGTCAATTTGTACTCGTTATTTAAGTAGAATAGAATATAATAGAATAACTGCTATAATTGGTCTGTTCGTGCTTAACCCTTTCGCTGTCCCGTGCACTACATATAGTGCACTGCTATTGTCTTACTATTGTGTCTGGAAACCGGACAGTGAAAGTGTTAAGATACACTAACTAAAATGGAAAACGACAGTACAAGAAAAAAAATCTTGAAAAACAAAATTTTAATTTTGACGTTGTAAGAAATATTGCTTAGATGATTTGGACGCAACTCCGCCTATGTCGTTGAAAGTTAAACGATATTGTTTTGGAAGTGCAAACAATAATAATAATAATCATCATTATCTTTATTCAGGCAATTTACACACATATCCAGTGAAATTAATGAATTTAAAATCTGTCTCCACAACTTTAGAAATAAATAAATCAATATCAATACAAAACGTTTACGTTTTTAAAAATGACAAAAAAGGAAGAAAAGATAACAATTTTTAAATAATAATAACAAATACCGTCATACTAAATAAGCAGTAATGTCTATTTAAAATGACGATATAGGATATGAAATAAAATATAATAATCAAAATAAAATAAAATAAAATATATAAATACACATCCGTTCTACCTCTTCTTTCTAGCTTGAAATGCGACTTGAGCTATAAATCATATTCTACTAGTCCTCTCTAGGATTTGTTTTATTAAATATAGGATTCCAGCCAGCAGGGCTCTTATTGCATAGAAAAGCAATAGCATTAGTGCATTCTGTTGCATTTGTTATGGTAATGGTTAGGGTAATACTGCTCACGAAAACTAAGGAAGCTCTTGAGGTTCAACCTTAGAGAAAATGACATATTCTTCCTAAAACTCCAGTGATATAATAATAATGTCCTCCAGACCGAATTTCGGTCATGGCGTTCAGCCTCAACGGAGACGGCTAGTCTTTAGCGCAAGACAGGATTAAATTGCCCAAGTGTATGCGCAAGCACAGGTGCACTCTCTATTCACTCACTCTCATAGTTCGATGGGACGGGAGAAAGATCGGGCGCAGGACCAACGGCTTCACGTGCTTTCCGAGCCACGGGAGTAAGACACCTGGCAGCTACTGAGAATTTTTTAACCGGAAAAACTCAATAAATGATTTTTTTGTCCCGATCCAGGATTCGAACCCGGGACCTCATGATCTATATATGAAATATATAGAAACTATTAACGTCGATATTTTTAAATTACTCATAAAATAAAAAATAAAAATAAAATATTAAATTTCAGGTTGGCTATCAATGGATTAGGACTCGCTGGTGAAGCCTTCATTTCGATTTCATCGGACTCAAAAGTCACAGTTAGCGACGTTAGTGTTAATGCCAAATTGAGGAGCATTGAGGTAATTGCCTTATTATAATATTTGGTTAAGTAAATTAAACTATTAATCAGATAAAAAAATATTAATAGTATGATTATTAAGCACTGCAAGTAAATAGTTAATTATAACCTGTTTGTTTATATTTATTTTATGTAGAAATAAAACTAATCGGTATATTTCTTTTTTTACAGTCTGCTCTCACCATCAATATTTTGGGCATCAACCTGTCCAGATTCGTTAACATTTGGCTTACCAACCTTCCTGGAAATCTTAGCATTTACAGCGTAAGTTAATTTGAATTTTATACAAATGATAAAAAAATATAGGGTGACAGATGAGCACACAGTCCACCTGATGGCAGTTAATGCTGTGGCACGTGGAAACCTACATATGTATATTTTCAGTTTCTTTCCCCCTAGCCCCCGGCCGTTTGGTCTACACTGCCCAAGGCCTCCATCTGGTTGGATTTTTATTTATTTTACTATATTTAATGTATATTATGATTTTACAAAACCCAACAAAATTGTATAAATATCCCACAAATAATAATAGTAAATATCAACAACTAACAGCTTCTACTTCCTTTTGTTAATCAAATTTATGTTATTGTTACAGAACCTCATCAACGATGTCCTTGCAAGAATCATTACGTTCTTACTCAACTTCCGTCATTAAATTGTGATCATAAGATGAAGTAAGCTTAAGTACAATTTTCCTGATTCAATAAATTTGTATAACGGTAAAAACTATTATTTTCAAGTACTGGCTGAAAACATCGTTGTTGTATCTTTCTTTTGTTGTGAGCATTCAATTATAAAATAAAAATAAAAACTGAAAAATGCGGATTTTATTTTTAAATCCAAATAACCTAAATAACCATTAAATATAAAGCGTCTGTTAAAACGCAGTCAATAAATAATAAAAAAATACTCTTTATACTCTGTGATTTTTAGATTAAATTATATAATCATCGCTACTGAAAATTTCTAGTTCAATTTTGTACGTAGATCTTCTATTGGTTGTCAAACATCACGATTTTAATTTAGTAATACAATATACAGTATAGTAGCGGTGTTAGAATATACACTACCGTATATCATTCCGTGGGTGTCGTAAGAGGCGACGTAGGGAAAACCCAGGAGATGGGCAGCAGTGCCTTTCCAATAACAAATCTATACAAATAAATAAAATTGAAGTGTCTGTTTGTAATATCAAAATAACAGTTTTTCACTAAATGCATATGAAATTAAATACGGTACTTATAACTAAAATACATTTTTTTAAATTTTTGTCTATCTGTCTGTCTGTCTGTTTGTTCCGGCTAATCTCCGAAACGGTTGGACCGATTTTGACAGGACTTTCACTGGCAGGTAGCTGATTTTATAAGGAGTAACTTAGGCTACTTTTATTTTAGAAAAAGAATTAGGGTTCCGCGCGAAAATATAAAAACTCTAACACGCGGGCGATATCGCGGGGAACAGCTAGTATGACATAAAAAGGTGGTGTGGTTGCTAACCCGCTTGCCAAGCGTTGCAACTATGGAAAATATACTACCTATGAGATAATCTAAAGAGGAGACTTATGTTAAGCGGTGGACTCTTATTGGACTGTAATGGTTACAGTAGCGGTAAATCATCGAACTTCTACTTAAAATGTCAGTCAATTTGGCCACATGAGGCATACTCTCATAACGAACGTGGCAGAGCCATGCTGCAGCTATATTAGTAGTATAGTTGTAGCACGAATGGGTCGGCTCGACCGGGGAAGGACCACGCTCTCACAGAATACCAGCGTAAAATAGCAGCTTAACGCTGCTGTGTTTCGTATGGTTAGTGTAGAGAACCGGTGACGCTTTTTACTGGAAAAGAGGCATTCCAACTTATTTCTCACGGGTGACAACGCATCTGCATTTTGATTCGCAAACGAGGATAAATGTAAATGTCTATGGGTCACAGCAACCACTTACCATCAGGTGGACTGTGTGCTCGTTTGTCACCCTATCTATTCCTATAAAAAAAAAACAAATAAATGGTGACATATTTATTATAAATTAGGAAATCTAACAACATATAACAACCTGCATGACCGTGAAATTAAAAAAATCGAAGACACGTTATGAAGTTCGCCTATGTGGCGGATACTTCTTCGAAGTTAGACTTGACAGACGTGTTGGCAACCACATTTATTTTTTTATTTTCTAGATATTATAAATAATAGTATAATATAATAATTTTCATACAAATGTAAATTTTGATTGAAATTAAAAGAGTCATTTAACTGTGTGGTGGCGGTGTAAGAATGTCCACTACCCCGTATCGTCCCGTGGGTGTCGTAAGAGGCGCTAGAGGGAAACTGAAACAGGAGATGGGCAGCAGCTTCTTCTTAATAACAACTTAAAATAATTAAAACAGCAGCTGCCAACCTGACTGCCAAGCGTAGCGACTATGCCAAAATCCCTCATTTGAGTCAATCTGAGGGGGAGGCCTATGTTCAGCAGTGAAATTTGATAGATTGGTGACGGCTGAATTTATATTTATTATAGATTACAATATTATTAATTGAAGTTCGGGTATGTAAGCTTCAACTGCTTCGGTAATAAAACCTCTCTCTTAAGAAGAACCAGCAAAAACCCCAGCGTGACTTACTTTAAACATTAATTTACTACATATGGGCCTAGCATGCTTCCACTGCCGTGGTAGCTGAGATGGTTAGCGCTCGCTGTAAGTTTCACAGTACGCGAACAACCCGGGTTCGATCCCCGCCGCACCAATGAAATTGTTAATTGCTATTTTAAGTGCTGATTTACCATCGGCGGTGAAGGAAAACATCGTGAGGAAACTTGCATGTCCGAGAAATAAAGAAAATATCTCGAATCGACGTGTGAAGTTCGCCAACACGCATTGGGGCAGCGCGGCGAAGACTCTACTTCAGACACAATTTTGTTCCGGTACTCAGCGAAGTTTATCCGAGAAATATTGGCAAGGCCCGTGTATAGAACATCACCAGTGCTGTCATCCGCATAGCAATGAATGTTACCGGCTTTCAACATATCATTAATATGCAGAAGAAACAGCGCTGGTGAAAGCACGCAGCCTTGTGGAACACCAACTTTAATAGGCTTGTAATCGGAGCATGCACTATCTACTACGACCATGATGAAAACTGGTGATCCAATTGCACAATTTCTCGGGAAGCCTATAGGAAGAAAGCTTCGAAAGAAGCGCTTTGTGCCAAACCCGATCGAAGGCCTTCGCTATGTCCAAACTAACAGCCAATACCTCCTCCTTGAAATCCATCGCGTGCGCCCATCTATGTGTTAGATAAACAAGAAGATCACCAGCTGAGCGACCCGATGGAAACCGTACTGGCTGTCACTAATCAGCTGGTTCTCCTCAAGGTACCGCATGAGCTGGCAGTTAATAATGAACTCCTCTATTTTCGATAACAGATGAGATCTGTTGAAGCAAGATATCTGTAGCCATTTGGACGTGGTCGATGAATCGGTCTGTGTCAGAATTACCGCTATAAGACCTATAGAGGCACCCGTCGACGCGGGGATAGTGGTCGTTGTCTACGCTCAGCCATAGGATGGACAGGTCCTTACCCTCAAGACTGCCGAGGCGTCGAGAACAGATATCCTCTATGACGTATACGCAAGCTCCAGCCCGGGGCACAAAAAAGTGTTCTAATTTGTACCCCTGGTAGGACTGGTACGAAGTATTAGCCGGAGAGGACACCTGAGTCTCTGTCAAAAAATAGCAAGGCTGGCTTCGCCGACTTTAGTTGGTAGTAGATGGCGTTAAGATTGGAGTGGAGTCCTCTAATGTTGTATAAGTCCACGGATAGTGTGGCAGGGGTCGCCATGGTTTTATCGCTCTGTTTGCCCCGTGCGTGCGGGGTTAGGCCTGCAGCCACCTGCACTAACCAAACGACGTTGGTATTCTGTGAGGTGGTGGTACAGTAGAAGCTGAAGCGCGGCTCTAACACTGTTCAAAAGTACCACTGTTAAAAGGTGTTGTGAAATGAATACATTTCGTTTTATTATCGTTCAATAGCAAATTGTTCATGTCAAACCAGTGTACTTATTTTGATATAGCATTATTCACTTCGTTATTTTTTTTTAATATTAGCATTTAATTCTGACAATCAGCGAAGTGTCATCAAAAAATAATAAAGCAGTCAAAAATGAGCCCTGAAGATCACCCATAGATACTACTGTCCCACTTACTTCCTACAACTACTTCCATTGATAACACCTGTTTTTGTATTATATATGATATACACAATACATAAACAGTTGTTATTAATATGTATAATATACATATTTAAATATAATGCAATAACATTTAAGCGCTATGTTTTTGCACCATAATGATGTGGCTACCTGATCAATGTCGCATGGAACACAGTTGAAAAGCTTGGAAAGGTCACAAAAAATTACCAAAGTATCTTCTGAGTCCTCAAAAGTAAAGAAAATATGTTTAATTTTTGACTATGTAGTCGGAATGTCAGAAAAATGTTTCTCAAAAGCCATTGCGAAATTTGATCTGATTTTGTTAATTCAATTGATAGTCTGAGTATAGTTTCATCTTGTCGCTTTCGCTATTGATTATATTTCACGTCGTTTTTATTTTATTAGATCAACTATCTCTGCCCACTTATTCATTCGCATAATATAATAAATAAAATAAAATGACTTTTGTTAGTAATTTAAATGTTTTGATGTATTACCTACTTTGGACTTGTATTTATTTTATAGACTACACGAATTGTTCCAGAGGAAACAGTAATAGTATAGATATCTTTATATTTATAAGGAGTACTCTATATGATATATTTTCGTATTATACAGAGAAAAATCATAATTGACTGACTCACTCACTAATTGACTGACTCATTAACACCCGGCTAAACCACTGACAGTAGAAATTCGAAAGTAGAAAGTGTTAATTTTATGTTGCAGGCAACGTTTAACCCCTAAACAGGAGAAATAGGGGTTGAAAGTTTGTGTAAAATTTCATCAATTTCAAAGTAAAATGCATGGAATAAAAAATTAAGATTTCTGGTTAGAAATAAATAGACAAGTGTTTTAACGTTTTGGGAAGTTCTACCCTTAAAGAGGTTAAATACGGTATGAAAGTTTGCATGATAAGTCTAGTATTTTTGATGTAAGAAACATTAAATTAAATAATGAGATTTCTGGTTAGAAATAAAGATATAGGTATTTTAGCGTTTTTAAAATTCTTTTCTGAAGGGGGTGAAATTGGGGATGAAAGTTTATATCATGGAAGTCCGTCGCTTTCGAAGAAAGTAGTATGAAATTCAATATAGAGGCGTCTAGTTAAAAATAAACATACACGTGTTCGAGTGGTTTTGGAAATTCTACCTCTAGGTGTGTGAAATAGGCTATGAGTTTGTATGATAAATCCGACATTTTTTAAGCAAGACACATGAAAATAAATATTTAAGCTTCTAGTTGAAAATAAACACGCTCAAACACGTGAAGTAGCCGTTTTGGAAATTCTTTTCCATAGGGTTGAAATAGGAAAGGAAAACGTGTATCATGAAAGTCCATCGTTTTTGAAGTGAGAAATAAACATACACGTGTTTAAGGAGTTTTGAAAATTCTACCCCTAAAGGAAGTAAAATAGAAGAGGTAAATGGAATATTTGTATTTGAAATTTGGTATTTTTAAAGTAAAGTTTTTGTTTCATCGCAATCGGTTCACTTAATCAAACTTTATAAATTTTAACTTATTAAAATTTTCTTCATGGTATTCTCTTCCTTAAATTAATTGTATATTATTCTTGCTGGTAGGAAATATTTTTTCTAATTATGGATGTAAAGATTGCAACTCGGTCAGAAGATAGCTGTGAATTTATAGATTTGAAGCAGGACTTTAGTGTGTAACTCCAAACTTACTACTTAACGGCGCTGGCACTTCGTTTATTCCAAATTGTGCACAGAGAAATACGGCTGATGATTAGTTTTTGGTGATAACGTGTTTTATCCCACCAATTCGGTTAAGGCGAAACACCTACAACTTTGATTCAAACAGCAATGACATTGGTAACAATGTCATTGCTGTTTGCATTGCAAACATTGGTAGAGCCACGCGGCAGCTTTTGCTGTCGCACGGATGGGCCGGCTCGAACCGGGGTGGTACCACGACCTCACAGAAAACCAGCGTGAAGTAGAGGTTTACCTCTGCGTTTCGCTTGGTGAGTGCAGGTGGCCGGAGGCCCTTTTTGCTGGAAATGAGGCATTCTCTCTTAGTCCTCACGAGTGACAACGCATCTTCATTTTGATTTGTAATAGAGGATAGATGTAGATGTCTATGGGCCGCAGCAACCACTTACCATCAGGTGGACTGTGTGCTCGTTTGTCACCCTTATCCTATAAAAAAAAACATTAAATAGCGCAACTTGCAGGAGGGAGTCAGAGACTGAAGACTTTTATCGCATCATTTTCTATTTTTCCAACCAAAGCAACCTATAAAGTTCACTGCTGAACATAGGCCTCCCCATTAAATTGCCTCATAGGGGGGATTTTGCTACAGTTGTTATTTTAGTTGTTATTAGGAAGACGTTACTGCCTATCCTGGTTTGTTTCCCTTTATCGTCTCGTTCGACACCCACGGGTTAATAAAGGGTAATAAACATTCTTATACGGCCATTTCACGATTAAGATTTCCTTTAGCAAATAATGTTAATAAAGGTACGTAAATAAAAAACAAAATCAAGATTATAAAAAAAGTAACGCTCGGAAAGTAATACGTGTGGCTGGTGGAAGGAAAAGGGGAGATCTCCCGCCGGGTAAGGTGTTCTTCGTTCGCTTCGAAAAAATCACATAACTTTGTATTTAAAGAGAGATGTTTGAGAATTATTACCAGTTCTTTAAAATAAAGCACAATAATTTCGAAGCCATTGATTCATTATGTATATTATAGAAGAACCTTTAAATCAGTAGGATAATAAGAGGTTTTCAATAATTGAGAACTTAAGGATTAAACGTAAATTACTAAATTTTACGTAATTAAAATAACAGAAGGTTTGCCGAAGTAGCTCACGAAATAAATGCTCGCATAGCACGTGCAAAACATTAGTTCGATCCTCGCCAAAAATAGCGAAATTGTTAATAGAACTATTAAAATTTAATTAAACTTTTATTTGATGGTAAAAAAACTTTGTGGGCAAATTTAAATTTTAAAAATTGAAAATAAATAAATGAGTTCGTCAACATTTAGCCTACCTAGGAAGAAAATCGTATCAGAACATCAAAGATGCCTACGTACTAGTACGCAGCAGTTGGACAGTAAAATCCGTTATGTTACTTTTAAATTGAAAAATTACATCTTAATTTTTACCCTTGTAGTAGTTGATTTGATTGACATCCTAGCTCTCTGTAACAGCGTTTTTACAGTCAATGTATTTAATATAATTGAAAATAAAAAACAATTGCACATCCGTCTTCAATGTATATTACTAAAGATAACTCAAAAACCATTAGTTAGACCTCAATCAAATTTAGATGTGACCACATGAAAAGCACCAGCTTTAAAATAATAAAAGAATCATTGAAATCGGTTCACGTAGAACAAAGTTATGAGGTAACACACATATAAAAAAACATACAGTCGAATTGAGCACCTCCTCCTTTTTGAAGTATGGAATAAGTTTTAAGGGGATTGATATTAAAGTCATCATAAATGACAACATATTTATTCTATTTACTAAGATTAAGCTTAAGTTTAAAAATTAGATTTATTTCATTATGACGACCAGACGCCAACTGTTCATTGATATCTCAGTAATCGCGAGGGTGTAAGCTGGTAACGATCACCGAATGGTACGAGACATATTGAACTTTAATGTTAAGTTGGAGAGGTCACGTCCTAATGAAGTCAACACTTCGTTCCCCTCGCAAGGTCACCAGTGAGCCTCTTAGCACGTACCCATCACTCACCCATCATACTAGGAAACATTCATATTCATTCATGCTGCAGTCATAACAGAAAATATTTAATTGCACACACCAAAAAGATGTATCAGAAAAAGACATTTAATGTTAATGACAGAACCCTTTTGGAAGCACTAAGTTCCCTTATTAAGCCCTTAATAAGATAACTCTTAAAAGGACGGGGTTAGTGGAATCGTAACTGTATTGATCACAAGGTCGTCAATAATTATATAAATTATATTACGAGTAATATAAATATAATGTAAATAGCAGCCGTGGTAGCTCAGATGGTTAGCGCTACTGTAAGCTTCACAGTACTCGAGCAACCCGGGTTCGAACCCCGCCGGCACCAATAAAATTGTCAAATGCAATTTTAAGTGCTGATTTACCACGTGCTCGTCGGTGAAGGAAAACATCGTGAGGAAACCTGCATGTCTGAGAAATAAGAAAAAATATTTCGAAGACATGTGAAGTTCGCCAACACGCACTGGGGTAGTGCGGCGGACATTTTCTTGCCCTAAAAAAATCCTCTCAGAAATGAGAGGAGGCTCGTGCCCAGCAGTAGGACGTAAATAGGCTGCAACTTTAATGTAAATGTATTTTTACGATTTTATGTCGTAAATATATTATTACGCGGCAGAGCCTAGTTGCAGCATATTATATTTCAAACAACAGTTCGACTGAAAAAAAAAACACGCTTTCACAATACCAGCGTTTAGTAACATCTTAATGCTGCTGTGATTCGAATGATAAGTGCAGAGAACCGAAAACCATTTTTACTGGTAACGAGGCATTCTGTGTTAATCCTCAGGGTTGACAATGTAACTACTTTTTGATTTTATTCGCAGGTGGATGTAGGTGATTGCACCACATGAACCATTTACCATCAGATGAACTGTCTCCTCGGTATTGTAATCCTTATTTAAAAAAAATAAGCTTACATCACCATCATTACAGTCCCTTACAAGTCCCTTGCCGAACAATGGACTTTAAAAAAAACCACATCAAATCACACCACGTACTGAGCCATTCGCATCTATCGACTTGTCTATCATTATATCTTACCAGGTAGTCACTCCATCTAGTTGTGAATCATGCTTAACTTCGCTTATCGGAAGCTAATAATATTAAGCTTTAATCTGTATCGATTTTGGAATTATCAAATTCTACAGCACACCTGGCGATTAAATAAAAACGAGATAGATAAAATAACCTTGACGTACGTTTAGTTCGTTTTTATTTTATGTATAAGTGGCAAATTTAAAATTTTGTAAAAACGACTTCAATATGAATACAATTTGTTGTTAAAAACCCTCGACCGATTTCGATAAAATTTCAAAGGGATCACCTGGGAAGTGTACCCTTGAAACAAAAAAAAGGAATTTTTCAAATCTGAGTAGCCGTCTTTGAGTAATCGGTGAACAATCATAAAACTTTTATACGTGGTAGAGCCATGCTGCAGCTATATTATGGTTGTAGCACGAATGGGTCGGTTCGACCGGGGAAGGACCACGCTCTCACAGAATACCAGCGTCAAATAGCAGCCTAACGCTGCTGTGTTTCGTTTGGTAGGTGTAGAGAACCGGAGACCCTTTTTACTGGAAACAAGGCATTCCATCTTATTCCTCACGGGTGACAACGCATCTGCATTTTGATTCTTAATCGAAGATAGATGTAGATGTCTATGGGAAACAGCAACCACTTACCATTAGGTGGACTGTGTGCTCGTTTGCCACCCTTATTCTATAAAAAAAAGATTCCGATAAATTGAGAACCTCGTCCTTATTTAAAGTCATTAGAAAAGAGTTTTCTCATAGTGAATTTGCATTAAGCATACGTTGGAAGTGTTGGATTTGATGGTTTTTGTAATATTGTCAATCAAAAATGCTACAATTAGTAGTAGTTTGGCTTTTTATTTGGTGTTTCGAACTGCGGGCTCGGATCCCGTCCGCAATAAGTAATAATTTAAAATAAAAAATTTTGTACAGCCGACTTCAATATAAGTTATTAAGAACTAGCTGTTCTCCGCGACTTCGCCCGCGTGAAATTTGGGATTTTAATTATGTTGCGCGGAACCCTAATTCCTTTTCTAAAATAAAAGTAGCCTAAGTTACTCCTTATAATATTAGCTATCTGCCAGTGAAAGTCCCGTCGAAATCAGTCCAGCCGTTACGGAGATTAGCCGGAACAAACAGACAGACAGACAAAAATTTTAAAAATCGTGTTTTTGTTATAAGTACCGTATATACTTTCATATGCATCTAGTAAATTCTAACAGTTGTAGAGCCACGCGGCAGCTTTCTGCTGTCGCACGGATGGGCCGGCTCGAACCGGGGTGGTACCACGACCTCACAGAATACCAGCGTGAAGTAGAGGTTTACCTCTGCGTTTCGATTTGGTGAGTGCAGGTGGCCGGAGGCCCTTTTTACTGGAAATGAGGCATTCCATCTTAGTCCTCACGGGTGACAACGCATCTGCATTTTGATTCGCAAACGAGGATAAATGTAGATGTCTATAGGCCGCAGCAACCACTTACCATCAGGTGGACTGTGTGCTCATTTGTCACCCTTATCCTATAAAAAAAAATCCTGAAATTAAATTTAAATACCACACACAGTATTTCTTATAATTTGATTAGGGTTTTAGATTAATAAGGTGTAGTTTAAATATACCTTCCTTCTCTAAAAGCTTTTTAGCCAATTTTCCGACCTCCTCATTTCTTTTTAATAATCCAATATAAGATGGAAGCTATTTGATGTAAGAGTAATATCTTTTTTGATCCTAAATTATATGCCTTTTAAAGACGCATATTTTAAACATAAGAAAAAGCATCAGATATGGGTAACACTCTCACAGCCAAAATATATAAAGGAATTTATTTTTTTCGTAGTAGACCCACGATGCAGCTATATTATGGTTGTAGCACGAATGGGTCGACTCGATCAGACACTGATCTTGACACTGCTGTGTATCGTATGGTGAGTGTAGAGAACCGGAGACCCATTTTGCTGGAAAAGGGGCATTCCATCTTAGTCCTCACGGGTGACTGCATTTTGATTCTTTATTGTGGATAAATATAGATGTCTATGGGTCACAGCAACCACCTACCATCAGGTGGACTGTGTGCTCGTTTGTAACCCTATCCTATAAAAAAAACACTTATTAGGCTAAACATATCTTAAGTATTATTGCAGCTTACATGTATCTTTAACTTCCCTATAAAATTTAATTATAGCGGTAACTTTACTATTTGTCCAATATCTATTATAAAATAGCTCGTGAAGCTCCAAGGACATGGTTTTATGTCTACTGAAAGCCATAAAATCTTACTGGCACTTCACTTAGGAGACTCTTACGTAACCCGTGGGACGTAATAGACCGATGGATTCTTATAAGCCGTATCATACGGATTTTTTTAGTTCATTTATACGATTTATTTATATTACAGTTTTATAGTAGATAATTATAGTAGAGCCATGCTGCAGTTATATTTACAGTATAGTTGTAGCACCAATGGGTCGGCTCAACCAGGGAAGGACCACGCTCTCATAAATACCAGCGTAAAATAGCAGCTTAATGCTGCTGTGTTTCGTATGGTGAGTGCAGAGACCCTTTTTACTGGAGGCAATCCATCTTAGTCCTCAAGGCTAACAACATACCTGCATTTTGATTTGCAAACGAGGTTAGATGTAGATGTCTTTGGGCTAAAGCAACCACTTACTATCAGGTGGACTGTGTGCTCTTTTGTCAACCTATTTCTATATAAAAAAGATGTTATAAAGAACTTTTTTATTATTATTATAAAAACTAACTTAATAATTATTGACTACATACCCTCCCCCAGTCAACAAAAATGTTTTATGCAAAAATTAATAATGCTGACGTAAATCACAACTTTTAACATGTCAGAATACGATTGATTAGGATTAAAAAGATTAAAAATCACAAATTATTGATAAGTTGCTTTTCAGATAATATTATACTTCCTACACTGTATAAATAGTTGGCGTGAAATTACTTACGCTAGTTGTTAAGAAAAAGAAGGTAAGAGCACCCAATTAATTTAAAATTTCTTTTGCGAATTTTCGGAAGTAGTGCATTTATATTACAAGTTCATATGTTTAATGTCTTGAAGTCATTGAATTAACTATATAATATTTGATATTTTAAGGCATCATCAAGATGAAAAGCATCGCTGTTGCCGTTTTGATGCTGTTGGCCAGCGCCAACACATTACCAACCCTTAGTGAAGACGGTAAATAATTCTTTTTTAACTTATTTATAATTTCAGTTTGTTTAAAAAGGTTTCAACTTACTATTTAATAAGTCTTGTATTGGACTTTGTAAAAACAATTTTCTGCAGTCCACTGCAGAATCATAAGATAAGTAAATGAAATAAATCCCTCATAGCAGGAATTTTGTATGTTTGTATGTTTTTTATGTGTGTTACCTCATAACTTTGTACTGGGTGAACCGATTTCGATGATTCTTTTTTTATATGAAAGCTGATAGTTCTCGTGTGGTCCCATATAAATTTGATCAAGGTCAGACCAATAGTTTTTGAGTTATTCTTAAATAACTTATATTGAAGTCGGCAGTACGAAATTTTAAATTTTAAATTATGTAATAGTTGCCACGCTTGTCATGTGGTTTGGCAGCCGCAGTTTTTTACTATTTTCATTTGTTATGGGGAACGCGCTGCTGGTCGTTTCCCATTTCAGTTTCCGTGTTTCATCTCTTACGACACACAGGGTATGATATAGGGTAGTAGACATCCCTACTTCGTGTAGTCGTATTTGAGTGTAACATAGCATTATATAATGATATATTTTAAACCTAAATTTGGATTAAAATTGAATATATATTTATATAAATATTGTACTTGTTGGAAGTTAAAAGCCCAAATCTAAATGTTAATAGAAGGAGGGTGGTGCCTATACATATAAACTCCTAGGCAGGAAAGGCGTCATGGGTTATTTATCAGATTGTCAAAAAAAGTGACAATACCCTTAAAAAAGCAAAGTTTTATTTTTAAATATTTTGACATGCCTACATAGTTAAAGAAATTATATTTATTACAGAACTGAGGCAAGAGAGAGTCATCAGTGATGCGATCGTTAACATTATTAATGGCATCAGTCAGTCAATTGTAGAAGCTGGCCTGGATCCTTTTGAAGTTGAATATGCTGAAGGCGAATACGCTCTCTCTGAACCGGAGTAAGTAAAGATTAAAACATTTGCTAATTAAATAAAATTGAATTCGGAACCTAGCAAGGCTACATTAAAATAGTTAAGAACTTGAATGAAAATTATTTTCATTTACATTACGATAGTGACAGCGTTCCACCTGATGGCAAGTGACTGATATACTTATACCATCTGATGGTAAGTGGCTAATATATAATAACACATGGACACATCCCATCGAAATCAAACAAAGGCGGCTAAAGATGTGATATCACCTCTGAGGCATTAGATGGAATAACTCGCATCTTTTAACTACATTTGGCACTTTATACACTTAAAATATGCATCCTAGGGTAGTGTGTATACTTTGTGTTTTTGTTAGAAATTTATTTCACACTATATTAACAAAAGTAGCTTTTTATTTATAACCTTAATAATTTTGTTTTTTGCATACTGTTTCTTTTCGCATATATTTTATTATTCATCAATTTCAATTTCTTTTTCAGAGTTTTCAGCGCCTCTGCTTATGCTAAAAACTTCCTTTTCGAAGGTCTCAGCAATATTGCAATCCACAACATTAACTTCTCTCTTCTCGCCAGCCGGCTGACTTTCGATCTTTCCCTCCCTAGGCTAGCTGCCAGTGTTGGTAAGTACCAAATAAACTGTTTATTATTTCTAGTAAAAGTAAATAATTATTAAATATTGTTAAGGACGTACGAAGGTTGCATAAAAGAGAAATATTACTTGATGGTGAATGTCGACTAAGCAAATCTTTGGAAAGATCTCACGGACTCTTAAATATGGTCGAATAACTGCCTTATATATCCTAGCCATGAAATGGCATTTTAATTCATTACATATTGGCCTTTCATAGAATTCAGTATGCCATAAATAACTTGATAGATGTGTTTGTACTCGCCGGCAGCACACCACAAGGTAGATTATTGAGCGTAGAACTCTCGCACTTGTAATACATATTGCTACTACCAGTTTGCGGGATTTGGATTTGAATTTTTTAAGTGGACAGCGATTGACAGATAACTTCTTTTAATTTTAAAAGGGCTCTAAACAATAAAAGAAAATTTAAACGTCAATAGGATGGATCGATTTTGTCAGTTGTAATCCTAAATTCCTTATAAATCTAATTCGTTCATTAGCAGGTTACACTGTCTACAGTTGGAGTTGGCACTATAAAAGAAGTTATTACGTCCCTTTTGCATCCCATCTCGTTGTGTTATTTTATTTACGCAATGTCTAAAACGGCCATATTATCATTTAAAGTGGCCATATTGCGATACTTTTGAAGTTAATTATAGCTAAGACTTTTAACCGTGAGAAATATTGTATCCAGAAATAGTTACGAGATGGTCATGATGAAAATCACGGTTTGATATCTGATTCTAAATCTGTTTTTTTTTTTTAATTCAATGTTTCTGTTTTCTTTAGACGCTTCCGGATTTGAAGTCACTTTATTAGGACGTGAACTCGAGGGTCAAGGCAGTGGCAGGTATGTATTATTGTAGTAATATTTTGTAGTAACCTTGGTTAAAAGTTCAATATTATTGTTAATGCCCCTGTGAAACTGAGAAAAATAGAAAAGGACCGTACTATATATGCAATAGTTGATATATTAATATACAATATATATACATTATACGCTGTTGTACTACGATGAAACTGACGTAGATCGGAGGTCTGCATTCTTTATTAGGATTAAAAACTAAAAATCTAAAAATGTTATTATATAATCTGGATGTGAACAAAGCTAGTAGAACAGGTGGTACATATAAGACTAAAAACTTCTGTACCTAAAAGCTCTTTCACCTATCTTGATACGTTTTTTGTACATGGCCAAAATGTAGCCTGAATCTTAACACTTAGGTACGCAGTTCCTACTGGTTATCGACTAATTTCAATTACCTCCATGTTCCCTAAGATAATGGAGCAACCATAATATATTGAATATCTATTTTATGGAATATTTACATTGGAATACCGCTCTTTGGTAAAGCCAGTCTCGAGATCAAGCGACAGCAAAATCAGCCTATCTGTATTATATAAAATATATGTTAAAAAGTATGCGCTTTCATCTTTGCCAATATACCATCGATATAGCATTTGAACCAAACCGTATGTATTATTCATCGTTTGTGATACGTATTGCCAAGGAATGAAATTATTTACAAGCGTCTACGTTTCTAACCAATTTCAGCGTAGATGTCTTCAAAGTTAGAGTAAATAGAGAATAAATTGTCTTTTGTTAAATAAAGCCAATGCACTTTAATATCATAGCCAACATCAATCCTTACCGTCAGTTGGGATTTTAAATAAATACTGGCTTACAGTAAGGAAAGAAACGAATTAAGTCGTACTTATACGTTTGCTAATTTTCTTTATTATCATATAACGCTTTGTTTTATTAATTAAGTATTTAAATAATCTATTAGCTTTAACAGAATTATTTGATATCCCATTTTGTGAAACATGGCCACCTTATTATCGCTCATATCGCTAATGATGTTGATTAAAAACTTTGATCTGATATGTCCTAAAATAACAAATTTCTTCCATATAGACAATTTCTTTAATAGTATTTAATTGAAGATTTTTGTAATAATTATCAAAATTTAGTAAATCGTCTAGTAATATTTATTTACGAATAGAAAAAGAAAACTTTTACAGAAAATAACAATAAAATTAAGAAAAAAACTCAAGGTTGCCCGCATTGACTTAGTTTCCTGTTATTTCATTGGTTTCTTTTGACATAATAATTACTCATTGAATGAAAATATTTTTACGGATTTATGGCGTTTAATTTCGGAATTTATTTGTTTAGAATACTATCTATAACTTTGGTCACGATGAAATTAATCCACATTAAGGTAATACGCAACAATATATTACTTATATTCAAATCGAAATTTCATTTAGAAACAATTAAAAATTCACACAAGTCTAAATAATAGATTTTATAGTCATAGTGTACCCAAGCTTTTAAGCTTTTCATTATTAATGACCGGTTTACGTCATCTTAGTATTTGATAGGTATTACATTAGTAGAAACGTCATAAGCTTTTAATAATTAATACTAATTGTTTTAGTACAATATATGTACGATTCTCGCCTTTCTTTTAAAATGTAAATTAGTAGCTTTTTGTAATCTCCTAAATCCGCTATAAAATTTAATAATATAATATGTTAATAACGTTCGCTCGTTTAACTTTTTTTATGTTTAAATTAAGTTCTATTAGTAAAAAAGCTTCATGATCATCATAATCATCATCTTTACAGCCCTTCACAAGGTCCCTGCCAAACATAGACCTCCCGCAAGGTATGTCATAAAACGCGGGCTTGAACGGCTTGTCGACCAAATAGCTCGAAAAAAGCTTAGTAGTAATAAATACATTTTAAATTAAAAATAAAATGTTAGTCCTCGCGCTGAGAGTGTGTGAAGTGTACCTGACGATTCTGCTCAAGTTTCTTTCTTATGAGGGTATTACATTCAATGGTAACTCTTTGTTTCATACGAAAAACTTAAAGAAAATTAATAAAAAGTACAAGATATAATACATTAAATGAATGTAATATATAAAAATAATATATGTTTGTTAGTATTTTATGTGCTCCCATACCGTTCATCAGATTGCACTAAAACTTGGTCAACATATTGCTTGCACTTGAGTGAAGGTAATAAATAATAATTAATAGGCATGTGGCGGCGATGTCGTCGCGCCACAAGCTTAAGTATATCGAAGCCTAAATCGCGCTATCGAAGTTCCGAAGTAAAAACAGTATATATAGAATAGCTCCGAACCACCATTCAGAGCGTTGGCGGCTCCCCGGGCAGAACACCTTGCCCCGCGGGAGATCTCCCCTTTTCTTTCCACGGTTAAAGGCGTATTCCAATTAATTTACACTAGGTGGCGGGCCTATAGTAACGACAGCCGACAAATTGATTTGAAAGTTCTATATCATTCAATGAATGTATTATCAATTCTAATTGAACGATGTGACTCTTCCAAATTTAAAACCATATTTCTAGAATTATTTCTTCTGCAGCATAAACGTGAAAATACTTCATATTAACTGAAAAACTGGTACTTAACATATAAATAAGTATAAGTAAGCTATTTTAATCAAGTGTTTGATATATAACAAGTGGCATAATAATCCCATCTCGACAAAAATATACGGGGACCCGCCGAGCGTCTGGTTATCAGTGGATGGTTTCCAATAGTAATTGCGATTTATTGCCATGGTTGAAATCGATCAGTGAGATATGTTCATAGTCTGTGATCTATGGAACAGTGATAATTCATATATATCCATCACCTTTCTGGCTTACGGGTAAATTTGCAGACTGTAAGCGCTCGAAGGTCAAAAATTACCATTTGGAACTTTTCTATTCAAATATTTTCGATTCTAAAAGCTGTATTGTATATAACATTCTAAGTTACATGAAAAAGTATATTTATTTTTCGTTTTCTCAATTAACTCTAATTACTCTGGTTAGCCTTGTTACTATTTTCAAGGTCGCTTGAAAATCGTTAATACGTAGTGGCGGCAGTGACGGCTACGTGGCGCAGTGGCTTAGCAATGGGTTGTTCCGCTGGGGGCCGCGGGTTCGAATCCCGGACGGAACAAGTATTTGTATGGCCTACAAATAATAACGAACGATACAGGAGAAAATCCTAGTGTGGGGGTAACGTTTAAAAAAAATGGAGCTGCGCGGCGGGCTAATCACTCCAACCTGTAATTAAATATTTGCCCTAGTATATTCGAACATTTATAAAAAAATTACGTGGTAGAGCCATACTGCAGCTATGTTATGGTTTTAGCACGAATGGGACGGCTCGACCGGGGAAGAACCACGCTCTCACAGAATACCAGCGTAAAATGGAAGCTTAACGCTGCTGTGTTTTGTATGGTGAGTTTAGAGAACCGGAGACCCTTTTCACTGGAAACGAGGCATTCCATCTTAGTCCTCACTGCTGACAACGCATCTGCATATTTATTCTTAATCGAAAATAGATGTTAATCTATAGAGATTAACATCTATTTTCGATTAAGAATAAATATGCAGATATATATATTTATATTTATATTATTAATAACCATAGGGTTTACTATCACTTATCATCAGGTGGACTGTGTGCTCGGTTGTCACCTTTATCCTATATAAAAAAAGACATGATGATGGTATATAAGAAAATAATGTTATAAAAATTAAGCGATACAGTAAATTTTTATTGCCTTCTCAGATTTTCCTTTCTGAATCTAATATGATTTTAATTTGATTCCTCTGTAGTTTGGCGATCATGGAGCCCCGCCTCCGTGGTGAAGTCAGAGTCAGCATTGGTGCCGCTACTGGAATCAACATTCGCAGCCTTCGTTTGTGGTTCTCTCTTGGAGGCATTGAGGTATCATTTTTAGCAGTTTTCTTTATTATCTTTTAATTAATATAGTTTCACTTAAAGTAACTCACTATACAACCGTATCTAACGTTAACTTATTTTTCAGTCCAACTTGAAACTGAATCTCTTTGGCCGTGACATCTCTGCCCCCGTCAACAACTACCTCAGCAACACTCTTCCTAATGCCCTCAATGAAAGCCAAGTGAGTATTTATTACTTTCTTCATCTACTCCTTTCTTCTAACGATCTATATTGTCATCAGTAACCCAAGTACTTTTAAAATTGAAAAAAATAAGATTTAACATAATCGCCTCGTTGGAAATACAAAGTATATTTTTCCGTTTTTCTTAAAAATTATGTGATTTTTATTTCTTTTCAGGCTGAAATCAACGAACTAATTGAGTACATCGCCTGGAGAATCATTGAAATACTTTTGTAAATTTATTTTAACAAAAACTAAAAGTTATTTGTACAAAGTTTATAAGTATAACGAAAACTTTGAAAACTCTTGTTTTATGTGAAATAAACGACTAATTACCTTCAGCTATTTTTTTTAATATCCATGTCTTATATTAAAACTATGCATGCACTAAATATATGTAATTATTTTGTACTAATTTTTGTTTGATGAAATCAATATCAAATATCTATTCCTTTTATTTATCATTATATGTGTTTGAATTTCTTCTACGCTATATTTTATATTTTCCCAATATACCTATATTTGATCTGCAGTAAAATAAAATCGTTATTTTTATTAAACTACGCTGACACTTAACTCTCCCTCCCTCTCTCTCGCTCTTTCTCTCACACACGAACACATAAACGCGCGCAAACACACACACACATACACACACACACACACACACACACACACACACACACACACACACACACACACACACACGCATAGACATACGCCCCACAGACACATACACCCCACCCACAGCCCCGCATGCATATAAAAATAATATTTAATGTAGGTACTTACCCTCTCAAGCAAAACAATATTAATCTTTAACTTTCTTAATCTTTACGAGCAGATACATATAAATAATTCACGCCACTTACATTTTTAAAAGAGTAAAGATTAAAATACAGATGCTTTGTCTGCTCATAAGGATTAAAATTGAATGTCTCTTTTCCAGTAAAAATATTTCCGGTTCTGTACTTTACCACCAAAAGAAACATAACAGTATTATGCTGCTATTTTACGTTGA
Source organism: Parnassius glacialis (assembly GCA_033319125.1). Taxonomy (NCBI): domain Eukaryota; kingdom Metazoa; phylum Arthropoda; class Insecta; order Lepidoptera; family Papilionidae; genus Parnassius; species Parnassius glacialis. Next base: position 49,310,771 of record JAVANC010000001.1, on the reverse strand, counting down.
TATTTTGTGAGAGTTCTTCCCCAGTCGATCCGATCCATTCATGCTGCAAGCATAATATAGCGGCAGCGTGGCTCTAACACGTATATACTTAAATTTGATAACACTTAAATTACTGATATTAGTCATTATAAGTATAAGATTTTGTAGTTCGAACTGAAAGCCATTGGAGTTATAGACGAGATCACGAAGAGGTCGGAGTATTGAATTCTTTGGCTGGGCCAATTTTAGTGAATTGCGAATCCGAAAGTTGAGGTGACAATGGGCCACCGATAGCGAAGATAGATTCTCCAGTGATGGCCTTACACCACAGACTTATATTGTCAAGTGCAGCGTTGAGTGATTCCCATCTGATGAAACATGTAGAAAGACGATGGATCTGAAGGGAGTAGCCAGCTGATGAAACATGTAGTAAAGTAGAGTAAAGTTACAGCCTATATACCTCCCACTGCTGGGCACAGGCCTCCTTTCATTTCTGAGAGGGTTATAGGGCAAGGAAGTGTCCTGCCGCCGCGCTGCCCCAATGCGTGTTGGCAAACTTCACATGTCTTCGAAATTATTTTTTTCATTTTCTCTGACATGCAGGTTTCCTCACGATGTTTTCCTTCACCGCCGAGCACGTGGTAAATCAGCACTTAAAATTGCAATTAACAATTTCATTGGTGCCGGCGGGGATCGAATCCGGGTTGCTCGCGTATTGTGAAATTTACCGCGAGTGCTAACCACCTGAGCTGGTAAGGCTCTAATGAAACATGTAGAAAGATGATGAAATGGCTCAGGATCCCGCTTTGTGGTAATTTATAGGGGGAGGTCTGTGAAATAAAATGAAATGAAATTAAATATATTCTTTTATTAAGTCTCCCTAAGAAGATATTTTTTTTTGCTGCTATAAATCTATTATCTTAGAGTAATATATACATTGTATACATAGAGGGAGTTTACAATTCTACGTAAAGGGAATCAACATATTTTTTCTAACTTAATTTTGAAATATGGCGAAAAGCGACAAATGTATTCAAAGATATAGTACTAGTAATTCACATTGTATGGAAAATAACAACTCTGTTTTTTTTTTTGTTAAAATGATCCTTTATTAGTATATACAGGGTTATTTTTCAAAAAGTAGCCAAATTAACTTAAGTTCAAGTACATAAATAATGATACCCCATTATGGCAGTTTTTGAAAATACGAGTAAATAAGGCTTCTACTTTTATTTGAAACTATCCCAAATTTATGGGCAACAACGTGTTTGTCTACCGATCGATCCTTACAAATGTGTGCGTGCGCAATGAAATCAGTTGAAATAATGCATTGCCACGCATTTTGAATTTAAAAGATAAAAAGTATTTTTTGAGATATTTTTAATACATTTTTTTTTCAGAATTTGTCTATATTAATTATTCTGCACCTTCTCTACAAATTTGAACGGTTATTGCAAAATAACCCTGTATATACTTGTTTATAAGGCATAGGTTCTATACATCATTATATACGAATACAAATACATAAATATATACCTAAAAATATAAAAAAGAAAATATGAGACGATAGAATCATTCTGTAGGAAAAAGCGTTAATTCACAATTGCAATGCTTTTCTAAAGTGTTCAAGAACTACTTTTGAAAAGAAACTTGTTGGAAGCATTTTTAATGTCAAGAGGTGTTTCGTTCTAGTGTCTTATAGCCGTAAGAGCGAAAGAGTGGGACATATAACCAGTACGGGGTAAAGGCATAGAAAACAATTATGTATGAGATACTCCTAGGTACTGACATTTAGGTTTCAAGTACTCAGGAATACAAGGATAGTGAAAAAAATAGTTAAAGGAAAGCAGGGCATTATAACATATCTGCGCTGACAGATGGCCAGCCAGTTGACGGAAGCTAGCTAGCTGAGCACGAAAAGAAGATACATGTTCATATTTACGTACACCTTAAATGTACATATCTGTTGTATTTGTTATAGAGACGATCCAATGTGATACTGTTGTGATAAGCCTGGGCAACACATATCGACATAGTCTATTATCAACAGAACAAGAAATTGAACAAGAAATACTTCTGTAGCGGTTGGAAGAAAAATTTTAAGGCGATAAAAAGATCGTAATGATGCAGTTACTTTGCACCTTACCTCTAATACAGCTATCAACGTACAGACCGAAATTCTTAACATGTGGAGAGTATGGGATAGCATTGTTGTTGTACGAAATAAATGGCAAAGTGGAGATATCAAATTCGGATAAGTATCTAGAGCTCAAGGATTCACGTTAATTCCAAACATAGTGGACCACTCAAATATATAATGTAAATCTTAGTTTAGTAATGCTATTGAATTATTTATATAGTGAGTCAAAGGTAAGTTTCTTGAATAAATGTAATATGCGTAATTATACGCTTCTTTAGTAAGTTAATATTTACTGCACAGAGTAACACCAGAGAATCTAGGTAGCCATTGACTATATTAAACAACTATTTACATCATATCTATGACAGTACGTCTATATTTAAAGACTTTTTTGAGTCTTGAATTCGGATGAAATTTATGATGTTTCCAGACATAATTAGAATAAGTGTGAGTTCTATAATTCAAATGCTTTTATAAACTTTGCCTGAATTTTTTTTATTTGCTTTTTATGTGAAATATAATAGGGAGACCAAATACTATTTGCGTACTTACTTCGAACGTGCGCATAATAATCACTTTTGATACAGTTTATGTCCGAAAAAGATTTGCAAGTACTTAGGACAAACTTTAGACTTTTGTAAGCTTTTTGTACTATTATAATATGTTCATGTTTTGTCATATATTCAGTTTCTTAGCAAGGGTAACGTCTAAATCTACATTGTAAAAAGTCTAACTGCGTTTACCGGACCAGTTAGTCTTTTTTTATTTATGTTATATTTACACCTTATAATGAGGTTTATAAAGGCTGTACTTATTGTCTTATGGCATTTTCTACGAGTCAACTCTGGACGATTTGAAAACTGTGGCAGGTACAAACAATTTACTAAATAAAATGAGTAATAAAGATTACAAATAATAAATAAGACCCAATAAATATTATATACCCATAGTTAAAGTTAAATTGGTTTTATTTCTATGTAAAAAGCAAATAAAAATTTTGTTTAAGTTTGTACTTTTTGTTATTCTCCTCACACCTAACCAATGTAAAACTGATGGAAAAGCGTCGCCAAATTTAGCAAACATAATTTCTTTTCGAGGGCTTTACGCTATATTTTAACTTACTACGATCGATGTGGATTACAAGGTTCTTTAGGAAAATTGAATCAAAAGTAAACGCTTTTTTAAGTTACAGTGCTGAAAACTTCGTTCGTAGTAGGCTTTCCCTTTGTTCGTAGTCTAAATTTATATTCATTGAACATATTTTTTTTTATCGTCACGCACAATCCCTGACGGGGTAGCCAGAGAGAACAGATCGCCAAGTGTCACGATCCTTACATACCTCTTTCGCTTCTTTCAGATTCATTATTTTCTTCATACATGCACGTCTAGGTATCCGAGTACTCTTGACCCTCCCCTCTTCGAGCAATTTGCCCACATGGTCTTCGAAAGTTAGTCTCGGTCTACCTCGACACCTTTTAATATTAACTTTCGCGCTATATATTTTCTTCACCATTCGGTCTTCACTCATTCTCTCAACGTGCCCAAACCATCGAAGCACGCCCTTATCAATTTTCGTGATAAGGTCATCTTTCAAACCTGCCATATTGCGAATCTCTTCGTTTCGCTTTCGGTCAGCCATGGTGACGCCGCACATTTTACGAAAAGATCGCATCTCCACTGCATTCAACTTGCTTTTATGCTTCTTCTGGCATACCCAGGTTTCGCTGCCATATAACAAAGTCGGTACCAACACTGCGTTATGTATTGCAAGGCGTGCACTCTTCACTACGCCTTGCCTTTTGACTAACGCAGTCAGGGCACCATTGACTTTGTTCCCGGCAGCGACACGCCTGTCCACATCTAAATCGCATCTTCCATCCCGGCTAAAAGCACTCCCCAAGTATACAATTTCATTTACCTGTTCTAGACATTCCTGATTTACCCATATTTCACACTTCGTTCTCTCTTCGTCCCTTTCAAATACCAGAACCTTAGTTTTATTAGCATTCAAGCGGAGACCTTTAATTTCACATTCCTCTTTCATACACGTGACTAATGCCTGCAGTTCTGCCTCTGATGGTGCAATAAGCACTGCATTATCAGCATACAGCAGACAATTTACTTTAATGTCACCCAATTTCACACCCAAACAGCTATCTTTCAGCTTCTGTAAACAGCTGTCGAGATACAGTATGAACAGCCAGGAAGACATGACACAACCCTGTTTCACGCCCGTTTGGACGCTAAACATGGGTGACAGGTCATGCCCTACCCGCACACAGGCTTTACAGTCACAGTAAAGGGACTGCACAGCCCTTAGCAATCGACCATCCACACCATACCCCGGCAACAGTTCCCACATTTTCTTCCTTACAACCTTATCAAATGCTTTCTCAAGATCCACAAAAGCACAGAAAATCCTCTGGTTAGCAGCCAGAAGCTTTTCCGTGATCATGCGGAGAGAAAACATTTGATCCGTGCATCCTCTTCCAGGTCTAAATCCGCATTGTGCCTCCCATAGAAATGTTTCCGATTTCTCTTGCATCCTACGTGTCAAACCCTTCGAGTAAACTTTTCTTGCTAAACTGGTCAATCTGATCGCCCGATAGCACCCGCAGTCAAAATGTGAACCTTTACCTTTATATAAAGGCACAATGACTGCGGATCGCCAATCATCCGGGACATCCCCCGTCCGCCAGCACAAATTGCACAGCAGATGAAAGCTGTCCCAGACGCGAGGCCCACCATACTTGACCATTTCAGCAGTAACTCTGTCTAGTCCCGCAGCCTTACCACATTTCAAACTTCGAATCGCACGTTTAATCTCTTTCATACTGATGACCTCAGTGTTATCGAGGTCCGGGTCTGGCGTACCAGTCTCGACGTCATCCCCGGATCCCTCACTAAGATCATCACACGCATACATTTCTCTGTAAAATTCGCTCCATCGCTGCATGACGTCCGATTTTTCTGAGAGGACGTCATTAGTTCTCGAAAGCACTTTGTTCATTCTTAAGGCCGTCGTACCACTTCGGGTCCTTCCAACCTCTTTCCAGAAGAGTTTGGAGTTCTCCTTAAAGTTGTGCGACAACCTTTTGTCCGCTTCCATTCTACACCTTTCACGCACTTCCTCAATCAATGCTTTCGTGTGAACTTTCTGCAGCTTATATCTTTCTTTCATCTTCTCTCTCATATCCTTATCATTACTAGAGGCCAAGTAGTCTAACCATGCTTTCTTCTTCTTCTTTACAGCTTCTTTCACTTCATCATTCCACCATGCATCTCTTCTTTTACTACTGCCTCTTTTAATCGTTTCACACACTTCTTTCGCTGCACTTACCATTCCATCCCTAAGGTTCTGCCGCGTTCTTTCAACACATTCTTTTCTGCCATTGATGTTGTCAAGCTTTTCGGCTACCCTCGCATGATATTTGTCCCTAGTATCCGCTTCCTGAAGCTTCCAGCTTCGGATGCGACAGACCGACTGTGGTTCTGTTACTGCCGTCCGGTAGCGCCAACCCGCGAACAGACCCCTAAATCTAGTAATCACTAGATAGTGATCCGTTCCCAGGTCAGCACCCCTGAACACTCGCGTATCCATCACCTGTTTTCGCAGTCGGTCATCCACCAGGAACAAATCGATCATACTTCTCTCATTCTTACTTTCTCTAGTATACATATGGATTTTCTTGTGATTAAACATAGTGTTTGTCACAAGAAGACCCTTTTCCTTGCATACCGCCAGTATAAGCTTGCCAGCATCATTAACCCTTTTATCGCCAAACTTTCCAAGCACCGACTCGTACCCTGGTCGAGCGGTACCAACCCATCCATTCAAATCACCACACACAACAATTCTTTCGTTTCCCCTAGCCAAATCTAGAACTTCTCTTACATTCTCCCAAAACTCCTCCAGCTCAGCCCTGGACGACGAAGCTACCGGCGCATAAACAGCCAAAAGGAATAACTTCGTCAGTCCCAATTTAAAGCGAACCCAGAGAAGTCTTGAGTTCACAACCTTATATTCAGTCATAACATCGACCAACTGAGACGACAGCAGCACCCCCACTCCCTGGCGGGCGCTCTCGCTCTCCGGGACTCCGGACCATAGAGCTAACGCCCCGCCAGGGAGCTCTTCAGTACCACTGCCCTTCCGTTTGGTCTCCGACATACACACGACATCTAATTCTCTTTCTTTCATTATTTCGATCAACTCATTCGTCTTATCTCTCATGCCTCCTCTAACATTCCACGTGCCAACTCTGCACTCTGTCCTCCACCTTCCGCCGTGTCGGGCTGTGCGTGACGGGTGGCGGTCCCCATCGCCGCTTTGCACGCTGCATTCCACACCAACGGGGACGAGCTGGTGTGCGTCGCCTTGGGGGGACGCCCTAACCCTCGTTGACATGGGTGCGCAGCTAAGTAGAATTGCAGCCCTGAAAAGGGCTGGCAGGGGTCGCGACGAGCACGCTTCTACAGTGACCCCATATTTTATTTAAATAAAATATTTATTGAGCAATAAATAAAACGAATATATCGATAAAACTGTACTTTTTATAGTTTCTATCACTAAACATGTCTATGATATATAAAAAAGCTAAGAAATCAGCTACAAGCTTCTAAAGGAGAGATGAAAATATTCATATTATACCCATCAGTTTTATCCTACTTCCTATATAAAATGTCATATGCATAAACAGTTCGGTTATATGAGGTTTTGTTCTGTTTTTAAGACTCTCAAGCATATGTATGTACTTACTCTGAGTTTATTACTGTTTCGAAATGAAATTTCCCTGACCGAAAAAAACATGCGAAAGAAAATTCGAACGTATTTTTTATTTTGTAAAGTTTAAAGTTAATATTACATAGAATGGTCTATGCAGGACAGAAAACATTAACATAAGCCTATCGGTTACTGAAATATATTTTAAGGTTTGCAGCTTTAACACGTTTTTTAATGTGATTTTTGAATTCTCTTTCATTAAATATTTTAAGAAATATAATTATATATTCTTGTGAATTGTTCCATGATTTTGGCTATAAATCTCTTATTCATTTTACAGCTACAGTGTAGCAGAACTCAACTAAGAAATGTGTTTTTTTTTCATAATGTAACTTTACCTAAAAGCGATGCACGCTGCTGATTGACGAACGAGGCTTTGACGTTCGACTGATAACGAAAAATCTCTCTTAATGCAGTGCTAGGATTAATTTTCAACATTATAAATTTTACAATATCTATACTAAGTGAAAGTTTTTACCTAGTTTGGTGAATTTGGGCTTATTTTTTACTCCTTCACTGCTTTTTTTTATATAAAAAAGTAATAAGTGACAACCGTTGCCCATGATTATTCATAACACCATGGAGTTGTAGGTGTTTTTTAATTATTTTAATATATTTCACAAAGTTTCCGATGGCATTAACTGAAGCTGAACGTATTGTCAATTTGAAAAATATTAAGAATTCCGTCCACAGAGGGTAAAAAAGGATTCTATTAATGTTAATCTGTTGTCTCTCTGTCTCACTGTTTATCTATCCGTATGTCACGAATCTCTAGTTCGCACACGAAATAAGTTACAGATCTAAAATTTGGATATATGGTGTGGAACGTTGAGCCTAAACAGAATTTAATAAAATAAACATACTAAAAGTGAACCGAGAAATCTTGCCATATCATGTGGTATGTCTTCAAAAATTATAGAAAAGCGGGCTCTTAAAGTTGCCAGTTTCTAAAAAGCTAAATAATGAGGTATTAGAAATATGTATAAATTATGTACTATAATATACTGTGGCTATACCAACACTTAAAAGTCCCGCTGGGTTTCTTGCTGGTTTTTCCCAGGACAGAGGTATTTTCCGAACCAGTGGTAAGTAAAAAATGACTTTCAATAAGTATTATGTAATAATCAATATTGAATAAAATCATTCTATTCTATTCTAATCCAACAAACATAATTTTTTAGTATTACCTAGAAACTTGAAATATTTTAGTTCGTAGAGTCATGTTGCAACTATATTGTGGTTATAGTACGAATGGGTCAGCTCTACCGCTGAAAAACCACGTTCTCTCAGAATTCCAGCGTAAAATAGCAGCCTAATGCTATTATGTGTCGTATGGTAAGTGTATAGAACTAGAGACATATTTTACTGGAAACAAGACATTCTATCTTAGTTGTATTATAGTGTATTCATTCTTAATTGAGGATAGAGGGGATATAGTAGTCTATGGCCCATAGCATCCACTTACCATCAGGAGAACTGTGTGCCTGCTTGTCACTCTTATTTTCTACTAACATCAAAAAAGAGACGGTACTCAATTCGACTGTATGTTTTTATAATGTGTGTGTCATAACTCTTTTATGAGTGAACCGATACTGATGATTCTTTTTTATTCCAAAACTAGTGCTTCATATGTGGTAAATTTGATTGAGGTTTGACCAATAGTTTTTGAGTTAATAATTTTTATTGAAGTTGGTTGTACAAAATTTTAAATTATATAATAAAAAAACGGAGAGAGAAAAACACTGCCTAACTTATATGCATGGAGCCCCTTTTTGTACAAAGTTGTCATTTTTCTCTAGATATAGGCTGGTATGTTTTGTTGTGTTAAATAAAGAATTAATAATAAAATTATTTGCGATATACTTGTGAGTAGTTGTAAATTCCATGCCTTGCGGCAAACGATAAGAAGAAATAATCAAAAATGAAGTATAAAACTTTATGGGCAGTCAAAACACCTCTTACGGTACGTGTACACCAAAACCGATTTTGTCGGCCGATGACGGACAGAATTACCCGGACGAGTAACTCGGACGTGTATGTGCTTACACTGCAACAGTGTACTGCCGACATTGGACATTCCAATTATTGTAGTTTCTTGAATGTTTATCCCACAGGGTTGGTCTATTATAAATACAACTAATTAATTTTTCTTTTTCCATAGTCGTTTAGGTAGATAAAAACACGAAACAACAGAATAAATACAGAATTATTAAATTAAACTAGGTATAAATACATTCAACTTGCACTGTAGACGCCGGCAGTCGGGCGAGAAATCCCAACAAGTTCGGATTCGACGGTTGATCGGCCGATTTCGGGCGTCATCGGACGATAACGGCCGTGTTTGTGTACGCGCTCTCTTTGCTTTACAAGTGTTTGATTCGATCGTCCGAGTACGGCCGTCGTCGCCCGAGCAAACTTCGGCCGATGACGGATTAGGTGTACGCGAGGCTTTAGCCTTGGAAAACTCTTCGCCCGTTGACCTTTGACCCCTAGACATAGACTGGACTAGCCAGCATTTAACTACAAAACTAGGAATTTTTCATAAACATTTTTCATTTATAAATACTGAAATTAAACGCCTTGTATATACCTACAATTACGCTTCTGTTCGCACCAAAGCTCTACGTGGAAGTTGAGCGGAGCAAAGATGCATAGGTTACTCATTTCACTAATGTTTTGCGATGAAGCTATGTGCTACGAATCACAAGTTGTACACATTCGCTTCGCACACCTTCCTTGCATACCTCCCTGGCTCCCATCCCTCGCTTGTTTTGTATGTAAAAAGACCTCGAAGTAGTCTGTTACTACCAGAACTACACTTAGCAAGGCTAGGAGAATTAAGTAATCCTGTCGGTGAATATGTTCCCTTCGCACCGTTTTCACATGGAATCTTCATACTAGCTATCTTATTTTTAAAAAAAAAAACGTTACCTCCACACTCGGATTTTCTCCTGTATCGTGGAGGCAGTTTACAAACATATATTGCACAAGGACAAACATCCAGACCCGGAACAATTATTCGTAGGTCGTACAAATACTTGTTCCGTGCGGGATCCGAACCCGCGGCCCCAAGCGTTGCAACTCATTGCTAAGCCACTACGCTACGGAGCCGTCAAATCTATCTGCTCTCTTTATCTCATTTGAACCAAAAACCGCAGTGGGTGCTTAATTATTTAGCCGTAGAAAGTAAAGGCAGACCTACCCAGGTAATTCCAGGGAAGTATAGGAGTCTCTCAGAATAAACGCGGGCTGATATATTTCAGTTTTATCGTTTATAATCATGCTCTATTGTTTTGATTAGTTTTGTGAAGCTATCAGTTAATCAGCGAGAAGCAAATAGATATAAAGAAGATTAATTAAACGATATATTTTATTGTTATCAATTAAGTTGGCAGTGGCTCCAAGATATCGTTTAAATTTAAATCTTGATATATTGCTGTTATTGTGCGAACAGTGTCTAATAACACAAAAGGTAGGAAATAAATGATATCAGAATTTATGGAAATTTTTATAATACAAATATATTTAATTTTATATAGCGTTACACTATTTACTACGTTTGAAACGACTTTTATCAGTTTTAGAGTTATATTGTTTAAATTTTGGTCACTGACCTTATTAGAAAACGTTTAAGTTTTTTTTCCTTAATATCTTTATTATAATTCAATTTGCAAATTTACCTTTTCTTATATTCGAGTGACAAAAATGCTAATAGCTCTCGCAACTAACATGAAAATGTACAAATTATATAACTCAAGTTACAGTTGTTCTTGTACGTCGGTATTCACTTACCATAAGTTGCCGCATGCTCGTTAAACCCCCCCCCCCCCTCCCCTTATATGAAAACTATATTATCTTAAGGTGCGTATATATTATATAACACATATTATATAAAACGTTGTAATATAACGTGTTTCCGTAATGCGGAGACTGAATGTTATAAAACGTGTTATTTAATGTGATACATATGTTATGTAACTTATGCGTACATGTGTACTTTTTAAAGGATAAAACTATTTTTTTTATAGGATAAGGGTGACAAACGAGCACACAGTCCACCTGATGGTAAGTGGTTGCTGCAGCCCATAGACATCTACATCTATCCTCGTTTGCGAATCAAAATGCAGATGCGTTGCCACCCGTGAGGAATAACATGGAATAATGGTTTCCAGTAAAAAGGGCCTCCGGCCACCTGCACTCACCAAGCGAAACGCAGGGGTAAACCTCTACTTCACGTTGGTATTCTGTGAGGTCGTGGTACCACTCCAGTTCGAGCCGGCCCATCCGTGCGACAGCAAAAGCTGACGCGTGGCTCTACCACTGTTAATAGTTAAACTAAGTAGTTAAACTAAGGTTCGCTCTACAAAAGAGGCGGGTATTCCAGAGGTGAAATAATTCGTTTTTATGATATTTTATTATTACAAGCTTTTACATTGTGAATAACACTGCAGAACGACAAACGACAATGTCATATAACATTGTTATATTGGATTGTTATTCTAAAGTGTACAGTAATGTTATATGTTACAATGTTGAAAAACAATGTAACATAATGTGGATGTGTTATAAAACACAAGTTACACAACATTTAACTTAATCTGTACGCACAAAAAAAAACTTAAATAAACCCTTTTAACTAAACTGAAATTGTGGGTTTTACAGGTTTAAATATGCGTCACCTAGCGATTGTTATAGCGGCTGCTATAGCCATAGTAGCAGCATCACCGTTGGAAGTCCAGACATTGAGAGAGAGACTTCTCTTTACAGGTATGTTAATATATGTATGTCCGTCCGTTGCGATACCATCCACACTATCTGGATGGAATATCATCTAGATGGTGTGTTGACTGTGTGACTAAACAGAAGTTTTCTTCCTCCCACGACTTCTTTCAACCAGGATCCTCAAATATAAAGCCATCATCATCATCATCATCATTACAGCCTTTCATAAGTCCACTGCTGAACATAGGCCTCCCCCAAGGAATGCCACAAAGCACGGTCCTGAGCCACTTGCATCCATCGACTTCCTGCATGTCTTACCAGGTCGTCACTCCATCTAGTGGGGGAACGCCCTATACTTCTTTTGCCGGCACGAGGCTGCCACTCGAGAACCTATCTTCCCCATCGGTTGTCGCTTCTTCGAGCTATATGGCCGGCCCACTGCCACTTCAGTTTACTAATCCTTTGGGCTATGTCGGTTACTCTGGTTCTACTGCGGATATCCTCATTTCTAAGTTTATCACGCAGAGACACCCCGAGCATAGCCCTCTCTATAGCTCGCTGAGCGACCTTGAGCTTCCTAATACGGCCAATATAGACCCAACTCGTATTTAATTCTTGTTCACCCTGTTCGCCCCTCTTATATAAAAATGTATTTAAGTATTATTTAATATAACGATAACATCTGCACTGTCATCACCTATACAGTTATTCATAGTAGTAACTAACGCATAATTTTATTTCTGGAGTAGAATAGAATCATTTTTAGGATTCCATAGCCAAATGGCAAAAAACGGAACCCTTATAGATTCGTCATGTCTGTCTGTCTGTCCGGCCGTATGTCACAGCCATTTTTCTCCGAAACTATAAGAACTATGCTGTTGAAACTTGGTAAATAGATGTATTTTGTGAACAACATTAAGATTTTCACACAAAAATAGAAAAAAAAAACAATACGTTTTGTGGGTTTCCATACTTAGAACTGAAAATCAAAAAACTTTTTTTCATCAAACCCATACGTGTGGGGTATTTATGGATAGGTCTTCAAAAATGATATTGAGGTTTCCTATATCATTTTTTTCTAAACTGAATAGTTTGCGCGAGGGACACTTCCAAAGTGGTAAAATGTGTCCCCCCCCCCCCATGTAACTTTTAAAATAAGATAATGATAAAAGTTAAAAAAATATATGATGTACATTACCATGTATACTTTCACCGAAAAGTGGTTTGAACGAGATCTAGTAAGTAGTTTTTTTTACGTCATACGTCATAAATTATAAATTATGTTACTTGCTGCTACGGAACCCTTCATGGGCGTGTCAGACTCGCACTTGGCCGCTTTTTATTCAATATATATTACAAGAATACTTATTCAAATTAATTTCAGTTTTACCACTGACTATAACTATAACTCGCTTGTGCTTGTTCCTAGTATTTACAGAATGTATCACTATTTTAAAAAAATATTTTTGTACATACATCAAATTATCGTAAACATACTGAGAGGCCACAGTTAATATATTTATTTCTTAACAAGTGGGATGCGGAAAGTAAAAATTGTGTAAGAACCTCCGAAGGAGGCGGAGTTAGAGCCGAAATAAGATTTTTTTTGACCATTTTGACCCCCTAGGAGTGTAATGAGAACTTTTTACCCTTATTCAACCATGACCTCCTTGACATCCTCTACATGATAGGCTACTCATTTCTAAAGCCTTTACTTCCAAACATTTTCTCAGGCATTTCTTCGGAACTAGGTTTTAAATTAATCTTCTGCAAAATAAAGATGGTTTCAATGTCAGTTGTCATATCAAAATTCCATATTGTGCCTTGGGAATAACTAAAATAAACTAATCTAGCTTTTTCAACACATGTAAGGCGTCAAATTCTTTTTTACAGCATATGCTCCAGAACGAAGTAGCAAACAGCTAATTTTAATATATCGAGTCTCCGTATATCAAATTGGCATTGAAACTTCTCCTTAACTATAATTTCAAAAAAAAGCAATTCAAGGAAGTGCAGGTTTTCAAACTGCATGTTGTAACATACCGAATTTCGGTCACGGCGGCCTATTTTCAAAAGAATATAGCCATCTTTGGAAGATAAAATTACAGTGCATGAGTTTGTGTGTAAATACGTCTGCGCTCACTATTCACCCACTCTCATAGTCAAATGGGACGGCTATTTGACACGCTCGAAGAGGGATCAAGTATAGGAACAACGGCTTAACGTGCTCTTTGAGGCCTGGGGGTAAAACACCGCCAACTTTCTGTTTTAGGGGTGCTACATAAAATATATTGGTAGAAAATATCAATGACCAAAGTTGGTCCGACCCGGGATTCTATCTCTGGACCATATGATCAATATATGCGCTTACGACCACTAGATCAACGGGGCAGTCAGTCCGTTGAATTATATAGTATTAGCTTACGTAACTCAGGGGATATGTGCTTGCCCTAAAAATCCCAGTTTGCGAGAAAACTCAGTTCGATTCTCACCGTTTTAAGCTTTCTTCTTACTTTTAAATAAGTATTCGGCAATGTAGTAAATAATTCTGAAAAAACTTCACATCTTAAATTTAAGAAAACATTTCGAGGATAATGAGATTTTCTCAAACCCATATTATTATTGGGACATCGCTGTGGACTGCTTGCCTAAAAGCCCCTTAGGAATATATGAAGAACCGTGCCTAACAGTGAGACGTATTTACGTTATAGACGCTCATTGTAATCTTAGTTTTAAAGAGTTTTATCTATTTATGCTTTACGATAGCTAAATCAACAAACAAAAAGAAAATCACACTCAATTTTAATTGCTTCTTAGTTTGTACAGCTTTCAAAATGTTACTTTAATAACAAACTATGTACATTGCACTAATGTATTTCATATAGGGTAAGGCGGTGAATGAGGGAGTATAAAAATATTAACATTACTGATGTTTAAAATAGGCCTTATGTGACTGATGACAAAGTGGAATAGACTTATTTTTATTCGATAAAGTAAATGAAGCACAAGTATTTTCAAATTAAAATAAATTATGATCCTTGGCCACTGTAAGGGTATTGCGTTTCTCCAAATATTTTTTTTATTTTAATTATACGATTCTTATTATATAAAGAAACGTCAAGTTGCAGCCTATTTACGTCCCACTGCTGAGCACAGGCCTCCTCTCATATCTGAGAGGGTTTTAGGAAAAGGAAATGTCCGCCGCGCTGCCCCAATGTGTGTTAGCGAACTTTTTTTTTCTTATTTCTCAGACATGCAGGTTTCCTCACGATGTTTTCCTTCGCCGTCGAGCACGTGGTAAATCAGCACTTAAAATTGCAACTAACAATTTCATTGGAGCCGGCGGGGATCGAATTTGGGTTGCTCGAGTACTGTGAAGCTTACCGCGAGCGCTAACCATCTGAGTTACTACGGATTCTTATTATAATTTAAAACAAGCTAGCGATTAGCCCTAGCTTGGCACGGGTGATTTCACCTGGTCCAATTGTGAATCTAACCCACTCAAAAGCACACAAAAATTCATCAAAATATATCTAGACGTTAAAGAAAAGATCAGTGACAAACACACTAATAGTAGAATTATAAACATAAAGATATCTACATTGCATTAATAGTAGTTCTTATAAAAATAAAACAGTTTCATGTGTGACTAAGATACAAAGCAATCATTTTTGTATTGAATATTGTTTTGGCTACTTCTGTGTTTTTGGTAATACGACTTAGGTACGACTTAATCTTCGGCGATGAAGAATAATATCGTGAGGAATTCTGCATGTATGAGAAATAAAAAAAAATCGAAGGCGTGTTAATTCGGCCAATACGCATTTGGACAATAATGTGGCGTATTATATGCTGTACTTTACTTTACTACTTTTTTATAAATTTAGTTCTTGATCAACAATATCAGTGTTCTGTTATTATTTTAGGGGAAAATACCAGGAACAGCGCTTTGGAGCAATTAATTTCATCATTATTAGAAGAATTTAGAGAGCTAATGGTAACTGGATCAGACACTATTCCCGTTTTGGATCCTTTGAAGATAGATGAAATACATGTTGATGAGAACACTATTAGTATAATACCTGGGTAAGTTCAAAAAAATAACTTTAGTAACAACTATTTTTTAATTACACGGGTGTGGTTACTATGGTGACACATTAAATTGATATGAAAATGTCGAAAGCTAAGGTTCTGGTGTTTCAAAGGGACGAAGAGAGAATAAAGTGTGAAATATGGGTAACTCAGGAATGTCTAGAACAGGTAAATGAAATTGTATACTTGGGGAGTGCTTTTAGCCGGGATGGAAGATGCGATTTAGATGTGGACAGGCGTGTCGCTGCCGGGAACAAAGTCAATGGTGCCCTGACTGCGTTAGTTAAAAGGCAAGGCGTAGTGAAGAGTACACGCCTTGCAATACATAACGCAATGTTGGTACCGACTTGTTATATGGCAGCGAAACCTGGGTATGCCAGGAGAAGCATAAAAGCAAGTTGAATGCAGTGGAGATGCGATCTCTTCGTAAAATGTGCGGTGTTACCATGGACGACCGAAAGCGAAACGAAGAGATTCGCAATATGGCAGGTTTGAAAGATGACCTTATCACAAAAATTGATAAGGGCGTGCTTCGATGGTTTGAGCACTTTGAGCGAATGAGTGAAGACCGAATGGTTAATAAAATATATAGCGCGAAAGTTAATATTAAAAGGTGTCGAGGTAGACCGAGACTAACATTCGAAGACCATGTGAGCAAATTGCTCGAAGAGGGGAGGGTCAAGATTACTCGGATACCTGGACGTGCATGTGTGAAGAAGATAATGAATCTGAAAGAAGCGAAAGAGGTATGTAAGGATCGTGACACTTGGCGATCTGTTCTCTCTGGCTACCCCGTCAGGGATTGTGCGTGAAGATAAGTTAAGTTAAAATGTCGTTTAGTGGCCAATGTTTGTGGAATTTAAGATGGTGTTATGATGTAACGTAATACTGTACAATATAGCAAAAATTAATATATTATACTCATGGTGTATGGTATATTCCACTTTATTACCACACCATTACAAAAGTCCACTACTGGACATAGGCCACCCCTATAGAAGGGATATTTCTTGTAGTTACCACGCTGGCAAGCGAGATGGCAACTGCAGTATTTTCTACGGACTTCAAAAAGGAGACGGTACTCAATTCGACTGTTTGTTTTTTATGTGTGTTGTCTCGTAAATTTTTACTGGATGAACCGATTTCGGTGGTTCTTTTTTATTTGAAAGCTGGTGCTTCACACGTAGTCCCATATAAATTTTATGAAAGTCTGATCATTGTACAAAATTTTTCATTATATTATTTAGAGTTGTTATCAGGAAGACGCCGCTGCCCATTTTGTTTTATTTCCCTCGCCAGTCACCTCTTACGATACCCACGGGACGTAATGAGGCAGTGGATATTCTTACACCATCATTACACGATCAGTTAAATTTACAGGTTTTCATAAATGTTGTGGTACCTATATTATGTGATTGGGCATGATTAAGGGCCTAAGCGACACAGTGAAGCGACACAGTGCAACTGCGTGATTTGTTTTTGTAGTTATTTTTCTGGTATAATATGATTATAGTGAAGCTAAACTACAGCGATTATGGCTGCAACATGAAAGGGTACAAAATACCAGTGTAAAATAATAACATTTCGCATAGTGGCTGGTGCGAACCGAATAACTTTTTACTGGCAACGTGCCCGTTATTATGCGTTTTGATTCTTAGCCAAGGGCAGATGAATGTGTTTATGGGCTACAGCATTTATTCACCATCAGGTGGACTGTGTGGTTGTTTGTTACTCTAACTACTATTAAAATTAATCGGCATCTATTATATAAAGTTATGTCTAGTTTAAGTCGTGGTTTCTTAGGGAGATAAGTACGCAAGCAAAATGGATTCGATCCCCATAAGCACCAATGAAATTGTTAATTGCAATATTAATTACTGATTTACTACGTACTGGGTGGTGAAGGAAAGCATCGTAAGGAAAAATGCATGTCTTTAGAAATAAAACTATGTTTTAGGGATATTTTAAATCCGCCAACACGTACTCGAGAAGCATTCTGGATTAATTTCTCTCGGGAATGAGAAGAAGCATGTGATCTGCTGATCACATGGGACGTATAACTTCTCTCCCTCTCAGAAATCATAAAAGGCCTGAGCATAGCTGTGAGACGTATATGAGCTGTAAATTTACTTATTTACTATATTTAGTATACTGAATGAAAATAGTAATCATTATTTTTTTATAGGATAAGGGTGACAAACGAGCACACAGTCCACCTGATGGTAAGTGGTTGCTGCGGCCCATAGACATCAGCATCTCTTTTCGTTTGTGAATTAAAATGCAGATGCGTTGTCATCCGTGAGGACTAAGATGGAATGCCTCATTTCCAATAAAAAGGGCCTCCGGCCACCTGCACACGCCAAGCGAAACGCAGAGGTAAACCTCTACTTCACGCTGGTATTCTGTTAGGTCGTGGTACCACCCCGGTTCGAGCCGGCCCATCCGTGCGACAGCAAAAGCCGTCACGTGGCTCTACCACTGTTGATCATGATTATTACAGGATTTCACAAGTCCACTGTTGAATATAGGCCTTCCTCAAGAATGGTCTCGAGCCAGCTGTATCTATTGACTTCCTACATCTCTTATCAGGTCATCTACATCGTTTGTCTGTTATAGCTATGTGGCCGGCCCATTGTCACTTCACCTTACTTATCCGTAAAAAGCAGTTTTTTATTGTATTGTGCATTTTTTTTACAGAGTGAATGTTTTTTTTCAGGCATGTTACCATCAACGATCTGAATGTAGCCAAATTGAGTACTTTTGAAATAAATGAACTTAGTGTTACAATGACTTCATTGCTACTTCAGCGTTACAGAATAATTTTAGATGGTTCCGTCCCAGTAATTGACGTTGGTGTAGGTAAGTTCTCATATTAACTTGAGATCATTTCTTCTGTGATATATAGACATTATAGTTATGGGATATATAGTCAGTAAGTAGCAGTTATTCATACATAAGTCACGCCAGTAGACACCGCGGGGATAGGCAGAGCTCAAAGAGCAGCAAACCACACGGACCACGTTTAGACAAAAAAAATGGTATAGGTATATAAATAAAGGAAGTGATGTGATACTTATTTTGTGTATGCCTATCGTCTACGTAATTTTAAGTCCTACATCCCATTAGTCGCCTTTTACGATATGCCAGAAATATAAAATAAGAAACACATTTTTATTGTTATAAATCTCACAGAAACATGGTACCTATAAGTCCCAGACCAAAATTGTACAAGAATAAATCAAACATTTTTACGCAATATTCCACAATACTTAATTACACGGAAATGGAATAAGAAAATGTTTTTGAACTGGTGCCGATGTTAACATCAGTGTTAATGGACATTTCACGTTAGGAGTTGTAAGAGAGAAGTGAAGATAAATTTCACTAGTTCCTTTATCCAACGGAATAATTTATGTTAGACTGCGGAGCTTCGATTAAAACTCTTTGAAAATTGAAAACCTCAGCGGCGTAAGAAAGAGCGGGTGGGGGAGGGGGGGGGGAGGGGGGGGGGGTGCACCTTCTTGCTCGGAATGAGAGGTTATGTGATGTTGAAGTAAGTGGATTTACCACTTACATAGTATTTCGATTAATGCGTTCTCATTAAAGATTTTATTATTGATTATATGGATGGAAACATTCACATCGCAAGAATAAGAATTTCAATGACTATTGTCACGTATCTCAAGTGCGACGTTTGAAGAACATCCAAAGGACTTCAGATATCTGAAAAATATTTATTTAAACTCTTGAAAATTCCCAGCAATATTTGTTTGTTCTTTTTTACAATGGTCATATGTATGAAAAATAAAATCCTATGATATTAAAAAACACGAGTGAGCTTTACAGAAGTCGCAAGTGATGTACGTTCAGTCCAAAAGTATTGGGAATAGATGATTTGTTTGTGGTTCCAAATAAAATGTTTTTTTTTTTGTTGTTGTTAGATTTTTTTTATTTATTTGATAATAATTTGACAATATTTAAATTAATATTTTACGGCATAAACATAAGCTATACAGCTTTACCGTATACCGAAATTTTGATTGATTGGCACAACTGTTTTCCATTTTGGCGCGGAGTTTGAGTTACACCTGTTATTTAGATTAAATACGGTGCTATTTTTAGTTATATTATATCTAGTGTGTATTTCGAATTTCACAATAGACAAAAATATCGAACAAAGAGTTTGTCTTAAATTTTGCATCGCCAATGGAATTTCGTGTTTGGAGTCACTGAAAATAATACAAAAGGCTTACAGTGAATTGACTTTATCAAAAACACGTGCTTATAAATGGTACAAAGCGTTCAAAGCAGTGGAGATGTCATGGAAGATTTGCCTCGCTCTTGTAGGCCACCAACGTCTGCGACTTAAGTTAATATCCCAAAAGTGAAGGAAATAGTAACTGAAAATCTTTATTAAAGTTTGAGAAAGATAGCCGCTGAACTTTTTGTGTCTCACGAGTCGATCCGTACCATTTTGAATAATCACTTGGGTATGAAACATGTTGCCGCTCGGCTAGTCCTAAAAGACCCGAATTTTCTCCAAAACTCAATCGCATAAAAGTCAGTTGGGACATGCTAGGACGAGTCAATTCCGACCCAACATTCATGAAACGCATTGTTACTGGTGACGAGACGTCGGTTTACGAGTTTAACATGCAAACTAGTCAACAAGCTTCGGAGTGGCGCCTTCCAACTGAACCGAAACTGAAAAAACCACGCCAAAGGCGATCAAAAGTCAAAGTCATGTTGACTGTTTTCTTTGAATATCGCGGTGTTGTGTACTTGGAATTCATGCCAGGAGGTCAAACGCTAAATAACGAATAATATTTGAGCGTTATGCGGCATTTAAAAGAGCAAATTAGATGAAAATGGCCAGATTTGTGGAAAGAAAATTCTTGGATTTTGCTCCACGATGATGCGCGTTCGCAGAAGGCCATCATTGTGAACGAATTTTTTCCAAAACCTCAACAAATACCATCTAGCAACCACCTTATTTACCAGATATGGCTCCAGCCGACTTCTTTATATTTCCTTAACTCAAATTACCAGTTCTTAACACCCGTTTTCATTCCGTAGAAGACAAAGTTAAAATTTATACGTGGTAGAGCCAAGCTGCAGCTATATTAATAGTATAGTTGTAGCACGAATGGTCGGCTCGACCGGGGAAGGACCACGCTCTCGCAGAATACCAGCGTAAAATAGCAGCTTAATACTGCTGTGTTTCGTATGGTGAGTGTAAAGAACTGAAGACCCGTTTTACTGGAAAAAAGGCATTCCGTCTTAGTCCTCACGGGTGACAACACATCTGCATTTTGATTCACGAACGAGGATAAATGTAGATGTCTATGGGCCACGGCAACCACTTACTATCAGGTGGGCTATGTGCTCATTTGTCACCCTATCCTATAAAAAAAAGGATAATTCGCAGCGAGAACTGAACGCAATTCCGGAAAAAAGCGTAAAAAAATGTTTTAACGATTGGATTATTCCTTGGAGAAAGTGTATTTTTTCTGAAGGAGAATATTTTGAAGGTGATAAAATAAAATTGGATGAATAACTAACATTTTTGTGTATTGTTGTATTATTGATCATTTCCCGGTACTTTCGTGACTGAGTAGTATTACATCTGACCATCCGCCTTGATAATAAGCAAAATCAACATTATAATTCCTAAAATATATACAAGTGTTATTTGAAATGATTTATCGTAACGAAGAATATTTCTCTTTAATGAAAATTGTATTTTATTTAAGTAATAAGACTATTTAACTTGTTTTCCTATAGTAATCTAATAGGACTGACTAAAGTAAGTTTGAAGATTTTTTAATGTTGTTAGAATTTTTGTATTTTTTTTAAATTTTTGTTTGTAAAGATATTTCAACAATTTTAGTGTGAAAAAACAGGTTTAGGTCTAGAACTAATACTTCAATTAGAATTTCGAAAATCGGATAACCCGTTTAGAAAATATGAGCAAAATTTTATAAGAAAAATGTGAAATTTGTATTATAAATAGCGCACGCTACCCCGGCTGCCCCACGCGCGCTCATTGGTCAAATCAAATAGCGCGCACTTCCCCGGCTTGGCGTTACACACTTCCGTCTCTTCTCACGAACGCACTCCCACATATTGCAGGAAAGCGAGAGAAAAGATGTTTGACATCATAAATATATAAAATCATATAAAATAGCATGTCTAAGAAATTAAATATTTCAAGGACAATGAAGTAAACTTACATGTACCGAAGCAGCGTAGCGGATATTTAGTCTTATTAAACCTTCACTTTCGACGTACGTCTACCTATATAGGACATAATTTTAGACAATTGATAGAATCAGGCATTACTTTGCGGAAATCTATTATATTAAAGTTGTTAATAATTACATCCGCTTGATAATTTATAGAGCGAATGTGCGAAAGGTGATTTTTACCAACTTTAACATAATTTTAGATTAGATGATTAGAGCTTCGAACAAGACGTCCAACTAGGCTAGGTACCGTTTGAGATAGGCTCTGTGGTAGATTGTCTTGTCCAATATAGTTCCGAATTTAAAAATAAAAATGTACAATCAGTGCGTATTGCCAGCGATGCTTTACACGGAGAAGCTCATTGTTCACGCAACAAGCTATTGGATGGTGCTATGCTCGAGGTTTTCTGTTTGATAGAATCCGTAATATTGGTGTCTTTTTTATATGAGAGGGGCAAACGAGCGTGCGGCTCACCTGATGGTAAGTGACTACCGCCGCCCATGAACAACCGCAACACCAAGGGAATTGCAGATGCGTTGCCGGCCTTTTAAAAAGTAGTAGGCTCTTTTATTGATGGTCTCTAAGTCGTATCGATCCGGAAAAATCGCTGAAGGTAAACTATTCCACAAGGAAGTTGTGCGAGGAAGAAAACATCTTCTTAATCGCACAGTGGTGGACCGCCAATCATCCAGATGGTGTGGATGGTTCTGCTGCGATGTGCGTTCGTGAAATTTGGCGGCTGGGATTAATCCGAACAATTCCTCAGAGCACTCCCCGTGGTAAATGCGAAAGAAAATGTAAAGAGATGCAACATCTCTTCGCTGCGCCAATGAGTCGAGCCGATCGGAAAGGGCTCGGTTGTCGACGATTCGAGCCGCTCTGCGCTGGATGCGGTCAAGTGCAAGGAGCTGGGACTGGGGAGCCCCAGCCCAGAGATGGGAACAGTATTCCATGTGAGGTCAAACCTGCGCCTTGTAAAGTTGCAGGCGTTGTGCCGGCATGAAATACTGTTCCGCTCTGCTGAGCACGCCAAGCTTTTTAGAGGCCAATTTGGCCTTCTCTTTCAAGTGACCGAAATAGCACGTCACTCGATATGTCGACGATGAGGATTCCGATACTGGCTGAGGCAACAAGGGGAGTACCTTGAAACTGAGGAGATACGACAAAGGGGTTCTTTTTCGCGGTAAACGCACAAACTTGTGTCTTCTGAGGATTAAACTGGACTAGATTTAGTCTCCCCTAATCCGAGACTTTGTCCAGCAAAGACTTGACTTCAGACACAAGTTTGCTCCGGTACTCGGCGACGTTTTCCCGAGAAATATTAGCACGGCCGGTGTATAGAGCACCACCAGTGCTGTCATCCACATAGCAATGAATGCTACGGGTTTGCAACATATCATTGATATGCAGAAGAAACAGCGTTGGTGATAGCACGCAGCCTTGTGGAACACCAACGTTAATAGGCTTGTAGTTGGAGCATGCACCGTCTACAACCACCTTGATGCTCCGATCTGCAAGGAAGCTGGTGATCCAATTGCACAATTTCTCGGAAAGCCCAAAGGAAGGGAGCTTCGAAAGAAGCGCTTTGTGCTAAACCCGATCGAAGGCCTTCGCAATATCCATACTAACGGCCAACGCCTCCCCCTTGGACTTTACAGCCTCCGCCCATTTATGAGTCAAGTAGACCAGAAGATCACCAGCTGATCGACTCCGACGAAAACCGTATTGGCGGTCACTAATCAGCTAGTGATCCTCAAGGTACCGCTTGAGGTGGCAGTTTATAACGGATTCCATTATTTTGGAGAAAAAGGGGGTGATGGCGATAGGCCTGTAGTTGGACGGGTCTGAGCGGTTGCCTTTTTTAGGGATCGGGTGTACAAAAGCTGTCTTCCATGAATTCGGGACTACGCCTTGGGAGTAGGAGTACCGGAAAAAGACGCGTTAGGACCGGTGCCAACTCCGGAGCACGCGTCCTCAGCACAATTGGGGGGATTCCGTCAGGCCCACTCGACTTGTGGATGTTCAAGGAGAGGAATGCTTTGCGGACTGAGCGCTGTTAGAATCGCACATCCACCATGGTGCACTCACACCGTGTGATGGTCAGCGGTGTGTACCCCCCGTCATCAAGAGTCGAGTTGGACGCAAAAAAGGAGCCTAAAAAGTCGGCTTTCTCTTTTGTGCGGTTGCGAGTGAGTCGTCCTCCCTGTGCAGAGATGGTAGTGATGGCTTACAGAAATTCCCTTGGACAGCCTTGGCGAGAGACCAGAATGCACGGGTTTCCGAAGGAAGGCGAACCAGTTTCTCGCCAATTCTGCCTATGTGCTCTCTGACTTTGCCTTGGCAATAACTCTTTTGAAGGACCTGGAGGCGAAATTATACTTCTTTTTAAGCATGCTGGTGTTTATATCCCGAGTCGCCGAAGCCGCAGCCCAGGCTTGATAACACTCCTGTTTACTGCGTAATGCAGTCTTACAGGAGCGACCAAACCAAGGCTGAGATCTGCTTCCGATGGGTACCGCAGATGATGGAATAAATAATTCCATTCCCTGTAGCACCACATCAGTGACAGAGTCAGCAACAGCACTGGGATCATCCGGCGAGTAGCAAACCCGCCCCTATGGGTAAGATGCATAGAAAGACCGCATTCCGTCCCAAATCGCCGATCTGTAATGCCAAACACGGCGGCAACCTACAGAACGCAACCGCGAGGGGAGCGTGAGTGGCACCACACTCCGTATCAGACAATGGTCCGAAGAGCCGAGAGGGGCATCGATGGAAACCTGATATCCGTCCAGATGAGAGGTCACCAGAAGGTCCAACAGGAAAGGTGTATGATGCTCCACATCTGGAATCCGCGTAGGCGAAGTAACCAGTTGTGTCAGACTATATGCCAAGGCAAATTCATGAACAGATCTCCCCGCATGATCGGTTAAACGTGTACCGAGCCATTCGGCGCGGTGGGCGTTAAAATTGCTAAGGATCACGATCTCTGCGGATGGAACCTGTTGTAGCAAGGAATCTGTAGCCATTTGGACGTGGTCGATGAGTCGGTCTGTTTAGGCATTACCGCTATGGGATCTATAGAGGCACCTGTAGACGCGCGAATGGTTGTCGCTGTCTACGCGTAACCAAAGGATGGACAGGTCTGTACCTTCAAGACTGCCGAGGCGTCGAGAACAGTGTGCCTAGTGCGAGATGTTGTTTTACGCGCTCGATAACGAGAAAGTTAACTACAATTTGTATGGAATAAAATTAGCGCCAACTAGTGGCAATAATCGAAATCACCATCGACCATTGACTCTTATTCGTCAGGGAGAACGTTAACGCATGTGATAGGTTGGAGCGGCAATTTCGATCATTCGAGACGTAAAATTTTACGCGGTCGATATCGAAAAATTTTCACCTAAATTTTACAGTGAGATAGAAGAGTGAGAATAATTGTTGAAGAGTTAATTTATTTCATTTTGTGAGAACGATATATAATTTAGGCAGGCCGATTTTTTTTCGTTAGGAGGATGTTTGCAGCCATAAAGATATTAATAACTAATAATAATAGATGACTACTATTATAAAGTCAGTGCTGAAGCAAGAGCTTGTGCATATTTTAGTCCGTTGTTACACCCCAATGACAGGTAATTTAAGGATAGATATCGCCTTTTCCAAGGAAGTATTCAAGTTTTTGTGTAAATAGCGTTTGATAAATCCAAGTTCCTACCATCAATATTTAATAATTAAGTCAGTAGTAAGTATCATAAGTTCACTTAACACTAAGTAACTAAATTACATTTACTGCTCCATAAATGTCAACATAAAATCATATTAGAATGAAAACACCTTCATGTTTTTTGCTTTCAATTTAATACTTTCAATAATTAACATTAAAATAAAATGGCTAATTCTCAATCTCATAATACTAACACAAACTGACGAAACCTTGATCAAATTACGAAACATAAACAAATAGCTAATAATGAATTGTGATTCCGATTATTGCCACTAGTTGGCGCTGATTTTATTCTATACAAATCGTAGTTAAGCCGGCTTTTCACTACGGGATATAATATAATATATATTACATCTCGAGATATAAATTAATATCGCCCACCATACATTGTATATGGAACCGTTTACACTGTGCTATAATATATATTACATCTCAAGCTATAAATATTTTTTCGATCGACCGAGCGATATTTTCATTTTATATTTCTCCCCCTGTACCCCGCACACCGTTCCGTGCCCCCGCAGACGGTGTACGGGGTAAAGGGGGGTAATCCAATGACCAATGACGAATGCACACTGGTTAAAAGATATATCTCACAGTGTGAAAGCCAATCACGGGATATAATTTATATTTCGGGATATAATATATATTATATCCCATAGTGAAAAGCCAGCTTTAACGTTCTCGATATTGAACGCGTAAATAAACAAAACCTCGCACTAGGCACACAGATGTCCTCTCTGACGTATACGCAAACTCCAGCCCGAGGCACAATGGAGTGCTCCAATTTGTACCCCGGGTAGGAGAGATACGAAGTATCAACGGGTGAGGACACCTGTAGTGGACGGCGTTTAGGTTCGAGTGAAGTCCCTGATGTTGCAGAAACTCACGGATAGCGTGGCAGGGGTCGCTTTGGTCTTGTTGCTCAACTTGCCGCGAGCAGTTATTGTGTTGAGCGGAATTTCACCCCCCCCCCCCCCCCAGAATACGCGGGGCAGCCTGAGCACCCACGCTCAGGAGTGGAATAGCATGGTCGTAGATGCTTAGCGATGGATTCTCCAGGGATGCTGGTACCCTTTTGGGGTAGTCTATGATGTAATTCCGCTACCATGTTGATGGGGGCGGGGGATTGGGCCTCCGGTCACCTACACTCACCAGACGAAACGCGGAAGCAGAGCTTCCACTTCACGCCGGTATTCTGTGAGGTTGTGGTACTAACCCGGCTCGAGCCGGCCCATACGTGCAACAACAAAAGCTGCTGCGTGGCTCTACCACCGTTAAAACTGCGTACACCATGACCAGATGTCAATATTAAACGACGTAGCCCAACGGATTTGTAGTAGTGGCTATATACCACTAAGAATCCGTTTATAATTCTATTGAGACGTGACGATTTTGGCTTAGAGTATCAGGTCATAATTTTCAACATGAATATGAAATTTCCGGCGATGTAGTTTAGTATAGAGGAAACGATCTACGTTACAGTTTCAGGTCATCGTTGTATTTACATTTTTTATCCAATCCCAACTTGCATCCTACCTTTCAAGTCGACATCAGTAATCATTAAAGAATTCCCTTCAAAAGAGATAAACTTGTATAAAGCACCAGATCACCCTTATGATTATATTTCCCTAAATGTAATAATAATAATAATGTCTTCCAGACCAATTTTCTCTACGACTCAACTTTTCTTAAGTACAACTTGAGAAATTCAATTAAAATTATTTTAGAATCCTTATAAACTAAAACTTTATTTTAAAGAACGACTAATTTAATCTGATAATTATAAAGTAACTGATCTACTTAATATTTTTTCAGGTGGCTATGACCTTAATTTGTCAGTTTTTGGAGGAACTATTTTTGGAAAAGGTGACGCTACGTAAGTGTTTTTTATTGTTTAAAAATTGTATTTCACAAATACAGTACCACTTGAAGATTAAGAATTAATCAATTACACTATTATGATTGCAAGCTGTTCCTTTTTTTTAAAGTTCCACTGGGTTTCTTACTGGGTTTTCCTAGGACATAAGTATTTTCCGAATCAGTGGTAAATTAAACGAAATAGTAACTTTCCATAAGTATTATTTATAACCTATATTAAATAAAAAAATCTACTTCTATTTCTATTGTCAAGCAGTAGTATCAAAACATTACTTAGTTTTGGTTTGAAGGGTACATTAAGCTAACATTACTAAATCCGATATCTAACAATTGATGATTCAAGCCGTTAATTACGACAACGAATTCGTTTCATACCCACTGCTATAAATGTTCTAATTAATTGCTTGTTTTAGTATAAGGATAGTGGAGCCGCGTATCCGGACAAACTTGCTTATGTCCATAACTCTTTCTGAAGGATTTTACTTAAACTTGCTGGAGTGCCGGATCAATGTCTCACTTGCTTCATTTGAGGTATAATAATATTTTTGTTTTTATAAACTTTAAGAATAAGCTGCAGAAAAATACAGTATACTTCTTTTTAGGGATATTGCTTGAGTTAAAATATTTTCTTTTATGAAAATTTACCTTACATTAAAAAATTCTCTCGTAATGTAGTGGCATTTGTTATACAAAATATAACACATACAAACTTCTAAAGTTGGAATAATGAAAATTGAATAATAAAGAAAATTGTATAGTGGCATCGTAAGAATGTCTACTACCCCATATCATCCTGTTGGTGTCGTATGAGGCGACACTAGGAACAACTGAATTTCTGATAACAAATGAAAATTTAAAAATAATGCGGCTACCAACCTTCTTGACAAGTGTGGCATCATCATCATCTTTAAAATTATTAGTCAGACTCTTTTTGGCACTATTTTTTTATCACAATAATTAAATAAAATTTAGAGAAAACTTCTAAAGAAGAATAATATAATACAATAAATAATATAATACAATATCTATGAGGAAGCTCAAGGTCGCTCAGAGAGCTATGGAGAGGGCTATGCTCGGAGTTTCTCTGCGTGATAAACTTAGTAATGAGGATATCCGCAGTAGAACCAGAGTAACTGACATAGCCCAACAGATTAGTAAGCTGAAGTGGCAGTGGGCCGGCCATATAGCTCGAAGAACCGACAACCGATGGGGAAGAAAGGTTCTTGAGTGGCAGCCTCGTACCGGTAGGCGAAGTGTAGGGTGACCCCCCACGAGATGGAGTGACGACCTGGTAAGAGATGCAGGAAGTCGATGGATGCAGTTGGCTCAGGACCGTGCTTTGTGGCATTCCTTGGGGGAGGCCTATGTTCAGCAGTGGCCTTATGAAAGGCTGTAATGATGATGATGATGATGACCTAAAGAAGCGTGCTATAAATAAAATCAGTGACTTACTATTTTCAATAAGTAAATATACGTAAATAATCATTACTGCATGACCAAAATCATACCGTTGGGTCTTTTGATATCGTCTCTAAAGATTCCACAAGGCTTCAAAATCAAGGACTCTTCAGATAAAATTGCTCAAAAAACCATGACGAGACAACCTATCAGCACTTTTCTTACATGAAAATCCGTGGCGCCCAAACTCGTCGACGCCGCTAACACAAGGCGTTATACGGTTAACCTATAAGGTTGAAGATATATTTTTACCAATATACAAAAATATTTTTATTGATATAATCGGTTTTTTCTTTCAGCCAAAAATTACTGGCTTGTTTAACGATCCAGTACTCAGTGACTTCATCAGTCGTTTTTTGCAAAATCTTGTCTCAGAAGTGCTTGAGTTTTTCGAGGTATGTATATTTTTCAAATCATATAAACTTTTATTTTTAAAAATAACATTGAATGAATATTTTTAAATATTAATGTAAATTATATATTTCATATGGTAATTGGTTAATTTTTTCCATTTTAGATTTATATTTTTTTAAAATAACATTGAATGAATATTTTTAAATATTAATGTAAATTATATATTTCATATAGTAATTGGTTAATTTTTTCCATTTTAGGAAGAAATAACAGAACTTCTTAGCACCACTGTACTAGAAGTTGGCAACCAAATACTGGCTGAATTGGACTTATCAGCTATTTTGGGAATATAAAATTAAGCTAACAATTAAATTACCTTTAATTTAATTAGTTTAACAATTTTATTATCTACATTTTATGTGAAAATTATGCAAATAAACGAAATTAATGGTTTGTACTCCTAGTGTTGTTTAATCAAACTTACTAAATTAGACATCAAAAAAAGGCGGTTAACTTCAATTCTCTCATTTTAAATCTATATAATATATTCACCAATAAAACGAGTGAAAATAAGACATAACCCTGCATCATGGACCACATCTGATATAAAAGACCTAATGCGTGTATGGACAAAACTAAAAGAAACTATAAGCGATATTACTTTGAACTCAATTACAATATACTATGGAATCGCTTCAATCATTTGTTTAGAGATGCTATAAGGTGTTATTTTAATGATACTCTCACAAGCTGCGATACTGCAAAAGCCTGGAGTTTTTTGAGGTCTGTTGGAGCTCGAAATTGTTCTGCTAGTGTGGAATGTGAAATAACTTAGATAGTCTCAACGAATATTTTATATAGTTTCATTATTCACTAAAGCAAAATGCCCTACTCGAATTATTCAATTCCCCAAAGTCTAATTACTCCCCGTATAATTTCACTTCTCGTACGGAATATATAGATACAGAACGTTCTCAGCGATCCATTCTTGCAATTTCGTCTTTGAAGATTATAAGATTTGCTCTAAAAATTAAGTTGATTCTTCCCTTTCTCCTTCTTATTATTACTCATATCTTTAATTTCTTTCTATCTTTTTGTTGTTTGTACCTTTATTTACAACTCATTATCGGCCTATTTCTATTCTATCATCGAACAATATCTTAAGTACATTTCAAACTGATTTTAGGCCTGGCTACAGTATAACTACTGTTCTCCACATATGGAGAACAGTAGTTATAGTACATAATATCAGGTGGGGTATAGATTAAAAATACTTAACGGTACTTGTGCTGCTAACCTTCACAAGTACATTCAATTCTATTGATTTCGATATTCCTCTTTGCATTCTCATTATATTTCTATTAATGTGTCTCCTTCAACTATTCAATGATTTGATTCCGACCTCCGTAGCCGTTATTCTCAGTGTACTCGTTCAAATGAAACTTTACCTAAGTGGTGCAACTTAACTACGGGTGTACCTCAAGGCGGCATCTTTTCTCCTTTACACTTTTCCGTCTTTATTACCCGTATTGTTGTTATCTTAATAAAATATATAATTAAGTAATAATATATAATAAAGTTGATATCTTAAAACTTCCATCTCCATGCAGACGATTTGCAGCTGTATCGTCATTTTCCAGTGACTGAAGCAAATTTAACAATATTTGAAATAAATAAAGATCTAAATAAATCAAAAGTCTAAAAAAGCTAAAAAAGGTCTAGATCATATGGACTGTACAGTTACTGTAGACACCATGTTCATTCGTAGCTTATTTGATTTTACTTCACTCTTAACACAGCAAATTAATGGAATCCCAATAAGCATTTTAGATACAGTTAGGAATCTGGGCATCATCATGGATTGCAAGTTGACATAGAATACACATATCACAGAAGTTGAAACGAAAATCATTTATATATTTTCTTCGATAAAATGCCTTCAAAACACCGTAAAGAACTGAATATATTTGAGCAATTAAAGTTCGTCGAAGACATGTAAAAGTCCACCAATACTTACCAGAGTAGCCCGGCGCACAATCAAAGGGTTTCATAATCATTCTGAAATCGATAGGAGGTGTATCCTTGTGTAAATTTAATAATTATTAATATATTTTAAAAATTAGTTATACATAAATCACAGACGAAGAAGAAGAAAACAAAAACAATAAACTAACTATAATGAAACCCGGTCGACCATCATGATGCAAGCAGAATGTCTTAGCGAAGAAACAGTGATATCGTTATTGAAATTAGTATACAAGTTGAGATTAGTATGATCATAATGATACCCTAAAGTCATGGTGAGTTAACTCCACAACGTTATTGGTAACGTCGTGAAAATTTTATTACAAGAAATGGAATAGAAAAACAATATCACTATGTTTAGCAGTGGACTATTATTGGCTGTAATGGATGGATGGATTTGAATTATTTATTTTTTGAATTATTTATTAGCGGTTTCGGGCTTCTTATTCAGTCTTACCGCCGCCACCGTCAGCCAGGCGTCAACGAGAACGAGATGACAACGCCAAGGTAGCGACATAAACATTTACTACAGCTGCCTGTCCACCGCAAGCCCGTCACCTGAGCGCCGTCATCCCGGCCGCCGAAGTTTAGAGTATATCGGCACGACGGCTAGAACTTGGCCCGAAATTGTGATGGGTCGATGTTGTGGCAATAGAAAACACGTTTAAACTTGTCTATCTATGCCGATACCGTGATGTCACACCGCACTGGTTTTTTGTTTTCAAGGGAACGTAGTTGTGGACATCCTATAAAAATACAAAAAAAAAAAACCTTTGGTCGTATCTCCTCAGTTTCAAGGCACTCCCCTTGTTGCCTTAACCAGTATCGGAATCCTCGACGTTGACATATCGAGTGACGTGCAGGTTCGTGATCACTTGGAAGAGAAGGCCAAATAATAGGATTGAAATGATGTAATTCCCTTGAATCTTTATGCGTAGTGTAGTAAAGTGGGGAAAGAGTGCGCCACTCTTTTTTCACCAGTATTTCCTTTTCCTATATTCAAAGAGACGAATATAGGAAATAGAAATACGAACGACGACGAACGACGAAATAGGTCTCATGTTTTTGGAGACGAGCAGCAACATCTTCCAGAATACACCTCAAAATAATATGAAAGAACCTGCCTGCCAAGTCTGCAGCGTCATCCTAATAATGACTAAACATAAATAACTGCGGTTGCCAACCCCTTTCTAATGCGGATTTTAATAGATTGTAATGATAACGGAAGCTATTGCAAAAAATATCCTAATTTATTATCCCATGCGCGTATCTTCCCGTCCGTATATTATTGCGGAAATTTTATCGCAAAGGATAACTTTTCGAAGTATTATTGCTAGAAATTAAACTACTTATATAAGTTTAATATTATTGTATTTTAACAGCGAGATGACATGTGTCAACTAAAGTCTATTACAATGACGTTTTTAGGTAATGAAATGTAATATTGTTTGTAGGTAATTACTGGTGGTAGAGCCACGCAGCAGCTTTTGCTGTTTCACGTATGGGCCGGCTCGAGCTGGGTTAGTACCACGACCTCACAGAATACCGGCGTGAAGTGGAAGCTCTGCTTCCGCGTTTTGTCTGGTAAGTGCAGGTGATCGGAGGCCCAATTCCCCCCCCCCCCTCAACATGGTAGCGGAATAACATGATAGACTACTCCAGGAGGGTACCAGCAACCCAAGGAGAATCCCTCTCTGAGCATCCACGACCATGCTATTCCACTCCTGAGCGTGGGTGCTCAGGCTGCCCCGCGTATTCTGGGGAGGGGGAGGGGCAAAATTCCGCTCAACACAACAACTGCTCGGGGGAAACTGAGCAACGTCATGTTGCTCAGTTTCCGGCGACCCCTGCCACGCTATCCGTGAATTTCTGCAACATCAAGGGACTTCATTCGAACCTAAACGCCGTCCACTACCATCTCGAGACGGCGAAGCCGGCCTTGCTCTTTCTGACCGAGACGCAGGTGTCCTCTCCGGCTGATACTTCGTATCTCTCCTACCCGGGGTACAAACTGGAGCACTCCTTTGTGCCTCGGGCTGGAGTTTGCGTATACGTCAGAGAGGACATCTGTTCTCGACGCCTCGGCAGTCTTGAAGGTTCGGACCAGTCCATCATTTGGCTACGCTTAGACAGCGACGACCATCCACGCGTCTACGGGTGCCTCTATAGGTCCCATAGCGGTAATGCCGAAACAGACCGATTCATCGACCACGTCCAAATGGCTAGAGATTCCTTGCTACAACAGGTCCCATCCGCAGAGATCGTGATCCTTGGTGATTTTAACGCCCACCACGCCAAATGGCTCGGTTCAAGTTTAACCGATCATGCGGGGAGATCTGTTCATGACTTTGCCTTGGCATATTGTCTGACACATTTGGTTACATCGCCTACGCGGATTCCAGATGTTTAGGATCATACACCTTCCCTGTTGGACCTTCTGGTGACCTCTCATCCGGACGGATATCAGGTTTCCGTCGATGCCCCTCTCTGCTCTTCGGACCAATGTCTGATCCGGAGTGTGTTGCCACCTACGCTCCCCTCGCGGTTGCGTTCTGCAGGTTGCCGCCGTGTTTGGCATTACAGGTCGGCGGATTGGGACGGAATGCGGTCTTTCTTTGCTTCCTACCCATGGAAGCGGGTTTGCTTCTCGCCGGATGATCCCAGCGCTGTTGCTGACTTTGTCACTGATGCGGTACTACAGGTAATGGAACTATTTATTCCATCATCTGTGGTACCCATCAGAGGCAGATCTCAGCCGTGGTTTAGTCGCTCCTGTAAGACTGCATTACGCAGTAAGCAGGAGTGTTATCAAGCCTGGGCTGCGGCTTCGGCGACTCTGGATGTAAACACCAGTATACTTAAAAAGAAGTATAACTTCGCCTCCAGGTCCTTCAAAAGAGTTATTGCCAAGGCAAAGTCAGAGCACATAGGCAGAATTGGCGAGAAACTAGTTCGCCTTCTTTCGGGAACCCGTGCATTCTGGTCTCTCGCCAAGGCTGTCCAAGGGAATTTCTGTAAGCCATCACTACCTTCTCTGCACAGGGAGGACGACTCACTGGCCCACGCTGCAAAAGAGAAAGCCGACCTTTTAGGCTGTCTTTTTGCGTCCAACTCGACTCTAGATGACGGGGGGAACACACCGCCGACCATCCCGCGGTGTGAGTACTCCATACTAGATGTACGGTTGCCACAGCGTTCGGTTTGCAAAGCACTTCTCTCCCTGGACATCCACAAGTTGAGTGGGCCTGACGGACTCTCCCCAACTGTGCTGAGGACGTGTGCTCCGGAGTTGGCACCGGTTCTAACGCGTTTTTTCCGGTACTCCTACTCCCTAGGTGTAGTCCCGAATTCATGGAAGACAGCTTTTGTCCACCCGATCCCTAAAAAAGGCAACCGCTCAGACCCGTCCAACTACAGGCCTATCGCCATCACCTCCTTGTTCTCCAAAATAATGGAATCTATTATTAACTGCCAGCTCCATCCATTAGATTCCATCTAGTTGGGGGCCGTTTTACACTTTGCCTACTGGTACGAGGCTGCCTTTTGAGAACCTTTCATTCCCGTCAGTTTCGGTTTTTCGAGCTATATACCCGACCCATTGCCACTTCAGCTTACTAATCTGTTAGGCTGTCGGTTTTTCTGGTTCTACTGCGGATATCCTCGTATGTAATCGTCATGTTTTGTACGTCTATACACTAGTCATACTAAATTTGTGATATAATGTATTTTTTAACTTGTAATACTATTGTAAAATACTGAATTATCATAACAAAACGCAAAAGTATTAAGTAAAGAAAAAAGCTTATTTGGAGGGTTCCTCTTGATTACAAAATTTCATTTCGTCGCCGAGGTAAATTAACTTCTGGATCGTTTCTGTCACGATGGAAACTCTTTTGGATTAAATTTCTTAACTGAAATAAAATATAAAAATGTACTTTCAGCTAACTTAGTAATATTAATTTTAAATATATGACGAAGTCAAATACACCATAAATATGTATGGAAAAATCTGTGAAATGCATGCTGTGCGAGATTAGCTTTCTATGTCATCAACCGATAAGCCAAACGTTTTTGTAATAGAAAGACAGACCGACACATAGACAGATATTGAGGTGATGGAATTAACCATCTTCAGTAAATTACTCTATTGTTCAAGTGTTTAGTAATTTGGCACGAAACACAACAAACTATTTTGAAGTTACAAAATGTTTTATTTTTCTGTATATGCGAGTAATTGATAGGATTTTAACAGTAATGCTACTCACAAGACTAGATCTTTCAGAAGATTACATGGATATGCATCACCAGCATATCCATCATATTTCTCTTTTTACTTCATCATAAATAGCTAATATTTCAATGTCAATATATAAAATATGCATGTGTAATCTTCCTCGAGTAACTTTGGTGTAAACCGCATCAAATTCTATTAATGAAAACCGCATCTAAGTGCTTGGCGTGGTAGATCTACGTTCAAACCGTTAGGTTTATGTCACAGGCGACTCAAGTTTGTTGATATGTGCGTGAAATCCCGAAAATGTGACATAGCTAGGTCAATTTGTCATACCAGTACCAGCCCTTAATGTTTCAAATTTCAACGAAATCGTTAGAACCATTTTCGACAACGCGATAAAAATATATATAATATAAAAATATGTATAGATAGTTTATATTATTATTACTGTCCTGTGTTGGTATTGTAAGAGAATCCATTACTCATTTTGTCCCGTAGGTTTTGTTGAAGGTGGCTCTAAGGAAGCCCAGCAAATACTATGGCTTCTCGTAGATGGCATTTTCCAAATCTCTTGTTACGTACATGTCCAGATGTGGCCTCTTTTAGTGTGATAAAAATATGAATATTTCATATAAACCATACGTATGAATCTGATGGCTATATGCATCAGGTCATGGATGTTTTAGACTTTTTCAAGTATATTTTTTTCTTCCCTTTTGGTTAATGTGTATTGATATGTTAATTTAGAGTCATAACCATAAGCACTGTCCCAATTTTAAACCATTTTAACATCAGTGCTGTGAAATAAAATTTATTATTAATTTTTCCGGCAACAGTCTGAAAAAAGTCATAAATTAAAATTCTAGGGTGGAGGTAACTTTAAATACAAGAGACAAGAGTAAGTCTGCATTTGTTTTTAGACAAAGGCCTCTATTTTAGTGACTTTTTAAATTTAATTAGGCTGCAGTAGTCAGATAAACAATAAACCTCCCATGCCTTAAAAGTCCGATCTAATCGTTGATAGTTTAATAGTAGTATTGCTATCGTAATTGACTACAACTTCATGATGAATATAAATTGTTAAGTGTATATTATGTCACAGTTAGATGATTGAACCTATGATATAGTTATATTCATTATCATTATTACAGCCTTTCACAAGTCCACTGCTGAACATAGGCCTCCCCCAAGGAATGCCACAAAGCACGGTCCTGAGCCACCTGCATCCATCGACTTCCTGCATGTCTTACCAGATCGTCACTCCATCTAGTGGGGGGAGTCGCCTTACACTTCGCCAACTGGTATGAGGTTGCCACTCGAGAACCTTTTTGCCCATTGGTTGTCGGTTCTTCGAGCGATATGACCGGCCCATTGCCACTTCAGTCTATTAATCCGTTGGCCTATGTCGGTCACTCAAGTTCTACTGCGGATATCCTCATTTCTAAGTTTATCACGTAGAAAAACTTCAGCATAGTCCTCTCCATAGCTCGCTGAGCGACCTTGAGCGTCCTCATACTGCCAGCATTGAAGGACAACGTCTCAGTTCCATAAGTTATCACTGCCAACACGCACTGATTGTAAAGTCTCGTTTTCAAGTTTTGAGGTATACCTAACGTGACCATTTATTATTTTTGTCAAAGCGGGACAGCTCTTGCGGAATTATGCTAGATAAAAGTTTTTGGTGGTTTACATTTTTTGTTTACGGTTTTAAGTTTTTTTTATGATAGAAGGTAATAAAAATAATAAAAAAAATCGGTTGTCTGTAAAGTCGGTTTACTGACGATAGTTGAACGTGACAACGTCATAAGAAATATTTAATATCGAAAGAATCATTACCTTTATCTCCGCAATTATCGTTGCTATAAACAATTGACACCACATTCGCTCGCACAGTCGCTTGTTCCGCGCTCTCGCTTGCACTTTAAATGGAACGCCTAGGTAATGCCGCATGAGTCATGGTTTTTCGTGCCGGCAGCCAGCGTCATCGATTTAGAAGACGTTGTCACGTCAAAAATAATCAAAGCACTTATTACAAAATAATTAAGTAGGTTACATGAGTTACTAAGCTCTAGTAGTGGCGTGATATTTACATAGTATTTTTGTATATGTCTGCTGAAAAAAATAGTTTTAAAATATCGGGCCTGGTTTTTAGGTACATATGGAGCTCAGTACAGAATTTATTTATATTCATTTTTGCAATTATAATGGCTTTCACTACTGCGACACTTAACTGAGTTTTATCACTGGTCCATATTTCGTTATTTTGAGAAAAAACTCTTTCGACCGGCGCATTACTTTCTGGCAGACACATAATGTACTCAATAATTGTACAAAAGTTCATTAAGTGAAGAGAGTTGGCACGGAAGTGCTGGAATAATTCAATCCAACTGTTTTCAGCAGCAATATTCTCATCATTCCAGTCTGTGATTTTTTTATCTGTCGCAAAGTTGGAAATAAGCGATAACTCGTCAAAGACTTTCGTATCTTGGCTGCTGCTAATAAACCCTTGCGTGATCAGCAAATCCATTACGTTTTGTACCTCATCCCAAGTAGGTGCTTTTGTTAAATTTGCCTATTGAAACAATTGTAGTTCTATGTAAAATTTACACCACTGCTTCAAGTATTCTCCTTTGCTTGTCCTATAAAACTCAGCCGCTGCAGGTATAACATTCTGCTAGTCAACAGCAATTTCAGTACCTTGTAATTTTACAAGTAGGTTACGGACGGTGTCAGGAAGGAAAATCGTACTCTCTTTGAGTGCCAGGTGCCGGAGACGATTAATTTCCTTCGCACACTCTATTGCAGACACGTTTTGCCCCTCAATTTTTAACACAGCTTCATGACATGTCGCTGATTGTGCGTGCAAGAAATATAACCACAACTCTGATCTGGGAATTTCGAAAAACATTTTTAAAATATTTGGGAATTTGTCGATACTTAGAAAATAGCTTTTCAAACGCTGAAGCATTTTTAGAACTCTCTCAAGGGCGGACATTAACACAAGCCACCTTGTTTTACTGTAGCCCAGCAGTTTGTGATACTCTGTGTCAGTTGAATCACAAAACTGTTTCAAAGATACGACTCGAACGCTGTAGATGTAGAAGAATGAAATTAGGTCTGTTTGCGAAGGCGAGACGACTTTGCCTTCGCTGGGGACAGCAGGACAGACAGGCAGGGAGCCTAAAAGCGGGACTGTCCCACCCAAAGCGGGACGTATGGTTACATTACGTATACCTGACGAGTAGATATGTCTTAATTTTCCGAACGTTGCCTGAGTTGAAAAAGTTAATTGACCTCTCGGTCGAAATTAGGACTTACCTAGTCGGACTATTTGTCCCAGGTAAACATACTCGTCAACATTTTGAGATTAGTGCTCCCAACAACTACCGGCATAGGTGTGACATGGACGTTATACATGATCTTTGTTTTGTCCATGTTCATCTTAAGACCTATCCGTTGGGAGGCACTATATAGTTATATTATAACTGTCTTATTAGGAAAACAAATTAGGATACGAGCACGATCTAGTAACTTCGCCATCTCACTAGACTAATTTAGAGAAATAATTATAAGTACATATATTATGTTACAGTCAAAACTCATAACCGGTCAAAACCACTTTTCACTGCAAAAATGTCACTTATAATTAGGAAATTCTTCTTTCAACATTATATTTTACATCATTATCATCTATGATATAATATTACACGGCTTTAGGGAGGTCTAAGGGCCACCCCAGCCGCACCTTAACCTACTGTCAAAAAAGTAACATGAACAACAATACAACAGGAACTGAAGATCCAATGTCAATGTCATGAACTTTGTTAGAGGACTCATTTTTAATTTTTTCAGCAGTTCTTTTGAACTTATCTACAGATTTGTACCTTGTGGTCTTGAATGTATTTTTCGATGTTGAATAAATTGTACAATGTTGCGATCCGCAACCTTCCCCACATGACGATATTCCACAAAAACATGAACATTTCGTCTACACGAGTAACACGTGTGGGATACTGTACATTACAGTTTACATGCCGGCACACTGCCTGCAACTTTATAAGTTGCAGGTTCGGCCTCACATGGATTACTGTTCCCTTCTCTGGGCTGGGGCTCCTCAGTGCCAACTCTTTCCACTTGACCGCATCCAGCGCAGAGCGACTCGAATCGTCGACGACCGGGTCCTTTCCGATCGACTCGATCCACTGGCGCTCCGAAGAGACGTTGCATCCCTTTGCATTTTCTTTCACATTACCAACGAAGAGCGCTCTAGGAATTGTTCGGATTAATCCCAGCCGCAAAATTTCACGAACGCACATAGCGGTAAAACTCCCAATACAATCCACACCATCTGGATGCTTGGCGGTCCTCCACTGTACGTTTTACTAAGAGTTTTCTTCCAAGTACGGCCTTTCTGTGAAATAGTTTACCACCGGCAATTTTTTTGGACCAATACGACTTATGGACCTTCAAGAAAAGAGCTTGTTTCTTTTTAAAAGGCCAGCAACACACCTGCAATTCCCCTGGTGATGCAGTTATTCATGGACGGCAGTAGTCACTTACCATCAGGTGAGCCAT
The DNA here is from genome assembly GCA_033319125.1 of Parnassius glacialis. Lineage (NCBI taxonomy): Eukaryota > Metazoa > Arthropoda > Insecta > Lepidoptera > Papilionidae > Parnassius > Parnassius glacialis. The sequence goes on along the minus strand of JAVANC010000001.1, from coordinate 49,270,558 downwards.
ATGCTCGTTTGCCCCCTCTCCTAAAAATAAGTAAAAGAGCCACACGCAAGTGTGAGTAACGATCCAAGAGCAAGACTTATCCGACACTATTCTGATGATATTCCGTATGTCAGTCTGAGCGAGATTAGAATGGCTCTTCAGCACATTAGAAACGGCAAGGCCCTAAACGAGGATTGAATTATAGCGGCGCTTCTGAAAACTGGTGGAAGACCGTTATTTGAAGTCCTTCAGAAGCTCTTTTGTCACATCTTCTCGTCAGGAATACCTAAAAATTTAAAACGAGACTGTACAATCAGTGCGTGTTGTCAGTGATGACCTATGGAACTGAGGCGCGGTCCTTCACCGGTGGCCGAACGAGGAAGCTCAAGGTCGCTCAACAAGCTATATAGTGGGCTACGCTCGGAGTTTGTCTGCGTGATGAACTTAGAACTGAGGATATCCGCAGTAGAACCAGAGACTCTCGACTCTCCACTAGATGGAGTGACGACCTGGTAAGACATGCAGAATGTCTATGGATGCAGGTGGCTCAGGATTTTGCTTGGTGGCATTACTCTGGGGAGGCCTTTGTTCAGCAGTGGAATTTTGAAGGGCTATAATGATGATGATGATGATGATGATGATGATGTTGATAGGTGAGAAACAAGACTAATGGGCCTGTAATTATTGATGTTAGATTTCCTACCTTTTTATATAAAATAATAATGTTAGAATGACTAAACTGTTTGAAAAACTACCGGATTTTAATATTGAATAACATAAGTTAGTGATGTATGCGAGAAGAACGAGTTCTCCAAAATTTTAGGCCTCTGTTGTTATACCACCTTCTGGTATTGCATCCTTTTTAAAGTTATGCGTACTTCGTGTTCTGTGATTGGTGCAATATTTTCAGGACATAAATATTCGAAAGTAGACTGTGGGACGTCTTTTTTTAATATTTTGTCTCTATCGCTGTGTCTTCTTATACCCTGATTATCTTTTAGGCTTAAAATTGCTGATTTAATCACTTCTATACCTTGTTTAGCTCGGTTCAATGACGTTGAATTCTCTAGTGCGGGTGTTAATTTTTAGATTTAAGATTAAGTTTAAGATTTTTGTGTTGCAGTTTCATGCATTTTTAATTAAGGTTCTTTAAAGGAACAAAATACATTTTGAGGAATTTTTACGAAAATTGTAAGTATAAGCTTTAAGAAAAATAAGTATAAATATTTTTATTTGCCTATAAAACGGTATGAGGATGTTACAGAATGAACAGTGCATATGTTTTTGCTCCATATAGATAACATGAAAATTTCAATGTATGTATGTAATAACTTTATTGCAATTATTTTCGTTTTAATTTACTAAATCTTATAATAGTTTACTATCAGTCAACTAGGATAAATAGGACTAATACACAAAAAACTCGAAATATAAAAATTAATCATTTAAGTTAATAGTTTTAAATTTATTTTGTTAAGTCATGAAAAATTATTTAAATAAATAGAAATCACTCGAGACCTAAATAAAATCACCCTTTTTTACAATATGATAAACTATCTCACATTTAATCTATTCTTGACGATACTGACCGCAAGATATTTCGTTGAGAATATAAAAAGGGTCGAGACCCTTTTGTTTTGTACGTTAGTAAATTTAGGCAGAATTGGAAATACGTGAAAAGATTGCGTCCTATATATCTCAGGATTTGATCAATGTCGTGTAGTAACGACATAAGAAAATCGACTAACCCAAGTTATATCGTAGGTGTCGTCGACAAAGGGAAACTGAAACAAGAAATAGGCAGTACTATCTTCTAGATAAAAACTCAATATAATTAAGAAACTGAGGATGCAACCCACCTTTTTTAAATGGGGAAATACCAATGCATACTCACGGGGGCAAAGAAGGGTTCTGTTGGACTCGCACTGAATAAAAACCGATAGTGCTTCATTATCGCACCATATTGGCAGGACCACGGGGATGCTTTTGCTTAATCCGCGACCCTACCGGCGCAGGCATGGAGCAGTAACCTCGGAAGAATTCTTATCTTCTCTCTTTCTTCCCCTCAGGTAAAACACTTGGCACGGCGCTTTATACCTCGAGCCGGCCTAGATGGTTCCGCTTTGTTCACCTTGAGTGACCAATCGACGTCAACTATGCTCCCCTCCACGACAATTCCGGATCTCATTCGGGGGTAAAGTTGCAAGCCACCTGCAAACCGTGGCAACTATGGCAAATATTTACTGTTACCGTTACCGTTACCAATAATGACCGTAGATCTCCCACAGACTGCCTCATATGAGGGGAAATCTATGTAGGAGATTTATGGTCAGTTGCTTAATATAGCTGCAATGCATGACAACCGGGGTATCAACTGCAGTTTTTTTATTTTTTAGTTGTAATTAGGAAGAAACTGCTGCGCATCTTCTTGTTTATTTCCCTGCGTCGTATCTTATGACACCCACGGGACGATATGGTGTAGTTTACGCATGCATGGTCAAAAAGTCCTCCTTATACGTCACTCTTGAACTTTAAATTGTAATGATCATGATCGTCGTCAGTATTTGGTCTTTGTAGGGTACAGAAAATTCAGTTAGTGATCTGCGTTAACGTGCGGCCTCTAGGGCAAACGTTGGTTGGTTGAACGTGTAACATTTAGTATTTATAAATACCTAAACATATTAATACCGATGCCTATAATTTTTTATATAATAATAATTATCTATATCTATGAGTTATTTTATATAATAACTCATAGACCTCTACATCTATCCTCGATAAATAATAATGTGTTATCACCCCTAAGTCTAAGATGGAATGCCTATTTTCCAGTAGAAAGGGTCTCCGGTTTTCTACGCTCACCATGCGAAACACAGCAGCTTTAAGTTGCTATTTTACGCTGGTATTCTGTGAAAGCGTGATCCTTTCCTGGTTTATCCTTTATAGTTCGTGCTACAACTATAATATAACGCCAGCATCGCTCTTACACGTATAGGTTATTGTGCTCTTACACGTCATATACCTTACACGTACCACGACAAATCAAACTGTCTGAGGATAAGGTTTCCACAGCATAGGTCTAATTTTTTCAGGTCCTCGTTTACGATACAAGCTATACATCTTTGGAACACCCTCCCCGATGATATTAAGAATACTACAAATCGAAATTCATTTAACTTACTACGACAACATTACCTGAAGGCACTTACTAACTGACATTTTTTTTCTTGAAATATTTATTTATTTATATATTAATACGGATATTTATAAAGTTTATAAGCATGTATACACATTACATATATGTATGTATGTATTATTGTATATGTTATATATATTTAAATATATATATAAAATTATATGTTATGTATGTATGTACTATGTATTGTGTATAATGTATGTATGTACAATTGCCTTTGGCACGCAGGGTTGACTGGCAGAGAATGCCATATGGCATTAAGTCCGCACTATGCAACCTTTACGTTAAGGTGTTACATTTAAGTTTTTAAATAAATATAAAATAAATAAAACTAAATAGCTGGTAGGACGGTCTCTTCTGTCTAGCACCACCATACTCTTACCTATCTGTACCGACAACAAAATATTTGTACAGCCGACTTCAATATAAGTTATTTAAGAATAACTCAAAAACTATTGGTCTGACCTGGATCAAATTCATATGGGAATAAAAAAGTATCATCGAAATCCCCCAGTACAAAGTTATGAGGTAACACACATAAAAAAACATACAGTCGAATTGAGTACCGTCTCCTTTTTGGAAGTCGGCAGAAAAGCAGGGTATGCATTGCTGTGTATCCTGTCTGAAAGGTGAGGGAGCCAGTATAATTATAGGCAGTGATGCGTTCCATCTTATTCCTCAGAGTAAAGTTCTTTGTTTGAAGTTGGCTGCAGGTGTCAATTGACTGTATTAGCTATTTATAGTCAAATTAACTGTAAGTTCGTTTATCACTTTAATTTTATTAAAAAAATGCTATTATTGCCATTTATTCTTAATTCCTCACTTTTCTAACAAAGTGCCAGCTAGCATGCATTTCTTAAAAGATTTGAATTATTTACCTCGCTTGGACAATGGTCTGGTCAGTGGAGAACCGATAGCTGAAAGTTTATAATGCTGCCCCCATCACCAAAGCAGAAAAACTGAGAAAATACACAGAATTAAACGATGAAGTACTCTGGCAACTGCAAAAAGTTACAATAGTACCAATGGTGTTGTCTACAACAAGAGTAATGCCGAAACAAATTCACCAGTCCCTTAATTCCTTCAACTTACCTCCAAGCGGCAAAATTTACAGCAGGCAGCAGGCCACCCCACATGTCGGTCACCTCGTAAGCCAGATCCAGATATTTTGTTCCAGCCGGAGTCCCAGTCACCTCAGATGACCCGAGAGGCTGACTAGGATTAACCCGTTCGCAGAAACGACCACAGGAATAATTTCGGTCGGCAGACCACCCCACATGTCGGTCACCTCGTGAGCTAGGTCCAGATATTTTGTCAGTTAATCTGTTTCGGCTTTCACGAAGTTCTCGTCATAAGGAATGGTAATGTCGACCAAAAATATCCTTGACTGTGCCCGGTCCATCAGCACAATATCAGGCTTATTCGCAAGAATAGTCCTGTCTGTGATGATGACCCGATCACAGTAGAGCCTGGCGCGGTCATTTTCGAGCACGGCTTCCGGCAAGTGGTTGTAATAAAGCAATTTCCGGTCCACGTGTGTAGTGTAGAATTCTGGCTACTAGGTTGTGCTTGTTCAGTACTCAGAGTTACAAAACACCGAACAACCGGAGATGACATGCCTAAGTGGCTCACCGGGATGGCGACAAGCTCGACAGATGTCGACGGTGCCATCCCTTAGGATGTATGCCCGATAGTTGTTGGTATTAATAACCTGATCCTGTATCGCACAGACGAACTCCTAACCTATTATTATTATAATTATACTTCAAAAAATATACAGGATATTAAGGAATGGTAAATTAAATTTTGGAAAGGAAAGTAAGATTAATTTTTTTTTTAATTTTTTTTCTGATTTCTTAGTACGGCCAGGAGCTGCCAGTAGTGAGACTATAAATACCAGATCTGAAAGCAAAATACAAATAAATTATTATACTGATTCACAACTAAATAGATTATTTATTTATTTCTTAGCTGTGCCCGCGACTTCGCATAGAAAGTTGTTAGCAACTCATTTGTTGTAAAGTTGCTTTTCTTGGGACTATTAATTGTATTAAGTGTATAAACTACACCGCTGTTCCAACTCAAACGATAATCGTATTATTGTTACACTTATAGTATATCGTATTATGGTTATACTATACATAGATACGGACATAAATACCCAGAACGACTGAAATAATGATATTGCGATCGTCAATTTGTCTGCTAAAAGTGAAAATTATAGCAAAACTCTCCTTCCAATTTCACCATACACACAACATCACCTAATTGCGTGTTAGTCTGGGTTCCGCTACAGTCTGTGGAGCTTGATTAACCTTTGACCGTGAGGTTTTTCGCACGTTCGTGCCGTAGGTGATCCAATTTTCATCACCAGTGATCAATCTTTTCAAAAATGGTCGGTTATATTGCTCGGCTTTGTCGTAACTACTAATTTGCCGATCTTGCTTTACTTTTTCAAAAAAGGCATCGACTTTAATTAAACTTAAACGTCAATCATTTAAATTTGACGAAGTGAATAATGCTATATCGAAATTATTGCATTGGTTTAACGTTAATAATCTGCATTTGAACGGAAATAAAACTAATTGTGTTAAATTTACAACAACGAATGTTAAAAATCTGAATACCAATGTGTTTTTAAATGCGGAGGAATGGAGCCCTGTTGTATCCACTGATTTTCTTGGCACTACTTTTGACGCAAAGCTTCAGTGGGGCCCCCATATATCCAAATTAGCAAGCAGACTAAGTTCTGCAGCCTATGCTGTAAAAAAGATTAGAGGTCTCACTAGTGTCGAGACAGCTAGATTAGTTTATTTTAGTTATTTCCATAGCATAATGTCTTATGGGATTTTACTATGGGGAAATGCGGCTGATTCAGAAACTATTTTTGTTTTACAGAAGAGGGCCATTAGAGCTATTTACAATCTAAAACCGAGAGAGTCTCTTAGAGATAAATTTAAAGAAATTAATATATTAACTTTGGCCTCTCAGTATATTTACGAAAATTTAATGTATGTTCACAAAAACAAAGATAGTTTTAGTAAAAAAAGTGATATACATTCTGTAAACACTAGGAACAAACATAAGCTAGTGATGCCAGTTTCTCGACTCCACAGAGTCAGTAATTCATTCATGGGGCAATGTATACGCTATTACAACAAGGTCCCGGAAAGTGTACAGGTTATCTCTATTACCAAGTTTAAATGTTTCATTAAGCTGAAACTGTATAAAAAGGGTTATTATAGTATAAATGAATACATGGTTGATAATAACCCCTGGGAATGAGGTGGTCGCTTCCAAGCAGTTTCTAAAATAAATTTTGTAAATAGTTCGTAATCATTTATATTGTAAAATTTGTTTAAAAAAATGTCCCGCTGGGTTTCTTGCTGGTTCTTCCCAGGACAGAGGGTTTTTTTTTCGAACCAGTGGTAAAGTAAGAAATGACTTTCAATAAGAATTACACATGTAATATATATTGAATAAAAATTATTCTATTCTATTCTATTTATCCGTATGAGGGTGACCAAAGCGAGCTGCATATTTGACATCAAAATTCCCGGACTGAAAACGCTTTAACCAGCTTCGAACTATTTCTTGATTATTGCATTAGGTCCATAAACGTCAAACATTTTTTTCGTGGCTTGAGTCGCAATTTTCCTTTTTTTGTAATAAACTTTCAGAATGTATCTAATTTCTTCGTTAGATTCACTCATTTTGGTGGACAGAAAAACAATTTCAAAATGGCGGGATAGTGTTTCTTACTTTTTATTTGTCCTTTTCTTAATATTCTATATGTAGATACAAACAGTACCAAAACCAAAGAGATTTTTCTGCAATTTTATACAAACAAAATACAAAGAAGGTTTTTCTCCGACCTATATGCATATTATCCAAAATAAAGGTATCATTAGAAATAGGAGTTCAGTTCAATTCAGTCAGTTTTTATATTCCTATATATCAAAATAAATGTAGTTTATGGGTAAGAGTTTCTTTTGCGCGTCGCGTTGTTGTAAATTATGACGAATTAAGTATATTACGTTGTAACAAGCTAGTCCTACAATATCAAATCTTAGATTCGATTGATATACACTAGCGATGTAATTGTAACATGAGTGCGTGTAATTTTTGCATGTGAATTATCTATGCATTAGTTAAGGCAAGAATAGAATAGAATAATTTTTATTCCATATACATTACATGTGTCATTCTTATTGAAAGTCATTTTTTACTTTACCACTGGTTCGAAATTAAACCCTCTCTCCTGGGAAGAACCAGCAAGAAACCTAGCGGGATATAACTAAAATAAACTAATCTAGCTGTCTCGACACTAGTGAGACCTCTAATCTTTTTTACAGCATAGGCTGCAGAACTTAGTCTGCTTGCTAATTTGGATATATGGGTGCCCCACTGAAGTTTTGCGTCAAGAGTGATGCCAAGTAAAACAGTGGATACAACAGGGCTCAATTCCTCCCCATTTGAAAACACATTAGTATTCAGATTTTTAACATTCGTTGTTGTAAATTTAACACAATTAGTTTTATTTCCGTTCAAATGCAGATTATTAACGTTAAACCAATGCACTAATTTTGATATAGCATTATTCACTTCATCACATTTAAATGATTGACGTTTAAGTTTAAAAATCAAGGAAGTATCATCAGCAAATAATACTATATCATGACTATCCCCTATAAAGTGAGGTAAGTCATTAATATACACCAGAAACAGGAATGGGCCGAGAATCGAGCCCTGAGAAACACCCATTAGTACAGGTGACCCGGAAGAACTTTTACCATTGATAATAACCTTCTGCTTTCTATTACTTAAATATGAAATAATAAGTTTAAGCGCTGTGTTCTTGACACCATAGTACTGTAGCTTCCTGATTAATGTCTCATGGTGAACATAGTCAAAGGCCTTGGAAAGGTCACAAAATATACCCAAAGCATCCTTTGAATTCTGCCATGCACAAAAATTTTTTTTTATAGGATAAGGGTGAAAAACGAGTACACAGTCCACCTGATGGTAAGTAGTTGCTGCGGCCCATAGACATCTACATCTATCCTCGTTTGCGAATCAAAATGCAGATGCGTTTTCACCCGTGAGGACTAATATGGAATGCCTCATTTCCAGTAAAAAGGGCCTCCGGCCACCTGCACTCACCAAGCGAAACGCAGAGGTAAACCTCTACTTCACGGTGGTATTCTGTGAGGTCGTGGTACCACCCCGGTTCGAGCCGGCCCATTCGTGCGACAGCAAAAGCTGCCGCGTTACCACTGTTAAAAATGTTAAACTGTTAAATATGTTTAATAAGCTCAACTCCAGCGTCAGTTGTCGAGCGACCCCTTGTAAAACCGAATTGATTTGATTTGATTTCAAGTGTAAATTATATTATTATAATTTATATATTTACTTTATCTCATACAAGATAATCACGGGTTTGTTATAAATCAGAGGATAGGTATTAAATTAAAAGATAAATATCGAAAGGCGTTCCTGGGAAGCTCAGAAAATAAGTGCCGCATAGCACGCAAACAACCTAAGTTTGATCCTAACCGATAGAATAAAAGCATTTTTAAAACTTGATTTACCATTTACTCGGTGGTGAAGAAAGACATTGTAAGCAACACCAAATTTTCAAAATAAATAACTTTGTCAACACGCTGTAGTTCAGCGCGATACCATTCCAACAGGAAAACTTCTCAGAAATATAAAAATTACTACCCAGCAGTAGAACGTATAAAGGCTGTTAGGATACTTTATAATTGAAGTCGAACATTTTACTTTTGTCCTTGTAATAGATAGGCGCTATTAAAAAAGGTACAACTTATATATTTGATTTCATGATCATTCTATCACAACGTTTTCCATATATTTTCAGAAATATATAATTAAATTTACATTGCTATATTAGTTATTCCAGCTTTGAGTCATATAAAGATCAGCTGTACCTAGTTATGAAAATAAATTTAGTTAACCAATGTTAACGATAAATTACGAGGGTGGATTGAAAAGTACTCGGCCTAACCAAGAAAATAAACACATACTAAATCAGTTATATTTTTATTTTTCTACATAATCACCATCAAGTTCAATACACTTTTGCCACCTCCCGTTCCAAGCATTTAGACCGTTGAAAAAAAATGATTAGAGTCAAAATATGCGTCTACAGCTGCTTTGACCTCGTCGTTTGTCGAAAATCTTTGACCTCCCAAGTGTTTTTTTAGGTTAGGGAACAGAAAGAAGTCTGATGGTGCCAGATCAGGTGAATACGGCGGATGCGGTAACAGTTCAAAGCCACAGTTGTGAATTTCAGCCATTGACTGTACTGACGTGTGAACACGGGCGTTATCTTGATGAAACAGGACTTTTATTCTGAGCATTCCTCGACGTTTTTCTTTTATTTCCTCTCGTAAACGACGTAGTAAGGTGCAGTAGTAATCAGAGTTTATAGTCTGACCCCTTTCAAGATAATCAATCATAATCACACCTTTCGAGTCCCAGAATACTGAAGCCATCACTTTATTTGCCGACAAAATCGACTTAGCCTTTTTAGGGGGTGGTGAACCAGGTCTTCTCCACTGTTTTGATTGTTGTTTTGTTTCCGGTGTACAGTAATGAACCCATGTTTCGTCTATAGTAACAAAACGATTCAAAAAATCATCTGCATCGGCTTCAAATAACTCCAAACAGTCGCGTGAAATAGTCAATCGCGTCCTTTTTTGTTCAACTGAAAGCAGTCGCGGAACCTACCTCGCAGACACCTTGTGGAAACCCAACTCGTTGACAATGATGTTTTGAGTTCGTTCATAACAGATGCCTATAATCTCGGCTATCTCTCTAATTTTTAATCTGCGGTCTCCCATTATTAAATCAAGTACCTTTTTAATATTTTCGTCAGTAGTTGACGTCGAAGGCCTTCCAGAGCGGGGTTCATCTTTCACACTCTCCCTACCACGCTTAAATTCTGCTATCCATTTTTTGACGGATGAATATGACAGAGCACAATCGTCTAATGTACTGACCATGTCATCATGGATGGCTTTTGATGATAGCCCCTTCTTATGGAGGTACTTAATGACGGCACGCTGCTGGATTTGCTCCATTCGCGGAAATTATGTCCGATTACTTTGTTAATAAATTTATAAAATCACAACTAATTATCGCACACGTTTCGAACTTCACACAATGAACTAGTCTGAACTGAACTAAATAATGTGGGTAGATTTGATTTTTAGAATTGAATGGATCTGTGTTAGGCCGAGTACTTTTCAATCCACCCTCGTAGACTGTGCAAATGTGATGCAGTAAATAGTAGTAGTAAAAGTACAATAGTACTTTTTTAACTTAAATGGTGTTTGTGAGAAAATATATTGTCATTTTGTATAATGTGTTATAAGTATAATTAAATCAAGAAAGAACATTATTTTACATAATATAAATAGGATTTCTAAGATTAAAATGTATACTTGAAATGAAATTCTACCATTGAGCAAGTTCGTGCCTACATTTCAATATAATAGTCATAACTTTGATAAAGTTAACAAATCTTAATTAAATTAAATGATCCTCTAAGATTTATCCCTATGAGGCAATCAATAGGACAGACCCATGTTAAGACAAGGCTTTTTGATAATGTGAAATTAATGATGAATGTTTTAATTAATTATAGTTTGTTTGAAAAATGTCTACATTTACTTCTGAAAAAAAATTGTTTAGTAGACATATATCATCATTATCATCATTACAGCCTTTGACAAGTCCACTGCTGAACATAGGCCTCCACCAAATTATGCAACCAAGCACGGTCCTGAGCCACCTGCATCCATCGACGGCCTGCATGTTTTACCAGGTCGTCATTTCATTTATTGGTGGGGTCGCCCTACGCTTCGCTTACCGGTACTAGGCTGACACATACTCACGTCCGACTAGGTAAATCCAACTTTAACTCGGCTGGGCAGGGTTCGAGAAATTACGAAACATCTTCTCGTCAGTTATACCTCAAAACCTGGACACGTTTTACAACCAGTGCGTGTTGCCAGTGGTGACTTATGGATCTGAGACGTGGTCCTTCACTGCTGGCCGTAAGAGGATGCTCAAGGTCGCTCAGTGAGCTATGGAAAGGGCTATGTTTGGAGTTTCTTTGCGTGATAAACTTAGGAATGAGGATATCTGTAGTAGAACCAGAGTGACCGACATAGCCCAACGGATTAGTAAGCTGAAGTGGCAATGGGCCCGCCGTATAGCTCGAAAAACCAACAACCGAGACATATACTATTTATCTATCAATGTATATTTACCCAGATTTTGACATATTGTCATTTCCCATATTCAGAATATCACCAGAGCATCGGTTGTTTTCAGCTTCTTTTAGGTTGTTGCATCGTCTCCCAACGAAGTGGTTTGTGCGTACACTAGATGCAAAGAGCTGGTAAGACCGACTGTGCGAGCAGGGACTGAACCAGCAACCTGGTTGAGGATTTCTGCCGCCGTTGGGGTAAAAGTTTGCATGCGCAATAGGATCCATGATTCCGAAGCGCCAACCATCGGTATTAATGCTTTCGACGTACCGTCCAGAGTTGACGTTTAAGGCTTTTGAATTTTCATGGAATCCAGGACCAGCCGGATCAAGACCTAAAATTATTTGTATCAATTACTGCATGAATTTGTTAAAGAAAAAAATATTTTAAAATAAATATTTATAAATAAATAATCCTCTTAAATTGGTTAAAGCTTGACTAACCGGTAACACGTCTAGGTCTGCCGCCGACGGTACGTCCAACGATACCCACAACATGAGCACCCAGACTGTAGCCGACTAAATGGACGTTGTTCCAGTTACCACCAGCAATGTTAAAAAGCCAAATCAAAAAATTGGCAATATAATGTCCAACGCTAGGTACGCCGTCTATAGATGTAAAGTAGCCTGCAAATGCCAATCTTCGCCAGTCAACGACAATTACATTGACGTCTTCGGTATATAGGAAAGCGGAAGTTACACGTATGTTTACGTTTGAGTTTCCATCACCTAGCCAGCCGTGGACGATCACTTTCAGTGGTCGATTCCCCTTGTAGTTGGAGTTTCTCACCGAGTCAGGGTTACCGTAAACAAGTAATTGTGCTTCTGTGGGATTACGTCTAAAAAAAATTGCTATATTCAAAGACAGGACTGACTGATTTGGCGTTTTAGCTGTATTTCTTAAGGTGTTATTGTAGTTAAACTTTGGTACATAAGATGTTTTTTTTTATAGGATAGGGTGACAAACGAGCACACAGTTCACCTGATGGTAAGTGGTTGCTGTTGCCCATAGACATCTACATTAATCCTCGTATGCGAATTAAAATGCAGATGCGTTGTCACCTGTGAGGACTAAGATGGTATGCCTCTTTTCCAGTAAAAAGGGTTTCCGGTTCTCTACACTCACCATACGAAACACAGCAGCGTTAAGCTGCTATTTGACGCTGGTATTCTGTGAGAGCGTGGTCCTTCCCCGGTCGAGCGAACCCATTCGTATCACAACTATACTACTAATATAGCTGCTATACTTTAAGTCCTGAATAAAATTAAGTTACTTTTTAGTGTGATTGTAGTTAAGCATTGTCTTATAACAAAATTACTAATTATAATTATAATTTAGAACCTCGTGAATAGCCAGTACTGATTGTTAGATCCATTTGCGGTCTTTAAAACTTCCACGTCGACAGGTTCATCTAGGTCAATTCGGTGTGGTAAGCCTTTGCCATCTGGCATCCATATAAATCTCCTTCGACTCTCTACGTAGTGACTGTTATCCCCACGGATTACGTTAAATGACGCGCCGTGGCATACTGAATTAAAAATGTTAAAATTTCAGGTTTATTTAAAATTATTTGATAAATAAAATATAATTATAAAAGTAATGGTGACATTTTCCAGGTATGAGTATCAGGTAATTCAACGAGTACGTACTTCACTTGATGGTACGTGGATTTTGTAGTCAATAGACCATAGTAAATTTTTTGTGGTTGTGGTTTTATTATTATTATAGATATTGATTTAAACAAATTAAAGAGGGCTGTAAGAAATGCTAGATAAATAGATATTCCATGATATACGACGATAGTATAAAGGTCGAGTTTGTACGCCAAGCGTAAAATAACCAGATCAGTGACACATTTGACATATTGATATGAAATCATAGCGATCACGAAAAATCTTCTCAATCAAGCGGTCTAAGAGGTTTATGGCCAGCAGTTGAATATTACGGAGAAATAAAGCGTTTTCTGTTTGCTCAACTACTTTTCTGCACTTGCAAATATCTTATTACAATTGACTTAAGATTTACAAAAGGTAACAATATAACACAAATATGCCTACGTTATAAACTTATGCCTTATTTTAAAATATTGTAAGATTGTTGCCTGGCTGACATATATAAAAATGAAACTTCAGAATATAAGTGGTATTTTACGTGATTTTACGTACGTAATTTTACGTGGTAGAGCCATGCTGCAGCTATATTAATAGTATAGTTGTAGCACGAATGGTTCTGCTCGACCGGGAAAGGACCACGCTCTCACAGAATACCAGCGTAAAAGAGCAGTATAATGCTGCTGTGTTTCGTGTGGTGAGTGTAGAGAACCGGAGACCCATTTTACTGGAAAAGAGGCATTTTATCTTAGTCCTCACGGCTGACAACGCATCTGTATTTTAATTCGCAAACGAAGATAGATGTAGATGTCTATGGGCCACAGCAAGCACTTACCATCAGGTGGACTGTGTGCTCGTTTGTCACCCTTATTCTATAAAAAAAGTGCAATTATGTAATTTTTTTGAGAGATTTAAAGCGTTTGTAAGTTATACTGCTGAGAGAAAGTGTCTGGGAGTTGTGATGACTAACTTTAACGGTATTATCTAACATTTACGTATAATTCAACTGAGAGAATTAACGTAAGGTGAGTAATGTTTTTACGTGCCTTGATTATCTGATACCCGGAAAATTGCCCACTGACCATACTAGCAGGTAGGCATGTGATCATAGTACACACTAACACTACTCAATCATACACTTTTCATTCGTCAGAAAATAAGTGACGTCTGGTGGCCCTGATATCTTGCTCTATATGCTTTTATACATTAAAACGCCTACTACTAACTACCGAGTGAAAATAGTATGGTAAATTATTCATTGGGAGAGGCGTATACGATAGTGTCTAATTTGTATTATATAATAAATATTATTATATTTCTTAATACCAGAGAATTAAGTAAGTCCCTCCTTCTATACATCACATACACGGTAAAAAAAAGTTTAAATGTGTATTTTTGCACAATGGGATCCGAAACCAGGAATAAAATATAAGCCGTGCTTAGTAGCCAAGTATTTTATTATGTAACTAGCTGTGCCCGCGGCGTAGCTCGCGAATATAGATTTTACATAAAGAATTTGTCGTTTAGGTAAGAGAATATTAAACGATTTATATCATTACTATATCAATACGTGGTAAGAAAATAAATCATTATCATCAAAGTTCTAAGTAGTTTATGATAGAGCTTCGGTGTAAACGACGTTAAAAGTAGACTTAACCGGGGTGTACACAAAAAGGTTACCGGGACTACTAACGCGGGAAAAAGCAACATAGAGTTGGCCATGTGCAAAATAGTCAGTACTGAGGTCCACTCCTACAACGCGTAAATTTTGACCTTGCGCTTTATTTACGGTCATCGCATAACACGCTGACTGTAAATGGGAACTGAACGCGCTTAAAACTGAAAGGAAATTTACTTCTTAATGGAGGATTGTTTGGCAGTGCTGCCAGATCAATAAACTCATTCAGCGCTAGGACAACACAAAAAGCGCTAGATTTCATGAAAACAGCGCTTTAAAAAAGACCTAGATTTCGCGCTAAATTAACTACAAACAAAGTTTGTGTTTTTTATTATAATTTATAATTCAAGAAAATATAATCATAATAAAGAAAACAACATTCAGTTTTTTTCTGGCAATATTTTTTGATGTATCAATACTTCGCAGGACATCGACTTATAATTATGGCAATTGCTGTCAACAGTAATTAGTACTATTCTAAGTAACTTTCAACTTAGCTGTGCTCTAAACAACTGACTGAAACTGAATAAAGCAAAATAAATGCGTTGCCAAAACCATGAACGAAAACTTTAATGAAGGGGATTTCCCCGCTTAAAGTGCATTATTATATTTATTACGAATTATCACTCGTTGCTTAAATATAATTATACTGAAAAACAAAGTAAACAAAATTAAAATTGGGCTGACGACTTCACAATGGCCATTTTTTTTAAACAGTTATAGTTTTTATTTAAAATGTGATTCGATTTTATACTTGGAGCTGTGATATGTATACGTAATTATAAAGCCCAAATCATCTAGTTTACTATGATGTATAATAATCTAAGAAATATTACATAAAACTAAATGACTTACGACACTACAAAAACACAAAAAACCGAGTGTAAAGGCGACTGAAGCATTGAAGTTAGATAATTATTTGTTCATTCGTCAAAGTTTGTTACACTGCCATCTCTTATTTAATACGTAAAATAGTTCGTCAGCTATCGATTCCATAACCAAAACTCACAAAAAGAACCGCATATGGCCCCTAGATGTCAGTTTTATAAAATTTGACGCTATGGATACTATAGTATCCAGAACAACAACGCTACTTTTATTTTGGAATTTTGGATACCGTAGTATCCATGGACGTGTGAGTGGTTATAGTCGTCGGTAAAAAAATCAAGTTGATCATCCTAAAGGGGAAGCCGGGAGATCCATAGCACAGGGTATCCTAGTTTGGACTCGTCTCCCATGCTCTTTGTTTTGTGGAAAAATATGTTTGAAAAAGATAAACTGCAATGTACTATTGTGGAATAAAAATAATAAAGGTCATTATTATTATTATCGGTAATGTGGACTAACAGTGCTGCTATAAAAGAGTTAATAACCCGCTAGTCGCTACAATTTTGAAATGTGTGCTAAATACACCAAAAAGCGCTGGATGAAGTGCTAGGTGCTAAAATTTCGAAATGCACGCTATACATTCTAAAAAAGCGCTAAATCTAATTCCCAATGCGCTAAAATGGCAGTAATGATTTTGCGTATATTATAAATTTTGTTATTTTTGGTCGGGTTCCGTTGTATGGCTTCGATAGATACAAATTTCTTCATACGATTCATCGGCGAAAAATCTCAACACAGCAAATCAGAAAAGGTTGTAATTTGTACAGCTCCATCTATTACGTCCTTTTGTTGTGTGAGAAAACATCCTTTTTAAATCTCTTTTTATGTTTTAAGTATAAATATATTAATTATTATGGAACATTTTTTTTACACACAATTACTATTTCTGAGATTTTATGGCGCCATTGAACAAATTCGAATCTACATTTCAAAATATTAATGATTACTTTCGATAGAATTAAACAATTTTAATAAAACAAAGCTTAAATGTAACTCGAAGATACGCTTTATGATTTTCTTAACGATTTCTTTGAAAAAAAAAAGATGTTTACTTTAGACGTGATGCGTTCATATAAAAACAGACAAACAGACAGACAGACAATTCTAAAAATTATAAAAAATTACTTATTTAATTATTTTTAGTTCCTCATAATGATTTTAGTCACCAAAATATATATACAATGTACAGAAAGAGACACAACATGTTATCATCATTTTTATTATATGTATATATTTAAAGAGAGATGGCGCTGCTAACATTAACTTGATGACTCAAAGCCACCGTTGAGCAGATTCCCTACCCATACTTCAGAATATTTATCATAACTTTTGATGGAGTGAACCGATTTTAATGAAATAAAGACTAAACGTAACCCGAAGGTACACTTTATAATTTCCTTAACAATTCTTATGATATAAATTAGTACTTTAAACGTGATACGTTAACAAACAAACAGACAGACAGACAGACAGACAGAAAATTCTAAAAATGGTAGAAATGTATTTAATTACTTATTTTTAGTACCCCTCAATCACTTTTATTACAAAAATATAAAATGTACAGACATCTGCTATTTACAGTTTTATTATATGTATAGATGTAGTCGAACCTAGATAAGCGAGAGTTCAGGGCACCGCGATTTCTTTTTCACTCATGGAGGTTTCTTATTAACCCAATTTTCTAGCTCATAGAGGTACAGATATAGATAACCTTTCTTGCTTATAAAAAATACAGCAAATGTGTTGTGATAAACATATATATGTATTTTATGGGCGGTTTCCATTTGCCGGCACGGCGACAGCACGGCGAGGCGCCGTGGCTTAATTTTTCCACTGTGCCGATGCAGTTGCCATTCTATGCTCGGTTTTTGGGCAGAAGTAACACAGACTTCAGTTCTACAGCACTTAAAAATGGTCTCGTCAAGTCATCGTATTTCTTTGTTATATCTATTACATTTAAGACGAAAACATATCAACGCAGAGAAGTCAATTTTTGAATTTATCCAATCCTAGAACTAAAATACTTAGAAGGAACATATTATACCCTATTTTAAAAATGGAAATGGACTCCAAAAATATTTCATTTACTTCCGCATGAAATTTCATTTGCAATTGCATCATTTCACAAGTCAATTTCGAGTCTCAATCTCAACGCGTACCTTCTAATTCGGCCCGCGCACACGCACACACGCACACACCTGCAATACGTACACAATACACATGTAGTTTTGCCGGCCGGTAACGAGTGGGAAGCTTGCTGTCACGGCACTGCCGATGAAACCGGTGGCAGTCATCGTCGCACCGTACCGGCGCCGGTAAATGGAATAACATTCCATATATTTCATACATTTACATGTTTGCTTCCCCGGCAGCCGTGCCGTTGCCGTCGCCTTTGCCGTGTCGGTAAATTGAAAACCGCGCTAATTATATTATTCATTAGAATTTGACAAAAATTCTTATAAAAAATCATACAGTAATATTTACTTAAAAAAATCCGTTAACATCTTTTTTCGCGATTTTCCACAATCAAATGCGTTTAAATGTTTATAACTTAAAAATAAGACTTTGATTTTTCGTTTTAACATTATAAGTATATGCCAAGCCTTTCTTCGCAATTACCGTTACCGTTCTTCTTCTTCTTCTACCTAGCGTTTATCCCAGTTGCTCATCCCGCCCAGCGCGGGAGAACCCAGGGAATTACCGTTACCGTTATACTCTATTAAAGTTCACTGCTGAAAATAGGCCTTTCCCATATATTGCCTTATAGGAGGATCTTCGCAATTGGCACTTATCAACTGTAGTAACTACCAGTTTTAGTTATAGAGGTTCACGAGTGAAAGCAGACTTTTTCTTATAGAGGATTATGTTTCTCACTTATAGAGGTTTTAGAGGGTTAAAATGACGGGACTACGGGACCCAGCAATGACTCTCAATTACAGAGTTTTCTCGCTTACCCAGTTCTGACTTACTCAGGTTTGACTGTATTTTTATGCTATAACTTAATGTGAAAAGTCACACTTCAGTGAATCAATTAATCTTGTCTTATACTTACATGTTAATAATGGAATAAGAACCACTAGTAGCTTCATCACTAGTTACACAATACTTCTATTGGAATAGGGATATTGAAGCGTTTTTATCGAACAGTATTATCAAGAAATCAAATATCGCACCTTTAGTAATTAAGCCATAATAATTAGAAAACATGATTTTTTGATGTTTAATTAAAAAACGCATTAACTCCGCGTAAATAATATGTACACTTTAACAGCCGTTAAATTCGGACTCCAACAAGCGAGATAAAAAACTTTCCATCTCTTTTTATTCGCGCAGCGGGCCAATGAATATTTAATAAATGACGCCATTTAGTGCTCCTCAGTTTTGCTCCAACAGTGACAAAAGTGTGGGGACACTGAGTGAGGCCCGAGACTGATGACCTGAGACTGATGAAGCTGTAAAAGCAAAAGGCTAACATCACATACATTGTCAGAAACCAGCGCGCGGTAGTACCCAGTAGTAAGTTTTATTTTTTAACAGATAACTACTTGCAATACTACTACTAATTTTATTTGTAAACTGTTTTATTTAATTCTTTCCTTTTATTTTAATAAAAAAACTTGGTATGGTACGTTATTTTTGAAGACTTTTGGATACTAGGAGACCTAAGCCAACAGAAATCATTTATCAACTCATGTATGGTTGATATTCAGCCAAAATATAAAAACACACAAACGTAGAAAATCCACGTTGTCCAAACACAATTATCAGTGGCAATATGATAAGAGTATGATAAATATTTTTCAAAAGTACGTTAGATTTAACGGATTGTATGATTCACTATAAGAAAAATTCAAACGAAAATGGAATTTTGATGCAGGAAAGGCGTGGGAAACATGGCCACAATAAAAAGATAGATTCGAAATTGGCATTATAAATGATATTGAATTTATTCCTCGGATGCAATCACACTATGTTAGGTCAAACACTAAAATGAAATACGAAGAAGGTAGTAAAACAATTCAATAAAATTATAAAGAATTTGTGACACAAAATGATAATAGTAAAGTAGTAAAGAAGTGGTAATTCCATAACCTATTACAAAATCTTTAATACATCCTATAATCTAAAACATCAATCCGATTATGTGTCAGTTATGAGAACGCTGATAGAGTTCATGCAAGATTAGCATCAAACGCATTTAAAAGAGAAGGATTTAAAGTAGAAAGGAAAAATTAAGTAATGGAGTGAAAGCAGACGTAATGAACAAGAACATTGTTTATGATTTAGAAGCCGTTTTACAATGTACGAAGGGAGAAACGTCGGCTTTTTATTTAAGGTCTAAACTGAATAGCTACAATCTGACACTAACAGAACTTAACAACAAGGATAACAGAAATGCTCATAGTAAAGTTTACTGTTATTTTTGAATTGAGGTGCGATGCTGGTTATTTTTGAAGAGAGGAAATTAAAAAATCTTAAGAGAGGCCCGATTTATCATCATCATCATCATCATTACAGCCCTTCACAAGTCCACTGCTAAACATAGGCCTCCCCCAAAGAATGCCACAAAGAACGGTCCTGAGCCACCTGCATCCATCGACTTCCTGCATATCTTACCAGGTCGTCACTCCATCTAGTGGGGGGCGCCCTACACTTCGCCTACCGGTACGAGGCTGCCACTCGAAAACCTTTCTTCCCCATCAGTTGTCGGTTCTTCGAGCTATACCGCCGGCCCACTGTCACTTCAGCTTACTAATCCGTTGGGCTATGTCGGTCACTCTGGTTCTACTGCGGATATCCTCATTTCTGAGTTTATCACGCAGAGAAACTCCGAGCATAGCCCTCTCCATAGCTCGCTGAGCGACCTTGAGCTTCCTCATCCGGCCAGCAGTGAAGGACCACGTCTCAGTTCCAGATGTCATCACTGGCAACACGCACTGGGTGTACAGTCTCGTTTTCAAGTTTTGAGGTATACCTGACGAGAAGATGTGCCGTAGTTTCCCGAACGCTGCCCAACCGAGTTGAATCCGTCGATTGACCTCTCGGTCGAAGTTGGAATTACCTAGTTGGACTATTTGTCCCAGGTAAACATACTCATCAACAACTTCGAGCTTAGTGTTCCCAACAACTACCGGCATAAGTGTGACATGGACATTAAAATGATCTTTGTTTTGTCCATGTTCATCTTAAGATGAATTTGTAATCCTCGGACTTCTTTACAATTTGCCGAAGGGTATGTATGTGGTCTATGGTCCACATACGTCATACATAGTGGCAAATTGTACTCCTCGGACTTCTTTACAATTTGCCGAAGGGTATGTATGTGGTCTATGGTACTAAATCCTTTTCGGAATCCGGCTTGTTCAGGAGGCTGGAAGTCGTCAAGTCTACGCACGAGACGATTCGTAATGACTCTCGAAAACAGCACGTAGACGCGGCTCAGAAGGAAAATCGGTCTGTAGTTCTTCAAGAGAGCGTTGTCGCCTTTCTTGAAGAACAAGGCCACCGCATTTCTGTTCCACGCCTCCGGGGAAATGCCGCCATGGAGGACGGAATTAAAGAGCTTCTGAAGGACTTCAAGTACCGGTTTTCCACCCGCTTTCAGAAGCTCCGCTGTAATTCCATCCTCGCCTGGGGCCTTGCCGTTTTTAAGGTGCTGGAGAGCCATTCTAATCTCGCTCAGACTGACATCCAGGATATCATCGGAATAATGTCGGATAAGACTCGCTCTTGGATCGTTACTTACACTTGCGTGCGGCTCCAACGATGAGGTGCCCCGGAAACGATGCCGCCTTATTCGGTCTTCAGCTTTGACAGTTGGCTCTTTCTGGCAGACAGATCTCTGGCAAAGACTTTGGAGCCTTGGTTCTGCTCGATCGCTTCTTCAATATAAACTGTATTGAAGTTTCGTAAGTCCCGCCGCATGCATTTGGAGATCTGTCTGTTCAGTTGCCTGTATACTGTCAAATCTGTTGAAGAATGTAGCTTCATCTCCCGTCTTACAGCCATGAGATTAAGAGTGTGATCGGAGAGTTTTTATGTTCTTCTGCGGCGGGTCTTGCAGAACTTAGCTCCGACCACATTGACAGTTTCCACGAGCTTGTCATTCAAATCGTCCACTTCATTGCAGTCTTCTAGACACTGAAAACGGTTTTGTAATTCGAGCTAAATAATAAGTAAATGCATGGCTCTAGAGATATTCTCATACATTTCCTCCACCTCCTCATCGGGGTGTGCCGAGGTGCCGTTTGGTGATTCTGAGTATAAGGTACGCAACCCTCGTCGACACACTCTCAATATTTACAACGTTGTTAACGAGAGACTTGTGGACGATAAATCCGACACCTTCTTGGGACAGATAGTCGCCCTCCCGGTAATAGAGCAAGTTGCCGGATTCGAGGATTACTCCGTGTCCTCCCCCTCTCTTCGGACTTCGGATAATCCTATAATATGCCAGCGTAACTTGTCTATCTCTTCTTCCAGCTCCACAATCTTCTCGTCAGTCCTCAGGGTGCGTGCGTTGTATGTTGCCAGGTCGAGTCGTCGTAGGTGGCAACCGAACCTCCACTGGAGATTCTTAGCACCCCCTGCCCCGCCGTTACCATGGTCGCCACCGTAGCCAGGAATAGCGGGGCCGCCGGGGACTGGGGGCCGTCTCTTCGTAACTTTCATCATGGGGGGTATATTGCCATAGTTGCCACGCTTGGCGAGTGGGTTTGCAACCGCAGTTTTTATATTGTATTTTTGCCGTTACCAGGAAGATGCTGCTGCCCATCTCCTGCCTGTTTCCCTTTGTCACCTTTTACGACATCCACGGGAAGATATGGGGTAGTGGATATTCTTAACCGCCACTACACGGCAAATACCCCTTAATTATACCACAAAATTACTTTGGCCTCATTTATAAATATTTAAGACCTGCAAGAGTGTTGGGGGTATAATTTTCATACCAATATTACCGGAGAGACAGTGAACTAAAATGAGATAAAAGATTTAGTTATATACAAGGGTAATCTTTTCAAATTTTACAATAAGAATGGAAGGACCAATCATACAAAAAGGACGTGCAAAACAAAAGAAAAAAGATGAAGCATGAAGATGAAATTTAGGTTAAACAAGCATATACCGAACAGGATATAAAGGAACAGCGCACAAAGGCACAAAAGGACTAATCACTTCTTATTATGCAAATTTCAGTAGCTTCAAGAAGAATAAATAACGATTTCTTATATTTACGGAACACTACACATTGACTGAAACTGTGTTTACGGATTTTATCGCGTTTTATTTACTTATTTTTAATTTCACACGTTTCGGGTGCTTTCCAGCAACTTAATATGGCCACAGATGGACTGAGATGTTTAACGTCTCGAAGGTTACACTGTGTATAGGAAAATACCCATACCAACTGATACTAAGCTACCGTGGGAAACCTTTGTTTCAGAAAGGAAGAGGAATCTGTGACAGAAAATCCGTTGAGCTTCAGCACGTCGAACAAGTATTGCAAGACAACAAAATTCGGGCCCCGCCCCTACGTTACTGTGACCGAGTGAAGCCGGCCACATTCAAGCGTGTACCTGCTGTACTACCCTATGTTAGAGGAGTCACATACAAGGTTAACTAAATCTTAAAGCGAGCTTCCATTAAAACATACTTTAAACCCCAAAAGAGGTTAGTTAATATTTACCATCCGTCAAGTGTAATATCCCTCTACAAGCTTGATTGCGTATGTGGTCTCTCTTACATAGAACGAACAAAAAGATCTATTAAAACCTACGTGAAATAATATAAAGCTAACGTAAAGTACCGACGCTCTGTAACGTCTGCAGTCTGTGAATATGTTAAAGGTCGTCCCCGTCATAACATCAGATTTGATGGGCCAAAAATCTTCGCAAATGAACACCGATTCCTACTAAGGTTGATACGCGAGTCTATTGAAATTAATTAAAACCTCTAGATAGGTGCTGCCATGTGCTTGGGATACTATATTTAACAAAATTAAATCCAAAGCCAAGCCTACCACTTGTTCGCACCAAAGCGCTAATGTCAAGAATCGACGCCAGATGGCACTCGGCTCGGCGCGATACCGGTTTGAAGTTCGGCCGAGCGGGGTGGTAGTGGCAAGAGCGCGCGGGTCGCGAGCGAAAAAGGAGTCCTTATTCAGCGGTGCTATAGATAGCTATATATATCCTTTTGTTTTGTCCATTAGTAAATTTAGGCAGAATTAGAAATATTTGAAAAGATTGCGTCCAATATATGCCAGGACTTGATCAGTGCCATGTAGTAACGGCGTAAGACAAACGACTAGCCCAAGTTATAACGTAGGTATCGTAATAAGCATCAGAGAGAAACTGAAACAGGAGCTGGGCAGCAGCATCTTCCTGATAACAACTTAATAATATAATAAAGAAAGTGGGGATGCCACCCACCTTTTTTATACGGGGAAATGCCAACGCATCTCCGCATCGAGTGAGCAAGGACGGGTTATGTGCGACTTGCACCGCCTAAACCCCAATGGTGTTCCGCCTTCGCCGCATACTAGCAGGGTCACGGGAACGCATTTGCTTAATCGGCTCCAGCCATCCCATGGCAGTCTCTCGTCGGAAAAGGACTTCCCCTCCTCTTTCTCTTTCTCGGGTAAGGCGCACCATAACCCTAGGTGCTCCTTCCTCCGTGGCATTTAAGTCCTTCTCCACGGCGGGCTCCTTGAGCCTAGTGTGTAGAGGTCATGGGCTTAGAATAGTCGAGCACTCGTAAGAACCAGCTCTCCTGACCCCAACATATACCTAATCCAAGGCTCCACCGCCAAGCTAGATTTGGCCGTGGATGTTAGGGAAAATGCTAAAAATTAGCGGGGTCCCACAATACCGATAATCCTCTCATCCCGCGACCTCAATGCCACTGCAACAACGGTGCTGCCCCGCCATAGTCGTGGGGATAGGGTGAGTGGCGCATCGCTGTAATAACACTCCTCTTCCTCCGCGCCTCTACTCTGGCTCTGACAGGAATAACTACCAGTAACTAGTCTAACAGTGTAAATTTGCCATAGTTGCAACGCTTAACAGGCGGGTTGGCAATTGTAGTTTCTTATTTTTTAGTTATTATTTGGTGTAAAACAGCGTGACGTTATATCCCCGAAACTCTTCACCGCTGCATTAGAAGATGTTTTCAAGTTTCTGGACTGGAAAGGATACGGTATTAACTTCAATGGCGAGTACTTCACTAACCTTTGATTTGCCGACGACATGGTCTTTATGGCAGAATCGCTGGAGGACCGAAGCACTAACGAGCTATGGGTAGGGCTATGCTCGGAGTGTATGTGCGTGATAAACCTAGAAATGAAGATTTCCGCAGTAGAACCAGAGTGACCGACATAGCGCAACGGATTAGTAATCTGAAGTGGCAATGGGCCGGCTATATAGATCGAAGAACCGACAACTAATTGGGAAATAGGTTCTCGAGTGGCGGCCTTGTACCGGCGGACGAAGTGTAGGGCGTCCCCCCACTAGATGGAGTGACGACCTGGTAAGACATGCAGAGAGTCGATGGATGCAGGTGGCTCAGGACCGTGCTTTGCGACATTCCTTGGGGGAGGCATATGTTCAGCAGTGGACTTGCGAAGGGCTGTAATGATAATGATGATGATGATATTAGGAAGAAGCTGCTGTCCATTTTCTTGTTCATTTCTCTGTCATATCTTTTGACACCCACAGGACGATATAGTATAGTTTATTTTCTTGTACGGTCAAGAACTTCCTCCTAGGTTATCAATCTTGTATAGGTTGTAATGATGATGATGATGATGATTAGTATTCAGTCTGTGTAGAGTACAGAAAATTCTATAAGTGATCCGCCTTACTGTAAAGCCTCTGCGCCGAGCGTTTGGCTGATCGTGTAACGTTTGATATACATACATACGCCCCGCCGAACTTTGTCGGCCTTACCCTTAAACACTTTTTATAGAATAATGTGTGGACGCTGTCGCTAATTCGTAGACCTCTACATCTATCCTAGAATAATAAAAATTAAGATGCGTTGGCACCCCTGAGGACTACGACGGAATGCCTCTTTTCGAGTTGAAAGTTTGTTCGTTTCTCTACGCTCACCATATGAAGCACAGCAACATTACGCTGATATTTTACGCTAGATCTTCCCCAGTCGAGCCGACCCATTCTTACTACAACTATAATATAGTAGCAGCATGTATGTAACACGTATTCGTCACTGTGGGATGCAGAATTTTATTTTGGTAGTTTATAGGTGGTAGGACTGCCTCTTCTCTCTAGGAGTCCGCCTTATTAGGTACCATACTCTTACCCAGTTCTACCACCAAGAAGCAGGGCCTGTATTGCTGTGTTTCCGTATAAAGGGGAGAGCCAGTATAATTACAGGGTGTGATGCGTTCCATCTTATTCCCCAGAGTATAGTTCTTCGTCTGAAGTTGGCTGCAGGTGTCAATGGACTGTATAAGCCATTTACTATCATACGGACTGCCTTAATGCACCTAAATTCCCGGTGCCTGATCTCTCTCCACTTGTAATAAAGAGGCTGGGTATCAAGAGTTCACCTGCGCTTGCATATGTACTCAGACACTATAATCCTGTCCTGCGCTAATGATTAGCCTCCGTTAAGACTTGCTACTGGAATTATGAGGCTGAGAATATTATTATTCTTCTTAATTTCTCAAGACTCAAGAATATCCATTGCCAAATTACTGTCTTGAGCTTAAGCTTGAGTTCCTTGCTTAAAACTTTATTTCGCAAAATATGTCTTTATTTAGATGTAATTTAGTTTGTAGTATTGTAATTTAATAGTTTGGACAGTATTTTTTTTAAATCGATCACAATATAAAATAAAAAAAAAAGATAGGGGATATAGAAGGAAGATATTGAGGAATGGAGGAAATTTTCACAAAGAAAATAAAAAAGAGAGATTTTTTTTTATTTAAATTCCGTTTTCTTAGTATGGCCAGGAGCTGCCAGTGGTGAGACCGTAAAGACCAGATCTGAAAGCAAAATACAAATATAGTATAGCGATGTGTTTTTTTACATGGTAGAGCCATGCTACAGTTATATTAGTAGTATAGTTATTATTAGTTAGTTACTCGACCGGGGAAGGACCACGATCTCACAGAATACCAGCGTAAACTATCAGCTTAACGCTGCTGTGTTTCGTATGGTGTGTGTAGAGAACCGGAGACCCCTTTTACTGAAAAAGAAACCTTCCATCTTAGTCCTCACGGGTGACAACGCATCTGCATTTTGATTTGTAATCGAAGATAAATGTAGAAGTCAATGAGCCATTGCAACCAGTTACCATCAGGTGGACTGTGTGCTTGTTTGTCACCCTTATTCTGTAAAAAAAATCATTTTAAATAACTGCGCAAATTAACCCGAAACAAAAATATAAACTTATAGAAAATGTTTTTATGCGTATACGTAAATTAATTACAAATATTTATAATAAAGTAAATAGTCAAATTGCTGCCTAAAACCGTCCCGCTGCTGGGAATAGACCTTCTTTTATTTAGTTACATAGTGATCACTCCGCTGCTCCAGCGCGTGATGGCGGAGTTCACATATCTTCGAAATATTTTACTTTTCATTCTGGTTTCCTCACGATGTTATCATTCACCACTGAGCAAGTGGAAAATCAGTACTTAAGTACTAGAGTGGGTTAAACACTACAGGGTAAAAACTGGTTACCAGTCCGCTTGCCAAGCGTGGCAACTATGGCAAATATTCTCTCTGTTAGGCAATAAATGGCGAAGGCCCATATTAAGCAGAGAATTTTTGATAATGTGAAATTAATGATGACTGCTTTAATTAATAATAATTTGTTTGAAAAATGTCTTAATTTAATTCTGAAAAATAATTGTTTAGTAGAAATATATGTATCAATGTATTTACCCAGATTTTGACATATTGTCATTTCCCATATTCAGACTACCACCAGAGCATCGGTTGTTTTCGGCTTCTTTTAGGTTGTTGCATCGTCTTCCAACGAAATGGTTTGTGCGTACACTGGAGTCGAAGAGCTCGTAAGACCGACTGTGAGAGCAGGTACTGACCCAACACCCTGGCTGAGGATTTCTACCGCCATTGGGGTAAAAGTTTGCATGTGCAATAGGATCCATGATTCCGAGGAGCCCACCATCGGTATTAATGCTTTCGACGTACCGACCAGAGTTGGTGTTTAAGGCATTTGAGTTTCCACCAAATCTAGGACCAGCCGGATCCATACCTAAAATTAATTGTTTTAATTACTGCATAAATTTTACAAAGAAATCAAGTATAAAAATTAAAAAGAAAACGAAAATTGGTTAAAAATTGACTAACCAGTAACACGTCTAGGTCTGCCGCCGGCGGTACGTCCAGCGTTACCCACAATATGAGCACCCAGACTGTGGCCGACTAAATGGACGTTGTTCCAATCACCACCAGCAGTGTTAATAAGCCAAACTAAAAAGTTGCCAAGATGCTGTCCAACGCTAGGTACACCGTTTGAAGATGTAATGTAGTTTGAACTTGCCAATTTGCGCCAGTCAACGACAATTACATTGACATCTTGTGTATCTAGGAAAGCAGAAGTTATACGTGTGTTTACGTTTGCGTTCCCATCACTGTTCCAGCCGTGGACGATCACCTTCAGTGGTCGATTCCGATTGTAGTTGGAGTTGCGTACCGAGGCAGCGTTACCGTTAACAAGTATTTGTGCGTTTTTAGGATTACGTCTGAAAAAAAACATTGTGTTATATTTCAAGACAGGACTGATCAGGCGTTTCAGATGTGTTTGTTTAGGTGTTACTGTAATTATGATTTGGCTTATAAGATGTAAAAAGAATCTTACATTATACAATCTTACTTTAAATCCTGAATAGACTTAAGTTACTTTTAAGTGTGATTGTAGTCAAGAATTGGCTTATAACAAAATTACTGATTATAATTATAAGTACCTTGTGTATAGCCAGTATTGATTGTTAGCTCCATTTCTGGTTCTTAAAATTTCCTCATTGACAGGTTCATCTAGGTCAACTAGGTGTGGTACTCCTTTGCCATCTGGCATCCATATAAATCTGCTTTGACCCTCTACATAGTGACTGTTGTCGCCGGGGATGACACTAAATTGCTCGCCGTAGCACACTGAATTCAAAAATGTTGTAAATTTCAGATTAATTTAATATTTGATGTGCCCGCGACTTCGTTCGCATAGAATCGTTGTTAACAATGTTTTTATTCTGAATATTTTATATATTTAAAACGATGGTTCGGATAATTTAAACACCCAAGATGGCGTATCCGTTCAATATTATATTTAAAATAAACAAAATTTGTCGCGTTAAAACCTCAATGATAAGGAAGAAACGATAATTCGTTTGTCGTGAAGTGGCGTAGTAAATGAATCCATCGCATCGTTACGTCTTGGGGTTGAATTAAGAGGTGACTATGAGAAACCTTAGAAAAATCTAATGGCATTATATAGCGGACGACATACGATAGGTATAAACATATTGATTACGTCAGAGCAGACATAAAATACTCAGACTGGCTACGGGCAGCAAGGTCAAAGGTGCGAGATGTCATGTATTGCGATGATTTTCATATCCTGTAGTAGTATTTTTCAGGTTGGGGATGATGAAGAAGAAGAATAAATAATTCTTTAGACATTTTTGGGTGATAATATAAGGCGTGAAAAGCCCTCAGTCCCTGACCCCTCCTAAACTATAAATTCACTTCTGCAAATCGCGTTATTTATTTTCCTTGCATTACTATGCTTTACAGCCTATCAAAGTCTATTACTGAATATAGGCCTCCCCATAGATTGATTCGTATGGGAGAATTTGTCATAGCTGCCACGCTTGGCAGGTTTTTTTTGTAATTTTGAATTGCTGTCAGAGAGATGCTGCTGCCCATCACCTGTCTCAGTTTACTTCAGCCGCCTTTTATGATACATGTGGGAAGATACGGGGTATTTTTAAGTATTTCATTTTATACGCAATTGTAAATTAAAACACCCTCTTAACATTCTAACCGTTGGCAATATCTGTGCCTACCAGGTAAGAAACAATTAATTTCTGCTGTGTAGCATTGTAAAGATTTGAAGTCAATTTATTAAAAGTGAACAGTGACACCTGTCGCTAAATGTTAAAACACTATTAGTATGAACAAACTAAATCTAAACTGCCATGTGAGAAGAGTCCGTTATTTTTTTTTTTAAATTCTTTGGGAGAGATCTATATAACAATGGTTAGTTTGTCTTATCACTTATACGACGAAAAAGCTTTAATTAATAAACATACCTATATTGATGAAATCATCAATGTGTTTTGGCACAAAGGGATTCGAAACCAGGAACTAAATATAAGCCGTGCTTAGGGGCCAAGTATTTTAATATCTAATATTATTATGCCTTAATTTTAGGTGACAAGTCACAGTCAAGTGTATTAATTAATTTTGTCTTATACTTACATGCTAATAATGGAATAAGAGCCACTAGTAGCTTCATGACTGGCTACACGATATCTCTTTTGGAGCAGGGATATTGAAGCGTATTTATTGAAAGTATTATCAGGTAAATTTTATATTATCAATCTTTAATTACAATGTGTTATCTATGAATAATAATTTTTAATAGTTCGCGAAAATATAGATCTCAAGGCTAAGTGAACCAATTATTAAATTTATTTGACTCCCTGTACCTAGTTTAATTTAAAAAACCAAAGTTATAAGAACTTTATTACAAATGCTAAACTTCAATAAATAATAATATGCCAGATTAAAAAAGAAAGAAGGGAGAATGAATGAGGAAAGAGAAGCAACTCAAATTTATGTTGCGGAAGTGAATCGCCTTGACGGAAGCTTTTTGACCAAATTGACGATAATGGGCCAAATTAACGGTACCCTTAACCGACGAGAAAAAGAAAGGTGTGTCAGGATCGTCAAAAATGGAAGTTCGTAGTCTCTGCCTACCCCATTGGGGTGATGACCTTAAAGTTGCGAAGAAGCTCTTCAAATGTAACCAATATGGATAATTCTTCCTCCCGTTGGAGAGGTCTTATCTAGCGTGCGGCCAAAACAAGATGAATAAGATAGGCTTGCATAATTTTATTTGCTTATCTACTTTCACGGCGTGAATTCAAATATAAGAAATATCGAGGGTTTTATTTTTTATTATATTTAATATCAAAAAATTTCGCGTATTAAAAACAAGAACATATACCACTTACCATTTTACTAATATAAGATGGAACTTAATCACAAATTACAAATATAATAAAAGAAAAGTAGAATGAACAACCAAGGAAATAACACGTAGGTACCATAAATTCGTTATGATCATCCCTAAAGATGTTTATAATTTATGTAAAAAACTATTTTAAACGTAAAACAACAGAAAACCAATTTTGATACAGCAGGAACGGACGGTAAATTATTATTGACTTTGACTATTATTGAACTGCTTGTTCAATTGTTCTAAGAAATAGAACAATGGCGAGGGAAAATCAATATTTACTCTCAATAACACTCTAAAATGGTTTTACTATGACAGTTGCAACAATATTGTGAGGTGATATATTATTAATGATAATGTGAAGCTATTATGACCTGCTAATAGTCTTCAAGTGTACAGGAAGCGTCATGGAGTAAGACAGATAAACACTTGAACACTTGAACTTCGGTCATGTTCCCAGGTGAATGAAGAATAATGCCAAGCATTTATATTAGTATGCTGTACTTAAAAATCGACCAAAGAATAAACTGAAGAAATTTAAACGAGTGTGTTTTGAATTTGAGGTCCTATACAGTGGTGACGCCTTTTACGTATGGGATACGATTTCTCCTAAAAGTCACCCTGATTGGTGTTGCATTTTTTTAACACTTTTGATTTTTCATTTTGTTTCAACACTTTTATTAATGAAGTTTCTTATAGCCACAGTTAATTTGTGACAGATAGTTTTAACATTTCTGGATCGTGTTATGTTATATCGAGGCTTAGTGCTTAATAGGTATTAATATCTATTTTCTTTTGTAACCAAGAACCATAATTCGGTTTCACGAGTCATTACCGGCAAAACCCACTCAATGTTTACGTTCATATTAAGCTTAGGCTAATTTAGATTAGGTAAGTAAAGAATATCAGACAAGAAGAAATGTCGCCCTTTATCGACCGCAGCTCAACCGCGATGGATTCGTTGTCAGACCTTGACATTGGTCAGCAACTCTTTACTAATAATGTCGTCCAGACCAGAACTGAGAATTTCGGTCACGGCGAACAGCCTCAACGGAGGCTAGACATCTGCGCAGGACAAGATATAGTGACCAAGTCAGAGATCAGTGATTAGGCGCAGGACCAGCGGCTTTACGTGCTTGTCGAGGCACGGGTGTGACATATCGCCCAAATTCGTGACTCCGGGCAGCTACATTAATTTTTTGACAGAAAAATCAGTCACTAATTTTTTGGTCCGACTCGGAATTTTAGCCCCGGATCTCATGATCAGAAGTCGCGCTTGAGACCACTAGATCCAAGAGGCAGTCAACAACTGTTTATAATAACTATATAAGCTTTTTTCATAGGTTAGGGTGACAAACGAGCACACAGTCCACCTGATGGCAAGTGATTGCTGTGACCCATAGACATCCACATCTATCCTCAATAAAGAATTAAATTTCAGATGCGTTGTCTCCCACGAGGACTAAGATGGAATGACTTTTTTCAGTAAAATGGGGTCTCCGGTTCTCTACGCACACCATACGAATCAACGTGACATGATCGTTGAATTTAGTTTTGTTCATGTTCATTTTAAGCTGTGTTCATGTTCTTTTTAAGCTACACGTGGTAGAGTCACGTTTCAGCATATTGTGGTTGTAACGCGAATGAGTCGATGCAACCACGCTCTCACAGAATACCAGCGTAAAATATCAGCTTCGTTTCGTATGATGAGTGTAGAGAACCGGAGACCCTTTTTACTGGAAACAAGGCATTCCATCTTGATCCTTAGGGGTGACTACGCACCTGTATTTTGATTCTTAATCAAGTATAAATATAGACGTCTATGGACCACAGCATCCACTTATCATCAGGAGGATTTAATTAATTATAGTAACTTGTTTTTGCTCAGCTTTGGGGCCATGTGAGGTAGAGTACTGAAAAACAAACACTAAAAATATTTCACGACATTGCAGAATTTGAAATCACGCAGTATTGTGACCTGCGTTCCAGCAATTAGTCTCATTTCGTAATCATAATGCACAAGCGAATCAAATTTGTTGCTATATGCGTGAAAACACGGAGAAAACGAGATTTCTCAGAAATGTGACGTATTATTAAAATCTAAATTTTTAGAGGCGTTTACGACAACGCGATAAAATAATATTTATAGTAGATCTTTATTACTACTGTTCTGTGTTGGAATTGCAACAGAATCCATTACTTTTTTTGTCCCGTAGATTTCGTTGCAGTTGGCTCTAAGAATGGCCAACAAATACTATGGCTTCTGATAGAAGGCATTTTAAAAAATTGTAAATGTGAATGTTTCATATTACCCTCACGTAAAAGTTTGAAACACTCATAACTTGAATTTGATGGCTTAATTCATCGGGTAATGGATGTTTTAGACTTTTTTAAATATATTTTTTCTTCCCTTTTGATTAATGTATGTCGATATTGTAATTTAGGGTAGCATAAGCACTGCCCAGATTTCTAAACTCTTTCACATTAAGAAAATTATATAGCTGTGCTGGAAATAGAAAATAAAAAATTTTAATCGTTTCTGCGGTAAAAGACTGACTTTGAACCAAGAGAACTAGTACATGAAACTAATCCCACTGCAGAAAGGTGTTACATAAAAGAATATCAATGTATAAAAGCTAGTAAGCGTAGGCTCTTACTTAGTGCAGTAGAATCGGAATAGATGCAAATGGATGAAATTCGTATTTTAAAAATAATAAATTTGGTATCAAATCTGAGGGGATTGATTTATACTCATACATCTTATAAGAGAGATGCTGGATACGCATACCTGAACCCAGATATATGTAGGGTTATTTTACAATAACCGACCAAATTTGAAGAGGAGCTTCAGAATAGGTTACGATTGTTATATAATATATGAAAGTACAAAACTCGAACATTTAGCCTTTTTATCTTTTATATTCAAATTGAGTAAATGCATTATTTCAACTGATTGTCGTTCATAAATATGTAGCGCCTCGTATTTTATTAGCACGTACACATTCGTAAAGGAGTGTTGAATTTGGAAGCAGTCGGTAGCATTCGGCCAGTTCAGCGCTCGCGTTCGGTTACAGATTTAGTCTCCCCGCCCTTTCACTTCCGTAAGCCTTTACAGTGCTAGGTCCGTTCACCCGACCGGCCCCGGTCGCTTGACCGTGACTTCACTAGGTACCAGTGTCCTATTTTTATTTCGTAGATTAATTTTGCAACGAAAATATTTGAACCGCGGATACTATGAAATGTTGCAGTGTTCCATTTTAAGCAATTCAAGTTCACGTGGTACGTAAAGATTATTCGGAAGTGGGTCTTTACCGCGTTTGCAAACACAAGGAATTAACGCACGTGTATCACCTTATCGGAGAATATTTTTGCAGCTAACCAAAGGCTGTTAGACTTTGGACAGTTCACCACTCCGTCACATAAAAGTACTTGAGCTAGTCATTCAATAATAAGCTCGGCTATCGAGTCTTTCGAGGGAAACAAACTATCACTAATTATGCAGCTTGAGTTCAGAGTTAACCTGTACGTGTGGAAACTAATGAATTCTTCTAGATATCTTCCATTTCATTACCAACGTGTGTGAGCACTGAATAATAACGATGGTCCACCTCGAAAACTTTTTTGAGAATGATCATTGTTATTTTAAGTGATTGCGTATTAATATTGTAAATTGGGTTTTATTGTAAATAGTTAATCGTTTTAAATTGTTAATAGTTGTAAATAGTTGGTTGCAATTTTTTAAATACGCCATAATAAAGACAAACCTCGGATATGTCGTTGGATGGATGGTATTTTGTTTTAATTTATCATGATATATTTTGAAGTTATAAACTTAGTAGCGAGCGTGTCATTAAGAAAGTAAATGGTAGGCAACAGCTCCGTGCATTGACTCGTGCACAGACGAGCGCGCGTGTGCTGTAGTTGTTGCCGATTTCGGATATTTTCAAATAAATTAAGAAACCTTATTTACGCGAATTTTCAGAAACTGCAAAAAATGTATATTGGTATTTATATTTTGTACTTAATTATTAAATTTGGTTAGTCTTTGAAAATACCCCTGTATATGCCGGTGGTAAGTCGCGACTGACTATAGAATATTTGTTGCACAATGTAAGAGTCCCATATTAAGGACTTATGAAGGTAAGGTCTATGATATAAAAGCAATAATATAGAAGGACTCTAAGATGCGTAAATATAAAAGCAGAGGTGTAGTTTGATGTCCCATATTATGAAAGGCCTATGAAATAAAGCAAATACGTGGAAGGTCTCAAATATGTAAAAGCATAATATTGATCGTGGGGCACACTGAAATAATGGGGAATAAGAAAAACCACATGCACGGTATAGCTAAATTGTATTTTATTGTTTTTCGAAGTATTATCCGTTCAACTTAATGCACTTTTCCATGCGTGCAAACCAATCAACAGTAATTCCAGTCTGAAGTTGATGTTGACAAAATGGCTGGATTTGTACGCTTCCACAGCTGCTTCGGGGTCTTCAAACCGTTAACCGCGTAATAAATCTTTCCTTCTAGGGAATATAAAGAAATCGTTTGGGCTCAGGTCAGGACTGTACGGAGGATGGCTCATCAGCTCAACGTTTTCCTGCTTCAAAAAATTTGTATTCCGATCCGTATGGGAGCTCGCATTATCGTGATGTAAGATGATGCCACGTTTCGGGTTATTTTTTCGGAGTTCCGCTGTCATTTCTGGCAAACAAACCATGATATACCACTCAGCGATAACCGTTCTGCTTTCCTGTAAAGGAATTGTAGCAACATGCCCCTTTTCCGAGACAAACGTAGTGACCATTTTCTTTGACACGCTGCGGGAGCGAATCACTTTCATTGGTTTGACCTCGTCTTCCAAGACCCAAACTGCTGACTGATGTTTACTTTCAGGTTCGTATGAATAAATCCATGATTCGCCACCTGAGACGATATTATAAACGGCATTTGACTTCCATCCGTTGAAGCGTTGCAGAGTATCCCGGCACCGATCTACACGAGCAGCCTTTTGATCTTCGGACAAATTGTGAGGAAAGTAGCTTTCTTACATACAGCTCATTATGTAATATCGACTGAATTGCAGACATTCCGATACTGATAACAGCCGTAATCTGCTCGTATGTCACATGCCGGTCATCTAATATAATGGTTCGCACAGCTGCGATGTTTTCAGGCGTGACCGCTGTTCTTGGTCGACCTGCTGAAGAAACAGTGGTGAGCGACACGCGACCGCGTCAGAACTCGGCATACCAGCGGTATATTGTCGTTTGTCTCGGTGCTTCAACATCATAAATCGAAACAAGTTCGTTGAGACATTTATCTTAAGATAAGCCGCGACGAAAATTGTGATAAATTATGGCACGGAAATGTTCACGCGTGAGCACAATTTCTGTTAATGACGTGTCAACTTTAAACCAACATAGTTTACGTTTTTAAACATTTTTTTAATTGTTTGAATGTTATTAATTATTCTCAGAGGCAAGTATTTAAATTATATAAAAAGTTTTTTTGTAACTCAATCCGAAATATTATATTACCGATCATTTCAGTGTGACACTCCGTAGAAATAAAAGTTGAAAAACATATTTATAGTGGCGTGTAGACTGCTTCACTGTGATTGAGACCACGGTAAACGTGGACTCGCTAACCGATATGTCGTAGGCATATCATCTTAGTGCTGGTGATCAGTGAGTTTGTTGTAGCAATACAACCGTGGACATCGCACACCCCTACCGATTGTGAGCGGCATCTTAGCGCATAGCGTTATGATACGTCGGCTATGTTTTTGATCAGGAAAAGTGTGTTTGGTAGCACTTTTAATTGCAACAAGCGTACTCAACTCCATGTTTTATTGCAATAGCTCTATGACATAGATGTTTAGTTACTAACGTCTTAGTAGCGTGCTGTACGTTAATGATATTTTTAATTAAAATCATTACCAATTTTGTTTCCAAAGTTGATAGTTGCATTGATGCTTACTGCTACATACGGTTTTGCGTCTTGTGATGGATCTAAGGGTTTGCTGCGCCTTATTCGACACGTCGCGTAAAATAGCAGCTTAATTCTGCTGTGTTTCGTTTGGTAAGTGTAGAGAACCGGAGACCCGTTTTACTGGAAAAGAGGCATTATATCTTAGTACTCACGGTTGACAACGCATTTTGAATCACAAATAATGATAGATGTAGATGTCTATAGGCCACTTATCATCAGGTGGATTGTGTGCTCGCTTGTCACCCTTATCCTACAAAAAAAAACGAAACACAGCAGCTTTAAGCTGCTATTTTACGCTGGTATGCTGTGAGAGCGTGGTCACTCCCCGATCGAGCCGACCATATATAATATAGCTGCAGTGCGGCTCTACAACGTAAAACAGTGAAATATTTTATCCTATCATAAAAAGGGTGATATAATTTGGGTCTCGACCGATTTCTATTTATTTAACAAATTTTTCGGGACTTCACAAAATACGAATAAAACTATTTACGTAATTAATCAACTTGCAAATTTCGGGTTTTTTGTGAATTAGTTACCCTTGTTGGCTGAGAGTAAGCCATTTTAAGTTATAGTTAATAATAAAAAATTAAATTCAAAACTTTTTTAATCACTACATTTGTATAGTTTAAAAGTACATAATGATTGACAATATTCGCATGCTGTTTATAAGAAGCGAAAAGTATGCACATTCCATTCTGTTCACCCTCACACCGCGTTTTAAACAAATAAAAATATTAATGCTTACGTTAAAAATTTTCGTAAAAGGTTCTCAAAATGTGTTTTGATTTAACTTTCAATAAGCCTAAATTAAAAATGCAAGTTTGAAACAATTCATTTACATAATTATTAAAGTAGCAGCACAATACGTAATAGTTAATTAAGAGAAATGCCAGATAAATTTCCTGAAAGCAAGTTGCGGACTGATCTTGATCTTAGGAAGTTGATGGATGCAGGTGGCTCAGTACCGTGTTTTGTGGCATTCTTTAGGAGAAGTTTTTGTTCAGTAGTGGATTTGTTAAGGGCTGTAATGAATTAATTAATAATTTATAACAATGTGCCGTCTCATAGCCATTTGCCATCACGTGGATTATAATTTCGCTTGTCACTTTAATTTTATAAAAAATTCTATTATCGCCATTAATTCTTGTCCTGATTCCTTACTTTTGATGAGTCTCTGTCGAGACTTAGACTAAGAATATTATTAATTATCCAAATTGCATTTAATTTTCTCTATGTATTAGCGACTCCAGATAGTCCATTCGCAATCACTATCTGAGTTATTTGCTTACAACTTTATTTCACAAAATATATCTTTACTTAGGTGTAATATTATATACGAGTATAATATAATTTAATGTTGTTGATACTATTTTTTTTTAATCGATCACTATATCAATATTTCAAAGAATGAAACGGGATATTGAGGAATGGTAAAGGAAATTTCCGAAAATAATATAAGTATTTGGAGATATTTTCTTTATTTATATTCCGGTTTCTTAGAAAGGCCAGGAGCTGCCAGTGGTGAGACCATAAAGACCAGATCTGAAAGCAATATATAAATATAGTTAACCGATGTGTTACTGAATAAATAATGTGTTATAAAATGACGGTGCAAGCCAACCCGAAACAAAAACATGAGCTAGAGATATTTTTTAAACAAAAGTTAAAGATCAAATCGCAGTCTACAATCGTCCCGCTCCTGGGTATAGGCCTTTTCTTATTTTTGAGAGGGTTAAAGAGCGATTAGTCTGCAGTTCTGCTTCAGTGCATGGTGGCGGATTTCAAATGTCTTCGAAATATTATACTCTTCATGCAGGTTTCCTCGCGATGTTTTCATTCCCTTCCGAGCAGGTCGTAGATTAGCACTCAAGTTCTGATAAAATTAACAATATAATTGATGCTGGCAGCTTAGTCCCTGAGCTACCCGGTTATGTACACATACAAGGCGTGTTTTAAAAAAAAATTGTGGTTGCCAATCCGCTTGCCAAACCTGGCATCTATGTCAAATATCCTCTTTATAGGAGAGGAAGTTTTATATTGTGAAATTAGTGATGAATATTTTAATTAACAATAATTTGTTTGAAAATATCTTCGTATAATTCTGAAAAAAATCTGTTTATTAGAAATATATGTATCCGTATATTTACCCAGATTTTGACATATTGTCATTTCCCATATTCAGACTACTGCCAGAGCATCGGTTGTTTTCAGCTTCATTTAGGTTGTTGCATCGTCTTCCAACGAAGTGGTTTGTGCGTACACTAGAGTCGAAGAGCTCGTAGGAGCGACTGTGAGAGCAGGTACTGATCCAGCAACCCGGCTGAGGGTTTCTACCGCCGTTGGGGTAAAAGTTTGCATGTGCAATAGGATCCATGATTCCGAGGAGCCCACCATCGGTGTTAATGCTTTCGACGTACCGACCAGAGTTGGTGTTTAAGGCATTTGAGTTTCCACCAAATCTAGGACCAGCCGGATCCATACCTAAAATTAATTGTTTTGATTACTGCATAAATTTTACAAATAAATCAAGTATAAAAATTGAAAAGAAAACGAAAATTGGTTAAAAATTGACTAACCGGTAACACGTCTTGGTCTGCCGCCGGCGGTACGTCCAGCGTTACCCACAACATGAGCACCCAGACTGTGGCCGACTAAATGGACGTTGTTCCAATCACCACCAGCAGTGTTAATAAGCCAAACTAAAAAGTTGCCAAGATACTGTCCAACGCTAGGTACACCGTTCGAAGATGTAATGTAATTTGAACTTGCCAATCCGCGCCAGTCAACGACAATTACGTTCACGTCTTCTGTATCTAGGAAAGCGGAAGTTAAACGTGTGTTTACGTCTGAGTTTCCATCATTGTTCCAGCCATGGGCGATCACTTTCAGTGGTCGATTGCGGTTGTAGTTGGAGTTACGTACAGAGTTAGCATTACCGTTAACAAGTATTTGTGCGTTTTTAGGATTACGTCTGAAAAAAAAAACATTGTGTAAAATTTCAAAACAGGTATGATCAGGCGTTTTAGCTGTATTTGTTCAGGTGTTACTGTTGTTACACTTTGGTTTATAAGATGTAAAAAGAATCTTATTACTTTAAGTCCTGAATAGACTTAAGTTACTTTTAAGTGTGACTGTAGTCAAGAATTGGCTTATAACAAAATTACTGAATATAATTATAATTAAGTACCTTGTGTATAGCCAGTATTGATTGTTAGCTCCGTTTCTGGTTCTTAAAATTTCCTCGTTGACGGGTTCATCTAGGTCAACTAGATGTGGCACTCCTTTGCCATCCGGCATCCATATGAATCTGCTTTGACCCTCTACATAGTGACTGTTGTCCCCAGGGATAACGCTAAATGGCGTCCCGTAGCACACTGAATTAAAAAGTGTTGTAAATTTCAGGTTTATTAAAAGTTGCGTAATAAAATAATTTATTTAATAAAAGTAATTGTGAAGAATGATTTATTGTTCAAGTGAATTTTGTGGTTAATAGAACATGGAGAAAATTTTCTGTGGTTGCATTTTTATTATTATTACTATTGGTAAAAACTTAAAGAGTATACTAATGGCTGTCGAAAATACTAGATAAACATATATTCCAGTGGTAAATAACCTGATCAGCGACACATTTTGAACATAGAGCTCAAATCGTAGCGATAACGAAAAATCCTTCTAACCTATTGACCTTAGAGGTTCACGGCCAGAAGTTGAATGTTACGAGTTGAAAAGGAGAAATAAAGCATTTTCTAGTTGCTATAATACGACTTTTTTGACTTCATTAAAATAAACATTCTTATAACAATGAAACCGTCGACTGGTCGTTAGTGAAAATCTCTACTGACCCATCGAAGCGGAGGTGGAAAATGAATAACAAAACGCGCATCGTCCGTGTAAGTTTTAAGACTGCGACACGAGCACTATATATTCATTCTCAGTGAATAACTTCCAGTGAATGTTCATTCTGTTGGTGTAGTATCGTGTCCAGAAAGGTGTGGTGAATTTCCGGTGCGAAGCAGAAGACGAATTGTGACGTTTTACCAGTGAACGTACGTATTATGTTTTATTCGCGTTTACTTAGTTTCACACATCTTTATATATAAAAAGTACGCGTCACATTGTTTGTCCGCGATGGACTCCTAAACTACTGAACTGATTTCAATGAAATTTTTGGTCAATGTGCAGTTTGGTTCAGCTTAAAAGATAGGATAGTTTACATCTCAATTTATAGTCGCAATACAATTATTACTTTATTGCAAATTATTTGTCTTTTATTAGACAGTCACAATTATCTGTTAGCTCCAAACGATTCTGTCAGATGACGATATCTGTTGACTGGATTGAGTAAATATTGAATAGATGGCGCTAGGTTAAAAATACAAACGTTTAATATAAGCTACAATTTAGTAGTATAACCACCATGTGTTGTTGTAAGTATTTAACAGATAGAACCGATTTCAAAAAAGTTTTGCAGACTGTGTGCAGTTTGGTCCAACTTGAGAGATAGGATAGTTTTTATCCCGATAAGTGACCCTCAATTTTTTTATTGCTAATTTCAGGAGTTTTTTTCGGAAAGCAAATGGTCGTTCGGAAAGGGCAGAACAACGTCTGCCTGGTCAGCTAGTATTTTTATAGATTACAACACCTACTTCTAACTGTGAAGTAACCCAAGTGTGAAGAGTATGGTAAATTATTTATTGGGAGAGATCTATATAGCAGTGGCTATATAGCTATTATTATATACATTGTTATTTTTATGTCAGAGAATTAAGTACGTTTGTCCTTCTTTACTTTACTTATAAGGTGAAAAAAAAGGAATAAGGTATTGAAAAATAATCAATATGTGATTTTGCACAATGGGATTCGAAACCGTGACCCTTATTTTTAATCTAATATTTTTGTACTATAACTTAAGGTGGATAGTTACATAAGTAGCTCTACTTTTTAAGGATAAATTTGTTTAACAATTATTTTTGTCTTATACTTACATGCTAATAATGAGAGAAGCACCACTAGCAGCTTCATGACTGGTTACACAATATCTCTATTGCAATAGGGATGTTCGAGCGTATTTATTGAACAGTATTATCAAGTAAATCCTATATAATCAATCTTAGTTAAAATGTGTTATCATTTGATAAATGATTTTAGTGGTTCGCAAAAAATAAAATACAAGGCTAAGTGAACAAAACTTTATATTATTTAACATACCTTTGCCTATTTTGTTTTAAAACATCAGTGCTATAAAAACTTTATTACAAATGCAAATATTTTACACGTGGTAAAGCCATGCTGCAGCTATATTAGTAGTATAATTGTAGTACGAACGGGCCGGCTCGACCGGGGAAGGACCACGCTCTCACAGAATACCAGCGTAAAATAGCAGCTTAACTCTGTGTTTCGTATGGTGAGTGTAGAGAACCGGAGACCCTTTTTACTGGAAAAGAGGCATTCCATCTTAGTCGTCACGGGTGACAACGCAACTGCAAATGTCTATAGATATAGATGTTTATGGGCCACAGCAACCACTTACCATCAGGTGAACTGTGTGCTCGTTTGTCACCCTATCCTATAAAAAAAATGTTATTGGCTGCCTCGTTGGTGTAGTGCTCGTAAACGCGGTTGTTGATCATGACTTCCTGGGCACGAATCCCAGGTCAGGCCAAAATCAGTTTTTAGATTTTTCTGACAAAAAATTCTCAGAAGCAGCACGGAGTCAGTATGTTGGCGGTGTTTCACCCTCACGCCTCGGAAAGCACGTAGTTCACAGGCACTGATCTCTCTCCGGTCGTGTTGGATTGCTGCCTCATCGGACTATGAGAGTATAGGAGGGAATATAGTGTACCTGTGTTAGTGCATTTTAGCGAAATTAACCCTAATTAGTTGGTACGTTATTCATTTTATATAAGAAATAGAAAATATTTGTATACATTTTCAAATAAAGCTATTAGCATATACACCCGAGATACCGGTTTACCCTAGTTTAGGTGCCTGTTATTGTTGAGTCATTGTTTTAATTAATTGTACAGTTTATTGAAATAAAGATTATTATTATTATACAATTGGGCACTATAATTCTATTCTGTGCATATGGTCGTCGTGACCGAAGTTAGGCCCGGAAGATTATTATAAATGCTGGACTAATACATCAAGTGGGTATTAAGATTAATCTTCTTTTACGACCAGCGGTGAAAGACCACATTTCGGTTCTGTGAGACATCACTGGCAATACGCACTAGTTGTATATGAATGTCTGCCTCGTTGGTCTAGTGGTTGTAGTAGTGCGACTGCTGATCATGAGGTCCCGGGTTCGAATCCCGGGTCGGCCAGAAATCATTTATTGAGTTTTTCCATCAAGAAATTCGCAGTAGCTGCCCGGAGTCAGAAAGTTGGCGGTGTTTAACCCCTGTGCCTCGGAAAGCACGTAAAGCCGTTGGTCCTGCGCCTGATTTCTCTCCGGTCGTGTCAGTTTACCGTCCCATCGGGCTATGAAAGTGAAGGAATGGAGAGTGCACCTGTGATTGCGCATACACTTGGGCACTATAATCCTGTCCTGCGCCGATGGATAGTCTCCGTTGAGATTGGCCGCCGTGGCCGAAATTCGGTCTGGAGGACATTATTCTTATTATAATTATTATATGAATGTATTAAAGTTCTGAGGAATATCAGACACGAAAAAATGTCGCAGTTTCCAGAATGCAGTCTAGTCGAGATGGATTCGTTGGTTGATATTGGTCAACGTTGTTCTTACTTTATGATTACCTGATATTTTGTCCTAGGCAAAATAAGGTAACTCGCTAACAACTACGAGAGAAGTGTTTCCAACAACTATTTATAATGACTATTTGGATGTGGTTGTGCATGTCGTTTTAACCAAGTTCATTGTAAGGTCCATCCGTTGAGAGACAGAAACAGAAACAGAAACTTTTTTATTCAATATACATTATAAATAATACTTATTGAAAGTCACTCTTTTGTATAATTACCACTGGATCGAAAAAAAACCTCTGTCCTGAGAAGAACCAGCAAAAAACCTAGCGGGACTTTTTTTAAATAACAGCTTACAATCATGTATGTTACACAAATTAACAACACAACAAATTAGAAATAGCATGGTAGCGATCACCTCATTTCCAGGGGTTATTATCATCTATAAATTCTTTAATACTATAATAACCCTTTTTATACAAACTTAGTTTAATAAAGTTTTTGAACTTTGAGCAGA
Source organism: Parnassius glacialis (assembly GCA_033319125.1). Classification (NCBI taxonomy): domain Eukaryota; kingdom Metazoa; phylum Arthropoda; class Insecta; order Lepidoptera; family Papilionidae; genus Parnassius; species Parnassius glacialis. The sequence goes on along the minus strand of JAVANC010000001.1, from coordinate 49,226,453 downwards.
TCAAATTTTGTATAATATTTTCTGGAATTTTGTTGTAAAAGCATATACATCGCCCCAAGAATGAATTACTGACTCGATGGAGTCGAGTAACTGGTACTACTAGCTTGTGTCTGTATTTACAGAATGAATATCATTTATTTTTGTAAAACTACTTTTATGTTTGTGTACGTACATTAAATTTTCATAAATGTATTGAGAGGCCAAAGTTAATATATTAATTTCCTTAAATTTTTGTCGCAGCGACTCTTTAGGCTTTAAATCATAAATTGCTCTAATGGCCCTCTTCTGTAAAACAAATATAATTTCATTGTCAGCTGACTGTCCCCATAGTAAAATACTGCTATGGAAATAGCTAAAGTAAACTAGTCTAGCTGTTTCAACACTAGTTAGACTTCTAATCTTTTTTACGGCATATGCTGCAGAACTAAGTCTGCTTGCTAGTTTTGATATATGGGGGCTCCATTGAAGCTTCGCGTCTAGTGTGATTCGAAGAAAAATGGTGGTATCTACAAGACTCAGTTTCTCCCCATTTAAAATTACATTAGAATTTAATTGTTTGACATTTGGAGTCATAAATTTCATACATTTCGTTTTAGTGCCATTTAAATGCAAATTATTAACATTGAACCAAGTTACTAATTTAGATATAGCATTATTTACTTCGTCATATTTTAACAATTGTCGACTTAATTTGAAAATTAAAGAAGTGTCATCTGCAAATAATACTATATCATGGTTATCTCCTTATATGTAAAGTAAGTCATTAATGTATACAAGAAACAGAAAGCAGCCGAGAATTGAGCCTTGAGGCACGCCCATCTGTACCATCGACCCGTAAGATTTCATATTGTTAATGACAACTTTTTGCGTTCTCTTACTTAAATATGAAATAATTAATTTAAGAACATCACTTCTTACACCGTAGTGTTGAAGTTTCCTGATTAATGTTTCATGGTGAACACAATCTATACACTATACTATACTTTACACAATTGAAGTTGTCATAAGCTAAAGTAATTCAACGATCTGACATACCGTATTCTTTCTAGTCCAGTAGCTTGAAAAGTTATTCCAAAGCAGCAGTGAAAAGTTTCACCGATTTAACATCAGCCTGTGTTACATCTTTCTGCAGATGGATAGGTTTCGTATTCAGGTTCTGTTTTCGGACAGACATCGTTGCGCTAATATACAAGCACTTCAGCACCTCTATATACGATTACCAACTTAGATTTACCGAATGCACATTGCTGCGTCCGAATTTCAAACGTATCGATGACTTTCTCTGCATTGCATATACTTCAGATATAATGGCAGATTTTACTCTTTAACCTTCTGTTAAAACCTACTGAAGAAAACCAGCTTATTCGGAATGCTGGAAGTCATCGAGTTCGCATGTGAAATGATTCGTAAGGACTCTTCAAATTAACACGTAGACGCAACGCAGAAGGGAAATTGATTTAATAAGATTTTATCACCGTTTGTGAAGGGTACATTTACCATATTTCTATTCCACGTCTCTGGCGTAGCACCATTGTAAATCAAATAAATAAAAAATCTAAAATATTTTCATTCAAAAATATTTTGGCGTAATTCCATCCTTACCGGGTACATTGAAGTTCTTAAGTTTTTAAGGAGCCATTCTTGGTGTTTGTTTTTTGAATAAAAGTTTTATTAAAGCATAAGTTTCGCGACATACACTTGGGGTGGCATTCAGGGACAATTTCGAATTTAAAGTCAAACTAGTTCTAGAGTTATATTTTGACATTGTGGAAATTTGAGCTTAAAATAGTCTCTGCGGTCTTAGAGATTTGTTTGTTTAATTTTTTTTTTATTGGATAAGGGTGACAAACGAGCACACCTGATGGTAAGTGGTTGCTGCGGCCCATAGACATCTACATCAATCCTCTATCACAAATCAAAATGTAGATGCGTCGTCACCCGTGAGGACTAAGATGGAATGCCTCATTTCCAGTAAAAAGGGCCTCCGGCCACCTGCACTCACCAAGCGAAACGCAGAGGTAAACCTCTACTTCACGCTGGTTTTCTGTGAGGTCTTGGTACCACCCCGGTTCGAGCCGGCTCATCCGTGCGACAGCAAAAGCTGCCGCGTGGCTCTACCACTGTATAAAATTAAATTTAATATTCTGCAAGCCAACGTAATGACGGTTGGGCATCATTACCAAACAGTTGATAAAGAGCCGGTATGTTTATTTATACCTGATATGTATGAACTGGTATAACTACAGACACGAGGTCTTTCTAGTATTTCTACAGCCCCATCTTACGTTAAACATAGGAAAAAAATGGTGATAAATACAAAAAATACACGTTTGTTATTACAAAACATCCATGGGACTACGTTCAGCAATGGACTTTTGATAGGCAGTAATTTATGAAGAACAAGAAGATATTTATACTGTTGAAGTACATGTTATTGACATTATAACCTACAAATATATTATGATTTGCGATAAATAATATTTAATTTATCTGATTGGTAAAGGATGTAATTGATGTGCTCAGATAGAATAAATGATAACATCCAAATTAATCTTGGCACCTCACATTATCTGAAATGGAAGTTTCTATATATTTTTAATTACATAAATATTATCTTTGATAACATTAATCTAAGTTATTTCTGAAAGAAATATGAAATGAACCTTCAAATAAAAATAATTCTAAATCATTCAAGAATTAAAGCCGTTTTTAAAATGTTTATTACAAAAGAGTGAAGTGGCCTATCATTCCATCAGATAGTAGGTGACAATGACATGGGTTACGCCATGTATTACAAAGATAAAAAGATCGCTAGAAGTCTGCATAAGAAATAAATTGCTATGGTAGAACTTGAAAATCTATTGATAACTGCAAAAAGTGGAGACGATTGTGTTACCACAACAGTGAACTGAGTAACCATACCATTCAAACTGAAAAAAAAACTGCGGCAGTCGGTAATAGGGTTATATAGTTAAGTCAATATAGCATGAGAAAAGTTAAATGCTAAAAATAATGTAAGATATTAAATATAATAGAAACACATTAAATAGAAAAAACCTTATATAGATAAGGCCATGCAAAAACGACTGCTCTACTATGTAACGAAATTCAAAATCATTACACCGGAGCGAAATGGGTTCCAAAAGGGAAAAGCAACTATCTTTTTTGTAATGTCTGTTACCTCAGCTGAAAGCTGGTACTGGCTTCACATATAGTCTCATATAAATTTGATCAAGAGGTGATCGATAGTTTTAGAGTTATTATTAATAATTTATATTGAAGTCGGTTGCACAAAATTTTTAATTTTTTAATATTGGGTATAGTACTTAACGAGAAAATTAATTTCACTGGCCACATTGACAATTTTAGTAATAGAATTAATAGGTTTGCTTTCGTCTTAAGGCGTTTAACTAAGGTAACGACTCTCAGAGTAACCATGTCTGCTTATTATGGTTACATCGCTTCTAATATTAATTATTATGATCTGGTTCTGTGGCGCAGTAGCATTCTCATCAGCGTTCTTATCGCGCAAAAAAATTATGCGTGCTATATGAGGTAAAGGTCCATTTGATACATGTAAGCCCCTATTCATTAAGCTGGATATGTTAACAGTCCCTGACATGTATATATTGGAAATACATAAATTTGTTAAACATCATACAGAGTTATTTAAGTCAGCCTGTGATATATATCCACGAAGCACTAGAGATAGTGAACGGCTTGTCTTAGACCATAAACCAAAAACTTCTGTCTATCAGAAAGGTTGTTACTGCATGTGTGTAAAATATTTAATAAAATTCCAAAGCAGTTCAAGCACGGCTCTATGAGTCTTATGACCAACACGTTAAGTGAATAGATAGTAAAAAATGTTATTATAGTATTAAGGAATTTCAAAATGGTAATAATATGCATGTTGACATATGATGGACGTAATAGCTGTGTGTATCACTGCGTATCACTATTTTATCTAACATTAAATTAATGATTGAAAGCATTTAAATTTTACTCCCCGTGTAGTTCCGGGTATAAATACCAACTACCCCATATCTTCCCGTGGGTGTCTTTGTTAAGAGGTGATAGAGGGAAACTGAGGCAGAAGATGGGCAGCAGCATCTTTCTGATAAAAGCAAAACTCAATGATGGCAATATACCTCCATGAGCAACGACACTAATAAATGGCCCCCAATCCTCGGCAACCAAAACTAGGCACAAGAGAGAACGGTGAGCTAAAAGTAGGAAAATTCGGAATAGGGCAACGAAACGCAAGAGATCAGCAGCTGGTCGACTTTATGGAGAAAAAGAGACTTTTTATGATGAACTTTTTCTTCTAGAAGCGGCCCCATAGGAATTGGGCCTAGTCGAACCCTGACGGTTTGACAAAAAATGCGATTGATTTCATTATGACGACTAGACGGCAACTGTTTAGTGATTTCTCAGTGATAGCGAGGGTGAAAGCTAGTAGCGATCACCGAATGGTGAGAGTCACACTGAATCTAAACGTTAAATTGGAGAGGTCTCGTTTAATGAAGTCAACGCTCCGTCCTCCTAGTGCTCTAATCCAAAATCCCGAAACCATTCAGCTCGAGTTACAAAACCGTTTACAGTGCCTAGAAGATTTCAATGCAGTGGACCATATGAATGACAATCTAGTAGAAACTGTCCATGCGGTCGGAGCTAAGTTTTGCAAGACCCGCCGCATAAGAACACAAAAACTCTGCGATAACTTTTAATTTCATGGCTGTTAGACGCGAAATGAAGCTGTAGTTTTCAGTACATTTGATAGCATACAGGCAACTGATCAGACGGATCTACAAATATATGCGACGAGACTAACACAAATTCAATACAGCTCTTATTGAAGAAGAAATTGAGCGGAAACAGGGCTACAACGTCTTTGTCAGAGATCTGTCTGCCAGAAAGAGCCAACTGTCGAACCTGAAAACCGAATGTGGCAGCATAGTTTCCGGGACACCTGAGATTTTGAGTGATATTGAGAGGTTCTATGGGCAGCTGTATACGTCATCGTTGGAGCCACACGCAAGTGTGAGTAACGATCCAAGAGCGAGTCTTGTCCGACACTATTCCGAAGATATCCCGGACGTTAGTCTGTTCGAGATTAGAATGGCTATCCAGCACCTTAAAAACGGAAAGTCGCCGGGCGAGGGTGGAATTACAGTGGAGCTTGTGAAGCGGGTGGAAAACCGGTACTTGAAGTCCTTCAGAAGCTCTTTAATTCCGTCCTCCATGGTGGCACTACTCCGGAAGCATGTAGCAGACTTGCGGTGGTCTAGTTCTTCAGTAGTTCTTCAAGAAAGGCGACAATGCTCTCTTGAAGAATTACAGACCGAATTCACTTCTGAGCCGCGTCTACGTGCTATTTTCGAGAGTCATTACGAATTATCTTGCATGCAGACTCGACGACTTTCAGCCTCCCAATCAAGCCGGATTCTGAAAAAGCTTAAGCACCACAGACCACATACATACCATTTGGCAAATTGCACAGAAGACAGCAGGAGTACAATTTGCCACTTTGTCTAGTGTATGTAGACTATGAGAAATCCTTTGCTTCCGTCGAAATTTGGGGGGTGCTGCAGTCCCTTCAGTGGTGCCAAGGTGACTGTCGGTATATCGAAGTGCTGAAGTGTTTATACAGCAAGGCTACGATGACTATCCGAGTACAGAACCAGAGTACGAAACCTATCAAACTGCAGAGAGGTGTAAGGATGAAGTTATGTCCCCAAAACTCTTCACCGTTGCATTGGAAGACGTTTTCAAGCTAATGGACTAGAAAGGATATGGTATTAATATCAACGGCGAGCACATCACTCACCTTCGATGTTCCGACGATCTAGTCCTTATGGCAGAATCGTTAGAGGACCTAAGCACTATTATCATTGACCTCAATAGTGTCTCCCAACGGATAGGTCTTAAGATGAACATGGACAAAATAAAAATCATCTTTAACGTCCATGTCACACCTATGCCGGTAGTTGTTTGAAGCATTAAGCTCGAAGTTGTTGATGATTATGTTTACCTGGGACAAATAGTCCGACTAAGTAAGTCCAACTTCGACACAGAGGTCAATAGCGTTTCTCTGCGTGATACTTTAAAACGAGAATATCTGCGGTAGAACCAGAGTAACCGATATAGCTCAAAGAATTAGTATGCTGAAGTGGCAATGGGCCGGCCATATAGCTTGAGGTACCGACAACCGAAGCGGAAGAAAGCTTTTCGAGTGGTAGCCTCGTACCGGCAGACGAAGTGTAGGGCGTCCACTTGATTTAGTGACGATCTGGTAAGACATATAGGAAGTCAATGGATGCAGGTGGCTCGGGACTGTGCTTTGTGGCATTCCTTGGGGGAGGGCTACGATCACCAGTGGACTTGTGAAGGGCTATCATTATAGCCCTTCACAAGTCCACTGCTGCACATAGGCATCATTATGATGATGATGATTTGTATTTTAATTATGACACTTTTATGTTCAATTATGATATTTTGAATGATATAAGTTACATTTAATAAGTTGATATTTTAGAATCTACTAACATCTATATTTGGTAAGTTATAAAAGTTTGCATGCCGCATCTCAGGGCTAAATAGGTCCATGTGCAACTTATGTTTGTTGTATCAACCAGAATTTGAAAATAAAATATTATATAATTTTGAGACATTAATTAAATAAATTTATTACAATGTAAGATATTAACATATTATCTTGAACCCACATATTTAATAACAAAATGGATTAGCCTTTTGAACATAAAAAAATATTTATGGATTAGCATACAGAAGTACGTTATAAATATAGTTTGTAAATATTTTTGAAGTAAGGATATTAAACGAGCATTCAGTAACCCGATATTATGACTACTGTGGTCCATAGCCTTTATTATCCTTGATTGAGGATAAAGAATATTTCAAACTGGTATGCTGAAAAGGTCACCACTGATCTTATTCATCATAGTTTTAATGACGTTTACTCAACAAATGACCCTAATCAAGCAGCTAAGTATGAAATTGATCCTATTATCCTCATCTTAACTAGCGATAACTAAAAAAATATGGGACGCAGGCCCATTAAACATTTAAAATATGATATAAAAGGTAACGCAACTATTCTAATTCTCTTTTGCGAAATACAAAGAAAGAAAAAACAAAAACTTGAATTTAAAAAAGTTGGTAAAAAGTCAAAGAGAATATGGCATATCATTTGAAATATTACAAACCTAACTAGTTTTATGAACTCACAGTCAATAACAAGTAATCTTTTTAATGAAACTGATCCCCAAAATTCAATTCAATTCAATTAATTATTTCTATAAATAATTATTAATTTGATTACTAGAACTTGCAGAAAAGGTAAATGGCCTTGTATCAACAGATTCAAATTTTGCAAAACGAGCAGAATCTTTTGTACTGCTTGAGACTGACTTTACAAAAGTAAAGCGATTGATTAAGTCTCAGAAAAGCGATTGTGCTACTGGATATGATAGTATTTCTTCTAAGTTTCTGAAGAGTATCATAGTCCCTCACACACATCTGCAATTTGAGTCTCACTGCTGGAAATTTTCCTGATTCGTTTAAGATAGAAATTTTATATTTAAGTCTGGTGATCTGAAATGTGTAGAAAATTTCAGACCAATTTCAGTGTTACATGCAACGTGCAAGGTACTTGAGAAAATTCTTAACTCAAGAATATCAAATATTTGGAATGCCGTATAATTTCATCTGTTAATCAATTTGGTTTTTCGAAATCTAATAATATTATTTATTCGAAAATAATTTATTCGAAAATTATTTTCGAATAAATTAGCCACTGATGATGTTGTACAGAAATTAATAAATCATATTGTTATCATACCATTTGCTTTCCCATTCACTACATGTAGGTCATTGCTATAGTCTTACTATTGTTTCTGGAAACCGGACAGAGAAAGTGTTAAACTAGATAATAAGCAAAAATGTGTCGCCTTGTTTCTAGATCTTGCTTAAGCTTTCGACACAATTTTGATCCCTGTTGTGACTCATAAACTTGACTGCATGGGAATAAGAGGACCTAGCTATTCCTATTTCACAGTTACCTTACAAATATGGTTAAGTGTGTGAAAATTGGCTCATAACTGAGTACCTCACAACCAACTACTTTTGGTCTCCCTCAGTGTAGTATCATTGGTCTAACCTTATTTTGGTGTATATTTACTAATTTCAAATAGGAATATGATCTCTTTTTAATAATTAAATGCAGTAATTTGCTCAATCGATCTTTACTTGATCTCTAATGTTTACGACAAAAATGAAGTACAATATTTTTAAGCATACCGACACAACTTACGAACTAGTATTGGCATGGGAACTGCTAATATAATTTGTCAGGTGCTTCAACATGCCCCCAGGCGTTGAAAGTCTACCTTTAAACCAGATTCTTCAGGTTCAGGAAACGGACAAATTTTGCTAAATTTGTCCACATAATTTTAGTTTTAGTATCCGCTACACTTGATACACCAGTCAAGCCTGGATGAAATGTGACGATGCGACCCATCTTCCACTTAAATGGCAGTAAATTTTCCTCCTTCAGGAGTACTAGGGAACCTAACTTCAACGGATTTCATCCACAGTTGGAGCTCTCATATATATTTCTTGTTCCATCTAGCCCAAAAATGTTGACGTATAATTGTTCTATTAGTTGAAACCGGGTTCAAGGGGCAAGGATGTTAAGGCGCTTCCAGTCAAATAATGACCGGGCGTTAGTGATAGCAAGTCTTCAGGATTCGTTGACAAGGGCGTGAGTGGTCTGGAGTTAAGTATAGCTTCAATTTGTATTAATGTGGTATTTAGTTCCTCGTAAGTAAAATTACAATTGTCCAACGTTCTAACTAAATGATATTTAATGGATTTGACACCAGCCTCCGCAAGCGAATAACCCAGTATAAAGTGGAAATTAATTCCTAATTTGCCATTAGTTCAGATAAAAAAATACAATTCGTATTAATAAATTATGTCATCTCTCTTGTCATTTCAATGTAAGAGGTTCGTGAAGGTGTCAAGTAACTCCATCCAATTATTATAAGAACCACTAAATTTAGGTAGCCAGAATGAGACCCACACACAAGCAGTGATACTGCTTACGTCATCTAGCTTGATGCAATCTAAGATCTAAGATCTGCTAAGATCCTTTTTGCAAGAGAAAGTGATTTAAAATAAAGGGTTTCAAACTCCGTTTGTTGTGATATCTAGGCGTCTTTATTATCAGTATTACACTCGATGGATAATTATACCTCATTATATCATTCATACATTCACTCAATCCTACTAATACATAATTGCAACTCATTTAACTCAGCAGCAAATGAAGATACCTTTAACAAATTAAAATAATTTGTAAAGGTCGTTATTTGTCCTTTGTAGGTAGCTCGTTTCTTAATATGCTCATTATCTTGTGGCATGTTGGCTGGGTTTGCGAGACTAGTGCAAATACCTGAAATGTATACAATCAAAAGTTTATATTCTATAAAATAAAATTACTAAGCAGTTTATACAATTTTGTTTACAGATACAAAGAAGAACCTAAATGAAAACTAATTCCCTCATTTACATATTTTTCAAAACTCTTGAATAATTAACTAATATGGTATATTATGTACTGATTTGATATTTATTTTATATTTAACAATAATTAAGGGTAGTCAATTCACTTGATATAATATTTTATACATCTCAAACTAGCAACACTAAAACCTTAAATGTGTGTTATTTAGAAAAAGTTATTTCTATAAAGTATCTTGCCATATTAATTGACTAATTTAACATTTAAAGAGAATATTGAACACTTATCTCCTAGAGTACGAAAGTTAATTTACATTTTTGAAGATCTTCGACATTCTGCTTACACATGTGTTAAGAAAATGATTTACCTACTATGCCCTGTGCCAACCGGAACTAGGTTATTGCATATCTACTTAGTGTAGACATTTTCGTGGTTTTGTGATAAGAAATAAATAAATGTTTAATTCAATTGTTCAATTCAATTCAATTCTGTGCGCACGTCTTCCTTCCTTGGTTAATCTGAGCCAATCGTGCTGCAACCATAACACAGATTTAGATATGAAAGACAATATAGATAAAGGTATTGAAGAGCCAGAGCCAAAAAGATAACGTGGAGTTATATTTCTACTTAAAAATACGCCAGATTATACCGCTCCTTTGTATAAGATTATCTAACGTTTGCATTGAATTAAATTTGATAGCAAATTTAATTAATTCATTAATTTTTAACCTTTCTGAATTATCACGATCTTCGTATCTATGTAGAGAAAAAATAGGAATCCAGACTAAATCAACCAAAAACTCTTTAAAAAAAGAAGCATGTAGCAAGATAAATATGAATAAGACAAGGAAAGCAATGACAAGATTGACAGCAGGTAGGGCAGCCAGGTATGATAAAATATCTTTAGAAATGTTGAGGTCTGGAAAGGTAGACAAAACTTGACATGCTCGAAGTTCAAAAACTTTATCAAACAAAGTTTGTATTAAATGGGTTATTGTAATATTAAAGAATTTACGGATGATAATAACCCCTGGGAATGAGGTGTTCTAATTTGTTTTGTGTGGTTAATTGTGTAACATACATGATTGTAAGCTTTTAAAAAATCTTGTGTGTGTGTGTTTATGTACGCACGTAGGAAGTTATACTTCTTTGGCGTAACAAAACAAAAATAATTAAAAATAACTACCTTAAATATATTTATCAGTTCCCACAAAAACTTGAGAAACAGTTACCCAACTCCGCTTTGAGGTGTCAATGTGTGCGCGCATCGTAAGAACTTTATAGAGTCGGTGTGAGCGCGCACATTAAAAAAATCACTCTCATAATTTTCCCCCAAAAGAAGTATAACTTCATGGTTCTTCCCAGGACAGAGGCTTTTTTGGACCCAGTCGTAATTAAACAAAAGAATGACTTTCAATAAGTATTATTTATAATCTATATTGAATAAAAAAGTTTCTGTTTCTGTTTCTTTTTCTGGAGTTGTGGAAAGCCTGCTGTTAAAATTCTTTAATTTATATTGAGAACAAAAGGGAATACTTGGAGTTTAGTGCAAATCAGTTACTGTCCCACCATATAAGGGAAAATAATTACAACAGAACTGAGTGAATGCATGACACAGAAAAAATGGGACTCTTTTCTCTACTGTGGGAAGTCAGAATGTGTCAATAAAGGCACGTAAAGCAATTCACAATATAATGTTAGTCTCCACTCTTTATATTTCTATTAATGCAGTCAATAAAAAGTATATTAAGGGTGACTTTGAGATATAGTTTGAGAAATTATGTGATAATAAGAAAATTCAGGTATGCAAGATGTTGTGACCAGGCTAAGAAAGGAATACTTGGTGGTTTAGACATGTAGAAATAATAGATAAAAAAAAAGTGACTAAGCAAATTTATGCTGCAGAAGTGAGTGGAAAAGTCAGCAAGGGCGGCCGAGGCGGAAGTTTATTGACTATATTTGTGATATATTGAAGATGGACCAAGTTAAATGTATTAACCAACGAACATGTATGCGTGGCTATATGGATGTGAAAGAAGCGAGAGAAGTGTGTCACGATTAGGCCAGATTCGATAAAAGGCGAACGCTCAGACCCGTCCAACTACAGGCCTATCGCCATCACCTTGTTCTCCAAAATAATGGAATCCATTATAAACTGACAGCTCATGAGGTATCTTGAGATCGATCAGCTGGTGATCTTTTGGTCTACCTGACTCATAGATAGGCGGAGGCAGTAGAGTCCAAGGGGGAGGCATTGGCCGTTAGTTTGAACATAGCGAAGGCCTTTCATCGGGTCTGGCACAAAGCGCTTTTTTCGAAGCTTCCTTCCTATGGGATTTCCGAGAAATTGTGCAAATGGATCACCAGTTTCCTTGCTGATCGGAGCATCAAGGCCGTAGGAGACGGTGCATGTTCTGATTTCAAGCCTATCAACGCTGGTGTTCCATAAGGCTGCGTGCTATCACCAACGCTGTTTCTCCTGCATATCAATGATATGTTGCAAACTGGTAATATTCGTTGCTATGCGGACGACAGCACTGGTGATGCCTTATATACTGGCCGTGCCAATATTTTTTGGGAAAAGGTCGCCGAGTACCGGGACAAACTTGTGTCTGAAGTCGAGTCTTTGCTGAAAAAAGTCTCGGATTGGGGGCGACTAAATCTAGTCCAGTTTAATCCCCAGAAGACAAAAGTATGCCGCGTTTACCGCCAAAAAGAACCCCTTTGTCGTATCTCCTCAGTTTCAAGGCAGCCCCCTTGCTGCCTCAGCTAACATCGGAATCCTCGGCGTCGACATATTGAATAGTGTGCAGTTTCATGGTCACTTAGAAGGGAAGGCCAAATTTGCCACTAAAATGTTTGGCGTTCTCAGCAGTGCGAGACAGTATCTCATGCCGGCACATCGCTTGCAACTTTACAAAGCGCAAGTTTGGCCTCACATGGAATACTGTTCTCATCTCTGGGCCGGGGCACCCCAGTGCCAGCTCCTTCCACTTGACCGCATCCAGCGCAGAGCGGTTCAAATTGTCGACGACCGAGTTCTTTCTAATCGCCTCGATACACTGGCACTGCGTAGGGATGTTGCATCCCTTTGCATTTTCTATCGAATTTACTACGGGGAGTGCTCTGAGGAATTGTTCGGATTAATTCCAGCCGCCAAATTTCACGAACCTACATTGCGTCAAAGTTTACGATTCCATCCTCACCGTCTGGATGCTTAGCGGTCCACGACTGTACATTTTCTAGGAGTTTTCTTCCTGGTACAACTTCTCTGTGGGTTTGTTTACCACCGGCGATTTTTTCGGACCGATATCCTATTATATAGAAATTTGGCACGGTACAGAATTACAGTGCCTGAGTGTATGCGCAAGCACAGGTACACTCTCTATTGTCTCATTTTCATACGCTTTACGTGCTTTTTGAGGCACGAGAATGAAACGCCACCAACTTTCCTAAATCCGAGATGCTACTGAGAATTTTTGAAGAAAACACTCTATAATTAATTTTTTGTTGATCCGACCCGTGACTAGAGATCTCATAATCAGAAGTCACGTTCATGACCAAAAAAACGACGTAGCAGTCAGTTTTGAAAGTAATAAATAACAACTTAACTTAATATTTCACTCTTGAGCTTCACATGGGAGAAGCCAAAGGATGAGCACTTTATCTTTAGAATCCACAGTTAATTAAGTGTATGTGCTACTTTAAACCTACCTTATTGAATCATCTTCCTGCAGTACCTTCTTAAGTCCCTAAAACCCTGAGTAATAAAATGCAACAACAATTCATATCCCTGGAATTTGATTGTTGTCCCAAAACCATAATAGTCTGCTCGTGCAAGTGACAATACGCAATATCGCTATATGTTGGTTCATCCGGTGTTGTGTTTAAAAATTGTAAAATTTATAATATTATTATATATGAATGAATTATGTAGATTTTCTCGGTATTTATTTTGTTAATACATTAGAAAAACGCATTTGTTGTAAAGATTTTTGGCGTTTCGATCCCAGTTACATATTGATATACTGCTCAATATACTAAAGATTTTGAGGTGTCGTTTAATTCACCACCTTAAGTTAAAGCTTTAATAGTGATTTTTAAATATAAACTAATTTTTTTTAACGTTTGGGTGACCTACAATCGATCAGTATTCAAAACCCATTTTCTTGTTTTTGTTGTTTGATTCGTTGTTCGATGTTGTACAGAAATTAATAAATCATATTGTTATCATACCATTTGCTTTCCCATTCACTACATGTAGGTCATTGCTATAGTCTTACTATTGTTTCTGGAAACCGGACAGAGAAAGTGTTAAACTAGATAATAAGCAAAAATGTGTCGCCTTGTTTCTAGATCTTGCTTAAGCTTTCGACACAATTTTGATCCCTGTTGTGACTCATAAACTTGACTGCATGGGAATAAGAGGACCTAGCTATTCCTATTTCACAGTTACCTTACAAATATGGTTAAGTGTGTGAAAATTGGCTCATAACTGAGTACCTCACAACCAACTACTTTTGGTCTCCCTCAGTGTAGTATCATTGGTCTAACCTTATTTTGGTGTATATTTACTAATTTCAAATAGGAATATGATCTCTTTTTAATAATTAAATGCAGTAATTTGCTCAATCGATCTTTACTTGATCTCTAATGTTTACGACAAAAATGAAGTACAATATTTTTAAGCATACCGACACAACTTACGAACTAGTATTGGCATGGGAACTGCTAATATAATTTGTCAGGTGCTTCAACATGCCCCCAGGCGTTGAAAGTCTACCTTTAAACCAGATTCTTCAGGTTCAGGAAACGGACAAATTTTGCTAAATTTGTCCACATAATTTTAGTTTTAGTATCCGCTACACTTGATACACCAGTCAAGCCTGGATGAAATGTGACGATGCGACCCATCTTCCACTTAAATGGCAGTAAATTTTCCTCCTTCAGGAGTACTAGGGAACCTAACTTCAACGGATTTCATCCACAGTTGGAGCTCTCATATATATTTCTTGTTCCATCTAGCCCAAAAATGTTGACGTATAATTGTTCTATTAGTTGAAACCGGGTTCAAGGGGCAAGGATGTTAAGGCGCTTCCAGTCAAATAATGACCGGGCGTTAGTGATAGCAAGTCTTCAGGATTCGTTGACAAGGGCGTGAGTGGTCTGGAGTTAAGTATAGCTTCAATTTGTATTAATGTGGTATTTAGTTCCTCGTAAGTAAAATTACAATTGTCCAACGTTCTAACTAAATGATATTTAATGGATTTGACACCAGCCTCCGCAAGCGAATAACCCAGTATAAAGTGGAAATTAATTCCTAATTTGCCATTAGTTCAGATAAAAAAATACAATTCGTATTAATAAATTATGTCATCTCTCTTGTCATTTCAATGTAAGAGGTTCGTGAAGGTGTCAAGTAACTCCATCCAATTATTATAAGAACCACTAAATTTAGGTAGCCAGAATGAGACCCACACACAAGCAGTGATACTGCTTACGTCATCTAGCTTGATGCAATCTAAGATCTAAGATCTGCTAAGATCCTTTTTGCAAGAGAAAGTGATTTAAAATAAAGGGTTTCAAACTCCGTTTGTTGTGATATCTAGGCGTCTTTATTATCAGTATTACACTCGATGGATAATTATACCTCATTATATCATTCATACATTCACTCAATCCTACTAATACATAATTGCAACTCATTTAACTCAGCAGCAAATGAAGATACCTTTAACAAATTAAAATAATTTGTAAAGGTCGTTATTTGTCCTTTGTAGGTAGCTCGTTTCTTAATATGCTCATTATCTTGTGGCATGTTGGCTGGGTTTGCGAGACTAGTGCAAATACCTGAAATGTATACAATCAAAAGTTTATATTCTATAAAATAAAATTACTAAGCAGTTTATACAATTTTGTTTACAGATACAAAGAAGAACCTAAATGAAAACTAATTCCCTCATTTACATATTTTTCAAAACTCTTGAATAATTAACTAATATGGTATATTATGTACTGATTTGATATTTATTTTATATTTAACAATAATTAAGGGTAGTCAATTCACTTGATATAATATTTTATACATCTCAAACTAGCAACACTAAAACCTTAAATGTGTGTTATTTAGAAAAAGTTATTTCTATAAAGTATCTTGCCATATTAATTGACTAATTTAACATTTAAAGAGAATATTGAACACTTATCTCCTAGAGTACGAAAGTTAATTTACATTTTTGAAGATCTTCGACATTCTGCTTACACATGTGTTAAGAAAATGATTTACCTACTATGCCCTGTGCCAACCGGAACTAGGTTATTGCATATCTACTTAGTGTAGACATTTTCGTGGTTTTGTGATAAGAAATAAATAAATGTTTAATTCAATTGTTCAATTCAATTCAATTCTGTGCGCACGTCTTCCTTCCTTGGTTAATCTGAGCCAATCGTGCTGCAACCATAACACAGATTTAGATATGAAAGACAATATAGATAAAGGTATTGAAGAGCCAGAGCCAAAAAGATAACGTGGAGTTATATTTCTACTTAAAAATACGCCAGATTATACCGCTCCTTTGTATAAGATTATCTAACGTTTGAATTGAATTAAATTTGATAGCAAATTTAATTAATTCATTAATTTTTAACCTTTCTGAATTATCACGATCTTCGTATCTATGTAGAGAAAAAATAGGAATCCAGACTAAATCAACCAAAAACTCTTTAAAAAAAGAAGCATGTAGCAAGATAAATATGAATAAGACAAGGAAAGCAATGACAAGATTGACAGCAGGTAGGGCAGCCAGGTATGATAAAATATCTTTAGAAATGTTGAGGTCTGGAAAGGTAGACAAAACTTGACATGCTCGAAGTTCAAAAACTTTATCAAACAAAGTTTGTATTAAATGGGTTATTGTAATATTAAAGAATTTACGGATGATAATAACCCCTGGGAATGAGGTGTTCTAATTTGTTTTGTGTGGTTAATTGTGTAACATACATGATTGTAAGCTTTTAAAAAATCTTGTGTGTGTGTGTTTATGTACGCACGTAGGAAGTTATACTTCTTTGGCGTAACAAAACAAAAATAATTAAAAATAACTACCTTAAATATATTTATCAGTTCCCACAAAAACTTGAGAAACAGTTACCCAACTCCGCTTTGAGGTGTCAATGTGTGCGCGCATCGTAAGAACTTTATAGAGTCGGTGTGAGCGCGCACATTAAAAAAATCACTCTCATAATTTTCCCCCAAAAGAAGTATAACTTCATGGTTCTTCCCAGGACAGAGGCTTTTTTGGACCCAGTCGTAATTAAACAAAAGAATGACTTTCAATAAGTATTATTTATAATCTATATTGAATAAAAAAGTTTCTGTTTCTGTTTCTTTTTCTGGAGTTGTGGAAAGCCTGCTGTTAAAATTCTTTAATTTATATTGAGAACAAAAGGGAATACTTGGAGTTTAGTGCAAATCAGTTACTGTCCCACCATATAAGGGAAAATAATTACAACAGAACTGAGTGAATGCATGACACAGAAAAAATGGGACTCTTTTCTCTACTGTGGGAAGTCAGAATGTGTCAATAAAGGCACGTAAAGCAATTCACAATATAATGTTAGTCTCCACTCTTTATATTTCTATTAATGCAGTCAATAAAAAGTATATTAAGGGTGACTTTGAGATATAGTTTGAGAAATTATGTGATAATAAGAAAATTCAGGTATGCAAGATGTTGTGACCAGGCTAAGAAAGGAATACTTGGTGGTTTAGACATGTAGAAATAATAGATAAAAAAAAAGTGACTAAGCAAATTTATGCTGCAGAAGTGAGTGGAAAAGTCAGCAAGGGCGGCCGAGGCGGAAGTTTATTGACTATATTTGTGATATATTGAAGATGGACCAAGTTAAATGTATTAACCAACGAACATGTATGCGTGGCTATATGGATGTGAAAGAAGCGAGAGAAGTGTGTCACGATTAGGCCAGATTCGATAAAAGGCGAACGCTCAGACCCGTCCAACTACAGGCCTATCGCCATCACCTTGTTCTCCAAAATAATGGAATCCATTATAAACTGACAGCTCATGAGGTATCTTGAGATCGATCAGCTGGTGATCTTTTGGTCTACCTGACTCATAGATAGGCGGAGGCAGTAGAGTCCAAGGGGGAGGCATTGGCCGTTAGTTTGAACATAGCGAAGGCCTTTCATCGGGTCTGGCACAAAGCGCTTTTTTCGAAGCTTCCTTCCTATGGGATTTCCGAGAAATTGTGCAAATGGATCACCAGTTTCCTTGCTGATCGGAGCATCAAGGCCGTAGGAGACGGTGCATGTTCTGATTTCAAGCCTATCAACGCTGGTGTTCCATAAGGCTGCGTGCTATCACCAACGCTGTTTCTCCTGCATATCAATGATATGTTGCAAACTGGTAATATTCGTTGCTATGCGGACGACAGCACTGGTGATGCCTTATATACTGGCCGTGCCAATATTTTTTGGGAAAAGGTCGCCGAGTACCGGGACAAACTTGTGTCTGAAGTCGAGTCTTTGCTGAAAAAAGTCTCGGATTGGGGGCGACTAAATCTAGTCCAGTTTAATCCCCAGAAGACAAAAGTATGCCGCGTTTACCGCCAAAAAGAACCCCTTTGTCGTATCTCCTCAGTTTCAAGGCAGCCCCCTTGCTGCCTCAGCTAACATCGGAATCCTCGGCGTCGACATATTGAATAGTGTGCAGTTTCATGGTCACTTAGAAGGGAAGGCCAAATTTGCCACTAAAATGTTTGGCGTTCTCAGCAGTGCGAGACAGTATCTCATGCCGGCACATCGCTTGCAACTTTACAAAGCGCAAGTTTGGCCTCACATGGAATACTGTTCTCATCTCTGGGCCGGGGCACCCCAGTGCCAGCTCCTTCCACTTGACCGCATCCAGCGCAGAGCGGTTCAAATTGTCGACGACCGAGTTCTTTCTAATCGCCTCGATACACTGGCACTGCGTAGGGATGTTGCATCCCTTTGCATTTTCTATCGAATTTACTACGGGGAGTGCTCTGAGGAATTGTTCGGATTAATTCCAGCCGCCAAATTTCACGAACCTACATTGCGTCAAAGTTTACGATTCCATCCTCACCGTCTGGATGCTTAGCGGTCCACGACTGTACATTTTCTAGGAGTTTTCTTCCTGGTACAACTTCTCTGTGGGTTTGTTTACCACCGGCGATTTTTTCGGACCGATATCCTATTATATAGAAATTTGGCACGGTACAGAATTACAGTGCCTGAGTGTATGCGCAAGCACAGGTACACTCTCTATTGTCTCATTTTCATACGCTTTACGTGCTTTTTGAGGCACGAGAATGAAACGCCACCAACTTTCCTAAATCCGAGATGCTACTGAGAATTTTTGAAGAAAACACTCTATAATTAATTTTTTGTTGATCCGACCCGTGACTAGAGATCTCATAATCAGAAGTCACGTTCATGACCAAAAAAACGACGTAGCAGTCAGTTTTGAAAGTAATAAATAACAACTTAACTTAATATTTCACTCTTGAGCTTCACATGGGAGAAGCCAAAGGATGAGCACTTTATCTTTAGAATCCACAGTTAATTAAGTGTATGTGCTACTTTAAACCTACCTTATTGAATCATCTTCCTGCAGTACCTTCTTAAGTCCCTAAAACCCTGAGTAATAAAATGCAACAACAATTCATATCCCTGGAATTTGATTGTTGTCCCAAAACCATAATAGTCTGCTCGTGCAAGTGACAATACGCAATATCGCTATATGTTGGTTCATCCGGTGTTGTGTTTAAAAATTGTAAAATTTATAATATTATTATATATGAATGAATTATGTAGATTTTCTCGGTATTTATTTTGTTAATACATTAGAAAAACGCATTTGTTGTAAAGATTTTTGGCGTTTCGATCCCAGTTACATATTGATATACTGCTCAATATACTAAAGATTTTGAGGTGTCGTTTAATTCACCACCTTAAGTTAAAGCTTTAATAGTGATTTTTAAATATAAACTAATTTTTTTTAACGTTTGGGTGACCTACAATCGATCAGTATTCAAAACCCATTTTCTTGTTTTTGTTGTTTGATTCGTTATTCCTTAATTTCGTACAACTAAAAATTTGTTCTAGATCGTGATTAGAAGACTTTAAAACCCAAATAAAAAAGTACCTTTATCGCAGTATAGTGAGTGATGAGAACCGGAGACTCATTTTACTAGTAACTAGGCTTTCCCTATTAATCCTCAACGTTGAAAACGCATCCGCATTTAAATTTTTAAGCAAGGAAAGATGTAGGTCACTGTGGGTCACAGCATCAGTTGAATTGTGTACTTGCTTGGCAACTCGTTTAAATAAATTAAAAGAAACAATGAGACATGACAAAGCTTAAAATTGGTAATGTTATGAATTACGTATTGACGTAAGTACACATCGGAAGGGCGTGACGTTTGCGTGAGCTAGAATATCAGCTTTACTAAAATCTGAAATATATTTACAACGTAATTAAGATAAAATGAAAGACTTGATAAAAATTGATAAATTAAACAGTGGCAATAGATAAATAGATAATATATAAACCTTAAAAGTTGTTGCTATTTCGCAGTTATCACGAATTATTTCCGTGATTTTTTTATCTTTATTAATTTTTAGGTCACTTTTAGCGTCATCATAATCACCTACCATCATTTGGTTTATTATAATACATGATAAGTAAATTATTAGTGTGATTATTTGTTAATATTTAACATATTATACAACATTGGCTTTTTTCATTAGGCTTTGCGTGGCGCATTGGTCTTGTTTATTTTGTTCACAAAATAAAAATGTAAACGAATATTAAACGTCCGTTCTAATTTTACAAGATTTCATTTTGGAATCTCGGCACGCTTAAATAGAAAATTAGTGTCACCTTTATTAAGTTTTTATAGTCGTTATGAGTCGCTTTTTTGACTTCACACAACCATTGTAGGTATGTTTAATTTTTATTAAATGATTAGCTGGACAAGTAGACGTTGTTTTGCCCTTTCCGGCGACACTTTTTCTTATAAAAACCTTTAATTCACAATAAAGACGTTGATGGCCAACTATCGGGATAATAAATATCCTATGTCTCAAGTTGGAGCAAGAAATACCATTTACAAAATTTAATTAAAATCGAATGAGTGGTATCGGAGATTGGTTTTCGTTTTCAAGCTTCTGGACTGGAAAGGATACGAAATTAACATCAATGGCGAGTGTATCACTCACCTTCGATTTGCCGGCGATATAGTCCTTATGGCAGAATCGCTGGAGGACCTAAGCACTATGGTCAATGACCTCCATAGTGTTTCTCAACGGATAAGTCTTTAAGATGAACATGGACAAAACAAAGATCAAGTTTAATGTCACACATCTATGCCGGTAGTTGTTGGGAGCACTAAGCTCGAAATTGTTGACAAGTGTGTTTACCTGGGACAAATAATCCGACTAGGTAAGTCGTACTTCGACCGAGAGGTCAATCGACGGTTGGGCAACGTTTGGGAAATTACGGCAAAACTTAAAAACGAGACTGTACAACCAGTGCGTGTTGCCATCCTTCACTGCTGGCCGGATAAGGAAGCTCAAGGTCACTCAGCGAGCTATGGAGAGGGCTATGCTCGGAGTTTCTCTGCGTAATAAACTTAGAAATGAGGATATCTGCAGTAGAACCAGAGTGATTGACATAGCCCAACGGATTAGTAAGCTGAAGTGGCAATGGGCCGGCCATATAGCTCGAAGAACCGACGACCGATGGGGAAAAAGGTTATCGAATGGCGGCCTTGTACCGGCGGACGAAGTGTAGTAAAGTATTACTGAAATCTTATTTCTGTACAATGGTGTATGCAAATTCCCTTCTGTAACTTATTTTATGGCGTTAATATACACTCTTATAAATACAATACTTTTATGACTTCTGTCTATGAGGGTGATATAAAATTAAAAAAATAAATAACAGCCATCATCATCATCATCATCATCATTACAGCCCTTCACAAGTCCACTGCTGAACATAGGCCTCCCCCAAAGAATGCCACAAAGCACGGTCCTGAGCCACCTGCATCCATCGACTTCCTGCATGTCTTACCAGGTCGTCACTCCATCTTGTGGGGGGACGCCCTACACTTCGCCTACCGGTACGAGGCTGCCACTCGAGAACCTTTCTTCCCCATCGGTTGTCGATTCTTCGAGCTATATGGCCGGCCCACTGCCACTTCAGCTTACTAATCCGTTGGGCTATGTCGGTTACTCTGGTTCTACTGCGGATATCCTCATTCCTAAGTTTATCACGCAGTGAAACTCCGAGCATAGCCCTCTCCATAGCTCGCTGAGCGACCTTGAGCTTCCTCATACGGCCAGCAGTGAAGGACCACGTCTCAGTTCCGTAAGTCATCACTGGCAACACGCACTGGTTGTACAATTTTGTTTTAAGGTTTTGAGGTATGTCTGACGAGAAGATGTGTCGTAGCTTCCCGAACGCTGCCCAGCCGAGTTGAATCCGTCGATTGACCTCTCGGTCGAAGTTGGACTTACCTAGTCGGACTATTTGTCCCAGGTAAACATACTCGTCAACAACTTCGAGCTTAGTGCTCCCAACAACTACCGGCATAGGTGTGACATGGACATTAAACATAATCTTTGTTTTGTCCATGTTCATCTTAAGACCTATCCGTTGGGAGACACTATTGAGGTCATTGAGCATAGTGCTTAGTTCCTCCAGCGATTCTGCCATGAGGACTATATCGTCGGCAAATCGAAGGTGAGTGATGTACTCGCCATTGATGTTAATTCCGTATCCTTTCCAGTCCAGAAGCTTGAAAACGTCTTCCAATGCAGCGGTGAAGAGTTTCGGGGATATAACGTCACCCTGTCTTACACCTCTCTGCAATTGGATAGGTTTCGTACTCTGGTTCTGTACTCGGATAGCCATCGTAGCTCTATTGTACAAACACTTCAGGACTTCGATATACCGACAGTCAATTTGGCACCGCTGAAGGGACTGCAGCACCGCCCAAATTTCGACGGAATCAAAGGCTTTCTCATAGTCCACATACGCCAGACATAGTGGCAAATTGTACTCTTCGGACTTCTGTACAATTTGCCGTAGGGTATGTATGTGGTCTATGGTGCTAAAGCCCTTTCGGAAACCGGCTTGTTCGGGAGGCTGGAAGTCGTCAAGTCTGCGCGCGAGACGATTCGTAATGACTCTCGAAAACAGCACGTAGACGCGGCTCAGAAGGGAAATCGGTCTGTAGTTCTTCAAGAGAGCGTTGTCACCTTTCTTGAAGAACAAGACCACCGCAATTCTGCTCCACGCCTCCGGTGTAATGCCACCATGGAGGACGGAATTAAAGAGCTTCTGAAGGACTTCAAGTACCGGTCTTCCACCCGCTTTCAGAAGCTCCGCTGTAATTCCATCCTCGCCTGGGGCCTTGCCGTTTTTAAGGTCCTGGAGAGCCATTCTAATCTCGCTCAGACTGACGTCCGGGATATCTTCGGAATAGTGTCGAATAAGACTCGCTCTTGGATCGTTACTCACACTTGCGTGTGGCTCCAACGATGACGTGTACAGCTGCCCATAGAACCTCTCAATCTCACTCAAAATCTCAGGTGCCCCGGAAACGATGCTGCCACATTCGGTCTTCAGCTTTGACAGTTGGCTCTTTCTGGCAGACAGATCTCTGGCAAAGACTTTGGAGCCTTGGTTCCGCTCGATCGCTTCTTCAATACGAGCTGTATTGAAGTTGCGTAAGTCTTGCCGCATGCATTTAGAGATCTGTCTGTTCAGTTGCCTGTATGCTGTCAAATCTGTTGAAGAATGTAGCCTCATCTCCCGTCTAACAGCCATGAGATTAAGAGTGTGATCGGAGAGTTTTTGTGTTCTTCTGCGGCGGGTCTTGCAGAACTTAGCTCCGACCGCATGGACAGTTTCCACGAGCTTGTCATTCATATCGTCCACTTCATTGCAGTCTTCTAGGCACTGAAAACGGTTTTGTAACTCGAGCTGAAAGGTTTCGGGACTTTGGATTAGAGCACGAGGGGGACGGAGCGTTGACTTCATCAGACGAGACCTCTCCAACTTAACATTTAGGTTCAGTGTGCCTCTAACCATTCGGTGATCGCTGCCGGTTTTCACCCTCGCGATCACTGAGACATCACTGAACAGTTGTCGTCTGGTCGTCATAATGAAGTCAATCTCATTTTTTGTCGAACCGTCGGGGCTCGACCAGGTCCACTTCCTGTGGGGCCGCTTCTTGAAGAAAGAGTTCATCATAAAGAGTCCCTCTTTCTCCATGAAGTCGGCCAGCTGCTGGCCCCTTGGGTTCCGTTGCCCTATTCCAAATTTCCCTACTTTCAGCTCACCGTTCTCTCTTGTGCCTAGTTTTGCATTGAAGTCTCCCATTAACACCGTATATTGGGTTTTGGAGGAATGCATGGCTCTAGAGATATCCTCATACATTTCCTCCACCTCCTCATCGGGGTGTGCCGAGGTTGGTGCGTAAATCTGTATGACCTTCAGCGAATACCGTTTGGTGATTCTGAGTATAAGGTACGCAACCCTCGTCGACACACTCCCGATCTTTACAACGTTGTTAACGAGAGACTTGTGGACGATAAATCCGACACCTCCTTGGGACAGATGGCCGCCCTCCCGGTGATAGAGCAAGTTGCCGGATTCGAGGATTACCGTGTCCTCCCCCTCTCTTCGGACTTCGGATAATCCTATAATATGCCAGCGCAACTTGTCTATCTCTTCTTCCAGCTCCACGATCTTCTCGTCAGTCCTATAACTATAATAACAGCCATAGTACAATTTAAATCTTTATTAGTAATATATATATATAATAATAATAACAGCCATAGTACAATTTAAATCTTTATTAGTAATAGAATATGTGCCGGACGGGCAAAACTCGGGAGTAAATGTTGTCGAAGATACTCTGCGGGTCGCTCACGTCCTACACCTACAGGTTCCGGCGGATATGTCTACTGCCGTCTTTGTAGGTGCAGCTGGAGCACTGTGGACTGACTACCAATCAAAATGCACGAACTGTAGAATACAAATGGTAAGGCATTGGCCAGCGGTTCGACTACTCAACTGTTCGGCGAAAATCTTCTGACTACTGGTTCTCGACCACTGGTTGTTGAATACGGTTGGTTAACGACGATTGTTCTATGTCGGTTTATCACTATATTCTTCAGATTATTTCTTCATTTGACTATTTCTTCAAGTTGTTCGGTAGTAACTTTCTCTCACTACTATGTTCTACTATCTGCTATTATCTGTTACTATGTTGTACTACAATGTTACTACTACTACGTAATCGTCTGCATGTGTGCTTGTACACACAGCAGGTCTCGGGCCTCGGGGCATGTCCCCCTTTGCCCGGAATCTCCTCGCGGTGCATCACTTTGCACCGGTCGTGGGAGCCGTTTTGGCGTTGTAAGATTGAAACAGCGACACGGGTTTGATTCCCCGGTCGCTGTAGTTATATTAAGTTTTTTCCATGATTTTTCTTCATCATGCGGACGGGTAATATAGCCACCGTCTGTAAAAACGTGGCATGTATGGTAATCAAATGTGGCCGGTTGTTAATCCGGCCAGGCGTCTGGGTTGGCCTATCTGCGGCATTGAGGGTTGTTACTCAACTCTCTAATCGCTATAGAGAGGAGTTCTCTTGGCAGAGGTCGCCCGTCCGGTGGTCGAGCATGTAGAGGCGCAAAATTTCGTAGGTGTTCGTGTGTCCCGTTATCTGCGCGGTCAAACATGCCGCGCGCTAATAGGGCCACGAATTGCTCGACTGTCTCCATCTTTAGGTTGGCCGCGATGACGTCATTCCGGACGTAGCGACCTGCACCGACGATGGTCCGTAATGTCAAATTTTGCTGGACATGCAATCGCCGCTTCTGATGATCGCTCAGGAGCGCGTACCAGGCCGGCGCAGCGTGAGTAAATCTCGATCTTATATAGGTCTTGTATATTTTTATTTTTGTTCTCAGTGGTAGGTTTGCGGTTAGGACCGGACGGAGCGCCGCCCGCGCACATCTGGCATTGCGGACGGCGTTATCGACGTGCGCGGTCATGCGCAACATCCGGTCAATCCTACATCCCAGGTATGTCACTGTCTTCTCATAGGTGATCTCCTGGCCCCTGAGCGTCAGTGGTGGTGGAAAGTTCCTGTAGCGGCGAGTGAGCAGAGCGGTCGTCTTGCCAACATTGACGGCCATCCTCCACTCGTCTAGCCATGGTGGCAGCAGGTCCAGCAGGCGCTGCATCCTGGCAGTGGCTATGTGGGCTCTTCTAGACGATGTGAAGTAGGCACTATCATCCGCATATAGTGCCAATTCAACATCGTCTTCCCATTCGCGCAGGTGGTCTGCCAGGGTGGGGATGTCATTGGTGTAAGCCGCGTACAGGATCGGCGATAGACAGCTGCCCTATGGTACGCCGGCTCTAATTGGTCTTGCTGCGGACTCGGCGTCCTCTACACAGACGTAGAACTTCCTATCTTTCAGGAATGACGCCACTAGCCGCAACATAGCAGGAGGGGTACTTGTTTGTGCTTCCAATTTATAGAGTAATCCAGAGTGCCACACTCTGTCGAACGCCTTCTCAATGTCGAGAAAGACGCCCAACGATGTGCGGCCGCGGTTGTACTCGGCCGCAAGATAGTGCAGCACCCTGGTCAGCTGTGTTGCTGTAGAGTGGCCCCTCCTGAATCCGTGCTGTTCCGCCCGAAGTTGTACGCACGGGCGGAAGCTTCTCAGCAGCAGTCTTTCACACAGTTTAGCTATGTGCGGTAGCAGCGTGATCGGCCTATAACTGGCTGCTCTACGCCTGTCCTTCCCGGGTTTCGGCAGGACGATCACTTTGCCGATTTTCCAATCCTCCGGGAAGTAGGATGTCCGCAGTATACCGTTGTAGAGTCGACCTAGCTCTACAAGTGTTCTATTTGGCAGCTGCTGCGTTGGTTATCCCGTCGTGCCCCGGCACCTTCCTCGGTTGCAGGCGGGTTACCGTCCTCCGCAATAGGGCGGGGGATATAAACCACTCTCCTGCAAGCGGTGGCGCGGGCTTCGACAGGAACTCCTGTACGCGGCTCTCCTTCCGGGTATGAAGTTCCATGAACTCCGCACTTGCTGGGTTTGGCATAAATTGCTCCTCGAAGTGCTCTGCTAGGATATCCGCTCTATCTTTGGCCTCGTAACAACGTTCGCCCGCGTTGTTGGTCAGCGGGCAAACGGGGGGTCTGGTTTTTGTTAACTGTCGGTTCAGTTTGTAGAGCGACGCATCTTCCTCCTCTGCTTCCGATATGCGCCGCTCCCAGGCCTCTCCACGGTGGGCCTGGACTGCAATCGACAGTTCATCCGTTAAGGTGTTCAATTGTGTTTTCAGTCTAGGGCAGCGAGTACGCGCCCAGAGTTTTCTCAAAGCTCTTTTGCGTTTGAGCTGCACGCATATCTCTCGGGGCAGCTCTTCCCGTCTTCCTGTGGTTGGGACGATCGTAGAAGCCGCATGTAGAGCTTCTTTGGTCGTCCTTGTAATTCTGGTTGCAGCGGCTTCTACGTCGTCCGCTGTGTTTATGGCAGTGTATGTTGGAGGTCTCTCCATTAGGTGTCTCTGGTAGAGCCTCCAATTTATCTTCCTTTTAAGAGCTCCGGGCAGCGTAGTCACTGCCTTGAGGCCAATGGTGATAAGAATCGGGAGGTGCTGAGACATCAGGTCGTACAGCACCTCTACCACTACCGGGTAGTTGACGTTCCTAGAGAGCACGATGTCCAATACATCCGGACATTTTCGGTGATCCGAAGGGACGTGTGTTGGTTCTTCGGGACCTAAAACGTCGTAGCCGTTTCTCTCGGCGTCGTCATAAAGCTCACGACCCGGCGGGGTGATCACTCTGGACCCTCACGCCGGGTGTTTCGCGTTTAGGTCCCCTGCAACGATGGTTGGTATCTCGCCTTCCATTACTGTCCGGATGTCTGAGGAGCAGAATGCAGTCCCTGGCGGGCGGTATGCTGCGTAGATCCTTAGTTCCTCGCCCGCCGCCTCCATTTTTATGCCAATATAGCGCATCGTTTCGTAAGTTGGTAGATCCAGTTCTTGATGGACGATGTCTCTCCTCACTAGAACCGCCGTGCCTCTATAGGCGGTCCCTTGAGGATTGACCTCGTCCCTTCTATAAATGTGATAATTTGGCAGCTTAAGATGCGTTCTTGGGTTCAATTTCGTCTCTCCCAGCAGTATCACCTGTATGTCCTGCTGCTGGGTGACAGTGCGGAGTTCATGGACCTTCTGTTGTATCCCGTCTGGATTCCAATATAGTAGGCGCAGGTTACTCGCCTCTATAATGCCGGGCTAGTGGTTGCGCCAACGCTCTCATTATTGCGGTTATTGGATCTGTCCCGGCTCCTATATCGGCCAGGACTTGCGTGCCGACCTCTATGGCTATGCTAACCAATCTGTGGATGGCATCTGTGTAGCCGGGGCCGGCAGTTGGTGTTCTGTGTGAGGTTGGCTCTTGTCTCGGCTGGGCTTGGGTCTGTCTGTGTTTGGTAGAGCGTCCTCTACTTGTAGAGCGGGCTCTATATTCCGGTAGAGCCCTCTCTGGTGCTCTACCTACGGTGGTCCTTGTATCCCTGACGGTAACCTGCGCCTGGGAGGCTATCGTGACCGCTGGGGTGGGGGTAGAGGTAACGGCTTGAGGAGGCTGTTGTGCTTGACTGTTCTTCCTTCTCCCCCGCTTTTTGTTTTTAGAAACTAGGCGCTCTGTAGCGTCATTAGCGGGGGGCTGGAGAGTCGCTCCTGTGGTTGCTCCTTGTTGCGGTGGCTCTACAACGTCCATTTGTTGATGTTGCTGTAGTTGCGGGGGGTGGGGGTGGTGGGGGTGGTGGTGGGGGGGGGCTGTTTGCCTCCCTCCTTTCCCTCTTATGGTTGTCCACCCCTCCTCGTTGATTTGGACTGTCCTCTGGCGACTCTCCGGAATCTGCTTCGGCGCTTCCGGAAGCAAGCCCGGAAGTGTAATTCCTTGCTTCCGTGCAATCCTCCTCAGTACCGGACATCGTCGGTCGTTGGCCGCATGATCTTTGGCGCAATTTGCGCATGTAGGTGGTTCATCTCTACCCCTCGGGCAATCCCTTGCAGCGTGTTCCCCCGCGCAACGGACGCATTTGATGAGTCGGAAGCAGTTATAAGAGGCGTATCCGAACGGCTGGCAGCGGTGGCATTGCGCTGGGCCCCCTCGTCCCTGCCAGGCTTCAATTACTACTCCTCTCATAAATAGTAGTTGGTTAATTTTGTATAGGTCGCTCAGCCTCTCTTGGCTTAAGTGGTCCAGTTGCGCGAAGTACAGGCATCCTGGCCTGCCTCTGCGCGGAGGGATTGCCTTCACATAGCGTATCGGAAATCCTAACGCTTGGATAGCTTCCCCTATGGCTTTTGTGTCCGTGTCCGCTGGCAGCCCCCTAATGCCCACTTTTGTGGGTTTCTCCTCTTCAGGGGTGTAGCAGTACCAGGACATCGCTGGTACTTCCTTGGATAGGTCGATCAAATATTTTTGGATGACCCGGAATTCTTCTGGGCTCTGGGGGGAGAAACGCACCCCCTTCCCGAATGGACGAGCGTTCGGGGGGTGACCCAACTTCTTGTTGAGCACCTCAAAATGCTTCGTCCAATTCGGGAGGCATTCCGCGACAATCGGAGGGTATCTTCCCTTCCCGGGTTCCTCCTCTGGTTTTGAGGCTTCAGCCTCCTGCCTTGGTACTGCTGGGGCTGCTGCCAGTTGTGCGTCAGCTGGTTGACGGACGTTGTCCGTCGTCCGTTGGTAATCCAGACGGGTTTGCTGGGTGTCAATCCGATGGGGCTAGGGTAGCATACGTAGTGCTATCCCAGCCATACAATTCTTCCCCCCCCTGCTCGTACCCTGCCGCGTTGCTACGTCGGTCAGGGGAGATAGGTGGGGTTAATTTTCGCGGAGATGGTGATTTGGGCGGTGAGTTGTGCTTCCTTACGTCGACCGCTGGTAACAGGTATTCTTCTTCTTCGTCCGATGATTGGGATGCAGACGAGGTCGGAGACACAACGCACTGCCTCTTCTCGCCTCTGTTTCGGGTGGTGTATGCCTCCTGGCCGACTTCTTCGCCCGCTGCGGTAGGGGCGACGGTTCGCGTTCAATCGTGCACTCAGGCGCGGAGAACACGAGCGCGGCGCTCGGTGCGGGCTCCTTAGGCGGCGAGGTAGGCTTCCTGGTTGTCTTCGGGATCTGGCTAAAGAAGCTTACGATCCTGGAGCGTTCCGGGTTCGCGAGGTCCCTAACCATGAGAGGCCGATCTAATATCCCCGGACGATCTGGGGGTTTCCTAACGCGAGGGGGTGGGGGGGCTCCCCCTTTCCCCTGCCGGTCATTATTTACAGATGTACAGTTGTCTCTTGCGTGTCCTATCTAATTTCCCTACCTAGCAGGCTGACAGACAGATGACTGACGCGCGCGCCGCGAGGTACGGGAGACGGTGGAGAGTGAGTTGGCTGCAACACTTGGGGCACTGCCTACACCTTTCGTTACGAAAGGGTTGGGGGAAGTGCAATAGGTGGCACTTAATAACGCGACTAGACACTTATAAGCCGAGAACGCTCTTAAGTGCCAAGAATCTGCTTAAGGGCCGGTGACCTCGACACCTCACGGAGTATTCGGACTCGACGATAGGTGGAGTATGTCGTACCGGCGGTTGCTTGGGACCACTGCTAACCCACAAACAACACACACTTAGGAGATCCTATGGTACAATGTTACTGAGCCCTTACGCGCTAAGGTAAACCGGAGCTTTACTTTAAAGTGAGCCGCTTCCCATTGCCTGGTTTGACTCTTTATTGTTTAATATTTTCACTATAAAATAACCACAATTTACATTTTTCCTATATTTGATTATTTTTTACGCTAAATTTACGGTTAGGTTAAGGTTACATGGTTAAATCCGTAATTTAGTTGTCTATTAGAATATTATAAAAGGTTTCTTAATTTATTAACAATGTAAAAAGTTATAAACAAAAGTATCCCAAATTTCCCCAATATTTGGGTACATTGATTCTTTAATTTTACTATGTGGGTAGGAAATAAATTACATCACGCTAAGTATTCTTTTATTTCCTTAATCTTTAAAAATTAAACTAATTAAAATGTATGTTTACACTTTTGTTATAGCATAAAATTATTTTCATTATTTTTGGGTCTTAATATTACGTATTCACACGTGGTAGAGCCATGCTGCAGCTTTATTATGGTTGTAGTACGAATGGGTCGGCTCGACAGGGGAAGGACCACGCTGTCACAGATACCAGCGTAAAACCCTTATCCTATAAAACAAAACGCCCGATTGTTCTATAACGTGTTGCGCTCCGATTGACCAAATTTGTGTTGTACTAATAAGGGTTATTTTCTTAACAAATAGAAAACGTTGCTCTATACTATAATACGAAGGGTTGTAAACATGTGGCAAAATTACACTATTGCATTTATATTGTATATATTAAACTCTAATTACCTTTCATTTAGGTTTTTCACTAATACTTTCTCTAATTACAATTTTAATTTATTTTTTATCACTATGTTTTTAAACACTTTTTACAGTACACTTTTTTCATTAATTTGTTATCAATATGTAGGAGAACAGAAAAAGATTTGATGCAGTTAGATGATCATGTTATATCTAAATAAAAGTTGTCCAACACTATTCCCAAGGCAAGGTTTTCATCTTTTATGCGTATCTCTGAAGATAATTATATGCTATATGGAAATAATTGCAATACAGCGTAAGTAATAAAAATATTCTATTATAGATACAACTGATTAAAACGTATATAATACAGCTACAAAGACTATAAGACCCTTGAAATACCAGTTAAGGTGTTTTGCATATTGTCGCCATTTTAGGACATATAAAAACATTTTTTTTATAGGATAAGAGTGACAGACTAGCACACAGTCCACCTGATGGTAAGTGTTTGATGCAGCCCATAGACATCTACATCAAGCAAAATGCAGATGCATTGTCACCCGTGAGGACTAAGATAGAATGCCTCATTTCCAGTTAAAAGGGTCTAAAATATAATTTTAGGAATATTAAACATAAGTTTTAGCCTATACCATAATGTTCAGGTCGAATCACTGTGCCCCAATATGCCTTCATATCCATTAATTCAATATTTTATTTATTCTAACCTACACAATCGATATTTAATTATACTGCATTTAGTATTTTGTCCTTATATAATTTGGTTATTTTGCTAGTACGGCAAGTTTTTGATAGTAAACATTTCAAGTTTACGGTAAATCTAATTTTGCACTATCAATTCACCAATTATCACCGTCAAACCCAACTCCAATTCCAGTATAATATTAATATGTTCAATATATATTTTTTACATATTTATATCTTTTGTCACTTTAACAACTTAAACTAATTTAAGTACCCATAATATAATAAAAGCTATTCTGACGCTAAGGCTACAGAGCGTGCCAAAGAAATATACAAATATATATTTTACTCGAAAAACATTACCCTCCTCCTTTTTATACAATCTTTGTCTTTTATCTTTTGAAAGACTACCAGCAATTAAACCTATTGGGTAGTTGCCGCTGGAGGGCTATTTTTTGTAAATCGGTTTCATATTTTGATTAATAAAAAAAAATACTTAAAAAAATGGCGGGGTGTCATAAATTCTACTGTTATATGTAATTTTTCTATGTATCTCCTTCTAGAACAGTTGGGTAAAAATTCTAAAATAATCAATTTGGCATTAGTATTCTTCGTATAATCTCCTAGCCCTGTGATTTTCTGGAAAATATTAGAATTACAGACAACTTTCCTACAGATATATTATTAGAACGGGGAAAAAAATCCATTTTTATACGATATCGCAAGGGGTTGGAGTTGATTGTTAAAAAATCAATGACGCCTTGTTATCACTTTTATGATATAAGTAGTGGAAAATTAGGATTTAAGCCATGCTTAAGTAGCGACAAGTGAAAAATACGACAAATTCCTTAAAAGTTGAACAGATTTTTACAGGTTACTTTAAAGTATTTTTTATAATAGATGGTCCATGGTCACAGACATATTTAATTGATAGATAAGGGTTACAATGGATTAAGGATCCCATTTCACTAGTTAAAATTCTTTGGCAGTAAAATGTTATTGTATTTTGTGTTAGCAGTGCTCGTGTTGAGCGGTGCTTGTATATGAGTTTAGCTACTCATTTTTACTTTTAATATTGCAGTGAAACAAGGACCTATATACTTCCTAGGCAGTGCGTAGGATGGGATGCAGTCGCACGGGGCCCCTAAAGCCAAAAATGCATTACGATGTATCTTAAAATTGTTATAAGCTTTTTCCGTCTTTGTGTATTACTTAAACATTGAAGTTAGAGTTTTAATACGTTTTACACATATCCCTTTGGCAAGGCTTATCACCATTTTCAGAACTTTATAAGCTAGGTATTAGAAATTTTTAAACTGATTTAACAACAGGTAATTTAGAACCATTTGAGATATTTACTGGCATAATTGAAAAACTTAGGCCAGAATTGAACTTTATTAACAAAATGCAACCATCTAAAATCTATTCTATGTAAAGTCTATCCCACCACTGCTTCCAGTGCTAGGTAAATATCAATTCTTAAAGAGTTTTAAGAGTATATAGTTCATCGCACAACCCCATTTTGTGATGGCGGACATCACATACTGTTTCTTTTCTCAGAATATTTTCTTACAATAATTTATTTTGCGGTGTTTTTATCGATAAGGTTTTCTACTTTTTTTGTAACAACCATTCCTTAATTAAGCACCGGAACATTGCCGACTAGGTGCTAGGAATATTGGAAACAATTGTCACAAAACACGGTAACATGTTTCTATCAAATGCGGCGCTAACCACAATATCGAGTATACACAAGCTTGTTATTAAATTAATACATTTAGATTGGTAACCACATTGGTTTCCGCTTTATTCCTCGCATATGTATTAAATTTAATAAGTTGCACGTAATGACCATTGCGCGTACCACTATCCATAACCGTGTAGTGGTGGTGTAAGATTATTCCCTGTCCCATATCATCCCGTGGCTCTCAGCTGTCAGGTATGATATTCTGATAACAACAACAAAATAATAAAACCGCACTTGCCAACCCGCACTCAAGTTTCACAACTATAATAAAAGTCCCCTATGAGGCAATCTATGGAGTATTCACCAGTGACATTTTCAAAATCAGTCGCCATTAATTTGTTCTATAATAGGTGCAGCTGAAGCGTATCTGTACCACGTTAAATATAACGTGAAAAGTATATATAACGTAGTCAAATAAAAAAAGTAAAATAGTTTGCACTCATCATTTCAGCCTAAGAAAACTCAACTACTGCAAAAATGGCCTCTTCCAAATATTGCCACAAAGTACTATTCTGCGCGGTACTATGCCTCGATGGTGGAAGGCTCCGTAATGCAGCGGCAATGTTTTGCGGCGCTGGGGGCCGTGGGTTCGAATCCCGCATGGAACAAGTTTTCGTATGTACATACAAATAATTGTTCCGGGTCTGGATGTTTGTGTGCAAAGTAAGTTTGTAGGCTGCCTCCACGATACAGGAGAAAATCCTAGTGTGGGGGAAAGTATTTTTTGCATCTATTGACTTCTTGCATGCCTCATCAGCTCCATCTTATTTAGCTTGAACTTTACCATATCCTGGTGAGTACAATTAAGAGGGTAAATGCTAAGCGCTCGCCGTAAATTTCACAATCGTGAACGACTCGTATTTGATCTCCGATGGCTCCAATCAAATTGTACATTTTTAGTTATTTTTCAAAAACTGAAGTAACAAACGAACGTCTTCGTCCTACCTGATGATAAGTGGATACTGCAACTCATGGATACCTGTAATCTACTTAAAACAAAAGAAGACTAACTTTACTTTTAATTCTCGCCGGCGTATTATTTATAGGAGAGGGGACAAACGAGCATACGGCTCACTTTATGGAAAGTGACTAGCGCCACCCATGAACAACTGCAACACCAGTTGCTTTATGTTGTTGCGTGTTGCAATTTTAGGTGCTGATTTACCATGTGTGAAGAAAACATCGTGAGGAAAGCTGCATGTTATCTTTAAGCGATTACTTAAAGAGTATTACTTGTCTCAATCGTTCGGACACCGTTAGGGTAGATTGTGTGATTATGTATTTATTGTATCTATCAGCTTTATATTATTGTTTGAGGAATTTTGTATATATATGTATATTGATATATATATATATATATATATATATGTATATATGGTATATGTATATGTGTATGTATATGTATATATTATATGTTTTACTTTATCATGTGTTAGTAATTTATATTATTTCATGTATTACTTAGTTATTTATATCTTTTTTTTTGCTTTTATTATTTGTATATTTATATTGCACCACCTACAACCTACCTACCTATTCATTGTTTGTATTACTTTACACCTTTGGTTGCCTGGAAGAGATCGTTATGTAGCTATAAGGCCGCCAAATTGTACATATTATAATCTGATTTTGTTATGACATTTGTATATTTGTTCGTGGTGTACAATAAAAGTATATTCATTCATTCATTCATTTCCGAAGAATAAAATATAAAAGTATATTATAAATACAAATATAATTGGCATGTACTCAGCTCGATTGTAGTTTTACCACTATAATTACATGAATTTACGTTGTTACGTCCGCCATTCGACTTCCGTCGTGAACCACTCCCAACACTGCTGGCCGTATGAGGAAGCTCAAGGTCGCTCAGCGAGCTATGGAGAGGGCTATGCTCGGAGTTTCTCTGCGTAATAAACTTAGGAATAAGGATATCCGCAGTAGAACCAGAGTAACCGACATAGCCCAACGGATTAGTAAGCTGAAGTGGCAGTGGGCCGGCCATATAGCTCGAAGAACCGACAACCGATGGGGAAGAAAGGTTCTCGAGTGGCAGCCTCGTACCGGTAGGCGAAGTGTAGGGCGTCCCCCCACAAGATGGAGTGACGACCTGGTAAGACATGCAGGTAGTCGATGGATGCAGGTGGCTCAGGACCGTGCTTTGTGGCATTCCTTGGGGGAGGCCTATGTTCAGCAGTGGACTTGTGAAGGGCTGTAATGATGATGATGATGACGTTCATTTATGGTATTTATGTTTCAGTATAAAGCGATAGTAGCCTAAATGCAGGGTGCGGACCGTGAACTCAAAAGGTCGTGGGTTTGAATCCGCCATTCGACTTCCGTCGTGAACCACTCCCAACACAAGCATTTTATATTATTTTTTACAGTGGTAGAGCCACGCGGCAGCTTTTGCTGTCGCATGGATGGGCCGGCTCGAACCGGGGTGGTACCACGACCTCACAGAAAACCAGCGTGAAGTAGAGATTTACCTCTGCGTTTCGCTTGGTGAGTGCAGGTGGCCGGAGGCCCTTTTTACTGGAAGTGAGGCATTCCATCTTGGTCCTCACGGGTGACAACGCATCTACATTTTCATTTGTAATAGAGGATAGATGTAGATGTCTATGGGCCGCAGCAACCACTTACCATCAGGTGGACTGTGTGCTCGTTTGTCACCCTTATCCTATAAAAAAAAAAATTAGATTACAAAAGAGTTGCTACTCTCTAAGGGCATTGAAATAAATAAATCGCAGTTTAAAATAATGTATCACCCTAATTGTTCCCGAGGGAACCGTTTAAAATTCATATTATAATAATAGAAACATCTATTGGCCGCCCTGAAATCCAAGATCGTTATAAAGGAGCAGTGTCTATAATATGCAAGGTGTTTGGTACCGTGATTTCTACTAAATGGTGATTACGAAATATCCTTCCAATTGTGGAGTAATTTATGACCGGTTGTGAAATATTCAACAGGAAATATTATTATTTAAGTCCTTGCACCATTTTTATTTGATGCAATAGCGAAGGAATAAATATTTATGACTACGTTTTAACACTCGTAACTCTACTATGGCTATCCGAGTAGTAGAACTACGATGGCTATCCGAGTACAGAATTAGAGTACGAAACAGAAACAGAAACAGAAACAGAAACTTTTTTATTCAATATAGATTATAAATAATACTTATTGAAAGTCACTCTTTTGTATAATTACCACTTACTATCCAACTGCAGAGAGGTGTAAGACAGGGTGACGTTATATCCTCGAAATTCTTCACCGCTGCATTGGAAGACGTTTTCAAGCTACTGGACTGGAAAGGATGCGGTATTAATGGCGAGTACATCACTCATCTTCGATTTGCCGACGATATAGTCCTTATGGCAGAATCGCTAGAGGACCTAAGTACTATGCTCAATGACCTCAATAGTGTCTCCCAACGTATAGGTCTTAAGATGAAAACAAAAATCATGTTTAACGTCCATGTCACACAAGTACCTATGCTGGTAGTTGTTGGAAACACTAAGCTCAAAGTTGTTGACGAGTATGTTTGTTTGTTTTATTTGACCTGGGACAAATAATCCGATTAGGTAAGTCCAACTTCGACCGAGAGATCAAGACACAACCAGTGCGTGTTGCCAGTGATGACTTACGGATATGAGACGTGGTCCTTCACTGCTGGCCATATGAGGAAGCTCAAGGTCGCTCAGTTAGCTATAGAGAGAACTATGCTCGGGGTTACTCTGCGTTATAATCCTTTTTAGTGGGAAAGAGGCATTCCATCTTAGTCCTCACGGGTGACAACACATTTATTTATTTATTTATTTAACAAGTACACTTACAATATACATATATGACATTGTCACAAAAACATACACACTTTTATATTTTCTGATATGCATATCAATTACAAGTGTACATAGCATTTACAGATTGAGTCGTGCAACTAAACTTAGGATTAATTTGGAGTAGGAAAAACATACAACAAATAACAAACAAACATACGATAATGTAATAAAATGAGAAACAATTTAAGTAAATTATGTGGTAGGTAAAAAAAATAATTGAGAAAAAAAATATCAGGTTCAATTATTGGGAAAGAAAATGGTAGATATTGTACTCTCTTTAGAAGTATGTACATTTTTAATTTAAGTACAAAATAGATTCTATTCAAAATATAATAACAATTTTTAACAGGAACTGCGCGACAAATGCCTAGTAAGTTTAATTTTAAAGGTCTTAAAAGAGTCGTGAAATATATCGATGCTAGGCATGGTTTTAGTTATTTCGTTATATTTGCCACATATACGAACAATAGGAGCATGATTCCCGAGATGAGTTTTCGCGAAAGGAATGTAAAATGTTTTTAAGATGCGACAACGGGGATATTTACGCGGGACAGCTAACAATATGCGATCAAGAAGGACACATCTGCATTTTGATTCGCAAACGAGTATAGATGTAAAGTCTATGGGCCACAGCATTCTCTTACCATCAGTTAGACTGTGTGCTCGTTTGTCACCCTATCCTATAAAAAAATCCAACCTATGAGGTAATTAATGTGTTCAGCAATTGACTTCTACAGGCTGTAAGGAAGGGAAGAACTAGGCGGCGCAAATTCATATGAGTAAATATGTATAAACAACGTAACCTCTTATAAAATTCAATAGTTAATTAAGTAGGTAGGCGCGTCACTAAAATATTGGTTGAATCGAGGGTGAGCGAGAGGTGGTGTCACTCTAGCGGAACGTCATATCGATGGTGGCGAGTGGGAATTTAGGGTATATTGACAAACCCCTCCCCCTCCCTACTCGTTTGTGCAGAATAAAGTTTAGTGTAGGTGCCGAGCGAGGGAGATACTTCTTGAGTCACTCTACGCGTGCTAAGATAGAGTCGTGGTTGTGTCCGTTGTGGTGATTCTTCTGGTGGAAGAAGGATGGTGTTGCTGAAAGGCTGAAAAACAAAGAGCAAAGACCAAGAGCAACACCACCCATCTCAATGTCACACAGGAGTGTTACATTGAGATGGGTTGTGTTGCTCTTGGTTTGGATACTTTGGCATTATCATGTAATTATGTCCTTCACGTTAGTGATTGTGACGAGGACATATTACGGTCTCGTTGAAATGCAATTGCCTATACTGGATGTATAGTGCAGTTACGCTGTTTTATTGCCGCTAATCATTAATTGCATAAGCAAGAGAGCAAGTTGAACATCCGCTCTCACACTTTTACTATTTTGAACCTTTCCTGACTTATTCCAGCTAGTTCCGTCAATTATAATTCTTTGTACTTTCAAACAACAACAATAAGTCGCCTATTACAAATGTTCCCTTCAGCACCTTCAGCCTGATAATTGCTTTATTAAAGCCGATCAGTGTATAAACTTAAAAGTTTATTATCTCTTGTTAAGTCCAGTATTTTCTTTTTTTTTTTGATAAAATACTTTTATACAAGGATTTTCTTTTGTTTCGTAGAGGCAGTTTATATACATCACAAGGATAAACATACAGAACCGGAACAATTATTTCAAAGGCATTGTTCCTTGCGGGACACGCGGCCCTCAGAGCAGCAACTCATTGTTAAGTCACCACGCCACTTATAACATATTAAGGAAATTAATTATTTCAAAGGTTTTTGAAACCGCAAGAACTTATCGTGAGAATAGTTTCATAAACTAAAAGAGAAATTTGTTACAGAAGGTTGGATTCGAAAAGTAAAAGCGAACAAAACTTTCAGGAAGGTACGTAAATAATGTCAATTTATCTTTATCTTCCACAAAGGGAACTAGGTTATCACAGTGGAACAGCATGCCGAACTACGGTTCTATTACTCCATCTATTACAGCCTATAAAATTCCCATGTTCAACATAGGCCTCCGTCATAGACTGCATCATAGGAGGGATTTCGCTATAGTTGCTATGATTTCTAGGAGGATTTTTATGTTTTGGAATAATTTAATATTGGTAGAGCAACGCGGCAGCTTTTGCTGTCGCACGGATGGGCCGGCTCGAACCGGGGTGGTACCACGACCTCATAGAATACCAGCGTGAAGTAGAGGTTTACCTCTGCGTTTCGCTTGGTGAGTGCAGGTGGCCGGAGGCCCTTTTTACTGGAAATGAGGCATTCCATCTTAGTCCTCACGGGTGACAACGCATCTACATTTTGAATTGTAACAGAGGATAGATGTAGATGTCTATGGGCCGCAGCAACCACTTACCATCAGGTGGACTGTGTGCTCGTTTGTCACCCTTATCCTATAAAAAAAAAGAAAAAAGATGGTGTTGCCCATCTCCTGATTCAGTTTCCCTCTGTCGCCTCTAACTACATGTACGGGGCGAGGGGTACTGCCGTTATATCTTAAATTTATTAACAAATCTTTAAATTAATTTAAATTTATATTTTTTTATAAACATAAACTTTTTATAAAGAGAAGAGACTAGCATAGTATTGTAAATTGCTTTACGTGCCTTTATTGACACATTCTGACTTCCCACAATAGAGAGAAGAGCCCCATTTTTTCTGTGTCATGCATTCACTCACTACTGTTGTAACTATTTTCCGTTATATGGTGGGACAATATCTGATTTGCACTAGTCTCCTGGTACTCGCTTTAGTTCTCAACATAAATTAAAGAATTTTAACAGCAGGCTTTCCACAACTGCAGAAAAAGAAACAGAAACAGTAACTTTTTTATTCAAAATAGATTATAAATAATACTTATTGAAAGTCATTCTTACGATAAGTTTAATTTGTTGGTGTGGAAAATATCTCTGTCAAAAAAAGAAGCACGAAGGGTCTTTTTTTTAAACGAACTTTGTAAGCTGTTCTTTTTTCATAAATTATGTTACACAATTAAGTATCAAACAAATTAGAACTGGCTTGATAGCGTTCACCTTATTCCCGGAGGTTATTATCTATCATCCATAAACTCTTTGATATTATTGTAACTCTTTTTATAAAATCTTTGTCTTTTATCTTTTGACAGGCTACTAGCAATTAAACCATGTGTAGTTTCCGCTGGAGGGCTATTTTTTTGCAAATCGGTTTCATATTTTGATTAATAAAAAAATACTTAAGAAAAGGCGGAGTGTTCTAAATTCTACTGTAATATGTCACTTTTTCTATGTATGTTACGGGATATGTTCGTCAATTTTTAAGCGACTTAAATGATCCTTTTATAATGAATAGTTAGTTCCTTTTATAATGAATAGTATAGTAATTGAGTTTGCTTACAAGGGGGGGGGGGGGGGGCACCATGTAGGAGAAATAGTTCACACCCAATGGTGGGAAAAATGGTATGGAATTTTTGTTACCTTGAGCTTGTGATATTCTTAAGTCCACTATAAAGAGTTAAATATGTAATCAACTTTTTTAAACAGGTTTTATTACCTCGACTTCAGAAGCTGTTATGTGGAAATTATTTTACTGTTTTTGTCTTTTAAAGACGAATTTTTCATTTTATTAAGGTTTAAGTTTTGTCCCCTAAACCCTTTTGCGATAATGATACTTTAGTCATTGATTTGTGACCTAGTGGCGACATCTGTTGCCGTAGCAACAAAAAAATATTTATATCTCTTTGAGATGTTGTAACTATCTTGATTTGGATTTGCTATATTATTACTAAACTAAATGGAATAATATATGCGGAATATATTATTCCATGGTATTGTAACGACCCCCCCCCCCCCCCTTTCTCATCTCTTCACTCTTTCTATATATATTTATACCTTTATTTCCTTAGAATCTATTTCTATAAGTTATACAAGTGTATCTAACTTACGTGACCAGTATATTAATCATACATTGATCTTTCTAAGGGTTCAAATATAGGCCGTATAATAAATTTATGGCGTGATCGTCTTAGTTAGGACCCTTATTTACGTTGTGTTTGTATAGTAACTTAGTTCTTTTAGGTGTGTCTTGGAAGAATGAATATTTGCGAGAGCAATCGAAAGCTGTTGGTAGTGTCTTATAAGCTAAAGAACCCCGTTCACGAAGACAGAGCTCAAATAAAAGTTAAGAACAATAAATTGTCCTTATTCCACTTGTATCAGGTTCACAACAGTCAATTCCTTATTAATTAATCCCTTCCCGCTTGGAAAAGGCTCACAATATTTATATCAAATACCAGATACAAGGGCTTCGCTCTTCCACATTTAAAAAAATGTGGAGGAGGTACACGGCTCCGCACACGCCGCGCACGGTGAGCGCCAACCATTTTAATGCGCTCCCCCCGAAGGGTACGCAAATTTGGGAACTGGACCGTAGTCCACAGCAAAATAACTGGCGAACCAGTAAAAGAGGACTTGGCCCCTTGATAGTGCGTAAGCACAAACATCGACCGAAGTCGCGCATGTCAATGCGTGTAAACGCCATACAGAATACGATCAAATCCAGCCACAGTGAATGTACGTCACACGGGTTAGGCAACAATAGGCACACTGGCCATAAATAGCCGTCCGTGAGCGCCACCACCTGCCAGACCGCCGTTCCTGCAGACGTGATGTAATGTGTAAGGCATCACCACCAATTGCATGGTCAGCACGGCCAATTGGCCGCAGAGCGTGTCATGAGCCTACCGCTCACCTCAAGGGAATGGGGTCCCACGTTGCGCGGCTTTCGGCCGCACCCTTGAGAGCCTCCTCAGATTCTCCCTCCAGCTACCACCCGCATGAGGTCGACACATATGCTCCACCAACCAATACAATGGCAGATATAGCCAATAGGAAGTTATAAGATATTAGTAATAATTCGCCATCAGAAAGGGTTTGTGTCACTGACGTTGAGTATATGCATTTTTCGATCATGTTTGTCTCACCCACCAACAAGTTGCCTTAAATCTTTCAAAGGTGGGAACTTTATAGAGATATATTAATATGTTGTTATATAAAACATCATGGAGGGCAGACAGTCTGCAGCCCCGCTATGAAGGGACCCGACTTGGGCAAAGCTACTTGGGTTGTGAATCAAACCAAGACGCAGAGAGCGCCATTGAGAATAGCGACCCGCCAAACAACCATCGCAGAGACGCAATGCTGCAGAATGCAACAAGCATCAATACAACTATCGTCAGGCTTACACCATCCCAAGGTCCCCCATACAGTCCCAGTAGACATCACCACCCGCATACCTCCATCGACCAGAACCACAAGATGCGTCGAATCAGGTGCAGCACACCCGCAGATCCATCACAAGATGCAATACTGCAAGTAGCAATAAGCATCAATGCAACTATCATACGGATGGCGCCCCCTCACAACACACCCACATGATCCCTATCGACTTTGGTAACAAAATTGATAATGTTGTTAACTAAAAATACCACCAACGTATCATAGTAGCACGGTACTAAGACGTCAGTAGCCAAAACTCCACGTATCATAGCGCTATTGCACTAAGACATGGAGTTGAGTATGCTTGCTGCACTTAAAAGTACTACCAAACACACTCACCCTAACCCGAAAGATAGCCGACGTATCATAACGCTATGCGCTAAGACGCCGCCCACAAACGGTAGGGTTGTGCGATGTCCACGGGCAAGTCGTATTGCTACAACAAACCCGCTTACCACCGGCACTAAGATGATATGTTAAGGACACATCGGTTAGCGAGTCCAAGTTTACGTCGGTCTCGGATGCTGTGAAACAATCTACACGCCACTATAATAATCCTTTTCAAGTCCCAATTCTTTCAATATAATGCTTTTACATATTTGAGACCTTCAACATATTTGCTTTATTTCATAGACCATACTATTGTATGTCTTATTCATATGGGACTTCAAGTCATAACTCTGCTATCATAATGCTTATGCATCATAAAGACCTTCTATATTAATGCTTTGGTTCGTTAGACCTTACTATCATAAGTCCCTAATATAGGACTAGTCATTGTGCAACATTAGTACTAGCAGTCGGTCAGCCGACCACCCCATATATATGATGTATAACCTTGGGTATGTGTCTCCGGCAACGCCCCTTATTATGGAGACCATTACAAGAACACTTTCATCAACTTAGAAATTTTCCGACTAATACAAGAACACCTTCTTCAATTTTAAATTGTTTAAAATATAATTTCTAAGACATTTTTAAATGCCTTGACATTGAATTTAATTATTATTTATTAATAATAATTATGAGGCGTCACAGTATGTTCTTGTTAATTTATATTCTATATTGCTATTTTCTTGTTATTTTATTTTAAAACAAAAAAACTCACTACGATTGGAGAATTATACGTTGGTGTAGGTTTAGCTATAACAGAAGACATAAGAATGAGCGTCTTATCGAGCAGAAGCAAAACTCAATTTTGCGTTTGTGCCACTCTAGTGGGTACAATATTTATAGCTTAGATTTTTAGATTTGCTCCTGTGTTTTGTATGTTGAGTGTAAAGAACTAGAGACCCTTTCTACTGGAAAT
Organism: Parnassius glacialis; assembly: GCA_033319125.1. Taxonomy (NCBI): domain Eukaryota; kingdom Metazoa; phylum Arthropoda; class Insecta; order Lepidoptera; family Papilionidae; genus Parnassius; species Parnassius glacialis. The sequence continues at coordinate 49,182,513 of JAVANC010000001.1, read as the reverse complement.
GAGTAATTCCGTCTAAGTCTATAGATGATAAGTCTAAGTCTATATCTAGGAAGATAGATGTACACAGTCAGGTCATAAGTATTGTCACACAGTAAAAACTTTTCTTTTAGAATGCTGGCCACAAAAAAGTTTATGGAATTCGAATTTCGAATTGTTCATGAAAATAAAACTGTATACTTTTTAGAATTTTACTCATTTTTAAATATGGAGTGGACGCTTAAAGAAGACCGTGTTGCAGTTATTGCGTTGCTTCGTTGCGGTTACGCGCCAATTCAAATTTTTGACATACTGAAAAATTTTAATATAACCAAAAGATTCGTTTATCGTACCATAAAACGATACAATGAAGGCTCTAGTGTAGATGACAGGTCAAGAAATGGTCGCCCTCGGTCTGTTAGGACTCCAGCAGTGATAAAAGCTGTGAAGGCGCGAATTCAAAGAAATCACAAACGTAAGCAGAAACTGTTGGCCCTTCAGATGTGGTTAAGCAGAACCACGGTGAAAAGGATGTTAAATGAAGAATTAGGGCTTTGGGTATATCGAAGAAAAACAGGACATCGTTTGAATGCTCGTCTAATGGACCTGAGACTGAAGGATGCCGCGCTTTGTTAAAGCGGTACGCGGGAAAAAAAATCGGGAAATTCTTTTTTCGGATGAAAAAATTTTACCGTAGAAGAGAGCTACAACAACAAAATGATAAGGTGTACGCACACAGTAGTGAAGAAGCGAGCAACCGTATTCCGCGTGTCCAACGAGGTCATTTTCCATCCTCGCTCATGGTATGATTGGGACTTTCTTATTGGGGCTTAACAGAGGTACATTTTTGTGAGAAAGGTGTAAAAACGAATGCAGTTGTGTATCAAAATACAGTCCTGACGAACCTTGTGGAACCTGTTTCTCATACCATGTTCAATAACAGGCACTGGGTATTCCAACAATCATTTTAAATTCATTTTCCAAATTTATATATTTTTTTATTGGATAAGATTGACAAACGAGCACACATTCCACCTGACGGTAAGTGGTTACTGCGGCCCATAGACATCTACATCTATCCTCGTTTGCGAATCAAAATGCAGATGTGTTGTCACCCGTGAGGAATAAGATGGAATGCCTCATTTCCAGTAAAAAGGGCCTCCGGCCACCTGCACTCACCAAGCGAAACGCAGAGGTAAACCTCTATTTCACGCTGGTATTCTGTGAGGTCGTGGTACCACCCCGGTTCGAGCCGGCCCATCCGTGCGACAGCAAAAGCTGCCGCGTGGCTCTACCACTTTTAAAATGTATATGGGACCATCCCTGGAATGAAAACTATTTAATGAAAAAATAATCATCATAATCGATTCAAAATTGGCGAATTTATATACAAAAAATATATACGGTTGAATTGCAAGCCCCCAACTATTTTGAAGTAGGATAAGAAAGAAATTCTCAAGATAAATAAAAGGAGTAAAATAATACTCCAGCATAAAAAGAATCATCCTATTCTTTATAAATATAATTATATATTTTTTAGAAAAGTACAATTCGAACGTATTTTTATCGTTTTCGAATACTTAAATGTCCGATGATAATTAAGAACTTGCATTATTAATGAATCTTCGCAAATATTCTAGACGATAAAGATTTTAAAAGCTTAGAGAAGATTTACTTTTGAACCAACGGGAGAAAACGGGTTAAGGTTGTTTTAGATCGGCGTTACAGACAGAAATTCTCAAGATAAATAAACGTCCTTTGATAACTGAATTTGTGAAAATTTATTTTATTATTATTTATATTTATATATTAGTTTATACTTGGCAGAGCCATGTCTCAGCTATATTAGTAGTATAGTTGTAGCATGGATGGGTTGGCTCGATCGGGGAAGGACCATGCTCTCACAGAATACCAGCGTAAAATAGCAGTATAACATTGCTCTGTTTCGTATGGTTAGTGTAAAGGACCAGATACCCTTTTTACTGAAAAAGAGGTATTCCAAATTAGTCCTCACGGGTGACAACGCATCTGCATTTTGATTCTTTACTGAGGATAGAAGTAGATGTCTATGGGTCACAGCAACCACTTGCCATCAGGTGGACTATGTGCTCGTTTGTCACCTTATACTATAAAAATAGTACCAGTTTTATTTAGTACATTAGTTGGTGTAAGATATATAGAAGTTAAGTAACAGCAAAAATGTTTCCTACAGACATATTACATATTACACGTTTTAAAAGCGCAATATTCACTATCGCCGATCTAGCTGACATCCAAAAGGAGGCCTTAGCTTCTTTGAACCAAAGAATGGCAGATTTTGAAGCACTTATTAGAAAATTATGACAGAGTGGAGAGGAATGTGTTATGGCGAACACTGAACTCATTTAGGTTGAGCGCTGGCTTGATACAGGTATTAAGGTCTCTTTATAGGGACTCTAGTGCTTGTGTCAGGATCAACGGGGTCTACTCGGACTGGTTTGGAATTCATAAAGGTGCCAGACAGGGATATGTGGCTTCCCCGTGGCTGGTTAAACAGCCCCGTGGCTGGTTAAACAGCCCCGTGGCTGGTTATTTATGGACAGTTGTCTGCAAACTTTGAAAGTTGAAGAATGTGGGTTGAGAATGGGTGAGTTAACCGTCAAATGCCTTTTGTACGCCGATGATCAAGTCATAATTGCATCGTCGGCGGTCGAGTTGCAAATGATGGTTACTTTAATGAACTGGTCATTGAAAGAAAGGGGTAGGAATGTGAACGCAAGTAAGACGAAAGTGATGGTTTTTGAAAGAGATGAAAGTAAAACGTTATGTGAAATAAGAATAGAAGGGGAGTTGATTGAGTAAGTGGATGAGTTTGTATATTTGGGATGTTTACTTTGCAGGGATGGTAGATATGATAAGGATATAGAACGACGAGAGAATGCAAGAAATAGAGTGAATGGGGCTCTACACGCTATTATGAGGAGTCAGAATGTATCAAATAAGACACGTATGGCAATTCATTATGCTATGTTAGTCCCTACTTTAATGTATGGTAGTGAAAGTTGAGTCTGGCAGAAGAAGCATGACAGTAGAATAAATGCTGTAGAAATGCGGTCCTTAATGAGCTAGGGCTGAATATGAATGATAGGGTGAGAAATAGTGTGATAAGAGAAAAGTGTGGTTTGCAAGATGACGTTGTGACAAGGATTAAGAAAGGAATGCTTCGGTGGTTTGGTCATGTAGAAAGAATGAACGAGGAAAGAGTGACAAAGCAAATTTATTTTACAGAAGTGAACGGCAGGATCGGGAAGGGACACCCTAGACGAAGGTTTATCGACCAAATCGGCGATACATTAAAAATGGGCCAGATTCGGAGTACCCTTAACCAACGAGCGTGTATGCGTAGATATATGGATGTAAAGGAGGCTAGAGAGGCGTGTCAGGATCGCGCCAAATGGAAGTCTGTAGTCTCTGCCTACCCCTCTGGGTGACAGGCGTGAGTGTTTGTGTTGTGTGTGTGTGTGTGTGTGCTATTAGAAAACCTTCAGCACCGGTTACGGATTTAAAAGTTCTAGCAAGAGACTTTCAAGATTTTAAAGACAATGTCTGGCAAATAATGACACTACTAACTACAGAAATTTAATACTAAACTGACAGAAAATTAATGAAGTAAGTCAATCAGTTGACAACATCGAGATGCGGCATCGTAGAAATATTTGTTGCTATATGGCCTCCCCGAATTCAGAAATGAAGAAAATATTGTGGATACAGTAGTTACTATCATGAAGAATAATCACCAACAACCTGAATTTTCTTCAAGTTCTATTATAGTTTGTTATTGTCTGGATGCAGGTTCTGAGAGCCGTACAAGACCTGTTCTGTTCGTTTTAGGTATAAGATCCAAACATTTGGGCCAAGAAATCTCAGCTCAAGGAAACTCCGTATGTTCTTGCAGAGTTCGTTACTTGTCAGCCTCAAGCCACATTTATTGCTGCACGAAAAAAATCGGTATCAGATAAGTGTGGTCACACGATGGTAATATTTACGTTAAGCTATCCAGCGGTAAACGACACCGGCTCACGGACAGCATAGACGTCGATAAGCTTATCGCTCAGCAAGAAAAATCTGCAGTGGATAATCTTTCTGTTTCTACGGATAACAACCTCCCAGAAAATAGCAAGAGTAACAGTGCACCTAAGTCTGCAGTGAGTTCTAAACGCGTAAAACGAATCAAATAGCTCATAATATTACATTCGATTTTTTTTTAAATTGATACTAATTTCGTGTCTCAAATAAGTAAGCTATTGTTGTGTTATCATTTGTACTAATAATTTTAAGTAGGTATCTTTTTCTCTGATGGCAATTGACATTCGACATTGGCAACTTAAATTTATAATAATCTATGTTGACAACTAAACTATTCAAAACCTAGAGTACACAATCGCTACGTCATTGTTGTGAACATAGTTTATATAAATTAACTTTTGCTGTTTCAGTTTACGTTTCTGAAGATTGTTATAAAATATTGTTCAGTTTAGGTAATAGTGAGTTATTTTTGATTTGATGCTTAATTCGTTTTTGCCTTTTTTTGTGAATGTGGTTACTGATTTGTTATTTTTTTAATGAATGTTAATACTTTTTTTCTTCTGATACTTGTTATAAAATTGTAAACAGTTGGCCGGAGGGTGATGTATGTAGATATACATATTTTTTTAAATATTTATATATTTAGTTATTATCATTTATATTTTTATCTTATGTCAGATGATAAATCTTCTTATTCTACATGCAACAGTTCTTCTTCCGTTTCGTTTGTGTATGCCTTGGATGAGCCTGTAACTTTGAATTCATTAATTATAGTTCGGCCGTTCAGAGAATGCGTTCCTGACATCTATCAGTTAGTCACGACTAGTGATGGGCACAACATAACACTGAGTTCGTTACCGTTCCTCCAAAATGAACCACCGCGTTATTTTTAAGATTATTTTCGTTTTAAATTGGCGGAATCATTTAAAATTTATATTTTAGTAATTTAAGTGGAAACCAAAAAAGGTAATATTAATATAATAAAATTGTTTTATTTATTCTTTGTTACAAAGTTACAATCTGTATTTCTATGCAATAAAGTACATTGAATTGAATGTGCGTACAGAATATTAATCAGAGCGTTATTTGAACGGCAGTCCTGAGCTACATGTCCTAACCGCCGGCAGATATAGCACCGTCTCACCCCAGTCTGTTGGTCAGATGCAGAGCTTCCATCGGTTGTACCCCTTTTCCATAATAACTTCCGCATTGGTGTAGCAGCTTCTATTCTCTTATAGTTTTCAAATGATGATAAATACCCGTAGTATAATAACTGTGGCGTCCGACATTTGTACGCTTTTGCGCTTGCTTGCAGCTCCACGGGAAGACCTCGGATGATACAAGAAATTGCATTTTCTCCTACGATATTGCATTTTTTAATAAGTGATAATTTGTCGTGGAAATAATTAGTCATGGTTTCGGAATCTTTTTTTGTTCTTGCCAACATCTCTTCGAGCCTGCTGACGAAATCAGTGGATCGTGGAACGGCCATTTCCAGGGCACGTTTCCATCCTTCCCAGTCGAGGTTATAATCATCTAAGTCATCATACCAACGTCGAGCTGAACCACGCAGACGAAGTTGCATTAAAAATTGTTTCTCGGTTGCATCCCATCCATATATTTCACCAAGTTGATCGATCTTGTGCAACCTTGCGCGCTTGAGGAAGTGGTGTCTTCATCATCATCTTCGCCATGTATAATTATATTATTATCAATAACAGAATCAATCCTGATATCTCTGTCAAAATGTTCCACAATCAGGTTTTTAGTCTTCTCACCAACCTTTACTCAGTCATCTCTTGTGACTTCCCCGCAGGCTTCTTTTAATAGGGTCATCATCTTTTTCGTGCTGAATGGCGGGGAAGTATTGTGGCGGGGAAGTATTGTGGCGGGCGGCGTAACCTTTTATTTGAGCCCAGATTAGCTCAATCGCGCCATATTGGCAATGATAAGGTGGAATTCTTAGAACGCGATGACCGTACTCCAGAGCTAGTTCATCGATTTCGTATCGCACATTTGCCGCTTTATTTTCTTTAACTAATTCAATTAGCTCTGGTTTTAGCATCTGCATATTTGCGTCAATGCCTTTTGCTTGTAGCCAAGCCATTTCTTCATTTTTATTAGCTTGGGTAGGTGGTTTCTGTATTTGAACCGAGTGATAGGAGGCATTATCCATGAATATTACAGAAGGCTCTGGTAGGCTGGGCAAAAGCACGTTCTGGAACCATTCTTTAAATGTAGTGGCATTCATTTTCTCGTGGTAGTCATTTGTGGTTTTTGATTGAAATGCCAGTAACGCGTTTTCCACAAAGCCGTATTTTGGAGAACCTGCGTGGCATATTATCAGACGGGCTACCTTACCCATTGGTACTTTCGAGGTCGACGCTTGTGTATCATCCGTCCAAGAACGGGAAACCGTGTGATTGGCGTTTAGCCATGTCTCGTCAATGAACACGACATTATCCCAGTTATCAATATTTTTTGCTTCTCTCAAAAAACTTATCCGTTTTATAATTATGTCGTATCGTTCTAATAAAATTTTTCTTTTGTCTGTTTTTTATACGAAAAACCAATATCTTTTAAGATTTTGGTTAAAGCAGTTTTACCCCCGCTAAACAGTCCAGCTTCTCTTAACGATGCCAAAAGCTTCTTCCTGTTGATACTCATTTCTGGAATAGTAACCATATATATGATTTCTGATTGCATCGGCGTCAAAGGTGTCAATATCTGTCACCGGTTTAGTTCTATGTTTCTTCTTCGGAGTACGTAAAATATTATCTTCCGTATCAGTAGAGCCGAACTTTTCTTTATTAATATTTGTTATCGTTCGTTTGCTAACTCTAAGCGCCTGAGAGACGCGTTCTTGTACTTGTTCGACAGGTAACAGGTTCCCGCAATTTTGCCGCTCCCGCTCAAAGTAATCTTGCAGCTTGATGATTAACACACGGGCTCCACGTTTCAATGTTTGTCCACGTTTAGGCATTATTATGCACCAAAAGTAAAAAGAACGCAATACAAAACATAATCGAAGTCCGATTTAGCGCCGATGTCAGTTTGAAAAGCAGAAACAGTCCATTAAACGAAAGCCGGGTAGTCAAATAAAAACAGATCGAAAACACTTGAAGAACGTGGTCTATGCGCACGAAACGACAACAGACGACTGTTGTCACAAAATGGCGGCCCGTAACGCCATTTGGGGTTACCATTTTCAACCTAAATATATAAATGCTACTTTCTTTCGCGCGTTCGGTTTGGTCGTAGTTTTATTTTTATATTTAATAAAAGTTATCTTATAGTCCATTATTTTCAAATTTTTAAAAAGAAAAACAAAACGTATTATTTTATAAAGTATTACTGTATAAGAACAGACTACGATACTGTTATTGCCTGTTATTGTTGGCACAGCACTACAAATATAAAGCGCTGACATAACCTTGTAATAGCGCAGTATAGATTTAGAAAAATATTGTTTACCAATAATAAATAACTTATTTGACACTCAGTTTGGCACAAAATTATAACATTCATTGATTATTGATATAATAATGTTGTTTTAATGCTCATCAATTGTTAAAACGGTAAACAACCAGCAAAAATATTTTTATCGTAACTGCAACGCCATTACAAAGTTATGTCGTCAGTTCAATCGCGACGTGTCAGGAACGCATTCTCTGAACGGCCGAACTATAGTGATGAACTTTAAAAATCCTCGAATTGTTTTCATATTTGTCACTTAAATGCACAAAGTATTTCTCAATATTGCACGAAGGCTGGATACATTCTCTTTAACAACATGTCACGTTATTTTCGTATCAGAAAGCTAGCTAAAACCAGAACTTACTTCTACACCCTACAGTCTCCCTGGATTTATTTTAATTCGTAATGATCGTACCGGCAAAAGAGGCGGATGTGTCGCTATTTACTTACGTAATAAATTACCTTTCAAAATTTTAGATCCTACTCTATCCTTTTATTCTAGTTAAATGGAACTTTTTTTAACAAAAATGTCAAAAGTGTTCCTTAGAGTCATTTACTGTCCACCTCAAGTGGACTACTTCTCCGTTTTGGAAGAAAATTTCTCGCCATTCTGTTCTGCTTACTTACTTATATTGTCACTTGTATTGTCATGGGAGACTTCAACACCGGCTTCTTAGTGGCTTTTCTCAAATTAAACAAACTGAAGTCCATCATAGCGTTGCAAAATCTCACTATTTTGCCATTAAACGCTTCATACATCATAATACTGACTCTGCTGATACATGTATCGACCATAATTCGTCTCTTCTGTTGAGCATGTTGCCAACTACGGCTAATTTACTGCTTCTGATTTTGCACGGCATGATTTGGTCATTCTTTCATAAAAATTAAAGTCTCACAAGCCTACATCAGTGTCTGTCTCTTTTCGTAGTTTCACTAGACTGGATGTTGAAAAACTTAAGCGCGATGCTGATGAAATTCACTGGTCTTCTGTGTTTGCTGCATTTACAGTTGATGATAGTAAATATCTTAAACGGCAATATGTTAAAACTCTTTGATAAACCTGCTCCCAAGCGTGTTGTCAGGCTTGAGCTCTCTCCAGCTTCATGGATAACAACAGGGGTTAGAATAGCCATGGCAAAACGTGATCCAGAGTATTTCGTGTCTTTAAGACGAACATTGGAAGGTATTTAAAGTTGCGAGAAATCAATGCAATCAGATGGTGAGAGCTGCTAAACGCCGTTATATCCATGAACAAGTCCTTAATTCATCTTCAGCTGATGTATGGAAGTATCTTATTCTTGGATTTGGAAAAACACTCCTTGCGCCTAATAGCGTCTTTTTTGTTCAGATGATTACATCATTCATTTTTGTCTGTTCAAACTTTTTCTAATAGTGCTTGAACAAATGCTATTTCATCCATATCGTCCATGCCTCTTTATTTTCATGATTCTTTCACTTTTTCTACTGTAAATGAAGACGATATATGCAAAACACTTATGTTTATTAAATCTAAAGCTGTTGGTTATGATAATGTAAGTAGAACAATTGTTATATATGTAATTGATTCTTTTTTGTCCGTGTTAACTCATATCATTTATTGTTCGTTGAAGTATGGTGCTTTCCCAACACTCTGCCGTTAAGCCTTTGTTATTCCTCTTCCAAAATCCACCGAGCGCAGCCTTATTTCTCATTTTAGACCAATTTCTATCCTGCCATTTTTATTTAAGGCCTTAACAGTGGTTGAAATGCCTAAATCTTGAATATTTAAGTAAAAAAATCTCAATAACTGTTCATTTAATCCACAAAGAAAAAATACAGGGTAACAGAAGAGGATTTGGTAAATGTTTTTTAATTGAACAAAATAGTATTTTTGTCAACCCCTTATTAGAAAAAAATCCCCAAAGAGTACCTATCTTTGTCATATTTTGCAAAATTTCTCCAAAACGGCACAAGCTTTTTAAATAGTTCTTACACTAAAAAAAAGGTCTTAAAAATATTAATATTTTTAATTGAGAGTTTTATTTTTATTCCCCGTTTTATAAGAGAATATATCATTTTTCCCTGAAATTGAATATATTTACGCGAGCGCGCATGCTCCGTCGCCCTGTCAGCCTGTCACAGTCCGTTTTCGGACTTTGTCGAGGGTGGACCGCGCATCAGTGTTGGGGCGACTTTGTTCAATTATATATTAGTTTTTTAAAAGTTTATACTCAATCATAAATATTTTTATGACTAGAAATACTTAATTTAGTTAATATCTGTACACTGGTAACTGTAAATATTATTTTCCAAATAAATTAATTTTTAATGTGCCCAAAGAAGAAGAAATTTTCGCGGCGACGTTGATTAGTGAAATTGAAAAATGCATTTTTATATAATTTAGATGTGGAACGACCAACATGCTCTCGTTACTTAAATTTCGATAGTTTTTAATACCTATGTAATTTTATTGTTGCATATTTTTATTAATTAGTTGATACTGAATTTTATAATTATGTATTACAATAAAACGCTGTTTTTATGAGTATGAGTATGACTTTATAAAATATTATTGGGGAGGGAAATATAAATACAGATACTTACATTTAGGTACACTGTTATCAAATTAAATCAAACAATTTAAATAAATAAAAAAATTATGCTTCCCTAAGTATAAATAACTATATAAAGACATTCTTGGGTTTTGTTTTTTTTTTATGTTAGACAAACTATCATCTAAAAATGTAAAAATTTTAAATTGGAGAGGGGTTTCTCTACGTGATAAAGTTAGAAGTGAAGATATTCGCAGTAGAACCAGAGTAACTGACATAGCCCAACGGAATATTACAGTGAAATAGCACACAAATAGGTCGCAAATAATACTTACCTAGTACTATTAGGCAAGAGTGAATAGGTTTTTGTTAAGTCAGTGCAATTCACCATCTTACGCTTCATAACCACTTACCGATGGGATTGTAGTTGCTTTACTACTTGCTGGGTAAAAATAGTAAAAAAAAAATTTACCCTGTGAAAGTTTGCATTTAGATATAATTTTTCTAACCAACCATAAAAATATGATGAGAATATGTATATAAGTATAAAGGTTGCCTCACACGGGACAGTAATAATTTAATATTATATCTTCCATTATCTACGCATGAAAACTTTTAAAATCTCTGAATCCCGAGTTATGTTCATATTAGAGGCTGAATAGAGCCACATTGATATGCATGGGGCTTGTTTTGTAATTTCACATCGTTATCGAAAAAACATTGTACGTATTTCAGGTGGCGGTTTGCAAAACACGATTCCACAAAAATTGACTCAATTGAAAATAATTGCAAAGTTGCTTCTGAAAATATTTAAATTTTCAACGTCAATTTTTTCTTACGTGGTAGAGCCATGCTGCAGCTATATTAGTAGTAGGTATAGTTGTAGCACGAATGGGTCGGCTCGACCGGGGAAGGGCCACGCTCTCACGGAATACCATGTAAAATAGCAGTTTAACCCTGCTGTGTTTGGTATGGTGAGTGTAGAGAACCGGAGAACCTTTTTACTGGAAACGAGGCATTACATATCAGGCCTCACGGGTGACAACGCATCTACATTTTGATACGTAATCGAGAATAGATGTAGATGTCTATGGGCCGTAGCAACCACTTACCATCAGGTGGACTGTGTGCTCGTTTGTCACCCTTATTCTATTAAAAAAAAACTTTCTGAGATTTCAGCAAAATAATGTTAAGTATTGTAAGCACTCGTACAATTATTTATTTCATGTTAATAAAGCTATTGGGCTATTTTGATTTTTAATAAAGTGATTTTACTTTATAGGTTAAATAATTTATTTTCCCTTCTTTATCAAATACCGTCTTTCTATCACTCCTATTGAATGTGACAGTACTAGCTGAAATTTAGCATCTTTAGATGGATCAGAATCGCGCGCTGATCCGGCTGTTAGATATTGCAAAAATAATCGAAAATATTTATTTTTACTTTCATGCCGAAGACTACCTTGTTTTATTTTATTACGGTCAAATAATATTTATTAGGTTATAAAGTAAGTATTTACAAATATTTTCATTGTTTTGTTATTCTATTGTTTACAGTTATTATCACGTCTTAGCTTTACACCAAGAATTACATTAGAATTTCTTGATGGGATGCGATGTAACGCGCATACTTTATTTTCTCAAGAACTATAATATATATATATATATATATATATATATATATATATATATATATATATATATATATATATATATATTTGTTTTTTTTACCAGTAGGGTTTCAACACAATCTTAAAAAAGTTCAATGAATTAAAAAAATGCCGATATTTATATAAATTCAAGTCAGTGTTTTACATTTAAAGATCAGTTATGAAGTTCTTATTTTCATTTTGATTAATTTAATTCGAGAATACAATAAATGTGAAAGGGCTTTTATCTGCAATAATAATTTTCATCAAAAATAACATAGACTTATAAAAGTCATATACACGGTCAATCATACTGAATATTATCAATTGTACTACAAAATATTTAAAAGACTATTTCCAGTATAATGACCTGAATATCATCATTAATGTTTGATTGGCACATTTAAAAGTTTTATCACATGGCTAAATTATTGACTATTATATTATGATAAGGTCATGCTTTTCTATAAAATGTTGCGAGAAATTTTAAATCACGGACCTATTGGTTTGTTTTACTTTTCACTTAATTAGTGAAAAACAAGATGGACTGATCTAAAAGTTGTGTAAAAAGTGTTATTTAGAATTTTATGCAAATGATAATTAAGGTTTCTATTAGCGGGTATTATATTCAATGGTAGCGGCCAACCATATTTGCCAAGCCAGCATAATTTTCTGTACAGAATGCGGCAAAGTGTTGCTCAAGGCACTATAAACAAAGCAGCTGATAAAAAGTTACACTCATAACTGTTAACAAAAACTGTTTCTGCAAATAGTCTTATAAATAATAATAACTATTCCGCCGTGTTAGGTGCAAGAGCTATTATTACAAGAAGAAGAGGTAAATTTTGTTTTAGAAATGCGCAATCAATATTGTTTTGTCTGCAATTGAGCATAAAATAAAAAATAACTTCAGTCAAAGAGCATAACTGGCATTATACTCAGGCCCATCAATTGGTATGGAAAAAAATAATTTTACCAGGTTTAAAAAAATCAATCAAAATTCAAAAAAACATAGATATTAAAATCAAAAAATTAATATATGTATGTCTATACATACATATTCATTTATGGCCGCTTAGTAACTGACGGTGACTCAGTATAACATCCTACAGTCATGCCGAAACTAAGAGGAGAGAATCACTGTAGAAAAGGTAATAATTTATTGCGGAAATTTTGTGATAAATTAAAAAAAAATACAAACTTATCCAAGTTAATCTAACTTAGTCCAACTTATCCTTATGCCTTAAAAAAAACAAATAATAAAATAGTCAGATGGCGTCAGTTTTTAAGAAGATATAACAAAAATAAACAAAGAAAACATTTCAAAAAAGTTCAGTATTTAATTGATTATATACCGCTGACACTTTTTTTTTATAGGATAAGGGTGACAAACGAGCACACAGTCCACCTGATGGTAAGTGGTTGCTGCGGCCCATAGACATCTACATCTATCCTTTGTTAAAACTTCTCCTTTGTTAATCACGCTTTTCGAAACCACGCCAGTTGTAAACAATACTTGTGTGAAAAGACAAAATCTTCTTTTCAAATTTCCGCCGAGATGTAAGTAGAAAGCCAAATAGGTCATGTGTCAATTTTAATTAAATATATTTTATATGAAGTGAACTTGACTACGTTTCATCAATTACCCATTGGTAAAACTGAAAACAGGAATTTTACAATTGTGTTTACAAAAAATATTATTAGTTGAACCTTGCAGCTTGTTCATTATTTTTATTATAAATACCTACAAATGTGTATATTATTAATAAATAGCTCCCATAATATTTTGTATTATTTTTTATTTTGCCCTATCTGCAATGTTCTACGCTCTATAGAAAATGTGGCATATGACATGACTGACAATCTTTCGAACTTTTTATCTAGGTACAAAGATGTTTTACGTTTTCGTCGCCTCCACATGATATTTTTGTCAGCATAAGGTACCCTTCTGTATCTGAAACGAAAGTAAATATTGCTACAAAGTAAAGTAAAAGCTATACAAGTCCCTCTACTGGGCACAGAACTCTTTTTTTTATTTCTGAGAGGGTTTTAGGACAAGGAAATGCCCGCCGAACTGCCCCAATGCGTGTTGATGAAAATTACAATTACAAATTGCATTCGTGCTGTCGGGGATCAAACCCGGGAATAATTTATAGCGAACGCTTTGACTCAGATCTACTAATACGTTACAAATAAATACGATTTAACATATATAATAAAAACTCTTACGTACTTGAAACTTGAACACTTGATAGCTCGTGACGCCTACCAAACCGACGCCGACAAAGCTACAGCACAATGTAATTGAAGATGCGTAACCGCGACATAATTCTCAGTGATGCGCAAGCATAACAAGCAGTACGTCACTTTTATAATTGTCATCTCTGCAATCTATTAATCTTTGCACTTTTATAAGTAATACAGAACGTAGTCGCTAGACGGTGGTGACGTTGGATAAAATCTCTGCGATAGCCGTTTCGTCAAGGTCATTCAGGCTTGTTAAAGCCTTAAAGTTTTAGAAGCTATAGCTCATAAACAAATTTCTACTTTTATTTTCAAATACAAGATTCTTTCATCATATCAGTCTGATCAGTCAGTTCCATATTTTTACCACATTGATTGCCCCTTTCCAAATAGCATTTGTGAAACAGGAACAAGCTAGGTTACGATAAGGCTGACATATCCTTGTAGGACAAAAGCCTTTTTAAATAAAGATAGATAATTAAAAAAAAATATCAGTCTGGATTTCGTACTGGGCATAGCACTACAACCACCCTTCTCAAGGTATTAATGGTATGCTAATATATTAGAATCCTTATGATATAGGCAAACTTTATTTAAAAAGTTTGCCTATATCACACACACATAGCACACATAGTTGGCCACACATATCCTATACGTTTTTTTACACCACAGGTGCTCAAACTTAGCAGTTAAATAAAGTAAAAAATTTAAACTTATGTTTAGTGCCGTCTTGTAAAATACTATTCATAGTAGTTGAAAACTTTTAAGAGTAATTTAGAAACATCATTATTAGGGAACACATTAAAAGAAAAAAAAATCGATCTAGGCATTAAATTGCGGACGTGACAAACACAAATGTGAGCAGAAGTACGAATTTTCGGAATTTTATAAAATATGGCATAGAGCGCGAACCGTTCGGGATAGAATTATTTTTTAGGGAACCGAGGCCACCTCCCCCACGCCCGAACACGTACATACCAGATTATCCACCATTACTGGGACAACCTGTATATATATATATATATAAAGTCAGTTTTTTTTTTGTAAAATATATTTAATTAATCAAAGTATGCACCGTTGTAATCTATGCACTTTTGCCATCTCATAGGTAGTTCATTGATCCCTTTATTACAAAAACCATGGGGGCAAGAATCAATAAACTCTTTGAAGTCGGTTTGAACTGCCGCCTCGGAGTTGAATTTTTTCCTTGTAAGAAGTTGTCCTTATTCCAGAAAAAATGGTTATCTGTTGGACCAAGGTCCGAGAAGTACAGTGGATGTCACAGACATTCCAATTGTAGCTCATCTAACTAAGTGATTGTTTGTTGTGCAGTGTGTGGTCTTGCGTTGTCGTGAAGCAGCAGTGGCCTCGAGCGATTGACCAATCTTGATTGTTAAGCAGCTAGTTTTTCCTTCATGGTTTGCAGTTGCTTACAATAGATATCTGCCGTAATCGTTTGGCCAGATTTAAGAAAGCTGTAGTGAACGACACCGGCGCTAGTCCACCAAATACTAACAAGTAACTTTTTCTGAGTTAATTTTCGTTTAGAAAAGAATAGTCTCCAGAGTTCAGCCATTGCGACGAGCACTTCTGGTTATCGTACAGTATCAACTTTTCATCACAAGTAATGAATAGATTTAATATCCCTTCATTATTGTGCCGGTTGAGCAAAGTAACGCAGCAGTCGACGCGTGCTTGCAAGTTCTATTCACTCAATTCATGAGGTACCCATCGTTCAAGTTTTTTTACTTTCCCGATTTGCTTCAAGTGGGTTAATACATTTAAATAAAACTAATCTTACGGATTTTGTCGCGTATATTTTACATTTCTATTATACTACTTAGTACTTATTTTATATTTCCGACGTTTCGAGCAGTTTACAGCACCCATCGTCACGGGGGGGGGGGGGGGAAGGGGGACTGAGGTGTATGGCGTCCCAATGTCATTGTTAACCACGGCTACCTCCAGATTAAAAATTATTATTTTTTGTTCCGATCTACGCAGTATGAACTTACAGTATCTTGAATCTTGTAGTTGTATGCTTGGGTTGAAATTTAATTTTATTAATTATGGGATCCCAAGCAGATGGTAGCACCCAGCTATCTTATCTATTGAAATAAAGATGTTTTTTGACTTCAATAGCCTCGTGAAGCGTCGTTGGAAGGAATCGGTGTTCTTTAGCGAGGATTTGTGGTCTATCAACTCTAATGTAGTGACGGGGGCGATCCTGTACGTGTTCACAGATTGCAGACTTCCCGGAACGTCGATTCTTCACATCAGCTATGTGTTCTTTAACGCGGGTTTTATGGATCTTTTAGTTTGTCCTATATAAGAGAGACCACATTCACAATCAAGCTTGTAAACTCCTGCATCTTGCAGAGGGACATTAACCGCATTTCGGCTTTTAGCCGTAACATATACAATCATGCCAATAATTTTTTATATCTATAAACTGAAACACTTTTATGCATTAACGGTCTGGATATTTTAAGATTGGTATTGCTTGTGATGTTACTTTTAAACTACGACAATAAAATACGGAAATTTAAAAATAAAATGAACTTCCTAAGAACATCATGTTAAATTATTTATTCATTTATAATTAAAAAATACCCCATTCTCAAAATGGATTCATAACCACATAAAAATAAAAATGTCACGAGACTTCAAAACTGGACCCTACGAACAGCGGCGTAGCATGGGTTGCTGAAGCCCGGAGCCGCTAGAGCCAAATATGTCGGTCCTAGCTCTCCTTCTCTCATTTCCTTTTTCCGATCTTCTAATACTATGGTGGTATTTAAAAGTCAAAAGTATATTTAGATTTTTGAGATTTTTACTGACATGGTTAAAAAGTTAAAGTGAGGAGCTGACTTTTCTTTTCCAAAATGCCGCCCATAAAATCTACCGCCGGGGGCCCTGCCGCATCGACTGTTACGCCACTGATTGCTCAGCATATAATATGATATGCGTGCAAAAATAATCTTTTAAATTGGTTAATAAAAGCCAGCAAAACTAAATAAAAAATACTTAATTTTATAACTAGTAAATTTATAAAAAGGAAAATAGTCCATAGAATTGAAGGTTCAATTGGACCATTCAAACACTAACTCACCATTCTATCATTTGTCGGAATTTGTGCAATCTAAATGCAAATTTGACTGACTGGAGTACTTGTTTCATTTTATGCTATTGTATTCGTTTCATTATTTTTCATTGGTTCTTTTAGAAGCAAGGGTCCCATTCTATTACTATTTATTGGGAGTATGAGGACCTCTTTCTACTGACGACTTACGAATTACTTGATGACTCATTTACGCCGCAGCTATATTATTGTTGTACCAAAAATGGGTCAACGCTGTCACAGAATCACTATTACGATAACAGCCATTCAGAAGTCCACTGCTGAATATAGGCCTCCCCCAAGGAATGCCACAAAGCACGGCCCTGAACCACCTACATCCATCGACTTCTTGCATATCTTACCATGTGTTTACTCCATCTTATGAGGGGTCACCCTACACTTCACTTACCGGTACGAGGGGGACTTCAGCTTACTAATCCGTAATGTATAATTTTAATTTATATTAATTACAATGATATTATACACTACCACTATTGTACACGTATTGTCTGCGTCTTGTTCCACAGCGCGGTATCACGTAAGTTTCCGAGAAAACGTCGATTCATGACATTCTTCGGCTAAAGACTTCTTTCACAAAGGTCTCAATTTGGTTGATACCAATGATTTAAAGTTAACATTGTAGCCCGACTTCAACCTTTCAGTCCTCTACGTAATGTTGGTCTTAAGTCTGATGTACTCCATGACTTCATCAACAGTAGCGGCACGTACAGTTGTGTCCAGCAAGACGTAGCAGCATATTCGGTCCGTTCAGTGCACAAATAATGAGACTAACTAGGAGATCGGCAACAGCATCTTCCCGATGACATCTAAATAATTTGACTTGTGAAGGGCTGTAATGATGATGGTGATGATAATGAAGTGGAAGTAGGTTACACGTTGCCGACAAAAAGCTGCCCCATAGTAGCAGGATGTAAATATTTATTTGTGTGCATTGTAACATTACTATTCTATTATAATATTATATATTGTAATACTATTCATGTGTGTTTCTAGACTTATAATGTAATTTCTAACATAATAATTAAAGAAGTAAGAATTAGTTACAGAATCTATTCTCTATATTACGTATGATTATACAATATACATGTTAATTTAAACACTGTTGGTCATCTTTGATTAACAGATTGTTTATTTGTTTAATACGCAGTTATTTTGTTAATGAATCAATGAATATTTATGATAGTATTCTATTTTCGTTTAAATAAAAAAGAACTGGTTTTATCTCGTGCAATCTCATTCCAAAGCAGCTTATTTGAAACTGCCTATTTCATGCATGTCGATTCCGTAATTGGTATACAAGTATTCCAATTAGGTCAATATGGAAACGGTTAAGTAATTAAGACAGATAGAAATGAGTTCAATTTTAAAGGTATATTCCGGATTAAATTTTTATGCGCGTTTCGTTTTTATATTTTCTTCTTTTTTATTTACCATTCATTCATTACATCCTATCAAAAGTCCATCGCTGAACATAGGCCTCACCCATACATTAGATCATAGGGGGCGGGGGGGGGGGGGGGGAATATTTATTTATGATAATGAGAATTTTAATCCAGTCCGGTCTAGTTAGCTTCTGGCTCACGATCCTTATTACAAAATCACGTTTCGCATTGAAAACAAATTCTTTTCGAATAATTTATTTCAAGTCTTCGTTCAATATTTTTTTTATAGGATAAGGGTGACAAACGAGCACACAGTCCACCTGATGGTAAGTGGTTGCTGCGGCCCATAGACATCTACATCTATCCTCTATTACAAATCAAAATAGTAGATGCGTTGTCACCCTTGAGGACTAAGATAGAATGTCTCATTTCCAGGGCCTAAATTACTTTTAAATCATTAACATTCTCTCTTCTTTCTTTCTGGAGATGATATGCTTGTAATATTTTTCAAACGTGCGTGAATAGCCAAATACAAAACTACGAAAAATAAAGAAATTCCCAAAGGAATCTCGGATTTCACTTGGAAGACAACTTGAATGAATCAATTATTTGTCCAACACAAAACATTTAGAAACAGCAAATCGTAGCACAAATTACAAATTGGTAATAATGCTGACCTTAGTGAAAAGTCATTGGGGTACCACAGCAGTGGTTTTCAGTCGAGACTTTAATGGACTCAAGAACAACCGGACATTGACGTAAAAAAAACACTTAAACTATTTAAATTTTTTTGAATGCATCGTTAGATTTTAAAATCTTCCCGTTAACCATCCACGCCCATCTGAATAATCCGAACTATAAATATTGTAACTAAGATCTTCAGTATTCTATATATAGCATATTACAGAGTAGACTTAAATTTAATGATAATATCAGGTCTGTGAAATTCGATTTAAGCATTTTTCGAGAAATATTTAGTTTTCTATCGGTCATTAGAACATCGTTTATTAACTAGTAAGGTATACCGGGTACAAGTGTGATGGGAACAAATAAATTGAGGTGCGAGTTAAACATTTTTTGGATTCCTATGTAATATATACAACATTTATAATATCATAAAATACATGTATATATAATTTAAATTCCCAGTCCACAGTGACCACTGTGATACTAAGTTATGACCATGTAAGTATATTCACAAATTGAAACAATAAGTATATAAAACCTATATTCGTAACCATATTGTGGGGGTACAGTACTCTATCGTTCTGGGGAAAATTAAAGGTGAGGAAGAGTCCGCCACGCTGTCAGTTCTCATTATGTGTGGCAGATTTCACGAGAGCCAGCAGAAATGGACTCAAGTTGTGCATATTCTGTATTTTCTACCGACTTCAAAAAGGAGACGGTACTCAATTCGACTGTATGTTTTCTTTTTTTTTGTGTGTTACCTCATAACTTTTTCTGGGTAAACCGATTTCGATGATTTTTAATTATTTGAAAGCTGGTGCTTCTCATGTGGTCCCATATAAATTTGATTAAGGTCTGACCAATAGTTTTTGAGTTATCCTTAATAATGTATAATGAAGTCGGTCGTACAAAGTTATAAATTTAAATTTTATGTGGAAAATTACGAGAGCCCCAGACCCTGACTTTACTAGTCCTGAGATGTTCATGGCTGAGAATAGATGAATGGGGCACAATATCTGCTTACCATTAGGTAGACTCTGTTCTCGTAGACTGTGCTCGTTTGTTAGATTTGTTCGGATATGAAAATGGTAAAGTTTAATCAAATATCTCTATGGAAACTCTCTGGTGGACTTTATGTATTTCTTATTAAAATAAAAATGCATCTTACCTGTTTATACACATGAACAAATATTGTGATTGTTAGATTAATGAAACGCTTTGTTAATTCTATGTTGATGATTTGTAAAAACTATTTTTGTAAATTTTTACAAGAGAAAACTAGTCAAAGAAAGTCGTATAAATCAATCTCATAAATCCGCAGTCTGACATTTTGCGATAGCACCTACCTCTTGATAAAGAGTAATTGTGTTCTGTGGCACCTACCATAAAGTAGCTTAATTTAAAACCTTTGTAGCAAAATAGATACATATTAATGCAAATATGATATGAGAACTTAGATAAGTTAAGATAGATAAAGCATTTATTTGTTTTTCCAATCACACATCTAAATTCAGTGACTAATCTAAGTACAAAGTAACCTATTACGAAAAAAAAAATACAATACAATACCTTATATACCCTAAAGGCCGCCTAAAATTGATATAAATCAAACATTACCAAATAGCGTTTTGTACGTGGTAGAGCCATGCTGCAGCTATATTAATTGTATAATTATAGCACGAATGAGTCGACTCGACCGGGGAATGACCACGCTCGCATAGAATACCAGCGAAAAATAGCAGATTAATGCTGCTGTGTTTCGTATGGTGAGTGTAGAGAACCGGATAACCTTTTTACTGGAAAAGAGGCATTCCATCTTAGTCCTCAGAAGTTTTCGTCATATCTATTGGTTCAAGTGGCTAGTTCAACAAATTTAATATAGTAACAAACTACAAATAATTCTAAAGATGTTTTAGTTGAGAAGATAATGATTTCAATTACATGTTATGTTGTCACTCATTCAATTCCCACAAGCAGCTGGGGAAATAAATACTCCCCTACCGCTGGCAAAGCGCCACACTCTGGGGTAGGGGCTAAATATGACCTGAATCACTCTAGTCTCGGGTAGGCACCACATGCAACTATACTTCACTCCAGTCACTCATCCACCAGTATTATTGGGAGAAGTGGGTGAAAGGGGTACAGGGCATGAGGGTCTAAGTGTTTCTGTTCTGTCTGTTTTCTATGCAAAATAAAGTAAAGACTATATATGCTCAAAATAAAGCCTTTCATAATATACGTTCAATAGATGGACACAAGCCTCCTCCCATTTATAAGACGGTACTCATAACTTTTTTTTTATAGGATAGGGTGACAAACGAGCACACAGTCCACGTGATGGTAAGTGGTTGCTGTGACCCATAGACATCTACATCTATCCTCGTTTGCGAATCAAAATGCAGATGCGTTGTCACTTCTTAACTCCCAAGGACTAAGATAGAATGCCTTTTTTCCAGTAAATAAGGTCTCCGGTTCTCTATACTACCATACGATACACAGCAGCATTAAGCTGCTATTTTACGCTGGTATTCTGTGAGAGCGTGATCCTACCCTGGTCGAGCCGACCCATTCGTGCTACAACTATACAAATATAGCTGCAGCATGGCTCTACCACGTACAAAACGTGACATAGCGATTATTCCGTCACGTTACTCTAGTGCGTGTTAGCGGAATAAAATAATTTTAGACTGCAATTTAAAATCCTACTGTCAAGCCTAGTAACTAAGACAAAAATCCTTCCTATTAAGCAATCTACAAGGGAAGCCTATCATCAGAAGTGAACTTTTAGTAAGGTATTACAAAAAGATTGATTACCAGATAAATTTAAATAGTCTCTTCTTAAACCTTTAATAGTTAAGGGAATTTTGACATTGAAGTCGAAATAATAAATGCATTTCTAATTGATTCGTTGTAAGTAGATTTCATATAGAAATATGAATTCGCTGATTCTGCCAAAAATCCCCGTAAAATGACCGTGAAAAGAAGCTAGTTGACCCAGGCTTCTACTTTCAGGAATGTATCTTTGGAGTATACTAACCGTCTTCAGTTGTTAGGGGTTGAGATTTCTTTAAACTTCAACTATGGGAGGTTCATTGACTCCGGGGCCAAAGCAGCCGGAAGAAAACTAGGTGTCCTAGCAAGGGTACGGCGGTAATTCACACCGGGGTACTTCTTATCTTATATAAAGCGCAAGTCCGTTCGTACATGAAGTACTGCTTTCACATACAGACTGGTGCTGCAAAATCTTGCGTTAGACTCAGTGGAGGAATGTGTTAAGAGGCTTATTGGTAACCTTGATATGTTAAAAACAAACTTATCAGCCTCGAGTATAGGCGCAGAGTCACCAGCCCAGCCTCTCGGTATTCAATAGAATGCATTTAGAGAGTGTGCGCAGAAATCACATGTTTCAATTCATCTCTCCCCTTTCCATCATCCGAGAACCAGGTGGTAGACAGGTCTTCACCCCTTTTGTCGATATTCCAAGTATCAGAACCCCAGAGCATACCTCGCCTTTCGTAATGCGTACAGAAAAGTAGTGGAATTAATTTGCCGGCGTCTGTCCTTCCATCCGAATACAATTAGGGCGTCTTCAAGGCAAGAGTGAATAAGCTTTTGTTACGCTAAGGCAGTGCGATTTACTGTCTAGGGCTTTATCACTAGTTACTACCTGATGGGATTGTAGTCAAGCGCTGGCTTATAATAAGTTGAAAAAGTTTTTTATTATTATATACTTTATTTTTAGACATTTATAACCTTATATATCTTACATCAATACACGCAGTAACATGACATGATTAGTTAAGTACAATAAAAGAGATGAAGTTTATATCAGTGATATGTAATTCTTACGAATACGTAAAATATTCTTGTGGATAGTGAAAGTATATAATTCAAACAAAAGCTTGCGCACGACACTTATGGTACGTGCAGCGTGTGCGAATTGAACGAATACATATTATTCTTTCTCACGCCCACGTTTAACATCACTTACACTTTGTTCATATTTACTGCTCAGTATTATCTTTCTCTTATTTCTTTTGGAGATTCAATGTTGTGTTTGTGGATTTTATAAATTATCGTGTTTACCTCATGGAATTGAAAAACGAGTCATATATTAAAAATTATAGGCTACGAATATTATATTCTTAAAGCTGAATAAAAAGAATTTATGGAAGAAATAGTAAGTTATTTAATTAACTTCAAAGAAAAGCAGTTAGATTTACCACTAAGACATTCTTCTGGTTAGGTGCCTCCTATCTATTTCTGCTTGTTCACCAGGGCCCGTATAATTACAAGAAGAATTGGGAAAACAATTGTTGGTAACTAGAATTATCACAGTGATACTAAACCTACAATTATTTTTGCAAGTTGGAGTAAATGATGATAAGTGGATGCTGTTATCATCAGAAATTTGTAATTTATTCATCAGCTAAGAGTAAAATTAGCGATGCGCTGTCCGTTGAGGCCTAGGATAAAATGCTTTGTAGCCAGTAATAATTATCTCTGGTTCTTGCCGGTCACCAACAAATCACATCAGGAGTTTTTGGGTGATAAACTTGGAAATGAGGATATCCGCAGTAGGATCAGAGTGAGCGACATAGCCCAAAGAATTAGTATGCTGAAGTGGCAATGGGCCGGCCATATAGTTCAAAGAACCGACAACCGATTAGAAAAAAAGGTCTCGCAAGAGGAGAAGTTTATATATATATATATATATATAAAGCAGATAACTTTTACGAGTCGTTAATTAAAGTGCACCTCACGAACATCAGAGGATTGCACGCTAACCTCCATCCGGTCCACCACCTCCTCGAGATCGAGAAGCCGCACCTATTCTTCTTAACGGAGGCGCTGATAGCAACTCCGTCTGATGTAGTGTACCTCAACTACCCAGTTTACACACTTGAATATAAATTTAAACAGCGCTGTTTTGCTGTCAGCGTCTCCATTGCTTTGAGGTTTCAGGGTTTTCTGCAACGTGGCTTTTGATGGACACCTGTGCAGAGACTGGTTTTGGATGTGATAGAGCCATGATGCAGCTATATTAATTGTATAGTTGGAACATAGATGGGTTTGCTCGGCTGAGGAATACGTTTGCGTAATGCTGATGTGTTTCGTATGGTACTCACCATCCACCATAGAGAACCGGAGACCCTTTTTACTGAAAAAGAGGCAGTCCATCTTGGTCCTTACGGCTGACAACGCATCAGCATTTTGATTTGAAAACGAGGATAGATGTAGATGGCTACGGGTCACAGCAACCACTTACCATCACGTGGAATGTGTGCTCGCTTGTCACCATTATCATATAAAAAAGAAACAATCTCTGTGCCTGTGTCTATCTATCGCACAGCGGAGTCCAGTAGACGACCAGGCTAATTGAACACCTGAATGGAATGGCTTATAAAGCGCAACAACGGTGTCCGTCTTCGGAGTTAGTTTTTCTCGAGGATTTTAACGCCCGCCACAAAGACTTGTTGTCCCCGTACTAGAAAACCGACCATGTTGGGAGACAGGCGCCAAACTTGCGTTATCACTAGATTTCACTCAGCTGGTTCAAGTAGCGACGCGGGTGCCTGATGTAGCTGGGCATACACCCAATTGTTTGGACCTTCTGCTGATAACAGACCCAAACAGACACGCCATATCTGTCTCAGCTCCGCTGGGATTATCCGATCACTGTCTGGTGAAATCCTTATCGATAATCTCTCCTTCGGATGACTGTCCAGCGGGCACGAGGTAAGTATCGCGCTACGAGTCAGCAGACTGGGATAAGATGCGGCACTATTTTGTATCCTATCCGTGTCGGCAAGTTTGTTTTTCTTAAGATCAGCCTTCCTGCTCTACCGATGTAGTTGCGGATGTGATACGGCAGGGAATGGAATGTTTTATTCCGTTTTCCGACATCCCGCTCGGTCACAAGGCTCGGCCCTAGTATAACGCGGACAGTGCTTGGGCTGATGCCCGCAAAATGTCCGCCTACCAGGCCTGGGTTCTAGCTCACGATCTCAATGTAAGAGCTCGGAGGGTTCGTGTGAAGAAGAGAGATTTTAATTCTGCTGCCAAGTCCTGCAAGCGGGTACTCCGCTGTGCACGATTTAACCATGGTAGTCGTATAAGGACCAGACTTGCTACCTACCCTCTTGGTAGTAAGCAATTTTAATCTCTGTCGAAGGCTGTCGAATCCGAATTCTGCCGTCCCTCTTTGTATCCCAAGCAGAAACCAAATGGAACACTAGTTAACTCCGTGACTGAGAAATCAAATTTATTTGCATCTCTATTTGCGAGCAATTGTCGTATAGATGCTGTCTCTAAACAACCGCCAAGTCTACCTCACTGTGATTCTTCGATATCGAAAATCACTACCCATACGAAAGAGGTAATTAGAGCTTTGTAAAGTCTAGACGTGAAAAAGGCCAGTGGACCTGATGGTATACCTGCAAGGGTACTAAAGTGTTGTGCATCTGAGTTTTCTCCTGTTCTGACGCACCTATACAGCCTCTCTCATAAAACTCGAACGGTGCCCAAATCTTTAAAGCTTGCCAATGTACCACCAGTACCCTAGAAGTGTAGTCGTGCCGATCCATGTAATTATCAACCAATCGCCATCACCTCCATACTCTGTAAACTTATGGAAAGGGTATTGAACTTATGGAACAGTATGCTGCTGACATACCTTGAAACAAAGGAACTTCTAAGTGACCATCAATATAGCTTCCGCCAGGGACGGTCCACGGGATCTTCCTGTGAATGTCACGCACTTTTGGGGCAAGGCCATCGAAAAGAACGGTGAAGCTCTAACAATTTCACTCGATATTTTAAAGGCTTTTGACAGGGTTTGGCATGCAAAGCTGCTGAGTAAGCCGACTACTTACGGCATCGCCGGTAGATTTTGCAACCAAATATCTCACTTCCTGATTGACCGGTCGATTAGGGTAGTCATAGATGGTTTTCCTTCTGACCTAATGCATATTAATGCCGGAGTTGCTCAGGGGTCTGTTCTCTTTGCGACTCTTTTCCTATTGCACATCAATGACCTACTTCTACCAGGTATTGTTGTATACAATCACAGAGAGATCCATGTCCGGTGCAAAGGACGGAGAGGCAGTAATACTTTCCCTCAGAGAGGCCATGGTGGTGCGGATAAGCATCCACTATCTTCTTTTTCGCCTATCTTTTTTTATTACTCTGGTGGTAGATGTGCATCTAAACAAATGCGACATTAAATCTTTTCTCCCAATGGGGTGATTACAATCTGTTCACTGTCAACATACTGCAGGTCAATAAATCAATCACACCTGGTTGATACTCCGAATATACGCACTAAGCGCTTTAAATTATCTTTCGTAACAGGCAGAGCTAAGGAGCACCCTCTCAGAAATGAGAAGAGGCCTGTGCGCAGCAGTGGGATGTATATAGGCTGTAATTTAAATAAAACTAATTTTACGGATTTTATCGCGTATATTAA
Organism: Parnassius glacialis; assembly: GCA_033319125.1. Lineage (NCBI taxonomy): Eukaryota > Metazoa > Arthropoda > Insecta > Lepidoptera > Papilionidae > Parnassius > Parnassius glacialis. Next base: position 49,155,889 of record JAVANC010000001.1, on the reverse strand, counting down.
CTTATTTTACATTCCCGACGTTTCAAGCACTTTACAGCACCCATGGTCACGGGGGGGACTGAGGTGTATGACGTCCCAATGTCATAGTTAACCACAGCTACCTCCAGATTAAAAATTATTAATTTTTGTTCCGATCTACGTAGTGAGAACTTACATTATCATGAAGTCTTGCAGTTGTGTGCTTGGGTTGGGATTTAATTTTATTAATTATGGGATCCCAAGCAGATGGTAGCACCCAACCATCTTCCCTATTGAAATTAGGATGTTTTTTGATTTCAATATCTTCGCGAATCATCCTTGGAAGGAATCGGTGTTCTTTAGCGAGGATTTGTGGTCTATCATATCTAATGTAGTGACGGGGGCGATCCTGTACGTGTTTACAGACTGCAGACTTCCCGGAGCGTCTATTCTTCACATCAGCTATGTGTTCTGTAACGCGGGTTTTTATGGATCTTTTAGTTTGTCCTATATAAGAGATACCACAATCATAATCCAGCTTGTACACTCCTGCATCTTGCAGAGGAATATTACACTTGACTGATGGTTAAAAACTGACTAATCTTCTTCGGCGGCATGAAATATGTTTTAATGGAAGCACGCTTCAACATGTAGCCAATCTTGTCAGTGACACCTCTGACATATGGCAGTACAGCAGGCACTCGCTCAACTGTGGCCAGCTTCACTCGTTCACTGTGACGTAGGCGCGGGACCCGAAGCTTATTGTCGTGCAAAACTTGCTTGACGTGTTGGAGCTCGGCGGCCAGGTGTTTACTGTCACAGATCCCTTGTGCTCTCTGAAACAGACATACACCTCAGTCCCCCCCGTGACCATGGGTGTTGTAAAGTGCTTGAAACGTCGGGAATGTCGTCGGCATATAATTTTACTTACAAATACAGCCTATTAAAGTCCACTGCTAAATTGCTTAATTCATGCCCCATATATAAGGATCGTGACACTTGGCGATCTGTTCTCTCTGGCTACCCCGTCAGGGATTGTGCGTGACGATAAGTAAGTAAGTAAGTATATATTGCTTCATAGGGTGGATATTAGCCAAAGTTGCCATGCTTGGCAAGCACGTTGGCAACCGCAGTTTTTTTATTTTAGTCGTTATTAGGAAGACTGCTGCCCATCTCTGTTGCCTCTTACGACCCGCATGGTACAACACGGTAGTGGATACTTTTACACGGTTACTACATGTTAATCAAAATATAGAAGAGTCGATATATCCGTGGCAGCTCAAGCAGATAAGTACGGGCTTTAAATTTTCAGTATGTGGGAAAACTGAGATTGACACCCGTTAGTATCAATTAATTTTTTATTAAAATTATTACAATTTATATAATTAATTTGCCAGTGGTAAATTTTTTTTTATAGGATGAGGGTGACAAACGAGCACACAGTCCATCTGATGGTAAGTGGTTGCTGCGGCCCATATCGGCGGCTATATCTATCCTCGTTTGCGAATCAAAATGCAGATGCGTTGTCACCCGTGAGGACTAAGATGGAATGCCTCATTTCCAGTAAAAAGGGCCTCCGGCCACCTGCACTCACCAAGCGAAACACAGAGGTAAACCTCTTCTTCACGCTGGTATTCTGTGAGGTCGTGGTACCACCCCGGTTCGAGCCGGCCCATCCGTGCAAAAGCAAAAGCTGCCGCGTGGCTCTACCACTGTTTAAACTGCGAAGGAAACAGCATGTCGGAGAAATTAAATATAATCAAGGATGAAGACATCGCATATGTAACGGAATCGGCAGGCTTCAAAACTTACTCAGACATGAAACGAGGCATGTGATAAAAATTACGACGTTAAATATAGGATGTTACTGAACTTTCACTTTTCAAACCAACGTGTGGGCCGGTCTAGAATGGGACTTGGTTATGAAAGTTAACATTGTAAAATCATCGTCGAATTTTCAACATTCATGAGTTGCACAACTTTGTGTCTTGAAGTCAAGCTTGGATACAAAGTTGAGTCCTATATGTGGCCCCGACTTTAATGAGAAAACTAGATTTTTTTTCCAGTTAGCGCCATACACTAGATAAAGTTCAAAAACAGCGCAACTATTTTTTTGCGTTTTGGAAGTACTCGTAGACTAATCGTACCTGCTATGATTTTTAAAGTGACGTCGTTCTGAATGTCACCTAAAAAAGTAATTAATTTAAAACGCCAAGCGCAATATAATCACGAGTATGATAATTAATCATCTCCTTTCTTTGTTTATCGTACAAAAATGTTCGTAATGACTCGGCTTTTTGTGTAATTACAACTTTACCTGTAACATATTTTTTAAAATTTTAATAGACAATCTTATTTTTGTTCATCGTGAAAATGATTGCGCAAGGACGCAAGAATGTTGATGATTACTCGGTTAAGGAAGTCTGTCCATTTCATAATAATCACTAATTATTAATAATTCCCGCGGTGGCGGTGTAAGGCAATCCATTCTCCCGTTTAATTCTGTGGGTATTGGGTATTGTAAAAAATCTTATGGCTTTCCGCAGATGGTGGTATAATCGTCTATTTTTATAGCATGTGGGTGATGAAACGAACAACGAGCCTACAGTTCACCTGACGGTAAGTGGACTGATGGCCCATAAACATTTCCATTTATCCTTGATTAAGAATCAAAATATGTAGTGTAGTATAGCCCCGCGCAACACGTCTCTTTCAATTCAGCACCTTCCTAGTTCTGACATTACATGGCGACCATGCCAGGCGGTGCGCTGTTACAATGCACGCGCACCGCGCACCGCCGCGGCCTGCAAAAAATGTTGAAAATAATTTAAATAATTACCCGGACTACACGGAAATATATTCACCCGGATATGGCGAAAAAAAATAAACATGAATACAAGAAGAGGCCACAATAATAATTTTACAGAAGCATGAAGAAGCATGAGAAGAAATATAAAAAGTATAATGAACATGAAGTAATTTAATTTAAATGTACCTATAATAGTACCTACTATGAAAGCAACTAAGAAAGAATGAAGAAAATAAAAAGTGATTTTTTTAATATAATTACCAAAGAACAAAATTCAAGAAACGGCAGGTTTATTAGAAAAGGAAAGCAGCGGTTGTACTCTTGCAAGCTTCGTCCAAAAAGAACAAAGAAGAAAATTTGAGGTAACATCGCATTAGCCTACTTTTTGTCATTTCTTTATAAGATTTCTTAAAAAAGTTTTAAATATTATAAAAAAAAGTTATGTATTAAATATTCTGTATTTCATATATGTTTAAGTTGAAATTAATTATTAGATATTTTATATTAACGATTTATTTCTTATTTTATTATTGTTTAAAAAAATCATATTACAATAATTATAAATTAAGTTACGTAAGTTCTTCAGTAGCATTTGTATTGAAGCACTAGACGATTTTATATTGACTTTTATTCAGTAATTGTTTTGCAAAGAAAATAATGAAATAATATAAAAGATAAAATTTTTACGTACTTAATTTCACCAAATTTATTGTTAAAATAACAATGTGATACATTTCGTTGTTTTTTTTTCTGTAGTCTTTTAATATAAAATTATACAATTCATTCAACGAACTAATTCTACACATTCACCACCATATTTTTTATTATGTTTTAGACTACATAAAATAAAAATAAAAGTACATAATGCATTTAATGTTAAATGTACGTTATTTACAAGTAACTTGAAAATATTTTTCACATTTTATAATATTTCTAGTAGGTACTGTATTCAAAAATTTCAATATATAAAGCTACATTTTAGGATTACCAGGTTCAGTTCTGTAGTAATTTTTATTTAAATGTATATGATTTAGAAGGATTTAAAAAAAATCGCTATTAATAAAAGTCATAATTATTTTTCTTCTTTTCTAAAAGTATGAAAGCCTTGAAACAATTTTAAAGTCATAAATAAATAAATATATAATCTTTAATAAATAACCTTAAAGTTAATACAACCTACTTAAAAATGATTTTTTTTCTTCTCAATGTTTAAATAAATTAATGTTTTGTTTACATAAACTTGGTAGCCGTTATAGTGATGACGACTTATGTTCCCATTGTTATTTCTTTGTTTAATTTGAATATGAAATGTAATAATTTATTTTCGGTTTTATATTTATTGAACTTTCAAATCATAAACTTTTAATTTTTATAATTAAAAGTTTATAAGAAATTGGTAAAGTTATTTGTAGTTATGAATAGGTAATTACTTCGTTTAAAACGATTAAGAAACTAAATTATATTATGTATAGGTACAATTAATTAATTTAAATTTTTTGTGCCCATATTGTGAGCCTCAATCCCTGACCGACAACGATGTAACTAAATATTATATGAGACTATTTTATGATATATGTTTGTAAAAGACGTGAGAAAATGTTTGGCTAAGTTACGGAATACGTAATTGTAATTGATAAATATTAATGTGTGTAAATGTGAGAGTAAGGTAAAGAAAAGTTATCGGAGGTTAGCATATCCACATACAATCAGCTTGATCAGCTGAGAGTTTGGAAAACCTAATAACCGTTTAATTTTTAAGGTGGTTCTGACACTATTAAATACGGAATAAGGTTTAATGTATTGTTAATGAGGTAAATGAGAATTTATTATGAATCGTATAGGAATATTGTCCATAATCTTGGGTACTATTAAATAATGAGGTATAAGTACCATAAAAGTAAAGAAATAAATAGAAATTAAACGAAAGTTGACCTGCATAAATAAGTAATGGAGAGATACGGGAACGTCCATCACGGGTAAAGCATATAGTCCTCGAGCAGGGTATGTTTCCATGATTTGATGATAAAATCGGGAGTAACGGGTACTAGGGAACAATACCTTCAGTACAAGTGAGATGTGAAAGAGTTTACTCATATTAGTACTGTTGGAGACCAGAGAAGTCTTAAATTTGTTACCCTTAATAATGGTACATAGAGGTCACATCCTTCATTGGATCATAGTGTGAACTTAGTTTTCCTCCGTGACAATTGTTGGAGTCCTTTTAAAATTACTTAAAAGTTGACCTCGAGATTGTGCGCACAACCCAAGGTACACTATTACCTTGACATAGTATGATAAAATAAGTTTATGTACCAATAAAATAAAATGAATGTAATGAAAATGTAATATAATACCCAAATAGATGAGGGGCCCATATTTATAAAGTACTCGCGTGATAAATATCACGAAATAAAATATAAATGAAATGAATTAATACTCCGATTCCCGGTATCTAAATAATAAATAAATATATAAGTGAATAGAGAGAAATAAAGCTAGCTAAAGGTCAAAAAAAAATCAAGAAAAAAGTACGTACAAGAATTATGAAAAAAAAAGATAATAAAAAGGCCTAACAATCACAAATAAGGAATGAGATGAAAAAGTATGAATAAATATATAAGAGCAGAGTATTTTAAAATTTTATTTATTTATTTATATATCCAACTTATATCTAACAATACAGGTTTCTACCCAATGCGATAGATAAAGCACTATTTGCAATCATATATTACCTATATTACTATACTATCTTATAACAAATTATCCATAAAGCAAGTTTTGTGAATTCGTTCAGAGTACAAAATAATAAATCTGATTCTCTGTCGATCAGGTTTAATGTTCGAAAAGCTCGCGTCAGGGGTGCCTCTCGCAGTAAGTTAGTGCGACATCTAGGGACGGCCAGTAGATCTGGCTGACGCCGCCGCCATACATATCTATCCGGAACATAAATATTAATCTTCTTCAACATATTCTGATTAATAATCCTACCCCTAAGGACCATAAAAATATATGAAGCTAGTCTAAGCTCTCTCCTTACCCTGAGCTGATTGTATCCTACCATACCCAAAACAAATAATGTGGGGTATTGCAGTGGGTAAAAAGGATAAACCCCATATAACTTGAGATACAAATACCTTACAAATTTGTTTTGTACCTTCTCCAGCATTAGATCGTACTTCTTCTCATGTGGAGCCCAGATTATTGAATTACACTCCAGATGACTCCGAACTAGTGTGTTGTACAAAGCTATAATAGCTTGCACATTTGTGAAACCGTTAACCGTTCGTAACGTAAAACCTAGAGTTCTAAAAGCCTTTTTACATGTATCAACAATATGATCCTTAAACGTTAAGTCAGCAGAAAACTTTACTCCTAAATCCTTGATTTGCATTACCCTAGACATAGGTGTCTTGTCAATGTAATATGTACACTCTATGGGCATATGTTTGCGCGTGAAAGATATTGTTAAGCATTTAGCGGTATTAAATTGTAATTTGTTATCTTTGCTCCATTCAACAACTTTATTTATATCGTCTTGGAGACGATCACAGTCCTCCAAACTACCTATATCCATCGATAACTTAAGATCGTCCGCAAATAATAAATATTTTGATTTCTTCACAACATTGGGTAAGTCATTTATCATGATCAAAAACTCCAAAGGTCCTAGATTCGACCCCTGACTCACACCAGACCAGGTAAAATATGGTTTTGTCTTATGACCCTCACATGCATCATACTGTTGCCTATCTGTCATGTAGCTAGCGAAAAATCTCAATAAGTGTGAGGTGAAACCAAATTTTGCCATTTTTTTTAGTAATATGTCATTATTTACCAAATCAAATGCTTTTTTGAAATCAAAATAAGCAGTATCAGCTTGTCCCCCACTATCTACTACTGGTATTATATCGGTCATAAGCTCTAGAAGGTTACTCACAGTGCTCCGAGCAGGTCTGAACCCGTGCTGCGCTTCCGACAGCTGTGTGTTTAACTGTTGATATAAGCTTTTGTATATAGCCGACTCAAATACCTTGGCTGGAGTAGATAACACTGCTACCGGTCTAAAGTTCTCTACACTGATCCCTGTATTTCCTTTTGGAACGGGAACCACCTTCGTTATTTTCCATTTTTCCGGAAACCTAGCTTGGTTTAAACAGTTATTGTAAATGTGAAGAAGTGGTATTGCTAACGCAGAATGGCAATCTTTAAAGATAAACGGTGGTATTCCATCTGGCCCTGCAGATTTCTTTGGCTTAAGTTGTTTAAGTGCGGTCAGTATGTCCTTAAGTTGCAACTGGCTCAAGTGAATTCGCGCTGCCCCGTTATCCCCTTCGGCATCAATGACAGCCTTACTCACATTTAAGTCTGGTCTCTGTGTAGTATACACCGAATGAAAGTATTTTGCAAACTCAATAGCACAATGCTCATTGGTCAAAACCTCCCCATTTTTTAAAATATTTTTTGGATTTCGATTACATCTTTTGGAATTAACAAAATTCCAAAAGGATTTTGGGTCTCTTTGTAGATTATTTTGCACGCAGTGCTTATACTGGTTATGTGCAGTTACTAGCATATTTTTAACTTTAGTTCGCAACTCAGCGAATTTTATATAGTCAGTGGCTAATCGTGTCTTTTTATATTTTTTATGAGACGTAGCTTTATATTTTATTAAATTAATAATATCCCTAGTATACCATTCAGGGTATATCCGACCTGAGCCTAACCGTTTTGTTTTTCTTTATAAATGAATATAAATGAATGTACAACTATACTAGAACTTCGCGAATTACCTAATTATATCAAATAAGTATGTTGTATGTATGCATGATACATCATACCAATTATATTGTGACCTTGAAATTACTATGGTGTAGAGGGATCTGGCCACCCGAACCACCCATAGAATATACCTATATTTTATTTTTATAACTTACATTTAGGTCAAATAATATATAATTACATTGTATTTTTGTAATTTATATTAATAATAAACATATTTTATATTTATTTTTATAAGTTTAAAAAAACATATGTATTCATCTATTTTTTTTTGTCGGTGGGAGGTGTAGTGCAGTATAGCCCCCGCGACTTTATACTATATATATTAGTGTTAAGGTAGAATAACAACAGTATAATTAAAGTTCTTATACAAGCAACACGTCTCCTTCAATTCAGCACCTTCCTAGTTCCGACATTATAAAAAAGGTTCTCCGGATCTCTACACTCAAAGTGCAAAGGCCCGCTTGTGCACATGGCCTCACCATGAAACGGTGCCGGGTTTGGGCGTCTCCCGTTAACTGACGCCCAATAAATGGATGATGGAACCAAGAAGATTGCGCAAAGGGCCACTACCTGGAGGTCGCCAGGGCGCGTCTGGAGCTGGCGCTGGACGCGACAGCATGCGAACCGCCAGCCGAGCGCGAGGAGCTGCACGACCACCCAGCAGCCCCTCGCATCCATCATCCCCACCAGCTGGCTTGGTGTTGGCAGGGCCTTCGCGGGCCCAGCAATCGGCACCCGCCACTGGTGGCGTACGCCGCATGCGTTGGTCAATGAAGATGAATAGCAACGCATTGCGGGCGTATTTTAGGGCGAAAGGGGGAGAAATTGGAGGCTTTGCGTATCGGGCTAGGATGCATCGACTTTTTGCTGAGCTGGAGCCATCTTTAACCGTCACCGAGCAAAACCTGGCAGACCGAGTTCGGTACATCATGCGCTAAAAATATTTGATGACGCCGAACTCGAACGGCTACGACGTGAGGCTATTCCTTTGTCGAATGAAAATACTACGACAGGAGATGCGGCTCTACAAGTTGCAGAGCAACCCGTACATGTAGATGCCGCCGTAGATCTCCTTGTGGTTGATTCAGGCGACGATGGAATAGTCGCCCGGGAACAAGAGCAAATGAGGAGCATATTGGAAGAGGCGATTAGGGAAACGCGCAGAACGCCTCTCGAGAATCGACCGCGACCTCCCCGTATACCCCTAAGCAAGCGGAATCGGGCTGTCGTGAGGGCTCTCAACCCAATGCTGGTGACCTATTTGGAAGCCAGCCGGGACCTTTGCGATACGGACTCAATTCTTTTTGGCGCCGCACTGGCAGTTTGCCGTATTATTGGCGCCAAACTTCCCATGGCTGGACGCGCTACTAGACAAAGTAGCGCAATCCCAGCCTGGAGAAGAAGGATTGAGGACCGTATCGCAAGGGCAAGAGCCCTCATCGGTGGGCTGATAAGCTTCAGGTCGGGCAATAATAGGCCGAGAATTGTGCGCACCGCCAGGATGGCGTTTGCTGGGACAAACATCAGTTTGTCCCAGCCGGATATAACGCAAAAACTGACAGAGCGCATAGACGACCTGAAGCAGAGAATCGCTGCTTGGGGGAAGCGGATTCGGCGATATACCGAGAGGTCGACACGGTTCAACCAAAATCGTCTCTTCCAGAGTAATCAGAAGAGGCTCTACGAATCATTGGAGCGACCAATGGTACATGGAACGGGCCCAGCACCGTATCAGGCCGATATTATCGCATTCTGGCGCGGCCTGTGGTCAGAGCCCGTAAACCACAGCGAGGGCCCTTGGACAAAAGTTGTGGCGAGTCAGTGTGTGAATGTTACGACCATGGACCCCCGTCATCATAACGCCGGATGACGTAGCTGAGGCGGTCCGTAGGGCCCTGAACTGGAAAAGCCCGGGACTCGACGGACTGCATCACTACTGGCTGAAGGGGTTCGTGGTGTGTCACGCTGTGCTCGCCCGACAGTTTCAAGAGGCTCTCGACCAAAAGTCGCTCCCGAGCCTCTTCACCACTGGGATCACTCATTTGGTTCCTAAAGACCGGTATTCCACAGACTCGAGCAAATACGTGCCCCATAACGTATCTACCTACCATATACAAGACACTTACATCCATTTTGAACGCGAGAATCACTCGTAACCTCAACTCAAATCAGGTGATGTCGCGCGCTCAAAATGGATATTGGGGCGGTGGTCGTGGAACCAAGGAACCACTCCTCATTGACGCGGTCATTGGCAAGGTGGTTAAACGCAACCGTCGGAACTTCTCCGCCGCCTGGATTGACTACAAAAAGGCATTCGACTCGGTACCTCATACATGGCTTAAGAGGGTCCTCGAGTTGTACAAGGTCGACTGTACAGTTCGAGACTTCCTCGGGCAGTGTATGGGGCAGTGGAGTACGATTCTTTGTCATCTAGGTGAGCGGATGATGGCTGCGGAGAACCACATAAGGATAAAAAGGGGTATTTTCCAGGGCGATTGTTTGAGTCCAATCTGGTTCTGCCTCTCTCTGAACCCTCTTAGTACCTTACTGGAGGGTTCCGGGAGGGGATTTTAGCTTCGGAGAGGAGGGACAAAAGTGACCTACCTTTTCTATATGGATGATCTCAAGTTATTCGCCTCTAGTCGCTCTCATCTTATGGAATTGCTAAACATCACTTGTGATTTTAGCAATTCTATTAGAATGGAGCTGGGGACGGATAAGTGTGCGGTCTTCCATGTTGAAAGGGGTAGGGTTGCTAACTCTGAGGGCATAGACTTATCTATGCCCATCAACATAAAGACCCTATCCGAGGCTGAAACATACTGATACCTGGGTATGTCACAGAACATAGGTATCGATGAGGCGGACATGAAACAGTCAGTTTGCGGTGTGTTTTATGCACGCATGACAAAAGTGCTTAACAGTCTTTTGTCGGGCGTTAATAAGACACATGCATATAACGGTTGGATCATGCCTGTTCTCATGTACACATTTGGCATGCTCAGGTGGACTCAGATCGAACTGAACGCTCTGGATAGAAAAGTCCGCACAATTATGACGTCCCACAGGATCCATCATCCGAGGTCGTCAGTAATGAGGCTGTACTTGCCGCGGAAGCATAGTGGACGCGGCTTTTTAAGCGCACTTACCATGCAAAATCGCGAAGTGTGCAGCCTCCGTAACTACTTTCTGACGAGAGCGGATGATCCATTCTATAGGGACGTTGTTTCTTGTGATAAAGGACTTACCCCTCTATCCTTAGCCAAAGAGCAATGGCAAGACCCGGCAGTACAGAGCATTTCCGACCGGGAGACCGTATGGAAGGAGAAGGAGCTCCACGGGAGGTTCTACAAGGCTCTACATGAGCCTTGCGTAGACACAGTCGCCTCCCTCCACTGGCTACGTTTCGGTGACCTCTTTGGGGAAACCGAGGGTTTTGTCTGTGCGATACAGGACCAGGTTATTAAGACCAACAATTATCGGAGATACATCCTAAAGGATGGCACCGTCGACATCTGTCAAGCTTGTCGCCATCCCAGTGAGTCACTTACGCATGTTATCTTCGGTTGTTCGGCGCTTTCTAACTCTGAGTATTTGCACAGACACAACCTAGTAGCCAGGATTATACACCAGGAGCTCGCTCTGAAATACGGTCTCGTGGATCGGAAACTGCCGTATTATAAGTACTTGCCGGAAGCCGTTTCTTTCCCTTTCCCCCTAACCCTCGGCCGTTTGGTCTCCCCTGCCGAGGGCTTCCATCTGGTTGGGTTTTTATATATTTATGTATTTTTTACGTATTTATTTTATTTTATAGATATTTATGTATGTTTACCATTTTCATTTACTATTATATATTTATACTGCCCAACCAGATGAGAAAACTTTATAGATACCCCAATAATAATAATAATAAGTTATTAAGACCAACAATTATCGGAGATACATCCTAAACGATGGCACCGTCGACATCTGTCGAGTTTTTCGCCATCCTAGTGAGTCACTAAGGCATGTTATCTCCGGTTGTTCGGCGCTTTCTTACTCTGAGTATTTGCACAGACACAATCTAGTAGCCAGGATTCTTCACCAGGAGCTCGCTCTGAAATACGGTCTCGTGGATCGGATACTACCATATTATAAGTACTTGCCGGAAGCCGTGCTCGAAAATGACCGCACCAAGCTCTACTGGGACCGGGCCATCATCACAGACAAGACTATTCTTGCGAATAAGCCTGAGATTGTGCTGATGGACCGGGCACAGTCAAGGATATTTTTGGTCGAAATTACCATTCCGTATGACGAAAACCTCGTGAAAGCCGAAACAGATAAACTGACAAAATATCTGGACCTGGCTCACGAGGAGACCGACATGTGGGGTGGTCTGCCGGCCGAAATTATTCCTGTGGTCGTTTCTGCGAACGGGTATTAACCCGTAACTCAGATGACCCGAGAGGCTAACTGGAATTACCCAGTTAGCCTCTCGGGTCATCTGAGGCGACTGAGACTCCGTGACGACCGCTCCAAGCTCAAATGCAGAAGGCGGTGCTCCTCGATACCGCCCGCATCGTCCGCCGGTTTCTTTCCATTTCCCCCTAACCCTCGGCCGTTTGGTCTCCCCTGCCGAGGGCTTCCATCTGGTTGGGTTTATATATATATATATATATATATATATATATATATATATATATATATATATATATATATATATATATATATATATATATATATATATATATATATATATATGTATGTATTTTTTATGTATTTATTCTATTTTATTGATTGTTATGTATGTTTATATATTTCGTTTACAATTATATATTTAAACAGCCCAACCAGATAAGAAAACTTTATAGATAACCAAAATAATAATAATAATAATAATAATTTTTATTGACAAATAAAGCCTTAAACTTAATACAAACTTATTGTAGATAAATTGTAACAAGACGGCTAGCCTAAATGACATAGAAATAAGTTGATCCCCTGACTTTCATGCTAGGGTAACCTGTGTTATGAAAGTCAGTGGTTCGGCTCTTTATAAGATATTCTATAGAACAGCATAGCGAGTTGATTTAATTGGTGATTACATTATGGTCAGAAGTTTAAGAACAGGCAGTTAAAGAAAAATAATAGTTCGGCGATGGATTGGTATGGCATATTATGTGTGTGTGTGTGTGTGTGTGTGTGTGTGTGTGTGTGTGTGTGTGTGTGTGTGTGTGTGTGTGTGTGTGAGTGTTTATTTGTGTGTGTATGTGTGAAAGTGATTGCGTGTCATGTGTGCGTGTAAGTGGGTACAGTTTGTTGGTTTAGGATATTAAAGCTTCAGTGGCATTATAATTTAATTCATGAAGGTACGAAATTACCTTTTTTTAACTTCATAGGCATTGAACTTATTTATCTGTAACTTTTTGTGGAGTATATTGTATAACCGCGAGCTTGAGAAGGATTATTGCTTTTTAGCAAAAGAAGTCCTACATGTTTTGACAGGACATGCGGCTTTTTGATGCCTCCTTGGCGTGGAAGAACTATTTGGAGGTACAGATGAATGTAGACGCAGAATGGTGTGAAGGATGTAAAGTTGCCTAACTGTAGGTACATTACAATCGATATAAAGTTGTGTGGTCGGGTATCTCCAAGGCCGCCTATGCATAACCTTTAGCACTGCTCTCTGTGCGAGCTCAATTTTATTATATATAATTTTATTATATTTTTTCTGTGGTCGTGGAGGCACAACCCCATATCGGGATGCAGTATGTTATAATTGACTCACAAAGGGCGGTGTACACAGATGACAGGATGTCGGCATCCGCGGAGCTACGTAATGTTTTAAAGATATAGATTAGGTTGCGTAGCGGACTTACAACGGATTTTATTTATCTATACCAGTTCAAACAATTATCCACTTGAATACCCAAGTATTTAATGGTATGGGTTCTTTGCAATTTTGGGAAATTTTTAACAGTGGTAGAGCCACGCGGCAGATTTTGCTGTCGCACGAATGGGCCGGCTCGAACCGGGGTGGTACCAACACCTCACAGAAAACCAGCGTGAAGTAGAGGTTTACCTCTGCGTTTCGCTTGGTGAGTGCAGGTGGCCGGAGGCCTTATTTACTGGAAATGAGGCATTCCATCTTAGTCCTCACGGGTAACAACGCATCTACATTTTGATTTGTAATAGAGGATAGATGTAGATGTCTAAGGGCCGCAGCAACCTCTTACCATCAGGTGGACTGTGTGCTCGTTTGTCACCCTTATTCTATAAAAAAAATTACAGTGAGAAGTCCCACTGGAGCAATTGTGAGCACGCATATCGAAAACTCGCTTGATGGTTGTGCAGAGGGTTTTATAGAGAAGGTTTATTTAGTCTATCTATATTTATTTTATTTTATAGTTATTAATTTAGTCTTATCTATATTTAAGGTAAGAAGAATACGACTTAGCCGCGTCATAATAATTCTAAAATTATTCTCTGCGATGTTAATTGTTTTGGACCAGTTGTTCCCAGAAATAACAAGGGCCGTGTCATCTGCATAAGTCACAATACGGCAATGAGATAGAGGTAAGTCACAAAGCTCGTTTACGTATGACAGGAATAATGTGGGCCCTAAAATGCTACCCTGAGGGACACCAAATTCAATGGATTCTTGTTTGCTGATGAAAGAACCTATCTTTGTGCACTGCGTCTGACCTGATAAGTAATCAGAAAATATTTCTAGGATATGACCCCTGACATGACTTATTTAACAGTAGTGGGACAGAGACAGTGTCGAATACATTAGAAAGGTCTAGGAAAATACCCAGAAATTTCCTACCTTCGTCGAGTTTGGTGACTACATGCCCAACTAAGGAAGCAACAGCATCCTCGGTAGACCTACCCCTTCTAAAGCCAAATTGATTTTTGGAGATTAAGCTACTTGATTCGAGAAAGCAAACTAAATGGCGATTTAGGATACGCTCAAATACTTTAGACAGGGTTGGCAGGACAGAAATTGCGCGATAATGTGTGACACTGCCTCTGTCCCCACTTTTATAAATGGGATGTACAATTGCCTTTTTCAAGGCGATAGGAAACTTCCCAGTGGATACCGCCAAGTTAAATAGGTGGGTAATGATAGGTGTAAGAACTGGGCTTGATTTAAAAATTTGGGATGGTATACCATCCCATCCGACAGCACTGTCATTTCGAAGGCTCATAATAGCATCATGTACTTCGTCTCCATCAATTTCGAGGATAATCATAGAATGTGATGGAGAGTGCAAGAAGTTAGATGGTAAGTCAATTAATTTTAAATTTGATTTAATTTTATTAGCAAGTTCTTTCCCTATATTTGCAAAAAAAGAATTTACGGCATCAACAGATACTTTAGCATCATTGTGCAAATTTAAAAGTTCTAATGGTGGATTGGTTACTTTATTTGTATAAGTAACGTTTTTAATGATCTCCCATATTTTTTAGGGCTTTTCTTAGCCTTAGCGAATTCAGATCTCTCGAAGTCTCTCTTGAGATTTTTAACATGATTAGTACAAAAAATTCTGTAACGTTTTTTCCAGTATCATGTTATTTGGATTGCGTTTGACGTTTTTATGCATGCGGTCCCTGTTTCTTATGCACCTCAATATTCCTGCGGTTATCCAGGGCTATTTAGTTCGCTGTCTGCATGGAATTGTGAAACAAATGGTCTCTTTTCAACATAGAGATTAACGTGTCTAGGAACAGATCGGTCGCCTTATTGACATCGTTGAACGAAAAAATATTAGAAAAGTCTGTGTTAGTTATATCAAGTGCAAGTTGAGGAAAATTAATTTTATTGCCAATTCGGTTTATTCGACGGTTTACAGGATTTAGATGTAAACTTAAGAGGACTGGAAAATAGTCATTTAATGATGTTTCTATAACAAGAGTTGTGGATCGAAGCATTGTTTTTAATATGACGTGGTCTAAGCAGTTATCTAATCTAGTCGGAATTTGGTGTGCTGGTAACATTCCATGAGATGCCATAAGATTTAAATAATCATTTGAGTTTGGGTCACAATTATTTACTTTAATATCTATGTTTATGTCGCCAATTACGATGATATTATTAATTGCTGATAAATTATTTAACGCAGTATTCAGGCTGTCCATAAAAATATCGGTGTTTCGAAATGAAGGGGATCTATATAAGCCTACTATAGCTAGATTTTTATTTAAAGTGCAGATTAAACAGTTTGCATCATTAAAGTTAGGTTGATATTCTTTATGTATAATGGAGTTCTTAATGTAGATCACAATGCCATCGTTTTGGTTGTAGATGGAGTTCGTCATCATCATCATCATTACAGCCCTTCACAAGTCCACTGCTGAACATAGGCCTCCCCCAAGGAATGCCACAAAGCACGGTCCCGAGCCACCTGCATCCATCGACTTCCTGCATGTCTTACCAGGTCGTCACTCCATCTTGTGGGGCGACGCCCTACACTTCGCCTACCGGTACGAGGCTGCCACTCGAGAACCTTTCTTCCCCATCGGTTGTCGGTTCTTCGAGCTATATGGCCGGCCCACTGCCACTTCAGCTTACTAATCCGTTGAGCTATGTCGGTTACTCTGGTTCTACTGCGGATATCCTCATTCCTAAGTTTATCCCGCAGAGAAATTCCGAGCATAGCCCTCTCCATAGCTCGCTGAGCGACCTTGAGCTTCCTCATACGGCCAGCAGTGAAGGACCACGTCTCAGTTCCGTAAGTCATCACTGGCAATACGCACTGGTTGTACAATTTTGTTTTAAGGTTTTGAGGTATTTCTGACGAGAAGATGTGTCGTAGCTTCCCGAACGCTGCCCAGCCGAGTTGAATCCGTCGATTGACCTCTCGGTCGAAGTTGGACTTACCTAGTCGGACTATTTGTCCCAGGTAAACATACTCGTCAACAACTTCGAGCTTAGTGCTCCCAACAACTACCGGCATAGGTGTGACATGGACATTAAACATAATCTTTGTTTTGTCCATGTTCATCTTAAGAGCTATCCGTTGGGAGACACTATTGAGGTCATTGAGCATAGTGCTTAGTTCCTCCAGCGATTCTGCCATGAGGACTATATCGTCGGCAAATCGAAGGTGAGTGATGTACTCGCCATTGATGTTAATTCCGTATCCTTTCCAGTCCAGAAGCTTGAAAACGTCTTCCAATGCAGCGGTGAAGAGTTTCGGGGATATAACGTCACCCTGTCTTACACCTCTCTGCAATTGGATAGGTTTCGTACTCTGGTTCTGTACTCGGATAGCCATCGTAGCTCTATTGTACAAACACTTCAGCACTTCGATATACCGACAGTCAACTTGGCACCGCTGAAGGGACTGCAGCACCGCCCAAATTTCGACGGAATCAAAGGCTTTCTCATAGTCTACATACGCCAGACATAGTGGCAAATTGTACTCTTCGGACTTCTGTACAATTTGCCGTAGGGTATGTATGTGGTCTATGGTGCTAAAGCCCTTTCGGAAACCGGCTTGTTCGGGAGGCTGGAAGTCGTCAAGTCTGCGCGCGAGACGATTTGTAATGACTCTCGAAAACAGCACGTAGACGCGGCTCAGAAGGGAAATCGGTCTGTAGTTCTTTAAGAGAGCGTTGTCACCTTTCTTGAAGAACAAGACCACCGCACTTCTGCTCCACGCCTCCGGTGTAATGCCACCATGGAGGACGGAATTAAAGAGCCTCTGAAGGACTTCAAGCACCGGTCTTCCACCCGCTTTCAGAAGCTCCGCTGTAATTCCATCCTCGCCTGGGGCCTTGCCGTTTTTAAGGTGCTGGAGAGCCATTCTAATCTCGTTTAGACTGACGTCCGGGACATCTTCGGAATAGTGTCGAATAAGACTCGCTCTTGGATCGTTACTCACACTTGCGTGTGGCTCCAACGATGACGTGTACAGCTGCCCATAGAACCTCTCAATCTCACTCAAAATCTCAGGTGCCTCGGAAACGATGCTGCCACATTCGGTCTTCAGCTTTGACAGTTGGCTGTTTCTGGCAGACAGATCTCTGGCAAAGACTTTGGAGCCTTGGTTCCGCTCGATCGCTTCTTCAATACGAGCTGTATTGAAGTTGCGTAAGTCTCGCCGCATGCATTTGGAGATCTGTCTGTTCAGTTGCCTGTATGCTGTCAAATCTGTTGAAGAATGTAGCCTCATCTCCCGTCTAACAGCCATGAGATTAAGAGTGTGATCGGAGAGTTTTTGCGTTCTTCTGAGGCGGGTCTTGCAGAACTTAGCTCCGACCGCATGGACAGTTTCCACGAGCTTGTCATTCATATCGACCACGTCGTTTTGTAACTCGAGCTGAAAGGTATCGGGACTTTGGATTAGAGCACGAGGGGGACGGAGCGTTGACTTCATCAGACGAGACCTCTCCAACTAAACATTTAGGTTCAGTGTGCCTCTAACCATTCGGTGATCGCTACCGGTTTTCACCTTCGC
This sequence comes from Parnassius glacialis, assembly GCA_033319125.1. Lineage (NCBI taxonomy): Eukaryota > Metazoa > Arthropoda > Insecta > Lepidoptera > Papilionidae > Parnassius > Parnassius glacialis. Next base: position 49,137,892 of record JAVANC010000001.1, on the reverse strand, counting down.
GGTCACTGAGACATCACTGAATAGTTGTCGTCTGGTCGTCATAATGAAGTCAATCTCATTTTTTGTCGAACCGTCGGGGCTCGACCAGGTCCACTTCCTGTGGGGTCGCTTCTTGAAGAAAGAGTTCATCATAAAGAGTCCCTATTTCTCCATGAAGTCGGCCAGCTGCTGGCCCCTTGGGTTCCGTTGCCCTATTCCAAATTTCCCTACTTTCAGCTCACCGTTTTCTCTTGTGCCTAGTGTTGCATTGAAGTCTCCCATTAACACCGTATATTGGGTTTTGGAGGAATGCATGGCTTTAGAGATATCCTCATACATTTCCTCCACCTCCTCATCGGGGTGTGCCGAAGTTGGTGCGTAAACCTGTATGACCTTCAGCGAATACCGTTTGGTGATTCTGAGTATAAGGTACGCAACCCTCATCGACACACTCCCGATCTTTACAACGTTGTTAACGAGAGACTTGTGGACGATAAATCCGACACCTCCTTGGGACAGATGGTCGCCCTCCCGGTGATAGAGCAAGTTGCCGGATTCGAGGATTACCGTGTCCTCCCCCTCTCTTCGGACTTCGGATAATCCTATAATATACCAGCGCAACTTGTCTATCTCTTCTTCCAGCTCCAAGATCTTTTCGTCAGTCCTCAGGGTGCGTGCGTTGTACGTTGCCAGGTCGAGTCGTCGTAGGTGGCAACCGAACCTCCACCGGAGATTCTTAGCACCCCCTGCCCCGCAGTTACCATGGTCGCCACCGTAGCCAGGAATAGCGGGGCCGCCGGGGACTGGGGGCTGTCTCTTTGTTACTCTCGTCATTGGGCGGTATTTGCCATAGTTGCCACGCTTGGCGAGCGGGTTGGCAACCGCAGTTTTTTATTGTAACTTTGGCTATTATCAGGAAGATGCTGCTGCCCATCTTCCGCCTGTTTCCCTTTGTCGCCTTTTACGACACCCAAGGGAGGATATGGGAGGATATGGAGTTCGTACTATATGATAAATAGCTCTCAAGCTGCGGTAAGGTAGATATTTTAGACAACCAGCATTCAGAAAGGATCAAAACATCGCAGGTTATATTTAGTGCATATAATAGCAAACGGAATTCATTAAAGTTTTTATTGATGCTTCTAATGTTGACATGCAGAAGGGAAAAATATTTTGAGCTGTAATTATTGTACTTTTGGCAATTCAGCGGTTCACATATATAAGCTTGAGAAATAGATATATCCTCAATTTCATTGTTTAGAATATTGTTAGCCATTTATGAGGATTTTAAGACTACTAAGCATGGGTAACATATTTTCGTATTTGAACTCTTGCAAATGCATTATATAGGTACTATTAAGCTTAAATATAACTTTGTGATAATTAATAGATCATATGAGTGTGTTATGTGGTAGTTATGATTGGAAGAGAGTGTGTGTGTTAGAGAATGTAATTGTGAGAGCAAGTGTAAGAATAGTGTATTTGGATATGATTTGTGTATGGTGTTTACGTTGTAAAGATAAGTTGAGAAAGTAACAATGACGACATTAAAATAATGATTAAATAAACATCTTAGGTATAAAACTGCAAAAATGTTAAATATATCTTCATCATCATCATCATTACAGCCCTTCACAAGTCCACTGCTGAACATAGGCCTCCCCCAAATAATGCCACAAAGCACGGTCCTGAGCCACCTGCATCCATCGACTTCCTGCATGTCTTACCAGGTCGTCACTCCATCTCCTGGGGGGGACGCCCTACACTTCGTCTACCGGTACGAGGCTGCCACTCGAGAACCTTTCTTCCCCATCGGTTGTCGGTTCTTCGAGCTATATGGCCGGCCCACTGCCACTTCAGCTTACTAATCCGTTGGGATATGTCGGTTACTCTGAATCTACTGCGGATATCCTTATTCCTAAGTTTATCACGCAGAGAAACTCCGAGCATAGTCCTCTCCATAGCTCGCTGAGCGAACTTGAGCTTCGTCATACGGCCAGCAGTGAAGGACCACGTCTCAGTTCCGTAAGTCATCACTGGCAAACGCACTGGTTGTACAATTTCGTTTTAAGGTTTTGAGGTATGTCTGACGAGAAGATGTGTCGTAGCTTCCCGAACGCTGCCCAGCCGAGTTGAATCCGTCGATTGACCTCTCGGTCGAAATTGGACTTACATTTTTTTTACGGGGGGAAATTCTCATGGACTACTTCCACCTGGGGAAAGGCGGAGGGGCGTGCTGGACTCTTACCGGCTAAAACCACCCCGGTGTCTTCTCGCACGTACGCGTGGGGCTACGGGAATCCAAATTCTTCCGCAGCCCCACACTAGTGCTAGCCCGGTCAGTCCGGGCCTCGTCTCCTGCACGGAGTAGTGAGGTGTTACCCCGTGTATCGCCTCAGGGGCGCGCGCCGACACCCACGCGCGCCTCCGCCTCGGGTCCATCGAAAAGGGGTGGCAGGGGCTTCACCAAGTCCCTCGACCCTGGACCCATTCATGGGGGCCGGAAAAGGGCGTTGTCCGCCCTTCTCCTGCGCCCGGTGCGCCTTCTGCGGCCGGGGAAGGGATTTGAGATCTCCCTTTCCCGTTTCGCAGTTTCCTTCTGCGACATCACGTCCTCACAGAAGGACACCACCGCGTCCCACGACTCTGCGCTACCGATCATCTTCTGCACTAAGGCCAGCAGCGACAGATCGCCTCCTACTTTATTTTTGAGGACACGGCGCTGCTCCCCCCACGCTACACACTCAGCGAGCGTGTGTTGCGCCGTGTCCTAGTCGGACTATTTGTCCCAGGTAAACATACTCGTCAACAACTTCGAGCTTAGTGCTCCCAACAACTATCGGCATAGGTGTGACATGGACGTTCAGCGTGATTTTTGTTTTGTCCATAGTCCACACACGCCAGACATAGTGGCAAATTGTACTCCTCGGACTTCTGTACAATTTGCCGTAGGGTATGTATGTGGTCTATGGTGCTAAAGCCCTTTCGGAAACCGGCTTGTTCGAGAGGCTGGAAGTCGTCAAGTCTGCACGCGAAATGATTCGTAATGACTCTCGAAAACAGCACGTAGACGCGGCTCAGAAGGGAAATCGGTCTGTAGTTCTTCAAGAGAGCGTTGTCACCTTTCTTGAAGAACAAGACTACCGCACTTCTGCTCCACGCCTCCGGTGTAATACCACCATGGAGGACGGAATGAAAAAGCTTCTGAAGGACTTCAAGTAACGGTCTTCCACCCGCTTTCAGAAGCTCCGCTGTATTTCCATCCTCGCCTGGGGACTTGCCGATTTTACGGTGCTGGAGAGCCATTCTAATCTGGCTCAGACTGACGTCTGGGATATCTTCGGAATAGTGTCGGATAAGACTCGCTCTTGGATCGTTACTCACACTTGCGTGTGGCTCCAACGATGACGTGTACCATCAGCTGCCCATAGAACCTCTCAATCTCACTCAAAATCTCAGGTGCCCCGGAAACGATGCTGCCACATTCGGTCTTCAGCTTTGACAGTTGGCTCTTTCTGGCAGACAGATCTCTGGTAAAGACTTTGGAGCCTTGGTTCCGCTCGATCGCTTCTTCCATACGAGCTGTATTGAAGTTGCGTAAGTCCCCCCGCATGCATTTGGAGATCTGTCTGTTCAGTTGCCTGTATGCTGTCAAATCTGTTGAAGAATGTAGCCTCATCTCCCGTATAACAGCCATGAGATTAAGAGTGTGATCGGAGAGTTTTTGTGTTCTTCTGCGGCGGGTCTTGCAGAACTAAGCTCCGACCGCATGGACAGTTTCCACGAGCTTATCATTCATATCGTCTACTTCATTGCAGTCTTCTAGGCACTGAAAACGGTTTTGTAACTCGAGCTGAAAGGTTTCGGGACTATGGATTAGAGCAAGAGGGGGACGGAGCGTTGACTTCATCAGAGGAGACCTCTCCAACTTAACATTTAGGTTCAGTGTACCTCTAATCATTCGGTGATCGCTGCCGGTTTTCACCCTCGCGATTACTGAGACATCACTGAACAGTTGTCGTCTGGTCGTCATAATGAAGTCAATCTCATTTTTTGTCGAACCGTCGGGGCTCGACCAGGTCCACTTTCTGTGGCCCCACAGGAAGTGTCACTAAACCTAAGTAAGTGAACCTGTTTGACCTTCAGCGAATACGATTTGGTGATTTTGAGTATAAGGTACACAACCCTCGTCGACACACTCTCAATCTTTACAACGTTGTTAACGAGAGACTTGTGGACGATAAATCCGACACCTCCTTGGGACAGATGGTCACTTTCCCGGTGATAGAGCAAGTTGCCGGATTCGAGGATTACCGTGTCCTCCCCCTCTCTTCGGACCTCGGATAATCCTATATAATGCCAGCGTAACTTGTCTATCTCTTCTTGCAGCTCCACGATCTTCTCGTCAGTTCTCAGGGTGCGTGCGCTGTATGATTAAATATATATATTATTATATATAATTAATTCAATCTCATTTTTTGTCGGACCGTCGGGGCTCGACAAGGTCCACTTCCTGTGGGGCCGCTTCTTGAAGAAAGAGTTCATCATAAAGAGTCCCTCTTTCTCCATGAAGTCGGCCAACTGCTGGCCCCTTGGGTTCCGTTGCCCTATTCCAAATTTCCCTACTTTCAGCTCACCGTTCTCTCTTGTGCCTAGTTTTGTATTGAAGTCTTCTATTAACACCGTATATTGGGTTTTGGAGGAATGCATGGCTCTAGAGATATCCTCATACATTTCCTCCACCTCCTCATCGGGGTGTGCCGAGGTTGGTGCGTAAACCTGTATGACCTTCAGCAAATACCGTTTGGTGATTCTGAGTATAAGGTACGCAACCCTCGTCGACACACTCCCGATCTTTACAACGTTCTTAACGAGAGACTTGTGGACGATAAATCCGACAACTCCTTGGGAAAGATGGTCAACCTCCCGGTGATAGAGCAAGTTGCCGGATTCAAGGATTACCAAGTCCTCCCCCTCTCCTCGGACTTCGGATAATCCTATAATATGCCAGCGCAACTTGTCTATCTCTTCTTCCAGCTCCACGATCATCTCGTCAGTCCTCAGGGTGCGTGCGTTGTACGTTGCCAGGTCGAGTCGTCGTAGGTGGCAACCAAACCTCCACCGGAGATTCTTAACACCCTTATATATATAAATTTAATAAATAATGCATATGTTTTAACAAATATACTGATTATCCAATAATGTCGCCTTAATCTTTTTAAAACCACACACAAAAGCTGAAATATCATCAGCAAATAAAATACATTTATATAAAGTTGAGTCGGGTAAGTCATTTATGTATAAAATGAAAAGAATTGGCCCCAATACAGAACTTTGTGAAACTCCAAATTAATTTAATCTATCACTGGGTTTTTAAGAAGTTAATGTATGTGAATCGTCAATATTTTTATCAAATATTTTGTGGGATACAAAGTCAGAGGCCGAAGGCCTCATATCAAAAAAGATTGCTGTAACTCTTAACTTATTATTGATAACTTTAACAATTGCGTCAACAAGATCATATCCAGCAAGGCTTGTTGATTTATTATTTTGAAAACCATATTGCTCACTTTTAATTAAATTACATTTCTTCGTAAATTCTACAATGCGTTTAGCTATTGCCTTTTCAAATATTTGAGACCAAACTGAGACTATACTAATAGGTCTATAATTATTTAACTTTTTAGAATCACCCTTTTTATGTATCGGCTTAACAACTAACTTTTTTATGATACTAGGAAAATTAGCTTTTTTAAATGACAGATTTATTAGGTAAGTTAATACTCTACCTAAAACCGTACAACAACTTTTAATAACAACCGTTGATATGCCACCAAAAACTTCAGATTTCGTATTATTTAATGTTTGTATTAATTTCAATACTTCATCAACAGTATACATTTCTAAATACATGATATTACATACTCTTAGACTATTAGTGTTTTGGCACTGATTAGTGTTATTATTGATATTTGTTGATTCAATAAAGTGGTTGTTGAAAGCTTCTGCAATTTATTGAGGGTCTGTCAAAAAATTATCACTTATACAAACTTTTTCAATTAAATTATTTTTTATGCAAGAAGTCTGATTTTTAATTATATTTCAGGAATCACGACATCTATTTTTTGATTGCTCAATATATTTATCATTATTAAGTTTTTACGCTTGGTTTATACAACGTCTTAGTATAACGGAATAAATCATATACCTATTTTTTTCTGGTTCGATTTTACTTTATAGTAGTTAAACCTAAGCTTCCTTTTCATTGTACAGCTTTTTCTCAGACCTTTTGATATCCACTTAGGTCGACGAACTGTATTATTAATACATATCCTAATTTTAGGAAAGTATAACTGATAAAATAACATAAAAGTATCAAATAATTTTTGGAAAGCTTTATCAAAATTTGATTCATAGAAAATATTAGAAAACATTAATCTTGATTAAAATTTCTCGATTTAAATTTTTAAACATTTTCTTCGCAATAGTTTCGTTTTATAATATAGTACTTTAAGAGTGGCATTTCTTTGTTAAATACAGGAACGTGTACCATTTGGATGGCCCAAATGGTACACGTTCCTGTATTTAACAAATCATGTCAAAGTCATGATCCGATAGAGCAAGTGGTAATAACTCTGCAGTAGCATCAGTCACATTATTAAAAAAAAGATCAAAACAGGAGTTCAACTTAGTTGGTTGATTGATATCTGACGTTAGATTAAAATTTTTTAAGAGATTATGCAACTTTTTAGTGATTTTATTATTTTCCATGATATTAATATTAAAATTACCAACAAATACGAAATTAGTCTTAGTACTTTTATTTAAGGTTTTGAAAAAGAGATATTCTAGATTTCTACAAAACAAGTCTAGATCATGTATGTTCCTTCTTGGAACTCTATATATACAAATAACTTTAATATTGTAACTTACAATCAGATGCTGTAAAAGCATTTATTTAACATACGACCAATCAACTAGAATGAAGCCACACACGTGGTTATGTCCACTTAATTTACTAATTTATTTATTGATTACATTAAATAATAATTTGCCTGTTTATTTAAGAAATGTATATTTTGCTTTCCAACTTGTACGAACAATATAATCCTTCAACTTTTAAATTTTTATTTCTTCTTAAATTGACTTGTGTGTTTACCGGTCGAATATTAAAAAAAAACCTTTTATTACTTATCACTATTTATAATTACATTGCATTGTATTTTTTACTAACAGTGCTCGATTAAAATCATATTTAGTGAAAAACGGTGATGAAGCCCTGAATGGGAAATTGCACTGTCTTAGTGTAACAAAAGTCTATTTTATTCACTCTTGCCTAAGAGACTACTAGATTTTAATCAAACAGAAAGACAGACTCCGGCAAATTGTTCTACTTCATTTCTGTACGCATTACGTAAGACGTTTACGTTCAAATGCGTGGAATATGAACAAAAGTGTGCAGAACCACCGACAGTCCGACGACGATGGAAAGGGAAAGGAGGGAAAAAAATCAATGTATTTCCTGCGCAAACTTTAAATCTAAATATTTAAATAAAAAATTTAATCTGAATTCCGTAAAAATCATTTTTATTGTAATTGCAGAACACACAAATAAAATTAATAAAAACATTCAGAGCTCGATATTCAATTCCTTTTCTTCTAATCAATGATCCAATTAAAGCCCATTGTTAAACATGTACCTCTCCCTGTAGTGTATGAAATAATTAAAATTTAATGCCTCTATAAAGACATAGACTGCAAACTTCCTAGAGCGTCGTGCACGTATTCAGGATCGCCGCCGCCATTACATCATATTTGGGAGACAATAAATCCTCACAAAAGAACACTGAGTCCTACGAACACGAAGTCTGTTGAAATAAAAAAAAAACACCTTAATATCGGTAGCAAAAATGGACCATCTGTTTAAAGTTCTAGCCAATATACGTACAGGGCACAGAACTGCTCTCATATCTGAGAGGGTTTTAGGGCAAGGAATTGTCCATCGCGCTGCCCCAATACGTTTTTTCGAACATGACTTTGGGCAGTCGAAACTTTTATCAGTTAGAATATTAGTTAGATAAAAATAAAGAAAAAAAGAATAGTAAGTACGTCTGTATTTGAACTGAGGGTTTCGGTACGTTAATAAATCTTACTTAGATGACAGTTTTCACAGCAGCTATCGGAAAATGAGATGTCGCGATATCGGTCTGGAGTTATTTATGGACCAAGCGTGATTCAGACGACTGTGTACCTGAATCTTAGGACCTGCGCTCGAATGGCATTTGTATCCAATTATTGTGTTTACTGTCGAGACATGTAATGATGTGGGAAAATATATTACGGATTATTGTACGGCAGCATGATATAGTAGAACTTTTTTTGTGAACATACTGTTTAAGACCATCATTATCAAAATATGTATTGTAAGTCAATTTTACCTTTATAAAATATATTTTGTGTCTTAAAACAATATATCTTCTATAATAATATAGTAAATAAATATAGATAATATATACACACGAATTTCATCTAAATGACAACAAATTACACTTACAACTTTTGAATCACAAATGATTTATTTTTAAAATAAGTTACCTCCATAGTAGGGTTTTCTCCGGTATAGTGGAAGTGATTTACATAAGTTGCACAAGGACACACATTCAAACGCGGAGCAATCATTTGTGGGCCGTACAAACACAAACACCTAACCGTATAGTGATGGTCTAAGAATATCCACTACACATTTCGACCCGTGGGTGTCGTAAGAGGCGACATAGGTAAACTGAAACAGAAGCTTCGGTTGCTCGCCCTATGAGGCAATCTATGGGTAGCTCATGTTCAGCTGTGGACTTGATAGGCTGTAACAGTAACGGAGACATTTGTATGCTATATAACCTAATTTTGTTCATAAAATGCAAACTCATCCTCAGAACGTGCATTACTGGGTGAAAAATTCTGTTTTCGCCACTTTTCCAATAAATTGCCAAGCTCTATGGGAAGACATCTATTCAGTGCAGCTGTTTTGTGTCAGGATTTTAAGTTGAATAACTTAAACATTTGATTAAATATTCTTTCAAATAATGTTAAAAGATGATTTGTTGTTAAAAAACTGGTTATATTATATGTATATATATATATATATATATAATAATTTCTTTATTTGCTTAGAAACACAGTATTATAAGCTGGTACAAGTTTGACAGAGCGCATTTGTTTCACCGTAATGAAAATAGCATGCAAATAACACATTGAGTTTAAAAATATTATAATGAGATTACATGTCAATTCATACCATTAATATAATAACTATTACTAAATATGTCAACGAATAAAAATTTAATAAAATAATAATTTATAACTATATTAATCTATGTTAAGTTTTTGGTACAGAGAAATTAATCTATGCTATAAAAGTTATTCTGACTTAACCATTTGTACAACCTGTGTTTAAACATATTGATATTTAATAATAGTAAAATAAAATAGTAGGGGAGCAATTGAGCCCGGTTGTATCCACTGTTTTTCTTGGCATCACTTTTGACGCAAAGCTTCAGTGGGGCCCCCATATATCCAAATTAGCAAGCAAACTAAGTTCTGCAGCCTATGCTGTAAAAAAGATTAAAGGTCTCACTAGTGTCGAGACAGCTAGATTAGTTTATTTTAGTTATTTCCATAGCATAATGTCTTATGGGATTTTGCTATGGGGAAATGCGGCTGATTCAGAAACTATTTTTGTTTTACAGAAAAGGGCCATTAGAGCTAGTTACAATCCGAGAGAGTCTCTTAGAGATAAATTAAAAGAAATTAATATATTAACTTTGGCCCCTCAGTATATTTACGAAAATTTTATGTATATTCACAAAAACAAAGATAGTTTTAGTAAAAAAAAGTGATATACATTCTGTAAACACTAGGAACAAACACAAGCTAGTGATGCCAGTTTCTCGACTCCACAGAGTCAGTAATTCATTCTTGGGCAATGTATACGCTATTACAACAAGGTCCCGGAAAGTGTACAGGTTCTCTCTATTACCAAGTTTAAATGTTTTATTAAGCTGAAACTGTATAAAAAGGGTTATTATAGTATAAATGAATACATGGTTGATAATAATCCCTGGGAATGAGGTGGTCGCTTCCAAGCAGTTTCTAAAATAAATTTTGTAAATAGTTCGTAATCATTTATATTGTAAAATTTATTTTAAAAAAAAGTCCCGCTGGGTTTCTTGCTGGTTCTTTTCAGGACAGAGGGTTTTTTTCGAACCAGTTGTAAAGTAAAAAATGACTTTCAATAAGAATTACAAATGTAATGTAAATTGAATAAAAAGTATTCTATTCTATTCTATCTATTCTGAGAACGGATTTCACGATAGTCCCATAAAAAATTGATAACGAAAATAGACGAAATATCTACTTTATTATCGTCTATTTTCATGCACCCAGCTAAGCGAGCGGGTACCAGTTAATTATTTATGTATAACTGAAATACCACTGACTCACTCACTCATCACGAGCTCTCCAAAACTTTATGCCTGATTGACTTGAAATTTGGCATATACTCGTATACTCCTTTTTCAACTTAGACAGACTTTAAAACATTAATTTAGAAAATTCGAACACTGAGGGGATGATATAGGGTATTACAGCTAGTTTATTTATATACATACATACATACATAATCACTCACTTCACCCAGCCAGAGGTGTACATAGAGACTACGGACTTCCAATCCTGATACTCTTCTCTCATCTCCTTCACGTCCAAACATGCTCGTTGGCTCTCTTTATTTGGGCCATCATCAATACATCGCTAATTTTATCGATAAACTTTAATTTTGTGTGTTGCCGACTCTGCTATTCACTTCTGCAACATAAATTTGCTTTGGCACTCTTTCCTCATTCATTCTTTTTATATGACCAAACCAGCGAAGTATTTTTTCTTAGTCTTAGATGCAACATTTTCTTGTAAGCCACACTTTCCTTTTATCACACAATTTCAAATCCTGTCATCAATGTCATCATCCAGCGCAGAGCGGTTCGAATCGTCGACGACCGAGTTCTTTCTGATCGACTCGATAAACTGGCACAGCGTAGAGATTTTGCATATCTTTGCGTATTTTATCGCATCTATCACTGGGAGTGCTCTGACGAATTTTCGGACTAATTCCAGCCGCTCAATTTCACCATCGCACATCGCGACAAAACTCGCGTTACCATCCGTATCATCTGGAATTTTTTTAGGATAAGGGTGAAAAACGAGCACACAGTCCACCTGATGGTAAGTGGTTGCTGCGCCCCATAGACATCTACATCTATCCTCTATTACAAATCAAAATGCAGATGCGTTTTCACCCATGAGGACTAGGATGGAATGCCTCATTTCGAGTAAAAAGGGCCTCCGGCCACCTGTACTCACCAAGTGAAACGCAGAGTTAAACCTCTACTTCACGCTGGTATTCTGTGAGGTCGTGGTACCACCTCGGTTGGAGCCGGCCCATCCGTGCGACAGCAAAATCTGCCGCCTGGCTCTACCTCTGTTAACTGATTGGCGGTCCACCACTGTGCGATTTAGAATAAGTTTTCTCCCTCGCACAACTTCCTTGTGGAATCAATTACCACCAGCGATTTTTGCGGACCGATACGATTGAGGAAACTTCAAGAAAAGACCTTACACCTTTCTAAAAGGCCGAAACGCATCTGTAATTCCCCTGGTGTTGCGGTTGTTCATGGGAGGCGGTAGTCACTTACCATCAGGTGAGCCGCATGCTCGTTTGCTCCATATTCTATAAAAAAAATTAAAAAAAATACTATATCGGCCTGTAATGGCGGGCGGTATTCGTGAACAAATCAATTATACCACTTGTCACACACAAAGTCTCCGTTTTAAAGTGAAAATTAGTGAAGCAGCGCTGAATAGCAGATCTGCACCATACCGGTCGAACCCGCAAAGTAGTTCAAAGAAACGAAAAATACACCTTATAACGCAGCATTGCATATCTGCCGCAAAGCATTTTATCGAAATAAGTACCAAAATTCGTGACAGATGGCGCTATTTCTAATTTTTGACCACTTAAAGTGACCAGTCTACGAAAAACGGTGTGTGTAGCTAGCGCGCGACTTTCGTTGTTGTTTTTGAATAGTTATATTGAAAATATTTAAGTGAACTTGCTATGGAGTAACAGTAAGATATTTCTTTTTCCATAATAATATATAATTCAAACGATTTATATTGCTTTTACAGAGATAGTTTTGATTTTTGTTTCGATGCAGTAATGCACCATTGCGCCAAACAGTATGGCCCAATATGAGTTCGAGGATTCCATGTTCAGATCTTAGGCTTTCGAATTTGTCGTCCGACGACTTGGAAAGTATTTTAGAACGAAGGCAAGATAGTGAGGATGGCTTAGATTTCTCAGACGACGATTATGTAGCTGACTCATCGTACGTATTGAAGGTAAAGGAACAGAATTTACGTCAAGACTGAGATGAGGAGTCCGAAGTTCCCTACCCAGAATACCAGGACAGTAACATCTTGCTTGACGATAACTAACGGAAACACTTGTTTCCAAAGTTCCATAAGGCTACTGGCTTAGCCTTATATTTCAACAGCAATAACAAGTGTTTCCGTTAGTTGTGAAAGGATGGAATCCGTTCACGACTAAAGTTTTCATCTGTTTTCACACCATGATGCACATCTGCATCACGTTGTTTTTTTTTTTCAAAAATAAATATTTCTTCTTGAATATGTTTTTTTTTTTATTATTTTTTCCATTAGCCGTATAGCTCGTCTTAAACTATTTTCAAATAAAAAAAAACCAAAACTCGTTCTTGCGCCGTAAAGAGTTAATATTATGAATGCATAGAAATCATTTAAAATAATCACAAATACGTGAATCTTACAAATTATAACCTTACTTTTGTAGAGATTGACACTATCAATAACATCACTTCGAAACGTTCCTAATTGGCAAAGGTATGCTTTGCATGTAACTTTGTCAACTTCGTAATATTCTTTAATTTTTAGGGTTCCGTTGCTAAATATTGTTCTTATCATATGATTTGTAATAAAATAAGGGTGTAATATACAAGAGCACAACGTCCACCTGATGGTAAGTGGATGCTGTGACAAATTTTCACAAAATGAAAATAATAATATATGCAGCAAATACTTTGCAGAATAATGTTTTTCTCATAGAGGTGCACTAAAGGAAAAATTACAACACATCTAACCATAGCTACTTATAAATAAAATTGCCTATTTAGACTTATTTTATTATTATAATAAAGTACGCAGCAAATTTCCAAAATATCTTTAAGAAGATCTCCAGCATTTTTCACAATAAATTAGTTGTCTTTGAAGGAAAGTATAAATCTAACAACTTTTTTTTGTACTTTGCTTTTTATTCCCTACACACAATTAAAAGTTCAAAATTAAACCACAATTATTTTTCACGACATCTAAGTTATAACGACTGTATAAAACTTATTTATATTTTTATTATAAATTACAGTAATAGTAAGGGGACTAAAAATTGACATCGTAGTTTCTTAGTTCTACTCTTAATTAATTATTCGTAGTTTAATTTCTTTTCACCTTCTCTATCGCAAATTGGTTTTAGTTATTAACTTTTAATTTATATATATTAAAACTGTTATAACTTTTAATTTATATATATTTAAATGGAAATGAAATATTCGATGCGCAGCGAATTTTAATGTTTAGAATGAAAATTAAAAGCTTTGGTTTTCGTAGGCGTCTTTTTTAAGTACTCTGAAGATATTTCAATGGGGTCATTTAGAAACAATTGGTTGATTTTATCCGTGTAGTGGCGGGTAAGAATACTCACTACCCCATATCTGCCCGTGGGTGTCGTAAGAGGCGACAGAGGGTAACTGAGGTAGAGGATGGCCAGCAGCATCTTTCTGATAACAACAACACAACAATAAAAACTGCGGTTGGCAACCCACTCGCCAAGCGTGGCAACTACGGCAATATACCCCCATAATAGAAACGAAGAGACGGCCCCAGTCCTCAGCGGCCCCGCTGTTACTGGCGGGGCAGGGGGTGCTAAGAATCCCCGGTGGAGGTTCGGTTGCCACCTACAACGACTCAACCTGGCAACTTATAGCGCACGCACCCTGAGGACTGACGAGAAGATCCTGGAGCTGGAAGAAGAGATAAACAAGTTCCGCTTGAACATCATAGGATTATGCGTGGTCCGAAGAGAGCGGGAGGACACGGTAATCCTCGAATCCGGCAACTTATTCTATCACCGGGTGTCGGATTTATCGTCCACAAGTCTCTCGTTAACAACTATGTAAAGATTGGGAGTGTGTCGACGAGGGTTGCGTAGCTTCAGCACCAACCTCGGCACACCCGCGATGAGGAGGTGGAGGAAATATAAGAGGATATCTCTAGAGCCATGCATTCCTCCAAAACCCACTATACGGTGTTAATGGGAGACTTCAACGAAAAACTAGGCACAAGAGATAACGGTGAGCTGAAAGTAGGGAAATTCGGAATAGGGCAACGGAACCGAAGGGGCCAGTAGCTGGCCGACTACATGAAGAAAGAGGGGCTCTTTACGATGAACTCTTTCTTCCAGAAGCGGCCTCACAGGAAGTGGACCTTGTCGAGCCCCGACGGTCCGACAAAAAATGAGATTGAATTAATTATGACGACCAGACGACAACTGTTAAGTGATGTCTCAGTGATCGCAAAAGTGAAAATCGGTAGCGATCACCGAATGGTAAGAGGCACACTGAACCTGAACATTAAGTTGGAGAGAACACGTCTAATGAAGTCAACGCTCCGTCCCCCTCGTGCTCTAATCCAAAGCCCGAAACCTTTCAGCTCTAGCTAGTCAACCGTTTGCAGTGCCTAGAAGATTGCGATGCAGTGGACGAAATGAATGACAAGCTCGTGGAAACTGTTCGGAGCTAAGTTTCGCAAGACCCGCCACAGAAGAACACAAAACTCTCCAATCACACTCTTAATCTCGTGGCTATTAGGCGCGATATGAAGCTGCAGTCTTCACTAGCTTTGACAGCATACAGGCAACTGAACAGACAGATCTCTAAATGCATGCGGCGAGACTTACGCAACTTTAATACTGCTCGGCTCGGGGAACAAGACTCCAAAGTCTTTGCTAGAGATCTGTCTGCCAGAAATAGCCAACTATCAAAGCTGAAGACCGAGTGTGGCAGCGTCGTTTCCGGGACACCTGAGATTTTGAGTGAGATTAAAAGGTTCTATGGGCAGCTGTACACGTCATATAGTTGGAGCCACACGCAAGTGTGAGTAACGATCCAAGAGCAAGTCTTATCCGACGCTATTCCGATGATATCCCGGACATCAGTCTGAGCGAGATTAGAATGGCTCTCCAGCACCTTAAAAACGGTAAAGCCACAGGCGGGGATGAAATTACAGCGGAGCTTCTGAAAGCGGGTGGAAAACCGGTACTTGAAGTCCTTCAGAAGCTCTTTAATTCCGTCCTCCATGGTGGCATTACACCGGAAGCGTGGAGCAGGAGTGCGGTGGTCTTGTCCTTCAAGAAAGGTGACAACACTCTCTTGAAGAACTATAGACCGATTTCCCTTTTGAGCCGCGTCTACGTGCTGTTTTCAAGAGACATTACGAATCGTCTCTCGCGCAGACTTGACGACTTCCAGTCTCCCGAATAAGCCGGTTTCAGAAAAGGCTTTAGCAGCATATACCACATATTTATCCTTTGGCAAATTGTACAGAAGGCAGAGGGGTATAATCTTCCCCTTTGCCTTGCTTATGTTGACGATGAGAAAGCCTTTGATTCCGTCGCAATTTGGGCGGTGCTGCAGTCCTTTCAGCGATGCCAAATTGACTGTCGGTATATCGAAGTACTGAAGTGTTTGTACAGTAGAGCTACGATGGCTATCCGAATACAGAATCAGAGTATGAAACCTATCCAAATGCAGAGAGGTGTATGACAGGGTGACGTTATAACCCCGAAACTCGTCACCGCTGCATTGGAAGACGTTTTGAAGCTACTGGAATGGAAAGGATGCGGTATTAACATCAATGGCGAGTAAACCCCTCACCTTCGATTTGCCGACAATATAGTCCTTATGGCAGAATCGCTGGAGGAACTAAGCACTATGCTCAATGACCTCAACAGTGTCTTCCATTGGATAGGTCTTAAGATTAACGTGGACAAAACAAAAATCATGTTTAACATCCATGTCACAACTATGTCGATAGTTTTTGGGAGCACTAAGCCCGAAGTTGTTGATGAGTATGTTTAGCTGGAACAAATAGTCCGACTAGGTAAGTCCATCTTCGACTGAGAGGTCAATCGACGGATTTTACTCGGTTGGGCAGCGTTCAGGAAATTACGGCACATCTTCTCGTCAGGTATACCTCAAAACTTGAAAACGAGACTGTACAACGGGTGCGTGTTGCCAGTGATGATCTATGGAACTGAGACGTGGTCCTTCACTGCTGGTCGGATGAGGAAGCTCAAAACCGCTCAGAGAGCTATGGAGAGGGCTATGCTCGGAGTTTGTCTACGTGATAAACTTAAAAGTGAGGATATCCGCAGTAGAACCAGAGTGATCGACATATCCCAACGGATTAGTAAACTGACTTAGCAATGTGCTGGCCATATAACTCGAAGAACCGACAACCGATGGGGAATAATGTTTATTGAGTGGCGGCTTCGTACTGGCGGACGAAGTGTAGGGCGTCCCCTCACTAGACGGAGTGACGACCTGGTAAGATATGCAGGAAGTTGATGGATGTAGGTGACTCAGGACCGTACTTTGGGGAATTTCTTGGGGTAGGCCTATGTTCAGCAGTGAACTTGTGAAGGGCTGTAATGATGATAATGATGATGAGTCGATTTTTTGAATTAGCCTAATATACACATCATGATATTGCTAATATCGTAACCAATATTTTGACTTGGCCGTAATCGGGTAAAAATATTCATGCATTTCGATATACTGCAATCGGTATCGATCGTTGAAGTAGTGGCAGGCAATGCATGGTGCAGCGATTTTTTTATCCAACTGATGCACATTACACAAACACTTTTGTATTTTGATTTTGTTCCACCCTAATTTGCCAAATTATTGATAATACCCATATAAATAATTTCACCGAGACAGATCTAACGATTTAAGAACGTTTAGTTAGGTGTCATACCTGCGAATATTATAAAGCAAAACTCGGTCGTCCAGGCTACGACATAATGTTCCATTCACTTGTTTTAATTTCAAAAACAATACCCGATATTAGAAAATTTGCAAAAATGTAGACGCGGAATTACATTATGTTAATAATTAAATAATTATTCCGTGCAGGAATCGAAACGTGTTTTGCAGTGCCGCAACCAAAAGTTAAGATATTTAATTATTAACGAGCGAAAGACGGGACAAAGGTGCTAAAATCGTTTTAATATTTAAAGCTTAATAACGTTACTGAAGTAGGAGATCAAAGTGAAAATTTTCCTAATGGCCGTTGTATAAACGTTAAAATCTTTTTATTTCTATATATATAGATAGTACGCAAGGGTGTGAAACTTCAAATAATGAAGGCTACAGGTGCGTTCTTCTTCTCTGGTGGCAGAAATAGGTAAGAGGGTAGTCCCTACATAGATGAAACCCTAGGCAGTAATAGAGTCCTACTACTAAATAATTGCGTCTATAATATGGATAAATATAAGGGTTTATTAGGATTTTAATCGAAATTTTTGGACTTTGGTAGACTGCAGCATTGAAGCATTTTGGATTTTTCACTTTCTATTTTATTAATTTTTAACAGTGCCAATCAGTATCATAGTAAGGAATGTTTTTATTTCAAATTGAAGTGAAGCATATTGTGGTCTGAAATACAAAAAACAACAACGATGAAATCTAATTGAAATCTTAATGTTGCTTTACTACATTTTAAAGTACCAAGTAAGTGCACTACTTGTACATGTTTGACTTACAAATCTAATTGAAAGTTAAGGCAGCTACTTGTCAAACTTGAACAGCATGTATGTACATAAGATTGTATGTTCTATGTTTAAAGTTTTCTCATTAAAATATTTAAAGAGAGTACAGCTCGCATACTTCATCCGCCACAAATGTTCCCCTTTTTTAATCCCATTATACATCTATAATGAGATCAACATACGGCATCTATGAAATGTCGTGTGATATGTCGACGAAATATTAAGTGCCCGTGAAGTGCTGTCAACTACTTGCCTGATTCCTGTGCTGTTTGGTAACGTACTAAAGTTTTGCTTACTATTATCCTTTTTATTTCCTAAATATTATTTTCTTTACTTTCATATCTATAAAAAAGGCTTATTATAATTTTGTGACTTAAATTGAAAAGCACGTCACAGTAAATAAGTTTTTTTTATAGGATAGGGTGACAAACGAGCACACAGTCCACCTGATGGTAAGTGGTTGCTGTGGCCCATAGACATCTACATCTATCTTGTATTACGAATCAAAATTCAGATGCATTGTCATCCGTGAGGACTAAGATGGAATGCCTCGTTTCCAGTAAAAAGGGTCTCCGGTTCTCTACACTCACCATATGAAACACAGCAGCGTTAAGCTGCTATTTTACGCTGGTATTGTGTGAGAGCGCGGTTCTTCCCCGGTCGAGGCGACCCACCCGTGCTACAAGAATGATATAGCTGCGGCATGGTTCCACCACGTAAGTAAGTAAGTGTAAGTGTTCAATTTGCTGGCAAGAGTAGAATGTGTGTAAAAAGGTCGAGAACAGAAGAACTCTTTGGGAGAGTTTGGGTTCTCAGTACAGAGGCAGATGAGCCAGGATTTCATAGAATGTGCGGCATTTCAATTTACTCATGTATGACAATGCATCTGTGACTTTAGTGTTTGAAGTTGCTTTCAGGTGTCCGTAGCCTAGAGTATAGACGAGTCACTCAAATTTACTTATTTCTGCTTTTAAATAGCTGTGTGCTGCGCTCTAAAGGTTAGAGAGTGTCAACAAAATAACAGAATGGGAGTTATTCCATCTTATTTCTCGTAAGCGACCATCATTCGGCAAGTTACACGTTATATTCGTATATCAAAAACTTCTTAATATTGAAATGCTATCAAAAACATATCTTGTAATAAAACCAAGTCTCGCAACTCAGTTCTTCTACCGTAAAAAGTTGTGAGATCCGTGTAGTACCAAGTCGGTTAATTTATTCAGTCCGTATTTAAGCGTCTTTCTGTCTTAAGTTATTACGTAATTAGCTAACCTAACAACCAAACCAAACCAAATCAATATTAAAAATCTTTTATGTTTTAAATAGATTGACTTGGCCATCGCATGAAAACACAATGTATCTCGCAAGTAATACATATTACATTAAATTAGATTGTTTAGTGCGATTGCCAAGTCAACTTATTTAAAACATAAAAGATTTTTAATATTGATATGGTCACTATTAGATGTTGTAAGGTTAGCTAATTACGTAATAACTTAAGACAGAAGGACCTTTAAATACGGACTGAATAAATTAACCGACTTGGTATTACATTGATCTCACAACTTTTTACGGTGGAAGAACTGAGTTGCGAGACTTGGGTTCTTTACAAGTTATGTTTTTGATGGCATCTCATTTCTTTTTGTGGATAGTTATATCTAGGTACCTATGTACACCTATTATTCTATTAATTATACATATACTGTACATAGATTCATTCATTGCAAATGTAACTTTGTAAGCCTATATATTTATATAGGATTACAAAGTTATTAATGCAGTTGGTGTGTCTCGAAAACCGGACCGAAATTGCAAAATATTTTAGTTTTTCCTTGATTTATATACTAAACAATAATTGTATTCCAAATTTCAAGCTTCTATGTCTGCTAGAAGTGCCTTAGAGTTTTGATGATCGGTCAGTCAGTGAGTGACAAAATTAAGAAACTTTGACTAGTTATAACTCTTAAACTACTGGTTGAAATTTAATGAAATTTAAAATATACTGAGTTTATACAATGCCTACTTGGTTACTTTCTTTTTAAATTCAGGCTTCTAGTTTAATCCACAACGATGTTATAGGGTAACGAATATGGCCTGAACTGCTTCGAGAAAATGATGGTACGGCCGTGCCGCTTTTTTGTACGACTTGGCGATGGCACTGCCGTGCTCCCAGATCTAATGCTATTTTATTATAATTGGATTACTTGAATCTATTGTACCTACACACCGTTCAAATAAATAAATAAAAAACAGTGAATTCGGTTAACTAACTTTAAGGGGAGTGACGGTGTAAGAAAATCCATTACCCCATATTATCCCACGGGTGCTGTAAGAGACGAAAGAAGCAAATGAAATAGGAAATGGGCAAACTGCGGTTATTAACCTGATGCCACGCGTGACAACTATGGCAACTATATCCTTGAATAAAACATTTTTTTACGGATTTTATTTATTTTATTAATTAAATTAAATTTACTATTTTAATTCCCGACCTTTCGGGTGCTTTACAGCGACCCATAGTCACGGGGGGGGGGGGGGGGGGCTGAGATATTTGACGTCACAGTTAGCTCGGCTACCTTCAGTTTTTAAATATTAAGTTTTGGTTCGATTTACGCAGAATGAACTTACGGTATCTAGAAGTATTTTAGTGGTGGTGTAGTGGTATATACATATATATATATATACATACATAAAATATTAATATTGTATATATATCTTAAAGCTAGACTAATATTGTTTCGTCAAGATAACTAGTTTTGTTGTTAAATACAAGTACTTACTATGTATATATTAAATATACAAAAATACATAGAGCCGTGGTAGCTCAGATGGTTAGCGCTCGCAGTAAGCTTCACAGTATTCGAGCAACCCGAGTCCGATCCCCGACGGCACCAATGAAATTGTTAATTGCAATTGTAAGTGCTGATTTTCCGCTTGCTCGGCGGTGAAGGAAAACATCATGAAGCAACCTGCATGTCTGAGAAATAAAAAAAATATTTCGAAGACGTGAAGTGCGCCAACGCATTAGGGCAGCGCGGTGGACAATTCCTTGCCCTAAAAAACCCTCTTAGAAATGAGAGGATGCCTGTGCTCAGCAGTGGTACAAACAAAAATTAACAAACGAATTAAGTTTTTTTTTATATTTTTTGATAAAATGCGAATAAAAATTGCCTATGATATTTTACGAATATGTTAATATTTTCCGAGTTACGAATTTTTAAAGGTTTGAAAGCCCCAAATTCGGATACTTTTGATCCATTAATAATACATAAAAAAAGAATAAAATAGAAAAGATATTTTTATATTCTTTGATAAAATACGTATAAAAAGGTCCTATGACTTTTTACGATAAAGTTAATATTTTCGAAGTTATGAATTTTTAAATGTATGAATAATCTCAAATTTAGATACTTCCGACTCATTAAAAATATATAAGGAAAAATAATAAAATATAAAAGAGTTTTTATATTTTTAATTTTTTATAACAAAATTGACGTGGAATAGTTTTCGGTATTCATGCGCCTAAACCTCCTGTACTACCAAGGGTGGTAAAAAGCAGTATGTTTCGTGATTGAGGATAGTTGTAGGTATCGAGACGTATGAGAACAGCAGCCATTAAAAATCAGTTCGTCTGTATGTTGTCATCCTTCTCTATATTAAATAATATAATATCCAGATTACTGTACTGTGTTATTATATTAAGAAATATTTCATAAAATGTTATTAGGTATTCAATAAAGTAAGTATAGATTTCATTGAATATAAGTACCAGAATTAAACTGTACGTGCATATGTATGCTCTGTTATAAATTAATATACCTGGTCAGTAAACAAACTAATATTCAACCCTCTAAATGCATCGCAGAAGGGTTTTGTGTTGCAAAATAAAGCAATATTGCAGTACAAACTTCTTTGTACGAGAATAATAGTACAACCCGCAATATTCTTAGTATTTCATAAAATTTTATGAGGTATTCAATAAAATAAGTATAGATTTCATTGAATATAAGTACCAGAAATAAACTGTACGTACGTATGTATGCTCTCTTATAAATTAATATACCTGGTCAGTAAACAAACTGGTATTCAACCCTCTGAATGCATCGCAGAAGGGTTTTGGGTTGCAAAATAAAGTAATATTGCAGTACAAACTTCTTTGTACGAGAATAATAGTACAACCCGCAATATTCTTAGTAAATTCATTTTGATATATATTAGGGTTCTATGAAATTCGTACATTTATTTAATGTAATTCTGACACTAATGAAGATTAAACCTAACTTACGTCCTCTCCTACGCCGCGCCGGCTGTTTACTCTCTTACGTCTAATGTCTTACGAATTTTCGATCAGGACACGTGACATGACGCGAGTTTAACATTTTTTACCCTCCATTTTAATAGAAACTTATTATTGTTACCATTTTCTGCTCGATGAATTTGTGAAATTTTTCCTCAGCAAAACTAATAAAAAAATCGTCGTGGTTCGTGGTCATCTAATCAGGACTGGATTATAATGCACGAGCGTACACAAGGACAGGTGCACTCTCTAATCCCTCATTCTCATAGTCTGATAAGATAGCAATCCGACACGACCGGAGGGAGACTAGGGTGTAAGACCTACGGCCTAACGTGCTTTACGAGACACGTAGATAAAACACTGCTAACTTTCTGACTCCGGGTTTCTATTGAAAGTTTCTATTGCCGCCTGTCATTTGGCCCGACCCTAGATTCAAACCCTATGTAACCACATGGTCAGCAGTGGCGCTTATGACCACTAGACCCGTATTTTAGGATTATCTTCGAGGTACCACACAGTAAACTGTCGCTTTGTTTCAAGATAAGAAATATATAGCATGTTGTTTTATCTCAAGACAAAACTTTACTTTCTTGTCGGCGTTAAATTTCTCTATCATGAGTCAGCACCAATCTACAACATAGGAAAAAAAGAATCTTAACTAAAGAGAAGCTAAAAACACAGAGAATACGTAAGTGTTACTAAAAAAAATAATTGTATTATTTTTAACACAATTCTAAAAATAAAATAGATTAATTGAGGCGATTGATACATTATATAAAACATAAAATAACTTATAAATCAGTGCTTGCATAGTAACCAAAAAAGAAAGTTTGTACCTCGCCGAAACCAACGACATTGGTAATAGCTCTTTTAAAATTTGATTTAACACAGAGAGTAGAGTACTTGGCGGTAAATAATAAATGTCTAAATGTTTGTCAACACGCAGTAGGGCAGCGAGTAATATAAAGATTAGCAGCAAATATGAAAACTCATCTACAGGAAAAAACCACAACCTTCCTTTGTGTATTACATTTGTACAACACCATCATCTATCGATGAAATTGGTTAACTATTGTACTACTATATTAAGATTCATTTAAAACACTTCCTGAAAATGGCTGTAATACCTTATTCTGAAAATGAATGAAGTATCATCAATACTACAAAAGAAAAGAATAACAGGAAGGGGCCAAGAATTGAGCTCTGACGAACAACCACTAATACTGCTAACAACTGGACTGCAGGAAAGACTGCCAGTAATAATAACTGCTTGACTTTTAATACTTAAATGAGGTAATAAGTTAAAGCGCTATGTTTTTTAAGCCATGATGCTGTAGCTTCATGATAAATGTCCTCCTGTTGGAAACTGTATCTTGTGACGTTTTATCATTTTTATCTGAAAAGTAAGAAATGTAGTCTTCCCATTTTGTTGTCAATTAACTTTACAAAATTAGTTATTATTTTATCGGGTACGCTGCGTAAGCTTTTAAACCATAACTTTATAAAATGTTTTGTTAAATTAAATAGACGTTGCTCAGGTTTTTTTATTTATTTATTAGACAAACTAGCACGAGTTACAAAAGAGTACATGGTCACTTGATGTCACAGAGTAGAGAGAATGAGCTATAGATTAAAGTGCACAACTGCACCAAATAGGCGCGAAATTCAAAAGTAGAATATTACATTCAACACCATTCCTGAATTTAAGCCTCATTATGACATAGTGACAATAGTAAATAATTTTAAATTAGGCAATAACTCACAAATTGGCAAAGTAAAGAAAATGAGTTATACATTATTCCAAATTATATAATAATATTTTAAGCTTTGATCTAAAATATTGAAATTTATCCTTAGACAATGCTTTTGTAAGTATATCAGCAAACTGACAATCACCACTAACAAACTTTAATGTAATTAACTTTTGATGATACTTTTTTTTATAAAGTGATATTTAATTTCAATATGCTTACATCTTTTATGAAAATTAATATTTTTAATGACACTGATAGCACTTTGGTTATCTAAATTAAGATACATAGAGTCCTGTTTATATTCATTTATGTCACTTAAAAACTGTTTGATCTACATTGTCTCTTTGGTAGCAGCACAGGCTGCCATAAATTCAGCCTCTGTAGTAGACAGAGCCACTGTTTGTTGTCTTTGACTGTACCAAGTCACAGCCGCCCTATTCTTAATGAATACATAGCCAGTGACTGAACGGCGTGTATCCATATCGTTTGCATAATCTGCGTCACTGTAGCCTGTGACGTCTGATGTTTGTGGAGATTGTGTATAACACAACCCATAATCTTTTGTATCTTTCAAGTACTTGAAAATCCGTTTGACTGCATTCCAATGGGTCTGATTGTAACAATTAAGGAAGCGACTCACCAGACTGACGGCAAACATGATATCGGGTCGACTCACAGTGTCCAAATGCATCAGAGAGCCCACAGCTTCTCTGTATGGTACATCCTTCTCACCCTCTTCATTTTCTCTCTGCAACTTCATGTGGGGGTCAACTGGAACACTGTTGGAATTAGCATTGGTCATGTTGAATTTGGCCAACATTTGTTCTACATATTTAGTCTGATGCATAAATATGCATGTACTAGACTATTCAATTTGCATTCCCACAAAGTTACCAGGTTTGGTTGGTATTTTAATTTCAAATATGGTTCTCAATTATTTAGTTATTTCCTGTAAAGCCAATTCATCTGAAGAAAATAACAATCCATCGTCTACGTATAAGCATAGATAGCATTTCTTTTTAATGACTTCACTAACATACACACATTGGTCTGCTTTGCTGTTGACAAAGCCAAACTTTTTAAGCACAGAGTCAAATTTACTATTCCAACACCGTGGAGCCTGTTTTAGACCATACAATGATTTATTAAGTTTACATACTATACTGTCTACATGGTGCAGGCCCTCTGGTGGTTTCATGAATATGGTCTCTACAAATTTTCCATAAAGAAATCTAGTTGTATAATTTTTAAATTATTTTGCGCTGCAACTGAAAGAAGTAAACGTATAGAATCATACCTGAATGTCGTAGCATAAGTTTCATGGTAATCAATACCCTTAGTCTGTGAATAGTCTTTTGCACATAGTCTTGTTTACCATTTAAATGGTATTACTTTTGCATTCAGAGGTTTTTCTACTAATGTCCAGGTGTTATTTTTCTGATGGGCTTCCAGTTCCTCACCAATGGACTTAATCCATTTATCTTAATTAATTGAGTTCACGGCTTCCTTATATGTTACTGGAACATCTAAATGAATGTCTTCACTTTGACACAGGTATGTACTTGCTTCAGAATCATGTAGTTTTATTTAATTTATTTTCTTTCGAGGTCTCAATGTTATGTTACTAACTGTAGGAGAATTTAAACTGATGTAGGGTGAATAATCACTGTCTGAAAATGTTTTATTTTCACATACAGTATCATAAAAACTTGTTCAAGATTCTGCATCTATTTCCGAGGTTTTTTCACTATCATCAATTTTCATTTCAGACAATTGTACAGGCACATAATCTCTTTTGACACTATATTCAAGAAATGTAGCATCCCTGCTTTTTATCACTTTTCTAGAGTTTGGTATTATTAATCTATAGTCTTTACTGTGCTCACAATAGCCAATGAATATCATTTTCTGTGCCTTTGGGTCCCACTTCTTACGCTTCTCTTGTGGCAAGTGTACCATGGCTTCACAGCCAAATATGTGCATGTGTTTTACATTTGGTTTCCGTCCAGAACACAGTTCTTCTGGTGTCTTAAATGACAGGGACTTGGTCAGAGAAAGATTTATTATGTAGGCATCTGTGTGCACTGCATCAGCCCAATATTGTTTTGGAAGTTTTGCATTTAGCAGCATACATTTTGCTCTTTCAATGAGAGTCCTGTTCATTCGTTCTGCAGTCCTGTTTTGTTCCGGAGTATATGGTATGGTAGTCTGGTGTATAATCCCAGCACTTTTTAAGTAGTCAGAGAATTCCTTACTGACATACTCTAGGCTATTGTCTGTTCTTAGAATTTTAATGTGGCTATTTAATTGATTTTCTACTTCATTTTTGAACTCTTTGAATTTTATTAGTGTGTCACTCTTTTTCCTAAGAAAATACACATAAACCTTCTTAGTATAATCGTCTGTGAACGTTAGGAAATACTTGTTATCAGAATTTACCAGCTGAAGAGGAACCGTTGATCTGCTTCCTTCACTTTTAAAAGGTAGCCGTGTTTGCTTACCTTTTTTACAGGTGACACATGTCAGACTTTCTGTATTTGCTGAGAAAGTTACATGGTCAGTATTTTCAGGCCTTTTCTTTAAACTGTCAAAATTAAGATGTCCCATTCTTTGGTGCCACAGAAAAATATCTTGTTCTCCAACTTCAGACATGCATGCATAGTCTCCCCCAGGAGTGTTAAGCCGGTACATGTTTTTGATGATATTAGCTGTTGCTACTATCTGATTTTTACTGTTCATAATAACACAGCCGGTTTTGTCAAATCTTACTTGGCCACCACTACGAATAATCTGACTCACAGAGAGCAAGTTAGTTGCTGGTTCGGGAATATATAAAACATTGTTAAACAGGACCTTTTTCTCATGACCTTTATCATTATAAGTGTCTAAGCTTACTTGCCCTGAGGATTGCACAGATAACTCCTTATTATGTGCAACTCTTATTTTCTTTATGGAAGAGGTTGACATATTCTGAAGCAAATCCTTGTGTTTGGTCATGTGCGAGGTTACACCAGAGTCCACATACCAGGCATCATTTAGTGAGAGTGATGCTACAAATACAGCAGCATAAGACGAACTACTTGGTTTTTGTGTGTCTTTTATGACCATATTTATTGCAAGTATAGGCATTTAGGTCCTTTTGATGGCTTCTTATAGTTTTTCTGAGACGTTTTGTTTACTAAAAATGCCTTGGAGTCATTTTCAGACAGTCTTACATCTTTTAATAACTTTGCCTTAACTGAATCTGAGGTAATATTCATTCCAGAGCTCTCTATGGCTATTATCATAGGCTGATATGTGTCAAGAAGACCGGAGAGTAGTAGCGTGCCCAGCCACTCATCGTCTACCTTAAAGCCTATGTTTCTGAGCTTATGAGCGGTACCAATTATTTTGCTTACATATCCCTCTACATTTTGACATCCACTTAGCGATGTATTACACAGATCACGCAGCAGACCAACTCGACGTGTCAGCCTAGAGTCATCGGACGCTGACGACAATTTCTCCCATACTTCTTTGGCAGTGCTTGCCTCTTGAATGTGCACATAATTTGTTGGGTCGACTGAGTGTATTATCTTTGTTTTAGCTTTAGTGCCCTTTTTGTTATCTGCAGTTTCTGAGGTGTCCTCTATGCAATCCCAGATTCCTCGTGTTGCAAGTAGGTTTGCATTGCAAAACGCCACGTTGCATAATTTTCACGCCCGGACAGGTTTTCGATAAACGCAATACTATTATTTAGTGCCATTTTTAACAAGTTAACTCAGTTCAAATACGTAAATGCTTCACAACAAATTAAACAAGAAAACACGTTTACACGAAACACGTTTCGTTTTGAGGTTAAGTTCACATCAATGTTTTTATCACTGATATTGCGATTAGATTATGCACTGTCTTTATTTCTGAGCTTTTCTGGGCCCATAACCTGTTAAATTAAATAGACGTTGCTCAGGTTTTATTAATTATTTATTAGACAAACTAGCACGAGTTACAAAAGAGTACATCGTCACTTGATGTCACAGAGTAGAGAGAATGAGCTATAGATTAAAGTGCACAACTGCACCAAATAGGCGCGACATTCAAAAGTAGAATATTACATTCAACATGTTTAATGCCTGCCAAATAAGAATTTTAGTAGATATAGTTGTTGCAAGAATGGGTCTGCTGAACCGGGGAAGGACCACGCTCTCACAGAATACCAACGTAAAATATCAGCTTAACGCTGCTGTGTTTCATATGGTGTGTGTAGAGAACCGGAGATCCTTTTTACTGGAAACTAGGCATTACATCTTAGTCCTCACGGGTGACAACGCATCTGCATTTTGATTCGTGATCGAGAAGAAAAGATGAAGATGTCTATGGGCTGCAGCAGCTACTTATTATCAGATGGACTTTTGTCACCCTTATCCTATATATAAAAAAAAATTAAAAATGTTATTAAAAAAACTGTAAAAAGGTAATATTATAATAGAAATATATGAATATTACCTTTAAACCTGTGGAAATGACGTAGTTTTGCAAAGCTGTTTCTATAATAGTTCAAGTAAATAATTGTCCAACTTCAATATTATTATATTAACTTGAAGAACTGAGGCGGACAATGAAACAAAATACGTTCTAAATGATTACAGACGATTAAATTTTGAAACTGCTTAATTACACGAAGTTAGCAATTATCACTAAAACGTTTCAACAATGGTGAAGCACTTAGGGTTATATTTCTAGGTCCTCTGCAGAGGATTTCTGATTTTGTATATTATTTGGATATGTTAGTGGTCTTAAGAAGTTAGTGGTTCAGTTGGCAGTTTAGACATCATAAGGTTGAAGTTGACATAATCATGGACAGATCAATAAAATGCTAGCGTGCTTTAACAGATATGTGGCGTAGCCTCTAGAAGAAGTGTCATACTAATTGGAATGTATTGTTTCAAACTTTTATATTAAAATAATCCCGTAGGATATCTCAATGGTTCTTCTCGGGTATTATTATAACATTTGTATTTAAATTAAATGACTTTCAATAAAAATAATATTTTATTTTCATATTATTGAATAAAATATTTCACTCTGTTCTCCACACACATTTAAAATAATTTTATTTGTGTATAATGTTTATAATGTATAATATCATTTTCTTTCGTGTTATAATTGATTTTATAACATGACGTTATGCGACTGTGGCACGACACTGTTAATTTATAATAGGATCTAGAGTTTAACGCTAAATCTATCACCGTTACATTAAGCTGGGATACAGCATCGGCAACGAAACATCGTGTGACCTGGATTTAACAAAATAGTTTTATTATCTTCTTAGAAAACCTTTTACGTTTATATTAATACTACTATCATTGTAACATTATTAGGTTTAATATTAACAGAATATATAATATTTTAGACTTAGACGTAGACTTGTGATCAGATTACAGAGTTGTGGTCTTGAACTCCCAGCCGCAACTAACGTTTGAATAAAAACAATAATTGTTGGTTTTCTGATCTGACTGACTTGTGGTTGCTTCCCGTCTTTTACCCAGCATCATTTTATTTTGATGTCTCGATATGTGGTCAATCAGCGCTTAAGATAGCAATTAAAAATTTCATTAGCTAGGTTCAAACCTAGGTATAAACAGTATACAATCACATTTTATGAAGGCTCGCTATTTGCTTTTTTTGCGGATTTTGTTCTGCTTTCTTTGCTTTTATGTGTAATATTCTTATTCTTACACAAGGAAAAATTTATTCTTATTAACCAATCCTAGACCAGCATTCCTGGATTTCATATTTTCAGTTTTTAAGCGATTCATTTTTAATATTTCAAGTAGATAGTAACGTATTTATGAAGATGTTTCATAATATACTATATGATTTCTGTTGGATCGATGTCGTTATCTGAATGTACGAGTGTGACACTGAAAGTTGTTAGAAAATCAAAAAAAATTTAAACTAGCAAGTTATTTGTTTTATTATATCTTTTCAAAATAGTATAAATTTACATCAATAAATTGCTGCATCCGATGGAACCTCTGAGAGAAGCACATTGCCCAGTAGTCCTTAGGGGTCCCTACGACGGCATTTTGAAACGCAGCCACTGCTTCCTCGGCGTCCATAAAACGTTTTCCTCGAAGTTTTTCTTTTGTTTTCGGGAATAAATAAAAATCGCAAGGTGCGAGGTCATAGCTATAGGGCGGGTGACTCAGTAATTCCACGTCTGAAGTCGCCAAGTAGTCGATTGTTTGTTTGGCGTTGTGCGACGAATCGTTGTCGTGGTGAAGGAGGATCCTTATGCGAGGTCGTTTCTCACGAACTTTTCCCATGATAAATGGCAAACAATTACTAGTATACCACTCTGAAGTAACTGTTTTTTGATCCTCTAAAACAATTGTTGCGTAATGACCTGTCCTTCCGAAGAACGAATCCACCATCTTTTTTCCCAAGTTTCGTCCTCTTTTCACTTTAGTTAGTAACTCCTTGGAAGGGAACACCCAGACAGCAGACTGGCTCTTAGTTTCAGTATCATAACAATAAATTCAGCTTTCGTCACCTGTAAATATGTCGAACACAGCATTTGAGTCACCGCCGTTAAATCTTTGAACCATTTCACTACACAAATAGACACGATGGAGTTTTTAGGCCTCTGCCGAATTATGAGGTATCAACTAGGGCACAAAATTTTCTGACCGCTAATTGTTCCTGGAGGATTTTGTGCACTTGACTCATACCGATGCCTTGTCAGTCTCTATCATACGCCGCAGAACACTGATTTTATCTTCAGTCGTCGCCGTAGGAAGGCGTCCCTTAGACAGATCATCGGTAAGATTAGTGCGACCACCATTAAACCAGTTGTTAACAGTGACACAAGATGGGGCTTCATCGTGAAAGGACAATCGAAGTCTTATCATAACTTTCTTGTTGACTTAAATGACATGAAAGTCATAAAAAATCATTGTACGAAAATTTTCTCGCGTCAAATTCATGCTGACGTGACACAGACAATTTTAAATTTGCCACCAAATTGTAAGACAAATTTATAAAATACATACACAATAATATTGGCAAAGAGTTCCATTTTCAAAATTTGAACTTATTTTTTTATTATATCGTTTACAAGTGGCTAGTTCTAAAAACTTTCAGTGTCACCCTCGTAAAATGTCACTTGTTCATTATAAAATAACCAGATCTGCGACTTCTTCGTGTCAGACTCAGAGATTTTTTATAAAATAAGATGATGATGAGAGAATATCACACGAATCATAATTCACATTGATCTGACATAAATTAAATGAAAGTGACATTTCTAAAAAATAAATAATAATATCTTCGAATTATATATTATATTATATATTATATGCCCGAGACTAAGAAATTCTATACATATTTTAACTCCACACTATTATTTTCTCCTATATCGTGAGGGCAGTTTACATACATAAATTTTACAAGACCAAACATACAAACCCAGAATAGTTATTTGACGGCTATGATTCAGTTAATTTAAAGAGGATCCGCTGGATTTCCAGCCATCTTATTAAAGAGGGCTGGTTCTTTTCTAGCTCAAAAGCTACGTAGGTATAGCCATACAGCGAGAAAGTGCAGCGTGTGGTCTTGGCTCTATACTGCGATGAGTAGGACTGTATTATAATTGAAGTATTGATTTTTTTATATTGGTGATAAATATTGTATATTTATGATATGTAAATAAATATTTATACGTGGTAGAGCCATGCCGCAGCTATATTAGTAGTATAGTTGTAACACGAATGTGTCGCCTCGACCGGGGAAGGACCACGCTCTCACATAATACCAGCGTAAAATAACACTGCTGTGTTTCGTATGGTGAGTGTAGAGAACCGGAGACCCTTTTTACTGGAAAAGAGGCATTCCATCTTAGTCCTCACGGGTGACAACGTATATGCATTTTGATTCGCAAACGATGGTAAATGTAGATATCTATGGGCCACAGGCACCACTTATCATCAGGTGGACTGTGTCCTCTTTTGTCATCGTATCCTATAAAAAAAAAGTAAGTTGAAGTGGCAATGGCATATAGTTCGAAGTTCCGACGATCGATGGGGAGGTAAAATTGGCAGCCTCGTACCGGTAGGCGAAGTGTGTGACGGCCCATACTAGACCCCATGGAGTGATGACCTGGTAAGACATTCAGGGAGTCGATGGATGCAGATGACTCAGGTCCGTGCTTTGTGTCATTCCTTTGGGGAGGCGTATGTTCAGCAGTGGACTTATGAAAGGTGTAGTGTTATGCTACTTACATTTCATTGTACACTAATTCTCCATTCTGTTTTAATATTCTGCATTCATGTTTTGCATCACTTTATACTATTTTTTTTCATTCTGTTTTTGATTTTCTGCATTTATATTTTGCATCACCTTTATTTATATAGGATCCTGTAACGTTTTTACACAATAACATATCATTTTACTGCGTATTTTCACACTATTTAGTACTTTTAAAATAGCTGTCAATGGAGTCTTACCTTTTTTGGTCTTTTATTGAACTCTCTGTAACTCTACAATTTCAGGCTTCGTGCACGCTGCCGTGCAATAGTTTTTCCTATGTGAATAATATCTCATTTCTTACTAAAATGTAATAGTTTCTTAATAATAGTCCAAAAACCAAAAATTGGTAAATATGACAACTACTATTTATATCGTTGTTATGGTAACTTTTATTCAAATTCGTCTCTGGTATGATGTTCTTTCTACATAAATACTCTTTGGCTGTAGGTCATTTACAATAAATTTCGTTTTAATTTAAATAATTTCTCGTTCTCTCTAAAAAGGTATAAAAGCCGAACAATTGGAGAACACAGGAGAGTCTCGCTCCAGTTCTCAAACGAGAAACATCTACTAAAGGCCTTATCCCGGGGCCGCTTTGCCCCGGGATCCTGCAAGCCTCCATCTACACGTGAAGTCGTCGGCAGTCTGCTTCAAGCGCGAGGCAACACTACCTTCGGGCGCGCTACGACTGCTTGCTCCAGGCGCCGAGTGCACCTACTGCCCGCGCTACCTTCGGGCACGCAACGACTGCTTGCTCCAGGCGCCGAGTGCACCTACTGCCCGCGCTACCTTCGGGCACGCTACGACTGCTTGCTCCAGGCGCCGAGTGCACCTACTGCCCGCGCTACCTCTGGGCGCGGCGACTACTTCTCCAAGTACTGAGCGCACCTACCCCAGGCGCTACGTGCGCCGGCTCCGGACGCTGCGTGTGCCCAGTCCAGGCGCTGCGTGCCGTCGCCGCTGAGAAACCTCAAGCTCTGTGTGTGCCTATTTCTACAAAAGCAGCGAGGCTCCAGGCTCCACTATAAAACTATATTGTCCTATTCTCCTACCTTTATTTTTTTTGTAAAACCTAATTGTAATCTCATTTCATCCATCATCTTCATTTTTCATTTTTTTTATAAAATTGTAAATACTTTTCTGAAACTTTAAATATATTATTTACTTGGTCTACTTTTGTTGTTTTGCTGTTCTTAGGTTAGGTTCTCTTTATTTTTAATTGTCGCTTCACGACAAAGGCTGTAATGATGATGATGATGATGATGAAATATATAAATAGATTCAAACAATTAAATGAAGGATTTACAAAACGTGAGCCTATTTGCTGGTCATGGTAAGCAGGGTTACCATGTCGAGTTGCAAGCAAATCATTTTTATAGCTATCCTAAAATATTTAGACCTTTAAAAAGTTTTCTAAGTATTTTTTCACTTTTACTCTATTTAGCTTGGTGATTATAAGATCAAATAAAAAATAAGAAGATATAAATTCGTGTGCAGAACGCAAATTTTATGGTTTGAAATATACGCTGCACCATAAGTTGAGAAAAGATGTTATGATCCGACTTAGATGGACGATACTACTATGAAACAAATGTACCTATGATTTTGTTAACATACTGCTCTCAGCTTTCTACAATTTATTAATTCCTTGAAAATTTATCAAGTATTAATAGATCTTATTTTCCGAAAATCATGTAAAATGAAAGTATAATGTGTGTATCAGGATATGCAAGAATAAATACTATTGCCTTGCGATAGAAGCTTAAAAGATATCACTATAAAGCCATGCTATTGCTATATTAGTAGTATAGTTGTAGCACGACTGGGTCAGCTCGACCGTAAGGACCACGCTCTCACAGAATACCAGCGTAAAATAGCAGCTTTATTACTGCTGTGTTTCGTATGGTGAGTGTAGAGAACCGGAGACCCTTTTTACTGGAAAAGAGGCATTCCATCTTAGTCCTCACGGATGACAACGCATCTGCATTTTGATTCGCAAACGAAGATAAATGTAGATATATAATATATGGGCCACAGCAACCACTTGCCGTCAGGTGGACTGTGTGCTCGTTTGTCACCCTATCCTATAAAAAAATATTTATATACATTTAAAAAGATTTTTTTTATATGTAATGAGACGAATTGAAGAAAAATATCTTAATTTCTAACAAACAAAAAACTAAGTGTACCTACGTATACGTGAAGAGGTTATTTTTTAAATACTCAGTACTGTAGTACTGAATAAGTCAATTTATACTCATAAAACCCTCAACCATAATTAATAAATATATGTTATTTATTCTCTTACAACTACACATGTGTTTTGCAACTTTACAGACAACGTAATAGTACTTTAATATGTCTGAATTCTCTAACAGATAAAACCATTTTAACTTGTTATAGAGAAGTTCTGCTCGGTGTTAACAATTTGAATCAATACGAATTATTAAATTTAACGACTATTAAACAATGCTCAGAATTTGTGTTTTAAGTTCTGAACATGGTAAACACAACGTTAAAACTTTTACTGTTTGTTACCGACTTCAAATATAAATTGATTTCCTCGTATTTCGGCGCTTATTAACACAAAAACCCTACCTGGGTAATGTAAACCAACGAACTTCTATTAGAAAAGTCTGTGGCATAATATAGGTTACGTACGAATTCTTGGAATATCAATGCTTAAGATTTTTTTATTTGAACGAATTCATAAAAACTGTGACCATCTCAAAACAAAGACTGAACGCCGTAGTAAAATAGACCAGGCAGAAATAACAAAAAATGGCTGTGTGTTCGTCTTTGATTTACACCCTAACCATCTTCATCACCCTGTTGAACCTCCAGTGCACTTCTTCTTTACGTGGTAGTGGTAGTTAGTAGAGGACGTAGATTGACGAGCACAATAACTAATGCAACAAACATTTTCTAGACCCATTGCAGGATATATTTTTATTTGAACTTTTTATAAATATATATGAATGGCGCAAATACAAGACTTTGAGGATGGATAACATTTTTGTGCCACTTGCTGTAGAAGCTATCGCAAAGTGGGTGTGGCGTCCACGTGCGCTGAAGTTCCTAAAGGAACTGTATCCGCGACTTGTCGTAACCGCCAGAGGGCTGATTCTTTTCTGGATCAAAGGCTTATTATAGACATACAGCGAGGAAACAGGCACCATTTAGTTTTTAGTAGTTATTTTATTAAATATTGTATATTTTTATGTAACGTAAGTAATAAATCTATCGTTCACTGTTGAACATAATTTATGTATAATTAATATTTTATACCCTTATTTTTATTTTTGGTTCTACGAGGTACCTATAAATTGGCCGAAAACAAATGACTAGAGTACCTCATGCGAGCTCTTAGCGTTACTACCCCGATCAGAAGAACGGCATTGTGTAACGTCCGTGGTGTTAAAACACTGGGAAAATGAATCTTATTTAAACTGGAAAACGAAACAAAATGTTAATTGATTTCAAGGGCCCGCGTCATAACAGGAAGGATTTGTCGTAATAATCAAGCTTGTTAGGAGAATTGGAAATAGTTGTACCGAATCTTTCGAACCTTTACACTGCTTTACATTCCCTGATTTGAAGATTTTATATTTCAAATTTATACAAGATGGTTACATCCTAAGAAAATAAATAAAATATAATAAATAAAGATAAAAAGAAATAAAGATTAATCAGCGACCAAAACATATATAGCCATAGTCTATCGATCTTATAAATAAAAATATTTAACGGTAAAACCTTTGAATATCTTTTATTTCAATTAAATATTATTTAACTCTATACGTGTCACTTTCTTCTATCATTTATTAAAGGGATATGTGACAGACTTTAAGCATTTTTTTAAAATTGAATTAGATTTTATTAAGTAATTCCATTAATTATTATTGATTACAGAACACCTAATCAAACTATGGCTACTTCCAGGTAAAAAGAAGACATTCGAAACGCCTACAATAGAAACCTTAATATGACGCTTGTAACGGTTCTGTCTTCACACAGCACAGAGCTGGCGACTGAAATGAGTTATATTGTACTAACTTAGAAAGATTCCTAAGTATCTGAAAGTTCCAGGAGTGTTTGGGTATTAGTGATTTTAAACGTTCACAAATCTAAAACGGGACACTAACGGGAAACTTACGACTTACAAGTACTGTCATATTACTTGAGCTTATTTTTCTTTTTTTTGTAAGATAAGGGTGAAAAACGAGCACACAGTCCACCTGATGGGAAGTGGTTGCTGCGGCCCATAGACATCTACATCTATCCTCTAATACAAATCAAAATGCAGATGCGTTTTCACCCGTGAGGACTAGGATGGAATGCATTATTTCCAGTAAAAAGGGCCTCCGGCCACCTGCACTCACCAAGCGAAACGCAGAAGTAAACCTTTACTTCACGCTGGTATTCTGTGAGTTCGTGGTACCACCCCGGTTCGAGCCGGCCCATCCGTGCGACAGCAAAAGCTGCCGCCTGGCTCTACCACTTTTAATAATAAAAATAAACTAAATTAAATATTAAATATATTTAAATCAAGCTTGTTAAGAAGTTGCTAGATCAGCAAAATTGAAGAAATCATCAATAGATACTAAGTATTTACATTAAATGATAGTTATCAAAAGGACGTCATATTCATCTCTTTATTTTGAAATATATTTCAGAATAATTATTAAAATTGTTAATGGCAATTTTACACTTTTACAATTTTTAATAAATAAATAATTAAATTAATGTTAAATATAACAATTATTATAGTATGTCTACCTCTTGCGCTTCGCTTTGAGATTGCTTAAGGGAAATGCGGTAACGTTTTCATATACTTGGTAGTTTGACAATATCACCGTGCTTTGAAGCGTTTCTCATGAATAATGTACAAGTAGCAGTCTGCCTGGTTCCTAAAGCTTTACTTTACAAACCAAAACGTACAACAAGGAAACCCCTATATTAAGTAGACAATATACTGTTAAAATTATTTGTTCTTAAATTGTGATGTAATATTATATTAGTTATAAAAACAATCTTATCTCCAATCGTGATGATACTAATTAATGTATATTATAAAATTTGATCATATCAATCAATCGATTCGTATTCTTTATTGTTCACCAATAAAATATATTGAAATAATATAAATTACATAATGTTATACTTATATAGGAGGTTCAAAAGGCAGTCTTATCGCACTGAAAACGTTTTTTTTACAGATAATTAATAGAATCAGGCGTTACCTTGCGGAAATCCATTATAATGGGGTTGTTATAAACTAATTTCCTTAATTCCGCGTAAAGAAAGAAAATGATGCGTCCTGCTCAGTTTTAAGGGGACCTCCCACCCTCCCTCAACCTCCCACCCTCCCAATAAATCAAGTAAAATAAATCATGCACTACCAACCCCAGGATCACCCTTACTGCGATTGCGCATTAGGGTTCCGTAATTTGTCATGATGTGTAAAGGCACAACCTTGCATTGCTTAGTCTTAGAATGAACATTTGTTTTTTCAGACAACAGTGTCCAGTCAGGGCTCTTACCACAATGCGCAATTTATTTTTACCTAATCCCAGGGCTCCCAAAGCGAATTTACAATCGAAAGCCAAGATTAAGTTTTAGAATGTTGTAAGCCTGGTGTATCAGACCAGATTTTAAGTGATTTATTGTGGTTAAGAGTTACCAGGGTCAATCGGGTGAGGCTTTTCGTGATTGCACAAAATGGCTCAGGTCCAAATTGTGTACTTTTTGAGCCCTTCCGTGTGAGCTTGTCGGCAGTTTCATTACCTACAATACCCGCGTGACCCGTAACCCATTCTAAAATAACCTTGTTGTGTATAGGATATTAAGAAATAGTAAAATAAATAGTTAAAAATACTTTCCCGCCATTTTTTAAATGTTTTTTTGTCCCCCAAAATGAGTAAATCTAACGAAGAAATTCGATACATTATGAAGTTTTTTATTACAAAAGAGGGAAAAATGTGACTCAAGCCACGAAAAAAATTGTGACGTTTATCGACTTAATGCAGTGTCAGTAAAAGTAGCACAAAGTTGGTTCAAGCGTTTCCAGTCCGGGAATTTTGTTGATGAAAGGAATTTTGACTGAAATTTGGAACACAGATGCAGCTCACTCTGGTCGCACTCATACAGATTAAGTCGATGCCATTTTTGAAAAAGTGGACCAAGATCGACATATTAGTAGTTTTGCCATAGTCGAGATATTGAGAATTGACCACAAAATAGTTTACTCATTTGCAATTCTCTATGGAAACGTAATGAAACCGAACCATTTTTGAAAATATTGATCACTAGTGATGCAAAGTGGAGCACCTATGACAAGAAGTCAAAGGGTAGTCAAGCTCCTCAGACTGTATCAAAACCCGGATTAACACGCAAAAAGATGAAGCTATGTGTATGGTTGGATTGAAAGGGCATCGTTTATTGTGAGCTTGTACCGCCGGGCAAAACCATCGATTTGGATCTCTACTGCCAACAACTAATGAGTCCCAAGCAAGAAATTGAGAAATAATGGCTGGAATTGATCAACAAAAAAGGAATAGTATTTTGTCATGATAACGCCGGACCACACTTCTAACAGTGGTAGAGCCACGCGGTAGCTTTTGCTGTCGCACGGATGGGCCGGCTCGAACCGGGGTGGTAACACGACCTCACAGAATACCAGCGTGAAGTAGAGGTTTACCTCTGAGGCGTTTCGCTTGGTGAGTGCAGGTGGCCGGAGACCCTTTTTACTGGAAATGAGGCATTCCATCTTAGTCCTCACGGGTGGCAACGCATCTGCATTTAGATTCGCAAACGAGGATAGATGTAGATGTCTATGGGCTGCATCAACCACTTACCATCAGGTGGACTGTGTACTCGTTTGTCACCCTTATGCTATAAAAGAAAACACACACATGTTTCGCCACTCAGCAAAAAGTCAGAGAGCTTGGTTGGGAAGTGCAACCACCATATAGTTCTGACTTGCACCCTCAGATTTTCACCTGTTTCGGTCTCTTCAGAATTCTTTGGATTGATTTGGATTCTTTGGAGAGGAATGTCAAAACAACATGTCGCATTTTTTTGATCAAAAAGCTCAAATTTCTACAGCAACGGGCTTATGTCACTACCTACAAGATGGCAAAAAGGTATCGAACAAATTTACACATAATATATATTACAATTGAATGTAATTTAACCTTGAAAAAAGAATGTCTTGAATTTGTATATAAAATACGAAAAAACTTTTTCCCCGTCCTAGTATATAATGAATACATTTTGTGGGTTCGCTTTTTTCATCAAGAAAGAAATTCTTGTATCAGTATACAGTGTTTAAACAAAACATCGCAGTTGTGGTAAATACGTAGCTTGTGAGAGCTTCCCACTTTTTTCATTTTTCTTAAGTAGACGCTTAGTAAGTTCTCTTCCTTCAATGCCAATTTTCTCAAAAACCATCCGTTCTTCTTTATCTATCAAAGATTTTTCGTCCAGATTGTGAAAAATGATTTTCAACCCATCAACTTTTTCTTTAAAAAAGAGAAAGTTTAGCTTGGACCTTTTTCAATATTTTTCTGATAAAGTCGGTGTTGCTGCATTTTTATTTTTCTTGGTGTAAGTGCAATGATTGGAATCTAATTATACTTTTCAGATGTTTCTTTTGACTGAGCCTGAAAAATAAATAGGCTATATCATGCTGTTATCATCTTTCTATTTATTTTTCTTACTCAAACTCAATATTAAAATTTTAGAAATTACTATTTGATATATATATATATATATATATATATATATATATATATAAACTATTAAAAGGAAACTCGCAGTGGAGGAGTAGATGTGGTACTTGCTGATGTCCACGAATCAGGAATCGTGAGAGTGGCACTAATGACATCGTAAGATGATAGTCTGCATTCTGGTAGAGTAAATGATAGTTGACGAACATTGTACATTTTCAAAGTCTCAATCTCAGCTTCATTTCACAACTATGACTAACCACATACTACACTATACTACATATTCAAATTTTTGCAGCTGGCACGGGGAATTACACTTAGTCCTCAGGGTTAGCGAGTGATTTGCAATCTGTTGGGGTTTGCTCACCTTGAGATCGTAAATGTCCATGGGCCACAGTTTGCTTACCATCAGGTTGACTGTACGCCAATTTGCCTTCTGCATGACATAAAAAAAGCTTACGGAACAAATACAGTGTGGCATTAAAGTTGGTTTGGTGCCCTAGACCATCCCCTTCTATTATTCACGACCACTTGAATTCGGGGGTGTGATAATGATCTAAGTAAATGACACTGTTTCTTGTGGGAAATCAAGTAAGCCTGTTATTATACAAAAGTACTTCCGTATATCCCTTAAACTCTGATCTTTAGCAAAATAAAATAATAATATAGAAAATCTGATATCGTCTGTTAAGGACCTAAAAATAGATACCTAAGTGCTCCGTCAATGTTGCGAGGTTTTAGTGACAATTGCGAGCATCGTTTACATAACCAATTTCGAAATTTAATCGTCCGTGACTATTAAGCACGTATTTTATTTCAATGCCTGCCTCGGCTCTTCAAGTTTATACAATGACTAGCGATCCGCCTTCGGCTTCGCGGGGATGATTTCCGGATATCGACAACAATGCTACCTACCGGGTCCTTATCTAAATACACAAAAAAATTAATCAAAATCGATCGAGCCGTTTTTGAGTTTTAGCGAGACTAATGGACAGCAATTGATTTATATATATATATATATATATATATATATATATATATATATATATATATATATATATATATATATATATATGTAGATATGTAGATATTGAAGTTGGACGATTATTTATATAAATTAATACATAAACTGCTTGGTACAGACTAATACATTCCAAGGGGTTAATGCTTCAGTATATTTTCACAGTCACATTATCTCTTATTAAATAAAATAAAATATATTGTAGTTACAATCCAGCTAGTTTTGGGTCATTTTCTATGGAACTGTAACGAATTTTTTTCTAATTTCAGTGCATTTTATAAGTTGGTCGACTATTACTCGTTAAATTCTTAACCCTACTTAGCTGTGGTAGTTTTTTTTTATTTAAATAAATATACTGGCATGAACTTTCACATTTCCAAAAGAGTGATTTAGTTGATACGAGGGTGGCACTGAAAATTTC
Source organism: Parnassius glacialis (assembly GCA_033319125.1). Lineage (NCBI taxonomy): Eukaryota > Metazoa > Arthropoda > Insecta > Lepidoptera > Papilionidae > Parnassius > Parnassius glacialis. The sequence goes on along the minus strand of JAVANC010000001.1, from coordinate 49,096,427 downwards.
GGGAATCAAGGAAGTGACACAACATTACTATTTAAAAATGTATTTATTGCTTTTCGAAGTATTCTCCGCGAAATTTGACACATTTTTCCATACGATGGAACCAATCATTGAAGCAACCATTCCATTCGGAAGTTGCGGTCTCCAAAACAGCCGTTTTGTAGGCGTCCACAGCTACTTCAGGTGATGAAAATCTCTGTCCACGCAATTTATTCTTTATTTTAGGGAAAGTATAGAAATTATTAGGACTTAGATCGGGGCTGTATGGCGGATGGTCTAATAATTTCCAATATTCCATTCCCGATATTTTAAGTGCAGCCTATGTAGATGGAGGGGAATGGGAGTGAGTGAATACGTGACTCTATTAAAAAATACCTCCTTTAAGCATCAATCGAAACTAGAATCGAAAAAAACTTTTTCCATACCTGCAAAATGCAACGACACTCCACACCTTGCAATAGACGGATAAAAAATCACTTGTTAAAAAAAAGAACGTGAAAAGGGTTCTTATAGGTGGTAGAGCCATGCTGCAGCTATATTAATACGAGTAGTATAGTTGTAGCACGAATGGGTTGGCTCGACCGGGGAAGGACCACGCTCTCACAGAATACCAGCATTAAATAGCAGTTTAGTGCTGCTGTGTTTCGTATGGTGAGTGTAGAGAACCGGAGACTCTTTTTACCGGAAAAGAGGCATTCTATCATAGTCCTCAAGGCTGACAACGCATCTGCATTTTAATGCGCAAACGAAGATAGATGTAGATGTCTATGGGCCACAGCAACCACTTACCATCATGTGGACTGTGTGCTAGTTTCTCACCCTTATTCTATAAAAAAAAGAAAAATGGAAGTACCCAAAATAAGCTTTTGAAGTTTCACAACTTTGTAGACGTGATTAATATCTATAACTAAGCCAAATTACAGCTTTGTAGCACCTAGTGTCTATGAGTAAAACCGCGGACGGACGTGCGGATACACATGGCGAAACTATGAGGGTTCCTTTCCAGTGAACCTCGGATAAAATAGACTGAACACTGGTGCCAGCAATGAAAAATTGAATAATATTCACTTTTATTTCGTGTCTTATTAATTAAAGGACAAGGTGACGTCTCCATACATTCTTGGGCCCATATGTTAACAAAATGAATGTCGGACCATTAGAAAGCTTATACGTAAACATGACTCTATTATTTATATTATATATATTCTACGTAGTAGAATCATGCTGCAGCTATATTAGTAGTATAGTTGTAGCACGAATGGGTCGGCTCGACCGGGGAAGCACCACGCTCTCACAGAATACCTGCGTAAAATAACAGCTTAACACTGCTGTGTTTCGTATGGTGAGTGTAGAGAACCGGAGATCCTTTTTACTGGAAAAGAGGCATTACATCTTAGTCCTCACGGGTGACAACGTATCTGCATTTTGATATGTAATCGAAGATAGATGTAGAAATCTATAGGCCACGGCAACCACTTACCATCAGGTGGACTGTGTGCTCGTTTGTCACCATATCCTATAAAGAAACAATTCATAGCTAAAAATCTGGCAAGATTTATAAATCTATGAGCTCAGTTATTGTAGAATAAATAAAAGTGATTTTATGTATTACCCACACTGTAACAGGTGATTTTTAACTGTAATTACATTGTAAGAAGTTACTTTTCACTACAATTACTTTAATATATAAAAGCAGGATTAGTATAATATCACGAAAGAACATCTGTGGTTATTTAGGAAACAAAATTGTTAAACGTTAAACAATAAAACGTAAAAGAAGAGCCGATGGTAATAAGAGGGCTCGTTCTTTTATCCCTCAAAGGCTAAGTGGATATAGCCATCCAGCTAGGAAATGCAGCTAGCGTTCTTGACTCTATACTATCTTTATAGAGTAAAGATTTTTTTGTATAATAATTGAAGTATTTTGAAGTAATACTTCTTTTGGGGCGGTTGGGATAAATGTGAGAGTGATTTTTTACGAATCGCGCGCACACCGACACCTGAAAGCGATACCATGAAGTTGTTACGATGAGCACGCACAATGCCACCTAAAAGCGCAATTTCAGTGGGTATAATTGTCTCTCAAGTTTTTTTTTTGTTTTCTTATGGTAAAGAATAGTATAACCTTCTACGTGCGTACATAAGTACACATAATTTTTTTTATTTTCGTAATATTTATTGTATATTTTACTGTAATATAAATAAATATTACGTAAGTTGAAGTGACAATGATATATAGTTCGTAGATCCGATAGAGTAATGACCTTCTTAGACATGCAGGAAGTCGATTTTTTTATAAGATATGGGTAACATACGAGCACACTGTCCACCTGATGGTATGTGGTTGCTGTGGCCCATAGACATCTACATCTATCTTCGTTTGCGAATTAAAATGCAAATGCGTTGTCACCCGTGAGGACTAAGATGGAATGCCTCTTTTCCAGTAAAAAGGGTCTCCGGTTCTCTACACTCACCATACGAAACACAGCAGCATTGAGATTAGATGCGGATGACTCAGTTCCGTGCTTTGTGGCATTCCTTGGTGGGGTTCTGTGTTCAGCAGTGAACTTGAAGGGCTGGAATGATCATATTGATGATGTTGAAATAAATTAATAGATTTAAACAATGAAGTGAAAGATTTATAAAACGTGAGTCTATTTGCGTTCACTGGTAATAGTAAGCATGGTTGCCATGTGGAGTTACTAGCAAATTTTTTTTAACTTAACTTAACTTTTAAATAGTTTACGCTTTTTTACTTTTAATTTATTTAGCTTGGGGGTTATAAAATCAAACAAAAAAGAAATATGGAGATAATATGTATTTGTGGGCAGAACGCATTTTTGTGGTTTAAAAAATACGCTGCACCATCAGATGAGAAAAGATATGATAATCCGATTTGGACGGACGACACTACCATCAAACAAATGTACGGTTTTGTTAACCTATCGATCATAGCTTTCTACAATTAACTAATTCCTTGGAATGATAAAGAGTATTAATAGATCTTGCTTTGCAATATTCACGTTAAATTAAAGTATAATATATGTTTCAGGATATGTCAGAATAAATACGTTTGCCATGCGATAGAGGCGTAAAAGATAACACTATAAACATTATGTGGGTGTGGTAGTACAATAATGCGAATTAAAAAAATATCTAACAGAAAAAAAATTTAATTACCTTGTGAAAAGGTTATTTTTTAAATACTCAGTACTGTATTACTTAATAAGTTAATTTATAACCATAAAAACCTTATACCAAATTAATAAAAATATGTTATTTAACCCTTTTTCACTACACATCTGTTTTGTTACTCTACAGGCAACATAATAATACTTGGATATGCCTGAATGCTCTAAGAGATAAAACCAATTTAAAATTTTATATAGAAATTGTGCTCGGTATTTACAATTCAAATCAATACGAATTAATAAACATTACTTAAAATTTGTGTGTAAAGCTTTCAATATAATAAACATAACGTTAAAAGTTTTGCTGTTTGTTACCGAATTCTGATTTAAATCGTTTTCCTTGTATTTCGGCAGTTCTTAATACAAACAAAACCAAAAGTCCTACCTAGGTAATGTAAACCAACGAATTTCTTGGTTTACATTGCCTTTAGAGTTTATTTTACATTAATCAAAATATTAAAATCCGTTAGAAGCTTAAAAAAACTAAAATTTAGCGGGTTTTTTTCTCGTTCCAAGCCTTATAATAGTCATTCAACGAGAAAACATGTTCACCATTCTTGGCACGTGGAGTAGGACTGTGTGATATTTACTTTTTAGTTATTATTTTATTAAATATTGTACATTCTTAAGTTGTGTAAATAATATCACAGTCATCATCGTTATCGTCATTACAACTCATTTAACGTCCACAGATAAACATAACATACGATTTTAAGTACTATTTCATACCAACTGTGATTTTTTTTTCATTCCTAGTCTTTTAAGAAGAACGGAATTATGTTACAACCGTAGGATTAAAACACTCGACAAATGAATCTTTATTTTCTTAAGTTGGAAAAGAAAAAAAATATGTTTAATAATTTCAAGGGCCTTCGTAATAGTAGGAAGTATATGTAGTAATAATAAAGCTTGTCAGGAGAATTAGAAATAGTTGTATGTAATTGTATTACTATTACAGCCTCTTCTAAAGAAAGGCCTTTCCATAAGTTGCCTCATAGTCACCATGCTGGCAAGCGGGTTGGCAACTGCCGTTATATATTTTTATTTAGCTGTTATCAAGAAGATTCTGCAGCTCATCTCTGTAGTCTCTTATGAAATCCACGGGGTAAAGTGGGGTATATCAATTTTCTAAACGAACAATCTTAAAATGCAAACATAAATAAAATGGCGTGTATTTTGTACCTACTTTGCAAACTGACAGTCTACTACATTAGTTATACGTAAGAAGGTAGTAATAACGCCGGTTGTAGGTTTTAGGATTTAACCGGTCGAACATGTGGTAATTGATATAAATGGAAGTCTAAGAAGAATCAATTATTGTGTTAAATGCAAAACTGTACGAGTATAAAAATAAAGGATGTATTGTTTTTTTTTTTAATTCTGTTTATAACTTATTAATTTGACACATATTAATAAGTCTGTGCAATATAACTTACAAGAAAAATAACAATGGGGAGGGGGAGGTCTGAGAACAGACTGGGATTTCTTTATTTTTAATTTTTATTGCATTCCCTATATAAAATGTATTCAAATCTCGGACTTGTTTTTTGAACAGATGATCACGAACCGACTTTTTAAGGAGTATTTATGAGGCATTTTTCTAGTGTTGTGTAGGAATTGCAAGTACATTCAGCCTAAACAGTGTAGGAGTTATCAGAATCTCAGAATCAGAAGGAATATAAGTCTTGTTGTTAGAAAAAGATAGAAAAACACCATTATAACGATAGTAGAGATACTGAAACCGATTCTTAAGATAATATGGCTCCTTTACCGTTACACCATATCAAAGTCCACTTCGGAACATATCCGTCGCCCTTAGATTGCATCATATAGGTGATATTTGCCATAGTTTGCACACTTGGCAAGCTGGTTGCCAACCGTAGTTTTTTTTTATTTTTAGTCGTTATTAGGAAGCCGCTGCTGCCCATCTCCTGATTTGCTTCCCTCTGTCACCTCTTACGACATCGACGGGAAGATACGGGGTAGTAGTAGGGCCACTAATTTGCCAAATTATTGATAATACTCATATAATTAGTTTCTTTGAGACGGCTTTAATGATTTAAGAACATTTAGATAGGTGTCGTCCTTGCGAATATTATATAGCAAAGCTCGGTCGTCCAGACTACGACATAATGTTCCATTCAATTGTTTTAATTTTAAAAACAATATCCAACACTAGATATTTCGCAAAAATGTAGACACGTAACATTTATATTATAATAATAAATAAATAATTGTTCTGTGCAGGAATAGAACACGTGTTTTGCAGTGCTGCAACCAAAAGTTTAGCCACTGTACTGTGACTTTCCGTTCTAAACCAAGATATTTAATTAATAACGAGCGAAAGACGGGACAAAGCGGATTAATAACGTTACTGAAGTAGGAGATCAAAGTAAAAATGTTCCTAATGGCCGCTGTATAAACATTTAAATCTTTTTATTTCTATATATATAGATAGTACGCAACGCAAAGGTGTGAAACTTCAAATAATGAAGGCTACAGATACGTTATTAACTCTGGTGGCAGAAATAGGTAAGAGGGTAGTTCCTAAATAAAAGAACCCCTAGGCAGTAATAGAGACCTACCACCTAGTAATGACGTCTATAATATTGTTGCGCGCCACCATTAATGTTCTTGTACATGGCAATACTAGTCACCACTAGCGCCCTCTAGTGTCGGGTAGCAGAACTAGGAGAGTCAAGATCCTTCTAGAAGTTTCGGGACCAATATGTACTTGAACATTCTAGATGTCGCTACAGTAGAAGGCTCTGGAAACTATCTGAGGCCCTATATAAGGCCGGTATAGATCACGACCGAGTGAGTATTGAATTGGCGATACAAGAGAATACTGCGAAGCGAAATACCGGCGAACTAAAGTGATCAGTAGTGCAACTGTGTTTTATTATTAGTGTCATTTTAAGTTGTAATTAGTTTTGTGTAATTAAAGTGTCAATTTTGGTAATTCACTCGGCAGTTTTTCATTATCTCGAACCTCAAGCTCGTAACAATATGAATAAATAGAATTTATTAGGATTTTAATCGAAATTTCTTGACTTTGGGAGACTGCAGCATTGAAGCATTTTGGAGTTTTCACTATCTATTTTATTAATTTTTAACAGCGTCAGTCAGTGTCACAGTAAGGAATGTTTTTATTTCAGATTGAATTGAAGCATATTGTGGTGTGAAATACAAAAAGCAACAACGATGAAATCTAAGTGAAATCTTAATGTTGCTTTACTTCATTTTAAAGTACCAAGTAAGTGCAGCACTTGTACATGTTTGACTTACAAATCTAATTTAAAGTTAAGGCAGCTACTTGTCAAACTTGAACAGCATGTATGTACATAAGATTGTATGTTCTATGTTTAAAGTTTTCTCATTAAAATATTTGAAGAGAGTACGCAGAGCTCGCATACTTCATCCGCTACATAGGCTGCCACTTTTTAATCCCATTATACATCTATAATGCCGTATGTACGAAACGTTATATCTATGATATGTCGTGTGAAATGTTGACGAAATATAAAGTGCCTGTGAAGTGCTGTCAGCTGCTTGCCTGGTCCCTGTGCTGTTTGGTAACGTACTAACGTTTTGCTTACTATTATCCTTTTTATTTCCTAAATTTTATTTTCTTTACTTTCATATCTCTCTTACAAAGCAATGGCAGAGCTCACTTGACTACTCTAGCGCCATCTATCTACGGAAGCGGTTGCGATGTATATCGATATGAAAATTTGACGCGCTAAATACATCGTTCTTTATTTAATACATTTCCATAGATGTCGCTACATGGTACCGCTAAGTAAGATTGACGAAGTCATTGGGCTCTAGTCTATAACAAAAGGCTATTTATAATTTTGTGACTTAAATTGAAAAGCACATAACAGAAAATAAGTGTTCAAATTGCTGGCAAGAACAGAATGTGTGTAAAAAAGTCGAGAACAGAGGCACTTTTTGGGAGAGGCCTGTGTTTAACACTAAATATCCGCGTGGAGATTATGAGTAAAAAGATACCTTCAAATATGAAAAAATTTAAATTTTAACAAAAATTAATGTAGTACCCTTATCCATAAGTACGATAGGAAACCATTTTAAAGATAAGGATTTCAAAGTGCTATTAGATCTTCAAAAAAAAACCAGTGGTGAACGGAAAAAGTACTGTGAAAATGAAATGTGTGAAAATACTCGAAATTTTTTCTTTACAATCGGTCCTCGGTTCGAGCTATATGGCCGGGCCATTGCCATTTCGGGTAACTGATCCGCTGAGTTTATTAATGTACTAAGTCTTATTTCTGCCTAAAAGTCCATAGGAATTAGTATTACCAATGGTATTTTTTCGGCAATTGTAAATGATGAGCCAGTATTTTATAGAATGTTCGGTATTTCAATTTACTCATATGTAACAATGCATTTGTGAGTTTAGTGTTCGAAGTTGCTTTCAGGTGTCCGTGTCCTAGAGTATAGACGAGTCACTCAAATTTACTTATTTTTGCTATTAAATAGATGAGTGCTGCGCTGTAAAGGCACAGTAAATATATAGTAGGAACAGTATGGATACTTCGAACAAACGCTCGAAACGGCACACTCACACAAACATGCGCAACGACGAGACTTCTAAGCGTTCGTAGCGGTGTTCTCAGTAGCGAGTGTCGCCTCAAGACTTTAAAAATGCCACGAACGTATTGTGTAGTATACGGCTGTTTGAACTCGGCTTCATCAAAACCGGAGCTATCTTATTTTAAGCTTCTTACTGATTTTGAAAGATAAGAATGATTTTTATTGTCATTGTTATAATCGTTATCGAATTTATAAGTCCGTGTGATTGATCATAATGAATTCGTGAACTTATTTGTACATCCAGAATGCGGCGATTTTGATGCTATTAAAAACCTGATAGTGCACTAGTGGTAACAAAAAGTAAATCCAAGATGGCGGCTGCAATAGGTATCAGTTTTTTTGTCATGGGTGCCATTTTCATGGGTTTCGAGGGTGTTGAAGCCGATAGTGCTGTCCAAATATAAATCCAAGATGGCGGCTGCAATAGGTATCAATTTTTTCGTCATGGGTGTCATTTTCATAGTTTTTGAGTATGTTGAAGCCGATAGTGCTGTTGAAATGCAAATCCATGATGGCGGCTGCAATAGGTATCAATTTTTTCGTCATGGGGTGCATCGATCACTAATAAAAAACATGGGTGTCATTTTCATGGTTTTCGAAGGTGTTGAAGCCGATAGTGCTGTCGAAATATAAATCCAAGATGGCGGCTGCAATAGGTATCAATTTTTTCGTCATGGGTGTCATTTTCATAGTTTTTGAGTATGTTGAAGCCGATAGTGCTGTTAAAATGTAAATCCATGATGGCGGCTGCAATAGGTATCAATTTTTTCGTCATGGGGTGCATCGATCACTAATAAAAAACATGGGTATCATTTTCATGGTTTTCGAGGGTGTTCAAGCCGATTTTTCGTTGTTGCTTTAAAAAAGAACACATAAACTGCAAAGTAGCTGATATAATATACAAAAAAATAAACAAAATCGGTTTCATAGTACCCTGTCCTTATTTCCCAACAGTTTATTAAAAAAAAATCATGTTTTTTTTTTATTTTATTTATTCACAAAATCCACAGCTTGTAACAATCTATTTACACTCAAAATTTATAAAGTAGGTCTTGAAGCCAATTACGGATTAACAATATACTTATTAAGCTAAAAATCAACATATAACGTCACAAAGTATTCACCACCACCTTACATAAAAATAGAAGTACAAAATATAAAAATATTTAAAGGTAAACAAAGCGCTCGAAATTTGTTTAAGTGCGGAAGAGTGTGTATGTTTGTGTGTGTATGTGAGAGTGAGTGAATGTGAGAGTGAGTGAATGTGAGAGTGAGTGAATGTGAGAGTGAGTGAGTGAGTGAGTGAGTGAGTGAGTGAGTTAGTGAGTGAGTGAGTGAGTTAGTGAGTGAGTGAGTGAGTGAGTGAGTGAGTGTGAGTGTGAGTGTGAGTGTGAGTGTGAGTGTGAGTGTGAGTGTGAGTGTGAGTGTGAGTGTGAGTGTGAGCGTGATTGTGAGCGTGAGCGTGAGCGTGAGCGTGAGCGTGAGCCTGACCGTGAGCGTGAGCGTGAGCGTGAGCGTGTGCGTGTGCGTGTGCGTGTGCGTGTGCGTGTGCGTGTGCGTGTGCGTGTGCGTGTGCGTGTGCGTGTGCGTGTGCGTGTGCGTGTGCGTGTGCGTGTGCGTGTGCGTGTGCGTGTGCGTGTGCGTGTGCGTGTGCGTGTGCGTGTGCGTGTGCGTGTGCGTGTGCGTGTGCGTGTGCGTGTGCGTGTGCGTGTGCGTGTGCGTGTGCGTGTGCGTGTGCGTGTGCGTGTGCGTGTGCGTGTGCGTGTGCGTGTGCGTGTGCGTGTGCGTGTGCGTGTGCGTGTGCGTGTGCGTGTGCGTGTGCGTGTGCGTGTGCGTGTGCGTGTGCGTGTGCGTGTGCGTGTGCGTGTGCGTGTGCGTGTGCGTGTCCGTGTGCGTGTGCGTGTGCGTGTGCGTGTGCGTGTGCGTGTGCGTGTGCGTGTGCGTGTGCGTGTGCGTGTGCGTGTGCGTGTGCGTGTGCGTGTGCGTGTGCGTGTGCGTGTGCGTGTGCGTGTGCGTGTGCGTGTGCGTGTGCGTGTGCGTGTGCGTGTGCGTGTGCGTGTGCGTGTGCGTGTGCGTGTGCGTGTGCGTGTGCGTGTGCGTGTGCGTGTGCGTGTGCGTGTGCGTGTGCGTGTGCGTGTGCGTGTGCGTGTGCGTGTGCGTGTGCGTGTGCGCGTGCGCGAAATTTTCAAATAAATAGATAAATGTAATAAATATAAACATGATGTATGTAAATTATAGTGTATATTTATGTATCCAATTAGTACCTGCTATAAAAACTTTCTTGCATTTATATTATTACTGCTATTTACTATTTAAATTTATAGATTAGGTTATAATCTGACATATTCTTACAAAGTACCTTGGCAACTTCACGTTTGAATGAAGTTTTACTAGAGTGAAAGATATCAATTGTATTAAATGTTTTATTATAAATTCTGTGAAGCCTATTGACAATCGAATTTTGAGCATAGTTAGTTTTTTAAAGGGCAGTAGCAAAAAGTTTTGTATGTCTAGTTCGTGTATTTGGAACACAAAAACTTAAAATTTGTAACGCTAATTCACAACAGTCTATGTAGTTATTACATATACTATGTAGAAAGGACATATCAATTAAGGTTCGTCTACTTTGAAGAGACATGCAATTGTAGTGGAGACTTTTTTTTTTATAGGATAAGGGTGACAAACGAGCAAACAGTCCACCTGATGGTAAGTGGTTGCTGCGGCCCATAGACATCTACATCTATCCTCGTTTGCGAATCAAAATGCAGATGCGTTGTCACCCGTGAGGACTAAGATGGAATGCCTCATTTCCAGAAAAAAGGGCGTCCAGCCACCTGCACTCACCAAGCGAAACGCAGAGGTAAACCTCTACTTCACGCTGGTATTCTGTGAGGTCGTGGTATCACCCCGGGTCGAGCCGGCCCATTCGTGCGACAGCAAAAGCTGCCGCGTGGCTCTACCACTGTTAGATAACTCGCTGTCATCTGAAAAGCGGCGAGAAAATCGAAAGTGTAGGTGCTTTAAAAATTTTAACTGAATATTCTCCAGCTTTTGAATATACGTCACATATTGAGGGTTCCATATTATGCTACTATACTCAAGAATACTTCTGACACATGCAAAGTATAGTACTGGTAAACATCCAATGTCTGAAAAGGGCTTACTGACTCGTAAAACAAAACCTAAATTTTTGTATGCTTTCGCCACTATTGTATCGATATGTTCGGAAAATGTTAGTTTTGAATCCATTTTTACCCCTAGGTCAAGTACACTATTCAACTCAGATAAAGTAAAATTATTTATTTTATAATTGTATTTAATTGGATTAGTTTTTCTAGTGAATGATACAAGACAACATTTCTTTAAATTAATACCAATACGATTTTCAATATAATAAGAGTTTAATCTATCTAGATCGGCTTGAAGGTTAATACAATCAGTAATCCCATTAATTTTCATAAAGATTTTTGTATCGTCAGCATACATTAAAAATTTTGCATACTTAAAGCATCTACCCACATCATATAAGTACGTGGCATATAACAATGGTCCCAGGATGGAACCCTGCGGTACGCCAGATGGAACCTCTAAAAAGTCGGAGCGTGAACTACCTACCACTACAGCTTGAGAACGATTGCGCAGATATGACTCGAACCATCTCAACAAATTACCGTGGATACCCAGTTCAAATAGTTTACGCAGTAGGATACTATGGTCAACACGGTCAAATGCCTTCTCAAAATCCGTATATATTACATCTACTTGTGACCCACCGTCTATACTATTAGATACATAGTCTACAAAAACTCCTAGGTTAGTTGCAGTTGACCGGCCCTTTATAAATCCATGTTGTTCAGACGGAATCGAAGTGGCAATTATTGGATATATATGAGCATGGACTACTCTTTCACATAGTTTACTAAGTACGTTAAGGATCGAAATGGGACGGTAGTTCTCAATTGTTGATTTAAGACCTTTTTTATGAATTGGTACAATACGGGCTGTTTTCCAAATGTGAGGAAAGTAGCCTTCCTGAAAACATCGATTGAAAATAAGTGAGATAGGAAGAGATAGAGAATCTGCACACTTGGTGAAAAATATTGTTGGAATATTGTCGCTACCCGCACCTTTTGATATGTCGAGATTTTTAATTAGCTTTAAAATATACTCTTTGGTAATTTTAATGTCATGTATAGTAGCAATTTGAAATTGCTTATTATGCGTATCTTGTAAATATAGATCAGAGGGTTTATTAAAATTTCTCTCAAAAAACTTATTAAAAGCGGAACAAATATCAAGATTGTTACTGATAACTAAATTATTGTATGTCATCTGTTGAGGATAATTACAAATATTTTTTTTCTTAGATTTTACATAGGAAAAGAAGTATTTGGGGTTATTTTTAATTTTTTGTTGTGAAAATTTTATGAAAGAATTATAACATTCGGACTGCATTTCTTTTTGTCTACATCTTAGGGTTGAAAATTGAGCATAGTCGTTTGGGTTTTTGTATTTTTTCCAGTGTTTGTGAACTTTAAACTTTTCTTTAATTAACTTTATTAACGGCCTGCTATACCAGATGGGATAAGTGTGCACACCAGAGTTGTAAACCTGAGGAACATATGTTTGTATGCAGTTATTTATAATTGCATAAAAACTATCTATTATAGTCTCAATATTTGTGTTATTATCTAATATAAACGACCAATCCTGTTGATTTAACATTTAATTAATGATATTAAAGTCAGCACGCCCATAAATATACTTTGATCGCGATTGTGTTTTCAAGGGAGGTATGAGGAAATCTGACGCAGTGATAATGAGTGAAGGGTGGTGACAGTCTTCTTTAACAAGGTGGAAGTTGGATCTACTTACAGTGACGGACGAGTCTGAAAAAATTAGATCTAGTATTTTATTACTATTATTTAAGATGACATTATATTGCGTAAGACCTATGAAGGCCGTATGGTCAATGAGCTGTGATGCCGAATTCTGGACTTCAACAGGGCCATTCCTAAGTATGACAGGTCTTTCTTGTGTCCAGTCTATACACGGTAGGTTAAAGTCACCTGCAAGTATAAATTGATCGTTGGGATGATTATTACGTATTTGTGAAATAAGATTTACAAACAGTCTTGTTTTTTCTGAGAGTGAAGAGTTAGGGGGTATGTAAATCACTGCTATGTGGAGGTCGTGCTCTAATCCCACAGCATTAGAAGGAACCGTCACCCAAACGCACTCAAGGTTATCACAATGCCATTCGGATCTCATACGCGCCTGCAAGTATGGTGCACACATTAACATGACTCCACCTCCCAACGACCCACGGTCACGGCGAAACTCATTATATTTATCATTACATAATTCTGAATCCAGGATTCCGTCATAAAGCCAAGTTTCTGTTATCATAACAACATCATAATCAAGTAATAGTAAATTATTATAAAATTCATTAGTCTTAGTCCTCAATCCCCGTACGTTCTGATAATAAAGTTTTAATTCTTTCAGTGTAGTATCCATTGAAAAACAACTTGATGATGCCAGTACTTATAATAGTTATAGCGAACAGTTACATATTCACGGTACCTAAAAATGTAGCAAGGTATAGGCGTTAGGTATGAATAATTATAGTTAATAAGTTTTTAAATTACTTGTACTTAAGATTAAGGAATAATTGGTTAATACATGTGTAAATTTTAATTGTAAATATGTTATTATTAATCGAAAATAAATTATGTCATTATATATTTTATAGAATATTCTGTATTTATATTTGAGAATGTTATAAATATATGTATATAAGTAAAGCGTTAGATGAGTGCAGGTATATGTGATTTTGGTAATGTTTATTAACGTTTGTGAGAACAATGTATGATACGTGTGTGAGTTTTTGATGCGTGTATTAATAGTGTATAGTGTATCTAGTTGTGTTAACTGATAAAAAAGCTTAGAATTTGTAACAAATGCATACCTTTTCACAAGTAATTTACGAAAACGTTTCAAAGTATACAGAATAAACAGGTAAATAGATCTTAAACAATTTTCACAATATCTGCCTGTTTGTATGTTCATTAGAATGATATTTTTTACACAGTTAAATTTAATAATAAAGAATTCCGAAGTTGTCGTTGCAGACGAAAATATTTTTCTGTAAATAATTTGTAATAATCTATACAAATAAATAAAATTGAAGTGTCTGTTTGTTATGTTAAAATAACAGCTTTATACTAAATGTATATGAAAGTAAATACGGTACTTATAACTAAATAACAATTTTTAAAATTTTTGTCTGTCTGTCCGTCTGTTTGTTCCGGCTAATCTCCGAAACGGCTGGACCGATTTTGACGGCACTTTCACTGGCAGATAGCTGATGTCATAAGGAGTAACTTAGGCTACTTTTATTTTAGAAAATCAATTAGGGTTCCGCGCTGAAAAATAAAAACCCTAACACGCGAGCGAAGTCGCAGGGAACAACTTGTGAAGAATAAAGGTACGTTTTCGTCCAGTGCGTTCCCGCCGAAACTTTCAAAAGGTTACGCCGTAATGACAAAGTTAAAGATCTATAGTTCTACAAGTTGTTGTGTGTTAATATTAAATTGTTTTTCGTATTTAAACTATCGTTTTTTGCTGAGATTATCTATTTAGATTGTAAGCTAGTTATTTAAATTCGATTGATTGATAAAAAAAAGTAATATAAAAACATTAAAAGTTACAACCCTATTGCTTCAATGGAGCGTAGGTAATTATATCCTCAACTAGGCTTAGTTTCCATACTGTTCATATTTATACTGTGGTAAAGGTTAGAGAGAGTCAGCAAAATAACAGGCTGGGAGGCATTCAATCTTATTTCTCTTAAGAGACCACTATTCGGCAAGTTACTCGTCATATTCGTGTATAACTTCTTAATATTGCAATCTAAAGGTAATTTACTATAATTGAATTACTTGAAACTATTATACCTACACACCGTTCAAATAAATAAATAAAAAAACAGGGAATTCGGTTAACTAAGTGTAAGAGGTGTGGCGGTGAAAGAAAATACATTACTCCATATTATTATATGGGTGTTCTAAGAGACGAAAGAAGCAAATGAAATAAGAAATGAACAAACTGCGGTTACTAACCTACTACCACACGTGCCATCTATGACAAATATATCTTTTATGTGGCAATCTATGGAGTAGGTGATGTTTGAAAGTGGACATTTGAGTTATGCTAAATAAAATACTAATGGAAAAGATTACATTGACAAGAATCATGAATCAGAGCCCCGTTTAATTGGTGACAAGGCATTCCAATTTAGCGCTTACTGTCCATGGGGAATCGGCGCATGAATACCGAAAACTATTTCACTCCAATTTTTTATGCGATTCTATTCAAATAGTCCTATTGATGATAAAAGTACATGTTTCCGTGAGGCAACTCAGTGCCATATTATTTAAACCGATATTTTTTTCAATTGCAATGAATGGTTTTTTCTACAAACGGGACAAGTATTTTTTTATGTTATTGATAAAATACGAATAAAAAGCCTATGACTTTTTACAAAAACGTAAATATTTTTGGAGTTGTGAATTTCTAAAGGTTTGAAAAATCCCATATTCTTTCAAGACTCTTCTGACTCATTAAAATATATATAAGGAAAAAGAATAAAATATAAAAGATTTTTTATATTCTTTAATTTTCATTAAAAATGAGGTTCGAAATTGAGTTTTCGGTACTCATGCGCCGAAACCTCCTGGACTATTATGGGTGGCAACTTATAAGCAGTTTGTTTCGTGATTGAGGATAGTTGTAGGTATCGAGATGTATGAGAACAGCAGCCATTTAAATCAGTTCGAATGTATGTTGTCATCCTTTTCTATATTAAATAATATATTCAGATTATTGTACTGTATTGAGAAATATTTCTTAAAATATTATAAGGTATGCAATAAAGTAAGTATGGATTTCATTGCATATGAAAGAATATAGTACTAGAATGAAACTGTACGTGCGTATGTATGCTTTGTTATAAATAAATATACCTGGTCAGTAAACAAACAGATATTCAACCCCTGAATGCATCACAGAAACGTTTTGTGTTGCGAAATAAAGCAATATTGCAGTACAAACAAACTTCTTTGTACGAGAGTAATAGTATAATCCACATTATTCTTAGTAATTTCATTTTGATATATTAGGTTTCTATATGATTCGTATTCTGAGCGAGATTAGAATGGCTCTCCAGCACCTTAAAAACGGCTTAAAAAAAGAGGGTGGAATTACAGCGGAGCTTCTGTAAGCGGGTGGAAAACCAGTACTTGAAGTCCTTCAGAAGCTCTTTAATTCCGTCCTCCATGGCGGTATTACACCGGAGGCGTGGATTAGAAGTGCGATGGTCTTGTTCTTCATGAAAGGTGATAACACTCTCTTGAAGAACTACAGGCTGATTTCCCTACAGAGCCGCGTTTACGTGCTAATTTCAAGAGTCATTACGAAACGTCTCGCACGCAGACTTGACAACTTCCAGCCTCTCGAACAAGCCGGTTTCCGAAAGGGCTTTAGCACCACAAACCACATACATACCCTTCGGCAAGTTGTACAGAAGTCCGAGGAGTACAATTTGCAACTATATCTGACGTATGTGGACTAAGAGAAAGCCTTTGATTCCGTCGAAATTTGGGCTGTGCTGCAGTCCCTTCAGCGGTGCCAAGTTGACTGTCAGTATATAGAAGTGCTGAAGTGTTTGTACAATAGAGCTACGATAGCTATTCGAGTACAGAACCAGAGTACGAAACCTATCCAATTGCAGAGAGGTGTAAGACAGGGTGACGTTATATCCCCGAAACTCTTCACCGCTGTATTGGAAGACGTTTTCAAGCTTCTGGACTGGAAAGGATACGGTATTAACATCAATGGCGAGTACATCACTCACCTTCGATTTGCCGACGATATAGTCCTTATGGCAGAATCGCTGGAGGACCTAAGCACTATGCTCAATGACCTCAATAGTGTCTCCCAACGGATAGGTCTTAAGATGAACATGGACAAAACAAAGATTATGTTTAATGTCCATGTCACACTTATGCCGGTAGTTGTTGGGAGCACTAAGCTCGAAGTTGTTGATGAGTATGTTTACCTGGGACAAATAGTCCGACTAGGTAAGTCTGAATTCGACCGAAAGGTCAATCGACGGATTCAACTCGGCTGGGCAGCGTTCGGGAAACTACGACACATCTTCTGGTCAGACATACCTCAAAACCTTAAAACGAAATTGTACAACAAGTGCGTGTTGCCAGTGATGACTTACGGATCTGAGACGTGGTCCTTCACTGCTGGCCATATGAGGAAGCTCAAGGTCGCTCAGCGAGCTATAGAGAGGGCTATGCTCGGGGTTTCTCTACGTGATAAACTTAGAAATGAGGATATCCGTAGTAGAACCAGAGTAACCGATATAGCCCAACGGTTTAGTAAGTAAGAAGTGGCAGTGAGCGGGCTATTTTGCTCGAAGAACCGACAACCGATGGGGAAGAAAGGTTCTCGAGTGGCTGCCTCGTTCCGGTAGGCGAAGTGTAGGGCGACCCCCCAAGAGAAGGAGTGACGACCTGGTAAGACATGCAGGAAGTCGATGGATGCAGGTGGCTCAGGATCGTGCTTTGTGGCATTCCTAAGGGGGAGGCCTATGTTCAGCAGTGGACTTATGAAAGGCTGTAATGATGATGATGAAATTCGTACATTTATTTAATGTAATTCCGACTCTACTGTAGATGCAAATTTATCATTATAATAGAAACTTATTATTGTTTCCACTTTCTACTCGATGAATTTGTGAAATTTTTTCTCAGCAAAAACTTACAAAACATTCCGAAGAACATGGATTTAAGATATTACCAAAGCATCCAATGATACTGGATTGCAGTGTTTCTAGTAATTATAAAATGCGGATATATCTGAAATGTTATTAAATAGCGTTCTAGTGAAGAAAAAGCGGACTAATGCAATGGGCAAAACTTTTGAAAAGTGGTGAATAGTTGTGCAAGATTTTAAGAAGGTGTCATGATTAATTACGACACAGGACCACTATACAGAGTCACTTTAGTTTCATATTAGGGAATAGTTAGATTTAAAATCAATCTCAGGACTCGCAGGGGATTATGTGGGATAGTAGAATTTTATTGTCGTAAGGAAGGGTAGACACATTTATTTAAATAAAAACGAAAAGGGTTTTGGTAAACGTATACAGCGTTGCGTTATCCTTGTACCAGAAAAAGTGCTGAAATCCTTTAGTTGCTTGTTACATAAGCCTAATAAATACTTTTTGTACATAAACCGTAAAATACCATTCGGATTTAACCCT
Organism: Parnassius glacialis; assembly: GCA_033319125.1. NCBI lineage: Eukaryota > Metazoa > Arthropoda > Insecta > Lepidoptera > Papilionidae > Parnassius > Parnassius glacialis. The sequence continues at coordinate 49,078,283 of JAVANC010000001.1, read as the reverse complement.
CATTTGATAATCAAGTCTTACAGATACGTTTAGCAGCGTACTAATACAGACCGAATTTCGGTCACGGCTGCCAGTCCCAACGGAGACTAGTCATCTACTCAGGACTGGATTATAGTGCACGAGCGTACACAATCACAGATGCACTCTCTAATCCCTCATTCTCATAGTCCGATAAGATAGCAATCTGACCGGAGGGAGATTAGGGCACAAGAGTCTTGTGAGAAGACCTGCGGCCTTACGTGCTTTACGAGACACGAAGGTACAATACTGCTAACTTCCTGACTCCGGGCTGCCATTGAGAATTTCTATTGCCGCATGTTATCCGTGGCAATTAAGAAATCCTCGATAGAAATATTCAATAACCGTTTGTTGGCACGACCCTAGATTCGAACCCCATGTAACCACATGGTCAGCAGTGGCGCTTATGACCACTAGACCCGTGTTTTAGGATCATCTTTTAGATACCATACAGTCGCTTTGTTTCGAGATCACAAATATATAACATGTTTTATCGCAAGCCAAAACTTTTCTTCCTTGCCAGCCTTAAACTTCTCTATCATGAGTCGGTACCAATGTAGAACATAGGGAAAAAAGCATCTTAACTAAACAGAAGTTAAAAAACGCAGATAATGTGTAAGTGTTCCTAAGAAAATAATTGTATTATTTTTGGAAAGTGGAGCATTCTTCTTTTAAAATGTGTGCTCTACTTTCAATACAATCTTAAGAACTAAATACAATAATAAAAGTTTTTTAGAACGGGCAAAGATAAAAAATTATAGAACGTTAATTTCTAATCAAAGTAAAAAGGTCTTCATTCAGATATATACCCATCATATTTTAAGTAAGCACAAATTATATATTGCAATTAAAACCACAAGCCATATTCACACAAACAACAAAATGTATATATATATATGTGTGTGTGTCTGTATAAATATACATACGTCTTGTGGGTGTCGTAAGAGGCGATGGAAGGAAACTGAAGCAGAAGATAGGCAACAGCACCTTCCTAATAACAACTTAAAATTATAAAATAAAACTGCGCTTGCCATCCTGCTTGGCAAGCGTGGCAACTATGGCAAAATCAACCCTATAAGACAATTTATGGGGAAGGCCTATGTTCTAAAATTGAATTATAAATGATGCAATGGTAATTTATTATACTGACTTATTTATTGATTGACCGGACGCGGCACTCAAGCCGCGTCCGGTCCCTGTCGACACCAAGAAAACTGGCTCACCTGCCAAGCGTGGCATTTTGACACTTTGTTTCAATAAATATTGCCATTAAAATAAGCTTATTTGACATTACTGGCTAATTATTATTTGACATTTGCGAACTACATAATTTACTTGTCTAATTTTCTCTTTAATTTAGATTGATTATTAATGTATTGTTGTGAACTATTCAAATAACATTGATGACTTAGATTTTAATCGCGATCGTTGATCCGCTTGCAATATTCTATTTTCATGTGACATTTTGACATTTAGATTAAATTAGTATTTGCTTTGTCGTTCTAAATTTATCGTTATTTAGAATTTGTGAATAACCTAGTTTACATATATCATTCATAACGAAATGTTAGAATAGTATAGAATAACTTAACTTACTCTAAATATAGAACACTTAACTCAATATAAATGACCTGATTTAACATTTTACCGTTAAAAATAAAAATAAAAACTTTAAAATCCAGCATAGCAGCCATACCATAATTCACAGAAGTTATTATCAATCATGTATTCTAGCATTTTCACTATTAGAAGTAGAAATAATTGCCTCGTAAAATGGATTTTGGTGTCATGTAGTAGCGGCGTAAAAGATTACGCAAATGTCAGAATTAGCTAATAACATTCGACAGATGCTGATATAACCATCTTAGGTCTGTAAGCTGAAGTGACAATAGGCTGGCCATGAAGCTCGAAGCAAGATTTCAAACAATATTATGCTATGGAAATAACTAAACTAATATATAGCTGTTTCAGCACAAGTAATGTTTCTTAGCTTTCTTATAGCATAGCTATTATTCTACAGAACAGTAAAGTTTTATGTCGACTATAATTTCGAGAAAACTAGTGATGAATTCACTGGTTTTCTCGAAATTACAGGATTACACAAAGGGCAGGACAGACGAACGGTTAACCTAATCTATAGCAAAATTTGACTTGCAATAGATCATGCAACTATCATGTTGTCATGTTTTGTTTTGTATAAACGGTAGTTAAATATAAGTCATACTTACAAGTGATCTTCACAGAAATATAGTTTAGATTTTGTAGACAATGCTTTCGGGTCTCTTCTTGCTAGTTTTAACTATTTGGAAGTAAAGACTAGAAATGAGTTGGAGGCCTAGTCAGTTTGAATAGCCTACCATGTAGAGGATGTCATGGGAGTCGTGGTTGAATAGGGGTAACAAGTTCCCATTACACTCCTAGGGGATCAAAATGGCCAAAAACCGAAAAATGGGGGGTGGCTCGAACTTTCGGCATAGTCAGTTTGAATAGCCTATCCATGTAGAGGATGTCATGGGGGTCATGGTTGAATGGGGGCAAAAAGTTAGATAAAAAAGTTAGATAGCTAGAGGGTCAAAATGGCCAAAAAACAAAAAAAAATAAAAATTCTTATTTCGGCTTTAACACCGCCTCCTTCAGAAGTTCTTACACAGTCTACATCCCGCATCCCCCTTGTTTTCATATTATATCAGTTGGTACTTGAATCCATTACTTTGCCGGCGTTCGTATGCTCCTATTTTTAAATTTAGACACAACACAAATATTATATAGATGACAGCTCATTATTAAACATTCAAAGGTATCTTATTCCTTTGCAAAATCGGCAAAATTCTAGGGCAATAACGTCACGAGTTGAACAGCATTGCGGCTATCATTTTCACGCAAAAATTTAAAACGATAGATTAAAAGTAATTTTTATGGAACTATTCGGTTTTGAATAAATTATATAAAAAATTATAATAGTTCATTATGACTCTAGGATTCACTTAAAATACTTTTTGAAAATAAGTGTAATACCCTATTCTGGAAATTAATGAAGTGTCATCAGTAAATAAAACTATATCATGGTTAATCTTTATCAGGTGAGGTGAGTTGCTAATATAAAAGAATAACAGGCAGGGGCCAAGAATTGAGCCCTGACGAAGACCCACTAATATTGCTAACAATTGGACTGCAGGAACGACTGCCATTAATAATAACTGTAATATATGAGGTAATAAGTATAAGCGCTATGTTCTTTAAAGCATGTTGCTGTAGCTTCATGATTAATGTCGTCCTGTTGGTAGCTGTACCTTGTGCCGTTTTATCATTTTTATCTGAAAAGTAAGACGTCTTCCCATTTTGTTGTCAATTGATTCCACAAAATTAGTTATTCTTTTATCGGGTACAATGCGTAAATTTTTACACCATAACTTTATAAAATGTTTAATGCCTGTCAATGGAGAAGTTTAAAATGTCATTAAACAAAAACTGTAAAAAGGTAATATTATAATAGAAATACATGAATATTAGCTTTGAACCTCTGGAAATGACGTAGTCTTTACCAAGCTATTTCTATAATAGTTCAAGTAAACAATTGTCCAACTTCAACGTATTGTTTAAACTTGAAGAGCTGAGGCGGACAATGAAACAAAATACGTTCTAAATGATTACAGACGATTAAATTTCGGAACTGGTTAATTACACGAAGTTAGCAATTATCACTTAAACGTCTAAACAATGGTGAAGCACTTAGGGATATATTTCTAGGTCCTTTGCGGAGGATATCAGATTTTCTATACTATTTTAATATTTTAGTGGTCTTACGATGTTAGTGGTCCAGTTGGCACTAATAGCTTAGACATCAGAAGGCTGATGTTGACATAATCATGGATAGGTCAATAAAATGCTAGCGTTCTTTAACAGATATGTAGCGTAGCCTCTAGAAGGAGTGTCGTACACTTTTAATCAAGTGTTGCAAACTTTTATATTACAATAATCCCGCTGGTTATCTCACTCGTTCTTCTCGGGTATTATTATAACCAGTTGTACTTAAATTAAATGACTTTCAATAAATATAATGTCTTATTTTTATGTTATTGAATAAAATATTCCACTCTGTTCTCTACACACATTTAAAATAATGTTATTGATATATATATATAACATCATTTCCTTTCGTCTCTTATTAGTTTTTAATTTTATTATATCATTTTATAACATGGCGTTATGCGGCTATGGCGCGACACTGTCAGTGCTGCTTGCTCTATACAATATAAAATAGGATCTAGAGTTTAACGCTAAATCTAACACCGTTGCATTACGCTGCGATACTGCACCGGCAACGAAACATCATGTGACCTGGATTTAACAAAGTAATTTTATTATCTTCTTAGAAAACCTTTCATATAGACTATTATTGTAACATTATTATTTTAAATATTAACAGCACATATAATATTTTAAACTTAGACGTTTTTTATAGGATATTTTCATGCGATTTCAATTTAATCCGTTACAAAGATATTTTTTATAGGATAAGGGTGACAAACAAACACACAGTCCACCTGATGGTAAGTGGTTGCCGTGGCCCATAGACATCTACATCCATCTTCGATTATGAATCAAAATGCAGATGCGTTGTCACCCGTGAGGACTAAGATGGAATGCTTCGTTTCTAGTAAAAAGGGTCTCCGGTTCTCTACGCTCACCATACGAAGCACAGCAGCGTGAAGCTGCTATTTTACGCTAGTATTCTGAGAGAGCGTGGTCCTTCCCCAGTCGAGCCGACTCATTCGTGCTACAACCATAATATAGCTGCAGCATGGCTCTACCACGTATAAACGAGACGTAGACTTGTGACCAGACTACTGAGTTGTGGTCTTGAACTCCCAGCCGCACTTAACGTTTGAATAAAAACAATAATTGTTGGTTTTCTGATCTGACTGACTTGTGGTTGCTTCCCGTCTTTTACCCATCATTCATCATCATCATCATTACAGCCCTTCACAAGTCCACTGCTGAACATAGGCCTCCCCCAAAGAATGCCACAAAGCACGGTCCTGAGCCACCTGCATCCATCGACTTCCTGCATGTCTTACCAGGTCGTCACTCCATCTTGTGGGGGGACGCCCTACACTTCGCCTACCGGTACGAGGCTGCCACTCGAGAACCTTTCTTCCCCATCGGTTGTCGGTTCTTCGAGCTATATGGCCGGCCCACTGCCACTTCAGCTTACTAATCCGTTGGGCTATGTCGGTTACTCTGGTTCTACTGCGGATATCCTCATTCCTAAGTTTATCACGCAGTGAAACTCCGAGCATAGCCCTCTCCATAGCTCGCTGAGCGACCTTAAGCTTCCTCATACGGCCAGCAGTGAAGGACCACGTCTCAGTTCCGTAAGTCATCACTGGCAACACGCACTGGTTGTACAATTTTGTTTTAAGGTTTTGAGGTATTTCTGACGAGAAGATGTGTCGTAGCTTCCCGAACGCTGCCCAGCCGAGTTGAATCCGTCGATTGACCTCTCGGTCGAAGTTGGACTTACCTAGTCGGACTATTTGTCCCAGGTAAACATACTCGTCAACAACTTCGAGCTTAGTGCTCCCAACAACTACCGGCATAGGTGTGACATGGACATTAAACATAATCTTTGTTTTGTCCATGTTCATCTTAAGACCTATCCGTTGGGAGACACTATTGAGGTCATTGAGCATAGTGCTTAGTTCCTCCAGCGATTCTGCCATGAGGACTATATCGTCGGCAAATCGAAGGTGAGTGATGTACTCGCCATTGATGTTAATTCCGTATCCTTTCCAGTCCAGAAGCTTGAAAACGTCTTCCAATGCAGCGGTGAAGAGTTTCGGGGATATAACGTCACCCTGTCTTACACCTCTCTGCAATTGGATAGGTTTCGTACTCTGGTTCTGTACTCGAATAGCCATCGTAGCTCTACTGTACAAACACTTCAGCACTTCGATATACCGACAGTCAACTTGGCACCGCTGAAGGGACTGCAGCACCGCCCAAATTTCGACGGAATCAAAGGCTTTCTCATAGTCCACATACACCAGACATAGTGGCAAATTGTACTCTTCGGACTTCTGTACAATTTGCCGTAGGGTATGTATGTGGTCTATGGTGCTAAAGCCCTTTCGGAAACCGGCTTGTTCGGGAGGCTGGAAGTCGTCAAGTCTGCGCGCGAGACGATTCGTAATGATTCTCGAAAACAGCACGTAGACGCGGCTCAGAAGGGAAATCGGTCTGTAGTTCTTCAAGAGAGCGTTGTCACCTTTCTTGAAGAACAAGACCACCGCACTTCTGCTCCACGCCTCCGGTGTAATGCCACCATGGAGGACGGAATTAAAGAGCCTCTGAAGGACTTCAAGTACCGGTCTTCCACCCGCTTTCAGAAGCTCCGCTGTAATTCCATCCTCGCCTGGGGCCTTGCCGTTTTTAAGGTCCTGGAGAGCCATTCTAATCTCGCTCAGACTGACGTCCGGGATATCTTCGGAATAGTGTCGAATAAGACTCGCTCTTGGATCGTTACTCCCACTTGCGTGTGGCTCCAACGATGACGTGTACAGCTGCCCATAGAACCTCTCAATCTCACTCAAAATCTCAGGTGCCCCGGAAACGATGCTGCCACATTCGGTCTTCAGCCTTGACAGTTGGCTCTTTCTGGCAGACAGATCTCTGGCAAAGACTTTGGAGCCTTGGTTCCGCTCGATCGCTTCTTCAATACGAGCTGTATTGAAGTTGCGTAAGTCTCGCCGCATGCATTTAGAGATCTGTCTGTTCAGTTGCCTGTATGCTGTCAAATCTGTTGAAGAATGTAGCCTCATCTCCCGTCTAGCAGCCATGAGATTAAGAGTGTGATCGGAGAGTTTTTGTGTTCTTCTGCGGCGGGTCTTGCAGAACTTAGCTCCGACCGCATGGACAGTTTCCACGAGCTTGTCATTCATATCGTCCACTTCATTGCAGTCTACTAGGCACTGAAAACGGTTCTGTAACTCGAGCTGAAAGGTTTCGGGACTTTGGATTAGAGCACGAGGGGGACGGAGCGTTGACTTCATCAGACGAGACCTCTCCAACTTAACATTTAGGTTCAGTGTGCCTCTAACCATTCGGTGATCGCTGCCGGTTTTCACCCTCGCGATCACTGAGACATCACTGAACAGTTGTCGTCTGGTCGTCATAATGAAGTCAATCTCATTTTTTGTCGAACCGTCGGGGCTCGACCAGGTCCACTTCCTGTGGGGCCGCTTCTTGAAGAAAGAGTTCATCATAAAGAGTCCCTCTTTCTCCATGAAGTCGGCCAGCTGCTGGCCCCTTGGGTTCCGTTGCCCTATTCCAAATTTCCCTACTTTCAGCTCACCGTTCTCTCTTGTGCCTAGTTTTGCATTGAAGTCTCCCATTAACACCGTATATTGGGTTTTGGAGGAATGCATGGCTCTAGAGGTATCCTCATACATTTCCTCCACCTCCTCATCGGGGTGTGTCGAGGTTGGTGCGTAAACCTGTATGACCTTCAGCGAATACCGTTTGGTGATTCTGAGTATAAGGTACGCAACCCTCGTCGACACACTCCCGATCTTTACAACGTTGTTAACGAGAGACTTGTGGACGATAAATCCGACACCTCCTTGGGACAGATGGTCGCCCTCCCGGTGATAGAGCAAGTTGCCGGATTCGAGGATTACCGTGTCCTCCCCCTCTCTTCGGACTTCGGATAATCCTATAATATGCCAGCGCAACTTGTCTATCTCTTCTTCCAGCTCCACGATCTTCTCGTCAGTCCTCAGGGTGCGTGCGTTGTACGTTGCCAGGTCGAGTCGTCGTAGGTGGCAACCGAACCTCCACCGGAGATTCTTAGCACCCCCTGCCCCGCCGTTACCATGGTCGCCACCGTAGCCAGGAATAGCGGGGCCGCCGGGGACTGGGGGCCGTTTCTTTGTCACTCTCATCATTGGGGGGTATTTGCCATAGTTGCCACGCTTGGCGAGCGGGTTGGCAACCGCAGTTTTTTTATTGTACTTTCGGCTATTATCAGGAAGATGCTGCTGCCCATCTCCCGCCTGTTTCCCTTTGTCGCCTTTTACGACACCCACGGGAGGATATGGGGTAGTGGATATTCTTGACCGCCACTACACGGCACGGTCTTTTACCCAGTATCATTTAATTTTGATATCCCGATATGTGTCCAATCAACGCTTAAGATTGCAATTAACAATTTCATTAGCTACGTTCAAACCTAGGTATAAACAGTATACAATCATATTTTATGATGACTCGCTATTTGCTTTTTTTTCGGATTTTGTTCTGCTTTTTTGCTTTTATATGTAATGTTCTTATTCTTACACAAAGAAGAATTAATTTTTGTTAATTAATCTTAGATAAGATTCTTATTTTTCAGTTTTTATGCGATTCATTTTTAATATTTCAAGTAGGTAGTATTATAATTCCTCCCCAGGTTCCCGCCTTGTCGTGGCGGGGGGGCTTAGTAGCCGTGGCTTGGTCACCCGCGGTGAACAAAGAGGAAACCCTTAACTGGCCCGTGGTGTAGGGCCGGCCCGAGGTGGCCAATCCGAGTGGGCTTGGCGAGCTCACTTCGGATGTGTGTCGGTGTGCTGCGGTGAGAGGGGTGTCCTCTCCCCCTACCGCTGCAGCCGAGCAGCAAGCTTACTCTTGAAAACAATTCCGATCGATCGGATTTGAAATTATAACGTTTTGAACTATTGATAGTGACTCTAGCGCTAAATTAGTTTAATCTTGTGTGGTGATTGTTTGAACTAATTGAGATTGGAATTGAAATTGTCCAATCCGATTGTAAGTAAAATCGACACTCTTGACGCAGTTTAAACAGTTAGTTGATAGCTGCGTATTGTGTTTGTATTGCATTGGAATTGAAATTTAGACAATAACAACATAGTAAATTTTTATGAATTGTGTTCATATTAATCGTTTGTTTTCTGCAATTGTCTTATTCATTGCGATAAAATAATGGCACGTTTCGCTTTTGTGTTTAATATTCTACGCCGTAATCGTGAATTACAATTAAAATAAAGACGGAATGAGCTTCTAATAATGCGTTTTAAAGACTTAGTTTTTTTCTATTAGTGATGATGAGTTTAGCGTTAGTTTAGTTTATTGTATTATTAAGTATTTATATACTAAGGTATGAATAAAAACCTAAATATGCAACCTCCGAGGAGAAGAATCTTCTCAAAAAACATATTACGAATGAAGTACTGTTATTCAATGTTAGCCTAAAAAAAATTAATTTACAACCTTTATATGTCTTACTTGACATTATTCTCTTCCCCAAAACAGCATCTCAATTACAGAAAATGGTTAATGAACTAAATGATGTAAGCAATACGATCGACTTAGAACTAAATACTACCAAAACTAAAGTCATGACAAACCACCATATTATACCAATAAAGGTCAATAACAATATATTAGAATACGATGAAAGCTATGTTTACCTGGGACAACAAGTATCTTTCTCTAGGACAAGACACGAAGATGAGGATAAAAGACGACTTAACATAACCTGGAATACGTTTTGGAGCAATAAAGAAACCCTAAAATTAAAAATCCTATAAAACTCAAGAAAAAAATAAGGGACACATGTTTACTACCATACCTTACGTATGGCTGCCAAACATGGATATACAATAATGTTACGAGCTTGGGGTTCGAGACAATTAAAAACTGCCGATTAAATTACCAAAATTGGCTATTTAATTACACAACACTAATTACAACTAAAATCACACTAATAATAAAACACAGTTCGCCGATATTTCGCTTCGAAGTATTCTCTTGTATCGCCAATTCAATACTGCCTCGGTCGTGGTCTATACTGGCCTTATTTAGGGCCTCATATAGTTTCCAGAACCTTCTACTGTAGCGACATCTAGAATGTTCGAGTACATATCGGTCCCGAAATTTCTGGAAGGATCTTGACTCTCCTAGTTCTGCTACTCGACACTAGAGGGCGCTAGTGTAACTAGTGTTGCCATGTACAAGATATTAATAGTGGCGCGCAACACTGCCCCCTCCTAAGACATGCTCGTCCCGAGCATTATTGGCCCCATAATAACGCGCCAGTCGATCCACATGGACAATCTTAGGAGTACCTCTTCTAACATCAGTCAGAACCCGCCAGTTTCTCTGCTGCTGCTGGGCGGTGCTGTTAGCCACGCAACCCTCTCTAGATCGATCACCTTCCCTTTCTACAGTTCGCTTAGGGCAGCTGGATTGAAAATGGCCCCTTTCCCCACCGCCGTAGCACCTAGGGCTGTAGCTTTTATTGCGGTCCTGAACTGTAGCTGCTGCAACCTCCCTGACGCGGTGGGAACGATGATCCTGCCGCACGGCTTCCACCTTCAGTGCATGGGTCAAGGCGTCCTTAAGCGTCTCGTGGTGCCCGAGACTCACAACAGCTCTGACTTCAAGGTCGCGGATGCCGTCGATGAATGTCTGCACCAGGTTCCCTACAATGAGCGCAGGTACAGACTGGTATGCTTTTCGAACCAGCTTCTCCACCTCAAGGGCCCACTGCTTCAGGTTTTCATTACTGCGTTGCACGCGATCTTTGAGCTGCGCACGAAAGACGTGTTCCAGGTGAGCGTCGCCATATCTCGCCTCCAATGCCTCAAGGAGCTCCTCGTAAGTCACTTCCTTACCGAGAGCTTCCAGAACAGTTAAGGCCTGGTCGCGTAGGCCTAGGGTGAGAGCAGTCATGGCCTGACTTTTATTCCAGCCGTTCGCTTTCATGACAGGCTCGAACTGGATTTTGTAGGCCGACCAGGAAGAAGTCCCGTCGAACGGTGGCACTTTGAATCCACGTAGCGAAGGTGTTGTAGCTACCACGAGAGCTGTAACTCCATCCCCAATTTTGAAGTCGTTCAGCGTTTTCTTCGCGTCAACCAACACGTTGTCAACCCGATTGTTCACTTGGTCGATTCGGGTTTCAGCTTCCGACAGGCAGTTGTCATGTTGAGCAACCCTATCCTTCACCTCCCTTATCTCTTTCCCGAAGGTAGTGTGAAGGTCCTTCATGAGAAGAAGCTGCTCTTCCAACCGACGGCGCTGTTCCTCCTGTTGACGGGCCTGTTCCTCCTGTCCGCGCTGCAGCTGCTCTTCCAACCGACGGCTCTGTTCCTCTTGTCTACGGACCTGTTCCTCGTGTCGGCGAGCGTGATCCTGCAACATCATCATCAGCGCACCTAAGTCAGGTGCTGGAGATGCAGGAGCTACTGACGGGCCGGCCTCCATGGTCAGCATCTGGCCCTCCGACGTTTGCGGCGTTGCACCACCAAATCGTCTCTGGTCCGTCTCCAGCTGGCGTTGACTTCGGGTACGGATACCCTCCATGTCGTCCTTTGGTAAAATAGGCATGATTTGATCCCACTTCTGACACCAATTGTTACGAGCTTGGGGTTCGAGACAATTAAAAACTGCCGATTAAATTACCAAAATTGCCTATTTAATTACACAACACTAACTACAACTTAAAATCACACTAATAATTAAACACAGTTCGCCGATATTTCGCTTCGAAGTATTCTCTTGTATCGCCAATTCAATATTGCCTCGGTCGTGGTCTATACTGGCCTTATATAGGGCCTCAGATAGTTTTCAGAACCTTCTACTGTAGCGACATCTAGAATGTTCGAGTACATATCGGTCCCGAAATTTCTGGAAGGATCTTGACTCTCCTAGTTCTGATACTCGACACTAGAGGGCGCTAGTGTAACTAGTGTTGCCATGTACAAGATATTAATAGTGGCGCGCAACAATTATAACACTATAAACAAAATACAAGTATGTCAGAGAGCGATGGAAAGGAGTATACTAAATATACAAAGAAAACACAGACATAAGAAAAACAACAAAATTAATAGATGCTTTGGAACATTCTCAAAAACAAAAATGGAAATAGGCGGGTCATATTGCACGTATGGACAAAGAAAAATGGACACAGAGAGTAACTAACTGGCGAGGACCAACAAACATAAGGAAAAGAGGTAGACCGAGAGAAAAATGGGTTGATGAAATAATAAGAAAAGCCGGTGAAAATTGGATCACAAAGGCAAAGGACAGACAGACGTGGAGAAAAATGGAGGGGACCTCCACCCGTTGAGGAGTCCCTAATGAATTATGTTATTAATTTTGTAAACTGAACTGAAAATTTAATTTATTTTTTATTTTGATTTGTTTATAAAATTTCGAAATTATTTGTTATGCGATTGTAAATTATTAATCATGATGATTATGAAATGTAATATTTTGTTTTATGCATACATAATTATGTATTCGTAATCTTAAAATATATTTGTTATCATTCATTATGGAAATAGAGACTATATTATTATATTATATGTCCCACTGCTGGGCAGAGGTATATTCTCATTTCTGAGAGGTTTATTGGCGGATTTCACATGTAGGAAATATAAATGTAATATTAAGTAACATTAAATGTATGATTTTATATGTATTAAAAATAAAATGATAAAGGTAACTTAATTTTAATAAGGATTTATTAATAAAACTATAATACAAAGTTAAACCATTTATTTGATAAAGAAATATTTTAATTAATCTATCATAATTAGTATGTATCTGTTCTTAAATTTATAAATATTTTTTTTATATAACAGGGAAAAAAATTAAAAAATTAGTTTCTTTTACAACAGAAATTAAAAGAAAACAAATTAATTTAAAATAACATGGAAACATTGATACAATTTGATGAGTCTTATTTATTTTAAATTACAGTAATGCTATTGTTGTTGTATTGTTTGGAAGAGTTAAAACGGCAATATTAATGACTGCTGATAACCCTCAATTTTCCTGGCTATTTGGTACATTGCATTTGCTTCTTACTTTATTTTCAAATGTTCCATATCTTGATAATTCTTGTAGGTACAGTGTTGTTGCTTAGGGAATGTGGTATGGAATTAAGTAGTGATTCTGTAATTAAAAAAAAATATTTTAAAACAGAGGCTTTAGACATTTAAATGCATCCAATCACTGTGAAGTAATGTATTATAAATTAATGACAAAATTAAGATGGAATGTTTGATTTGAAAGTTTTAAACCATCACAAGCCATATAAAAGAATGTTTAAGATTTATTGAAACATCTATATTCTCCACACTAAGTAATAACATGTATGACATTAACTTATGAAAATTGTTGTTATCAAAACAGGGTGGGTTACCTTTTTGTACCACTTGAGTGCAAGGTATACTCATTGCAAGTTCCTTAGGAATTTCCTTTACATTTGATGTTCCTAAAATAAATAAAACAATATTAAAATAGTTTGTTTATAAAGCCGAGAAAAAGTAAAGTTATTCTTATTATATGTCAAACAAAAATATTGAGAAGTTAATGAATTATAACATAGTTATTTATAACAACTAAGTGGTGAGAAAGTTCGATTGAAAGTTGAGTCTCCAAAAGCTACACTTGACCACCTATGACTGCTATCAATTCTTTGTCTAATGTTGACAAAACGGGTGGGTTTTCAGCAAGCGTATGCTGCTGTAAATTGCTATGCTGAACCCACAATTTATTTAACGCACGTTTTTTTCTCTGCCCAATTTAAAAAAAAACATATTACCTACTCATATCATTCTATAAAAAACATTATTATAGTTACTTTAGCCCAGCCTTCACCGTTAATATTTATTTTGTTCCTCCTAATGAGCTGTGAGATGGGTGCCCATTTACCTCTGTTTCATAAGATTCTTTACTGTGCTTGAAAGTTGGACGGGAAGCCGTGTTATTACGGCAATAAACTATTCCAAACTGCTTATAGATATACCTAAATTAAAAGTCTTTTAGTAATTCACACATACTTAAAACACTTCATCATTAAGCTTTAAACAAAATTAAAAGTTGATCGTTAATTACATTAATTCGTGCAAACAATTTTTTTCTGAGAGAACAAAAGAAACGAGGCAAAGACACGCTCTATACAGCCATATGATTTTTAAGGCTTGCAAATATAGCGTTTTTTTATAAGAAATAAGTGAAAAGACGTTATGTTTGACGAATTATACCATTTAGTAAATGTTTTTACTACTTAACTACTCACTTATGAAAGTTGCAAAGGGTTTATTATAACTTCAACGGTTTAACGATAAATAAAACATTTCTAATGCTAAGAGTAACGCAGCTAACTTCACGTTCTACAACAAAAATTTTGGCTAATAGAAGCGCAATACCGATTTCCATTCAATGTTAACAAAATTGTTTTCGAGAGTATGATCATTTGTCAACATTGGAATTACATTGGATTGAAATTGACATTAGATCGAAATTGGTATTGGATTCAGGAGTAAGCTTACTGGAGTCGCGGAGCGTTGATGCGGTGGTGGTGGGGCCGGGGGGGGGGGGGGTAGAGAAGTGTCGGTATTGCGAGGTGCCGCTCTCCCTACCCTCCGCGGCCGAAACTTGTTTGGCGGCGGAGTCAAAGACCAGATCCGCCGCTGGGGCCGGGAAAGCGGGTGCAACGAAACGCTCGATGGCCTCCACGTATCAGATTCGGGGGGGTCCGATACGCAGGTGGAGTTAAAGGCTGTGGAAGGGGGCGTGCCCTGTGTTCCTTGTGCGCCTTGCCTGAGAAGGAGAATGGGGAGTAGAGGTCCTCCCCCTAGAAAGGGCTGCCATAGGGTGACCGGCGCTGGAGGGACCGCGGATGTGTGCGAAAGCGTTCCCGTGGCCCTGCCAATATGCGGCAAATCTAGAAAAACCATGGGTTTTTAGTCGGTGCGAGTCCGGCATAACCCGTCCTTGCCCCGCGAGGCCGGTTGTAGTGTTATGCTACTTACATTTCATTGTACACTAATTCTCCATTCTGTTTTGATATTCTGCATTCATGTTTTGCATCACTTTATACTATTTTTTTCATTCTGTTTTTGATTTTCTGCATTCATGTTTTGCATCACTTTATACTATTTTTCCATTCTGATTTTGATTTTCTGCATTAATATTTTGCATCACCTTTATTTCTATAGGATCCTGTAACGTTTTTACACAATAACATATCATTTTACTTCGTATTTTCACACTATTTAGCACTTTTAAAATAGCTGTCAATGAAGTCTTACCTTTTTCAGTCTTTTATTGAATTCTCTGTAACTCTACAATTTCAGGCTTCGCGCACGCTGCCGTGCATTAGTTTTTCCTATATGAATAATATCTCATTTCTTACTTAAATGTAATAGTTTCTTAATAAAAGTCCTAAAACTAAAAATTGCTCAATTTGACAACCATTGTTTATGTGGTTGTTATGGTAACTTTTATTCAAATTCGTCTCTGGTATGATGTTCTTCCTACATAAATACTCTTTGGCTGTAGGTCATTTACAATAAATTTCGTTTTAATTTAAATAATTTCTCGTTCTCTCTAAAAAGGTATAAAAGCCGAGCAATTGGAGAATACAGAACAGTCTCGCTTCAGTTCTCAAACGAGAAACATCTGCTTAAGGCCTTATCCCGGGGCCGCTTTGCCCCGGGATCCTGCAAGCCTCCATCTATACGTGAAGTCGTCGGCAGTCTGCTTCAAGCGCGGGGCCACACTACCTTCGGGCGCGCTACGACTGCTTGCTCCAGGCGCCGAGTGCACCTACTGCCCGCGCTACCTTCGGGCACGCTACGACTGCTTGCTCCAGGCGCCGAGTGCACCTATTACCCGCGCTACATCTGGGCGCGGCGACTACTTCTCCAAGTACTGAGCGCACCTACCCCAGGCGCTACGTGCGCCGGCTCCGGACGCTGCGTGTGCCCAGTCCAGGCGCTGCGTGCCGTCGCCGCTGAGAAACCTCAAGCTCTGCGTGTGCCCATTTCTACAAAAGCAGCGAGGCTCCAGGCTCCCCTATAAAACTATATTGTCCTATTCTCCTACCTTTATTTTTTTTAAAACCTAATTGTAATCTCATTTCATCCATCATCTTCATATTTCATTTTTTTATAAAATTGTAAATACTTTTCTGAAACTTTAAAAATATTATTTTCTTGGTCTACTTTTGTTGTTTTGCTGTTCTTAGGTTAGGTTCTTTCTCTTTTAATTGTCGCTTCACGACACGGTATGCGTAGGCATACCGGCCTCGCGGGGCATGTCCTCATGTAAAAAAAAGGTAGTAACGTACCTATGAAGATGTTTTCTAATATGCTATCTGATTTCTGTTGGATTGACGTCGCTTTCTGAGTTTGTAATGTCACTTGAACATTATAAAGTAACCAGATCTGAGACGATTTCGTGTCAGACTCAGAGATTTTGAATAAAATAAGATCCTTCTTGGTGACACCACACATAATGTTAATGCATAATTGATCTGACATAAATTAAATAAAAATGATATTTCTTAAAAAATATTAATAATATCTAGTAATTATATAATTCGGTTAATTTAAGTAGGAGCATCTGGACAAGCCATCTCATTAAAGGGGGGTGGTTCTTTTCTCGCTCAAAAGATACATAGGTATGTATAGCCAGCCCTACAGCGAGAAAATGCAGCTTGTGTTCTTAGGTCTATATTGCGATGAGTAGGACTGTATTATAATTGAAGTTTTAATTTTTTATATTGGTGGTAATATTGTATATTTAATTATATGTAAATAAATATTAAGTAAGTTGGAGTGGCAATGTCATGTAGCTCGAAGATCTGACGACCGATGGCGAAGAAAAGTTCTCGAGTGGTGGTGGTGGTCTCGTACCGGTAGGCAGAAAGTCTATGGCATGCAGATGACTCGGTTCCGTGCTTTTCGGCATTCCTTGGGGGAGATATATATATCATAAGATTTTTTTTATATGTAATAAGACGAATTGAAAAAAAAAACTTAGAAATTAAGTTTTTTTTTTTCAATTCGTCTTGTTTGTCCTGTTTTTCTTCGATATGCCCGAAGCCCTAAGTCTTCATTTAACACCCTTTTCACCGTGGTTCTGCTTAACCCCATCTGAAGGGCCAACAGTTTCTGCTTACGTTTGGGATTTCTTTGAATTCGCGCCTTCACAGCTTTTATCACTGCTGGAGTCCTAACAGACCGAGGGCGACCACTTCTTGACCTGTCATCTACACTAGAGTCTTCATTGTATCGTTTGATGGTACGATAAAGGAATCTTTTGGTTATATTCAAATTTTTCGGTATGTCAAAAATTTGAATTGGCGCGTAACCGCAACGATGCAACGCAATAACTCCAACACGGTCTTCTTTAAGCGTCCACTCCATATTTAAAAATGAGTAAAATTGTAAACAGTATACAGTTTTATTTTTATGAACAATTTGAAATTTGAATTCAATAAAATTTTTTGTGGCCAGCATTCTAAAAGAAAAGTTTTTACTGTGTGACAATACTTATGACCTGACTGTGTATATATGCATGCAGAATGAAATTTTGTGATTTAAAAAATAGGCTGCCCCATCAGTTGAGAAAAGTTATTATGATCCGACTTGGACGGTCGACACTGCCATGAAACAAATGTACGCTTTTGTTAACATACTGCTCTTAGCTTTCTAAAATTAACTAATTCTTTGAAATGACAAACACGTCAAATTAAATTATAATATGTCTTTCAGGATATGCCAGAATAAATACTATTGCCATGCTATATAGGCGTAAAAGATATCACTATAAATAATATTTATATATTATTATTAAATATATATATATATATATATATATATATATATATATATATCATAAGATTTTTTTTATATGTAATAAGACGAATTGAAAAAAAATCTTAATTTCTAACAAACAAAAATCTAAGGGCACCGACGTGAAAAGTTTATTTTTTTAAATAATCAGTACTGTAGTAATTAATAAATCAATTTATAACCATAAAACATCAAACTTAAATAATAAATATATGTTATTTATTCTCCTTCAATTACACATCTGTTTTGAAACTTTACAATCAATATCAGAATACTTTAATATGCCTGAATCTTCTAACATATAAAACCATTTAAACTTGTTATAGAGAAGTTCTGCTCGATGTTAACAATTTGAATCAATACGAATTATTTAATTCAACTGCTATTAAATAAACATTACTTAGAATTTGTATTTTAATATCTGAACATATTAAAAGAAACGTTAAAACTTTTACTGTTTGTTACAGAATTCTAATTTAAATTGTTTTCCTCGTATTTTGGCGGTTCTTAACACAAAAGCCCTACCTGAGTAATGTAAACCAACGAATTTCTATTACAAAATTCTGTGACATAGGTTACGTACGAATGGTTGCAATATTAATGCCTAAGATTGTTTTAATTGATCAAAATTATAAAAACTATTACCAGTTTACAACAAAGACCGAAAGCCGTCGTAAAAAAATATCAGACGTAAATAACGAAAAATGACTGTGTGTTTGTCTTCGATTTACACCCTAACCATCTTTATCACCCCGTAGAACCTCCATTGCACTTCTTCTGTACGTAGTATTGGTAGTTAGAACACGGATTGACGAGCACAATAACTAACGCAACAAACCTTCCCTCGACCCATTGGAGGAGATATTTTTATTTCAACTTTTTATAAATATCTGAATAATGAATGGCGCAAATACAAGTCTTAGAGGATGGACAACATTTTTGTGCCATGTAGAAGCTATCGGAACGTGGAGTCCGCGTGCGGTGAAGTTCCTAAAGGAACTGTAGCCGCGAATTGTCGTCGCCGCATGAGGGCTGGTTCTTTTCTAGCTCAAAGGCTTATTATAGCCATTCAGCGAGGAAACACAGGCACCATTTAGTTTTTAGTAGTTATTTTATTGCAATGCAATGAAGTGCAATGAAGTGGACGATATGAATGACAAGCTCGTGGAAACTGTCCATGCGGTCGGAGCTAAGTTTTGCAAGACCCGCCGCAGAAGAACACAAAAACTCTCCGATCACACTCTTAATCTCATGGCTGTTAGTCGGGAGATGAGGCTACATTCTTCAACAGATTTGACAGCATACAGGCAACTGAACAGACAGATCTCTAAATTCATGCGGCGAGACTTACGCAACTTCAATACAGCTCGTATTGAAGAAGCGATCGAGCGGAACCAAGGCTCCAAAGTCTTTGCCAGAGATCTGTCTGCCAGAAAGAGCCAACTGTCAAAGCTGAAGACCGAATGTGGCAGCATCGTTTCCGGGGCACCTGAGATTTTGAGTGAGATTGAGAGGTTCTATGGGCAGCTGTACACGTCATCGTTGGAGCCACACGCAAGTGTGAGTAACGATCCAAGAGCGAGTCTTATCCGACACTATTCCGAAGATATACCGGACGTCAGTCTGAGCGAGATTAGAATGGCTCTCCAACACCTTAAAAACGGCAAGGCCCCAGGCGAGGATGGAATTACAGCGGAGCTTCTGAAAGCGGGTGGAAGACCGGTACTTGAAGTCCTTCAGAAGCTCTTTAATTCCGTCCTCCATGGTGGCATTACACCGGAGGCGTGGAGCAGAAGTGCGGTGGTCTTATTCTTCAAGAAAGGTGACAACGCTCTCTTGAAGAACTACAGACCGATTTCCCTTCTGAGCCGCGTCTACGTGCTGTTTTCGAGAGTCATTACGAATCGTCTCGCGCGCAGACTTGACGACTTCCAGCCTCCCGAACAAGCCGGTTTCCGAAAGGGCTTTAGCACTATAGACCACATACATACCCTACGGCAAATTGTACAGAAGTCCGAAGAGTACAATTTGCCACTATGTCTGGCGTATGTGGACTATGAGAAAGCCTTTGATTCCGTCGAAATTTGGGCGGTGCTGCAGTCCCTTCAGCGGTGCCAAGTTGACTGTCGGTATATCGAAGTGCTGAAGTGTTTGTACAGTAGAGCTACGATGGCTATCCGAGTACAGAACCAGAGTACGAAACCTATCCAATTGCAGAGAGGTGTAAGACAGGGTGACGTTATATCCCCGAAACTCTTCACCGCTGCATTGGAAGACGTTTTCAAGCTTCTGGACTGGAAAGGATACGGTATCAACATCAATGGCGAGTACATCACTCACTTTCGATTTGGCGACGATATAGTCCTTATGGCAGAATCGCTGGAGGAATTAAGCACTATGCTCAATGACCTCAATAGTGTCTCCCAATGGATAGGTCTTAAGATGAACATGGACAAAACAAAGATTATGTTTAATGTCCATGTCACACCTATGCCGGTAGTTGTTGGGAGCACTAAGCTCGAAGTTGTTGACGAGTATGTTGACCTGGGACAAATAGTCCGACTAGGTAAGTCCAACTTCGACCGAGAGGTCAATCGACGGATTCAACTCGGCTGGGCAGCGTTCGGGAAGCTACGACACATCTTCTCGTCAGAAATACCTCAAAACCTTAAAACAAAATTGTACAACCAGTGCGTGTTGGCAGTGATGACTTACGGAACTGAGACGTGGTCCTTCACTACTGGCCGTATGAGGAAGCTCAAGGTCGCTCAGCGAGCTATGGAGAGGGCTATGCTCGGAGTTTCTCTGCGTGATAAACTTAGGAATGAGGATATCCGCAGTAGAACCAGAGTAACCGACATAGCCCAACGGATTAGTAAGCTGAAGTGGCAGTGGGCCGGCCATATAGCTCGAAGAACCGACAACCGGTGGGGAAGAAATGTTCTCGAGTGGCAGCCTCGTACCGGTAGGCGAAGTGTAGGGCGTCCCCCCATAAGATGGAGTGACAACCTGGTAAGACATGCAGGAAGTCGATGGATGCAGGTGGCTCAGGACCGTGCTTTGTGGCATTCTTTGGGGGAGGCCTATATTCAGCAGTGGACTTGTGAAGGGCTGTAATGATGATGATGATGATGATAATGATGAGTTATTTTATTAAATATTGTATATTTTTATGTTACTTAAATAATAAATCTATCGTTGGTATCAACATTATCATTATTTCAACCCATTACAAGTCCACTGCTGAACACACTGAATGTAAAATTAATATTTTGTGCCTTTATTTTTATTTTTATAGAATAGTATAAGGGCAATAAACGATCACACTTATCCTGATGGTAAGTGTATGCTGTGGCCCAAAGAATCTAGATTTATTTTCAATTAAAAATCAAATACAGATGCGTTCTCAATCCTGAGGAATTAGACGGATTGCTTCGTTTTCAGTAGAAAGGATCTCTGGTTTTCTAGACTCACCACTCGAACCACAGCAGCATGTAGCTGCTTTTCTACGCTGGTTTTCTATAAGATCGTGGTCCTACCCCGGTCGAGCAGACTCATTTGTGCTGCAACTAGCTGTAGCATGGTTCTACCAGGTACCTTTATATTGGCCGAAAACAAATGACTAGAGTACCACCTGCGAAATCATAAAGAGATCAAAAGAACGGCATTGTGTAACGTCCGTGGTGTTAAAACACTGGACAAATGAATCTTATTTAAACTGGAAAACAAAACAAAATGTTTATAGATTTCAAGGGCCCGCGTCATTACAGGAAGGATTTTTCGTAATAATCAAACTTGCTAGGAGTCAGTAAGTAAGTAAGTAAGTAGAATCTTTCGAAACTTTACACTGCTTTCCATTCATGAAGATTTTATATTTCAAAATTATACAAGGTTACATCCAAATAAAATAAATAAAGATAAAAATGAATAAAGATTAATCAGCGACCAAAACATATATAGCCATAGTCTATCGATCTTATAAATAAAGATATTTAACGGTAAAACCTTTGAATATCTTTTATTTCAATTAAATATTATTTATCTCTATACTTGTCTCTTTCTACTTATAAGTAAGTCCGTTAATTGATATTGATTACAGAAAACCAAATCAAACTATGGCTACTTCCAGGTTAAAAAAAACATTGTGACGCCTACAATAAAAATAAGAGTTCTGTCTTCACACAGCATATGGCTGGCGACTGAAACGAGTTATATTGTACTAACTTAGAAGGATTCCTAAGTATCTGAAAGTTCTAGGAGTGTTTAGGTTTTAGTGATTTCATTAGTAATGAACATCAAAACGTTCACAAACCTAAATCAGGACACTAACCGGAAACTTACAACTTACAAGTACTGTCATTTTATTTGATCTTTATTAATAATAAAAATAAACTAAATTGAATATTAAATTTAAAAAAATAAAATAAAACAAGCTTGTGAAAGAGTTGCTAAGTCAGCAAAAACGGAGAAATCAACAATAGGTACTTAGTATTTATATTAAATGATAATTATCAAAATGACGTTATTTTCATTTCTTTATTTTGAAATATGTTTTAGAATAATTATTAAAATAGCCATTAAATAATTAATGTGAAATATAACAATTATTATAATATGTCTACCTCTTGCGCTTCGCTTTGAGATTGCTTAAGGGAATTGCGGTTATGTTTTCATATACTTGGTTGTTTGAGAATATCACCGTGCTTTGAAGCGTTTCTCATGAATAATGTATAAGTAGCAGTCCGCCTGGTTCCTAAAGCGTTACTTTACAAACCAAAACGTACAACAAGTAAACCCCTATATTGAGCAGACACAATACTGTTAAAATTATTTGTTCTCAAATTGTGATGTAATATTATATTAGGTATTAAAAACAATCTTATCTTCAATCGTGATGATACTAATTAATGTATATTATAAAATCTGATCCTATCAACCAACCAATACTTATTCTTTATTGTACACCAATAAACATATAAAAATAATAAAATTCCATAATGTTATACTTATAAAGGAGGTTTATAAGGCAGTCTTATCGCAGTGAAAACGATTTATTCCAGATCATAGAGCGTCACAGGAGGGGAGTAGCCATAGCGTTATTTTCCGATACCAAACTGTCTATTATTTTTTGCAAGGGGACACAATACTGTTAAAATTATTTGTTCTTAAATTGTAATGTAACATTACATTAGGTATTAAAACAATCTTATCTTTAATCGTGATGATACTAATTAATGTATATTATAAAATCTGATCATATCAATCAACCGATACTTATTATTTATTGTACACCAATAAAACATATTGAAACAATAAAATTACATAATGTTATACTTATAAAGGAGGTTCAAAAGGCAGTCTTATAGCACTGAAAAAGATTTTTTCCAGATTATTGCGCTCCACAGGAGAAGAGTAGCCATATTTTCATATACCAAACTCTATATTATTTTTTGCGAGGGGAAATCTGCGTCACTTACACTTTCTAAGACTCCCACACAAAAATAATCGTCTGTCACTACTTAACTCACACAACAATTAAAACTCAACATTAACAACTTGACACACACACATATAGATAATATATCCTCTGTCATAACAGTGGAATGAAGTGACGCAACTTTCGATACGCATTATTAATGAAACGCATTATGACTGCCTCGGTGGTCTAGTAGTGCGACTGCTGATCATGAGGTCCCGGGTTCGAATCCCGAGTCGGGTCAAAAAATCAGTTATTGAGTTTTTCCATCAAGAAATTCTCAGTAGTTGCCCGGAGTCAGGAAGTTGGCGGTGTTTCACCCCCGAGCCTCGGAAAGCACGTAAAGTCGTTGGTCCTGCGTCTGATTTCTCTCCGGTCGTGTCGGTTTACCGTCCCATCGGGCTACGAGAGTGAGGGAATAGACAGTGTACCTGTGCTTGCGCATACACTTGGGCACTATTATACTGTCCTGCGCCGATGGCTAGTCTCCGTTGAGACTGGCCGCCGTGGCCGAAATTCGGTCTGGAGGACATTATATTACATTAATGAAAAGAGGATATTATAATATAGATCGGACTTTATTACTACTATAATTATCTCTCATTTAACAAATATACCTAATTTTTATATAATTTTAAAAGCGAGTGATACTTTTATTAATAACTGGTTTTTAAAATAGATTAGTTTTGTATATAACAGGTCGGTGAAAATGTTTCTTCGTATTTTGTTTGTATAAAATCGAAGAAAATTTGTTTGGTTGTACTCTTTCTATCTGGCTGGTTTTAACATCAATAGATATAGGACACAATTTTTTAAATTTTGTACGAGCAGCTATTGCGACCTTTAAGATCTATTATGATCGCTGGTATGTCTATAGTTCACTGTTAAGTCCTACGTCCTCAATGAATAAAAGGAGTTGCTTAGCGCCCAGAAGAAGTGAAATTACTCAATTTCACTTCTTCTGGGCGAAGTGTATAGTTTCCCATTGCTCAGTCCCAGGATGGACATGTGTTTTTTCAGACAACAGTGTCCAGTGAGGGCTCTTACCAGAATGTGCAATTTATTTTTACCTAATTCCAAGGCTTCCGAAGCGAATTTACGACTGAAAGCCCAGATTAAGTTTTAGAATGTTTTAAGCCTGGTGTATCAGACCAGATCTTAAGTGATTTATTGTGGTAAAGAGTTTCCAGGGTCAATTGGGCGAGGCTTTTCGAGATTCCACAAAATTACTCGGGTCCAAATTGTGTATTCTTTGTGCCCTCCCCTGCGAAATTGTTGGCAGTTCCATTGCCTACAATACCCGCGTGACCCGGAACTCATCTTAAAACGACCTTTTTGTATATAGGACATTAAGGAAAAAAAAGTAAAAAATACTTTTCCGCCGTTTTTCAATAAATTTTCTGTCCGCCAAAAATGAGTAAGTCTAACGAAGAAATTCGATACTGAACTGAAGTTTTATTATAAAAAAAGTAAAAATGCGACTCAAGCCACGAAAAAAAATTGTGACGTTAATGAACTTAATGCAGTGTCAGTAAAAGTAGCACAAAGTTGGTTCAAGCGTTTTCAGTGCGAAAGTTTTGATCGTTAAAGGAATTTTGACGAAAATTTGGGACAAAGATGCATCTCGCACTGGTCGCCCTCATACGGATAAAGTCTATGCAATTTTTGAAAAAGTGGACTAGATCGACATATTAGAAGTTTCGCTATAGCCGAGGAATTGAGGATTGACCACAAAATAGTTTTGAATAATTTGAAAATGTCTGGCTGTACAAAAATGTTCGATATTTGGACACCACACGAACTCACTGAGAGGAACCTAATGAATCGTGTGCTTATTTGCAATTCTCTAATGAAACGTAATGAAACCGAACCATTTTGAAAAGATTGATCACTGGTGATGAAAAGTGGATCACCTATGTCAAGACGTGCGAATAAGATCATGGTCAAAGAGTACTCAAGCTTCACAGACTGTATCGGAATCCGGATTAACACGCAATAAGGTGATACTGTGTGTACGGTTTGAAGATGATTGGAAGGGCAACGTTTATTATGAGCTTTTAACGCCGGGCAAAATCATCAATTCAGATCTCTATTGTCAACAACTTATGAGTCTCAAACACTAAATTGGAAAAAAAACGGCCGGAACTGATCAACAGAAAAGGAATGATCTTTCATTATGATAACGCTAGACCACACACATGTTTGGTAACTCAGCAAAATTTCAGAGAGCTTATTAATAGGAATATAGTCCATATAGTATATAGGGAGTATAGTCTTGTCATTGCATCCTCAGATTTTCACCTGCTTCGGTCTCTTCAGAATTCTTTGGGTAGTGTAAGGTTAACAGAGAGGACTGTCAAAACAACATGTCGTATTTTTTGATCAAAAATCCCAAAATTTCTACAGCAACGGGATTATGTCACTAGCTACAGGATGGCAACAAGGTACAAAACCATCCGTTCTTCTTTATCTGTCAAAAATTTTTAATCCAGGTTCTGAAAAATGATTTTCAACACAGCAACATTTTCTCAAAAAAATATTTTTAGTTTGGAGCCGTTTCATATTTTCTGATAATGTAGGTTTTGCTGCATTTTGCTTTTTCTTAGTGTAAGTGCAATGATTGAAATCGAATTATAATTTTCAGATGTTTCCCTTAACTGAGTCTGAAAAATAAGTAGGCTATATTATACTGTTATCATCTTTCTTTGCAGCTTAATCAATTTCAATAAAGAAATAGTACAAATTACTATTTCATAAATATTTACCTATTTATTTTAATGAAGCATATGAAAATGAAACGTGGAGGAGTTAATATTGTACTTGCTGATATCAACGAATCAGGAATAGTGAGAGTGGCACTAATGAGATCGTAAGATCTGAAGATCTGCCATCTGGTAGAGTAAATGATAATTGATGAACATTGTAAATTTATGAAGTGCAGAAATCTGACCTTCATTTCACAACTATGACTAACCACATACTACACTATACTACATATTCAATTTTTTACTGGTGGCACGGGGAATTACATCTTAGTCCTCAGGGTTGGCGCGGAATTTGCAATCTGTTGCGGTTTGTTGACCTTGAAATCCTAAACGTACATGGTCCACAGTTTACTTACTATCAGGTTGACTGTACGCCAATGTGCCTTCTCCGTGACATGAAAAAGCTTACGGAACAAATACAGTGTGGTATTAAAGTTGGCTTGGTGCCCTCGACCATCCCCTTCTATTGTTCGCCAATACTTGAAATCAGAGGTCTGGAAATGATCTGAGAAAATGATGGAAATGATCTTGTGGGAAGTCAAGTAAGCCTGTATTATACAAAAGTACTTCCGTATATGCCTTAAACTCTGATCTTTAGGCAAAATAAAATAACAATTTAGAAAATCTGATACCGTCTCCTAAGGACCTAAAAATAGATCCCTAAATGATCCGTCAATGTTGAGACGTTTAAGTGACAATTGCGAGCATCGTTTAATTAACCAGTTTCGAAATTTAATCGTCCGTGACTATTAAACACATATTTTATTATAATGCCTGCCTCGGCTCTTCAAGTTTATACAATAACTAGCGATCCGCCCCGGCTTCGCATGGGTGATTTCCGGATATCGACAATAGTGCCACCCACCGGGTCTAAAAAGTAAATCTTAACCATCTAGGGACCCATTCAAACACACAAAAAAATTCATCAAAATCGGTTGAGCCGTTTTTAAGTTTAAACGAGACTAACGGACAGCAATTGCTTTTTATAAATATATGTAGATATCAAAGTTGGACGATTTACATAAACTATTATAGAAACAGCTTGGTAAAGACTACGACATTCCAAGGGTTAAATGGCTACATTATATTTTCGGTCACATTTTATCTTAATAAATAATATAAAATAAAAGTTATAATGCAGCAAGTTTTGGGTCATTTTCTATGCAATAGTAACGAAATTTTTACTAATTCAAGTGCATTTTATAAGTTGGTCGACTATTACTCCTTATCTCCTTAAGCCTACTTCGCTGTGGTAGTATATCTTTTGATTTCAATATATATACTACTGTCGTGTACTTATCACATTTCCAAAACAGTGATTTCGTTGGTAGATGGAGGGCAAGGGGAGTGGGAGGACACATGACTCTATTAAAATACCTCCTAAAATCATTAATCGAAACCAGAATCGAAAAAAGTTGTTCCATACCTGCAAAATGCAACTACAACCCACACGATAATACACGGCAATAGACAGCTAAACAATCATTTGTATAAAAAGGAAAGTATCGAAAATAAGGTTTTCAAGGTTCACAACTTTGTAGACGTGATTAATATCTTCAAGTACGCCAAATTACAGCTTTGTAGCACCTAGGGTCTCTGAGTAAAACCGCGGACGGACGGACGGACGCACATGGCGAAACTATAAGGGTTCTTTTCTGTTGAACTACGGACATCTAAAAAAGACTGTACACTGGTGCCAGCAATGAAACATTCAATTCTGTTCGCTTCTATTTCATGTCTTATTAATTAAAGGAGAAAGAGACATCTCCATATATTCTTGGGCTCAGATATTAACAAGATGAAAGAACCATTTGAAAATTTATACGTAAACAATTCATAGCTGAAAATCTGGCAAGATTTGTAAATTTAGGAGCTGAGTTATTGTAGAATAAGTAAAAATGATTTTATGTATTACCTACACTGTAACAGATGATTTTTCACTGTAATTACGTTGTAACAGGTTACTTTTCACTATTATTACTTAATTGTATAAAAGCAGGATCAGTATAATATCACGAAGGAAAAGCTGTGGTTATTTAGGAAACAAAATGGTTAAACGTAAAACAACAACAACTAATTGAAGTATATAATAGGCATATCGATCTGAGATCGATTACTTGAATTGTTGCTGTTACTGTTATTTGTTGGCATACTGGCATGTTGATATTTTAATTTTTTTATTATTATTTTGTAGATATGTTCTCATTTTTTAAAACCCTAGTTAACACAAAAAATAATCGAAATTAGACTGTGTAGTCAGATTAAAAGACCGTGAATAAAATACGATACTTTTTGATGATATGAGTTATAATTTCTATGCTTAATAGATCTGACATAAATAAAATGAAAGTGATATTTCTAAAATAATTAAATAATTGGAGTTATATTTGCGTTTAATATATATAAATACGCAAACCAATTGAAAACATTAAAAAAATATCACTACTTTCATAACATTTTCTAATTAAATAGTACCTACGCTAAATTTAAATAGGAGCCGCTGGTAATGAGAGGGCTGGTTAATTAATTAGATAAATTAGAAAAGTCTCATTCAAATGCTTAGTAGGTATAGCTATTCAGCTAAGTTTAATATTTAGCTATATAGTTGTATAATAAAAGAAGTTTTAATTTTTGAAGTTATACTTCTTTTGGGGTGTTTGGGAAAAATGATGAGAGTGAATTTTTACGATGAGCGCGCATACCGACCCCTAAAAGCGACACAATGAAGTTGTTACGATAAGCACGCACAATGCCACCTAAAAATGCAACTTCAGTGGGTAATTGTCTCTCAAGTTTTTTTTGTTTTGTTATGATAAAGAAGTATAACTTTCTACGTGCGTAAATAAGTACATACAAACTTTTTTTTCGTAACAAATATTGTATATTTTACTGTAATGTAAATAAATATTACGAAAGTTGAAGTGACAATGGCATATAGTCCGAAGATCCGAGAGAGTACCGACCTTGTAAGACATGCAGGAAGTCGATTTTTTAATAAGATATGGTAACAAACGAGCACACAGTCAACCTGATGATTTTTTTCATAGGATAGGGTGACAAACGAGCACTCAGTCCACCTGATGGTAAGTGGTTGCTGCGGCCTTTGCAGGGTTATGAGATAATATGTATTTGTGGGCAGAACGCATTTTTGTGGTTTAAAAAATACGCTGCACCATCAGATGAGAAAAGATATGATAATCCGACTCGGACGGACGACACTACCATCAAACAAATGTATGGTTTTGTTAACCTATTGATCATAGCTTTCTACAATTAACTAATTTCTTGGAATGATAAAGAGTATTAAAAGATCTTCCTTTGCAATCATCATCATTACAGCCCTTCACAAGTCCACTGCTGAATATAGGCCTCCCCCAAAGAATGCCACAAAGCACGGTCCTGAGCCACCTGCATCCATCGACTTCCTGCATATCTTAGCAGGTCGTCACTCCATCTAGTGGGGGGACGCCTTACACTTCGCCTGCCGGTACGAGGCTGCCACTCGATAACCTTTCTTCCCCATCGGTTGTCGGTTCTTCGAGCTATATGGCCGGCCCATTGCCACTTCAGCTTGCTAATCCTTTGGGCTATGTCGCTCTCTCTGGTTCTACTGCGAATATCTTCATTTCTGAGTTTATAACTCAAAAAAAACTCCGAGCATAGCCCTCTCCATAGCTCGCTGAGCGACCTTGAGCTTCCTCTTCCGGCCAGCAGTGAAGGACCACGTCTCAGTTCCGTATGTCATCACTGGCAACCGCACTGGGTGTACAGTCTCGTTTTCAAGTTTTGAGGTATACCTGACGAGAAGATGTGCCGTAATTTCCCGAACGCTGCCCAACCGAGTTGAATCCGTCGATTGACCTCTCGGTCGAAGTTGGATTTACCTAGTCGGACTATTTGTCCCAGGTAAACATACTCGTCAACAACTTCGAGCTTAGTGTTCCCAACAACTACCGGCATAGGTGTGACATGGACATTAAACATGATCTTTTTTTTGTCCATGTTAATCTTAAGACCTATCCATTGGGAGACACTATTGAGGTCATTGAGCATAGTGCTTAATTCCTCCAGCGATTCTGCCATAAGGACTATATCGTCGCCAAATCGAAAGTGAGTGATGTACTCGCCATTGATGTTGATACTGTATCCTTTCCAGTCCAGAAGCTTGAAAACGTCTTCCAATGCAGCGGTGAAGAGTTTCGGGGATATGACGTCACGACCTCTCTGCAATTGGATAGGTTTCGTACTCTGGTTCTGTACTCGGATAGCCATCGTAGCCCTACTGTACAAGCACTTCAGCACTTCGATATACCGACAGTCAACTTGGTACCGCTGAAGGGACTGCAGCACCGTCCAAATTTCGACGGAATCAAAGGCTTTCTCATAGTCCACATACGCTAGGCATAGTGGCAAATTGTACTCCTCGAATTTCTGTACAACTTGCCGAAGGGTATGTATGTCGTCTATGGTGCTAAAGCCCTTTTGGAAACCAGCTTGTTCAGGAGGCTAGAAGTCGTCAAGTCTGCGCACGAGACGATTCGTAATGACTCTCGAAAACAGCACGTAGACGCGACTCAGAAGGGAAATCGGTCTGTAGTTCTTCAAGAGAGCGTTGTCGCCTTTCTTGAAGAACAAAACCACCGCACTTCTGCTCCACGCCTCCGGAGTAGTGCCACCATGGAGGACGGAATTAAAGAGCTTCTGAAGGACTTCAAATACCGATTTTCCACCCGCTTTCAGAAGCTCCGCTGTAATTCAATCCGCGCCTGGGGCCTAGCCGTTTTTAAGGTGTGTAAGGTGACTGACGTCTGGGATATCATCGGAATAATGTCGGATAAGACTCGCTCTTGGATCGGTACTCACACTTGCGTGCGGCTCCAACGATGATGTGTACTCATAGAATCTCTCAATCTCACTGAAAATCTCAGGTGCCCCGGAAACGATGCTGCCACACTCGGTCTTCAGCTTTGACAGTTGGCTCTTTCTGTTAGACAGATCTCTGGCAAAGACTTTGGAGCCTTGGTTCCGCTCGATCGCTTCGTTAATACGAGCTTATTCTTATATCTTATTCTTAAAAAGAACGTTACCCCCACACTAGGATTTTCTCCTGTATCGCGGAGGCAGTTTACAAACATATATTGCACAAGGACAAACATCCAGACCCGGAACAATTATTTGTAGGCCATACAAATACTTGTACCGTGCGGGATTCGAACCCGCAGCCCCTAAGCGCTGTATTGAAGAAGCGATCGAGCTCTCATTCTTTGTCGAACCGTCGGGGCTCGACTATGTCCACTTCCTGTGGGGCCGCTTCTGGAAGAAAGAGTTCATCATAAAGAGTCCCTCTTTCTCCATGAAGTCGGCCAGCTGCTGGCCCTTTGGCTTCCGTTGCCCTATTCCAAATTTCCCTACTTTCAGCTCATCGTTCTCTCTTGTGCCTAGTTTTGCATTGTAGTCTCCCATTAACACCGCATATTGGGTTTTGGAGGAATGCATGGCTCTAAAGATCTCCTCATACATTTCCTCCACCTCCTCATCGGGGTGTGCCGAGGTTGGTGCGTAAACCTGTATGATCTTCAGCGAATACCGTTTGGTGATTCTGAGTATAAGGTACGCAACCCTCGTCGACACACTCAATCTTTACAACGTTGTTAACGAGAGACTTGTGGACGATAAATCCGACACCTCCTTGGGACAGATGGTCGCCCTCCCGGTAATAGAGCAAGTTGCCAGATTCGAGGATTACCGTGTCCTTCCCCTCTCTTCGGACTTTGGATAATCCTATAATATGCTAGCGTAACTTCTATCTCTTCTTCCAGCTCCACAATCTTCTCGTCAGTCCTCAGGGTGAGTGTGTTGTATGTTGCCATGTCGAGTCGTCGTAGGTGGCAACCGAACCTCCACCGGAGATTCTTAGCACGCCCTGCCTCGCCGCTACCACGGTCGCCACCGTGGCCAGGAATAGCGGGGCCGCCGGGGACTGGGGGCCGTCTCTTCGTAACTTTCATCATGGGGGGTATATTGCCATAGTTGCCACTTTACACAATTTGCTTTGCAATATTCACGTTAAATTAAAGTATAATATGTATTTCAGGATATATCAGAATAAATACGTTTGCTATGCGATAGAGGCGTAAAAGATATCACTATAAACATTATGTGGGTGTGGTAGTAAAATAATGCGAATTAAAAAATATATCTAACAGAAAAAAAAAATATGAAAAGTTTGTTTTTAAATACTCAGTACTGTATTACTTAATAAGTCAATTTATAACCATAAAAACCTCAAACTAAATTAATAAAAATATGTTATTTAGCCCTTTTCCACTACACATCAGTTTTGTTACTTTATAGGCAACATAATACATAATTTTTAATGGATAGTTTTAACACGCTATAAGAAATTGATCAAATTAAACTCTCAGAATCACTCAAGTGTAACATACAGGACCTAAAAATAAAGACTATAAGTTCTACATATAATTTAACTATTTTAACACAAAACATTAGAAGTATATACAAAAATTTTGATGACTTGCAGTTCACTCTGGCGCAACTAAAATTTGAAATAGATATTTTAATTCTTACAGAATGTTGGCTACACCCTTACAAAAACATACCGCAATTACAGAATTACACATCCTTTCAAACAAAAAATCATAATAACCGAAGTGACGGGGTAGTAGCATACACCAAAAATAAACTATTAGTAAAATTTAAAGAACTAAACCTTAAAAATGCCACCGGAATAGAATTACTAATCTCGAACTATAATATACTGGGTATTTACCGTTCCCCATCGTTTTTAAATGCAGGAAATTTTGTCACATCTCTCAGTAATCACCTTGAAAATATAAGCCCTTATAAAAATGTTTTGATTTTAGGTGACATTAACATTGATTTAATTACTATCCCAATTGAAACAAATCAAGAAAGATCTAATAGATTAAATTATTTAAATATGATATCATTGCATGGACTTTTCTTATCTCATAGTTTACCTACGAGTGGGGATGGCTGTCTTGACCACGTGTTATTGAGACTTGACAAAAAATACAACACAACTTTCACTGTGGTATTAAACTCAACTATAACTGACCATTGCCCTGTTCTTTTAGCAATTGCAAATCAGTATCAACAAACAAGTCCTCAAAGATATAAAAAACTGTGGTTGATTATGATAATGCTTATAAGAGTTTAACAAACATCGATGTTTCCTTCTTTAATGTTTTTAAAGACCCTGATACTTACGCCTTTGCCCTAATAGAAATGGTCAGGTCAGCTATCCTATCTAACACTAAAAATGTAATCGTCTCGAACAGCAAATGAACTATAAGACCCTGGATAACCACAGATGCTCTGCGGTGTATTACACTGAGGAACACTATTTACCTAAAACTTAAATCGAACCCCCAAAATAAATTCTAATTATAATATATAGACGCTATCGTACTTTCTGTGGAAACCTTATAAAAAAACTAAAAATAAAATATAATAAAGAAAAAATTAAAACATCGGTAAAAAACCCTCGAGCTCTTTGGTCAACCATTAACGATATCACTCACTATAAGCCACCGAAGAGCCCAAATGATGACCTACTTAATATAAAATCTTGTCCACAAACCTCAACCAACTATGTAAACAAATATTTTGTTAACATTGGGCAAACACTAGCAGAGAACATCTCAAACAGCTTCATACATTCAGAAACTCGTAATAATGATAACCATAATCATCTGTCCTCCTTTGTTTTACTAGACACATCTTACAGGGAAGTGGAAAATACTTTGATGTCCCTAGACTCCAGGAGTGCACCAGGTTGGGATGGAATCCCCACTTTTTTTCTAAGAAAAACTAAGGATATCCTTGTCCCTTTAATTAGTGACCTCGCCAACCTGTGTTTTCGCACCGGGATCTTCCCATACCTTCTTAAGCGCTCCATGGTTACCCCTGTGTATAAGAGTGGAAACAGGGTCGACGTTAACAACTATCGACCTATATCTGTGCTAGGCTCCATTTCTAAAATCATTGAGAGACTCTTGAATTCTAGAATAGTAAGCTACTTGACTAAGTATAACATTATATCTACCTCTCAATATGGTTTTAGGAAGGGAATGTCGACACAGGATACTACCATGGACTTACATCAGTTATAACAAAAGAAGTAGACATAGGCAACAAATGTCTAGTGGTCTTTCTTGACCTCAAGAAAGCCTTTGACACTGTCTCTGTCTCCATTCTTATACGAAGGCTGAAAAGTATTGGATTCCGTGACTCTACTCTCTCTCTCTTCTCAGCAGCTACCTTCAACACAGAAAACAGAGTGTAAAAATCAGCAACTTTATAAGTGAAGAAGAAACTGTAACGTTTGGTATCCCGCAGGGCAGTGTACTCGGCCCAACGCTCTTTTTGATATATATTAATAATCTCTGCAATCTTGGTGGCGTTGGGGGGATGATACTGTCCTATGCGGATGACACTGCTATTATTTTTACCGCAAAGACCTGGGAAAAAATTAAGATGGAGGCTGAGAGGGGACTAGCTAGAGTTAGTCACTGGCTTAGTGAGAATCTGCTTACTCTTAACACCCAAAAAACAAATTATGTATGCTTCACTCCCTATATAAATTCACAGCCGTCACCTAATTTTAAAATCAAAATTCATTCCTGTGGTATCCCTTTCCCTAACACATATAATTGCCCAACAATTCAGAAGGTCAGCTGTGTTAATTACCTCGGAATTATTGTGGATCAGAGATGAAGTTGGTATCCACACGTAGAACTTACTATAGGGCGGTTAAGGAAGCTCATGTGGGTTTTTAAATCTCTTAGACACGTGATGAGTACTGAATTATTGAACAATATATATATCGCACTAGCCCAATCTGTACTAACCTACTGCATCTCGGTATGGGGAGGAGCAGCTAAATCATATTTTATAGATCTAGAAAGGGCGCAAAGATCTTTGATTAAAATAATGTACTGTAGGCCCTATAGGTTTTCTACCGAAACCCTATACCAAACATCCAAGCTGCTCTCCGTTAGGAAACTTTATATTTTACACATGATATTAAGATATCACAAAACCTTACCTTTTGGCCATACCAAACTTATAAAAAGACGGTGCGATATCGTGGCTCCCTCATACCCTGCATGTACAGTTTTTGCCAAACGGCAAAATATAGTTCAAGCCCCTCATGCCTATAACAAGATCAATAAATTAATTAGGATTTACCCCATGCAAATGTTTGAGTGTAGAAAAACTCTGACCGAATGGCTCTACACTCTTAATTATGATGACGTGGAAGACATTTTGGTAAGAAAGAGTTGAACCTGCTATAAATAACACATATACACAACACAAATCAGTGGGTGAGACACATGCATAAACTTGCACACATACACAACCGTTCACATACGTGCACATACACACACAGAGATAATCACACACATGCACACGCTCACACACACACACACACACACACACACACACACACACACACACACACCCACACACCTGAAACTAACACACTACGGATTCAACTACTCAGGTATTCATTTCTCATAAACTCCTTTCCATCTATTAACTATGTAACTCTGTTCTATTAAATAAAATTTGGCTTTTTTGATATTATAATGTAAATCGAAGTGTTATGATTGCATAGGAAGAGCGAGGCACTCCCAACACAAGTATCTTAGGATTACTTTCTGGGAGGCCTTGGCAAATTAATTGTAAAAAAGATTTACTGAAATAAAACATTATTATTATTTTATTATCACATATATTGTCACAAAATTATAATATTATAAATATAAATACAATCTATATAAATAATATTATTATTTCGGCTATTATCCACCGCGGCGAGGAATCCTAAGCCATCGGTGAAGTTAGGCATCCAAAGATAGGAACCTTCTTACTATACGCGCCGTATTTAATAAGGCCGATTTTTGTATTAATCCCTTCAGCCATTTGCCCAAACCTAACTTGGACAGATAATCGTCCATATTTTTACCAATAAGCCCATTAACTGATACAACTATTGGTACAATAATAGTAGAATCAACGTCCCACATAGCGACAATCTCATGAGCCAAGTCGATATATTTTATTTTTTTATCATTCTCTGCTTTCACGAGATTCTCGTCATGAGGGACACTGATATCCACTATTATTGCCTTGCGTGTAGTTCGGTCTATCACCACAATGTCAGGTTTATTTGCCACTATAAACCTGTCTGTGATAATTGACCGATCCCAGTACAGCGTGACACTTCTATTTTCAAGGACTGGCTTTGGTTCATACTTATAATATGGAACGTCTTGTTGAGTAAAACCAAATTTAATGGCAAGCTGCTGGTGTATAATTCTAGCTACTTGGTTATGTCTGTGCAAATACTCGCCATTTGATAGTTGTGAACAACCGGAAATAACATGTCTGAGGGACTCTCCAGGGTGGTGACATGCGCGACATACGTCAACTGTGCCGTCTCTCAAAATGTACTTCCGGTAGTTGTTCGTTTTAATTACTTCATCTTGTATTGCACAGATAAAACCTTCAGTTTCTGCAAAAAGGTCACCAAATTGTAACCAGTGTACTGATGCAACCATGTCTACATGAGGATTAGTCAATGTTTTAAAAAATCGACCATGCAGTTGTTTGTCATTCCAAACCTTTTTGCGTTCATCTATAGTCATAGTATGAGGCCTCTGCCAGTCCTTTGCCGACATATTAAGCGGGGTTAATGATTTGTCATTAATCACTACGTCACTATGAATGCGTGATGTGTCTTTTTTTTTAATAAAATATTCTCTGAGGTTGTATACTTCATGTTTGTGTAGGTTTTTAATGTTTAATAAGCCCCGTCCACCATCTTTTCTTGGAAGATACAACCTCATGACAGATGATCGCGGGTGGTGCATTCTGTGCGTAGTCATTAATGTACGGACTCGTCTATCTAAGTCATCCAATTCCGTTTGAGACCATCTTGTAACACCAAAAGTATATAAAAGGCTAGGTATTACCCAGGAGTTATATGCTCTAATTTTGTTTCCGCCGGATAAATTACTTTTGATAACTTTTTTTAATCTCGACATAAATTTTACTTTTGAATTTTCTTTAATATTTTTGTCATTTATTCCTAGTGCTTCTGCCATACCCAAGTATTTATAGGTTTCTGTTTCAGAAAGAGAACTGAAATGTAAGTCATTTGTTATTGCAAAATTATTACAATCTTTAATTTTGCCCCTATTTACGTTGATGACAGCACATTTATCTATTCCAAATTCCATTCTAATATCATTGTTGAAACTATGTGTTAATTTCAACAATAATAGAAGATCACTCTCTTTTGATGCGAATAGCTTGAGATCATCCATGTAAAGTAGATGTGAGATGGGTGAGTTTTCTTTTCGAAACCGAAACCCTAATCCGGATTCCTCAATAGTATTATTATTATTATTATTTAGGGGTATCTATATAGTTTTCTCATCTGGTTGGGCTGTATAAATATATAATTGTAAATGAAAATGATAAACAATTTAACAGTGGTAGAGCCACGCGGCAGCTTTTGCTGTCGCAGGGATGGGCCGGCTCGAACCGGGGTGGTACCACGACCTCACAGAAAACCAGCGTGAAGTAGAGGTTTACCTCTGCGTTTCGCTTGGTGAGTGCAGGTGGCCGGAGGCCCTTTTTACTGAAAATGAGGCATTCCATCTTAGTCCTCACGGGTGACAACGCATCTACATTTTGATTTGTAATAGAGGATAGATGTAGATGTCTATGGGCCGCAGCAACCACTTACCATCAGGTGGACTGTGTGCTCGTTTGTCACCCTTATCCTATAAAAAAAAAATATCAACAAAATAAAATAAATACATAAAAAATACATAAATAAATAAAAACCCAACCAGATGGAAGCCCTCGGCAGGGGAGACCAAACGGCCGAGGGTTAGGGGGAAAGGGAAAGAAACCGGCGGACGATGCGGGTGGTATCGAGGAGCACCGCCTTCTGCATTTGAGCTTGGAGCGGTCCGTCACGGAGTCCCAGTCGCCTCAGATGACCCGAGAGGCTGACTGGGATTAACCCGTTCGCAGAGACGACTACAGGTATAATTTCGGCCGGCAATCCACCCCACATGTCGGTCACCTCGTGAGCCAGGTCCAGTTATTTAGTCAGTTTATCTGTTTCGGCTTTCACGAGGTTCTCGTCATAAGGAATGGTAATGTCGACCAAAAATTTCCTTGACTGTGCCCGGTCCATCAGCACAATATCAGGCTTATTCGCAAGAATAGTCCTGTCCGTGATGATGGCCCGGTCCCAGTAGAGCCTGGCGCGGTCATTTTCGAGCACGGCTTCCGGCAAGTACTTATAATACGGCAGTTTCCGATCCACGAGACCGTATTTCAGAGCGAGCTCCTGGTGTAGAATCCTGGCTACTAAGTTGTGCCTGTGCAAATACTCAGAGTTAGAAAGCGCCGAACAACCGGAGATGACATGCCTAAGTGACTCACCGGGATGGCGACAAGCTCGACAGACGTCAACGGTGCCATCCTTTAGGATGTATCTCCGATAATTGTTGGTCTTAATAACCTGATCCTGTATCGCACAGACAAAACCCTCGGTTTCCCCAAAGAGGTCACCGAAACGTAGCCAGAGGAGGGAGGAGACTGTGTCTACGAAAGGCTCATGTAGAGCCTTGTAGAACCTCCCGTGGAGCTCTTTCTCCTTCCATACGGTCTCTCGGTCGGAAATGCTCTGTACTGCCGGGTCTTGCCATTGCTCGTTGGCTAAGGATAGAGGGGAAAGTCTTTTATCACAACAAATAACGTCCTTATAGTATGGATCATCCGCTCTCGTCAGAAAGTAATTACGGAGGCTGCACACTTCGCGATTATGCATGGTAAGCGCGCTTAAAAAGCCGCGTCTATTATTATTATACATGGATATGCCTGAATGCTCTAAGAGATAAAACCAATTTAAAATTTTATATAGAAATTGTGCTCGGTATTTACAATTCAAATCAATACGAATCAAATTTAAGGACTATTAAACAATACTTAAAATTTGTGTTTTAAACTTTGAATATAATAAACACAACGTTAAAAGTTTTACTGTTTGTTACCGAATTCTAATTTAAATCGTTTTCCTTGTATTTCGGCAGTTCTTAATACAAACAAAAACAAAAGTCCTACCTGGGTAATGTAAACCAACGAATTTCTTGGTTTACATTGCCTTTAGGGTTTATTTTACATTAATCAAAATATTAAAATCCGTTAGAACCTTAAAAAACTAAAATTTGTTTTAGAATGAAAACGAAAAATGGTTGTGTGTTCTTTATGGGTCTATCTTCATCACCTCAGTAAAACATGCAGAGTTGTAGCTACACCTCTTCCTTACGTAGTATTATTAGTAGTTTGTAGACGGATTGACGAGTACGATACTCAACGCTATAAACATTTCCTCGATCCACTGAAGGAGATATTTTAATTGGTATTTTATAAAATAATAAATGGCGCAAATACGAGTCTCTGAGCAATGACTACATATTTGTACCGTTTGCTGTAGTAGCTATCGAAATGTGAGGTCCGCGTGCAGTAAAGTTCCTAAATGAACCGCAGCCGCTACTTGCCGTCGCCGCAAGAGGGCTGGTTTTTTTCTCGTTCCAAGCCTTATAATAGTCATTCAACGAGGAAACATGTTCACCATTCTTGGCACGGGGAGTAGGACTGTGTGATATTTTTACTTTTTAGTTATTATTTTATTAAATATTGTACATTCTTATGTTGTGTAAATAATACCGCAGTCATCATCGTTATCGTCATTACAACCCATTTAACGTTCACAGATAAACATAACATACGATATTAAGTACTATTTCATACCAACTGTGATTTTTTTTTTAGTTCCTACTCTTTTAAGAAGAACGGAATTATGTAACAACCGTAGGATTAAAACACTCGACAAATAAATCTTTATTTTCTTAACTTGGAAAAGAAAAAAATATGGTTAATAATTTCAAGGGCCTTCGTAATAGTATGAAGGATATGTAGTAATAATCAAGCTTGTCAGGAGAATTGGAAATAGTTGTATGTAATTGTATAACTATTACAGCCTCTTCTAAACAAAGGCCTTTCCATAAGTTGCGTCATAATCACCATGCTGGCAAGCGGGTTGGCAACTGCCGTTATTTATTTTTATTTAGCTGTTATCAGGAAGATTCTGCAGCTCATCTCTGTAGTCTCTTATGAAATCCACGGGACAAATTGGGTAGTAGATATTTTCAAAAACCCACTACACATACGAAATAAATGGAAATATAAAAATAATCAATTATTGAGTTAAAACTAATACTGTACAAGTAAAAAAATAAAGGATGTATTGTTTTTTTTTCTTATTCTGTTTCTACATTATCATCATTACAGCCTTTCATAAGTCCACTGCTGAACATAGGCCTCCCCCAAGGAATGCCACAAAGCACGGTCCTGAGCCACCTGCATCCATCCACTTCCTGCATGTCTTACCAGGTCGTCACTCCAACTAGTGGGGGGTCGCCCTACACTTCGCCTACCGGTACGAGGCTGCCACTGGAGAACCTTCTTCCCCATCGGTTGTCAGTTGCC
Source organism: Parnassius glacialis (assembly GCA_033319125.1). Taxonomy (NCBI): domain Eukaryota; kingdom Metazoa; phylum Arthropoda; class Insecta; order Lepidoptera; family Papilionidae; genus Parnassius; species Parnassius glacialis. The sequence goes on along the minus strand of JAVANC010000001.1, from coordinate 49,037,745 downwards.
GGCCCACTGCCACTTCAGCTTACTAGTCCGTTGGGATATGTCGGTTACTCTGGTTCTACTGTGGATATCTTCATTTCTATCTATTACCACGCAGAGAAACACCGAGCATAGGCCTCTCCATAGCTCGCTGAGCGACCTTGAGCTCCCTCATAGGGCCAGCTGTGAAGGACCAAGTCTCAGATCCGTAAGTCATCACTAGCAACACGCACTGTTTGTACAATTTCGTTTTCAGGTTTTGAGGTATGTCTGACTAGAAGATATGTTGTAACCTCACTAACGCTGCCCAGCCGAGTTGAATCCGTCGAATATCCTCTCGGTCGAAAATGGACTTACCTAGTAAGACTATTTGTTTCAGGTAAACATACTCATCAACAACTTCGAGCTTAGTGCTCCCAACAACTATCGGCATAGGTGTGACATGGACGTTCAGCGTGATTTTTGTTTTGTCCATGTTCATCTTAAGACCTATCCGTTGGGAGACACTATTAAGGTCATTGAGCATAGTGCTTAGGTCCTCCAGCGATTCTGCCGTAAGAACTATATCGTCAGCAAATCGAAGGTGAGTGATGTACTCGCCATTGATGTTAATACCGCATGGCTTTCCAGTCCAGTAGCTTTGAAACGTCTTCCATTTCAGCGGTGAAGAGTTTCGGGGATATGACGTCACCCTGTCTTACACCTCTCTGCAATTGGATAGGTTTCGTACTCTGATTCTGTACTCGGATAGTCATCGTAGCTCTACTGTACAAAACTTCAGCACTTCGATATACCGACATTCAACTTGGCACCGCTGAAGGGATTGCAGCACCACTCAAATTTCGACAAAATCAAAGGCTTTCTCATAGTCCACACACGCAAGGCAAAGTGGCAGATTATACTCCTCTGCCTTCTGTACAATCTGCCGGAGGGTATGTATGTGATCTATGGTGCTAAAGCCCTTTCGGAAACCGGCTTGTTTGGGAGGCTGGAAGTCGTCAAGTCTGTGTGCGAGATGATTCGTAATGACTCTCGAAAACAGCACGTAGACGCGGCTCTGAAGGGAAATCGTTCTGTAGTTCTTCAAGAGAGCATTGTCACCTTTCTTGAAGAACAAGACCACCGCACATCTGCTCCACGCTTCTGGAGTAGTGCTACCATGGAGGACGGAATTAAAGAGCTGAAGGACTTCAAGTACCGGTTTTCCACCCGCTTTTAAATGCTCCGCTGTGATTCCATCCTCGCCCGGGGACTTGCCGTTTTTGAGTTGCTGGGGAGCCGTTCTAATCTCGCTAAGACTGACGTTCGGGATATCGTCGGAATAGTTTCGGATAAGACTCGCTGTTATATCGTTACTCATACTTGCGTGTGGCTCCAACGATAACGTGTACAGCTGCCCATAGAACGTCTCAATCTCACTCAAATTCTTAGGTGCCCCGGAAACGATGCTGCCACACTCGGTCTTCAGCTTTGACAGTTGGCACTTCCTGGCAGACAGATCTCTGGCAAAGACTTTGGAACCTTGGTTCCGCTCGATCGCTTCTTCAATACGAGCTGTATTGAAGTTGCGTAAGTCCCGCCGCATGCATTTGGAGATCTGTCTGTTCAGTTGCCTGTATGCTGTCAAATCTGTTGAAGACTGTAGCTTTGTCTCCCGTCTAACAGCCATGAGATTAAGAAAGTGATCGGAGAGTTTTTGTGTTCTTCTGCGGCGGGTCTTGCAGAACTTAGCTCCGACCGCATGGACAGTTTCCACGAGCTTGTCATTCAAATCGTCCACTTCATTGCAGTCTTCTAGGCACTGAATGCGGTTTTGTAACTCGAGCTGAAAGGTTGTCGTGAAGCGACAGTTAACAAAAAAAAAGAACCTAACCTAAGAACAACAAAACAACAAAAGTAGAACAAGAAAATAATATATTTAAACTTTTTAAAAAGGTATTTACAATTTTATATAAAAAAATGAAATATGATGATGGTGATGGATGACGTGAAATTACAATTAGATAAAAAACTAAAGATAGGAGAATATTGTAGTGGAGCCTAAAGGTCGAAGTGACACACGCTGCGCTTGGAGTAGGAGTAGGCACACGCTGAGCTTGTAGTTTCTTGGCGGTGATGGCACGCAGCGCCTGGTCTAGGCACACGCAGCGTCCGGAGCCGGCACACGTAGCGCCTGGAGTAGGTGCGCTCAGCGCCTGGAGCAAGCAGTCGCAGCGCCCAAAAGTAGCGCGGGCACTAGCAGGTGGAGGCACAGGCGACGACTCCAGATGAAAGTATAGGCTTGTAGGATCCCGGAGTAGTGCGGCCCCGCGCTTGAAGTAGACTACTCCGACGACTTCAGATGTAGATAGAGGCTTGCAGGATCCCGGAGCAGTGCGGCCCCGCGTTTGAAGTAGACTACGCCGACGACTTCAGATGTAGATAGAGGCTTGCAGGATCCCGGAGCAGTGCGGCCCCGCGTTTGAAGTAGACTACGCCGACGACTTCAGATGTAGATAGTGGCTGGCAGGATCCCGGAGCAGTGCGGCCCCGCGCTTGGAGTAGACTACGCCGACGACTTCAGGTGTAGATGGAGGCTTGCAGGATCCTGGAGCAGTGCGGCCCCGCGCTTGGAGTAGACTACGCCGACGACTTCAGGTGTAGATGGAAGTTTGCAGGATCCAGGCCTTTAGTAGATGCTTCTCGTTTGAAAACTGAAGCGAGACTCCACGTATTCACCGATGGTTCGGCTTTTATACCTTTTTAGAGAGAACGGAAAATTATTTAAATTAAAAGGATTTTTTTTGTAAATGACCCAAAGCAAAAGAGTATTTATGTGGAAATATCGAGATAAAACATCAGACCGGTAACGTATTTGAATAAAAATTGCCATGACAACCAAATAAATAACAATTGTCAAATATGTAAATTTTTGGTTTTAGGCTTGTTATTAAGAATTGGCAAGTTTTATGTAAGAAATGAGATATTATTTATATAGGAAAACAAGAGTTACGGAGAACTAAATTAAAGATCGAAAAAGGTAAGACTCCATTGACAGCGATTTAGAAAGTGCTGATGGCGTGAAAATACGAAGTGAAAATGATTTGTTATTGTGTAAAAACGTTACAGGATCCTATGGAAATAAAGGTGATGCAAAATATGAATGCAGAAAATCAAAAACAGAATGGAAAAATAGTGTAAAATGATATGTAAGTAGCATAACACTACAAGGTTTCGGGACTTTGGATTAGAGCACGAGGGGGACGGCGCGTTGACTTCATTAGACGAGACCTCTCCAACTTAACGTTTAAGTTCGGTGTGCCTCTAACCATTCGGTGAACGGTGCAGGTTTTCACCCTCGCGATCACTGAGACATCACTGAACAGTTGTCGTCTGGTCGTCATAATGAAGTCAATCTCATTTTTTGTCGGACCGTCAAGGCTCGACCAGGTCTACTTTCTGTGGTACCGTTTCTGGAAGAAAGAGTTCATCATAAAGAGTCCCTCTTTCATCATGATGTCGGCCAGCTGCTGGCCCCTTGGGTTCCGTTGCCCTATTCCAAATTTCCCTACTTTCAGCTCACCGTTCTCTCTTGTGCCTAGTTTTGCATTGAAGTCTTCCATTAACACCATATAGTGGGTTTTGGAGGAATGCATGGCTCTAGAGATATCCTCATACATTTTCTCTACCTCCTTATCGGGATGTGCCGAGGTTGGTGCGCAAACCTCTATGACCTTCAGCGAATAACTTTTGGTGATTCTGAGTATAAGGTACCCTCAACAACCCTCGCAACCCTCATCGACACACTTTCAATCTTTACAACGTTGTTAACGAGAGACTTGTGAACGATAAATCCGACACCTCCTTGGGACAGATGTTCGCCCTCCCAGTGATAGAGCAAGTTGCCGGATTCAAGGATTACCGTATCCTCCCCCTCTTTTCGGACCTCGGATAATCCTATAATATGCCAGCGTAACTTGTCCATCTCTTCTTCCAGTTCCACGATCTTCTCGTCAGTCCTCAGGGTGCGTGCGTTTTATGTTGCCAGGTCGAGTCATCTTACGTGGCAACCGAACCTCCCCCGGAAATTCTTAGCTCCCCCTGTCCCGCCGTTACCATGGTCGCCACCGTAGCCAGGAATAACGGGACCGCCGGGGACCGGGGCCGTCTCTTTGTTACATTCATAGGAGAGTATTTGTCATAGTTGCCACGCTTGGCGAGTGGGTTGGCAACCGCAGATTTTTATTGTATTTTTGGTTTTATCAGGAAGAAGCTGCTGCCCATCTGCTGCCTGTTTCCCTTTGTCGCCTTTTACGATATCCACGGAAAATATGGGGTATTGGATATTCTTAACCGCCACTACACGGTGACTTATTCTGTTACTTGTAACTTATTTATTTGACTCGTATTAATAAGACTGTGCAATATAATATAACTGAAAAGGTAAATAATAATGAGGAGGGGTTGCGTCCTTCAACAGACTGTGATTTCTTTATTTTTAATGTTTATTGCATTCCCTATAAAATGTATTCAAAGCTCGGACTTGTTTCTTGAATAAATGCTCAGGAACCGACTTTTTAAGGAGTATTTGTGAGGCACTTTTCTGGTGTTGTGAAGGAATTGCAAGTACATTTAGCCTAAACAGTGTTGGATTTATAAGAAATCAGAAGGAATACAAATTGTTGTTGTTGTTAGAAGAAGATCGAAAAACCCCATTATAACGAGAGGGGAGACACTGATCCCAATTCGTAAGATAAGAAGACGAATATGGCTCCTTTACCGTTACACCATACCAAAGTCCGCCGCTGAACATAGGCGTCGTCCTTAGATTGTCTCATATAGGGGATATTTGCCATAGTTGTCACGCTTGGCAATCGAGTTGGCATCCGCACTTTTTATTTTTAGTCTTTATGTCAAGACGCTGCTCTCACCTCTTACGATATCCACGGGATGCTATGGGGTAGTCGATATTCTTACACCGCCACTACACGATTACACTTCACAATATGGGTCGATTAAAATATGTTTTTCTTTAAAAAAAAACATTTGTGTGTGTCGTGGAACACTCGGTTGAAACGACGTTCCTTTCGTAGTATTTTATTTTCGATTAACAAATACAAAGAAATGAATTACTAGCGTATATTAAAATGAAGCTTAATTAAAAATAATATTTCTTTCATGGTGTGACGCCTCATAATTATTATTAATAAATAATAATTAAATTCAATGTAAAGGCATTTAAAAATGTCTTAAAAATTATATTTTAAACAATTAAAATGTTTAAAATTAAGTATAAAGTTCAAATATGTTCATTGGGAATATTGAATATTATAGTATAGTTAACGCATAAATTGTCTCTAAAAAATCTCTAAATTTATTAAAATCTTGTTTAAGATATTCAAAATATATTAAATTATATAAATACAAGTCGATTATATTACAATAATAAAGATAAATAACATTTGTAATATAATAGACAAAATGGATAAAATTTTCTAAGTTGAAGAAGGTGTTCTTGTATTAGTCGGAAAATTTCTAAGTTGATGAAAGTGTTCTTGTAATGGTCTCCATAATAAGGGGCGTTGCCGGAGACACATACCCAAGGTTATACATATATATGGGGTGGTCGGCTGACCGACTGCTAGTACTAATGTTGCACAATGACTAGTCCTATATTAGGGACTTATGATAGTAAGGTCTAACGAACCAAAGCATTAATATAGAAGGTCTTTATGATGCATAAGCATTATGATAGCAGAGTTATGACTTGAAGTCCCATAATATGAATAAGACATACAATAGTATGGTCTATGAAATAAAGCAAATATGTTGAAGGTCTCAAATATGTAAAAGCATTATATTGAAAGAATTGGGACTTGAAAAGGATTATTATAGTGGCGTGTAGATTGTTTCACAGCATCTGAGACCGAGGTAAACTTGGACTCGCTAACCGATGTGTCCTTGACATATCATCTTAGTGCCGGTGGTAAGCGGGTTTGTTGTAGCAATACGACTTGCCCGTGGACATCGCACAACCCTACCGTTTGTGGGCGGCGTCTTAACGCATAGCGTTATGATACGTCGGCTATCTTTCGGATTAGGGTGAGTGTGTTTGGTAGTACTTTTAAGTGCAGCAAGCATACTCAACTTCATGTCTTAGTGCAATAGCGCTATGATACGTGGAGTTTTGGCTAATGATGTCTTGATACCGTGCTACTATGATACGTTGGTGGTTAATCGATGTGTTCTAGACATATCATCTTAGTGTCGGTGGTAAGCGGGTTTGTTGTAGCAATACGACTTGCCCGTGGACATCAAACACCCCTACTGTTTGTGGGCGGCGTCCTAGCGCATAGTGTTAGGATACGTCGGCTATCTTTCGGATTGGGGTGAGTGTGTTTGGTAGTACTTTTAAGTGCAGCAAGCATACTCAACTCCATGTCTTAGTGCAATAGCGCTATGATACGTGGAGTTTTGGCTACTGACGTCTTAGTGGCGTGTTACTGTGACACGTTAGTTGTATTTTGCGGGTGGTGATGTCTACTGGGACTGTATGGGGGACCTTGGGATGGTGTAAGCCTGACGATAGTTGTATTGATGCTTGTTGCATTCTGCAGCATTGCGTCTCTGCGATGGTTGTTTGGCGGGTCGCTATTCTCAATGGCGCTCTCTGCGTCTTGGTTTGATTCACAACCCAAGTAGCTTTGCCCAAGTCGGGTCCCTTCATAGCGGGGCTGCAGACTGTCTGCCCTCCATGATGTTTTATATAACAACATATTAATATATCTCTATAAAGTTCCCACCTTTGAAAGATTGAAGGCAACTTGTTGGTGGGTGAGACAAACATGATCGAAAAATGCATATACTCAACGTCAGTGACACAAACCCTTTCTGATGGCGAATTATTACTAATATCTTATAACTGCCTATTGGCTATATCTGCCATTGTATTTGTTGGTGGAGCATATGTGTCGACCTCATGCGGGTGGTAGCTGGAGGGAGAATCTGAGGAGGCTCTCAAGGCTGCGGCCGAAAGCCGCGCAACGTGGGACCCCATTCCCTTGAGGTGAGCGGTAGACTCATGACACGCTCTGCGGCCAATTGGCCGTGCTGACCATGCAGTTGGTGGTGATGCCTTACACTTACATCACGTCTGCATGAACGGCGGTCTGGCAGGTGGTGGCGCTCACGGACGGCTTTTTATGGCCAGTGTGCCTATTGTTGCCTAACCCGTGTGACGTACATTCACTGTGGCTGGATTTGATCGTATTCTGTATGGCGTTTACACGCATTGACATGCGCGACTTCGGTCGATGTTTGTGCTTACGCACTATCAAGGGGCCAAGTCCTCTTTTACTGGTTCGCCAGTTATTTTGCTGTGGACTACGGTCCAGTTCCCAAATTTGCGTACCCTTCGGGGGAGCGCATTAAAATGGTTGGCGCTCACCGTGCGCGGCGTGTGCGGAGCAGTGTACCTCCTCCACTTTTTTTTAAATGTGGAAGAGCGAAGCCCTTGTATCTGGTATTTGATATAAATATTGTGAGCCTTTTCCAAGCGGGAAGGGATTAATTAATAAGTAATTGACTGTTGTGAACCTGATACAAGTGGAATAAGGACAATTTATTGTTCTTAACTTTTATTTGAGCTCTGTCTTCGTGAACGGGGTTCTTTAGCTTATAAGACACTACCAACAGCTTTCGATTGCTCTCGCAAATATTCATTCTTCCAAGATACACCTAAAAGAACTAAGTTACTATACAAACACAACGTAAATAAGGGTCCTAACTAAGACGATCACGCCATAAATTTATTATACGGCCTATATTTGAACCTTTAGAAAGATCAATGTATGATTAAAATACTGGTCACGTAAGTTAGATATACTTGTATAACTTATAGAAATAGATTCTAAGGAAATAAAGGTATAAATATATATAGAAAGAGTGAAGAGATGAGAAAGGGCGTTACAATGCCAAGATAAAAAAAAATGCGAGGGAGGTGAATATCATTCCATCTCGCTTCCTTATAGCCGCCAAGGTCGTCTCACTGCGTCAGAAGGGGTCGTGACTGAAAAATCTATCACTTTTCTCGCCTAGTCCCCAAATGCCAAATACATATCGTCCGATAAGGAACTTCGTTTCAAAAGTAAAAACAGCCTTCAAAGAACTAAAAAGAATGAAATAATAATTTTATTATTCTTTTTAGATTTATTAACCAATTTGAGAGAATTACCACTTTAACCAAATTGAGAAAAGAATGTCATAATCTCAATTCCCATATATATGTTTTTTTTTATATGTATATGGAACGATTCCTAACATATTACATAAAATTCCTAACATATAACAATAAAAAAATAAACAAATTCAATCTACAATTTATGACGATAACGCGAAACACAAAAATATACAGTCAAATTGAGAACCTCCTCCTATTTTGAAGTCAGCTGAAATATTAAAACAAATAAGGGATATTCTTGACCTTGACTCATAGTCTTTATTTCTTAAAATTTCAGGTTCCCCTGCTTTCGGAGTGAGGCTCCTCTAGCTGGGGGAGGGGGGGGGGGGGGCTTGATGAGATTCAAGGGCCCCTCAAAAGGAGGTAAGAACCTCGGCTTGAATCACTATTGCAATCTTGTTTACGGGTCGAAAAAATTAGCAACGGCCCGTATCACGGGTTTTGAACCTCGTGCACGGGGTGTGTCTGTGACCAGGTGTTCGCCTACGAACGCGGTGTGCCCTAGTGTTCTGTACTAGAGTAGTGTCTGAGTGTATGTGTGTGTTAATGTTAACTAAACGGGTTCCCTCTCCTGTGGAGAGGGGGGGTGGGTTTGCCCGCTCCGTCGCTGCGCGGTTGTTTTATATCCGTTGCAAAACAAGTCGAGTACTGGGGTGGTGGGAGAAATCGAATGACGCGCTGGGTGGCGTGATCGATCGATCGATGACGCTGCCGTCATGACATCATATCCAAGTGCGTATTATTTTAAAATGATGACCGCTTACTCCCATTGCATCCACATCATCGTTGTTACAGCTCAAGATAAGTTTTTGCTGTACATTAGTTCCACTACCAGATTTAAATAAAGGTATTACTTAACTATATTTTATTAATGGTTTCTTATATTTACGCGAAGACTACACATTAAATGAAACTATTTTTTTTACGGATTATATCGCGTTAAAATCAAATGTGGTTAAAACTGTCTTTAACTCACTGGACAAATTGTATATGGCATTATTTATGAATTCTAAATCATAACAACTTTTTACTTGCCTGATTTAAAATCTTAGCGCTTCCTCGAATGTCCTTTTTGTTGATATTTTGACACACGTAGGAATGAGAATATGGTCTCTGCATTTCTTCTAGAAATTTAAAGATGTTATATATCTTGCGCGCTTGGTCTTGAAATCTTCTAATCGGCGAATTTTATTGGCTATTACCAGTCCGTACTGGTTCACATAATGTTTTTTTATATTTACGCGAAGACATACTTCAAGCTGCCGAAGAAGATTGGTCAATTTTTACCATCCGTCAAGTGTCATATTCCTCTAAAAGATGCAGGAGTGTACAAGCTGGATTGTGAATGTGGTCTCTCTTACATAGGACAAACAAAAAGATGTGAAGCACCGACATATCGAGAAGTCTGCAGTTTGTGAACATGCTCAAGATCGTCCCCGCCATTACATTAGATTTGATAGACTACAAATCCCCGCAAAACAACACCGATCAAAACAAAAAACATCCTTATTTCAATAGAGAAGATGGACGAGTGCTGCCATCTGCTTGGGATTCTATAATTAATAAAAGTAAATCCAAACCCAATTATACCACTGCTAGACTTCAAGATACTGTAAGCTCATTCTGTGTAAATCAAACCAAAAAAAAAATATTAAAAAACTGAAGTTAGCCAAGCTAACTATGACATCGGGACGTCAAACACCTCAGTACCCCCGTGACCATGGGTGCTGTAAAGCACCCGAAACGTCGGGAATGATAAAAGTTAAAATTAAACGCGATATAATCCGTAAAAATAAGTTTCAAATATTTTATTAAATCAGGAAACACACCAGAATTGATACGATCGAGTGGTTAAAGGGAATATTAGTAATGATAATGCTATTATCATTATTAATATTCCCTTACTAATATTCACTCCTGGTAAGCTTAAAATGCTTGTGCTAGGAGTGGTTCATGACAGTAGTTGAATGTCGGATTCGAACTCATGACCTTTTTAGTTCCCGCTCCGCACAAAAATATGAATTATATATTATATTGTGAAATATGAAATATAAGTAGTTATCATCTCTCAATCAAAATAAACATTTCAACCCTTTCCTTTATAACTAGAGGATTAGTTGATATCACAGGATCTTCAATGGGAGTTATTGGATCTGAAATTATAAGAATTTTATTAATAAATAGAACCAAACTACATACTATTCCATTTTATATTGAATATATACCGTGTTTTTTGCGTTATGAAAAAAGTTTATATCTTATGTTCAATAAATTGAAACTGTTAAAAATGGCATCATAAGTCAAACTAACCAAGGTTTTCTTTGCGAGAAGTATTTCCTTCCATATTTGTATATAACCGATGTACCGAACATTCGGAGTAATGACCTCAAATGAAATTCATAAATCAATTTCAAAAAAAGAAAAGAAAAGATTTAAATAAATAACCAAACTAAATATATCACTGGAGGTTATAAGAAATGGGTGTTTCTTAATGGAGTGTAGTGTAGCTCCCACGACAATTTAGTGTTAATTTTAGAATACAAGTTGTCTAATTAAAGTAATAGACAGAAGCAGAACAACATGTCTCCTATTATTGACACATTCCAACATTATATGGCGACCGTGCTAGGCGTGCGCTGCGACAATGTAAGCGCACCTCCGCGGCCTGTACAATTATTAAGTGGCGAAGCTTGCGAAGACACTTATTGATTTCACGATGTCTGTCCGTCTGTCCGTCTGTCCGTCTGTCTGTCTGTCTGTCTGTCTGTCCGTCTGTCCCACGATTATCTCGAGAACGGTTTCGAATTTTCAAATTCTGTTTTCAGCAATCGATTACTGATCACCCAGGCATCTGAACCTCCTATTTTGAAACTGATTGCTCAACGGTAACCGTTAGAAACCGCTACAAAGCTGATTGCTTCGCCACTTTGCTATGCTGTTAGCTTGCTAGGTTTATTTAACTGTTAAATTGAAAAATAATTTAACTTTACATTACTGGAATTGACACAATTATGTATAGGAGGAAAAGAAAATTAAATGCAATTATAAGAATGGCCTTTTTTAAATATTTTACATATTAATTACATACTTTTTGAGGAAATTGTTGCTGGGATTGCAATTTGTATTTGGATATGTCTGTTCTTATGTTAATGATAATGATTATGCAGCTTTACATTGACTTGTAAACGTAAAGCAACGAAATGTTATAGTTTATTTTCGGATTTATATTGATTGAACTTTCAAATCATAAGCTTTTAACTTTTATAATTCATTATTTCGTCAGAAAATGGTAGAGTATTATTAATGGCAGTAATTATTAATATCTAAATTATTTGTGTAGATTATGAATATAATTTCTTTGTATATAATAAACTAAGATTTTGAAACATAATATTCTGTGTACAATTAATTAATTTAAATTTAGTTATGCTGGTAATGTGAGCCTCAGTCCATTGCTGAAAATAATATACCAAATATTACAAGTATAAGATGATAAATTTATGACTAAGTTACGGAATACGTAATTATAAATGAAAAGTATTGATAGTGTGTACGTGTGGGTGAGATTGGTAAAGAAAATTGTTGGAGACTAGCATATCCACATACAATCATCATCATCATCAATCAGAGTTTGGAAAACCTTATATCCGATTAATTTATTAAGAATGTTAGGATGTGATTAAATGTAGGATGAGTTTTAATGTATTTTTAATGATATATTACCTGATAATGTCAATTATAAATAAAATTATAAATTAAATATAAGTTGGTACAGCAATTTTCCTGATACTGTTATTTCTGCATTGAAATTTTTCTTCAAAATTTGAGTGACACACGGCCATACTTGAATATGTGCATATTTTCGAGACCTAGTAGATCACCGCCAATTGCATAAAGCCACACCCTAAATAGTTGACTTTCGTTTTCTGGGTTTGGAAATTTCTAAAATATTAAGAAGATACATTTCAAATATAGGCAAGACTAAGACATACTTAGTATATTATGCCTAAGACAAATATTTTAAGAATGCCCTTGATGCAAGTTTTTTAGAGATGAGATGACATATCAACACTGTCCTTACGTACGGGGACATAGCAAAGCTTATCTAATACATTTTTATTATTAAAATTATTTATTCTATTTAACAATGGAGACAAGATATCACAAAACCAAATCGTTGAAAATGGTTTACGTGATAGTTAGCATTAATTTACCGGAGAAATAATAGATCGCTCAATGCAAAGTAAATAATACAAAACAAAACCACATAAACGAATTATCATAAAATAGTTGCATCTCCAATATCGAGAAACAAATAGCGGGAAGCGTGAATAAATTCACATAATGGCAGGTTGCTGTGCTGACAGATTAGAGATTCAAAAAAGTTCTCAAAAAATCTCATTACTGGTTTTTAAGGCTTTAAGAAGCCTGAATGACCTTGATGATACGGCGATCGCAGAAATTTTAGCCGAAGTCAACACCGTCTAGCGACTACTTTTTGTATTACTTAGAAAAGTGCAAATATAAATAGATTGAAGAGGTGACAAGTATAAAAGTGATAAACTGCCTATTATAGTTGCGCATCACTGAGAATTATGTCGTGGTTAAGCGTCTTCAATTATATTGCACGGTGTGCTGCTGTAGCTTCGTTTGGTAGGCATCACAAGCTACCAAGTATTTAAGTTAAGTACGTAAGAGTTTTTATTATATGCGTTGAATCGCATTTATTTGTGTCGTATTAGTAGCTCTGGGTCTAAACGTTCACTTTTAACTCCGCCGTTGCCGGTCCCAAGCCTGGATGAGAAAGGAGGAGGGGACGGTTCCGCCGGAGAGAGTGGGTGTATCTGGTGGACTAACACACCCACCTGCGCTAGGACCTGCGCAGTCAAGCGCCGTACGCGGGGATGAAGGAGTCCTGGAGGGTTGAGCCGATCGTCGCTGGGGTATATAGTGGCGAGAGGCAACACGCCCTCTTTGGTCCGGATTTCAAGCTAAACGGTGGCCCTATCTGCTAGCCACAGATAGGGAAATGGCCAAGCGCCCCGTCAGAGGGTCGCAGGCGAGGGATGTGGGGGCTGCCTAGTCTTCCTGAAAAGGGGGCTGGGTGGTGGTAAAGGCCATGCTGACGGAGCAAGTGACAGTTTATTGGGGTGGTGGGGATGGGCCTTGTCAGCCCCATCTACCAGCTGGATCGAGCTCCCGATGTCGCGCTGTGAACCAACTTCGCGTCCCTATATTCTCCCGGTAATCCTAACGCCTGAAATTCCTTTTTCTTCTTAAGTAGGGCGTTCCCAAAGGTACGGGCTCCATGGAGGGTGGGAAGCTGCGGGGATGAATTTTAAAAAACAAAAAATTATGGACAATTTAAGGCCCAATAAGAAAGAGGGAGAGGTGTCAGAGGTGCTTACCAGAGACACCAAAGAACAAGGGGAAACCGTCACTAAACCGACGGTTCCACGGACAGTACCGTCCAGCGTAGGTGCCCCCACCAAAGGGATAACTACCTCGCTGAACGTTTCCAAAACTAGTTCCAAGGAGCTGGATGAGAAAAAGGAACCCGCAAGTGACAAAACTGCGGAGCCACTACGGACTGACGACCTTTTCTCTGCTGCCTGGCAAGTGGTGAGCCGTAAGGGGAAAGGCAAGGCACCCAAAAAGGTGACTTGCCGACCTGATGGACCATCAGGAGGGTGTATCCCTGCAGGCAGTAGTGGAAAGGCCAAAAAGAAGAACAAGAAGCAGCGGGAAAAAGGCCGTAGAGAACGAGCCGCATTGGCTGCTTCCGAAACCAAAACCAAGGAGGCTGGGCAAGCTACTGTGACTGTGGTGCATGGCGCTGGAACCAGTAGCCGCGCTGAAGCTGGGAAGGATAAAAATCCAGCCCAAGTGGAAGTCGCGGCCGCGGGAACCAGCTCTAGGATATCCGCCAGGAAGCAGCGAGCGGCCAAGCGTCCTGGGAAGAAAGAAAAAGCAGCCAAAAGGATGCTGGAAGAGTCCACCTCGCCTAGAGGGGAACACAAAAAAGTGCGACTCGAACAGCAACCAAAGACTGCAAGAACGAGCTACGCTTCCGCTGCTAAAGCAGATTTGGGTGTGGCCTTAACGTGTGCGCGTACAGGTCACATTACGAAGGAAGTAGCAGACGACATCCTCGTAGCAATACAGAGGAAGATGATCAGCGAGGCCTGGAGTAGCCAGGACCCTGATGCGTCGGGCCCAGTTTTTAGGGGCAAACCCGTTTATACGGAAGGTGTCCTGAAACTGTGGTGCGACGATCAGAAGGCTCTGGACTGGTTGAAGGGGAATATTTCTACCCTCGTCCTTAAATCCAACACCTTGCTGACAATAAAGAAACAGTCAGAGATACCACAAAGAGTCAAATGTGGTATCCTTATCCCTGATGCCCAAGGGGCCTGGAAAGACTCACGCGACATTGGTCGCGTGCTGGCGTACCAGAACCGCTGGGTTAACATCAGGGACTGGCTGTTACTCAAGGCTGATAAGCAGACGGACGGGTGGTTCCTCGTTGTTTCGGTGCCAGAGGATCATATCCCGACCCTGATGAAGGCCGGACGCCGTCTCGCATATGTATGCGGGGCGGTATACGTAAAATTCCAGGGTCGTGGAGGTAAATTCTTTGACACTCCACCGAGCAAAGAGGTAGAAAACAACCCGGAAGTTATGGATACCGGAGCCATAGTTACCGGTACAGCGGAATCACTGGAGGCCAAGTCCAGTGAAGAAACGGCCTGCACAATTGAGCCGAAGCGCCCAGTGGAGATTGGGCTCAGCGGCAGCTCACTGAGTGACGAGGAGGACTGCATTTTGCCGACCACCTCCGACTCGGTGGCTGACGATGAAACCCGAGATCTTCTGGCAGGCCTATTTTTGGGCGGGGACGGGGAGGACGCGATCAATGATGGCGTGCCCTTCGTCCAAAACTAGCCTAGTGCAGGCCAACCTCCACCACAGCGAAACTGCGTCGACTCAATTACGCAAGTGGTTGGAGGTTCAAAGGACTGCCATAGCCCTAATCCAGGAGCCGTGTGTTGGGGCTGGTAAAATTAAAGGCCTAAACAACCTAAAAGGTAAGTTATTTTACAGCTCTGAACACGACAAGCCTAGAGCGTGTATTTACACTACTAAAGATATCTGTGCACAACCATTAACAGATTTCTGTTCTAGAGACATGTATGCCGTGGCAATACAATACACACAGGAGAGAAGATTAGTCGTCGCCTCGGTCTACACGCCGGAGGAAGACACTCCTCCCCCTCATGACCTCAGCAGGCTGGTGAAATTCTGCGAGAGGACCGGACTAGAGGTTGTGATCGGGACGGACTCCAACGCACATCACCCCTTTTGGGGAATGGAAAAACCAAATGAACGAGGTAAGGTTTTAGTTGAATATTTATTTAGTACTTACCTAACCATTTTAAATATAGGTTCTGAACCTACTTTCATAAACAAACGCTGTCGCACTATAATCGACCTCACACTTGCAACAGAAGGAACAGCCAAACTAATTACGGGATGGCATGTGTCGAAAGAGGCCTCATGCTCAGACCATAGATGGATCTGCTTCGCACTACAGGTCGATATCCCCTCTACACCACTATGGAGAAATCCCCGCAAGACGGATAAAACAAAATACTTAAATAGGCTGACGTCTTTGCTCGCGGATTTTGAGAGGATAAATACTATAGCAGATCAGTCGCTACTAGAAGAACAGGTAGCAGCTGTTACTAAGGCCATGATAGACAGCTACCATGAATCATGTCCAGAAATCACTCCACCAAGACATGCCGAGGTAAAGCAACCGTGGTGGAGTAAAGAACTCGATAGAAAACGTAAGAAGGTAAGAAAAGCCCTAAATAGGGCCATGAATACCTCAATGGATGAAGACTGGCTACTATATAAGAAAGCTAAGTCTGAATACAAAAAATGTATCAAGTATCGACGCTCGACTGGGTGGCGTAAATTCTGTGGCAACATAGAAACCTGCGAACAAGCAAATAGGATAAGGAATATTCTAGCTAAACAGAACACGTCGGGATCCATGTCTCTAAAGAAACCCGACGGTAGCTACTCAACATCGCCGGATGAAGCCCAACGCATCCTAATTGAAACGCACTTCCCAAGTTGCTGCGTAACCTAGAAGGCAAACCGGCATGACGACATACTGACACCATAGCAGAAGATTGGAATTTAGCACAGAGAGTGGTAACGATGGACAAAATCCTTTGGGCCATTCACAGTTTCCTCTCCTATAAGGCGGCAGGACCTGACGGCATACTCCCGGCACTCCTACAGTGGGGGGGTAAAGCCCTAATAGTCAGACTTGTTGCCATAATGCGAGCCTGTCTGGCTCTTAAATATGTTCCTAGGGGATGGAGGGAAGTGAAAGTTACATTCATACCCAAACCAGATAAGAGCGACTACACTGACCCTAAATCCTACAGGCCCATTAGCCTCACATCCTTTCTCCTAAAGACGATGGAGAGGATGTGTGAAAGGGAATTTAGGGGGTCAGCGCTAATGAACTTACCACTACACGACAAGCAACACGCCTACAGTCTAGGCAAATCAACAGAATCGGCCCTTCATCAGGTAATTACAAAGATTGAAGAGGCCATCCAAAACAAAGAAATATGTCTAGGTTCCTTCATAGATATAGAAGGTGCTTTTGACAGAACGAACTTCTCCAACATAAAAGGTGCACTCAGTAGACATAAAGTTGAACCGGCACTGATCGACTGGATAGTTTACATGCTCAGTACACGAATAATAAAGATTGCTGGTGAATCTCAACCAATCCAAATTAAGAAAGGCTGCCCGCAGGGTGGGGTTCTCTCACCTCTCCTGTGGAATATGGTCATTAATGAACTCATCAGCAAATTAAATGACAATCACTTCTATACAGTAGGTTATGCTGATGACCTGACAATACTGGTCTCTGGAAAGACAGCAAGCATAGTGTGCGACCTGACCCAAGCGGCTCTCCGTATAGTGGAGAGATGGTGCAGGGAATACGACTTAACCGTCTATCCAAATAAAACGGTTTTAGTTATGTTCACACAAAAACGAAAGCTGAATAACTATCATTCTCCAAGTCTTTTTAGCACAAAACTCCAGCTATCCTCTGAGGTAAAATATTTAGGTCTTACCTTGAACAGCAAACTTAACTGGAATAAAGACATAGAAAACAAAATCAACAAAGCTAGTATAACTTTCTGGCAATGCAGAAACATGATTGGCAAAAGATGGGGATTGACGCCAAAAATCATACTGTGGCTTTACAAAACCGTAATTCGGCCCATGATCACATACGGTGCTCTGGTATGGTGGACCAAGACAAATGAAGCCACCACAATTAAGAAGCTTCAGCGCTACGAGAGACTGGCATGTATGGCTGCCACAGGCTGCATAAGAACTACGCCAACAGCAGCCTTAGAAGCGATGCTGGAGCTAACTCCGCTTCATCTATATATACAACAAGAAGCGACTTTAGCTGCCATCAGACTCAAGACCCTAAATCTTTGGAGTAAGAATAGTGTCCCTCATACAGGCATAATTGATATAATTCACTCAAAAATTCCTATCCTGCAAGCCAAATACCATAGGATTCCGAAAAAAATTTGTTTTCGATAAGAAATACAAGATACAATTAAATGAAAACAGCCAGCCGGAAGGATTAAGCCCAAAAGAGCTTAGAATTTTCACCGATGGTTCTAAAACAAATGAAGGTGTAGGTTCTGGAGCTTTCTCTGAAGACCTCAATATTCACATATGTACACTGCTGGGTACCTATAATACGGTCTTTCAGGCGGAATGTATGGGTATCATTCAAGCGGCCATAGCAATAGATGCTAGGAAGGTTAATGACTTCCCCATCAGAATACTGACCGACAGAAGGGCGGTACTCATAGCCGTGAGATGCAATGTGGTGAACTCGGGACTAATATATGAATGCCATCAACGATTAAATGAGGTATGTAAAAACAACAATGTGACTCTGCAATGGTTAAAGGGACACAGTGGATCCAGAGGCAACGATGCAGCAGACGAACTGGCCAGAAGACGATCGGCTCTGGCCACTATAGGGCCGGAACCAATCATACCAATCCCCTTTGGTAACGTTCGTTCACTGGTACGTAGACACTTCACTAATCAACACGCTCAGCTTTGGAAAAATCTAGTAGACTGTAGACAAGCTAGGGAGGCCCTGCCTGAAATAAACAGCCGCTTAACCAAAGTTTTAATGAGACTGAACAAGCCGCAGATAAGGATAGTAACAAGTGCTATCACAGGACACGGTACCTTTAACAAACATTTATTTACTATAGGTGTTACAGATAGTCCCCTGTGCAGGGCATGTATGGGGAGGAAGAAACGGCGGCCCACGTGCTACTGAAATGTCCGGAGGTCGCTACATACAGGGCTAAACATCACTCCCCGAAGTTGCATGCAACATCAAGGGACTGTTGAGCTTCTTTGGAGAGATCTCATGGCTCGAATAATCACATTATTCCTGCCCACACGCAAAATACGCGCATAGACGTGGAGTTGCGGAAAACAGCCCGTTGTAAACTAAACTAACTAAACGAAGCGTTCGCTGTAAATTTTCCCGGGTTTGATCTCCGGCAGCACCAATGAAATTTGTAATTGCAATTTTCGTCAAACCACATTAGGCAAGCGCGCCGGACATTTCCCTGCCCTAAACCCTCTCAGAAATAAAAAGAGTCCTGTACCCAGTAGAGGGACTTATATAGCCTGTTACTTTACTTTTGTAGCAATATTCATATTCGTTTCAGATACAGAAGGGTGCCTAATGCTGACAAAAATATCATGTGGAGGCGACGAAAACGTAAACATCTTTATACCTAGGTAAAAGGTTCGAGAGATTGTCAGTCGTATCATATGCCACATTTTCTATAGAGCGTAGAATATTGCAGATAGGACAAAATAAAAAATAATACAAAATATTATGGAAATTATTTGTTAATGATATATACATTTATAGGTATTTTTAATAACAATAATGATTAAGCTGCAAGGTTCAATTAATAATGTTTCTTGTAAACACAATTGCAAAATTCCTGTTTTCATTTATAAAAATGGTTAATTGATGAAACGTAGTCAAGGTTACTTCATATAATATATATTTAATTAAAATTGACAGACGACCTAATTAATCTTCTACTTACAACTCGGCCGAAATTTAAAAAGAAGATTTTGTCTGTTCTAAATTACGAGTATCTTGTGTCCACCATTTTTCACAGGAGTGTTGTTTACAACTGCCGTGGTTTTTTTATTAACTTTAAAGAAAAGAATATATCCTAATTCATGTTACGCTTATTTTCTACTAAATAGAATATTTTCTTTATAAAAATTTTATATCACTTCACGTAGTGGGGGAGGGTGGAATTAACAGTGTTTTACGAACCTTTCTTCCTTGCACCACAAAGCTAAACCACGCTCTCACAAAATACCAGCGTAAAATAGCAGCTTAATGCTGCTGTGCTTCGTATAATGTGTGTAAATAACCGGAGAACTTACTTTAACATTACCGCAACCGGGGCATTCCATCTCAGGCCTCAGGGGTGACAACGCATCTGCATTTTTATTCGCAAACGAGAATAAATGTATATCTCTATGGGCCACAGCATCCACTTACCATCAGGTGTACCATGTGCTGGTTTATCTGTAAAAACATGTTATTTAAAAAACTACCTTTAGGGTTAAATTGTGGTATTTTATGATGTGGTAATTTTTCATTTGTATGCTGAGCATAGGTCTCACAATAGATTGGAGAGGCCTATAATCAGTAGTGAACTTATGATACGCTGGATAGGGGAGATTTTTGCCAGGCATGGCAAGCGGAATAGCAACCGCAGTTTTTTTTGTTATTAGAAACTGCTGCCCATTTCCTGGTTTGTTTCCCTATGTCTTTTCTTACAACACCCACGGGACGATATGGCGTAGTAGATAACCTAAAACCGCTACAACATGGTCATAAGTTCATATCCCGGTTCAGATGTAAATACTCAGACCGGTGGAGGCAGCGTCAATGGTGTGAGAAGTCTGGTACGGCAGTTATCGATCCACTTTCTAACCGTGAAATTTAAGGCAAATCCTCCCTACGACGAGAATGGCTCAAGTCTGGCTGTGGTTTTCGGCAGGTTGATTCTGTTTATTAAATTTAATTGACAAAATTAACTTAATGTTTACCTGATGGTAAGTGGTTACTGTTACTCATGGGCTCCTGTAACCAACTTCAAATAAAGAAGACTATAAATGTGTTGTCACCTATGAGAACAAGATGGCTGGAGATGGCCGGTAATTATACTGACTCCCTCTATTCTTGAGACGAGAAATTTGTGTGTATGAAAAGCTATTTGGTAGCAGAAACAGGTAAGTGGATAACTTACTGGATGGTCTCTTAGCTAGAAAAGGTGTCCCACTACATAGATAGGGCTTTACATTTTATTTGAATAATTCGGTAATTTATTTATTCATATATTTTGTGTAGGTATATGTAAACATTTAAAGTAACTAAATGTTAATAGTTACGTAGTAAAGCCATACTGCAGTTATATTATATTATTTTATAGTTGTAGTTCACAGAATACCAGAGTAATTGCAGCTTGATACTGCTGTATCTCGTATGCTGAGAGTAGAGAACTGAAAACCATTTTTACTAGGCACTACAATACGAGATATACTTTAAGGAGAACTCCAAACTCTTCTGGAAAGAGGTTGGAAGGACCCGAAGTGGTACGACGGCCTTAAGAATGAACAAAGTGCTTTCGAGAACTAATGACGTCCTCTCAGACAAATGGGACGTCATGCAGCGATGGAGCGAATTTTATAGAGAAATTTATGCGTGTGAATGTGATGATCTTAGTGAGGGATCCGGGGATGACGCCGAGACTAGTACGCCAGACCCGGACCTCGATGACACTGAGGTCATCAGTATGAAAGAGATTGAACGTGCGATTCGAAGTTTGAAATGTGGTAAGGCTGCGGGACTAGACAGAGTTACTGCTGAAATGGTCAAGTATGGTGGGCCTCGCGTCTGGGACAGCTTTCATCTGCTGTGCAATTTGTGCTGGCGGACGGGGGATGTCCCAGATGATTGGCGATCCGCAGTCATTGTGCCTTTATATAAAGGTAAAGGTTCACATTTTGACTGCGGGTGCTATCGGGCGATCAGCTTGACCAGTTTAGCAAGTAAAGTTTACTCGAAGGTTTTGACACGTAGGATGCAAGAGAAATCGGAAAGATTTCTATGGGAGGCACAATGCGGATTTAGACCTGGAAGAGGATGCACGGATCAAATGTTTTCTCTCCGCATGATCACGGAAAAGCTTCTGGCTGCTAACCAGAAGATTTTCTGTGCTTTTGTGGATCTTGAGAAAGCATTTGATAAGGTTGTAAGGAAGAAAATGTGGGAACTGTTGCCGGGGTATGGTGTGGATGGTCGATTGCTAAGGGCTGTGCAGTCACTTTACTGTGACTGTAAAGCCTGTGTGCGGGTAGGGCATGACCTGTCACCCATGTTTAGCGTCCAAACGGGCGTAAAACAGGGTTGTGTCATGTCTTCCTGGCTGTTCATACTGTATCTCGACAGCTGTTTACAGAAGCTGAAAGATAGCTGTTTGGGTGTGAAATTGGGTGACATTAAAGTAAATTGTCTGCTGTATGCTGATGATGCAGTGCTTATTGCACCATCAGAGGCAGAACTGCAGGCATTAGTCACGTGTATGAAAGAGGAATGTGAAATTAAAGGTCTCCGCTTGAATGCTAATAAACTAATAAACTAAGGTTCTGGTATTTGAAAGGGACGAAGAGAGAACGAAGTGTGAAATATGGGTAAATCAGGAATGTCTAGAACAGGTAAATGAAATTGTATACTTGGGGAGTGCTTTTAGCCGGGATGGAAGATGTGATTTAGATGTGGACAGGCGTGACGCTGCCGGGAACAAAGTCAATGGTGCCCTAACTGCGTTAGTCAAAAGGCAAGGCGTAGTGAAGAGTGTACGCCTTGCAATACATAACGCAGTGTTGGTACCGACTTTGTTATATGGCAGCAAAACCTGGGTATGCCAGGAGAAGCATAAAAGCAAGTTGAATGCAGTGGAGATGCGATCTCTTCGTAAAATGTGCGGCGTCACCATGGCCGACCGAAAGCGAAACGAAGAGTTTCGCAATATGGCAGGTTTGAAAGATGACCTTATCACAAAAATTGATAAGGGAGTGCTTCGATGGTTTGGTTACCGTTAATATTAAAAGGTGTCGAGGTAGACCGAGACTAACTTACGAAGACCATGTGAGCAAACTGCTCGAAGAGGGGAGGGTCAAGAGTACTCGGATACCTAGACGTGCATGTATGAAGAAGATAATGAATCTGAAAGAAGCGAAAAAGGTATGTAAGGATCGTGACACTTGGCGATCTGTTCTCTCTGGCTACCCTGTCATGGATTGTGCGTGACGATAAGTAAGTAAGTAAGTAAGTACTACAATACGAAAAAGGTTTTAATCATTTCATCATGTAACTTATAAAAGTAACGTAATATTTAAAAAGAGTATGTTCCAAATTCAAATGTTTGCCTGAGGCTGGTTTTTAAAGAACACAAATTTTTTATATATTTTATGACGCCATCTCCCGAAAAGTAATAACTTTTAGTCTATTTGTATTAAATAATCTCCTTTCTATGGCATTTTAAAGTATTGTCATCGCTGTTCTGCGGTCTCAAAAATGGCTCAGAGGCAGGCAGAAGCTAAATGTGAGGCACTGCTATAAATACACCGGTTTCGTCAAGAGAAATTTTGGTTCTGGAATAAAGCTATGTAACGAACCATGGGAAGATAGTTTTGAGTCAAGCGTTGAGAAATCGCATTTCGTATTTGGACTTCAAGAACAACCTCGAAGAAGTAAGAAACGTTCCAATTAGTCTATGGACGGTCAGGAGGAGGTTTCTCGCTGCAAACATAAGCAGTCATCGTCCAAC
This sequence comes from Parnassius glacialis, assembly GCA_033319125.1. Taxonomy (NCBI): domain Eukaryota; kingdom Metazoa; phylum Arthropoda; class Insecta; order Lepidoptera; family Papilionidae; genus Parnassius; species Parnassius glacialis. The sequence goes on along the minus strand of JAVANC010000001.1, from coordinate 49,014,537 downwards.
CTGTGGTCCTTAATTACTCCGTGACCACCGTATTGCCAGACTTAGTTTCGCTAGAAATTGTGTATCATCAACTCAAGAAAACTGAGACGTGTTGTCTACGGCATGTTTTGAAGAAATCTCACCTTGTGGTGGGGCCTCTGTTATGCTTGCCGAAGGGATAAATTTGATGGATCGTACGGAGTTAGTACTCATCAAATACTGACTGAACACCATCATAAAGCGCAAGTTCTAATTTCTCTTGCACACAATCAATTTTTGGACGACAACACTCGCGCGTGCCTGTCTGGCGATGTGGAAGCGTATATGACAGCGGTAGAAAATTGTTGTTTTCATTGGCCAGCTGGAAGTCCCAAGCTAAATTCCATAGGGTATGCCTGGGTCGTTCTGATACGACGAGTGAGATCAGTGCAGCCGGCTCTGAAGACCATCAGAGAGCTAAAGGAAGTTATGAGCGCAGAGTTGGAATATATTTATTTTATACAAGAAACCATAAGAGATATACGAGTACTCGCTAACATGCCCAGATTAATGCTAGCTGTGATTTCAGCAAGAAAGGTTCACACTCCATAGTAAACTTTTAACTGCTTTGCTTTATGAAAGAAAAAACAAAAGAAGAAACGTGTTTTACTTTTACTTAGTGAGCAGGTACACTACAAGCAAGCGCTTTGAACGTTAACATTATTTCTCACGAATTTAATCAAAACGTTATTATAAAACTGATGACGACTCATCATCATCATTATCATTACAGCCCTTCACAAGTCCACTGCTGAACATAGGCCTCCCCCAAGGAATGCCACAAAGCACGGTCCTGAGCCACCTGCATCCATCGACTTCCTGCATGTCTTACCAGGTCGTCACTCCATCTTGTGGGGGGACGCCCTACACTTCGCCTACCGGTACGAGGCTGCCACTCGAGAACCTTTCTTCCCCATCGGTTGTCGGTTCTTCGAGCTATATGGCCGGCCGACTGCCACTTCAGCTTACTAATCCGTTGGGCTATGTCGGTTACTCAGGTTCTACTGCGGATATCCTTATTCCTAAGTTTATCACGCAGAGAAACTCCGAGCATAGCCCTCTCCATAGCTCGCTGAGCGACCTTGAGCTTCCTCATACTGCCAGCAGTGAAGGACCACGTCTCAGTTCCGTAAGTCATCACTGGCAACACGCACTGGTTGTACAATTTTGTTTTAAGGTTTTGAGGTATTTCTGACGAGAAGATGTGTCGTAGCTTCCCGAACGCTGCCCAGCCGAGTTGAATCCGTCGATTGACCTCTCGGTCGAAGTTGGACTTACCTAGTCGGACTATTTGTCCCAGGTAAACATACTCGTCAACAACTTCGAGCTTAGTGCTCCCAACAACTACCGGCATAGGTGTGACATGGACATTAAACATAATCTTTGTTTTGTCCATGTTCATCTTAAGACCTATCCGTTGGGAGACACTTTTGAGGTCATTGAGCATAGTGCTTAGCTCGTCCAGCGATTCTGCCATGAGGACTATATCGTCGGCAAATCGAAGGTGAGTGATGTACTCGCCATTGATGTTAATTCCGTATCCTTTCCAGTCCAGAAGCTTGAAAACGTCTTCCAATGCAGCGGTGAAGAGTTTCGGGGATATAACGTCACCCTGTCTTACACCTCTCTGCAATTGGATAGGTTTTGTACTCTGGTTCTGTACTCGGATAGCCATCGTAGCTCTACTGTACAAACACTTCAGCACTTCGATATACCGACAGTCAACTTGGCACCGCTGAAGGGACTGCAGCACCGCCCAAATTTCGACGGAATCAAAGGCTTTCTCATAGTCCACATACGCCAGACATAGTGGCAAATTGTACTCTTCGGACTTCTGTACAATTTGCCGTAGGGTATGTATGTGGTCTATGGTGCTAAAGCCCTTTCGGAAACCGGCTTGTTCGGGAGGCTGGAAGTCGTCAAGTCTGCGCGCGAGACGATTCGTAATGACTCTCGAAAACAGCACGTAGACGCGGCTCAGAAGGGAAATCGGTCTGTAGTTCTTCAAGAAAGTGTTGTCACCTTTCTTGAAGAACAAGACCACCGCACTTCTGCTCCACGCCTCCGGTGTAATGCCACCATGGAGGACGGAATTAAAGAGCTTCTGAAGGACTTCAAGTACCGGTATTCCACCCGCTTTCAAAAGCTCCGCTGTAATTCCATCCTCGCCTGGGGCCTTGCCGTTTTTAAGGTGCTGGAGAGCCATTCTATTCTCGCTCAGACTGACGTCCGGGATATCTTCGGAATAGTGTCGAATAAGACTCGCTCTTGGATCGTTACTCACACTTGCGTGTGGCTCCAACGATGACGTGTACAGCTGCCCATAGAACCTCTCAATCTCACTCAAAATCTCAGGTGCCCCGGAAACGATGCTGCCACATTCGGTCTTCAGCTTTGACAGTTGGCTCTTTCTGGCAAACAGATCTCTGGCAAAGACTTTGGAGCCTTGGTTCCGCTCGATCGCTTCTTCAATACGAGCTGTATTGAAGTTGCGTAAGTCTCGCCTCATGCATTTGGAGATCTGTCTGTTCAGTTGCCTGTATGCTGTCAAATCTGTTGAAGAATGTAGCCTCATCTCCCGTCTAACAGCCATGAGATTAAGAGTGTGATCGGAGAGTTTTTGTGTTCTTCTGCGGTGGGTCTTGCAGAACTTAGCTCCGACCGCATGGACAGTTTCCACGAGCTTGTCATTCATATCGTCCACTTCATTGCAGTCTTCTAGGCACTGAAAACGGTTTTGTAACTCGAGCTGAAAGGTTTCGGGACTTTGGATTAGAGCACGAGGGGGACGGAGCATTGACTTCATCAGACGAGACCTCTCCAACTTAACATTTAGGTTCAGTATGCCTCTAACCATTCGGTGATCGCTGCCGGTTTTCACCCTCGCGATCACTGAGACATCACTGAACAGTTGTCGTCTGGTCGTCATAATGAAGTCAATCTCATTTTTTGTCGAACCGTCGGGGCTCGACCAGGTCCACTTCCTGTGGGGCCGCTTTTTGAAGAAAGAGTTCATCATAAAGAGTCCCTCTTTCTCCATGAAGTCGGCCAGCTGCTGGCCCCTTGGGTTCCGTTGCCCTATTCCAAATTTCCCTACTTTCAGCTCACCGTTCTCTCTTGTGCCTAGTTTTGCATTGAAATCTCCCATTAACACCGTATATTGGGTTTTGGAGGAATGCATGGCTCTAGAGATATCCTCATACATTTCCTCCACCTCCTCATCGGGGTGTGCCGAGGTTGGTGCGTAAACCTGTATGACCTTCAGCGAATACCGTTTGGTGATTCTGAGTATAAGGTACGCAACCCTCGTCGACACCCTCCCGATCTTTACAACGTTGTTAACGAGAGACTTGTGGACGATAAATCCGACACCTCCTTGGGACAGATGGTCGCCCTCCCGGTGATAGAGCAAGTTGCCGGATTCGAGGATTACCGTGTCCTCCCCCCTCTCTTCGGACTTCGGATAATCCTATAATATGCCAGCGCAACTTGTCTATCTCTTCTTCCAGCTCCACGATCTTCTCGTCAGTCCTCAGGGTGCGTGCGTTGTACGTTGCCAGGTCGAGTGACGACTATTACTTGCAAATTAATTTACAAATTTTTGAGTATAAAATTACTATAATAATCTAAAATTACCAAATCAATAAAAACCGTTTTCTTTTAGCAAAATACTTTGTTATTAAAACACTACCTTCTATCAAGAGCAATAGCAAGAGTTTTATTTCTTTACGCTTTTGTTTGCTTCGAAGAGATCGCTATAATATAGCGGTAAGGCCGCCACTTTTTCTTTCCCACTTGCTCTTTTTTACTTTCGCTTACGTTTCCTTGGGTTGCAGAAGCTATTACCATCAAGTAAAGTGTAAGATTGTATATCTCTTCAATTAAAAAAAAACCGAATTTATGAAAATTCAATCAAGTATTCGTTACTCAACTTTTCTTCTCGAGATATATGAGTCAGAAAAACGTACGAACGCACACTTCAATGATCGTGCGCCCACGAAACCTTGGAAAACAGTTTATTTGAAATCTATGGTCATCGAAAGATAAAAATATGCAGAAATATAGGCTGGAATCTGTGTTGTATTACGAGTATCTAACGAAGATTATACTAATTTAAAGGGGTAAAATGCAATAAACGTATCAATTTTCATGCTAAGGTTAATTTAAGTGTCCTCAAGATTAATGGATAGGCTTTGTTACGCGAAGACTGTGTAATTTATCACCTAGGGCTTCATTACCACTTACCACCAGGTATGGTTGTTGGCAATCGCTAGTTTGTAATAATCAAAAAAACGCTACTGTCTGATATTGAAGTGATCTCTAACTTCAAATCGTTTCAAACCTATAATTATACTCTCACCTGAATCCATCGACTTACTGTATGTCTTACCAGGGCGTCACTCCAAATATAAAAGTAAATATAAAAGTCGCTAGTCGGAATTAAATGAATGCACGTAGCTCAGGATCCTGTTGATGGTTTCTGTGGTTACTAGCGGGCTCTATTTTTTTAAACTTTACCCCCACACTAGGATTTCTCCTGTATCGTGGAGGTCACACAGTCCACCTGATGGTAAGTGGTTGCTGCGGCCCATAGACATCTACATCTATCCTCTATTACAAATCTAAGTGTACATGCGTTGTCACCCGTAAGGACTAAGATGGAATGCATCATTTCCAGTAAAAAGAGCCTCCGGCCACCTGCACTCACCAAGCGAAACGCAGAGGTAAACCTCTACTTCACGCTGGTTTTCTGTGAGGTCGTGGTACCACCCCGATTCGAGCCGGCCCATCCGTGCGACAGCAAAAGCTGCCGCGTGGCTCTACCACTGTTAAGATGTCTTAGAATAATTAATCCTCACTCAATAAAATGTATGTCTAGTTCTTTTCGTCATCGGACGTAGACAGTATGTAGGCATGTAAAGATAACCGCCTTTTTGGCTCAGACTTTCTCAGGATTTTATTAGAACAAAACAGAATAGAATAGAACAGGATAGAAAAGAATAGAACAGAATAGAAAAGAATAGATCAGAATAAAATAGAATAGCACATTTTTTATTCAATATAGATCACATGTGTAATTCTTATTGAAAGTCATTTTTTTATAGAATAGGGGGCAAACGAGCATGCGGCTCACCTGATGGTAAGTGACTACCGCCGCCCATGGACAACCGCAACACCAGGGGAATTGCAGATGCGTTGCCGACCTTTAAGATAGGTGTGAGCTCTTTTCTTGAAGGTTCCTAAGTCGTATCGGTCCGGAAAATTCGCTGGTGGTAATTGATTCCACAAGGAAGTCGTGCGAGGGAGAAAACTTCTTCTAAATCGCACAGTGGTGGACCGCCAATTATCCAGATAGTATGGATGGTAACGCGAGTTTTGTCGCGATGTGCGATGGTGAAATTGAGCGGCTGGAATTAGTCCGAACAATTCCTCAGAGCACTCCCCGTGATAGATGCGATAAAATACGCAAAGAGATGCAACATCTCTACGCAGTACCAGTGTATCGAGCCGATCAGAAAGAACTCGGTCGTCGACGATTCAAACCGCTCTGCGCTGGATGCGGTCAAGTGGAAGGAGCTGGCACTGGGGTGCCCCGGCCCAGAGATGAGAACAGTATTCCATGTGGGGCCGAACTTGCGCTTTGTAAAGTTGCAAGCGATGTGCCGGCATGAAATACTGTCTCGCCCTGCTGAGCACGCCAAACTTTTTGGGGGCCAATTTGGCCTTCCCTTCCAAGTGACCACGAAACTGCACATTATTCGATATGTCGACGCCAAGGATTCCGATACTGGCTGAGGCAGCAAGGGGAGTGCCTTGAAACTGAGGAGATACGACAAAGGGGTTCTTTTTAGCGGTAAACGCGCAAACTTGTGTCTTCTGGGGATTGAACTTTAGTCGGCCCCAATCCGAGACTTTGTTAAGCAAAGACTCGACTTCAGACACAAGTTTGTTCTGATACTCGGCGACGTTTTCCCGAGAAATATTGGCACGGCCGGTATATAAGACATCACCAGTGCTGTCGTCCGCATAGCAACGAGTGCTACCAGTTAGCAACATATCATTGATATGCAGGAGAAACAGCGTTGGTGATAGCACGCAGCCTTATGAAACACCAGCGTTGATAGGCTTGAGATCAGAGCATGCACCGTCTACTACGACCTTGATGCTCCGATCAGCAAGGAAACTGGTGATCCATTTGCACAATTTCTCGGGAAGCCCATAGGCAGGAAGCTTCGAAAGAAGCGCTTTGTGCCAGACCCGATCAAAGGCCTTCGCTACGTACAAACTAACGGCTAATGCCTCCCCCTTGGACACTACTGCCTCCGCCCATCTATGAGTTAAGTAGACTAGAAGATAACCAGCTGATCGACCCCGACAAAAACCGTACTGGCGGCCACTAATCAGCTGGTGATCCTCAAGGTACCTCATGAGCTGGCAGTTTATAACGGCTTCCATTATTTTGGAGAACAAGGAGGTGATGGCGATAGGCTTGTAGTTGGACGGGTCTGAGCGGTCGCCTTTTTTAGGGATCGGGTGCACCAAAGCTGTCTTCCATGAGTTCGGGACTACGCCTTGAGAGTAGTACTGGAAAAGATGCGTTAAAACCGGTAACAACTCCGGAGCACACATCTTCAGCACAATGGGAGGGACTCCATCGGGCCCACTCGACTTGCTGACGTCCAGGGAGAAGAGTGCTTTGCGGACCGAGCGCTGTGTAAATCGCACATCCGGCATGGAGCACTCACATCGCGAAATGGTCGGCGGTGTGTTCCCCCCGTCATCTAGAGTCGAGTTGGACGCAAAAAGAGAGCTCAACAGATCGACTTTCTCCTCTGCGGCATGGGCCAGTGAGTCGTCCTCTCTGTGCAGAGATGGAAGAGATGGCTGACAGAAGTTCCCTTGGACAGCCTTGGCGAGAGACCAGAATGCACGGGTTCCCGAAAGAAGGCGAACTAGCTTCTCACCAATTCTGCCGATGTGCTCAGACCTTGCCTTGGCAATGACGCTTTTGAAGGACCTGGAGGCGGAATTATACTTCTTTTTAAGTGCGCTGGTGTTTACATCCCGAGACGTTGATGCGTCAGCCCAGGCCTGGTAGTACTCCTGCTTATAGCGTGATGCTATTTTACAGGAGCGACCAAACCATGGCTGGGATCTGCCTCCGATGGGCACCACAGAGGATGGAATAAAAAGTTCTATACCCTGAAGTACCACATCAGCAACAGAATCGGCAACAACGCTGGGATCTTCCGGCGAGTAAGAAACCCGCCCCCAAGGGTAGCATGCAAAAAAAGACCGCATCCCGTCCCAATCAGCTGACTTATAGTGCCAAACACGGCAGCAAGCTGTAGATCGCAACTGCGATTGGAGCGTGAGTGGCACCGTACTCCGGATTAAACAATGGTCCGAAGAGCCCAGAGGGGCATCGACGGAGACCTGATATCCGTCCGGATGAGAGGTCAGCAGAAGGTCCAACAGGGAAGGTACATGGTCTTCCACATCTGGGATCCGCGTAGGCGAAGTAACCAGTTGTGTTAGACCATATGCCAAAGCAAAGTCATAGACAGATCTACCCGCATGATCGGTTAAACGAGAACCAAGCCATTCAGCGTGGTGGGCGTTGAAATCACCGAGTATCACGATCTCTGCGGATGGGACCTGTTGTAGCACGGAGTCTGCAGCCATTTGGACGTGGTCGATGAGTCGGTCTGTATCGGCATTACCGCTATGGGACCTATAGAGGCACCCGTAGACGCGGGGATGGTCGTCGCTGTCTACGCGCAGCCATAGGATGGACAGGTCCGTACCTTCAAGGCTGCCGAGGCGTCGAAAACAGATGTCCTCTCTGACATACACGCAAACTCCAGCCTGGGGCACAAACGAGTGTTCTAATTTGTACCCCGGGTAGGAGAGATACGAAGTATCAGCTGGAGAGCACACCTGTGTCTCGGTTAGAAAGAGCAAGGCCGGCTTAGCTATCTCCAGATGGTAGTGGACCTTGTTAAGGTTTGAATGAAGTCCCCTGATATTGCAGAAATCCACGGTAAGCGTGGCAGGGGTTGTCTTCTTGCTCCGCTTTCCCCGAGCAGGTTTCGTCTTGAGCGGAATTTCGCCCAAGAATACGCGGGGCAGCCTGAGCACCCACGCCCAGGAGTGGAGTAGTTTGGTCGTGGATGCTCGGCGAGGGATTCTCCAGGGGTGCTGTTACCCTCCTGGGGTAGTCTTTCATTTAATTCCACTACCATGTTGATGGGAGGGGGGGGGGGATTGGGCCTCTGGCCACCTGCACTCACCATACGCAACGCAGAGGTAAACCTCTACTGCACGCTGGTATTCTGTGAGGTCGTGGTACCACCCCGGTTCGAGCTGGCCCATTCGTGCGACAGCAAAAGCTACCGCTTGGCTCTACCACTGTTAAAATCTTTACCACTGGTTTGGAAAAAACCCTCTATCCTGGGAAGAAACTGCAAAAACCCAGCGCGGTTTATTTTTAAAGTAAATTTTACATTAACGATTGCACAAACTATTTAAAAAATTATTTTAGAAACTGCTTGGAAGCGCCCATCTCATTCCTGGGGGTTATTATCAGCCATGTATTCATTTCTATTTTACTAAAGGGTTAGTTAATAGAACAGTTTCAGCATAACAAAACATTTAAACTTGGTAATAGATAAAGCCTGTACACTTTCCGGGACCTTGTTGTAATAGCGTATACATTGCCCCAAGAATGAATTAATGACTGTGTGGAGTCGAGAAACTGGTATCACTAGCTTGAGTTTGTTCCTAGTGTTTACAGAGTATATATCACTTTTTTTTTACTAAAATCCCCTTTGGTTTTGTAAACGTACATTAAATTTTCGTAAACATACTGAGAGGCCAAAGTTAATATATTTTTTTTATAGGAGAGTGGGCAAACGAGCATGCTGCTCACCTGATGGTAAGTGACTACCACCGCTTATGAACAACTGCAACACCAGGGAGGGAATTACAGATGCGTTGCCGGCCTTTTAAAAAGGAGTACGTTCTTTTCTTGAAGGTCCCTAAGTCGTATCGGTGCGGAAAAATCGCCGATGGTAATCGATTCCACAAGGAAGTCGTGCGAGGAAGAAAACATCTTCTAAATCGCACAGTGGTGGACCGCCAATCATCCAGATGGTGTGGAAGGTATCGGGAGTTCTGCCGCGATGTGCGTTCGTGAAATTTGGCGGCTGGGATTAATCCGAACAATTCCTCAGAGCACTCCCCGTGGTAGATGCGAAAGAAAATGCAAAGGGATGCAACATCTCTTCGCAGTGCCAATGAATCGAGCCGATCGGAAAGGGCTCGGTCGTCGACGATTCGAGCCGCTCTGCGCTAGATGCGGTCAAGTGGAAGGAGCTGGCACTATTTATTTCTTTAAACTTATTTCTAAGAGACTCTAGGTTTTAGGATGCAAATAGCTTTAATGGCCATCTTCCGTAAAACAAAAATAGTTTCTGAATCGGCGGCATTTCCCCATAGCAAAATCTCATAAAACATTATGCTATGGAAATAACTGAAATAAACTAATCTAGTTGTCTCAACACTAGTGAAAACTCTAATCTTTTTTACAGCATAGGCTGTAGAACTTAGTCTGCTTGCTAGTTTGGATATAGAGGGCCCCATTATAGTATTGCTTCATGAGTGATGCCAAGATAAACAGTGGATTCAACAGGGCTCAGTTCTTCCCCATTTAAAAACACATTTTAATTCAGACTTTTTATATTCGATGTTGTTAATTTAATACATTTATTTTTATTTCCCTTTAAATGTGGATTATTTTTTATTAATTTTGTTATAGCATTATTCACTTCGTCACACTTAAATGATTGACGTTTAAGTTTAAAAATCAAAGAAGTATCATCAACAAATAATACAGTATCATGATTATCCCCTACAAGGGAAGGTAAGTCATTAATATACACTAAAAATAGGAATAGGCCGAGAATTTTTTTTTCACCCTTTTCCTATAAAAAAAAATCGAGCCCTGAGGCATATCAATCAGTAGGTGACCCGGAAGAACTTTAACCATTGATAATAACTTTCTGTTTTCTATTACTTATATATGAAATAAGAAGTTTAAGCGCTGTGTTCTTGACACTATAGTACTGTAGCTTCCTGACTAATTTCTGATGGTGAACACAGTCGAAGGCCTTGGAAAAGTCACAAAATATACCCAAAACATTCTCTAAACTCTCCCATGCAAAAAAAATATGTTTAATAAGCTAAACTCCAGCGTCATTTAAGCGACCCCTTGTAAAACCGAATTGATTTTTATGGAGCAATTTATTAATATTAGAGAAACTTAACATGTGATCTAAAATTATTTTTCATCACTAAATGTTGGTAGTACAGAAATTGGTCTAAAATTGACGGGGACTAATGTAATGCCAGATTTCAATAAAGCTATGACCTTACTATGTTTAATTAAATCTGGAAACACATCAGATTCGACGCTTATATTAAATATAGTAGTTAGATAAGGTGCTATTTTATCTATTATAGATAAAATAATTTTAACGAAAATCCCCCATAAGTCTGCCGTTTCTTAACATCAATAGTTTTAAACTATTTAAAGATATCTTTTGGCTATGCTCTATGGAATGTAAAATTATTTGTACAAGCCTTTACATTTTGTTTAAGCAATGATTCTGCGACAGTAGAAGAATTTAATGGATTTTGTTATCAAAAAAAGAACACCAGTAAAATATTTCTCAAAAGCTATAGCAAGTTCTTGATCAGATCGAGTTAAATTATTGTTAATATTCAATATAAAATCCTAGTTGCGCGGTTTGACCTTGCCTGTTTCACTATTTATTATTCTCCAGGTCATTTTAATTTAGTTGGATGCAGTTTTAATTTTAATGCTCAAATGATAAACCTTAATTGTGGATTACACTTTTTTAAATAATTTAGAATGTTTTTACATAATCTCTAAATATAACACTACTTTTATATGGTCTTTCATTATAAAGCTCGTTAACCTTCGCATACATTTATAAATTCCTACTGTCGCCCATTGATTAAATTATTTTCGACTGTTAAAAGAGACAGCCTTAGAAGTAAATATTCTACTGAATTCACAAGTTATAATTTTAAATAACGCACCATACAAATAATTAGTACTATTTTTAAATGAAAGTGATGGAAGCCTTTTTTATTATATTATTTCTAAACCTCTCCAAGTGATGTTCATTTATTGGAACAAACACAACTTTCTAATTTTTCTGTTTTTTGTGTATGTAAAGCAATGACAACAACTGTCAAAAGGCCGGCAACGCATCTGCAATCCCCTCCCTGATGTTGCAGTTGTTCATGGGCGGCGGTAGTCACTTACCATCAGGTGAGCCGCATGCTCGTTTGCCCCCTCTCCTATAAAAAAAACTGTCTACAGTGATTCGAACTTAAATTTTTAATAATAGATTATGCAAGGGCTTAAAATCTGTAAAACTGTTATCTATAGAGGTCGCACTAGACCCAGCAATACGTGTTCGTTCTAAGAATAAATTACAAGATAATACGATTTAAAAAATGAGCTCAGCTTAATACTAATGGAAGAAGTTTCATGGAGATTGATGTTAAAATTTCCACATATTACAACAGACTTGTTCTGTTTACTAAGTTTGAGCAAAACTACTTCCAAAATCCTTTGAAAGTGTTTGTATGTAACACATGGGGCCTGTAAACACAAAAATGAGGTGCTTGAGCTCGACACTAGCCATTTCTACAGTTCGCTCAACAGAGAGGCTCTAAATATCCTTAAGTCCTTTCTATAATAATGATTTAATTTGCTAATATTAAGGAGCCACCACGTAAACTTTTTCTCTATTGAAGGAAAATACCACCTGCTGATTTCTGAAATTAAACATGAAATTATAATCTTTTAGGCAATGTTCAGTAATACAAAGGCTATGTATATTGTAACTATTTAAAAACAATTCAACTTCCAATTCTTCGACCATTATGCCTTATATATTTTGATGCACCGGGTGTAAACAATTTTTATTACTTATTTATGGGCTGCATTCTAAATTAATTAAACTATTATTATTGCTCGATATTGCCTCTATTATCTCATTTACTAAATTAAATAAGTTGGAACTGATTCCAAGTTAAATGTCAAATGATTATGATGCTCAATAAAAGCAGTCTTGGTAGTGAAAAAATTGGCTGAGTTATAAAGTAAATAATAAGATAGCACATTTGCTACAAGTCTTAAATTATATTTGGTTAGGTAATACCAATACCTAAAACCTAAAACATTTTTATTATTATTTATGTCAATTAAATGAAATTTGTCATTATTATCATTACAATTATATGTCAAATTTAAATTATTAAAATATTTAAATTACATATTAAATTATTCATTAGTAATTTAAATTTTTGTTATATACAATATTAAATACTATAGTAATAAAAAAACTGAAACTAGTCACTTAATTACCATATAGTCCTACCCCGCGCGGTATCGTGCCAAGAACGCTGGCTGCGTTTCCCCGCTGAATGGTACTTAGCCTTTGAGCGAGAAAAGAACAAGCCCTCTTATCATCAGCAGCAACGACTAGCCGCGGATGGAGTTTCTTCAGGAACTTTACCGCACGTGTACCCCACAGACCGATAGTCTCTACAGCAAATGGCACAAATATGTAGTCAGTCAGAGAGTCATATTTGCGCCACTTACTCATGTAATGTCGGAACTAGGAAGGAGCTGAATGAAGGAGACGTGTTGCTTGTACAAGAACTTTAATTATACTGTTCCTATTCTATACTTAATACCAATGTTATAAATGTATATTGTCGGAGGTAAAGTGGAGTCTACATGGCACTACACCTCCCACCGACAAAAAAAAATTAATGATTACATTTTTTTTTATAAACTTTAAAAATATTTTCTTATATTTTGTTTTACATTTCAAGATACTTTTATTTAATTTACTTTATTCTTCGGAAACTATTATTTATTTTTCATTTTACTGCATGGCATTAAATATCATTAATATTAATATTCATCAAATAATTGTGTCTTTTCTATCACGTACACAGCTCGCTTATACATAATTAAGAAAATGGCCAATGTATATAGTCCTTTCTATGATTCTCATTTCACTTAATAAAAATAGTTACGTACAAGTAACTTAATTTAGCCATAAAAATTATACGTCTTTTGAGAGAAGAATTATTTTCTTTACATATACATATTTTTAAGAATCGAGGCTCAATATTTAATCATATATCATAAATAAACTATTTAAATCCTTTCTAAAATTAAATGCTTAAATGCTGCCTTAAATGCTTTCCTAAAAGAATAATTTCAAAATATTATAAATCTTATAATTTGCTGAGGTCATTCAATTTAACCAAAAATTTAATTATTTCATTTTATATTAAGATAAACATAACAAAGAAATCTATGTTAAGCAATGTAATCATTCTTATTATGATAACAACAGACAGATCGAAATACAAGTTGCAATCCCAGCTGCGTTAGCTATTTGAGACACCTTTGTTTTAATTACCGAAGTACGTATATGGAAACGTTTGCAATTACATCGTATTATGACCACACAGTGTGATTCACACCTAATTTTAAGATAACTTGTAAATGTTATAGGTAATATGAATGCAAGTAAAATGTGTCTTAATATCATAGTTGTATACAGAAGTTAAGATATTTACATCGAGAATAGTTTTGTGAGTTTTCCATGCATCGAAAAATATATTAGTTTTTTATCCCAAAATTACTTTTGGTAGAAATATTATAATGTTATTTTTTTTCGTATACACAAAATTATGGAAAAAATATTACAACTACTATCAAGTTTACATAACAAAACATTAATTTATTTAAATATTTAAAAGAATAATTTAAATTTTTAAGTAGGTTATTATACAACTTTAATGTTCACTGCCTTTATAAAAGAAAAGAAAAAGTAACACTTCTTAATAATACCGAATTGTTTTAACCCCTTTCAAATTCAATACTTATATTTAAATAAAATTTACTATAGAAAAAAAAACATGTGATCTTTGATTATACAATACATGTCAATGAGAATGACACGTTTTGGTCACTCAAATCAATAGTTTGGCTTGATTTATTTTTTATTTTTACTTTTGGTTAACTATTAGGTATTTATTTTAGTTCTTTATTAGATATTCTTTATTACATAATTTTACCATAACTTTCAAAATGTTTTATTATGAATACACTTAAAATGTATCTGAAAATTCTAGTATTAAGCACTTTTTAATTTACGTATTAAATATTTTACATTGCATTGTGTCATAATAAATTTACATACATTATCAAGTATTTATTATTATAAATGTTATTTATCATTAATAGTCGTAAACGCATTAATACCTTTTTAAGATTACATGACTCCTAAGGAATGTGTTTATCTCATTTGAAATATAAATTTATGAAAAAATAGGCTATTACACAAATATAAGTTATTATAGCAAAATATATGTTGTATTTGTTGTTTTAAGTATTATTAGTATATATAATAACATAATTGTAGGTTTCATTGTCTATATTAAAAGAAAAAAAAAACTATTACATTATGAAACTTATAATAATAGCGGATCGATACTGTTTCGATTTGATTTTAAAAGCAATATATAAACCAACTTTAGTTTAAAATTGTACAACTTTTACATAAACAAAACAAAAACATAACACAAAATAGAAAATTTAAGGTTAAATTATTAATTTAAAGAAAAAATCTTGTAAATTCATATGAAATATACGCGAAATATATACGCGAAAATGTTTTTTTTTTTCATATTTAATTATTTATCTTCTTTAGTACGTGTGGTTGTGTGTCTATAATTACTACATGTTTAATTTGTGAGAGTTAAATAATTGCCAGTATTTAATTAATATTAGTTGGCTGAAATATGCGCCATGCACTGTACTTTAGTGTATAAATATAATATTTAAACTCTACTCTGATTACGTTCGTATCTCTAATTTATTTCGACATCTCCTTCCCTATTATTTTTTTTATTATGTTAAATTTTAAAGTTTGATTAATTGATTCTAAAGGGTCCGCCATCTAACTTTTTTTTCAACTAGTGCTTATTTCGTGAATGGCAACACTTAGCTCATGTCTAATTTGACAGATAATTAGTTTTATCCTTCCGCTGAACGAATATGGTTGTGTATACGCTTGAACAACGCTGGGAAATATTGCGACATTACTTTGAAAATCTGGTAATGTTGCAGAATGAGTGCGAAAATTGCGTACGGATTTTGGAAGAAATGAAGCACCGTCAGCTCCGTATGTTCGTTACCTTGTGAAAAAAGTGAAAGAAACTGGCATCCTCATCAATAAACCAACGCGTAAAAAGCCAAAAACAGTGCGTACACCCGAGAATATTGCTGCTGTGGCCGAAAGTGTGCGTGAAACGCCATCAACATCAGATCACCGTCGTTCTCAACAATTGGACATTTCGGAGACATCATTGAGACGAATTTTGCGTAAAGACCTTGGTATGACGCCGTACAAAATCCAATTGGTTCAGGAGTTGAAGCCAACTGACCATCCAATGCGTTTTCGCTTCGCTAAGTGGGCCTGCGATCGACTTGCAGAAGATGCGGATTTTGCCAAAAAAATCATCTTTTCAGATGAAGCTCATTTCGAACTTGGCGGGTATGTAAACAAGCAGAATTGTCGCATTTGGGGCACAGAAAACCCGCACGCATTCATCGAAAAGCCGGTGCACTCAAAACGAGTCACTGTTTGGTGCGGATTTTGGTCCAGAGGCATAATTGGGCCATTTTTCTTCGAAAATGAGCAAGGTGTGGCCATTACAGTCAATGGCGATCGTTATCGGGCCATGTTGAACGAATTTTTGTTCACAGAAATTGAAGAGGAGGATATTGGCAACATTTGGTTTCAACAGGACGACGCAACGTGCCACACAGCCGACGCTACACTTGATGTGTTGCGCCCTGTTTTTGAAAATCGCATTATCAGCCGCAGAGCTGATGTCGTTTGGCCACCTCGGAGCTGCGATTTGACACCGTTGGACTATTATTTGTGGGGTGCCGTCAAAGATAAGTGTTACGCCGACAATCCATAGACAATTGACGCTTTAAAGGACAATATTCGTGAAGCCATTGGTGAAATACAGCTGCACACAATCGATAATGTACTCAAAAATTGGACCGATCGTGTAGGCTACTGCATGGCCAGCCGAGGCAGCCATTTGAATGAAATTATTTTCCATCATTAACCGGAAGGATTGTACTTTCAAATAAAAAAATAAATTTGAAAAAATATTTAGTAGTTTTTGTTTAATAGCATTTTAAAAAAAAAAGTTATTTGGCGGACCTTTTATATAATACGAAACAATATTTTATAACTATTCATCATTTTGAAAACGTAATTATTATTATTACTTGTATAATATGTACCTATTACAATAATAATTTATATAATGATTTTATTTTATTTTAAGCCCTATACTCTATATTATTGCGATAAAGGATAAAATATATTATTTGCTATATGATTATAACACGTGGATTATATTAGGTATTTATTTAATTATACATGTAGTTATGTGGATCGATCCTATAGGTACTACATGTGCAACTAGTAGGTAGCATTTTGGGTAGCATCCTAGTAAAGAAATGCAAATAACTACCTATCTCACTTTATAGATTTGGTCGGGGATCCCCTTAATACTTTGTATGTAACTCATTTTATTTTCTCTCATGTCCTTTAATGATTTGAATTTTTCTCATCTCTTTGTACTCATTTTCATACCAGTACCACTACTCCTATTTACTTTGTTTAAATTACTCGTATTAGGCCTTAAGTTATACATATATATATTTATATTTTCTTTTATAATTCTTGTATGTAAATACTTTCTTTCCTTTCATAATAATTTATTCTTTTTGACCTTTTAGCTAGCTTAATTTGTTTTCGTAATTCTATTCACTTATATATTTATTTATTAATTAGATATCGGGAATCGGAGTATTAATTCACTTCATTTATATTTTATTTCGTGATATTTATCACGCGGGTACTTTATAATTATGGGCCCCTCATTTACTTGGGTATTATATTACTTTTTCATAACATTCATTTCATTTTATTGGTCCGTAAACTTTTTCTTATCATACTATATCCAGGTAGAATTGTACCTTGGGTTGTGCGCACAACCTTGAGGTACAATTCTACAGGGCACTACACTCATTTCAGCTGCCTCTGATGCCGTCCCGGCTCTAAACAAGGTACCACTGAGATGAGAGGCCGCCAGATTGTCTACGCAAGTAGTATCTCACACTAGGGCTTTACCTCTCTCCCAAGGCACCGAAGTCATACCGTCGGGTCTCTTGCCATCGTCTCTAAATATTCCACAAGGTTAAAAACCAAGGCTAAAAACCGAGGGAACATTTATAGAGACAAGAGCCCTTCGAGTGATATCGTTCAAAGAACCATGCCGTAAAAACCTACCAGCACTTTTCTTACACGAAAGTCCGTGGAGCCCAAACTTGTCGACGCTGCTACCACAGGGGCACCGATGGGTTGACAAATCGCCGCTTCTAGTCGGATTCGTACGGCGATGCGCAAGTCTTCCCCATCAAGTAGTGTGCCGAGATTTCTTGATGGTAAAGCGTGACTAATCTAGTCGAAATATCTTTATGTCTTATATTATTTTCCCGTGGCATTCCTTGTATATAAGGCAGTGAGAACAAGACAATTTTATCTACATTTAAGTTATTAAGTTGTTAAATATATCTTAGTAACTGTTTGTTGTTTACACTGCCTCTTCTGCCAACAAAAATATTTATTGTACTATTTGGGAAAAATTTTGTATTTATTATTTTATTTGGAATGTCACTAAAAGATGCATGCAGCAATTTGTAATTTTTTGTCCCTTTAAAAAAGTTATTTAAAGTTATGCCTCGATTTTTTCCCATGTCATCGCTATACATAATTATATTATTTTTGTTAATATTTGGATTGTTTTTTGTTTTAATCTCCCCTGACATGGCACTGTCATAGAGTTTTGGTGGTGGTATAATATTATCAGCACACATCGACTTTAAAGAAGCTGGTATTAAGCGCTGACAACATTGATGTTTTACTAAGGAGTCAAAGCACTCCTCATTGTATTTACATGTCTTTACCAGATTATCCATAGCCAGTATATGTTCTTTTATTTCGTTTTGGGCTGATTTATATTATTGGACACAGTTTGAAAAGAGTAAGAAAGTGAAAAATTTCTAAATTAAGGCACTATACGTCAGTCTCATAACATTTTTTTGTATTATCCACCTCGATTGAATACAACTTAAGTTCATATATCAATGCTTGCTTTTCTTTACATATATTAACATATTTTTTGGTATAGATCTTATTTTTTATTAATTATTGTACTTTCCTTGTGTATTTATTAACTTTTAAATACTTCTTCAATTTGGTTTTACTGCAATTAATCCTTACTATGTTTCCTGAAGTGGAAGAGTAGTCGCCAGTCAAATCTATTGTTGTGGATTACTGTAAATTTCTTGAAGTATTACATTGCACAAGCTCAGAGCACAGGCTTTGAGTCTGAAAGGCGTTAAGGTTATCTATGTACGTTTTAAATTGTGTTATTTACTCTTTGGCCTTAGTCAACGGAAACTTCAATGGAGCAATAAACCTGAGAGCTTCCACATATTCTTTGCTGCATTTTTCAAACTCATTAACTGTTCCCTGTAGCTGATCTCTTTCTTTTATAACACTTGTATATTCGGTACGTAACTTAACCGTATCAGATTTCAATTGTGTATTTTTGACAATTATGCTATTTCTTTTTCATTATCATTCCTATCCTTAAGAAACATTTCACACTGCTCCTTATTCGCCTTAAGTTCTTGGAGCGCAAGGTAGAGTTGGTGCTCCGTCTGGTGCATCTTGGCGTTGCAAGTATTCATTTTACTATTTATAAAAGAAAGCAAAGATAGAAAATATAAGGAGCAGAAAAAACTAATGTAGTTGTTGTTATTTTTTTTACTGTTTACAAAACTTAGACCAAATTATCGTTAAAATAATTCGAAAGGAAATCCGCAAAGAATATAATAATCTAAGTAATAGAATGGATCTTAATTTATAAAAGGAATGATATGAAATAAGAATTACAATGATTTTAAACAATGTTCGTTACTTGTCACTTTTTGTTCCAACTACAAAATGTTGTTTTAATATTTATGTACCTTAAATATTAAATAGAAAGCTGTAGTAATTATTAACTGTAACATAAAATCGAGGTGGATATTATGAATTTACAATATTCAAATTACTTTTACAACTTACCACTATAGGCTTGACACAGCAAATAAAAACACGGTGCTAAAGGCTTCTTGAAAACCGGCTTGTTCGGGAGGTATGTATATATATAAACACACTCTCCCGTTGGCACAATATGCTTAAAAAGGGTAGGAAATTTTTTGGCTTCGCACAGGTGATATCTGGATCTCGACCACATTGCCTTATACCGGGTCCAAATATGAATCTAAACTATCTAAGTATACATTCGAACACACAACAAAAACATTCTTCAAAATTGTTCGAGCCGTTTTTGAGTTTTGTCGAGACTAACGGACATCAATTAATTTTACATATATATAAATATCCTATAAAGTCTATTTCGTTTACGCCAGACGTAAAATACTCAGACAGGTGACATCAAATCAAATTGAAATGCTTTATTTCTGTAACACCAGGTTTATCAACACATTATGATAACATTCCTTTTAAGTATATAAATACCTGTATTAGGAAGTTATCGCTCTTCTATATTATATGACTACGAGGTAAGTATTAGTTACAAATACAAAGTGTAGCATTTGTGATTACTTATAAAATCAGTCTACATAAAATTACTAATATAATTTAATATTAATATTAATTTTGTATTGTGTGTGTGTGTGTGTGTGTGTGTGTGTGTGTGTGTGTGTGTGTGTGTGTGTGTGTGTGTATGTGTGTGTGCGTGTGCGTGTGTCTGTTCTGCAGCAAATCAGAAATTACTTCATGCCAATTTTTAAGTTATTTGAATTTAAATAGGTATTTATAATTTATAATTTGAGTGTCCACTGTCAAGTAAAATTTTCTAGTAACTTTTCTGTTTCAGCGTAGCTGAGGGATTTTAACCATTGTGTGAGAGTTTTCTTGCAGTCATAATAGTTTAAGTGGTATATTTTTATTGTTTTATTAACTTTATTACAAAGTTTAACCGACATTGACATGAAGTGACGTCAAAGGTGCGAGGATCTTCCAACAACGTAGAGGCCCATATCAAGCAGTGGATTTTACAGGCTGACGATTGATGATGATAATCATTTTCTCTTTGTCATGAGAACTAAAACAGTTCGAGAGTATTGATTTGGTTATCGGTTCGCATACCGCATTATGGGCAAAGCGTTTTTTTTTTTATAGGATAAGGTGACAAACGAACACACAGTCCACCTGATGGTAAGTGGTTTCTGCGGCCCATAGACATCTACATCTATCCTCTATTACAAATCAAAATGTAGATGCGTTGTCACCCGTGAGGACTAAGATGGAATGCCTCATTTCCAGTAAAAAGGGCCTCCGGCCACCTGCACTCACCAAGCGAAACGCAGAGGTAAACCTCTACTTCACGCTGGTTTTCTGTGAGGTCGTGGTACCACCCCGGTTCGAGCCGGCCCATCCGTGAGACAGCAAAAGCTGCCGCGTGGCTCTACCACTGTTAAAAAGCGTTTAAGCTAATTGCAGTTTTTGTGGTAGCATGGTTGAGGTATCCTTATAAAAGTTAGCTATATTGCATGCTGTGTTTACTAGTAAGAAGACATTACACTTAGCTTAAGAAACTTTTCGGTTATTTAAGATTGTATTGTGTAAGTTGACTATTAGTAAACCATATGAATAAAAAAAAAGTTTAGATTCATAAGTATTCTATTTTTGAGCAACCTTTATAAATTCTTAACATTTCTTATGCTTATACACATAAATATAGAGAATATTAAACGATATTCATGTGTTACCGTATGATGGTGGTTTGTGAATATTATCACGTTGTCCCGTGGGTGTCGTAGGAGGTGACGCTGTGAAACTGCAATAGGAGATCGATGAGTAGCATCTTCCTGATAATAAATCAAAATAATTAAAAAACCAGCAAGCGTGGCGACTATGGCAAGATTATATTATATTATTAGCCTGTGAGGGGAGGGCCTTTATGTTCAGTAGTGGATTTTTATTGGATGTAATAGATGAAATGGTTCATTTTATTTTTGGCACCTATTATATTAATTTCCACACGTCCCGGATAGACTAGGAGAGAATGCAAAAAGACAATAAGTCCGCCCTTTGTAATTCTTTTATTAAGGTATATAATACAACAAAGTGTAAATAAATAAATGATTTGTTACTATCTCGTAGCTTTGAGAAATGTTGAAAAGTTGAAATTATATTTATAAAAACATTTTATAAAATTAAATGTGAATATTTATTGATTTCGAATTTTATCATTATATTATGATCAATAAAACAACATTTTTTTTAAATTTTATTTCTCTGAAGAATGAGGGTTAAAGGGATTTCAATAATTTAGATACGGAACATGACTCAACCTTCAATAAGTAAATTTTCCCATTCGATCTCAGTCCCAACCTGATCGAAAACGTGACGAAGGACAACTTCCAACGCAGCATGCAAATTTTATATTTATTTTATCATGTTGATCACGAACTCGACGCGATCGCTACATGCTTTCTTATAGAGAAGAGTGAGAAAGAGAGAGAGAGCCTATAGTTACAAGTTACACAAAACTTAAAAACTGTTTCACGCGGGTGTATTCTATTATATGGTACTAGATTATTTTATTAAAATTTATGAATAGTTTTATATGATTTGGTAATTATGAGGTCATTTTTGTCTGTGTACCATCCTCTTACCCATTTCTGTTCATAAGCAGATATACACATACTATATTCCAGTTTTAACGGAAAGAAAATTAATACAATAAACATAGGTATATATCATATGGCATTATTTTAATCCTCATGAGTAACAACACAACATGTGTTTTGGCCTTCTTTGATTGAAGTTCGTTGCAGTTTTCCATGTATAATATTGTAATTAATACTATAGCGATTTAACATAAGTTGGACTGGTGGTTCACTTTTAATTAAATTGAATAAAAATGTTTTAAAACCAAAGAGCCACCTAATATTGCCTTTCCAATAATGTATATCCATGTGTGATGTAATATTACTTTGTTTGAATAAGGATACGTAAAAGTGAAGATTTTAACGATGACAATTTTATTTAAAAATATTTGTAAACATGTTTTGAAATTAGAATATTGCAATTTATAATTAATATAACCTAATCAAAGCGCCAACCTCGAGCGGTGCATTCTGCCGATTTACGAACGAGGCGCTGGCACCCGACTAATCGCAGAAAATCCTTTAAAAATACCGAATCCAAATTTAATAAAGCGGTGAAGAGAAGCTGCAGCAAGTGAGATTCGAAGACATAGCTTTATTAGCTGTTTTATAATATGATTCGGTTATTTATTGTTAATATTTTTTCACTATGGCTCTCCATGGCTCCAGGCTATGCTCGGTTTCTCTGCGTGACAGACTTAAAAACGAGGATATCCGCAGTAGAACCAGAGTAACCGACATAGCTCAACGGATTAGTATGCTGAAGTGGCAATGGGCTGGCAATATAGCTCGAAGAACTGTCAAACGATGGGAAGAAAAGTTCTTGAGTGGCAGCCTCGTACCGATAAGCGAAATGTACGGTGATTGGAGTGACGACATGATAATACATGCAGGAAGTCAATGGATACAGGTGGCTCGGGACCTTGCTTTGGGGCGTTACTTGGGGGAGGTCTTCAGCAGTGGACTTGTGAAGAGCTGTAATGATGATGAATATTTTTCCACGGATCGAGACAGATAAGAACTACTGTCTCACTTCAATGCCCTCTATTTTCACTCTGGGAGAGCGGGGAATTTTAGAACGTTAACAAAATGAAAAATCTTCCATACTACGGTAAGATTCATGTCTGTGGATATATATGCTAACATACTTTTTCCATAAATTAGTTTATTAATAACTTTAATTTCGATTGGTATTTTCAAGAATGCATTGAATACATTTGATATATTTTAGTCAAAGTTTTATTGTGAGAATTTTCTTTTCTAATCATCAAACCGTAAAAGTTTTTTCCCTTTGTAGGGAGGATATGCCGTTAATCCAGTCTAATTACTTTCTAGGAACATAAAACAGATGAAGGTTAAATATACATGGAACCCAACTAAGTTACAAAGAAATGATGGTCATTACCGGCTATATGTTAATATATAATGAGCATAAATGTATTAACAAAATGGGTCAATTCCTTAGGGATTTTTAATCGAGGATAGACTTAGGTGTCTACGGGCGATAGCATCTACTTCAAAATTTTTGACATATTTTTACGTTTTAACTAATACGTACTACCACTGCAAACTAGCGTTGGATGCGCAGTTTTTATAGAACGTCTTTGTGTGTGTATGTACTTATGTATTTACATTTCTGATCAATTTTCATCTAGCACGTCTCGAGAATAAATAAAGATATTGATGTCGGACTGGGTACATGTCGTTTCATTTTTTTATAGAATAAAGTTGACAAACCAGCAATTGAGTGAGAGGTTTTATTTTTCTTTTTCTTCTCCGGAGTATAATATTTTTATGGAAGTAAGTAAGTCATACAACAGAAGGAATACGACTTTTTACGGATTAATTCGCGTTTAATTCCAACTTTTTTTATTCCGAATTTTCTAGCGCTTCACAACACTCCATTGTGACGGGGGACTGAAGTGAGTAAACATTTAAAATTAAACCCGATACAGTCCGTAAAATTAGTTTTATTCCATCACGACCTAAATTATGTTTTACAGCTGGACCAAAGACATTTCATATCTAAGTAATTAGTCCGTTGAGCTATCCCACTGGACTTCGCATGTCTTTAAAATGTTTTATTTCTCTGAAGCGCAGGTTTCCTCGCGACGTTTTCCTTCACCATCGAGCAAGTAGTAATCTCCACTTAAATTTGCTATTTACAAATTTATTGGGGCTGGAGGGAATCTAAATATGTAAAGTAGAAATTTACAGCGACAGCAACGGTTTTTTAATAATTATTTCAAAATTAATTAATTACTGCGAGCTACGAGTATTTCCCAACACTCACAATATAAATTCCAAGTAACAACCATTGCAGGCAGCATTCTAGTCGCAATATGTAATAATGTCGAACCTTGCATTAATAATTATCATATATTCGTATGTACACTACATTTTTATTCCTATTTCACATTTTGTATGCAAATAAAGCAACATTGAACTGTAAAATTGAATTTAAATATGACTTAAGTGTAATAAGAACTGATGCTAATGTCACAAATATCAGTAGTCTATTCAATGTCAGCAATTGACTTTGATAGACTCTAATAACAATCGTAAGTGCAATAAAGTAATAACCTATATACGCCCTACTACTGAGCATGTAATCATGTGGCATGTGGCAAATGAGCATACGGTCAGTCTGTATGTGAGTTGTGTGAACTATAGACACTTATGTACATCTACCCTCAAATAAGAATTAAAATGTGGATTACATTTTGATTGTTATCACCCGTGAGGAGTGCTTTATCACCAATTCTCCAATGCTGGCAGACCTAAAGCATGTTAGCGGAATTTTCAAGTTATCGAATACATTGTAATTCCTCATACAAGTTTCACATCATCTTCACGAGAGCCCTTCATAAGTCCACTGCTGGACATAGGCCTCCCCCAAGGGATGCCACAAAATACGGTCCTGAGCCACTTGCACCCATCGACTTTCTGCATGTCTTACCAGATTGTCATTCCATCTAGTTACACATACTTCGAAATATTTCGCTCAAACCCAATAATTTTCAAAAAACAAATGTTCTTTACATGCAGGTTGTAGTAAATAAAACGGCTTCGAATTAACCACTTGAAATTGAAATTTTATTTTCATGACGCGGTAAGGGCACCTGAAGTCCTCGAACAGGTAGAACAAAATTAAATAAACTGGTTGTTGATTTGCTCTAAAAGTCTAAGCAATAATATATAGAAGATAATTAAATAACACGACTAAAAAGGCATTGGACATTAGGAAGAAGAGCAAATTACGAAGGAGTACTCACGACTATTTAGAGCAGAATAAATAGATTTATCCAAACATTTATCTTAAGAAGAAGCGAGATTACAAAATATCTAAGAGACCCGTGGTCGCGCTTTTAATAAATTATAGTGTACGTCAGACTCTCGATTGCCTACAAAGTGCTTCTTTGTGTGGTAAAATTGCTCTTACGTTCCTCTTTTACTATTTTTATTATTGCAATTTTATTTTACGAGCATGGTGTATTATGATTGGGGCCTTTAATTTCAGAGATGAATGACCGCTATAAAACATTCTATTCGCTTTATGACCTGAAAAATATTTCATTCGATTATTTTGACTTGCTTTTTTATGTCATAAAGCGGAGCAAGGAAGTAATGATGACAACATATTATATACATTGAAATAAAATTGAAATGTCTCTCTGTGATATCGAACTACCTTCAGTTAAACTCAAGTGGTTATTGGCTTGCTTATCTATATGTCTGTCTGTGTGGATATATCATCGGAATTGCTGAATTGATTGTGTTGAATATCATGGCTTCCGATGGAATTCCCTCACATATGGAGACCCTTTCCCTTTAACTGTTCTTGGTTGATTCACTTATTAAATTTATTAAGCATCATGCTTAAATTATTACTACACCATTGTTAATATTTGAAGTTTTTAGATTCCCTTTATATGTATATAACAAAACATTAAGTAACTAAGCTCCTATTGGTAACAGAGAAACTAATATTGGCTTTTTGAAAATAGCTTGTTACATATTTAAGATCTTTAAGTAATTAGTTTGAGTTAAATTTTAAAAAAATTTCCGCCAACGAGGACGGTAAGGTGTCTCCGCGTGTTTTTTTCCTGCTCCTTGATATCCACGCAGGGTAGAGAGGCCCACTAAGCACGCGCGCACGACTTGAGAAGAATAGGAAAAGGAATTGCCTTAATTGTAACAGGACCCGCCAAGGGCTACTGCGGTTAACGTTTTACGGCTTCAGATGTCTGCGCAATTGGTACTATATTAGGACTTTTGTTGGTACAAGCGCAACATTATCCGTCCTTGTCCTAACAAGGTGAATACACGTAGATGTTCCACATGTATAACACGCTCTTATCTGCCTACGCAAAAGTAAACACAGAATTTTCTCTGAAGGGCTTCACAAACACGGCGTCTGAGAAATTCGGCCAAAATGAAAGATTGCTCCTGGCTTTTCTTTTAATCTTCGAGAAGAAAGTAAACAACAGTGTATTTAATGTTTTGCCTTCGAATGTGTGTACAGATAAAACAACGTAACTATAATATATACTGTAATTGTTTTGCCGTTGAAAATTTTCTTTACACGTTTGGATCTTTTGGCGACTGTAGCCTAATAGTCAAAGGCGCGCCACTGCAAACTTGTAAAGTAATAGGTTTGAATTCGCCATTCGACGGCTGCTGTAAACTACTCCTAACATAAGAATTTTAAGCTTACTTGGATAGTTGAATGGGATTATTAGTATCTAATATTAAAAGTATTACTAGTATATTTTTCTAACTTCAAAAAAATAATACTAAAGTTTTCCAGAAACTGTAGAGCAGTGACTAAACTTTTAAACAATGGCTAAAGATTGAGGTTTTGATTCGATTCATGTCGTAGCGTCTTGTTGAAGCAATGTCGTAGTGCATGACTTTCATAAAGTGCTATGTAGAGTCCAATTTCGAATACAAATATTTTAAATTTGGAACGACGTTAACGAAGTACTCGGTGATCGTTTTTATTGGTAACGAAGCATTCCATCATAGTGATCAGAGGTGCAAGCGAAAATACATTTTGATTTTTAATCGAGGATGGTTGTAGATGTCTATAGGCAGCAGCGACCACTCACCTTCACATGGACTGTGTATTCGTTGGTCACGCTTACTACGAGTACAATAAGTCGATTAAAAAAAATGTTGAGTTTGAAGTCTTAAATATAAATGTTCCATGTCTTAACGTAAATCTACATAGGTGCATATACATATATGTTTTAAAAATGTCTCCATGTATATAAATTAAGCATAAAAACAATATAATATAAAAGAAACAAAATCTGTAGAACTTCCTAATGAGTTTAAAAATAGGGCAAACTACCTAAATATGCTTTCAACACATGGTATATTACCTGGACATTGTTCACCCACCAAAGAAAAAATTGTTTCGATCATTTTATGTTAAAAATTATTAAAAAGAAAGTATCAGCTTTTATAGCAATTATACAAACATCTATCACAGATCATTTTACTACATTTTTATCATTATCATTTTAATTTAGACACATATATCATTTTATACACAGATCATTTTACTACATTTTTATCATTGTAAAGAGCAATATGTATTTTGTTTGGGTTATTATTAATTTTATAACGTTTTCGTATTATTATAAATTCTTTGAAAATGACTAAATTAAATAAGTTGAAAATTGGCTTCTTGAACCCCGGGTCTCTTGGTACTAGGCACGACGAATTCCTAGCTGCTATGGCGCATCACTCTGTAGACATAATGGCTATCAATGAAACATGGCTTCGGACAGGGGAGGAAGGCCGGGCGCCTTCTGTTCCAGGGTATCGACTGCTTCACGTACCCCGACCTGCCGAAGTTCGTGCGCGTGGCGGCGGTGTGGGTTTTTATTTGAGACAGGGCTTGCCGTCAAAAATTATTCAACATCCTATTTGTCCCGCGGTGGAGCAGATGTGGTTAAATATTAAAATTAACGGCAAGTCCCTTATCTTCGGTACTGCTTATCGTCCCCCATGGTTGAGCGTGACATTATTTCTGGACGCGCTGAGCGAGTCCTTAGGTTCTTTTGTAGGCTACGATCAAACAGTACTGCTTGGGGATTTTAATATCGACATTTTGAATAAAAATTGTGTTAGTACCAAAATGCTTTCGGACTTCCTAACATGCAATAATCTCGTGCAATATGTTGAGGAACCAACACACTTTACTGAACATAGTGAGACACTGTTAGATGTTATATGTTCAGATGCATCGGTGTCATATATAAGTGTGGACTATATTAGTGACCTTAGTAGCCATGCCTTTATTGTATGTGAACTTGACATTCCCAAGCCTAAGTTTCAGCCTGAAAGCGTCACGTATAGACCTTTAAGGGATATGGACATAAACCTTTTCAATCAAGATTTAAAACAAATTAACTGGCACTGTGCATCGTCGGATAACATAAACGACATGATTGATTCTTTTAACAAAAAAATATTAAATATCTTTAATTTTCACGCCCCTCCTAAAACTGTCTATATAAAAAAAAAGTATTATCCGTGGATAACGCATAACATAAGATGTATGATGAGGACACGCAACGAGGCTCAAGTGAGAGCCCGGAAAACAAAACTTGCTCCACATAAGGATTATTATAGGGAACTAAAATCAATAGTTAATAAAGCGATAGTTTCAGAAAAGATTGCCTACTTCAAATTTTATATTAATTCAAAACTAAATCAACCTAAAATAATGTGGAAGCACATTAAACACCAAGTTCAAATAAAAAGTAAGGATACTTCTTTGCCATCCCATTTCAGTGACCCTGATGCTTTAAACAATCATTTTCTTAATATTCCTGGTAAAAATGACGTCTCATTGTCTCTTCTCACTTTCTTTGAATTTAATGGCACTAATGATAACTCTTTTTATTTTAAAGAAGCTTCGGAAGATGAGGTGGTTAAAGTTATAAACTCTTTGCAGTCTAATGCAGTGGGGTGCGATGGAATTTCTCTTGATATGTTAAAGTTATTACCTAAAGATGTTATTACAGAAATAACATACATAATTAATAAATCTTTTGCGACAAATACCTATCCGGATATCTGGCAAAAAGCCATCGTTAAACCTATACCAAAAACTAGTAACCCTGTTTGTATGTCGGATCTCAGGCCAATTAGTATTCTACCGTGCCTTTCTAAAATAATAGAAAAGCTTGCATGTAATCAGCTAACAAAGTACCTTGAAGCAAATAACATCCTTCCTGAGCTGCAGTCTGGCTTACCTACCTCTGGCACAGCACTACCACAGCGCTTATAGAGGTCGTGGATGATATACTGACTGCACAAGCCAGTGGTGAGGGTACTATTTTAACATTACTTGATTTCTCGCGCGCCTTTGAAACCCTCAATATCCCATTACTTCTTTCAAAATTATATTTTTATGGTTTAAGCAGAAACGCAACCAAATGGTTTGCCAGTTACTTTAAAAATAGGTCACAACAAGTTGAAATACAATTAAATGGAAAAGGTAAAACTATTTCTGGGGAGCGACTTGTGAACCGAGGAGTACCGCAAGGATCTATTTTAGGTCCCTTACTTTATATAATATATAGTGCAGACATTATTAAAAGTATAGAGTATTGTAAGTACCACATGTACGCTGACGACTTACAGATATATATATATATCGTTTAAGCCTTGTGATGTTCAAGTAGCAGTGACAAAATTAAACTTGGATTTGGGTCGGATATCTTTGTGGTCAGAGCGTAACGCATTGGTTCTCAATCCAAAAAAGTCGCAGTACCTTATTCTAGGATCGCCAAATCAAATAAAAAAGATTACACTAAGCCACCCTGCCATTATTGTAAACAACGAACCTATTGTGAGAGTCTCTGAAGTCAGAAATTTGGGGGTAATAATGGACGACAAACTTCGTTTTGAGAAACATGTAATGGATATTGCACGTAACGGCTTTTATAGGTTGAAAGTGCTTTATCGTATTCGTGAGTACCTAAGTGTCACCTTACGTATACATCTCTGCGAGTCTATCGTGCTTTCAAAATTCAATTACGCGGATTCTCTCATAGGCCCACGACTATTATCTCGAACACGGCAAATAATACAGCGGGTACAGAATGCCTGTGCACGCTTTTGTTTCAATGTACCACCACGTGCACATGTAACCCCTTTCATTAATAACGCTAATATTTTAAAAATGGACTGTCGCAGGCGACTACACTTTGCCTCACTTTTGTTTGGGACTATTAAAAATAAAGAACCTTTATATTTATATAATAAGTTGATTTGGTCTAAAGATCAAAATAAGCAGTATAATACCCGATCATCCAATTACAAGTTAGTATATCCTTTCTACCGGTCGGCCGCTTTCAGAGGTAGTTTTAAATATAATGCCACTAAATGTTGGAATAACCTCCCGCCTCCACTGCGCGACCTGAAAACAATTAGTGGGTTTAAAATCAAATACAGGTTACACTTACTTTCGGAACAAAAAAATACCGATCTATAAAAAAAACTGGTAGGAGGTTAAGTTCCTTCAACACGTCAGTAATCTCAGTCCCATAAATTATGTAGATATTTTAATTTTCACTTTATATAATATATAAAATTAATTTATTTAATTATTTGTATAATAAATTTATTTTTTCTGACAATCATTTCCTTACGTTTATTCTTTAGCCAACGTTTATTCCGCATTCTTAATAAATAAAATTGATATATTTAGAAGGAAAACGTTAATTTTATTTTGTACTTACCTTCATCAGACTAATGATATCCACTATTTATGTGAATAAAAATTTAAAAACACATATTTTATTATATATTCCGCGTCGCATTATAGCATGTGCACTGAGGCAGCCGTCCGAGTTACCTCGGAGTGCGGGCCGGACTGAAAACCAGTGTCGGGATCAGAGCAATTCGTGTTTCTGTATCTCGATTTTTACTGAGTCCCGTCCATTTCACGGTCTTATGCTGCTACACAGACTCATTTTATATTATTTTTAAATTTTTGTTAATTTAGGTAAATATTGTTTTATTTTCTGTTTAATTCCAATTTTTTGCATTGTTTTGTATCTATTGTGATTAGACCGTGAATAAATGGTTTTTCTTTCTTCTTTCTTTCTTTCAATATTAGAATAAATAAAACAAATACTTCTATAGATTTTGAAAAAGCTCTTAAACATCTAAGTGACAAAAATTTGCAAGAATTACTATTTTGTGAGGATCTAAATTTATTAACAAGTCAACTTATACAACAAATAACTTGTAGAGGACCGTAGTGGACTGTATGATTTTAACTAATTGTTTGACTAACTAACTGTGTGACGATTGATGTTATGTAGGGTAAACTATACTAGGGACTGTTGAAGAAAAGATGGTACTGTAGACGATTATATATTCTCACTATTTACAGCGACTTTCACTAATTAACTATATATATATACAGAGGGGAATCTTCAGTGTAGTATTAATTATTCGCTCTTGATTTCTCTTGAGGTTTCTTCTCTTGCTGTTGTCTTCAAGTACCGCTTCCGAAATGAACAGCTCTCAGACCAAAACTCCCTTCTTATATTTCAAAAGAGAGTGTCTTGGCATGTGAGTAGTATTGTGAGTTGTGCTGCGTGCTGATTTGTCAAAGGCATGACGTGATATTCGGGCAGTGTGTAGGGTGCACAGGGCGCAACGGGGTATGAAGGGGCGACGGGGCGACGGCTCCCCTCGCCATCCATAACATCCTCCCCCCGGCGTAGCCTGCGAACTTAATCTGTCGGGAGGACGGCTATCTTCCTTACTGGTCACCGCAGCACTCCGCCCCTGGTCTGGATCTTGACGTTGCACACCACGCCGTCCGGTCTGGGAAACGTTTTTGTGACGATCCCAATGTTTTTGTGATGGCCCCAACAGGATGAAGTGGTTGGGTGTGAATGCCTCTTCGTCATTGATGTCGACCGGTACATGAGCCAACGGTCGAGAGTTGACGGTGTTTTCTGCTTCCGTCATGAGCGTCGCTAGAGTCTCCTCCCTTGGGCTCTTCTGATGTAGAGTGGCTTCCAGCGCTGTCTTCGCCGAACGCACAAGACGTTCCCATGCGCCTCCCTGGTTAGGTGCACCCGGTGCGATGAAATTCCGCTCTGTGAGTCGAGTCAGCGCGTAGTCCTTCAGTTGCGGTGCCCACTCTTCCATCCCTCGTCGTAGCTCTGCATCTGCTCCATGAAAATTTTTGCCGTTATCAGAGTATTTGACCCGCGGTCACTTACGCCTAGCCGCCATGCGCTGCAATGCCGATATTGCCGAGTCTGTCGTTAGGGAGTAAACTAGCTCAAAATGAACCGCGCACGTCGTTAAACACATGAAAAGTGCTACCCACCGCTTTTCGTGCCGTCGTCCTATCGTAACTATCAAAGGCCCGAAATAGTCGACTCCGGTGTAGGTAAACGATCGTGCAAACGCCCCTAACCGTTCGGGTGGTAGGTCTCCTACAACCGCTGGCCGTGGTGTCGCCTTGCGTACCCTGCATCGCAGACATCTCCGCTCCACTTCTCGTACGGTCAGTCGTAGTCGGAGGATATGAAATCTGGTGTGTAGTTCATTGATCACCCTCTCTCTGTTGGCGTGGCTTGCTTCCTGATGCACCTTCTCTACAAGCAGCTTTACAAATCAGTGGCGTCCATTCAGTATGATGTGCCGCTTCATCTGGCCATCCACGTCGGCTGCGTCGATTCTTCCTCTGGCTCGTGGTATTCCATCTTCCAGTATGGTGTCGAGCTTCCTAAGTGCGTTGCCGATGGCCAGGTTCTTCCACCGCTGAAGGCGGTTGATGTCTTCAGCGAAGCTGTCGAGTTGACTGCGTTCCATCCACATCCGCTCTGCCCTCTGGATGTGCTGCAATGTTAGTCCTTGTGCCCTTCTTCGTATGGCATCGATGAACTGAAGTACTCGTGCTGTGGCCCTGATCAATCTCTCGTAAGAAGAGAAGCGTTGTATATCTGGCAGGTGTGGACCGTCCTTGGTGTTGCTCTGGTGCGCCACAATTTCTTCCTATTCTTCACCATCCCCGACCCTCTCTTCCTTCCGGTGAGGCCATCTGTCTTCGTCCTCGTAGAGATATGACAGTCCTGTGAACCATTGGTCGTTTTACCCCTTTGCTCATGAAGTTTATGCGCGTCGCCTGATCTGCTATGTTCTCTGCAGTCGGTATCCACCTCCATTGCTCGGGTGATGTCTTTTCGGCTATCTCCCCTAATCGATGAGCCACGTATGGAGTGTAAAGCGCCGTATCGTTATCTATCCAGTGGAGCGCCGTAGTAGAGTCTTTCCAATATACAACCCTATCTGCTACCACTCTGTGTTCGTCTTGCACGAATTCCGCCAGTCGCGCGTCTATCAGGTTCGCCTGTAACTCTAGTAGCGGTATTCTTTGCGCTTTATTAGGAGCGACTTTCGACTTGGCCGTCACGAACGTAGGCCTGTCCAAACCGTTACGATGCGTATGTACCTTATCGTCGCGCGGTTGGTTCCCTATTACTCCCCCCGTGGGAGCGTAGCGTCTTGGTAGTCGTGAAACCTTCCTAACCGGACTGGCGAGCGCCTGGATGTCCTCATCTGACCGTCTGCTAGTGCTAGACACGTGTAATACGGTCTCGCCGTCTTGCCTACACGTTAACCGCGGCACGGTCCCTTGAATTGCCCACCCTAATAATGTCCTTGCAGCTATGGGCTGCTTCCGACGTCCTATCCTTATATTGCGGGTGACTATTAAATGCCAGTTGTCGGCGCCTAATAATATTCTCGGCTTCGCGTCGTCGTAACAAACCGTACTTGGTAATTCGCGTAAGTGCTTCAACCGTAAGCACTCCCTTCCCACAGACTGCGAGCCTATTTTTAAATCAACGATTGTTCGCGCGTTCACATTATAAACCTCACTGCTCGTCTTGCCATGTATTCCTATATTCACTAATCTACTATTGGCCTCGCGTTGACTATTATTCACGCCTCAAATATTGAGCGGCTTTGTCGGTCCTTCCGCTCCTAACTCGCGAGCTAATTCTTCGTCGATTAACGATATGGTAGAGCCTTCGTCTAGTAGCGCATATGTATCAACTTCCTTACCACGCGGTCCGCACACGGTAATGGGGCACACTTTCAATAATACCGACGCACTACTATTAACGTTCGACGCGACGAGCACGGTTTCGTCCAGTTTTACCGACGATTCAGGCGTCCTAGCCTTGCGGGCGTGAAGGAGGGCATGGTGTGGAGCGCTGCAGCCGTCGACGCCGCACTTCCTGGCCTAACAACGTAGGCGTCGGTGTTAGCTGCTTTAACACCTAAAGCACACCCCATCTTCTCTTACTCACCGGTCTTCCACCGGTCGTCCAGACCCATTTGTGCCAGCTTCTAACATTTAGTGATTGGGTGTTCACTCCCACAACACATACACGAGGCAATTCCGGTGTCCTCCTGGGCGGTGAACGTCTTTACGTCGCGAGCCCTATCCTCTACGCGGCGTGTCAACACTATCCTTTTCGACGGCGGTGTGCCAACCTCTCCCAAAAGATCTGTCGTCGACACGGACACAGCGGGGCGCGGCGGCGCGAGCGCGGGCGCGGGCATAGATTCGGGCGCGAGCGGGGGCGCGGCGGGGGGCACTTGTGCTAACGAAAGATAATCGGACGGGGACGCGGGCGCTTCTTCGAAAATCCGCATTCCTACTGGCGTTTCATCGTCGTTCCGTGTCTTCTGGCTTCTTGTCTTACGCATGATGTCCCACGTTGCGGCTTCCGATCGTCTTCAAAAAGATGCACGTATTGGTTGCCGTTACCGTCGCAAGGGCGTTACCACGTGATCACAGTTTGGCACCGTTAGGGAACAATCACCTGGCCGTGTAAACGCGGTTAAGAAACAAAAAAATTGTCTGGAAACAGACAATAGACGTAAATGTAGACGTAGACGTAGTATTGTCAAGAAACAGGGATAGAATTAGTTAACTGACGACCTTCTTTCTTCGTCGATGAAGTTCTTTCTTCTTCGATGATCTTCTATAATGATTTTTCGTCTATAATAATCTTCTTTTTTCTGTATGGTCTTCGGATCTTCCAGCTTCTTTCTTCTGGCTTCAATCCGGCGACGATGGACCAAAAAAATTGTAGGGGACCGAAGTGGACTGTATGATTTTAACTAACTGATTGACTAACTAACTGTGTGACGACTGATGTTATGTAGGGTAAACTATACTAGGGACTGTTAAAGAAAAGATGGAACTGTAGACGATTATATATTCTCACTAATTACAGCGGCTTTCATTTATTAACTATATATATATACACAGAGGGGAATCTTCAATGTAGTACTAATTCTTCTCTCTTGATTTCTCTTGAGGTTTTTTCTCTTGCTGTTGTCTTCAAGTGCCGCTTCCGAAATGAACAGCTCACAGACCAAAACGCCCTTCTTATATTTCAAAAGAGAGTGTCTCTGCATGTGAGTGGTATTGTGAGGTGTGCCGCGCGCTGATTCGTCGACGGCATCAACCTGATATTCGGGCGGTGTGCGAGGTGCGCTGGGCGCTACGGGGTATGAAGGGGCGACGGGGCGGCGGCTCCCCTCTCCGTCCGTAACATAACTGATTCATTGAAAACGAGTACTGAAATTAGAGTTATTTCTAGCAACAAACGGGTCATAAATCCTTGGATAACAACAGGTATTTTACGCTGCATTAAAAATCAAAATAATTTACAAAAACAAGCAAGATAAGACCCATACGATGAAATACTTAAGATAACGTACAAAAGGTATAGGAATTACTATAATAATCTTTTACAACATTTGAAGCGCAAATAGGAACGAGAATTACTTGCAAAATCGGTTTCAAATAATAAATTACTTTGGAAGAATATTAAAATCATATCATACTGCAATAAATCTAAGGATCAAAATACAGAGTTATTAAATATAAAATCATCACCATTGCAATCAATCAACTATATTAATGAATACTTTGTCAATATTGGTAAAAAATTAGCACAGCAATTAAATTTAAATGGCCATAACATTCAACATCATAACTTGCCTACACAGTCTAAATTCTTTGTACTATTAAATACTAACACAGGTGAGGTGGAGAGCATATTAGGGATTTAAAGACTAATAGTGCCCCCGGCTGGTACGGGATCTCTACTAAATTCTTAAAGTATTCGCACACGCACACGCATACACACGTGTGACATAGAACATATGTCTAACAGAATTGCTAAATTAAATTGGATATTTCGTACCTTACGCACACGCACGTGTGCGTGTGCGTTGTGCGTGTGCGTGTGCGTGTGCGTGTGCGTGTGCGTGTGCGTGTGCGTGTGCGTGTGCGTGTGCGTGTGCGTGTACGTGTGAGTGTGCGTGTGCGTGTACGTGTGCGTGTGCGTGTGCGTGTGCGTGTGCGTGTGCGTGTGCGTGTGCGTGTGCGTGTACGTGGTGAGTGTGGCGTGTGCGTGTACGTGTGCGTGTGCGTGTGCGTGTACGTGTGCGTGTGCGTGTGCGTGTGCGTGTGCGTGTACGTGTGAGTGTGCGTGTGCGTGTACGTGTGCGTGTGCGTGGTGCGTGTGCGTGTGCGTGTGCGTGTGCGTGTGCGTGTGCGTGTGCGTGTGCGTGTGCGTGTGCGTGTGCGTGTGCGTGGTGCGTGTGCGTGTGCGTGTGCTGTGCGTGTGCGTGTGCGTGTGCGTGTGCGTGTGCGTGTGCGTGTGCATGTGCGTGTGCGTGTGCATGTGCGTGTGCGTGTCCGTGTGCGTGTGCGTGTGCGAATACTTTAAGAATCTAGTGGAGATCCCGTACCAGCAGGGGGCACTATCAGTCTTTAAATTCATTAATAGTCTTTAAAATCATGCACATGAAATCACACACATTTCGAACCTTACGCGTAAGGTACGAAATATCCAAATGTGTACGAAATAACCAGTCCAAAGCGTGCGTGTGAAATACCAGTTAAGAAAAGTAAAACACCAGTTGTCATCGAAGGATTTACGACCTTTTTGTTGCTAGAAATGACTCTAATTTCAGAACTCGTTTTCAATGAATCAGTTATTTTTTGTATAAGTTGACTTGTTAATAAATTTGGATCCTCCAAAACAGTAATTCTTGCAAAGTTTTGTCACTTAGATGTTTAAGAGCTTTTTCAAAATCTATAAAAGTCTTTGTTTTATTTATTCTTATATTGCTCTTAACATTAGATAATGATAAACATGTAGTAAAATGATCTGTGATAGATATTTGTATAATTGCTATAAAGCTGATACTTTCTTTTTATTAATTTTTAATTTAAAATGATCCAAACAATTTTTTTCTCTGGTGGGTAAACAATGTCCAGGTAGTATACCATGTTGTGTTGAAAGCATATTTAGGTAGTTTGCCCTGTTTACAGATTTTGGTTTTTATATTAATATTAATATCTCCTGTGATTATTACGTTATTCTGGGTTATTATTTTTTATTTATTTATTATTATTTTCTTCTTTGAAGTCGGCTTTTACTATTTATTGAAATTTTAATTTTTTTCATATAATTTGATGACACAATAGCGCTTTTTTGAAAACAGAAACAGAAACAGTTTTTTTTAAATCAATATGGATTGTAAATAATACTTAGTGAAAGTCAATGTTTCGTTACATTTACCACTGTACGGAAAAATCCTCTGTTCTGGGAAGAATCTTCAGGAAACCCAGCGGGACTTTTTATTAAAAAAGAAACCGCTTACAATCTTATATATTACACAAACAAATTAAAAAAAATAGTAGCGATCACCTCATCCCAGGGTTAATTATCCTTCATTCATTCTTTATTATTATTAATAAACCTTAATGGCATACTTTAACTTTGTCTATTTATACTTAAAGTGGTTTTGTAGTTCCGCAAAACAAAGCTTGTATGATTAATTGATTTACCTCTGTAATACACTGAGATACTGCATGATAGTGTTGCGTTTGTTGCCAGATTAATTAATCGCCAAGGGTTACAAGGATAAATCTAGTTTTAACGGATACATTTTTCAAACATATATGTATATGCACATATGTAGATTTACGTTAAGACATGGAACATTTATATTTAAGACTTCGAACTCAACATTTTTTTAATCGACTTATTGTACTCGTAGTAAGCGTGACCAACGAATACGCAGTCCCATTTGAAGGTGAGTGGATGCTGCGGCCTATAGACATCTACAACCATCCTCGATTAAAAATCAAAATGTAGTTGCGCTTGCATTTTTGCTTGCATTGCTTGATGGAATGCTTGGTTACCAATAAAAACGGTCACCGAGTACTTCGTTAACGATATAAAAATTATGTCGTTCCAAATTCGAAATATTCGAAATTGGACTCTACATAGCACTTTATGAAAGTCACGCTACGACATTGCTTCAACAAGACGCTACGACATGAATCGAATCAAAACCTCAATCTTTAGCCACTGCTTAAAAGTTTAGTCACTGCTCTACAGTTTCTGGAAAACTTTGGTAATATGTTTTTAATATAAGATTTTTTTTAATATAAGATAAGGGTGACAAACGAGCACACAGTCCACCTGATGGTAAGTGGTTGCTGCGGCCCATAGATATCTACATCTATCCTCTATTACAATTCAAAATGTAGATGCGTTGTCACCCGTGAGGACTAAGATGGAATGCCTCATTTCCAGTAAAAATACTATACCAATAATCCTATTAAACTATCCAAGTAAGCTTAAAATTCTTATGTTAGGAGTAGTTTACAACAGCCGTCGAATGGCGAATTCAAACCTATTACTTTACAAGTTTGCAGTGGCGCGCCTTTGACTATTAGGCTACAGTCGCCAAAAGACCCAAACGTGTAAAGAAAATTTTCAACGGCAAAGCAATTAGAGATTATATTATAGATACGTTATTCTGTCTGTACAACACAATCCAAGGCAAAACATTAAATACACTGTTGTTTACTTTCCTCTCGAAGATTGAAAGTAAAGCTAGGGGCAATCTTTCATTTTGGCCGAATTTCTCAGACGCCGTGTTTGTGAAGCCCTTTAGAGAAAATTCTGTGTTTACTTTTGCGTAGGCAGGTAAGGGCTTATAATACATGTGGAACATCTATGTGTATTCGCCTTGTTAGGACAACGACGGAAAACGTTGTGCTTGAATCAACAAAAACCCTAATATAGTACCAATTGCGCAGACGTCTGAAGCCGTGAAACGTTAACTGCAGCAGCCCTTGGCGGGTCCAGTTATAATAAAGGCAATCCCTTTTCCTATTTCTCTTAAGTCGTGCACGCGTGCTTAGTGGGCCTCTCTACCCTGCGTGGATATCAAGGAGCAGGAGGAAAACACGCGGAGACACCTTACCGTCCTCGTCGGTGGAAACAATTTTGAATTTTTAACTCTTACGTCAGTCGTACCAGGTACGATATTCCATTTGGCACAACTCTATCACAATTCTTTTGTTTCTTCTCCATCTTTATAACTGCGAATTCAAGCTTGTTGGATAAGGGTACTCTCTTAGCTCATCTTAAATAATATATGGGCACTTTAGTTGATGAATTTTCGTCTAAAGCGTCCATTTATTATCTTAACTATTAATTGTCTGTAGTTGCGGTAAAAACAGACATTTTAATGTATTCATAACAGTGTTTTGCAGTTTATTTTAAGTTTGCTTGGATATTCATTTTATTATATTGCTATGAAAATGTTTAAGTCTCTTTATACAAAAAAAAAAATAAATTAATGAATATAACAAAATAATTTAACCAATATAAGAACTTGCAACTATATAACTTTATTTATACAATTACTTATAAAAATTATGTTGTAAAATATATTTCAGTAAATTTTGTACTCTATTTTTGTTGTGTGCATTTATATAATAATGTGTATAAGTTCTATTTATTCAAAAAGTATTTTTGATATTTTATGGCAAATTAATAGCGTAAAGATATATAATAGCATAAATATGTAAACATGCCATTTTCATATAGCCAATATTATCTTCTCTGTTACC